>JAUMIR010000006.1:132922184-134172184 GCA_030847615.1 Gambelia wislizenii | reverse complement strand
TTCCAAGGTTTTCAGATATGCAACACACACATGTGCGCATATGTGCGCGCACACACACACTTGTAAATCCCCCAAACAGCCCAATAATAACTCAGTGGCATAGAATGTTGACTGACTGAAGGGGGAGGCAGACACACTCATAGAATGGGGAGAACAGAATGAAGTGTCTGGAACAGCAGGGCAGCACTGCATAGATATATATATAAACTAGAAAGAACCATTCATTCTGAATAAGTCATTTCCTGGTTCATGCTGAGAAGCTATTTTTAAATGTCCTTGGGGATGGTAGGGAGAGCTGCCCAAAGACATCAATCGAGAAAGTTTTTAAAAAAATAACATGTCAACACCCTCTACCCCCATCCCAAAAGACAGCAGCAAAAAGCAGGGTTGCTCTTCTAACCCAGTTTTTATTTAGTGTGAGACGCTTTTTAAGAATTAATATAAATTCCAAAGCAAGTGCAAATTCCAAAGCCAATGTCCCTAAACTGGAGGTTATTGAAGAAGGGGTTCTTTCCGGAAGAGAACAGCTTATGACCGCTCTTTGGATCAGGTTGTGGATGGTTTACAAGAGGAGTAGGAATCATGTGACCATCCAGATGTTGTAGAATTGCAGCT
This sequence comes from Gambelia wislizenii, assembly GCA_030847615.1. NCBI lineage: Eukaryota > Metazoa > Chordata > Lepidosauria > Squamata > Crotaphytidae > Gambelia > Gambelia wislizenii. The sequence continues at coordinate 134,171,569 of JAUMIR010000006.1, read as the reverse complement.
CCCAGAGTTCTTCACCGTTGGCGATGCTAGCTTGGACTGCTAGGTTTGGCTGTCCAACAACATCTGGAGGACTGTGTGATTTACCTTGCAGGTTAGATGCTGGAATGAAGCTGAGAGAGTAGTTTCCAACAACCCTGCTATGTAAGTCCTTCCTATTACTTCAGATTATTGGCTGCTGGTCTGAGAGAGTCACACAATCCAGTTCACTGTTGGACTTCTATTGCAGGCGGGCAGGACTTCTTTGACATAAATATACAGGGAATTTTTCTGTTTATTTAATTCTTTATTTTTATAATAGCTTTCCCATTCCTTTCCCCATCTTTTTGTCTGTGGGCAAGGCCTTGTACAGGGCTGGTTTAAAGCACCAGTGGCGTCAGCATCCGCAGGGGACCCCATCATTGTGGTAACCCTCCTCCTGCAAAAATATTATTAGTAAAAATCTGAATATCCTGTACTGTGAATAGCTTAGGTTGAGTTAGGTTACATTGACCTGAGATAAACATATGCCCCCCCCAAAAAATAAAGCATTGTAGGTACCCCCAAAATTCCTTAAACCGGACCTGGCCTTGTAATACAAAACTATTATTTCTGAATTGTTCATATTAGTTAAATGCCAGTACTGCAAGTCACCACATTGCAAGTTCGATTCCAGAGGGCGCCAAGGCTCACTCAGCCTTCCATCCTTTTGTAGGTTGGTAAAATGAGTACCTGGCTTGTGGGGGCGATTGGCTAACACACATTGGAAACTGCTTGGTGCAATGTAGATGTGTAAATTGCTATTGTTTAAAAAAAATTGTAAGCTGCTCTGATAGCCTTTGTGACTGAAGACCAGGGTATAAATAGAAGACCAGGGTATAAATAACTAATAGTACAATGTGCGATTACATTCTAAGTAGATTTAGAATAGATCCCGCTATCTCCAATCCCACCCCTGTCCTGGCACAATAACCCTCCCCATCACACTTATCTTCTCTGCCATCAACAGGCAGCCCAAGAATGAAAAGAGGTCTAATGGAGCTCCATTCACTTCCTGGACTGAAATCCTGCCCATTCTCGTGAAAAGATGCGAGCACAGGAAATTAAAAAACAAAATCAAAAATACACACAAAAATGTTTTTAAAAGCACATACACACACTTTAAAATTTCCAAGTAAACCGGGGAAGTTTTTTTTAAGTGTGTCACTTACCTGGATGCCGCGATCTCACCTGGAGGTGTTCTGGCAGGACCGCCCGTTGATGCTCTATTCATGAAAGTTAAATGGCCTGAGGTTTCACATGCCAGCAATACCTGCATGAAAAGTGGGACGGGCAATCTATTGATGGCTCATCCCATCAATAAAAAGAAACACCATAATGATGCCAGAGAAACGCAAAAGTATAACGTCATCTGATATTGGCATCCTTTGGTGCTCCACAGGTGTCATTATGGCACCACATTAGCTGCATCTGATAATCTCCTAAAACTGGTACAATAATTTAGTAGTAGCATTACTAGCTGTAGCAACAATAACAATAATAATAATATAGGTAATTAGTCACATGATTACTGACATTCAATGTGAATATTGGCTTGAAAAAATAAATAACCAAGCCTTCATCTGTAAAGCACTCTAATTTCTGGTACAATAATTTAGTAGTAGCATTACTAGCTGTAGCAACAATAACAATAATAATAATATAGGTAATTAGTCACATGATTACTGACATTCAATGTGAATATTGGCTTGAAAAAATAAATAACCAAGCCTTCATCTGTAAAGCACTCTAATTTCTGGTACAATAATTTAGTAGTAGCATTACTAGCTGTAGCAACAATAACAATAATAATAATATAGGTAATTAGTCACATGATTACTGACATTCAATGTGAATATTGGCTTGAAAAAATAAATAACCAAGCCTTCATCTGTAAAGCACTCTAATTTCAGTCCCCATGATTTTATCCATGCAGAACTAGCTTCAAAAATTGATTTCTGTGTATTTGCTATATTGGTTCATGGTGAACATAAAACCCACTTTTTGAAAAACATTGAATACGAAAAGCAGAAAAATTCAGTGAGATTACTAATAGAGCTTTCTACCTTTTTCATGCTTAAAGGCTAAGGTCACTGTCGTTCACACTCCTGCAATGGGATTTATTCTCAAGCAAGTGTTATAGAAGTTTTTAGCTTAAATTAATGCATCCTTTATCCTCTTCAATTATGTAGCATCTTCCATATGATGACTACCAAACACTTTATAAATTTAAAAACAGCATTTTACTCCAACATACTTTTCTCATGGAGTACCTAACTCAGTCAGTAAGAAAAAGTTAATGACGCTACTAGTGTCTATAAAAATGCTAAACTATCAAAACTACTGTGGGGAAGACAGTGAGGGGGAAAGATATATTAAAAGAAATTTCCAAATTGTAGCTGCAAAATACCTGTAAGGTTGAATTTCCTGAGCTCATACCAAAAAAAAAATAAAAAAAATCCTTAACTATGAATATAAAAAATAACTGGAGATCATTTTATTTTGATCATATAGTTGTTGGGAAAGGGGGCAGAGACACAGAGAAAAGGCCATTATTTTTATACTGCATCTGTATAAGCCAGTGTTCCCTTTTTGCAGAAATTTAACCACAAAACAATTAAATATATCAAATTATTCTCCCCTATTGATGGTTCCCATAAATGATAAATCAATGTCAACAAGAGATGATAAAAACAGTTATGCTACAAGTCTGAATCTTTTGCGGCATGGGGCAAGGAGTGCAATTGGAAAGAGATGAAATAATAATAATAAAAAGTCAGATATCTGATGGATTGATGGCAGGAAAGTCACAAAGCAATTGAAAGTAAAGTCCATGAAAATGAAACGCCTCTTTTCTGGTATTTTTTTTTTTTTTAATGACCACTGGTAACCATCTCTATGTCATCTTCATACATCTGTCTCATGAATTCATCTAAAGAATTGCTGCCATCTTATGGAAGAGCATTTGAAAAACACTCTTTTCAAAAACTGCTCAGCTCTGTAGATCATTCTGATACTGCTAACTCTCTCTCTCTCTCTCTCTCTCTCTCTCTCTCTCTCTCTGGCTTTTCTTCACAACGAAGATTCAGGAAGGATTCATCCCATGCTTTCTGCAAGCGCACTGATGATTAAAAAAGCCAATCCGAGATAAACAAGTCCGGTTGCAGAAAGCACAGCAGAAGGTCTCCTTGGGTGATCTTTCCGGGTTGTGATTCTTTCTGCATTGTCATTTCTCTTCAAGACTTGTTTGGCGTGAGTTCTCAAATTAGGCTGCAGCATTGTGGATAGTGTGTCTCCATACCTCCCGATGTGAGGCCAGGGCGGGCCATTGTTGGTGATCAATTTGGCCAAGCCTGAGATGTTGTTTCAGGGAGTCCTCATATCGCTTTTTTGGAACACCCCTCTTACGCTGACCCGTGGCAAGTTCACCATAAAGTACTATTTTTGGGAGGCGAAGGTCCTCCATCCTAGAAACATGCCCTGCCCAGCACAGCTGTGTTCTCAGTATCATGGCCTCAATGCTGGTGATCCCTGCTTGCTCAAAGACAGCAACATTCGTCACATAGTCAGTCCAGTGTATATTTAGGATTGCGCGTAGACAGCGCTGGTGAAAGCGTTTGAGGAGTCATAAGTGTTGGCGATAGGTGACCCATGTTTCAGATCCATAAAGGAGAATAGACAGTACAATGGCTCTATACACACTGATTTTTGTGCTTCGCCTCAGGTGTTTATTACTCCAGACTTTTTTGTAAAGTCTTCCAAATGCGCTATATGCCTTTGCTAATCTGTGAGCGATCTCTTTGTCAATCTTGGCATCTGAGAAGATGATGCTTTCCAGGTAGGTGAACTGCTGAACGGACTTAAGCACAGATTTCCCAACGGCAATGTGGGGATGATGGTGTTCATCCTGTGGTGCAGGCTGTAAAGAACTTCCATTTTCTTAAGGTTGACTTCCAGCCCAAACAGCTCTGCAGCTGTTGCGAAGCAGGATGTTAGGCACTGCAGCGCTGCTTCTAACAATGACAAAACTAATACCAAAAGCCTCATCTTAATATCAGCAGTGATAATGGATTCAAGGGACAGAAAATGATGGGTGTTTTCTTAAGGTGAAGATATAAGACTTTTTTATATTTTTGATGATTTGCAGTTTTTGAAAGGAAAATCATGGCTAAGAGATTCAAAACCAGACAGGGATGGTGTGCCTTCGTCAGCTGTATAGCAGGAAGAATTTCAGGGAGGTGGCAGCTTTCTGGAGCAGATAGCACCATGGTGGACACATCTGTACTCTCCAGCATGGATCACCCCAGGGGGTCATCATGGAGACCCAAGTGTCAAACTTAACTCCTCTGGAGATTTTAATGGAGATCATCCAAGTGTCAAACTTGACCTCTTTGGGGATTTTTAAAATGCTCGTCGGTAAATGTACCTATGTGACAGCCATCCATCTGGATTCTCAATAATTCCCTTCCACAAATTTTGCACCAGATGTTCTCTCTTAAGTCGTGGAAGGAGCTCCCTTGAATCTTTTAAAAGGACAGATCCTGTGTTACCCTCTCACAAGCCATGTATGTGTGCTTTACAGTGTATTCATGTGTGCTAGCATTTTACAACAGTGTTCAGTATTGATTTTCTTTTTTTTTAAGGAAAAGAATTTTAGTGGATGCCAGGGCCTGCATTTAAAAGGCAGTATAACATTTCAAAAAGGAAACCAATTTCAGTTTCAGGCTCCACCTAGGCTTTGTAATCAGGGCATTAACAATACAGGGCTGTTCTTTTCTTTTCTTTAAGATATGAAAACCAGGTTGACTTTGTCCTTTTTAACTTTACTGCTTGCAGACTCCTCTGAATGGCGACTTCATTTTGAAATGGGCTCCACAGTGCCCGGTGTTTTGTTTGGCAGACATGAAAAGAGAGATCTGGGGTAAAATAAATTGCTCCAGAGCACCAAAATGGGATTAAGAGATTTGACAGGACTTCATTAAAAAAAAAAAAAAATCAGTGCTACACAGGCACAAGGGTGTGTTTTCATTTGTTCCTTTTTAAAAGATAAAAGCATGAAAATGGGCAAAAACTGCTCCAAGCTTCAGTGGTCTTCACTAAGCCCGTATGAAAGTTTCCTGATGCATAGAGCTGCAAAGAGTAAAGCATACACAAAGGCCTCCCAGAGCTACTTTAAATGCTAGAACATGAATACATTTGTCTATAATGTGTAAATGCCCATGAATAATAGTCTCTCTCTGGCTTTTCTTTGCAAACGAAGATTCAGGAAGGACTCATCCCGTGCTTTCTGCAAGCGTGCTGGTGACTGAAAAGGCCAATCCAAGATAAACAAGTCCGGTTGCAGAAAGCACAGCAGAGGATCTCCTTGGGTGATGTTTCCAGGTTGTGATTCTTTCTGCATTGTCGTTTCTCTTCAAGACTTGTTTGGCGTGAGTTCTCAAATAAGGCTGCAGCATTGTGGATAGTGTGTCTCCATACATCCCGATGTGAGGCCAGGGCAGGCCATTGTTGGTGATCAATTTGGCCAAGCCTGAGATGTTGTTTCAGGGAATCCTTGTATCGCTTTTTTGGAGCACCCCTCTTACGTTGACCTGTGGCGAATTCACAGTAGAGTACTATTTTTGGGAGGCGATGGTCCTCCAACCTAGAAATGTGCCCTGCCCAGCGCAGCTGTGTTCTTAATATCATGGCCTCAATGCTGGTGATCCCTGCTTTCTCAAGGACAGCAACATTGATCACATAGTCAGTCCAGTGTATATTTAGGATTGTACGTATACAGCGCTGATGAAAGCGTTCAAGGAGTCATAAGTGTTGGCGATAGGTGACCCATGTTGCAGACCCGTAAAGGAGAATAAAATGTGTAAATGCCCATGAATAATAGTAGAGGCCTATAAAATACCAGTCCTGCTTGGCTCTCCTCAGTGTCTGAGCTGTGTTTCAGTCAGTACAGAACACAGCAATCTAAGGCTGAGATCCACTAAGCAAGCTGGTCGCTGGTTTGCGTTAAGTTCCAGCAATTTTTTTCTTCTCTCTTTCTTCTCCCTTTGATATGATAAGTTTTTGTAAGTAAAGCTATTTTTATATGTTTTACAAAACAAGACTAAGTTCGTTTCTTTTGCCTGCTAGACATTGTGGATGACATGGGACTGGTTGTTGTTCAGCTTCTTTCTCACCATTTGATCACTGTGCTTGAGAGATTCACTGTTCCTCATATTTCCCAACATGTACTTCCACCATTGTTTGAGGCGGGTGGAGGCTGCACCCTCTTTCCCACTTCTTCCTGGATGCACAGCAACAACCCATAGGGCAGCCAGAATGTGCCCAGGTGACTTCTCATAGCTGATTGGTGGGCGAGAGGACAAAAATGTGGCCACAAGCACCAAATGACAAAGACTGCTGCCACACAACAGAAATAATGCAACTTGACACCTCTTTAAATGTCATGGCTCAGTACTATGGAATTCTGGGATTTGTAGTTTTGTGAGATATTTAGCCATCTCTGTCAGAGAGCTCTTGTGCCACAACAAACTACGGGCTTATCTACACAATGTGGGGGAACAGACTGCTCCACAATAATAGCAAGTTGCAGCAGCCGTGACCTGTCTTAATGGTTTTACAGCCCCCATAAACTTCACATGCCTGTAGCTGAGACAGTGGCCATGAGTGGATTACTCACGTTTTAAAATCTGCCGCCACCTAACGTCTTCTTTTTTTAAACTATTTCTATGGTGCACACAAGTGATATTCCACCTTTCCAAAAAAGAAAGAGAGAAAGAAAGATAAAACAAATCCCCATTTTATTGCCTTTGTGATCACTCACTAAGGCAAAAATCCAACATGGCAGCAGTGGGCAGTTGCCTTGTAACCCAGCCCTGCCCCTGCGCTCATCCAGCCAATCAGGTTTGCACTTTGTCTTGTATGGGGAAGCGATTCATGTTGAATCACTTGTCTTAACGAATGAAAATGAGCATATCACAGGAGCTTTTTTAAAAAGTCAGAAAAACCCATGGATGTTTTTCTCACGTAGTTTTTCCTCTTTTTGGCCCCCCTCTTTCAGAATACAATGAGATAATGCAGGGTCCCATTAAGGCAACTCATTTTCTGAGCAAATTCTGTGAGGAGTATTTTCACCGGATAGACAACCCCTACAAATCCCAGGATTCCATAGGCTGGAGCCATGGTAGTTAAAGTGGTATCAAATTGAATTATTTCTGCAGTCTGGCAGCAGCCAAAAAGTGCTGAGTAAGAAGGTATATAATACCTCCTTTTACGATGTCATAAAAATACATACGTAGGTGTAAACAGGGGGGTTGTCTAGATGGTGAAAATACCCCTCATAGAATTTGAGAATACCATTTGTCCCAACAAGATCCCATGGTGATTTACCTTATTCAGAAGGAGGGGGACCAAAAACCCCAAATACAATTGGGGGAAAGCCTTCATGGCTTTTCCAAAGATTTTTAAATAATGCGAGGAAATGCGTATTACACTTTTTTGGACATACAATTTGCATCACTATGCATTCTCGGCATGGGTGGAAGTGGAAAGATGATTGGTTGGATGTACGGAGGGGGGGCTTGCCAGCAATGAAGTGGCTGGAAGTGCCATTTTGGAGTTTTGCAGTATTGATCATGTGCTTTTTTTGCTGTGCTGAGGCAACCAAACAGCTTGTTTTAAGTGGAAGGTTGCACTTGCACACCTTTGATTTACAGTTTAAAAAAATATTGTGCAGCAGCAGCAATTTGTGGAGAGTCATAATACCAGTAAATCACTCTTGGCCACCATCTTGATTCGCAGGCATGGCTGCTTGTGCACTTCAAACAAGGATAGCTTTGCATACCAGCAATTTTGCTACTGTGAATTTGCGCAGCAATCTACATTATATCTCCTCGTCTAGATGAGAAGAGGGATTACACCTGCATCACCAAGAGGCTTCTAGCCAAAGCCTAAAACAGGCTGAGTCAGGTCCAATTAAACCAAGCTTTTTGATCTAACCCACCCTGTCTTAGAGGGCATTTTGACAAACAACACTAATTGGGCAATAATTGGAGTACTCCAGTGTTGGTGCTTCTCGTACATCCATTCCTAAGCCCTGCTTTTGTGAGCCAAGAAGGGCCAAAAAGAGGTAGAAGCAATGGGAGGGGTGAGAGTTTTAAAAAAGAAACCTTTCCCCTCCTGTTGCTAGCAGAGGAATTGACATTCTTTATGCTAGCTCATGTCTCCTTTCCTATTGAGAACATATCTGAGACAGAGCTTGGGGAAGTCACTTAGGGAGTTGTAAGTCAAAGAGGTAATCTTTCCAAATTCTTATCCATAGAATGGAAGGGACATACCTGGGCATGTTGAGAGGCTGCCCGCTTCCCACCTCTCTGGTGTCAAGAGCATCAGCATCAGAGAAGTAGGGCCACATATGGTTCTCCAGAGGCTGGGATGGGGTTTTCATCATTGGATCCCCCCTCTCCAACATTGGACACCTCTCTCTCTATTGTATTTCAAACAGGGGGAGAGGAGAAGGACTTATGCTATGGGTGGCACTGCAGTTCCCTTCTGTCTCACAATGATGATCCAGAAACTCCATATCCAGAATTTGCTAAACTGTGGATCTTCTCTCTTGCACACTGTTGCATGATTAACCTTCGAAGTGTTTCTGCTGAATGACAGGTAGTGCAATCTTACAGAGTTCTGCATGTGGCATCAGCATGTACAAACCCCTCCAGATGACGGCAATACAGATGGAAAGTACTACACCGGCAGAACAGTATAGGTATGACAGGCGCTGAGAAGATGGTCAAAATAAATCCTGAATATGGGCCAGTTCACTTGGCACACTTTGCACCTGCTAGTTTCAGCAATTATTCTATTATTTATTTGTTTAGTATTTGTTTATCAACTCTCAGCCTACCAGGGCTCTCAAAACAAGACAAAACATTCTTTAAAAACAGACTGAAACTTTTAAAGAACAGATTTCAAGAACACAGACAATTAAAACAATCAGAAAAGATGCCCTTGTTTGAAGGGCTGAAGGCTGTATGAAACAATACAGTTTTGGCTCCCTGTTGGAAACTCAAGAGGAATGGGATCAGTATGACTTCCCTTAGGTGAGATTTCCATATCCATGGTGCCTCTACAGAGAAAGCCCTGTCTCATGTACTCATCAGTCGGGATGGAAATCCCTGACTATTTGCATGCATGGACAAATAATTACTGTAGCTCTCTCCCTGCTGTGTGGGATATGAATATTTGTGCATAGTATTCTCCCCATATTCAAGGGTCCCAAAGTGTTCTAAAGGACTTTTCTGTACAGAAATACCGATGGAGGGGGGTTGTGCAAAAATGTGTTTTCTGCACAGAACAATCACCCAGAACACTTCGGAGTATTCAAATACTGGGAGAAAATTGCACAAGAGTATCACAGCTCTATTATTCTTCCTCGTAAGGTCTCCCAGCTGCCAGGAAACTCATTCTTCAATTGAGAAGTGAATAACAGAGAATATTATTTTCATTCCTATTCATCAAGCTAGCCTCTTGGGGCATTATAACCCCTGCCTGGCTTACTTCTTCCTTAGAAAGCATTAGAGCTCCATGGTATTTTTGCATGCAAGAGGTCTCAGATTTGGTCCACAGAATCTCCAGGAAGGACTAGGGAGAACTGTGGTCTCACACTCAGGAGATCTTCTGGTGGATAATATGTGCACACCATGGTAGGGAACATGCAGCCCTCCAAATGTCATTGGACTGCAACTCCCAGCAGACTTAGCTGGCATAGCCTATAGTGGGAGATAGTGAAAGTTGCAGTAGAACATCTGGAGGACCACATGTTCTCCACCCCTAAATGTAGACACTACTGAGCCAGCTGCACTAAGGGTCTGGCATGGTATAAGGCAGCTTCTTATGTTGCTATTTCAGTGTGTCAATGTAAATAACATGTTGCAATGGACTGTGTAAAGTATACAGCTTTTGGCAAGATTTTGAAGAGACATCATCCCTAGCACCAGCGATTGTGTGTAGTGTGTGTGTCCCATTAGCAAGACAGGGTGGGTCCGGATCAGCCAGGTAATTCCTATTCTTAATAACCTTTTACTACTATTTCAAGTTAGACATGGAACCTTTCATCGACCAAGCTCAAAAATTGCACTAATGCTAATTACTTACATGTGGCCAATAATATATTTTTAGCAACGATTCTAGTATGGTTTCGAGTATAGGGTGTTGACAGGGCTAAAATCTGGAGTGGTAAAAATTGGTCAAATTAGGAGGGCAGATTTTCCCGTCAGATGAAAAGATAAAACAGCACACATTAAATGGTGGACCTCTTCAGATTACTATTTAACATAAAGTGACATTTCCCTGTAGCTTTATTTTTGAGGAAAGAAATCTAGTTATTCAACTCCACATCTGCCGGAGAAATTAGGTACTCCCTAAGTTTTTGTTTTTTATTTCTCTTAATGCATGTCTACACAGTGTTGAGTTTTGTTTTCCCCTAATGTATTTTTTCATACTGATCAGTGATTTCTATTCTAACTGAAAAGAGCTGGTTACAATAACTTTTGATGCATTGTAAGTTCTGAGCTCCGAGGTGCAGAAAAAGAGAGCAGGCATAAAGCCTGAGTGCATTTTGAGTGTCTTTAGGAGCTGTCTCTCTCCCTCCCTCCCTCTCTCTCTCTCTCTCTCTCTCTCTCTCTCTCTCTGTCTTAGGAGATCACAATGCATTCAATTACAGTTCGCTGGAGTTTGGTTCCAGGACCCCCTGAATACCCAAATCCGTGAATACTCAAATCCCATTATATGCAATGTCATAGCAAAATTATGTCCCGTATATAAGATGGCAAAATCAAGGTTTGCTTTTTGGATTATTATTTTTTAAAGAATATTTTCAAGCTGTGAATACTTAAATCAATGAATGCCAAATCCATGAATGTGGAAGGACAACTGTATTGTTTTCAGTCTTTCACCTTCAGGAAAGAAAATTCTTACCTAACAGTTTTTACTATGGAATTCCTTTACAGAGGAACATATAGGGAGATCTTTTTTTCTTTTGAAGGAAGGGATGAGTTATTTTATCAATTTTTTTCCTGTTTCAAGAACACAGGTTTTGAAGCCTATACTAATGGTGGCTATTTGGGATTGTGTTAGGTGGTTGATTTGCACAGAAAACAGCCTTTTCTGTGCACAGAAAAATTATTTTCTGCACAAAATATGCTGTTTTCTGTGGGAAACAACCACATGTTCATTTTGTGCAGAACAAGTCCTGAGTTGCAAAGATTCTCGTCAGTCTAGGATTATTGTCAGGTTTCTCAACACCCAAAAAACATGTACTTCCAACATTTTTTTAATATTTTCAGGAATTTTTTCGATCCCTAAGAAGTAAAAATCTCTAGGATATTACCTAGGGTACTTTCTTAACGGGCAGGGCAACAACTAGCTCTTGGATTTAAACTATTGTTCCTCACTAGGAATTTATGGCACATCTTAAAGTATATGTGGGACATGCAACCCTCCAGCTGTTGGATTTCAACTCCCATCAGTTCTAGCCAGCATAGTCAATGAGGAATGATGGGAATTATAGTGCAATAGTATCTAGAGGGCCACATGTTCCCATCTCTGCAATAAAAGATCCCTACAGTAGAGCCCTGCATGTGGCCCCAATTTGGTTCAGAGTCTGATTTATTCTGTGTAGAGACCTGAGCCCATCTCAGTATGGACCAGTCTGGACCCAATCTGTTCTGCTCATTACCTCAAATCCAAATCCACATTTGGGAATCCAGATCACCAGCCCTCTCCTCAATTTGTACTGGGAAAGTAAAAATTCCTGTAACTTGTTGTTTCAAGCATCCACATAAAATGTGGTGTCACAGCAGATGCAAAAGAGGGAAGTACCCCCCCCCAAATAATGTCAAACAGGTAATTCTGGGATTTTGTGTTAAGCCCACCATAACATTTGTTGCTTTATACATATAAAATGATTTGTAAAAGCTGCTAACTGCTTAGTCTTGGCAATTCATCCTACTTTTATCAGTCAACCTGAATAAGGAGTGATGAGAAGATGCTTCACCATCAGTCTAAATGGTAAAATTCCCCTGACAAATCCCCCAGATCCCTGTTAAAGCATTATTTGGGCTGCCATTGGTGGAAATTTCCTTCTGTCTCTTTCAGAGATACCTCCCTAAGGATGCAGCTAAACTGTAGAAATAATGCCATTTGACATACCATAGCTCCATCCTATGGAATCCTGGGGTTTGTAGTTTTACAAGGTCTTTAGCCTCCTCTGCCAAAGAATGCTGGTGCCTCACAAAACTACAAATCCCAGGATTATGTAGGACGGAACCGTGGCAGTTAAAGTGGTGGGATACTGCATTATTTCTACAGTGTAGATGCAGCCTAAGTCTCATGGGGAGGAAGAGAGTCTGAGAGCTGCTGTTTTGGAGGGACTTCATTCTTACCACATGGGTCTTCCCCCTGCTGCTTACTTGCTGGGATGCTTCTGTCCAGAGAAAAATGCTTGGTGTTCTTTCAAGGTTGTTGAGTAAGCTGCTGTTACTGTAATGCCTGGGAGTTTACCTTTATGTATTTGTTGCTTATAGTAAGTCAAATAGCAGTACTCAGATCTTCCAGTATTGGCCACAATACTAGCCCAAGACAATATAGTGGTCAAAATTAGTCTTGCATTACACTGTCATTAATAATTGAATAGACACTAGTGGATTGCGGAGACAAGCAGAATCATCACACAATGTGCACTACAAAATGACCCTGACTTCTTGTGTTACAGTTTCACAGTACCTTGTCCCTCCTCACATTGTTATAATGTGGACTTTTTCGGACAAACCAAAAATAACGCTAGCAGCCTCGCCAGGTTGCGAGGCTGCAGCGCTAGAGGGCGTCCGTTTCGCATGACGCTTCTTCCCAGCGGTACTGTTGTGAGTAAAATATGACAGTCAAATCCAAAATATGTCGGTCAAATGTCCCAGCGGTACTGCAACAGTACCGCTGGGAAGGAGCGCCATGCGAAACGGATGCCCTCTAGCGCTGCAGCCTCGCAACCTGGCGAGGCTGCTAGCGTTATTTTTGGTTTGTCTGAAAAAGTCCTGTATGTGGAATGCTTGATGTCCTTGATTTATCCTAAACTTTTGCCTTGATAGCAAAAAATGAACTATGAGCACATTTGCCATTCATGATGCTATAGCTATGAGTAAAAGTACTAGGTTCGTGTACAGTTGGACATCATCAAATGTATGCATTAGCTAATGCATGCATTGTAAAAAACAAAACAAAAACACTGGATGGGCGCTTTGTGCTTTTGTCCAAAATGTGAATAAAACTGCTGGACTGAGGACATTTTCAGACACCGTTTTAGCGTGGTTACCGCGGGAAGAGCTCCCGGGAGAGGGACGGCGCTCTTGCGCAGCAGGGGGTCATTTTCGGACGCCACCATCCCTCTCCCGAAATCATCAGTGTCACTTCCGTGAAGTTTCGGAAGCCGCAGACCCATATTTTAATCACGGAAGTTGCCCGTGCTTAAAATATGGCTCTGCGGCTTCCGAAGCTTCACAGAAGTGACACTGATGATTTCGGGAGAGGGACGGCGGCGTCTGAAAACGACCCCCTGCCGCGCAAGAGCGCCATCCCTCTCCCGGGAGCTCTTCCCATGGTAGCCACACGAAAATGGTGTCTGAAAATGTCCTAACTCTGTTAAGGCACAGACAGAACGCTACTCAGCCAAATGTTCAGTAGCTGTCTATAAAAACTAGAAACTTTCAGTAACTTTAACAACACTGAAGCATTTAACTCAGAGGCTTATCACGTGAGGAAGTACAATGACAGTGCAGTTGGAATTTCACCTTTCATTCTGCCAGACTGCACTGCATGACATTGTTGTTCTTCAGCTGTTCTTCCATTCCATGGGAGACAGTGGTAAAAGCAAATCTTTTTTCTAGTTTCTAGCATGCAATTTGCACCATACGTCAATGCCAGTCTGTCAGTGGAAGACAAGCTAACAGACAAGTTTTCTTGAAAGATGTGACTGACCTTCACACTGAGGGACTCCTGATGGTTATCATTTATTAAAACCTTCATCTTTATGGATACCATGGCAAAATTATAATTATAATTAAGAAGTACAATTATGATGCACACCAGAAACACTAAAATTATATTAAAAATGGGTACACTAAAACCACATTGTAACACCAATGGCAGACAAAAAAATTCAACCCATTCAAATGCTCAGGGCAACAAAAAGGTTTTGCGTTTGTGCTGAGCAGATCCAAAATCAGGATCTCCTTAGGGCACAAGTACAAATTCTCCATTTAGGCCTAAAGAAATGGTGGCTCTGGGCATCCCTCCAGCATGAGTCCAAGCTGGTAAGACCATATCCAGAGCCTTAACAGCAGTGACACCACTGCACCTCCTGCCTCTTCACTTGCTCCAGAGATGAAAAATGGGATCAGGGTAGGTGATAAATTCTGCTAGCACAGGATGAGAGGAGAGAAATCCACAGCCCTTCTCTTCCAGAAGCATTTCTATATTGTCAGATTCATGGTGCAAAACATTTGTGTGTACATATGTATGTAGCAGCAACAGAAGTATAGGAGCCCTTGCCACTAGCAGCCTGGAGCATTTCTTCCAGTTGCACCATTGATAATCTGGCCCTTGGTTTCATGCCTTCTGCAGAAAAAAAACCTGTTGAGCAAACTCTTGTCAGAAGAAAGGTCAGCTCCTGATACCAGTCCTCTTCCTACAGAGCTCACAGTAGGGAACACAGCATGGGAGGAGCAGGCCGGGAGGAGGCCAGAGAAGGGGGCTGTCTGAAACAGGGCTGTGTAAACAGGACAGCCCCGTTCTTCTCCTGGGGATTCCCTCCCCATTCTGAAAAAGTCCATAGTCCAACACTCAAAGCACTACACCATGCTGGCTCTCCCCCCAGATACTATTGGACTGCCATTCCCATTGGTCATAGCCAGCTTTGCCAACACTGAAGTATACTGGGACTCACAGGTCAATGATGACTGCAGAGGCATATATACTCCATCCTTGACTTACTGCGATACTGTATAGAAATTTTTTTTAAACTACCAATCAAAGCCCTCATACTAGTTCTACTGAGTAAAATTAACATATACTGTGGTACATCATGTTTTCCATGCCAGAATGCCAAAACCACTTGTCCAATCAGTTCTTATGACAAAATCAAAAGTCTAATTTGCAAATCAGACTCCTCTGAATTGCTAGGTGCTGAATGATCAAAATCTAATATATGCTGACAACTAGACATCTGCATAACCTCACGTCATGGAGCCATGCCCAGGTATTGTCTTTAGACAAATCAGTTTGGCAAGATGGCTCAGGTCTGCAAACTTGACAGTTTTCCTTGTTGAGATTCCAACTGGACAACTCTGCAATGGTTTTAGCATCAAAGCTCAAAGAAGTTTGTTCACATTAGGAACTTAGGCAGGAAAGTGCAGGAAAAATAAAGGGCCCAATCAAAATGCCCTAATGACACCAGGTTGAATTCAATTTCCAAACAATCTCCTCTAAAGGATTGCTTCAAGCATGAGGGAGGATCAGGGTTGAGGTTAGAATCAGGGTTAGATTGAGAGCAGGGGTGGGAAAACTTTGGCCTTCGAGATGTTTTGGACTTCAACTCCCACAAGTCATAGCTAGCATAGCCAGTGGTGCGGAATTATGGGAATTGTAGTCCCAAACATATAGAAGGCCAAAGGTTCCCCACCTTTGATCAAGAGTATAATACAGACAGACCCCCATAGTCGTGGGACCCATATCTGCAGATTTACATCCGAAAAAAATATGGTCTCTCTAGGCATCTTCTAGGTCCTCCAGCATGACTCTATAGTATGCTTCCACTGGAAGCTGTCCATAGAATCATGTTGCAGGATCTAGACAAGGCCTAGAGAGAACCAGCGCAACTCTGGAATGCTTGGGCTCCAGAAGTCATTTATTTTAATAGGGCTCAATATTATCCATGGTTTCCACAATAAGTCTGGGAATGTGTCCTCTGCAGATGTGGGGGTTGTACTATATACATTTTTTTTATTGGCTGATCTCAGTGAAAATTCTAGTGATCCCTCGAATGGGACCAAACTATTGACAACCAAATAATATCACTGTAGAGCCCAGGATGGGGGGGGGGTTGATCCCCCCCTCCCTGAAATGACCTGGCAAAATTGGACCACAGAGACTCTGATGCAGTTGAGCTTCCTCAAGCATTATCAACCAGAAGAGTACTAAATGATCGAGCACAAAGAAATATTAAGCCAGCTGTTGTTGTTGAGCCCTCCTATGAATGACAAAGGCTACCTGCAATCTATTTTATAGGCACTTACTTGGAAGTAAGCTACATGGAACCCATAGTGCTAAGTAGGCATTGTGCTTGCAAGAGTCTTCATTTTTAAAGATGATTGAATGAAAATGGATGGAAGAAATAAGTTGCCCTTCCCCTGACCATGCCTATACCTGATTCGCTGTACCTCAAGCATGGTAGATATACATGTCTTCCATTTTCTTTTAGAATATTATGCATGTGACTCTGTGTCTACTTACCTATTTCTACAGTTTCTGATTTCAAAGCAATGTAGCAGAGGGAGGGATGTGATAGATCTTACTTACTTACTTAATAAGGTCTTACATATATTTATCTTCAATATCACTTTTTTGCGGTATTGAAGGCGTATGAAAACATGTCCCACTGTAATCGTGAGAATACAGTGTGAATGGATGGTCCTCTTTCCCCCTTCCAGTTGCTAGGGAGAAAACTTCCGGGTGGCAACGTGAAGATGATCGACAGCATGCTCTTTTGGGGAACTTTCCCATTTTGCTGGCAAGTTTTTAGGTTTGTTTCAGTGCTTGGGTGTTGATTTGCTTTGTTATTTAAGGTGTTCTTTGAGTGTTAACTGCGCTCGCGTCTTCTTGCAAGAACTGCCAAAATCACGCATCCCGGCTAATGCACAAGTAAACTCCCATTCTTAAAGTCCTAGTGCTCGTTGTGTGGTAATTCTGTGGTGATTTCTTCACATAATTACAGTGATATGCAAAAGTGTTATAATACCACTATGTTTCTGTTTTCCTCACTCATGGGATTACAGCGCTTTAACATGCTAGTCGGGTAAACTCCTAAGGCTACTGTTTGGGAGTCTTACAGGATGTAATCCCACATTTCCTACTCAAAAGCAAGCTGTTGTAGATGGGATAACACCCACATGTATCCAGCAGTGAACTGGTTTACAGAATCATTCTGATATTCTGTGGTTCACTTCACAATCTCTGATCTTTCACATTGCAACCTGTGTCAAAAATCTGAGAGTTTCCATTGTTCATTTGCTGACACATCTAATGATGACATCTGGCACTCCCCCCCCCCAAAAAAAAGTCTAACCAGGGTAAGAGAGCAGAGAAGGAAAGTTTATTCCATGTGCTGTAGTTTTTGACCACGTCAAAAAGAGTCCAATGGCGTAAATCCTCACTGGAGAAATAGGCTCATTTTTACTTGGAAGCTTTCTATGCCATAGAATCCAGAGATGAGGGGGAAAATATAATGAACTACCCTGTGAACTAGGGATGGAAAGAATATTCATGTTCCTTTGAGGCACTTGAGAGACCCTGTCAAGTATAAGAACAGCAAATTGTGACACAATTTGAAAGCAACATGATAAATGCCATCATAATATTAATCCAATAATGGTTGGTCTCATAATCGCAGCATTTAGGAGCCAAAGGACTTAGGTTTTGTGGTAAGGAGTATTTGGCCCTCCAGAGATTGTTGTACTACAATTCTGATCAGTCCCAGCCAGTTTAGTCAACGGTGAGCAATGATGAGATCTGTAGTCCAAGTCTCAAGGGCCACACATTCCCCTTAAACCATGAACAAAACTGAAAGCCTTAATTAGACAATGCACTTTGCCCATTCCTTTGGTACAATGCAGTAGCAAAGGTGGTGTATAAATGCAAGTAAAATAAATAAATAAAACATTTCTTTATAACAATTTTCAGACCCCATTTCTCGAGGTGGAATTCACAGAAGTAAATAGAAGAACTGAAATACAAATACAGTAATATGCATAATGGGTTGGATCCAGCTTTAGTCATACTTAAGTAAACCCATCATGATTTAACTTCAGCCTCATTGATTTATACGGATTTAACTCTACATATGATTAAATGATGGATCATAGAACCACAGAGTTGGAAGGGGCCCCATAGGCCATCAAGTCCAGCCCCTGTTCAATGGATGAAATCTAGGTAGAACAATCCAATCAGGTAACTCTCTAGCCTCTTTGTAAAGATGTATGGAGAAAGAGATCCCACCACCTCTCTAGGTAATTGGTTTCAATAACTCTTATTGTCAAGACATTTCTTCTAATGTTGAATTGAAATCTACTCTCCTATAAAACAATTACATCTGGTCCTACCCTCTGAGGCAGCAAAGAACAAACCTGTACCATCCTCTTTAAATATTTAAATAGTACAATCATGTCAGCCCCCAGTCCTCTCATCCCACGCACTGAAGCCTTTTTAATATAGGAAAATGTACTGGTTTAATGATTGTCCAAGTCATTTCAACTTCAAACATCTATAAATCTGTGACAACATTTGGCTATGGGTGTTTATAAAGATGAGAGCCAATATGGTGCCATGGGTAGAATGTTGGATTGGAGAATGGGTAGATCTCCACTGAACTATGAAATTCAGTGGGTGACCTTGGGCCAATCACTCCCTTAGGCTGACCTGCTTCACAGGGTTGTTGTAAAACAGAGAGGAAAAGAAACATATATGCCATCTTGTGTTCACTGAAGCAATGGAAGGACTGAAAATGTGTGGTTTCACATCTGACATCAACAGTGAGTACAATGATGGCGCTCCATCATTGGACAGGTCACCCCCTGTATCTGTGGAACCAATACCCATGTTTTCAGTTATCCATGGCTGAAAAAAATAAGGACACATACCATAGAGTCACACTATAAAATGCCTAGAGAGGTATTATCCTCTCTAGGAATCGCTAGGTCTTCCAACACAACTTTGTGGTATGCTTGTACCAGCAGTCCTTTATTTTAATAGGGGTTACTATTATCCACAGTTTCACTTATTAACAGTAAGTCCAGGAACATATTCCCCACGGACACCAGGGGTGACCTGTAGTTATGTCTGAAAGTGCAGTAGCTCAGCCACAGATATAGCTAAAGATAGATATGGATAACCTTCCTCCTGCTCACAAAAAAGTCTCTTTCGTATCACACACACAGGCACTTTGATCCCACCTCAGCTGCCATGGCTCCATCCAATGGAATCCTGGGTTTTGCAGTTTGGTGAAGTATTCCAGCTTATCTGCCAGAGTGCTCTAGTGCTTCACCAAATTACAAATTCCAGTACTTCATAGGATGTTCTCAAAGTGCCATAATTGTATAGCATGAGAAGAGACCAAAGTCTTTGTCTTATAACAGGGATGAGGAATGTGTGATCCTCCAGAAGTTGTTGAAGTGCAACTCCCAGCATCCTTTACCATCCTTTACCATTGTCTTTGATGGCTAGGGCTGCTGGGAGTTGTAGTCCAGCTCAGTCAGTTGGGAGGCGAATTAGGAGGTGGGACTTGTGGGTTTCATTAGCACACACCCTACGCACACACTTTCCCCTACAATATGAGCACTACATGTGAAATTCGATTAGGTTTCAGCTGGTTTCTCTGATTGTCAAACTTCTGTCATTTAAGCTATATACAGCTTGGGGTCTTGCAATATCTTGAACTACCCAAGCATCTTAGCAGATTTCACAGTTTCGATGGATTTCTGATGTCTACAGATATTTCATGTCTGTAGCATTAGCAATTGCTATAACAAGGCATTTTATGTTTAAATCATCTCTTTTTTGTATAATGTCCTGCATTTGCCGATGGGAGTGATTCTAGGTTCCATAGTTTTACATTATGAATCATTTCCTGCCTTCTCTAACCTTTTAACAATCTTCTCCCCTTTCTCATCCAAATGGTTTCCTTATATATTTCTAGGTAATACAATACAGCTTGACTAATATTCACAAATGTGTAAATACATATTCCTATGCTATCATAATAAGTATGTTCCCAGAATTTTCCATTGGCAATCTACTGTTTCAGTAGTATGTGTTTTTGATTAGTTTCAGCTAATTTTCCTTAATTTTTTTTTTCTGGCAGACGGTTATTTTAATGGCACTTTTGAATCTTTATTAATGCTTGCCACAAGTCATACCATTTCCAGATGTCCAGCTGCCATTGAAGTAAGTAAAGGAAACAAGATGGCCAGCTATGCTGTGTTTAGAGCACCAAAATAACACTTGCTGTGATGACGGGTGCTTTCATTTTTTTCACAATAATCTATTGTTCTTTTTCCACCTCTTACATGTTTCAGGTATGCTTCATTATTGCAAACAATAGTTAAACCAGCTTATGTGTACATAAGATACCTTATTTTAAAACATTTAGGGTCATAATTGGAGTTGTTAATGTTTGGGGGGTTTTGACTAGGACTTCCAGAATCCCCCTTCTACCATAGTCACTGTCCATGGAGACCAGGGAATTCTGGAAGTTGCAATCCAAAAAGCTAACTTTCCAAATTCTAAATAGGATTCAACCATTACACTTATGGTAAATTAGACTCTTTGAAATCAATGGGACTTCAATTAGTTATGACTAATGTAAGTCACCTTGATTTCAGTGGTCAGAATTTTGTTGATGCATAAATGGTGATGGCAGGAAGAAAAAGGCCACAGGTGTGGCACCCATAAAGGAAGTAAGGCACTGGGAAAATAGGCTGCTTGGAGCCAGCAGATGTTGTCTGCCTTCCCTTGCCACCTCTCGACAATCCTGGATAAAGTACCTCTAGCATAGCACAGCAGCAGGATTCTAACCAATAGGTTCAATCTAAGCCTAGAACAGGACTTGGCAACTGCACAGGGCCAGGGTCAATCTCCTGCTCCCAGTCCCCTGTGGGCTGATCCCACCAGCATACCAAAATGCCTCTTATTTTTCTTCAGAATCTGTCTCAAAATGGTGACCAGTAGTGATGTCACATCCCATCCCATTGCCATTTTGAGGAGAATTCCAATGGAAGTAGGGGTAATGAGAATTCTGGGGAGCTGGGGTGCATGGAGGTGTTTTTGCACATTTTGATGACTTTCTGTGTGGTTTGGGGGTGAAAATCACCTGAAATTGGTAGGGAGGATGCCCTTCCTCCCTCTGAGATGACAACAAAGGCAGCTAAACTAAGTGTGAGAGTGTTTGCAGGTAGTGGCCCAGCACAGGGCAAGCTGAAGACATCTGCAGCTCAGTTGGAGTTGCCCCAGCTGTCCCTGCTCTGTAGAAATACATTCAGATGCAGGAAGCAACAGTACAGTAGTACTCTTCTGTCATGGAGAAGTCCTTGCCAGCTCCGACTTGGCCTTGATGCCTATGACACCTAAAACATACTCAAACTATTCTTTAGTGAGTTTCTCTATCTTCTGACTGACCATCTCGCCTTTCTTGGCCTTGGCCTGCTAATAACCAATGCTAGCTGGGGCTTCTCACTCCACACAGAAACTTACAACAGATGATAATACAATCTTCCCACCCCTAAATCACTGTTTCCCCTCAACATGCTGATGTGGGTGGGATAAGCCTTTCCAGCAATATTATTTTATTGTGTGTGTTGCATATGCATGTGTGAGTACACACTACAGCTCCCTGCATTTTAGACCCTCTTTGGAGGCATGGCTATGTGGGTAGTCACAATGAGTTCCAAAGACTTCAAAATTTACCATGACACCCCTTGCCATTATGTCTCCATGGAACCTCCAGGCTCAAGGCTGTTGGAACCTCCAGGCTGCTGTGCCTTCAAGCCAACTCCAACTTACGGCAACCCTCTCCTAGGATTTTCTTGACAAGATTTATTCCAAGGAGGTTTGAGATTGCCTTCTTCTTATGGTCGAACAGAGTGTGACTTGTCCATGGTCATCTAGTGGCTTTTCATGGCTGAGCAAGAATGCAAACCTTGGTTCTCCCAGAATCCAAGCCCAACACACTGTAAGTTCCCATATTGGGAAACAGGCAGGATAGAGGCAAACACTCAAACCACTACACCATACTGGCTCTCTTAGAACCATTACAGTACAGAATACTTCTGATGGGCCAACCTCACATCGGGGCATTATCTTCCTCTTATGCTTGTGGGCTTCACAGGGGCATTTCATTCGCTACCAGGTGGACAACAGGACACTGGATTAGATGAAGCTCTCATCTGATTCAGTAAGGCTCTCTTTCTGCTCTTCACACTTTCTGGTTAGACTGACATTATCTTTATAGCCACAGTATTTTTTTTTATGGTGCCAAAAGCATGCATTTCAAACCAGACTTCTCATATGAAAGACAACTTAACCAGACTGCAGAATTAGGTACAAATTTCAGCAGGAACATCTGGATCCCAAAACTAGGTTTCCCCGCTCCCTATTTTAACAGAGGAAACAGAGAACACATACTATAGATATATGGTTTTTAATATCCAGCTTCTGAATCTATATTATTTTGGGCTTCAAAGTGGATTCAAAATGAAAAACTCACTTGAGTGCTACTTAGCTCGATTCTATGTTATGAATTCCTCTTCTAACTCATACTCTGGGATTTGCCCTTTGTAAACAAGGTGCTTTCTGCTTAAACAATTTCCCCATCTCCTTTTTCTCCTCCCCCCCCCCCAAAAGATCTGTGGGCCTTCTGTTTAGTGCATCGTCTTTCAAGCACAGCAAGAGGTCTGTTTGTGTGGGTGAAATGAGAGATTTGCCGGGACAGCCAGAGTTCACTTTCTGCTAAAGATGGGAACATTATAGGTTCATAAATTGTTTCCTACATATTGAACAGGTCTAGCTGTAGACTGCCTTTTAAAATGGCTTTTGGGTAGGGGTGGGGGGGGTGGCCAATATTTTTTTCCCTTTTTGCTTCTAACCCAGACCATTTACAAATCCAGACCACAGTCTACTCCCTTCAAGCTGAGAGAGGAGAAAGACTATGGGCCCGTCTGAATGGTGAAAATACCCCTCATGGAATTCTCTGGGAATCCTACCTGCCTAAACAGGATCCAGCGCCAATCCACACTATTCAGAAGGAGAGGGGGCCAAAATGGCAAAAACAAGGGGGAAAAAGCCTTCACAAGAGAAGCGGGTGCACATTTTTGCTCATTTGGACTATTGAACAATAAAAACCTCAAAGTGAAGCACAAAGCTGATTGGCTGGGTGAGAGCAGGGGCGGGGCTTGCTAGGAGGGCAATCACTGCCGCCATGTTGGATTTTTGCCTTAGCAAACACTCACTAAAGTGATAAAAAGGATCAATATTTTCTGTTTTGCTCTCTTATAAAGTTGGGAAATCACTCTATTGCACCTTGAGATGCCATTATTAAAAAAAAAAAAAACACCAGTGGTGAAGAACTAAAAATGCAAGTAAATCACTCACAGCCGCCATCAGGAATGCGAGGTTTATGGGGGCTTCCAAGGCCAGAAAAAACATTTGGACATGTCGCTGCTGCTGCAAGATGCCAATATTACGAGGTATACTGGGTTTTTTTCCCCTTGTGAAGATGGCCCCTATTTCTCCCATTATCAGAAGTTTGAACCTAAGATGGAGGATACCACTGAAGATAAAACTAGAACCATTTCCTCACAAAATATGTTTGTGCATGTCATTACAGTCGTCCCTTCACATTCGCGGGGGTTCCGTTCCGCGGACCCCCGCGAATGTGAAAAATCCACGAATAACAAACACCCCTCCCCCTCCTTCCCCAGGCCTTCGCGGGGCCTTGCTAGGCCCCGCGGAGGCCTCCCCGGCCCTCCCTCCCTCCCTGCCCAGGCCTTCGCGGGGCCTTGCTAGGCCCCGCGGAGGCCTCCCCGGCCCTCCCTCCCTCCCTGCCCAGGCCTTCGCGGGGCCTCCGGAGGGCCTCCGGGGGTCCTGCGAAGGCCTCCCCACCCCTCCCCAGGCCTTCGCGGGGCCTCCGGAGGGCCTCCGGGGGTCCCGCGAAGACCTTCGCACCCCTCCCCAGGCCTTCGCGGGGCCTCCGGGGGTCCCACGAAGGCCTCCCCACCCCTCCCCAGGCCTTCACGAGGCCTCCGGAGGGCCTCCGGGGGTCCCGCGAAGGCCTCCCCACCTCTCCCCAGGCCTTCGTGGGGCCTCAGGAGGCCTTCGCGGGGACTCAGGAGGGCCTCCGGGGGTCCCGTGAAGGCCTCCCCACCCCTCCCCAGGCCTTCGCGGGGCCTCCGGAGGGCCTCCGGGGGTCCCGCGAAGGCCTTCGCACCGCTCCCCAGGCCTTCGCGGGGCCTCCGGAGGGCCTCCGGGGGTCCCGCGAAGGCCTCCCCACCCCTCCCCAGGCCTTCGCGGGGCCTCCGGAGGGCCTCCGGGGGTCCCGCGAAGGCCTCCCCACCCCTCCCCAGGCCTTCGCGGGGCCTCCGGAGGGCCTCCGGGCGTCCCGCGAAGGCCTCCCCACCCCTCCCCAGGCCTTCGCGGGGCCTCCGGAGGGCCTCCGGGGGTCCCGCGAAGGCCTCCCCACCCCTCCCCAGGCCTTCGCGGGGCCTCCGGAGGGCCTCCGGGCATCCCGCGAAGGCCTCCCCACCCCTCCCCAGGCCTTCGCGGGGCCTCCGGAGGGCCTCCGGGCGTCCCGCGAAGGCCTCCCCACCCCTCCCCAGGTCTTTCACGGGGCCTCTGGAGGCCCCGTGTCGCGGTTTTGGGGGGGCCCGGGGGGGCCCTCCCAAAACCGCGAATAACCGAAACCGCGAATGTCAAGTTCGCGAATGTGGAGGGACAACTGTATTTCTGCAGTGCAGATGCAGCCCCTGCCTCTCTTTCTCTGTTTTCCTTCCCCTGACAGACATAGAACTTTTCATCTATTTAGGTAGACCTTGGTGAGTAAGCTGGCCTGCTGTTTAAGGGGGTGGGATTGGGCCTAGGATGCTGACTGGCTAGATGCTGCTCGCGTCTTTTGTTATTATTTTTTCAACTGCTTTTTAAAATTTATTTTTACTTTTTAAAATTTGTGTGGCTTTTATCAAGATTTTGTGTTTTTAATCCATGTTTTATTGTTAACCTCCTTGAACATCTTTTGTTGGTTAAAAAAGTGGTATATAAATAAAATAAAATAGGGAGAAGGAAAAGACAAACCTGGGGCTCATTTACACCAACAGGATATGCCGGTTCCCCACTGGCATATCTTGCCTCCAGAGCTGGCCAATCCCTACCCGCAACACCCCCCCCCATTACCTGCAGAAAATGGGCCAGAATCAAAACAGGACATTGGTCCATTGCTGAAGCCACCGCCACTGCCATTTTCTCACTAACATGGAATCCAGACATAAGTCCCACAACCTGTGACTGCAGGCCTCCTGCATGTGACCAGCCTCAGTCACATGCTGCAGGACCCCTGCCTGGCTCCTGGAAGAGCCAGGGAGCTGACAGCAGCAGCAGGGAGTGGCATTTTAGGATGGTCTCCCATGGACACACAGGGCCCAATCCAGCAGAAACAAAGTAAACTGGGCATTTTCTTAAAATGTGGTAAAGGACCCTATCCTGGCCTGCCCCCATTCCAGCCCCATATCTGCCCTGAGGATCATTTGGACTGCCTAGAGGCAGATCGGCGTAAATGTCCTGTGTCATTTTGACTGCAGTACTCTGGAATCGGGAGAAGCCAAGGTATTTTGGCAGTATAGACAAGCCACTGGAGGCATGATCAAGAAGCAAGCAGCAGTCAGGACACTAAGATACTGAAATATGGTAGAACTTGAGAAAACCTCAAGCAAAGCTGAACTGGAATGGGAAGCCATTTTATTAATATTCCTGTCTAAGAGGATACAATAGCCAGCTTTGATAGGTAGTCAGTCCATACCTAAGGATACTAAACTGCCTATTCCTAGGCAAGGTAGCTCCATACGCCCAAAGACTCCCAATTCATGCCCCAGCACCTCCTGACAATTGCAGAGTTAATTAATATGCTATGGTGGAAGGTAGACCACAGATGATTTATGTAACTTTAAAGTGGGTTACAAAGACATTGAAATAGATAAAGACTGTCATATTTTGGACAAGACATGACTCACTAGAACAATAATGCTTGGTAAGGTAGAAGGCAGTAGGGAAAGGGGAAGAGTGCATTGCAGATGGATAGACTCAATCAAAGAAGCCACATCCCTGAGTCTGCAAGACCTGAGCAGGGCTGTTGAGGATAGGGTGACTTAGAGGCCTCTCACTCATAGGGTTGCCATAAGTTGAAGTCGACTTGACGGGTGTTAACAACAGTAAGAACGTTACCTTGACTGAGTTGTTAACCAAAATGGAGACTATAGTCAAGAAATTAGAAGACTAAGACTTGGAAAGAGCGCCATAAAACTAGATAAGATTCTCAAGTGTAAAGACATATAATTAAATACCAAAGTCAGAATCATCCAGGCCATAGTCTTTCTGATTTCTATGTATGGTTGTGAAAGCTGACAGGAAGAAAATCAAATCATATGAAATATGGTGCTGGAGAAGAATTCTACGAATACTATGGACTGCTAAAAAGACAAATGAATAGGTTTTAAATCAAATCAAGCCTGAACTCTCACTAGAAGCAAAGATGACAAAACTGAGGCTGTCATACTTTGGGCATATCATGAGACAACATGACTCACTAGAAAAGGCGGTAATGTTTGGTAAAGTTGAAGGCAGTAAAATAAGAGTAAGATTACATTACAGAGGGGTTGTTTCAATAAAGGAAGCCACAGCCCATTTGATGACTAGGGCCCTTGGAGGTCTCTTATTCATAGGGTCATCATAAGCGGAAGTCAACTTGACAGCAAATAACAACATAATGGTGGAAGAACAAAGCCTTGAGTGGAACAAGTGACTCTCCAGGTATGCCCCTCTGGTGTTGTAAACATGTGCTTTCCATGTGCCCCTCCAGGTGTTGTTGAACTGCAACTCCCATCATACCTCACAACTGGCTAGGGCTGCCTGGAGCTGCAGACCAACAACATATAGACCACCACAGTCATTTTCTTCAACCATGTGTAATGGTGGTGGGCTTTGAGAACATGGATATTAACCAGTGGATCCCTCTCCATTTTTGTCTGTGGAATGTTGGAGGATACGTGATAGACTGTCAGCTGAAGGCAATAATGATTTAGGGCGAAAATCAGAGGCCATTCTCAAACTGAGCCAGGAAGAGGACACCCATGTGGATAATGAACCCAATCCATCCCTTTACTCACTTTTGTGCAGAGTGTAGTGGCGATAAACCACAGGTTCTTTACCAGGCATAACAAAAGCAGGAATAAGATGGAAAACCTTTCAAAGCACCCAGGATATCACTGTCTGTGGGTTAGCAGAATGTAGCTCTATGAAAGCCAAATGCCAAAATGGTAGAGTTATATTTTTGTCTGACCTTGATTTTAGCGTTTTCTTACTCAGCACGGTTCACTTCATATTTGTTTTGTTTTAAAGTCTGGAATATTTTGCATTTCACCTTAATAGTTCCACTCTGTTTGAAATGTTTATATAGCGTGATTTACTACAATATGGATGTGTAATTATGTGATGATTAGACAAAACATTTCTGACAAGAAAGGAAAACAGTAGTTAATAATGTTTTCCATCTGTCTGGTAGAACTTCACTGAAAAAGCAGCCCTTTGCATGGACGGGAGTCCAAGGCTACACCTAGATGAGAACACGGTAGAAACTGTAATGCCTCCATAAATTCATTCTGATCACCACTTGCACATTTTTGAAAAGCATTACCATCTGTTTTGGAGATAAATATTACAATAATTAATGTCAGCATATGTTTACATTATAGAACCTTAGAAGATTTCCTCCCTTTCCTCTGCAGAAATAGAGATGCTTTTTAAATGACTTGAATGAAATACACTGTCATTATTAGGTAAAATGAGTGTGTATCAATAATGGCTTCTTTTACTGCACAACATCGAGACATTTTAAAGTTTCTGTTCTCCATTTAGGCCAAAATTCTTGGCTGTAGTTGTTGGACATAAATTTAAAAAAAAAATGTTCAAAATCTGCAGATCTAGCAAGAAGGACTATACCATTTGTAACCCTTTGACCCCCACATATGCAAATATTTTGTACCTCCACCCAAATAATGGAGAAAAGCATGGGTATCTTCCTCAAGCAAGAGTTAGGACTTTATCACACTAGTGTCTAAAAACTCTGTAATTCCACAAACAAGGAAAGTGGAAACATAGTGGTATTTTTACACTTATTATCACACATCGCTGTAATCATGTGAAAGAACCACCACGGAATCATCACAAGACCACCACTAACACTTCAAGAATGGGACTTTACTTCTGTGATTTAGCATGGGTGAGATTTCGGTGGTTCTCACGAGAAGACACAAGCACGCTTAAAAACACCAAAAAAAACTTAATTTGCAAAGTAAACAAACACACAAACACTTAAACAAACCTAAAAACATGCAAACAAACTGGGACAGTTCATAAAAAGAGCATCCTTTGGATAGTTTTCACATTCTCGGGGCAGAGAGAAAGAGGGCTGCCCATTCACACTGTAATCTCACAATTACTGCAGGGTGTGTTTTTGTACACACTTCAATACTGCAAAAAGAGCAATATTGAGGGCTATTGAGGGCTTGTCTCATCAATGAAAAGCAATGCTTTATTTGCAGCTGGATAACAGATTGACCACGTGAACATAACAATGGCATGCGATAGCGGAAACCATTTGCACTACTGTAACATCATAATCATGAGAATTTTGCCACATCCAGTAGAGTCCTTAATGTCATCCAAATGTATTATTTATAAAAACACTTCTATGCCACCCGTTATCACAGGATCTCAGGGCGGCACACAATACGAACGATTTAAGACACTTCCAGATCAAAAGTATACATAATTTGA
Organism: Gambelia wislizenii; assembly: GCA_030847615.1. Classification (NCBI taxonomy): domain Eukaryota; kingdom Metazoa; phylum Chordata; class Lepidosauria; order Squamata; family Crotaphytidae; genus Gambelia; species Gambelia wislizenii. The sequence continues at coordinate 134,142,643 of JAUMIR010000006.1, read as the reverse complement.
AGAAGATAAAGATATATTAACCATAGCAATAGTTAAAACCATGTTAAAAACTACAACAATTTACAGCCATTTACATTTATACTTTGAAGCAGTTCCCAAAGGCTTTAATAAAAAGTCATGTTTTGGCTTGGCACCAGAAAGAAATCAGTGCTGGTGACAGTCAGACTTCCAAATGGAGGACATTGCACAGTCAGGGTGCCACAGCCAAGAAGGCCCTCTTTTATGTCCTCCAATTTAGAATCATAGGACTTTTTCGGATGAGCTTTTATACCGCTAGCAGCCTCGTCCCCATTGCGAGGCTGCAGCGCTGCAGGGCGTCCCTTTCGGATGACGCCCTGCCCTGCCGATCCTCTTCCGAGACTGTTGCGTAACCGCTGTGACGCTGCTGCGTTATAATCGGCGGTTTTCTAATCACGAAAGATGATCGTGATTAGAAAACTGCCGAATATAACGCAGCAGTGTCACAGAGGTTACGCAACAGTCTCGGAAGAGGATCGGCAGGGCAGGGCGTCATCCGAAAGGGACGCCCTGCAGCGCTGCAGCCTCGCAACGGGGACGAGGCTGCTAGTGGTATAAAAGCTCATCCGAAAAAGTCCTTAGAATCATAAAGTTGGAAGAGGCCATGAGGGCCATCTAGTCCAGCCCCCTGCCCTGCAGGAAGACACAATCAAAGCACTCCCAATAGATGGCCACCCAGCCATTGTTTAAAAACCTCCACAGAAGGAGACTCTGTCACACTACGAGGCAGTATGTTCCACTGTCAAAAAGCTCTCACCAATCAGGAAGTTCTTCCTAATGTTTAGGTGGAATCTCTTTTCCTGTAGTTTGAATCCATGGCTCTGTGTCCTAGTCTCTGGAGCAACAGAAGACATGTATGCTCCATCTGCAATATGACATCCTTTCAAATATTTAAACATGGCTATCATGTCAACTCTTAACCTCTTCTCCAGGATAAACATACCCAGCTCCCTCATAGGGCATGGCTTCCAGACCTTTCACCATTGTGGTTGCTCTCCTCTTGACACATTCCAACTTGTCAATACCCTTCTGGAATTGTGGTGCCCAAACTGGACACAGTATTCCAGGTGAGGTCTGACCAAAGCAGAATAGAGTGATACTGTTACTTCCCTCAGTCTAGAGAATACACTCCTATTCATGCAGCCTAGAAGCGCATTGGCTTTTTTTAGCTGCCACATCACACTGCTGACTCATGTTCAGCTTGTGGTCCACTAAGATTCCTAGATCCCTTTCGCATGTACTCCATAAAGCACATCCTATGTCTGTGCCTTTCATTTTTACTGCCAAGTGTAGTATCCTACATTTCCCCATGTTGAACTCCATTTTGTTAGTTTTGGCCCAGTTCTCTAATCTGTTAAGGTCATATTTAATCCTGATCCTGTTCTCTGGGGTATCCTCTGGGGTATTGGCTACCCCTCTTAATTTGGTGTCATCTGCAAACTTGATAAGCATGCCCTCTAGTCCATCATCCAAGTCATTGATAAAGGTATTGAATAGTACTGGGCCCAGGACAGAATCCTGTAGCACCCTGATAGTCACTTCTCTCCAGGATGAAGAGGAGCCGTTGGTGAGCACCCATTGGGTTCAATCAATTAACCAATTACAAATCCACCTAACAGTAGCATTGTCTAGCCCATAATTTGCTACCTTGTTTGCAAGAATATCATAGGGGACCTTGCTGGAGGCCTTACTAAAATTAAGATATGCTATATCCACAGTATTCCACCAAGCTTGTAGCTCTACCAAATTTGACATAAGACTAATGTGGCACAACTTGTTTTTGAGAAACCCATATTGACATTTGGTGATCACAGCATTCCTTCCTAAGTGCTAACAGACTGTCTATTTAATCATCTGCTCTAGAATCTTTCCTGGTATTGCTGTCAGGCTGAACAGGCAGTAATTGTTTAGATCCCCCCCCTTTTTTTTTTAAGATGGGGACAACATTTGCCCTCCTCCAGTCCTCTGGGACTTCTCCTGTTCTCCAGAAACTCTCAAAGATTTTTGTCATTGGTTCTGAGATGACTTCTACCTATTCTTTTAATACCCTTGGATGTAATTCATCTGGCCCTGGAGACTTGAATTCATTTAGAGTAACCAAGTATTCCTGTACTACCTCTTTACCTATTCTGTGCTGCATTTCCCCTACGGCATCATCTGCTCCATTTTCTCCAGGTTGAGCACTGTTTTATTTTTGGGAGAATACTGAGGCAAAGAAGATGTTGAGTAAATCTGCCTTTTCTCTGTCCCCTGTTAGCATTTCGCCATCTTCTCCATGCAGCAGCCCTACCATTTCCTTGTTCTTCCTTTCACTGCAGAGATAACAAACAAACAAACAAACAAAAGCCCTTTTTAACCTCTCTAGCAAGCCTACTCAGTTGGCACTAAAGAGACTTTGAAAATGTTCAGCCCATTGTTTCAGGATGGAGGCTTTATCAGTAATTAATGTTTGACCATCTGTACTGTATAAGGAGCTTTGCACCTGATAAGTAGGTCCAAACACTGCTTTAAGAACTTCATAAAATCCTCTATGATCACCCAGATCTGCACAGTGTTGTGTCTTTTCTGCTATATTGATCCACCACTTGTTCTGCATGTCTCGGAGTTTTTGTTGAAGTTTACTACATGTGAGGTGGAAAGCTACTTTTCTTACATGGCAAGTTGGCTGGGCGAGGTATGCCTGGTGAGCAGTTCACTTCTTTGCCAACAGCTCCTGGATCTCTTGGTTGTTTTCATCAAACCAGTCTTGATTTTTCTTGTCGGAAAACCCGAGGGATTCTTCTGCAGACTGGAGGATACTGTTTTTGATATGTTGCCAAAGCACTGTAGGAGAAGGATCTGTAGGATGGTCTTCAAGTTTTGTTTGCAGATTTGCCTGGAAGTTGTTTCTCATAGTAGCTTGTTGAAGATTGTTGACTTGGAGTCACCTCTTTAAGATGCCACCCCTCTTAGGTTTGAACTTAAGATGAAGATTTAGTTTACATCTTACAAGGCAATGATCTGTTTGGCATTCTGCACTGGGCATCACTCGGATATGACAGACATCGCGAATGTTTCTCTGGCAGACTAGAACATAGTCAATGAGGTGCCAATGTTTGGCTCGGGGATGCATCCAGGTTGTCTTCAAGCTATCTTTCTGCTGAAAGATTGTGTTTGTAATAGTCAGCTGTTGTTCTGCACAGAACTCTAGCAAAAGGCGTCTGTTATCATTGCAATTTCCAACACCATGCTTGCCTAAGACACCTTTCCAGGCTTCGCAGTTCTTTCCTACTCTGGCATTGAAGTCACCAAGGATAATAATTTTATCTTCTACAGGGACTTTTTGTATGAGTTGGCGTAGGTCTGTGTAGAATTTGTCTTTTTCTACAGGGTTGGCTTGCATAGTTGGGGTATATATACTAAAGAGAACAACATGTGGGAGGCGTAAGGAAATAATGCAATCAGAGTGTCCTGCTGGCAAGGTTTCGAGTTTGGAGGCAATGGAGTTTTTAATCATAAAGCCTACTCCTGAAAGATATTTTTTGATTTTGGGTTTGCCAGACCAGTAAAGTGTGTAACCGGCGCCGTGTTCTTTAAGGCTGCCTTCCTCATGGAGATGAACTTCACTAAGAGCAGTGATGTCAATATTAAGTCATGATAGTTCATGGGCTATTAGAGCAGAACGACGCTTAGGCCCTCCACTATCTGCAGAGTCTCGCATGGTTCTGATGTTCCAGCATGCAAGCATCAGTTTATTTACACCTTTGGAGGCTGGTGTGTGCCTTTGTTTCTTTGCCTTGGTTTGACCGCATCAGAAGATGCTCATTGGCCGCAGCTAGTCAACCAGGTAGATGGGGATGAGCTTTCATTAGGCCACCTTTTCTAGGCCCCTCTCCATATGGAGCAAGCCATGCTCTCCTTAAAAAAGGCTGCTTGGTCATTCAGGATGCTGCCAAACAAGACTGTCATCTCCCAGGTCAGCCTCGAGCGACCAAAGTCCTGAACCACCTGCATGCAGGGTTGGGTCTGCAGCTTCCAGTGCATTTTTACACCTGCTGTTTCATCCCTCGCCTATTGCTACAGGGCTTTTTTGGAACTGGATTTGTCCTTCAAGCCTGTGCAATGGATTTTTCTGGTGGAGCGCAGTGTGCACAGAACTGGCTTCACCCTTTAAGCCAAAGGTTCATCTGCTGTGGCCTTGCAAGCATGGACGGTAGCAGCGAGGTCCTCAGGTCGTAGGTTTGATTAGAGTTTCCTTCTCTTAGGTGGTTGACCTTACAGGGTTGGACGAGCACCATCTGCCCGGGTTTGGGATTAGAGTTTTCCTTCTCCTAGGATGGTTGCCACAAGGCTAGAGAGCCCATCCTGCCCTTTGACGCTCTTTGTCAGACCCTTTGGTTTTGACCTGTCTGGCATGGGAGACCCTACTGGTGGCTATTATGCCACCGCCAGCATAGCTCAAAACATCATTATGGTATGCAAGCCTCTCTCCCACAACAAGGGGGCATCAGTGGAGAGGTCATCATCATTATCATTTCTTACCTGTCTATCCCTATGGATCAAGGCGGGGAACAACAAATTAGCATATAAACATAATGTTAGTTAAAAAACACGTATCAGTTAAAAACACATATTAATTTAAAAAAACAGGTGGGACTTTCTCACACTACAATGTGATAGTGTTATTATTCCACTTTAACTGCTATGGCTGCTTCTTGTGGAATTCTGGGGTTTGTAGTTTAGTAGAATTCTAAATGTCCCTCCCTCAATTGCAAATCCCAGGATTCCACAGGAGGCAGCGGTAGCAGTTAAAATGGAATAATAGCACTATAGCAATGAAGTGTGTTGATCTCCCAAGATGGGAGAGGTTACAATGGCAGGTGTTCCCATGTCTTACCTGAAAGGCTGCCGTTCCCTTTTCCTTGTGCTTTGTGTCATATTTAGATTATTAGCCTGAGGGCAAGGAACTGCCAAATTAACAATTTGTAAGCCACCCTAGGAGCATTTTTGGCTGAAGGACAGGATATATACACTCTAAATCTAGATTGATTGATCGATTTTGATTGATTGATTGATCTACCTTTCATCTACTTACCTACCTATCTATTTCAGTGCCATGGCTTCCTTGACTGACTCAATCCACATGTAGTGAAGTCTCCCTCTTTTTCTACTGCCTTCAACTTTACCAAGCATTATCATCTTTTTCCAAAGAGTCATGCCATCTCATGATATGTCCAAAGTATGAGAGCCTCCATTTAGTCATCTTCACTAGTAGTGAGAGTTCAGGCTAAGACCCATTCATTTGTCTTTTTAGAAGTCAATGGTATCTGCTTCTCTAGCACCACATTTCAAATAAGTTAATGTTCTTCCCAAAAGCACAGCAATGTGTTTTTTATTTAAATATTTTATTCAAAGTTATCCAACACAATCAACATACAACAATAGGTCCATCCACTCAGATTTCATATCCATTAACAACTTGACTACTTAACATTGTGCTTAATCAGAGTCCTGGGTGAGATGTTGGAACTTTGGATAATAGTGTGATGCATTGTTGATGTAGCCAATAAGGGCAATCCATTTATTTTTAAAAGAGTCATGTGTGACATTTCCTTTTATTATCTTCTCATTGAATGCGAGCTTCTCCATTAACCATGTATCCCAGATCCTTTTCCACCATCTTTGGGTTGAGAAATTGCCCATCTTCCAGTTGGAAGCAATTTCCAGTCTTGTATTTATGAGGGGGGGAATTTATGAGGTCTTTGTGATTCAGGTGCTTATGTTGTGAATCGTATGTTGAAAACAGCTGAAGGGTAGGTCAAACATTGACTGCTTGCTTTGTAATGTACTAATGATTCTCAGAACTTTAGTCCAAAATTGGGCGACCACAGGGCAGATAACCACATATGGAGGTAGGTGCCCTTAGTAGGTGCCACTGCTTTAGCAGAAGAAGGGGCTAGTATGAAAATGGCCTGAGTGAGAAAACACACTGGATAATCTTGGACCAGGCACTGTCTCTCTGGACCTGTCCTACCTTGTTTGGTTGTTACGAGGTAAAAATCAGGAGAAGAGGATTGACTTATTCCACCTTGAGCTCACATAAAGAAAGATGGGGTATAAATGTAATTTTAAAAAATAAAATTCTCCTTTGGGCATGAATTGTTACAGCTTCCCCTCAGTGGTATCAGTGGCCACAGGCAGAGGCACAAAGGGGGAACACAAAGTCCATGCAACTGCAATAATAAAATCCTGCAGGGAAGGAGATCTCATTTGAGGAACATTTTATTCACAGGGTGAAGAGAGGGTTGATTTATTATTTCTTTGGTCCCTCCTTTATTACTTTTTTCAGGTGGACAATGTGTGTGTATGCATATCTCTCACCCCATTTTCTCATATACAGTTGAAGGTTCCCCATTTAACACATGAGGCTGGCACACAATATGTTCCAGATGCTGAAATACGTGTCTGACAGTCTTGAAACAAAACTATTTTATATTTTAGGTTTTAATAACCTCTTCTTTGTCCCAGGGAAAATAAGTCATGGCTGAATTTTTCGTTCTGCACTGTCGATACATTGTGCACCTGTTAGGGGACTTGGCACTTGAAAAACCTTTGTCTGTGGAGATGGAATGAATTTTGCTTTGAATGAGGTTTTGCTTACAGCCCACATCCCTTTGATAGACTTCATGTGCTGTTAGTCCTACCTTTCACATCATGAATACAGATTTCTGAAGAAGTTGATATGGTTTATTATTGTCAGCAGGGGTGGGGGGTGATAGTTCCTTCCTCCTTCTGCAAGAGTAACCTTAATCAGAACTTGAAAAAGTTACTGTTTGGAACAACAGCTCTCACACTCTCCTAGTCAGTATGCCCTGGCTGGAGGATTCTGATTGTTATGTTTCAAAAAGTAACTTTTCCAAGCTTTTACCTAGATAGGGCCCTTCACTGAATTGGCTCTAGGATTAGGCCTCTGGAGAGAGTTAAATCTACTAACACTACTAGTCAGTGCTGAAACAGTGGCCAATAAAGTTTCCTGGATAGTTTCCACTGTGGATTCAACCCAAACAAAGGCCATGAGTAGCCATCTGATTTTCCATTAAAGTAATTGCCGATGTGGTTGTTTGCAAGAGAGGAGATGCACCATGCATGTTTCCACTGGAAAATGATAGTTGTGGAAGGATTATGCAAAGAAAGGCACACCAGATACTTTTTTTGTAGTAAACACGAAATTTCACTGACAGTCTGACAAAACCCAGGAGCAATGCTATGCCTAATGATTCTTTACTACCACCTACTGGCCCCTCCTGTATGCATGCAAATCCAGAAACGGTTATCACCTTCTTCAGGCTGGGGTTTTGAGGCTCAGCCTCGATTAATCATGCTTTCTGAGAAGACTTTTACTGTGCAATTGCACTGCTTTATTCCTAGAATTTTATGAGAGTGGTGGGGGTGATATCCAAGCATCATTTTCTTCCATTTGTAGCCCCTGGCTGCTGACACACTGCAGAAATAATCCAGTGTGACACCGCTTTAACTATCATGGCTCCATCCTATGGAATTCTGGGATTTCTAGCTTGTTGTGGCATTAGAGCTCTCTGACAGAGAAGACTAAATATCTCACAAAACTACAAATCTCAGAATTCCATAGCCTTGAGCCATGGCAGTTAAAGCAGTGTCAAATTGCATTATTTCTGCAGTGCATCAGCAGCCCCTGTGTGTTTTGCGACCACTTTTATCTTCTTTTCTTATCAGATGGCTGAGTGAGAAGTCATTTGTCTACATGGGTTGAGACCAAAGTGTCATAATACACAAAAACAGCCAGCATCAAAAGGCTATGTATGTTAGAAAGCTGGCACTTTCCACAGAACACCCTTGTTCCAACACCTTGCCTTCCCGGAGCAGGTTGGATGTTCAGTTGCCACTCTGTGCTCTCCATTGTTACTTTCTGTTTTCCATTTTATGCCTTTCTCCTTTTAAAGTTTATTTTAATATTTTTATTTTATAGTTAGGAAATTTGAATTAATTTATTATTGTGTAGCTTGTTTTAATGACGCCATTTTAACATTTGTACTGGACTGTTTTTAATGTTTTATATGATGCTTTCTGCCCTGTTCCAGATGGGAGAGGCAGGAGATAAATAAATCTTTATTGTTGTTGTTGTTTGAAGAATGCTCTTTCTGGGGCAGCAACTGTCACAGAAAATGAGGTGTCACCAGCTTCCAATTTCTTTTCACAGAGAGATCCTGAATGATGCTATGCCTGAACCATTCTGGAAGGGAAGAAATGGTGATTACCAGCTGGGAGCTATCAAGAAGATGTTCACTGCTGCTGCTGCTACTGCTAGATGCAGTGGCTGAAAAAAAAGGCATGTCCCTCACCCCATTCCCTCCAGCAAATGGGACCATGTAACATTCAACAACAGGTGGCTGTGCTTCATGGTGCATAGCGGAAACTTATTTGCACTTGGGGGTTTGTAGCCAAAGTCACACACCCCAACACACCTTACCACAAACTGCATATTTATATCCTCTGTATGGGAGACATGGCTCATTCTGTGTAGCTTGGCCCTTACAGTGGCTTGCCCCTTACAGTTTCCCCAATATTAAAGGGAAGTGTCATACTTTGAGAGATTCTCTCCTCTTTGCTGGATGGGTAGTTGACAAGAAATCATGCACAGTAGGCATAACTTAAGGGTAGGGTGGTGGCGGCTGAAAAGTTTTTAAAAGAGGCTATTTAAATATTGTAACTGTTGTTCTTGTTTTCTAGAGCCTGAGCACTTTAGAAACATAGCCATTCCGAATATGCTGAAATGAAAAACAGTTCTTTAGCAAGGCTATATTTTACACTTCTGAACTGAACTGATTTGCAGCATATTGTCATATCACCTTCAGTGTCTATTTCTTGTTTACAATTTAACTTGTGCATAAAAAGCATGTTAGAGGTAGCAACCTTAGCATACCTATACTCAGTAGCTGCTAGTTGGCATGTCTCTCTAAGAGTTTAGGAATAGCAGGTATTTATGTCACTTCCTGTCTGTTGGTCTTCACATCCTCTGTCTTCCTACATCAGTCTACAGTCAGTCTGAGTTTGTCCTCCATTTTGATAATATGAAATTCTCTCTCCCCCATGTTTGAAGTGCACATGTTCCACAGCCTCTCACCATAAGAGGCTATGTAACTTTTACTATTTGTAAGTAAATCTATTTAAAACATTTTTACCAAAGAAGTCTAAGGCCAAATCCACACTATACAAATAATCCAGTTTGAAACTAGATTATTTGCCATGGCTCCTTCCTATGGAATCTTGGGATCTGTAGTTTGGCAAGGCATCAGCACTCTTTGGCAGAGATGGCCTTATAAAACTACAAATCCCAAGATTCAATAGGAAGGACACATGGCAAATAATCCAGTTTCAAACTGGAACATTTGTGTAGTGTGGATTTGGTCTAAGCCTGGTTTATTTTTCTGCTAGACTCTATGTGTGGTGGTAGTGAGGTGGGACTGATTGTTGCTCACCTTACACATGCAAATGCTAATTCCTTTGCTTGTGAGATACACCACTTTCTCCCCGTATCCCAACAAGGCACATGTATCTCATTTGCCCATTTGCATCATGGTTTGGTGCTGTAGCAGATTTTGTAATAAAAACAAAATCATGAAGTTATCTTGTGAGGGGGAAATGTTGCATTCTTAACAAGGTAGAAGGATGGATAGAAGTAACTTCTTTAATGTTAAGCATTAAAATTTTAGGGCTCATCCAAGTCTCAGATTGCACCCTATGCTTCTTCATAGAGTAAACAGAAAAAGCCAGATTTCCAGGCTTAAATCGTTCTTAAATTTGGAGGGAACATTAGCATCTTTTAAATCTAAATCTAATTGTTAGTCCTGACCAGAGTAGATCCAAACTGAATTAATGAGAACTCGGTAAGTCAACACTTATGTAATTTCCATTAATACAGCAGCTAACTCTGGAAGAAACTAGCAATTAGATTTAGGCCTTAGATTTCAACAGAAAAGTCAAGCACGTTCAATTGTTTCCCATTCAAATCTATGAGACTTTTAAAAAGCTTTGTTTGATTATTTGTTGTTATGTGCCTACATGTCCTTTCTGACTTATGGCAACCCTGAGAGGCTGTTTTCTTGGTGAAATTTGTTCAGAGTGGGTTTACTTTGGCCTTCCTCTGAGGCTAAGACAGTATGGTTTGCCCAAACTCACCCAGTGGGTTTCCATATCCCAGTGCGGATTTGAATCCTGGTCTCCAGAGCCATAATCCAACACTCAAACCACTACACTATGCTGGCTCTCTTTGGTTGTATCACCCCCAAATCTCTTATTGTCTAGAGAAGTCTATAGCTGTGTCCACCCAGTGTACTTGAGGAATGATTTACTACACCATCTCCTGAAGGATATAGTTCTTTGCATAGTTCCTCTGCACAGTGTCTCAAAATCAGTAGGCATTGCAGGATAGCAATAAAAATGTGTTCCATATTACGGTATTTCTTTTTTTTTTTAATTCTCAAGTTCCTGTCAGATTGTAGTTCCATGAAAAACACATCACACTTGTACACTGAATCTTTATTTTGTAACACTTAGTACATGCCTCTGAAACATCTGCTATAATCTTCAAAACACTACACTGCTGTCCAATAGATAAAATTTAAAGGTAAAGAATGATGTCACCTGACAATCTGGCTTTTAATGACCGATCATCATGGGGGAGGGGGGGAAGCAGGAAATAATTGACAAAGGATGTGTTTTAGCAGTTAATAGCACATTCATATATATACTATTTTGGAAAATAGATTATGGTTCAGCTGAGTTCAGTATTACACCCACAGATATGCTATCACTGCCAATTGTTTTTCCTGTGTTGCTCAATTACTCAGATTTAATTACTGAAGTGCTAGTTGTAGTGACATGGAGCAGGAAGATCCATCTCCGCCTCTGTTTCTCTCTTTCTCTAAGCTTCTGCATTAGTGAATGCACATTTCTGATAATAAAAAAAAACTCAAATATAAAGGCCAAAATGAACAATATCAACATAATTTCCCACTCTCAGGCAAACATCAGGACAAAATTGTTTGAGTATAATATGCATTCAGGTACACTTGAAAATATAAATGCATACTCCAGCTTACCATAATGCCAATTTGCAGATTGTGATTGTGGGAAAAGTAAGAACAGGTGCCATGTTTCAGCCACCAGGGTTATTTCTCTTTTTGAGGTAAAAGAAGACAAAAAAAGGGGGGGTTGGGGGGGTTAGGGGAAATAAAGAAAAGAAGAGGGGAACAGAAACAAAATAAAATAAAACCCAAGCTAGTTCACAATAATTTTAATGAGACTCAGATGAGTATACAGCTCAATACAGATAGTCCATGCGTCCAAAAAAGTGTCTAACTGAAAATGATGACTATAGGTTATTCCACTAAAGTAAAATAAAATTGATTTGGGTTGTGAAACTGGACACAATGTTCCTTCCTTGGCAGGACTATCAGGCTTGTTCTTAGTGCACCTGAACAGTATCAGATGGCTTCATACCACTATAAATCTACTTCAGTTACAAGTCAAGTAGCCACCTCCTCTTCTGTGTTGTATAGTGTTCTGGAAGACTGATAGAGAGAATGAATGCCCTTTAACTGTGCAACCTGCTTGTCAAATTTGGATCTTAAGAGTACATAGGTATTCCCCAGGTTTGCCCAAAACCCATGGAAGTCCTTCTCTTTAGAGAATCAGGGCCATTCAGTACCAAACATAGCAGCAAACCTGCATTTGCCATCAAATATACACTGATTTTAGAACAAGGCTTGGAAAAAAAGTTACTTTTTAGACCACATCTCCTAGCATTCTGCAGTCATCAAGGCCAGTGGCTGGCAAGGATTCATACAGTCCTTGAAAAGTAATAAGCAGAGAATCTGGGCTTATCTACATGGGCAATTTACCCCATCTTGCCCCTGTCTTAGAGCCCTGAAGTCCAAATAACACAGGGCTTTTGCTCCATTATGCCCCCGGGCAGTCCTCACATCCTCCAGGGCAAAGATGGAGCTAAGACAGGCTAGGCCCCACTAAAATGTTTTAAAATAATACCCAGGAAAAACCACTTCCACCAGCAAAAAATAGATCAGGCCCCATGAGACTGCTGAAGCCCATTCCAGTATGCCAGCCTGTCACTGCAGCTGCCAGTCTGCCATCGCTTTGCTACAGCAGGAAGCAGGCCCGCAGCATGTGACCAAGGCTGGTCACATGCAGGGGGCCTTGGTCACATGTTGCGGGCTGGCTTCCTAGCTTCCTGGAGAGCGAGGGAGGCAATGGCGGCGGCCTCTGAAGTCACGGGCCAGTATGTCTGTCTCGACTACCTCCCATTTGGTGATTGTAATGGGGGAAGAACTAGCCTGACCCTTGGGCAGGATACGGCAGCGGGGAGCCGACTTGTCTTGGTCTGTGTAGATGAGTGCCTAATCCCACATTCAACCATTCAGCTCACCGTGTGAATTTGGGCCAATCACTTTCTTTCAGCCAAAGCTATTTCACAGGGTTGTTGTAAAGGTAAAATGGTGGTGGCCTTCCTTTTTTGAGGAAGGAAAGATTAAAACGTAATAAACAGATTAACACTGTACCACATCAGGCAGTATCCCTGCTGCTACTGTAGGCTGGCAGCTATCAGCCCAAGAAGAAAGAAACAAAAAATGTTCTTAAAATGTGAAAATGGCACAAGAAACAACACACATACCCTCACACAAACACAAGCACATAACCCCAGTGTAACTGGAAACAGTTCACCAATCAGAGATTATGATATTCTGATTCACACACTACATACACACTTTCTTTTAGAATCACAAATCTCTTACAGAGTCAACTGGCTCAGACTGTCTTCCCTTCTGAATTCAACTATTCAGTGCAAAGGTCTCAAGCTTGTTGTATCTATCAACAGTTAGAAAGGAAAAGTGCTTGAAAGATGCATTTCTAGCTACAGCCAATATACTGAGAGTGGTAGGTAATCCATATTTTCCAGTGAGCTATTAATGAACAGTAGTAGGCAAAAAAAAGTCTCTGTATAAAGATTTAAATTTTGAGTATCAGCAAAGAAACATAATTATTGAAAATTATACTTTCAGGACCAGCCTAAAATTTCTCCTTCTGACTGGGAAAAAGAAACAGATATTTGAAATCTACTAAAATCTGGCTGATTTTTAGTTTGCAAGTAACTCTATAGAGGTTTAGGTATTGTATATTTTTATGGTGAGTTCCTGTTTGTTAGGGTTTCTTTTTTTCTTCACACCCTCTCTCTTCCTGCAACATTCAAATCTGCAGCCATTTTCTTTTTCTCCCTTTCTCTCCTCCATAATACTCTATGTTTGGCTATGCACAAGTCATTTGTAAGAAAAGCTACTGTTATATGTTTTACAAAGAAAACTAAACTTATATCTTTGTCTGCTAGACCCTGTCTGTGGATGGGTGGGTAGGCATGGAGTTGGTTGTTGTTCAGCTTCTGCCTTGCCAATTTGGAGCTGTTTTAGCAGGGAAGATATATGGTCCCTGTAATGTGCTGCAGTTAACACTCTGGCTGCAGAAGTTTCCCAACACTCTTCAAAGGCAGACCCATTTAGAACACATTACCATACTCCAAGTGGGTGTAACTAAGGTATGTACCTTACAACTCCTCAAACCCTCCAACCAGCATGGTTACTAGAAAATTTGGGTAGGGGGTGCTGTGGTCCAAAAATGTAACGTTTCCAAGCCCTGGCTATATTGCTGTGAAAATATTGGACATTAAATTCCTATGAACAAGTTGGACCTAAATTCAAAGGCAGGTTGCTTATTTTTCACTCATTCATTCTGAATATAATTCTTCAGCTGTTCTTCTTTCACTGGAATTCTTTGTCTGAACTTTTAAAAGGCAAGGCATATTCTGCCAAATGCATTCTTACACACAAGCAATTTCCATTAACGCTAAGTAGAGTTCCAAGAAGAAAATACATCTCCTCCTACAGACATGAAAAGATTTCAGGATTTGTCAAACACTAATGAAATAGTTAAGAGATGTTATCAAAGTGAATATGTACAGTGTAGTTTTATGCAAGCAAACCACCCCACCTCTGATCTTAGAAAATAGAATTCTTCTTTTCATTAAAGTAACTAATATTATTTAAAATGAAAACATAGTTTCCTAATAGAATCAGCATATTAACTTGTTTCATTTTTCTGCTCAGTGAATACATTTTGGCTATACAATTGTTCTTTATTGTTTCAGGCCTTCTGCCAGTTACTAATTAGAAATAAAAAAGAATGTTATAAAATAGAGCATTAAATGTCTACTACTCCAAGCTACAGCAAAATGGTGCAATCCATCATCTCCAGTGACCCTTTCAATGGTATCCTTCACCAGTCTGATAATTTAGCAATCATACAATGGCCTAATTCGTTGCTCAGGTACCTAGCGAGTTTTCAGCAGTAATGCTTTTTGGAGGTTTCCAGCAGCACAATATAAATTCTCCTCTGGATAGCTATTAAAAGCAATATACATTCCTGCTTTGTGGGATGACATCAAGAATTTTGGAAATGTCTGGAGAAGCTATTTTCAAGTGAAGGGAAGAACATCCATACCTACCTCCTCACACACACACCCAGACCACATTCAAATACCAGAGAGAGGTCACAAGCTAAATACATGCTGCCAAGTCCTAACTGTGTCCTTTGGGGGGACCCAGTGGAACTTACTTACTGGTTGGATGCTTAGGGTCACAATTTTATATCTGATTCTCAAAACAATTACATTTCCTTTGGTGGTATGGCTACACAGAATGTGTGAACAGCAGATAGGTGTCCTGTAGTTGCCTCATCCTGAGGAGATTTTCAAACAGGAACAAAAAAAAAAGTGTTCCCATCTCACAATCACCTCTCCCATCCCTCTAACGCCAGAAAATAAAAAGTTTTCAAACCTACCTTAATCGTGGCTCCTTATCTCAGCAGTGCAGCCCAGGAGTGAAAGGAGCTCGAATGGAGTTCCTTTGACTTCCTGGACTGAAATCCCGGCTGCTCTTGTGAGAAGACGAGAGCGTGGGAAATTCAAACTATAAAAGGAAAATACACATTTAAAAGCTACACTAACCACCGAAACACACTTAAAACTTTACAAGTAACCCAGGGAGGGTACAAAAAAGTGTGTCACTTACCTTGATGTCCCAATCTTACCCAGACATGTTCTGGCATGGACCTCCCATTGATGCTGGCATTGCGCCAGCATAACAGGGCACTTTTTCACTTACAGGACATTCCATTACAGAAATGGAATGGGGGATCCATTGATGGCTTAGCCCATCAATAAAAAGCAGTGCAGCGTAATAGCAGCAGAATGGGAGCATGATAACATGGGAACAACATCATCTGAAAGGGAAGCCCTTTAGCAATCTCCTGGCATCATTATCCCACCATATTTAGCACATCTGATAATCTCCTGAGTCAGGTCCTTGGTCCAAGCAGTCCATTATTGTCAGCTCTGAATAGCAATGGATTTCCAGGGTTTCAGCAGAATTCTTTCCTAACAATACCTGGAGATTTCTGAAATCATCTAGTGCTCCCATCCCACTATGAACCAGGCCAAAATGTGCTTAACTTTCAGCAGCAGGGAAGTATGGCAGTAATTTCATGAGCTTGCTGGTGTACCCTGTCGTAGCTTTGATGCTCAAAACAGAATTATTTCTAAATCCTCCCTTCACACAAATGTCAACCAAATCTTAACTTACCATGCAATTCTAGGCTTGTTCACTTAGATGCAAGCCCTACTGTGTTCAATGAGGCTTACTCCCTATTGAACACACAATCTCTTTGGGAGTGTATGTCTCTCCATGACCCGTTTTCTCTCTGGTCAGTGACTTTTGCAATGTATGATACATCCCTGTGGAACTATATAGTGCAAATATCTTGAAACAAAATTTACTGTGCTTACAAGCAGGTAGAATCTTGCAGGCTGAAGTAAATTTGGAAAGCTAGAAAAGCAGTCTAGGAATATTAATGACCCCCAAGAGCTGAAGCAAGACCACAAGGATGCAAAGAAGACCGAGACCCACTCATTTCAGAAGTGCTTACTGTGCCCTTGCCTTTCAAAGCAACTTGCAACAAACTAGTGTAATGTGTGGAGGGGGAATAGGAGATGTTTTTAGAGGGTGAGAGAGAGAAAATAAGCCACATATCTCCCTAGTAGAGAGCTTGAAAAAAATTACTTTTTGGACTACTGTTCCCATGATCCCTCAGCCAGTATGGCCAGTGGCTATGCTGAGGTACTGTAGAATACCAATGGGGGGGGCTGTGAGTGCAGAAACTGGGGGAGTCCCTAGAGCATTGTCCCCATAGGGCATCCAGAGCAACACCATGTCTTGACACAATTTGGGCTGGAAAGATCTTGCCTAGGCCCTCCCCTCTCCAGTTTAAGTAAAGCCACCCCACCCCACCCCTTTACTTAAACTGAGACCATGCAGTACCACTTTCCTCCTAGCAAGGGACGATGCCTTTGCTGCTGTTTATGTGCATTACAATATGATTCCACAGATGCTTCTACTGTCCCATCACACAACATCAGCAGCAAAAGTAGTGGCCCTCACTCACAAGTGGGCATACACTCCAAGCAAACACCTTACTTCACCAAAGAACTGTTCAGCCTCGCTTGAGAGCACATGCATCAATGCACATTCTATCCCATGCCAAGGGCCTCTCAATCTCAGGGCCCATTGACACTACAGAATTATAGTGCTGTTGTTCCACTTTAACTGCCACAGTTCCATCCCATAGAATTCTGGGCCTTGTAGTTCGGTGAGGCACTAGCGTTCTCTATATGAGAATGCTAAACACCCTCCCTAAACTGCCAGTCCCAGGATTCCATAGGACAGAACCATGGCAGTTAAAGTAGAGTAATAGCACTATAGTTCCATAGTATCAATGGGTCCTCAGTCTCTCAGAAGAGTGGTGAGATGGTTGGTTGAGTGGAGCACATGTGTGAATAGAAGGAGGACAGAGAATGTTTCCCATTTCAGATGACAGTAGAAACAAAAAGATGGAGTAATAGAAAAAGGAAGGAACATGGTTGGAAATGCTGAAGGACAGTTACCATTATGCCCATTACTTCATTTCCACTTCATCTTTTGCCTCCCCACCACCTCCTGTGTCCCAAAACTATGCAGGCATGTTATTTAAAATTCATAAATCAATAAGCAAGAGAAGGAAAAGGTAGAGTGGAAGAGAAGGGGAGCTGGGGTGGATTTGTCATTGGTACTGCATGGTCTTAGTTTAAGTAAGAGTTTTCCCTTTTCAACAGTCAAGCATGTGCCAAAACCTGAACTCCAGATGTGGTTGGACTGCAATTCCCATCACCAGATGGGATTGGACTGTAACTCCCATCATCTCTCATTAATGTCTGTGCTGGCTAGTGCAGTTTGGCAAATGTCCACATTTTGCCTTTATTTATTTTTTTGTACTACACTACTTGTATGAGTAAAGTTTCCAGCTGTTTTCCATTTGGCAGTTCCTTTACCTGTCTGTCTTCTATCTAGTTGTCATCAGGAACTCCATCAGAAGCAACTTAAGTATAACGATGGCTCTAGTTTACAGGGAATAGGGTGTGTGTTTTTTTAATATGGACTTTTATTATTCAACATCATAATGTGAGAACACTACTTAAGACAAATCACCAAACTTTCTAGAAATTATATGGGTAGCTAAAGCTCTGTTTCCTTTCTGGGTTCCTAAAGAGCTGGGAAGAAGCAAATTATAACGTTAGGAATGTCAGCTGCTGATTAATACTGCACTAAGGCATTTTCTTGCAATGACATATTTTTGTCCTGCCTTTCATTTCCACTAATTTTTAATTAATGTCACATTTTATAAAATGAAAGGGTTAAGTTTAAGGGCCCGTCTAAACAGTGAAAATACCCTTCATGGAATTTGCTGGGAATCCTACCTGTCTAAACAGGATCCAGCGCCAATCCACACTATTCAGGAGGGGGCCCAAAATGGCAAAAACAATGGGGCAAAAGCCTTTGCAGATTTCCCCATACTTTTTCACAAACCTCAAGGTGGGTGCGCATTTTTGCTCGTTTGGACTATTAAACAATAAAAAAAAACTCAAAGGGAAGCTCAAAGCAGATTGGCCAGATGAGAGCAGGTGCAGGGCTTGCTAGGAGGGCAATCTCCCTCTGCCGCCATGTTGGATTTTCACCTTAGCAATCGCTCACTAAGGCGATAAAAAGGATCGATATTTTCTGTTTTGCTCTATCACACCAGCACACCTTGGGATGACTTTTTTTTTAATGGCGGTGGTGAAGAACTAACACAAGTAACTCACTCTCAACTGCCATCAGGAATGCGAGGCTTATGGGGGCTTCCAAGGCCAGAAAAAACGTTTAGACATGTCGCTGCTGCTGCGAGATGCCAATACTACGAGGTATTTTAGATTTTTTCACTTCATGTAGATGGACCCTAAGTAACCGGAAAAAAACAAAATAACCTTGTCCATACTGAAGACCAGTTCTTTTCATAGCTGAGTGTTTGGTGCCATCATGTGGTCAATTTAATTATTTTTACAGGAAGGACTTGCCAGCATGTCACTGAATTAAGCATGTTCTGTGGCGGAGTCAAGGGGACATGTATTATATCAGGGTGAAAGCATATTTTTTCCAAAGTCACAGACAGTATTCAGATTAAAACAATAGAGGTGTCTAATAATTCTCTTTGACCTACACAATACTACACATATTAAATATAAACGCAGATTGTATATACAAAGAAACAGGATTTGGAAAAAAAAATTTTTTTGGTCTAAAATTGCCCAAATCTTGCAGCCAGAATGGTGAGCTGGTGGAGGATCCTGGGAGTTGTAGTCCAAAGAGTAAATTTTCTGAGTTCTGTGATGAACTAATCTGACACCATACATTGCAAAATAGCCGCCACTTACTATAGAGGTTTACCATCACTATGTACCACGAGAACCATGCTTGAGCATCTGTCTCTCTCAGCCCCTACATCCCAGTCCAGTATGGAGTCCCGATCTGTGCATTTGTACTGGCCCACCATTGTATTACTTGGTTTTTAAAGTAACTTTCCAAGCTGTGATCCAAAAATTCCCAAAACAAATAGTTTTATTTCATTTCTTAAGAATGACCCTGAAATAATACTTTGATACTGATACCTATCTATAAATAAATAAATAAATAAATAAATGCAGTAAGCCAGCACACTTGGCCAACTTTCCCTATGCCTCTAGAGGCACTGGAAAGGTTGGCAAAGATTCTTGGCCCAGAATAAACAGCTAAAATAATCCGGGGCCCTTAAAATGCTAGATACTGGACATGTTTTAGCTGGCCAAAATAAGGGAGAGGGTAATTGCCAGTCTGTCTCTACTAAATGCAGGCATGTTGGGTTTCTAAGCAGTTCTACTAATAATGCAAAAACCAAAACAGCCGCATGGGTCTTTCCTTCTTGCCACAGATACTCTATTCCATAACACAAATTATTTTGGAAACTCCATGCCTTCCATTTCAAAAGCAGCTTGCCATATGTTATGTGTGGCTAGTGTTGGGAAGGAGTTCTATTGCATTATTGAATTCATACCCACATTCTTTGGATCTTGCCCATTCACCATTGCAGTGGATTGCTGTACCGACCACTCCAAGCAAGAAGCTAAAGCATTAGCACTGATGGAGTTTATACAGGACCTGATGGTCCCACCATTTTCTAGGATGTTTCTAAGGGCCAAGGGCTAAAGTACAATCAATAGAAAAGACGGTTCGGGCTGCTTACAGCGCAGTGAGTCACCACACCTGAGCTTTGGCCTGGTCCCTTCATAAGGGTCACTCCTGTAGTCTTGGAGGTGATGAAGGGATGGGATCCAGAGCTGGCCGGAGTGTTCTAACAATAGGCAGTGCTGGAAATCCATTGAGAAGAGGGTCTTTTAGGGAAGTGGTTCTGGGGTAACTTAGGCAATACAGAAGGCCTATGGTTGTCTTCTGTGCAAGGAGCCAGCATGGGAAGCAACTTCTCTTTCCCTTCAGAGATCTCATAAGAGAAGAGATCTAATGAGTCCTGACAATGATTCTCTATAACATAAAGCAAATGGTAGGGATGCAAATGTGGTTTAAAAAAATGAATGTTTTGGTAGACTATGCACTCTTCAGCTCTTTTAATTGCTGTAGAAAGCAGTTATAGATTATCTAGGAATATTAATTCAGGAAAATTAATCTAATGAGCAAACCCACCAAAAAAAAGAACAAAAAAGGAAAAATCTACTCATTTCTACTTCATTTTGTTCCATATATTTTTACTTCCACAAGCAGTTACTTTTACTTAACCCTTCCTTTTAACTCAACTAATCCTTGAAAGAATATTATACTGCTCAGTTTTAAGTTATAGCCTTCAGTGTGTTCATTTGTTTTATTTAGTGTTTTTTGTTGGCTTGTTTTTGCGAAAGGGATCTAGGAGTCCTAGTAGACCACAAGTTGAACATGAGCCAGCAGTGCGATGCGGCAGCTAAAAAGGCCAATGCGATTTTGGGCTGTATCAATAGAAGTATAGTGTCTAGATCAAGGGAAGTAATAGTGCCACTCTATTCTGCCTTGGTCAGACCTCACTTAGAATACTGTGTCCAGTTCTGGGCACCACAATTTAAAAAAGATATTGACAAATTGGAGCGTGTCCAGAGAAGGGCAACTAAAATGGTGAAAGGTCTGGAAACAATGCCTTATGAGGAGAGACTTAGGGAGCTGGGTATGTTTAGCCTGGAAAACAGACGGTTAAGAGGCGATATGATAGCCCTGTTTAAGTATTTGAAGGGGTGTTACGCTGAGGATGGAGCAGGCTTGTTTTCTGCTGCTCCAGAGACTGGAACACGGAGCAATGGGTGCAAGCTCCAGGAACAGAGATTCCACCTCAACATGAGGAGGAACTTTTTGACAGTAAGAGCTGTTCGGCAGTGGAACGCACTCCCTCGGAGTGTGGTGGGGTCTCCTTCCTTGGAGGTTTTTAAACAGAGGCTGGATGGCCATCTGTCGGGGATGCTTTGATTGTGATTTCCTGCATGGCAGGGGGTTGGACTGGATGGCCCTCGTGGTCTCTTCCAACTCTGCAATTCTATGAATCTATGAATTCTATGAATCTTTTCTTCTCAGAACTCTATAATGTCCCCTGTGCAGAAGAACCACTAGGTGGCACTGCAGAAGAAGACTTAAACGAACAAAACAGGAAAAATAAAACTCGCTGTTATCATCCAATGTGAGCTGGTTATTAACTTCTTGGGAATTTATTGGGGTTCTTCAATGAGAAGTAATTTGAGACAAAATTCCATGAAACTGTTCTAGAAAGTCCATCAGAAAACCCATGATTAATTTGCAACAGGGGCAGAAGGATAGGAGCAAAATCCTATATACATTTAGTAAACCATAAATATATACACTATACTTTCACTGAATCCCACAGTTGTTTGACTTGTTGTGTAATGGACACCAAGGCCCCAGCCGTTCCACAGTGATCAAATAGCTCCCCACTCACTAAGCCACACATGAGGAAGAGAGCTGTGTGGTGTGCTAGTGTCGTCAAGTTTTCCACAGAACAATATGGGACACATGAGGCAGGCCTATATAAAGCCACCTTTAGTCTCACAAGATGAGGGTCTCTCATGAGATCTGAGTCCCAGAGTCTCAGATCTTACACGAACCCCCAAACCCATGCAAATTTCATGATGGCAGGCCAGCTATTACTTTGCTGCTCAGCATCAGCCTGTCAGAGGGAGAGGAGAAGAGCAGCACTATTCCAGTCACAACTCCAGCAGACAGACAGCAGCATTTGTAGGCGAGGATTGATTGCTGCATACAGACCTAATGCTCAGGAATGAGTCTGGGGAGACTGTAGCTGGTGCCTGCTCTCAAATACAGGATTTGGGGTGAAGGCTGAAACACAAATCTGTACTCATAGTTCCACTATGCTGCATAGCTTTATTAGAAACAGGCATGGTTAACCATAGGTGGACTTGGATATCCATGGAATGACAGAGGGGTCTTGGTACATTGATCAATAACAAACACTAGATAGTAATGAAACGAACCAAAGTAAAACCCTCTTTTCTGAGAATGCTGAAATAGTGATAGATCTTGAGTTCAAAACTGCCAAGAGCTGCAATTCCCAGCAGTAGAATGTTTCCCTTTCTGTAATAGCCTGAGCTATGAGGTATTAGCATATGAATGGCCAATTCTCTTACTGATGTGTCAGCTGAAGTTTGCTATTTTAACTGAATGAGATTATGAGGACCTCTCTCCCTAACATGTGTACACACCTAGAAGCTGGTCTATAAATTCACAGGACACTCAGCCTTCCATCCTTTCGTCGGTCGGTAAAATGAGTACACGGTTTGTGGGGGCAATTAGCTAACACACATTGGAAACTGCTTATTGCAGTGTAGATGTGTAAATAGCTATTGCTTAAAACAATTTGTAAGCTGCTCTGATAGCCTTGTGGCTGAAGAGCGGGGTATAACTAACTAACTAACTAACTACCACCACCCCCTTAGTGTTCTTTTGCCAGCATAAACTGTGTCATTTTTATGTCAGCAAAAGAACCCCCCACAACTACACTTACCTTGAGCAGTGTCCATGAGGCTTCCCCAGCAGTAATGGAGCACAAACAGAGCTCCATTTACTTTCGGGGTTGTAATCTCACCAAATCTCTTGAGAAGACACTAGCACAGGAAATTAAACAAAAAAACAAAGACACAAAAAGGTCAGGAAAGCACAAAAACACACTTTAAAAGTTCCAAGTACATGGGGTGGGGGTCATAAAAAGAGCATACCCTACCTGGCTGTTGCGATATCACCTGGAAGTGTTTGCCCATTGACACAGCATTCACATGAGTACAAATACACATGAGTTTGTATGGATTCAAACACTGGCAATGCCGGCAACAAATTGCTACAGGAAATCTATTGATGGCTTGGGCCGTCAATAAAAAAGTACAGCTTTTTTGGCAGTACATGATTGCAAAAGGGTGACGTCATCTGGTTATGTGAGCCCTTTCACGGTCATTAGGTGTCCTAATGATACCGTATTTGACTGGTCTGATAAAGTCCATAGCTTCTACTAATAAAGTTGTTCCTTGCTTGTTCCTGACAATATGAGTTCAAGGGTAAAGAAACCTCTTTGGACAAAGACAGCAGATACCTTTCTACAGAGATTCGGGATCCAAGGACCACTGTTTCACCCATAGACTTTGGATCTAGCAAATGGGGCTGATATTTCAGTTCTCCCCCCCCCCCTGCTAACAGTGGCATCCCATATCTCCTCAATATGGGGACAGACTTTAGGACCTCAAATATGGGATGACTCATACAAAACAGGATGCCTAGGAACCCTACTGTGTGCTTGCAGAACAATTTACACGTATGCAACCTTTGAGAGACTGCAACCACCTGTGCAATTACTGGTAGGTTTATATTAGCATAGTGCCCCAACAGGATTCCAGTTTCATTGTATTAGCATATGAATACATATGTGCTATTCCCATTGGATGTTTTTCCAGGTTTACTGTATATGTGCATGAAATTTCCTGCATAATTGCATTAGGGGAGGATTCTTGATGGGCAGAAAGAATATATTATACATCACAACAGCAGTTCCATATCAGCTCAGATGGGTGACAACTGCACTGACACCTGTGATGCTAACCAAACATATCATTAGCTGCATGGTTTTAAAAAATAGTGAAAATGTTCTTCAGAGGTTATTATTTTTAACATATTCCATAAATTGCTTCTTTCTTATTTCTGTTTCTTTATGGAAAAAAAGTTTACTTTATTACTGCATTTAGCACACAGGCCCCAGGATTTATTTTTAACAAACAAACAAACCTTTGCATTTTATGAATTGTGGGTATTTTCTGATCCTAGTGAATTCCATTGCCATCCCAAGGGAGGAAATGCTGACGTCCTCCAAATGGGGTCAACCAAATGACAACCTGAACATCACTTCTACTTTACTGCCGCATGGTTGACTGAAAAAAATGACATGCTGAGTAAGGGCGGGGGGGACAGGACACCTTCAATGGCAAAAATCAATGGATTTGTTTAGACACTCTGTCTCAGACAGTTTCTGTTTACAGTTGTCCCTCTGTATCCACAGATTTGGTATCCACGGATTTAAGTATTCACAGCTTGAAAATATTATTTAAAAAATAATAATCCAACCTTGATTTTACCATCTTATATAAGGGACACCATTTTGCTATGACATTGCATATAATGGGACTTGAGTATTCACGGATTTTGGTGAACCAAACCCCAGTGGATATGAAGGGACAACTGTATTTATATTGTATACAGCAAGTGATTGAAATTGGGGACATTGTGTAGTACTGGACAGATGCCAATGTGGTAGTAGTCCTTATTTTGCAGGTCTAGTTTTCTATGCAACAAAATATTATTTCTGGGGCAGAGATTCCCAAACTGTGTGGAGTGGCACCCCGGTGCAGCACAGCAAACTCACAGGGATGTTATGGAATATTTTAATTTGCCCTCCAAGCTCTTTCGCCTGGCTCAGCTCTGCTGGGTGGAAGAAACAGAAGTGCAGAGGAAGAGGGCGGTAACTGAGCCCTTAGCCTCCATTTTCACAGTCCTTAGTGTGCACCAGCAACAACAACTTGCTGCTAAGTACCACGTAGCTACATCAGGAATCATGAGGACAGGGGCCGGCCCGCTGCTTCCTCCTCCTCTTCTGGGTGTGTGGTGAGATGGGAGCAGCTTGGGACCTGCTGCTAGCAGTTCTATTGCTGCCACCAGAACCACAGCCATTTTCAGCTCTGTACAAGTTCCATGCAGGGGGAGCAGCCATGGAATTAATGGTGAGTCAAAAGAGTAGTGGGGGGTGATGGCAATGGTAGCAGTCCTTCTAGCAGAAGAGCTCAGGCTGCCCCTCTCAGTTGAGGAATTAGAATGTCCCCTTTATTTTTGGAAACTCTATAAAGTTTTTTTAAAAAAAAACTGTTAACTTTCCCTAGCAGAGCAGGAATTTAAGAAGGCATGACTCAATTGTACATGACTTTGCCCTAAACTCCAAGAAACAAAAAGAGACAGGTAGCTTCAAGTTAAACGATTTAAAACTTTATTTATGACTATGTATTTACATATGCTTTGAGAACCTAAATCCTAATTAAACGAATGGATAGGTTTGGGTGAAAGGGAGAGAGACTCCATCTTGATTCACCAGCTCAAGGAGTAGAGACAACATGGCTGCTGAAGAAGAAGGCAAGACAGAAAGGCATGTTAACTACAAGGAGCTGAGAAGGGACAAATCTCTATATGACCAAGACCAACAGGGATGCCCGAGGTCAGAGTCTTGTTGCTTAGTTGCAAACTATGAGAGAGAGAAGGATTTCAACATTCAGGAAATCCTGTCCTACCTATACTGTATTACCTTCTTGCCCTAATGACAACATAGTATGAGGGGAGAGAGAATGCTGAATTTCTCCAACACTCTCTTGACTTGCACCCCAAGAGGAATCATAGAATTGGAAGAGACCACCAGGGCCATCTAGTCCCTGCCCTGCAGGTATGCACAATCAAAGCATTCCCGACAGACAGACAGACAGCCTTTGTTTAAAAAACCTCCAAAGAAGGAGACTCCATCACACTTCCAGACCGTGTATTCCACTTCCAAAGAGCTCTTACTGTCAGAGGAAGAAGAAATGGTGGCCTTAGGGTTGCCATTCATCCTGGAAAACCAGATTGAAGGGACTAAAAAATGTCCCAGCTGGCTGGGCCAGTTGAAGCAAGCAGGTCCTGGATTCCTCCTTAGGACTTTTTCGGATGGGGATTTGTAACGGAAGCAGCCTCGTCCTCGTTGCAAGGCTGCTGCGCAGCAGGGGGTCCATTTCGGATGACACTGTGCCCACGCCGATACTGTTGCGGAAGTGCTGGGAGGCTGCAGCGCCATATTTGGCGATTTCCTAATCACAATCAACTTTCGTGATTAGAACATTGGCAAATATGGCGCTGCAGCCTCCCAGCACTTCCACTACAGTATCAGCAGGGGAGAGCGTCATCCGAAACGGACCCCCTGCCGCGCAGCAGCCTCGCAACGGGGACGAGGCTGCTTCCATTACAAATCCCCATCCAAAAAGGTCCTTAGAGTGCAGGCCACTCTGGGTAGTACTGCACAGAGGCATGCCAGAGCCAGACCCCAGAAAGCAGAGTAATAAGTGCAAGAGAAGAGCCCAGAAGGTGGGAAAGGAGGAGAGTGGAGATGCCGAGCCCAGGAGGCCTTGTGTTATGTGGTAAGCGTGGCAACACAGAGCGTGGGACTTCACTTCCAAGCAGCATTGCAATCAGGGAATAAGCACCATATCAATTGAGGGTGCTATATAAATAGAGAAGGAGGAGGATGACAACAACAAAAACTACTACTACTGCTGAAATATCTATGCAATAAAACAATGTCAAATGTCAACAATCTGCCCAATTCAGTCCTATATATATTTTGTCCTGGTTTTGTGGAAGAGAATTATGGCAACCCTAAGTGGCCTCCATCCTCACAGTCGCTGCTATGCAGCAGCTGCAGCATGTTGCAAAGGGCTAAGTTCTCCTCCTCTTCTCTTCCACTTCCTCTACGCGATCTAGTTGAGCCTTCATTTCTGCTTGCTCTTCTCAACCTATTTGAGTCGCCACGCCTCACCATTTCTTACATTTTGTAACTCAACACTCCAGGTCCATCATCAAGTAATTATGGTTGTTTAAGAATAAACTAAAAATGTGTTGCCTTTCTTATTTCAATTTATGTTATTATTATTTTTAATAGCTACTAAATTGTTAGGACATACAGCAAATACTTATTGAGTTTTTTGGACCTAACTACTCAATAAAACAGAATTTTCTTTGGCCTAGGGGAGCTGTGACAAAAATCAAGGAGACACCAAGTGTACCATGAACCAAGAAAGTTTTGAAACCTCTGCCTTGGGAAATTTAAGGTGGGTAGCATCATATGGAAGCAGGTGGCCCTGCACAGAATGAGGTCTGAAGCTGTTTATAGCTTTAACAATTAAAACCAGCAGTTTAAAATGGGGACCAAAATGGAAATACTTCACGCCACATTTACAACAGTGTTATGTTTGCAATTTCAGTATGTTTGACATATGCAGATTTTTTTATTGTCTTCTATTAAAGTCATTCATTGCAGATGTTGATTCTATTTAGTTGATGCCATACATCCATCGCTCCACTTGATACTGGGGTCACTGGTGTACAATGCATAGCAATTTCTGTTATATTTTATGTCATCCACATGCTTTCAAATATTTTCATAATGTGCTGATATTCTTTTTCCAGCAGCCTGTATAATTTTTACAACACTTGTCTCAATTGGTTTCTGCACTAAGTGCTGCCTTTCTGGCACAGGGGCACACAAATGCACATCAAAGGTTTTCTGCAACTTGCACAAATTTGTTACTGCAAAGGAAGTAACATTGCCCTGCTTCAGATCTGAAACACAAAAGATAAACACAAGCTTTGGTGAACCGTAACTTGGGAAAACATAATTACTGATATTATATACTAGAATAATAGCTTGGTGGATTCCAAGTTCTTCCAAATGTTCCTTGGTTTTGTTGTGCCTTCAAGTTGGTTCTGACTTATGGCAACCTTAAGGCAAATGTATTACAGGGCTTTCTTGGCAAGATTTTTTCAGAGGAGGTTTGTCTTTATCTTCATTTTAGGCTGAGAGAGTGTAACTTGCCCAAGGTCACCCAGTGGGTTTCCATAGCTGAGCAGGGATTCAAACCCTGGTCTCCAGAGTCCAACACTCAAACCACTATACTACAGTGGGTAGGGATTCAACCCTGGGGCTTGTCCAGATGATGGAAAACTCATCATAGAATGCAAGGAGAATACCTTTTGTCCCAACGAGATCCTGTGATTTGCAGTTTTTGGAAGGAGGAAGGCCAAAAACTATGCAGGAAAAGCCTTCAAAGCTTTTCCTGTGTTTTTTTTTTTAAATAATGCTTGTGAATGCACATTAGTGCTTGCTAGGACAACAGATTCCACAGTTGTGCATTCCAGAAGTTGAAAGCTGATTGGTCAGACATGCACGTTACCCAAAATGCTCCTTGGAAAATTCCAAGAAAATATCGAGTTTCTAATATGTTGGGGAAATTAGCAGCAAATTGACTTTAGCTATGCAAGAGGGGGTAACCAGGGAATCTTTTAAACCTATTATACCAGTACTAGTCTGGATGGACTACATACACATGTAACATTAAGTATGTTTTTTTTTTATTAAGGAGTTCAAAAATAACACCAAACACACACCCATTCACCCAAAGAAAGCATTCACACAAGGCTATAGAAAGAAACAGTAGGAAAGCTTGGGATAGAGGGTTGCAAGAGGGTTCTGCTGAGGTAATATCACCTGTCCTGTAGTCAGTCTGGCAGAGTGGATGGAGGAAACTGGATTGGCTAACACAGAGTAACAGAGTTTCCCCCTATTACTGGCTATGTGCTGGGTTGGCTAACACAGAGCAACAGAGCTTCCCCTTGTTACTGACTGTGCGCAATGAGGCATATTTTGGTGGGTCTTTTATACCTCCAAATACACCTGAGGGGATTGGTTGCTTCATGGGTTGAAACAATAAATTCCACGAGCCTTAATGGATTGCACAATGAGTTTCCTGGTCTTGGCAAAAGGTGAGAAAGATGCTAAATGTGTTTCTTAATGTCCAGTCATTGGTTTTTAACAGCTTTTGAGCCACTTCTTTTAGGTTGGGAGCTGAGGAGAGGAAATGTCACAATCAGCAAATACAAAAGGGTTTCTCCATCCATTAACCTCCCATTTATGTGGAATGTGTCTTCTTTTGGCCCTTCAACCCCAGGCCTTCCTTTCCAGGGAAAAACAAAAATAACCTTTTTCTGAGACCATCCTGTCTTTTACCCTTGTAAAAGGCCACATTAATGAACCAAGCTTGGCCAGTCTCTCAGGCCTGTGAAAATGGGGTGTAGGGCAATGCTAACATTCCAGGAATGGGGTGCCTTGGAAGTGGGGTGCAAGTTTATGCTTACACACGGGTGGGGGGGCTTGCCAGCAACTAAGTTGCCGGAACTGCCATTTTTCAGTTTTGTGGTAGCAATCATGGACATTTTTGCATAAAGACTGCTGCAAACTAGCATTGATTTTATGCTAACATTTCAGGAATGTTACTCCTACCCTTAGGGAAAGAAGTGGCAAAGGTAGGTGTGTGAAACTTTTATTTTTAGAGCGTTACAGGGATGGGAGTGGGACGGAAGAGGAGATAGTGAGACGGGGACACTATTTTTGTCCCCGTCTGATAATCTTCAAATTGTGTGGAAACCAGAAATTTGGCTGTATCCCATGGTAGTTTAACCTGTGTATGAAAAGCCACCAGAGAAAGTACAAAGCAGATCTCTTGAGGTATGAAATTTCAAAGTCTGGCCACTGCTGCAGAAATGACTGGGAGCCAGTTATGGTGGGACTCAACTCTTCTGATCAATAGAGTGAACTGGAAGATTGATGTAAGGAAAGGCATCCTTCAGGTGTCCTGATATTAAACCATTTATAGCAGGGGAGGATTCTCAGGCCTAATTTGGCCGGCAAGCAGTCCCATCTTGGTGTGGGGATACCCCACTACCCACGACAGAATGAAGAGGGGTCACTCCTGTGCATCTTGCCACTGCCATCAGTTGATTACCTGGGTCCCGTCGCAGTAGGAATAGAAATGATATTACTGTGTAGACTTAAATCATAAGTGGGAATAGTGCAGCTCTAATACACTGGTGAACTGGAAAGGCCTTCAGGGATCTTTTCACCAATGTATACCAGTACTAACTGTAGAGAGCACTCCAGTTAAAATGAAATAAAGTAAAAAAAAAGTATTTTATTTGAATAACACAAAAATGAACTAACATATACAACACATGTACTTAAAAAGCATACAAGGCTATAGCAGAGTAAGACAGATTAGACAGAGGGAGAGATTCGGGAATATAGGGCGATAGTTAGCAGTCTTGAAGAGTAGAGTTTTGTTCAGTAAAGATACTCAGACAGGCATCTGAGGGTGGCACAGGAGGTTCCAATCTGGGGAGCTCCAAGAAAGAGAGTGGCCAGGTTCGTCCACTGTGACACACTTTACTATTATTAGGGGACTAATCTTTATATCCTGTTTCATATGCTGAAGGGGTACTCTGGTTAAGACAAAGCCTGAATGACTTTCCCACGGGATAGACAAAGGAAGTTGAAATTCAACTGGTTGCTTTAATTGCTGGGAAATATAAATTGATGGGTTTGTGACAACATTGCTGGGTTGGACAGGAGGAGAGTATAGGAGAGATTTCCATAGGAATAGATAAAGGAATGGTCATTTAATTGCTTGATTGAATCATTGCTGAAATGCCCAGGGCTGGAAGAAAGGATTAACACATACCTCCTTAATAACTGTGTTTACTAAGGAGTTTTCTGCATAATTTGGGCTTTCTTACCATTATATTTCCAGACACATCCCAGGTCACTGTGACCCCCCCCCACCTGACCTTTGGTTTGTCTCAGCCAACCTGACCCCGAAAGTGTCCAATATTTTCAGTTATTGGACTGGAATATTTCTAGTTATTGGACGGACTCGTGGAGAGCAGGGTAGTAGGATATACTAACAGTTGTCATGGTATTTAAAATGGAATATAGCACTATAACAATGTGATAGGGCCCAAGAACTGCTGGGACTTGAAGTCCAGCAACATCTGGAGATCCTTATATTTCCCACCTGATGTATACACTCTCAATTTGCAGACATAATCAGGAAGGCTCTCAGTATATTAATATTTGGTCTTAATATTACATCAACAGTGTTTATAAATAATTGTGCAAAATAAACATATTGCTGAACAACCTTTCTCACATTGGCTGACTTGATGGCTGCCTTTATTTCTTACAAACCGTATAGTGTACATATATAAAATCATAGAATCATAGAGTTGGAATAGATCACAAGGGCCATCTAATCCAACTCCCTGCCATGCAAGAATAAATAATCAAAGCATTCCCAACAGATGGCCATCCAGCTTGGTCCATCCTCAGTATGACACCTTTTCAAATATGATCACCAACAATGATCCACCCTGGCCTCACAACGGGAGGCACGGAGACGCACTATCCACAATGCTGCAGCCTTATTTGAGAACTCACGCCGAACAAGTCTTGAAGAGAAACGACAACGCAGAAAGAATCACAACCCGGAAACATCACCCAAGGAGACCTTCTGCTGTGCTTTCTGCAACTGGACTTGTTTATCTCGGATTGGCCTTTTTAGTCATCAGCGCGCTTGCAGAAAGTGCGGGATGAGTCCTTCCTGAATCTTCATATGCAATGAAAAGCCAGAGAGAAATATTTAAACATGGCTATCAGGTCCCCTCTTAACCTTCTCTTCCCCAGACTAAACATAACCAGATCCCTAAACCGCTCCTCATAGGGCATGGCTTCCAGACCTCCCACCATTTTGGCCACCCTCCTCTGGACACGTTCCAGCTTGTCCATATCCTTCTGGAATTGTGGTGCCCAGAACTGGACACAGTATTCCAGGTGAGATCTGACTAAAGCAGAACAGAGTGGCACTATTACTTCCCTTGATTGAGACACTATACTATGTGATCCTCTTTACTCACCCTTTTTCTAATCTAACAAAATTATAATCTTCTTCAGTTGCTGACAGCATTACTGTAAATATTTTCCTTCAAATATAGTCTCTCTGAACAAAATGTTGGAAATTCTCAGCTAACACCTCACATGTGTTACCAAAACCAGAACAGTAGTAGATTTACTTCCAACCACCAGACTGCTCTAAACCTGTAGGAGAATAAAGAGCTAACATTCTGAGGTAGCAGGACTTGTAACATTGGTTACTTGTAAGAAAGCAGTTTTAAAAATGTGTCCTTCTGCGAAGAATGAGGGTGCATCTACAGTAGAAATACTGTAATGCCGTTTGACACCACTTTAACTGCCATGGCTCCATCCTATGGAATCTTGAGATTTGTAGTTTTGTGGGGCACCAGCACTCTTTGGCAGAGAAGGCTAAAGACCTTGTAAGACAAATCCCAGGATTCCGTAAGGGGGAGCTACAGCACTTAAAGTGGATTCAAACTGCATTATTTCTACAGTGTAGATGCACCCTGAGTGTGTTCATGCTCAAGAAGCAAACCAAGAGAGAAGCTGCATGGGTCAAAGGAATCTTTTGTCCCATAGCAAGTTGCAGCAGCTGCAACCTGTCTTAATGATTTTACAGCCCCCATAAACTTTATGCCTGTAGCTGAGACGGTGGCCATGAGTGGATTACTCACATTTTAAAATCTGTGGTCGCAGAACTTTTGTGATCACTTAGTAAAGCGAAAATCCAAATCCAACATGGTGGCAACAGGCACTTGCCCTGTAACCCGCTCGCCCCCACTTGTCCAGCCAATCAGGTTTGCACTTTCTCCTGCATGGGGAAGCGACTCAAGTCAAATTGCTTATCTTAACAAGCACAAATGCGCATATCACTTAATGAGTTTTTGTTGGGTTTTTTTAAGCCAGGGAAAACCACAAAGGCTTTTCTCACATAGTTTCCGCTCTTTTTGGCTTCACAATAGGATGAGACAATGCAGGATCCCATTCAGACATCTCATTTTCTGAGCAAATTCTGTGAGGGGTATTTTCACTGTGTGGACGACCCCCTGAATGGCCTGGAATTGTGTTTTGGGGGCTGCTGTATACGTTTTGGAGCTGTTTTCGGCCAAGGCAGGTTAGTCACAAATGGCAACCCGCATTTTGTTCCAAAGCATTCACATCCACCTCTACCACCCCAGAAAGCATTACTGTTGAATCTATGGGTAGGAAAGCAATTTTTAAAATGCTGTCTTCTACAAAGAATGAGTGTGCGTATGCACAATGAACAAACTAGGAAAGAAAACGATGGCTTGCAGGAATCCTCTTTCTTGCATTTTTATGGCAGACATACTTGGTATAAGTGTTGTAGTTTGAGTGCTGAACTATGACTCTGTCTGGAAACCAGAGTTCAAATCCCTGCTCACCTATGGCAACCCATTGGGTGACCTTGGGCAAGTCACACTCTCTCAGCTGCAGAGGAAGGCAAAGGCCAACCCCCCTGAACAAATCTTGCCTAGAAAACCCCATTAGGGTCAGTACAAGTAGAAAACAACTGGAAGGCTAGGGTTTGTTTGAACCACGGTGTGAGAGTCATTAATGGCCACCTGTATTATGGCCTGAAATGCCAGCATGTAATTTGACCACTCCTGGAAGTGCTACCTTGTGACATCCGTAACTATGGGTAGGAAAGCAGTTTGTAAAATGCTATCTTCTGCAAAGAATGAGTGTGCGTACGCACAAGTAGCAAACTAGAAAAGAAAATAGATTTTCCTTGGGGTTTTTTCCAGGCTGTGAGGCTGTGTTCTGAAATAGTTTCTTTCTGACATTTCGCCTGCATCTGTGGCGGCATCTTCAGAGAATGGTTGGGTAGGAGTGTATTGGGGGGTTTATATATTGTGAACCCCTGTTGGGGAGTACTGTATATGTAAATTTGTGTAATTGAATGGTTAGTTTCTGGGTATAGAAATGCAAGGAGGATTAGTGTCTGTTTGGCTAATGGTTGGTTATCTGCTGGAAATCCCCTTGTCCCTTGGTGGAATTCCTTTGTAAGCAGATAAAAACAATAAAAACATTGGTAGACCATGCAAAAAGGATCTGCGAACCCCACTACCTGGAGGACAAACTGAGACACCTAAACTGGGCCCTACAGGCTCATGGTTACACCAGATCAGACATCACAAGAGCAGCCAGACCCAGAAAGAAACACAGGAATGAAGAAGAAAAACAGCCACCCAAAGAGAAGGTATTTTTTACCATACATCAAAGGAGTCACAAACTGAATAGGGAAACTGATGAGGAAACACAACTTCCAAACAATCTACAGACCAACCAAGAAAATTCAAGAAATGCTACGCTCAGCGAAGGACAAAAGAGACCCTCTCACAGCTGCAGGAGTTTACTGCATACCAT
Organism: Gambelia wislizenii; assembly: GCA_030847615.1. Classification (NCBI taxonomy): domain Eukaryota; kingdom Metazoa; phylum Chordata; class Lepidosauria; order Squamata; family Crotaphytidae; genus Gambelia; species Gambelia wislizenii. The sequence goes on along the minus strand of JAUMIR010000006.1, from coordinate 134,108,578 downwards.
GCAGCTGTGGACAAGTTTACATAGGGACCACTAAACGCAGTGTGCAAACACGAATCAAGGAACATGAGAGACACTGCAGACTGGGCCAACCAGAATAATCAGCAGTAGCAGAACATGTTATAAACCAACCTGGACACAAAATGTTATTTAAAAACACAGAAATTCTGAACCAGGTCAACAACTATCATGTCAGAATGCACAGAGAAGCTATTGAAATCTACAAACACCTGGACAACTTCAACAGGAAAGAAGCCAGTAAATAAAATCTGGCTCCCAGTTTTGAAAAACAATAGAATCAAAACTCAACACTTGCAAATTCTATCCAGGGACAAGGGGATTTCCAGCAGATAATGGGCCATCAACCAGCCATTAGCCAAACAGATACTAATCATCCTTGCATTTCTATACCCATAAACTAACCATTCAATTACACAAATTTACATATACAGTACTCCCCAACAGGGGTTCACAATATATAAACTCCACACACACTCCTACCCAACCATTCTCTGAAGATGTCAGCCACAGATGCAGGTGAAATGTCAGAAAGAAACTAGTCCAGAACACAGGCTCACAGCCCGGAAAATAAACAAGGAAAATCTATGGATGCCGGCCATGAAAGCCTTCGACTTCACATAGGAAAGAAAACTATGGCTAGCAGGAATCCTTTTCCTTGCATTTTTATGGCAGGCATACTTGGTATGAGAGCACGCGTGGTGTAGTCAATCTTGTTGGAGACCAGGGTTTGAATCACTACTCAGCCACAGAAACCCACTGGGTAACCTTGGGCAAACGACACTCTCTCAGCCTCAGAGGAAAGCAAAGGCAACCCCCCCCGAACAAATCTTGCCTAGAAAACCTTGTTAGGGTCAGCATACCACTGGAAAGGCTAGGGTTTGTTTGAGTCATGGTGGGATAGGCACAAATGGCCACCTGCATTTCATCCTGAAATGCCTGCATCTACCTCTACCACTCTGTGAAGTGCTACCTTGTGACATTCATAACTATGGATAGGAAAGCAGTTTTTACAATTCTTCTGCCACGAATGAGTGTGCCTATGTGCAAGTAGCAAACTAGAAAACTATAGCTTGCAGGAATCCTCTTCCTTGCATTGTTATGGCAGGCATACTTGGTATGAGGGCACGGGTGGTGGACTATGACTTTGTCTGGAGACCAGGGTTCGAATCCCCGTTCAGCCACTGGATGACCTTGGGCATGTCACACTCTCTCAGCCTCAGAGGAAAGCAAAAGTAGCCTCCTGCCTGAACTAATCTTGCCAAGAATACCCTGTGATCGTTCGTCTTAGGGTTGCCATAAGTAGGAAAGGACTGGAAGGCACACAACAGCATTGCTGGTTGGGGTTTGTTTGCGCCCTGGCGAGATCGTCACCAATGGCCCCCCGCATTTCGGCCTGAAACGCCCGCCTGTCCTTGGACCAGCGCAGGAAGGGCTGCCGTGGAAGCCTTGGGGCTTGAGGTTCCAGGACGGCGCCCACGCCCGCCAGAGAACGCCGCGCCCCAACCGACCGGCGGGGGGGAGAGGAAAGTAACAGTCGCCGGGCCACGACCCGACCCGACTTCCCCCGGGCTGGGGCCAAAGGGCCAGAAGGGCGCGCAGGAGCCATGCCGGCCGGCCGGTGCCGCACCGACTGCGTGGAGCGGCCCCTCGCGCGCGCGCTGCGGGCCCTGGGCGCCTCCGTGGGGGCCCACCCGTGGCCCTTCCTGCTGCTGCCGCTGGCGCTGGCGGGCGCCTTAGGCAGCGGCTTCATCTTCGTGCCGGCGCGCGAGGCCAACGACATCGAGGGCCAGTTCACGCCGGTGGGGGGCCCGGCCAAGGGCGAGCGGCGCCTGGTCCAGGAGCGCTTCCCCACCGACGACAGCGAGCGCTTCTCCGGCCAGCGCCTGAGCACCCTCGGCACCTTCGCCTCCCTCCTCGCCGTGGCCGCGGGGGACGGCGGCTCCCTCCTCACGCGGGCGGCCCTGGCCGAGGTCATGGCGCTGGACGGGGCCGTGCGGGGGCTCCGGGCCGGCGGGCTGGCCTTCGCCGACCTCTGCGCCCGCACGAAGGGCGCCTGCGGGACGCCCAACCCGCTCCTCGCCCTCCTGCAAGGCGACCCCGGGCGCATGGACGCGCTGCTGCCCAACCTCACCTTCCCGCTCTTCCAGGGCCAGCTCTTCCTGGGCTTCTTCCTCGGAGGGGTCACCCTCGGACCCGGGCCAGAGCCGGCGCGACCCCTCCGGGCAGCCCAAGCGCTGCGCCTCGTCTACTTCTTGCAGGAGGACGAAGCTGCCCGGCGGGAGGCCGGCAAGCTCTGGCTGCAAACCTTCCTGGAGCGCATCCCCGCCCTGCTGGACTCCCTGCACCTCACCTCTGTCCGAGTAAGTCTTGGAGGTGCTAGAAAAGGCACCACCTGTGTATTTACCGGACAGCGTTGCTTGAATCTTATATTTAAGATCTTTATGTATTTCTGCTTCATGGATTTTTTTTTGGTGATTTTAAACCTACCCATCCCTGCTGTGTGCGCCTTAACGTGACCTGTCGACTTCTACTTCTTCTAAGTAGACAAGCATTAACAAACCCTAAGGCTCAGAGGAACAGACTAACAAATGAACGCATTGTTAAGCTTGTTTCTCTTTCACAAAATCTCTTGCAACTTAATTTGTCACATCCCTAGTGACATCATAAGATGTTCCACCAATTTTCTTCTCAATTTGAAAAGGAACTGGTAAGTAGTGCAAAGTGACTGAGTGAAGCTAAAGCTACCTCAGCAACAGAATGTTTGTATGTGTCTTCAAATTGCCTGTTAACTTATGGCAACCCCATGCATTTCACAGGGTTTTCTTGTGCAAGGAATACTCAGAGGTGGTTTTGCCATTTCCTTCCTCTGAAATACAGCCTACAGCACCTTGTATTGGTTGGCAGTCTCTCATCCAAGTACTAACTAGGGCTGACCCTGCTTAGCTTCCACAGTCAGGAAAGGCATCCTTTTCCTGTTGCACCAACAATTCTGACATTACAAAAAAATCCAAGATCTTGTCTCAATAATGATGCACATCAAAAGGAAAGTATTTTCCTTTCCCAATAGTAAGAAAGTACTAAAGTCTCTGAATTCAGAGTTCATAGTATTTCCAGAACTTAACAATGAAGTACTTATATATATTATATATTTCTTTCCTCTGAAATATAGTCTACACCAGTGGTTCTTAACCTGTGGTCCGGGCACCCCCAGGGGTCCACAGTGTCATCACAGAGGGTCTGAGAAGACTTGAAGGCTGCTTGGCCCACACCCCTCCCTGCAGTGGAGTGGCCGCATGACAGGAGCCACGGCAAGACTGGCTGGCTTGGCTTGCCAATTGACACTCAATCAGCTCCAGCCATAAATGTGCAGGAAGAAGCAGGAGAAAAGTCTTCCCTCCCTGCCCAGTGCCTCTGAGGGAAGGTTCAATGGATAGTGTAATTGTATTATTATTATTATTATTATTATTATTACCAGGTGTTTTGTTGTTGTTGTTGTTGTTGTTGTTATGGTTTTAAATCTTCAGTTAAGTCTTGGGGGTCCACAACAACAAAAGATATTTGAAAGGGGTCCCTGGTAAAGAAAAGGTTAAGAGCCACTGGCCTACACCACCTAGTATTTGTTAACTGCCTCCCATCCAAGTATTAACCAGAACTGGCCCTGCTTAGCTTCCAAGACCAGACAGGATCTGGTGCCCTTAGGATATTACATTACAATAATTGGTGCCATATTCCTTTTTTTCCCTTCCCCTGCCCCTTCCTCCTTTTCATCTGATAAGGAGAGTCTGCACTCTTTGTTTATCTCTCCCCTTGTTCCCTTCAAGACATTTCTGACCTGCAACCCTAAGGCAAACCTATCATGGAATTTTCTTGATCTTACGTGGACAGGTTCATGATAAACGAAATGATCCTCAGACCACCTGTTCCCCTGCTACGTTCCTTCAGGTCAATTCTGGCTTATGGCAAATCTACCATTGGGTTTTCTTTGCAAGATTTATTCAGAGGTGTTTGTCATTGCCTTCTTTTGAGGCTGAGAGTGTGTGACTTACCCAAGGTCACCCAGTGGGTTTCCATGGTTCAAGATGTGTGTGTAAATCCTAGTCTTCTGCTAGTCCAACACTCCTCGCTAATGGCACTAGTTTTCCACAGTGGTGGGATTGCATGCTGCTGTGAGACAAGAGGCTATGCAATGCTGCTGGCAGGGTCCCCCATGTCAGACAGGCTTTTGCTGAGAAGCCAGACTGAATGTGCCAAACAGCTGCTGGGCAGCAGCAGTATTGGGGGGGGGGGGTGACACTGGCAGAAGTTCTCTCAGAGACAACAGTAGTGGCACTATAGCTAACACTTGTTAGTACTGTACAGAAGAAGGCACAGGAAACTCCTTTTGAATGTCTTTTACCACAAAAACCTTATGATAAGACAATCCAAAATGAAACAAGAGATAGTGCTAGAAGATGAAACTCCCAGGTCAGATAGCACTCAACGAGCCACCGGGATGCAACAGAGGGAAACTATGAGTAGCACTGTGGCTAATGAAATAACTGGACTCATGCTGAAAGGATGTTCAGATGTTGACTTGCTCAGAGGTGAAAGAAAGTCCAAAACTGCACAACACATATTATAGGAGCATGGAACATGAGAAGCAGAAATCAGGAATAAATCAGCTAGACATAGTAAAACAAGAAATAAAACATATAAACATTGCAATACTTGGGGTGAGTGAACTAAAGGGGACAGGGCTGTTGATGATGGTGGGGGGGACTTAGAGGTCTCTCATTCATAGGGTTGTTATTAGTCAAAGTCAAATTGACAGCAGTTAACAACAACAAAGTCCAACACACAAACTACAATACACCACGACAGCTCTCTTACCTCCCTACCCCAACCATAATTAAATAATCCTCTGGCCAAGTGGACAAGTGAATATTTTGGATTACAAATCAGGAGGAGTTTCTGTGGAAAATACTTTCCTCATTTTGAAGGCTGTCTCTAAGCGTGTCCTTTCAGTCACAGGTGAGTCAAGAGTGGCTATGGAGCTACATGTACGCCCCTACCCCAGAATGTTGTGGGCCTTGGCCCCTCTTTCTGACAAATGAAATAGAAAAAAGAAGGTGGCCTGTGAATTGTCTCTCTTGGAAGTCTCCAGAGCAGCAATTCTTCTTGCAACACATGCATGCACTGTTCAACATAAAAAAAATACCTATTTTTCGAAGTAAAGACTCTTCCTTCCTTCCTTTGGCCCTTTTTGTCCATCTGTGAAGCCAACTCCCCAGAGGGTCCCAGGAGCAGAAAATTGTCTCCCAGTTCTCCCACTGTTTTCCACCTCAGCTTTAAATGCTTCAGGAAAAACTCTGAAGGCAATTATAATAGCCTTTAGAGCCAGCATGATATAGTGGTTTGAATGTTGGACTAGGACACTGGGAGACCAGGGTTTGAATACCTGCTCAGTGACAGAAACCCACTGGGTGACCTTGGGCAAGTCACACTCTCTCAGCCTCAGAGGAAGGCAAAGGCAACCCTCTCCCCCTGTACAAATTACTGTACAAATTCTGCCAAAGGTTGCCTTAGGGTTGCCATAAGTCAGAAATGACATGGAGGCACACACCAATAATAATAGCTTTTTATTGTACCTTCGATATTGCCTATCTTTTAAACCCTTAAGAACATTAAGAAATCTAGGAGATAAAATGCTTAATAGTTTATCTTCTTCCTTTTCTCTCATCCTCAAACTGGCAGGTAGCCTATTTCACCTCAATTTCCAGACAGAAAGAATTTGAAAAACTTGCCACAGATGTAGTCCCATTGGTGTCTGTTGCATATTTTTTAACAATATTCTTTTCAATATTATCATGTTCAAGGTAACTTTCCACATTATTCTTGGGAGAGGGAGGGGAAATCTGTTTTCCTTATTGTGTTGTTTTGTAGTTGTATGTCTTCTTCATTAACTAATTTGTACAAATATAAAGTTCACACTTTATAAACAATACATGTATAGCATTTTCTTGTTCCAAAAATATAAAGCCAGAAAATTATTATTTGTTAAGGAGTCAAGAATACATTTACAATGGTAATTGTTCAGGTATATGAGTAGTTAGTAATTTTATAGTCATTGCAGTCCCATCCCCATCTGCTCAGAAATAAGCCTCCTTGAGCTCAATTACTTGCTATTAGTTATATGCTACAGCCTAAGATATACAATGGTCTTCTCTCTGCAAACATCGGTGCTCATGACAGTCCTCACAGATGCTATTACTAAAAGCATCTGTGTGCACCACCACTCTTGTGGTTGATACATGAGCAGTCATACTGATAACAGCTCGGCAGATGTCCTCCAAAGGCACACCCCTCAGAAAGCAGATAAAGTAGCTATAGCCATTGTAAAATGGCTACGTACACAGACTGGCGGGGGGATCATTTCTGGCCAGTCCATAAGCCAGATGAATGGTCAAGCCACCCATTTGAGAAACACTGTGAAGAAACAGGCAGTCCTTTTTTCTTCAAGGAATAACATGTGAAGAGTCCTTGAGAATTTCAGAAATCCACAGTCCTGTCAATGTAGAAGGCAAGGGCCCTTCTGACATCAGGGCAGTGAAGGGTCCGCTCCAAGTCCAAGGTAGAATTCTGTATCAATGAAGGCAAGACAACATCCTGATTGATGAGGAATGCTGACACCACTTTAGGTGTCAGTCTGAGGAAATGTCCAGTCTGAGGACAACTTTGTCCTTATGGAAATGCAGGTAAGGCTGGTCCATCCTGCGCGCGCATAACTCTCCTGCCCATCTGGCTGATGTGATTGCCACCAAGAAAGCTGTCGTCCAGGTTAGTAAGAGGATGCCATCAGTTCAAAGGGTTTCCTAGAGAGCTGAGACAGAACCAGCTCCAAGGTCCACTGAAGTCTTGGCCCCAACACTTGAGGGTGAAGATGCTTATGGGCCCTAAGAAACCTCTTGGCGAATGGGTTCTGGAAACAAGAGGGCTTGCCAGTGATCTGGAAGTTAACCAAAATTGCCTCCAGATAACACTTAATAGAGGAAAGAGGGAGGCGTCTATCAGACAATGAGAGAATAAAATTGAGCACACGATGTACTTGTACTAGAACCGGAGAAAATCCTCATGGTGACAGGAATGACAGAAATCTCTTCCATTTGTATGCATGGGATTGCTAAGTGGACAGGCTATGCACTGTGGCAATGATGTTCTTGATGGCATCAGGAAGAGATGCTAGAGGAACAGTTTCCAGACTATCAGTCTGAGAGTGTCTAAGTCCAGGTGCCTCACCTGCCCAATGTGAATGATGAGAAGGCCCTGGCTGAGTGGCAACTTCATGTAATGACCCCCACAACAGATGCAGGAGGGACGTGAACCACGGCTGGCTTGGCCATCATGGGGTCACTAGTATGCACTTGGCCCTGTCATGATGAATTTTGGCAATCACCCTGGTGATGATTGGAAACAGCAGAAAAACATACACAACGGGTCCGCTCCAGCTGACCAGGAGTGCATTGCCTAGCAAGCCCTTCCCCTTGCAGGCTGATGATCTTGCACTTCTTGTTCTGAGGCAGGGAAAGAGGTATATGGATGGAGTTCTCTATAGCTTGGAAACCCTGCAGAGAGTTCCCATGTGTAGCTTCTACTCATGGCAGGACACCAGTGCTTGACTCAGTGTACTGTGTTCACTTCTCCTGGCAGGTATATCACCATTATGCAACAAGGAATGCACCAATTCCAGAACAAAAGCATGAGGTGTAGAAGGGTATCTGATCTTGTGCCCCCTAGCCTGTTCAGGTAGAATTGTTCAGGTAGTGTTGTTGGAGATTATCTGAACAACCTTGCCTCATCGAAAGCTAGAAATGCATTTATTATCACTAACAATTCCAGAGCATTGATGTGAAGGGTTCTCTCATCCAGGGACCATCAACCTCTGACCATCAACCCTGCTGAGTGGGTACCCCAGTCCTTGAGAGACACATCAGTCATAACCACGACAGTTGATTGCAGAGGGAGGAATGGCATTCTGGCTTGTACATTTGTTGAGTCCCTCCAACCATCTCAGGGAACAATGCATGCTGCGTGGTATCATGAGTCTCTTGTTTGGAGGATTGGTTAATAGGTCAAAACATGGCAGGAACAAGGCTTGCAGGGGCCTCATCCATAGTCTTGCAAATGGAGTGACAGACATTGTTAATGCCATGTATCCTAAGAGCATTTGAATGTCTCTTGCCCTCACTCTCTGAATGCACAGACAACAAAGGGCAGCCCTTTGAAGAGCAAGATTCCTGTCCCCAGGAAGAAATGTGATCTGAGCTCAAGTGTCCTAATGAAACACACCTGTTGAGTCAGTTCTAGGTCTGATTTTTCAAGTTTTACAATGTAGCCCAAAGAGTCCAGGATCCAAACAGTGAGGCAAATGTCTGATGAAATAGTGGGAAAAGAACCCCCAATGCAGATAAAAGAGTTGGATAAGCTCAATGGCACCCCTGTGGGGATTCCACCTCTTCTTTCAGTGTGGATGAGGGAGAGGTAGCACAATAAACCCCAGCAGGGAGAGTCTTCCAGAACTCTATTGGCATATTCCCTCCTGATGATGTTGAGGACCCACATGTCTGAGGTGATGGAGGCCCAAACATTGTAGAAATGGTGGATCCTGTCTCTGAATGGTGGTAAGTGTGGTGGGATATATTTGGCAACAAGAACATCATTTTCATGGGAGTCAAACATGCTGCTTAGCCTGGTCCAGAGATTTCTTCCTGAATTGTTGCTTAAATCAACCAGCAGAAAAACCCTTACATGTAGCAGAAGTGGGCAGAGTGGTTGATCTTCACTGGCATGTATTCCCTGAGATATATTGGCATCAGCATTATGATGTATACCTTTGCCAGTAGGGCTTGTATCAAGACAAAGTTTGCTGCTGAGATTGGAGGCTGAATTTCTTGGCCGTAGTATGCATTTTATGAGTTTGTTCCAGCTTGGTGTCAGTGTGTTCATGGCAGACTAATCTAATCAAACAGCAAATCTTCAACCATTGACTTAGCATTAGTTGAAAGCCCCGAGGGCCACAACCAGGCATGTCATCTGAGTGCAACTGCTCCTGCAAGCACTTTTCCTGTACAGTTGCAGCATGCTTGGCTATCTGAATCTGCTCCCCTGCCAGAGCATGTGCCTCCGCTTTAAGGACAGAGACCACACTTCACTCTTCTGTCTTTCTAGCTATGGAAATACATTATCCCATAACAGTTGCTGATAATTAATTACAGACACTGTAATTAGCAATTCAGAAGAGCAAGGCAGCTGTTGAGTAGAACTTTCATCCAATGGCATCTAACTTTTCCCCCTCCTGATCAGCTGGGGTAGAATGAATCTTCTGGGAGGTTTTGGATTGATAGAATTTCATTTCAGATGCTGTACCAACCATTCAGCTTCAAAGACCATGGCCTATACAAACCCTCCAGTTTCCTGAGGTGGGCAATACAGATGATGGATTGGTTCAGGAACGATGCATGACTTGTAGAAAATAGGGGAGCAACAGGATTGAAGCTGGAGCAGGAGCCTGTTGTTGAATGTATGTTGTATAGTATTTAAAGATTGGGTCTTCAACTGACTGGTCTGTTTGTTTTACTTGCAGACCTAAAGCCTTTGCCATCTTTAACATTTGGTATGCAAAGGACAAATATCATCAGTGGGAAAAGGATTATTAATCTCTCCCACTAAGGCTGTTGGAGATTTGTTAGGTACCACTAACGCAGATTCTGAAGATGTATTGAAATCATCTTAACTACGTACTAGAGCTACTGTCATGGGATCGATGAGAAGGAGGCATAGGAGACACCAAAACACAGTGGGTACGATCCCTTTCAGAGGCAGCAACCTTTGAAACTGAGGGTCGAAATGATGTACCATGCCGAGACAGAGACCTGGTATGGGCAGCTGAAGACTGTTTCCCTTTTGTAGAATGTGAATCTAGCCTCCACATTGGAAGAGAAGATTAAGCTGTCAATTCCTGCCGAGGAGAATGAGGTGGTATCAAAGCTGCAGTCAACAGAACCAACTTCTGTACCAATTCACTATGTCAATACCAATGGTAATAAGATTGCTCCAACTTGTAGAGGTGAGGATAGTTACAACTGTGGAAGTGATGGTAAGGCCTCAGCGATCTCTCAGGGCAGTAGTGTGTCAAAACCTCCCTAGAATGGCCACATTCTCTCCATCCCTCACAGTAGCAGTCATGATGAAACCTTGGCAAGTAGTCTCAATGTTTCAGTGAGCATTCATGAGGATACTTAGGTGAGTATCTAGACCTATGCTACCAAGAACTTATAGATCTAGATCTCCACGACCACGAAGAGCTGGATTGAGACAGGGACGGAGAGCAACACCACCAATGTCTAGCTTCAGTATCATGAGATGGTATAGGAGATAGAAGATGAGCCCAAGGGTCTGAAACCAGTGTTGAAGCCTTCTGCAATGGGGTGGAAAGCCTATGACCCTGAGGCTCTCCAGATGCAGAGAGAGAAGGTAACTGCAGTGATGTTGTGAGTGGTTCCATTTCAGGAGAATCCCTTATTTCTCCATCCAATATTACTCCAGCAGCTGGCAAAATTGGAGAAGAAAACTGGTCTTGAGGTTGTACAGGAGCACTCTCACACACCAGGCAGACCCAGCAGAGATTGAAGAAGAAGCTGCCTCTGCTGCCAGATTCAGAGTCTCTTCTACCTGTGCACACTGAGGTGAATCCAAAGGGCACTGTGGAGATGGATAGGTCTGATGTTTTTTCCCTTTCTTTTTCTTCTTATGCTGTTTCTGAGTGGATTGAGAAGGTGGTACCAAAGGGAAATCCTCAGTACCAAACAAGCAACCCAGCATCACCAGACAGTCCGTGGAGGACTCCAAAACTGATCTGTCTGCAATCTGCTTGTTTCAAAGGCATAGAGTTAGGTTCCACCAGAGATAATCTGATGACCAGGCAAAGCAATGAAGTTGAAGGCATTGCAACTGAGGCAGGCTGAGACAGACCAGGTGGAAAGGCCACAGAAGTGCTGGTTGAGGCCGTGTGGATTTATTCTCCACCACCTGGCTAGCCGCACTGAGGGCATGCTCCCAAAGGAGTGCCTTGAGTCTTTCCTCTATTTCTATGGGCATGTGTGGTAAAGGCTTGACAACGCCTACACAACTGCACATTGTGCCCTTCTTCCAAACAAAGGAGGCACTTAGAATGGCCATCCTTCTCAGGAATTTTAGTGGCACACTCAATACATTTCTTAAAAGTGCTTGCAGAGGCCATAACTGTAGAGATATCCAAAACACCAAGTCTGAAGTCTGAGGTAAAATCATTGTCAGGTAGTCCAAAGTCAGAGATAGTAAAATGTATTTTTAAATGCTCGTCTGAAATGTTACAATTATTGCAGGGCTAAAAATTTGGGGACTGAAGGACAAAACTATTTTAGAGGAAGAATTCTTATTGGGGTCGGGTGTATTTTTCAGTAGCATGGTCTTATTCCAATAAAAAATTCCCACTGTGCCTATACCCCTGTTTCCAATGTACCTCCAAACATGACAGTGCAGTCTCCAGGAGGGTTGGAGGGGTGTAAATTGAGAGCACCACCCACAATTGCCCTCCCTAATTGACATCTTTGACACTATACTTGACCTGAACACCTGTTTTGTGCGTGGGAGGGTGAATGCACATCGAGATGTGAATGGCATTAGTTTGACCATCTTTGTCCCAATTAATGGAATCACTGCTCTTCATTCAGGATTAGTAGTCAGGTTGTGTTAATGAGTGTGTCAGTTTCTGTAAGTAGGGCTGGAAGATCAAAATTTGCCAAAAATTAAAAGGCAAGCAAAAACCTTGTATTTTTCCCCCATCTTTCTCCCACCCCCATCTGCATTGCTCCTGTTGTTGCAGGTATTGAGACAACATATATTAAATGTAATTCTATACCTCTCTCCTCCGAAGTAGAGTTTAATGAAGTTTCATTCCCAGGAAAGTGTGGTATATGAATGCACCCAAGTATTTATACTTATGACATTTTGGGACAGAGGGGATTAAAAGTTTGACACCTTTCCTGAACGTATTTTGCTTGACTTTTATCCTCCTACAATCTTGTAGGGAAAATGAAGTTGTGCCAGGGTAAAACTACAGCCTGCTGCAGCAACCGCAAGGCATAGTTGTGAGAAATGTAGGCATAGTTGTGAGAAATGTAGGCATAGTTGTGAGAAATGTATATCCTTGTCTTAGACTGAATTGCAAAGGCTCACCATACAAATTGAGGGCCATGCTTAGTTCAAGGCAATGCTTCAAAGCTAGAGAGACTTGATAAAATTATACTTTGATTTCACTACACATTCCATGTAGCAGCTGCAGGTGCTATTTGAGTTTTGTTCTAGATGTGAGAGAAATGCACACATAGCCTGAATCAGTATCCTGTTAGATTCTTCTGTTTTATAGGCTAGACTCTTCTTAATCTGTTTTGCAGGCTAGATAACGTCCGGACAAAAGTGTGGGTTGCAGCTTTTGGGGTGATGTCATCTGGTTTATCTGTCATCAGCAGCTTTGGATTATTGCTGTTTTGTGGGGTGCCCTTTGTTATCACAGCTGCAAATTCACCGTTTCTTATACTTGGTAAGTGAGCCAGTCCATAAATTGTTTCCATCTTCTATGTAAGGTATTTGGTGAACATCTTGGTAAGCATGAGAGAACTTCCATCTGTCTTCTTAACTGACAAAAATTCTAGATTATCATTGTTTCCTGGAATTGTCCTTCTTATGCTGCAATTCTTTATTAACATATCTGCTGGGAATAATTCCCTTTGACTTCAGTGGGACTTATCTCTGAGAATACATTTACATAATTGTGCTGTATGATACAAATCCAGTTTTTCTGCCAGAGATGAATGTTGTTTCTGAACTGGACCTTCCTTTTTATTTCATCCCCTTAACTTACTTTCTACAGAAATTAGTCACAGACTGAGATTTGCAATTTCCAACATGCACAGTTTGGTTGTATTGATTCTCACTTAAGCCAGTTTTTTCCCCTTTAATAATACATACACATGCAGTCCTTTTCCTCTGTCTTTCCTATTTCCTGACTCCTCATATTCTAAAGGCAAACCCATCCTTGAGCTGTTCACAATCACAGATCAAGCTGGAATCAGTTTGGGTTATTACGACTGGTTTTTAGTTGACTTCTTCTGTTCAGGTATGCACAACCAGACGTGAAACACTAGCAGAAAGAGCACATATTTTTCACCACACTCTTTCAAATACATCCTAACAACGATAAAATCGGAGCCCAAATTGTTCCTCCTTCATAATGTGGCCAAAAATGCATGTATGTTCCCTTCATATAAATGGGGAATAAAGGCATTTTGTAATCAGCTATGCCTCCAAGGAAGGTTCTGCCATTAATATTTGATTTAGGGGTCCAGAGAATCATGTAGCACTTCAAAAATTGTTAGACTCCAGTTTTCAGCATCCCTTACTATTGACTTTGCTGGCTAGGGCTGCTGGGATTTGCAGTCCAACAACATCTAGATGTGCATGTGATTCCTACTTCTGATTTAATTTGTTCTGGTGATATCTGTTAGCCATCTTGATTAGTATGTGTTTAGTGGAGAGGTGGAATAAACACATACTGTAATAAATAACTAAATAAATCTTTGTAATTTGTATTTAAGGTTTTAAACAAATACTAATTACTAAGTATGTCAATCTTCTCTATTACTCTTCAAAATGGCATGTCTTGTATATTTATAAATAGAAATATAATATATTTCTAAACCCTCCTCCCCAGGAATTGGTATTGATGATATGTTCATCCTGGTGTCCTGCTGGCAACGTACTCAAGTAAAGAAGAGCATCAAAGATCGGATGGCTGACACCTATGCAGAAGCAGCCATGTCAGTTACCATCACAACTCTTACTGATGTTCTGGCCTTCTACATTGGAATTGCAACTTCTTTCCCATCAGTTCAGTCATTTTGCATCTATACTGGAACAGCCTTCCTCTTCTGCTTCATATACAACCTGACATTCCTTGGGGCTGTGCTTGCTCTAAATGGCCAAAGAGAAGAAAGCAACAGGCATTGGCTCACCTTTAGGAAAGTGAATGTTGAGCTTCAAGATTCTCAGGGCTGCCTTTATAGGATGTGCTGCATAGGAGGATATTTTGACGAGTCCACAGGAACAGAGCTCGAACACCCCATGAATGAATTCTTTAAAAAATATTATGGTCCTTTCTTTATGAACATATGGGTCAAGGGGTTTGTAGTACTCCTGTATCTTCTTTACCTGGGTAGCAGTATTTATGGATGTATTCAAGTTAAAGAAGGTATAGATCTTCGGAATGTGGCTACAGATAATTCATACATTATTCCATATTACGATTTGGAAGAGGAATACTTTTCCAAGTATGGTCCAAGGGTTATGGTTGTTGTTACTGAAAGTGTAGCCTATTGGGATCCATCTGTTCGTGCAGATATTGAGAATTGCATGAATGCACTAGAAAGTTCATCCTTCATAGATAATCAGTTATCAGAGTCATGGCTGAGAATTTATCAAATTGTTGCTAAACAGCTGTCTCTAGATATAAATAATCGCAGTATATTCATTAGAAATCTATCTACCCTGTTTACATTCAGCCCAGACCATAGGTGGGATGTTAATTTTAGTGCTACTGAAATATCAGCTTCACGGTTTTTCATACAAACAGTCAATGTTATTACTGCAGTGGATGAGAAAAATCTCCTAATTGAACTGAGAGGTTTTGCTGAAGACTGCAAGGTTCCACTGATAGTTTTTCATCCAGCTTTTATACACTTTGATCAATTTCTTGTGATAATTCAGAACACCATTCAAAATGTTTTGATTGCTAGTGGTGCCATGTTACTGATTTCCTTGCTGCTCATTCCCAATCCTCTCTGCTCTTTATGGGTAACTTTTGCTATTGTGTCTGTTATTGTTGGCGTGTCTGGTTTCATGGCCTACTGGGGCATTAATCTCGATTCCATATCTATGATTAACCTTGTTATTTGCATCGGGTTTTCTGTAGATTACTCTGCACATATTTCTTATGCTTTTGTTTCCAGTGAGAAACTTAAAATGAATGAGAAGGCAGTGGATGCTCTATACCGACTTGGTTATCCTATATTGCAGGCAGCATTTTCCACCCTTGCGGGAGTTTTTGTACTATCATTGTCATCCGCATATGTCTTCAGAACCTGTTTTAAGATAATATTTCTAGTGATTATGTTTGGGCTTGCTCATGGTCTCATTTTTATTCCTGTGTTCTTAACTTTATGTAACATCTGTGGCTGATAGTTAAACAGATGGTATATAAAAAAAAATAGCCACTGCTGTCAGAAGTTCCCCAGTGTTGAAGGAGCTCTTTTTTAGATCAAAACACTAGACAACAGGCTACTGTTAATATGGAAAAAGTAAACAACAGTTCATGGCCTTATGATCATGTGGCTTATTAATCAGAAGGGAGGCATCTAACCTTGCTTTCTTCTGTAATACAAGAATTGTTCTTTGACAAAGAACAGCTATTTTCAGTAGAACATAAGAGGCTACTTACTTATAATAAATTATTTGGTTTGTCAGAACAAACATTACATGTTTGTACATTATGGCATGTTACAAGAATGTTATAATGTGGTACCCGCCAAATTAATACAGAAAGGGGTAATGGTCCCTATTTCAAACCATTCTGCTTAACAGTATACTGTGGTGATTCATTGACCCTCCTGTATCAGTGTCCTTGATGCTGCTCACAGTCAAAGTCATGAAAAACATTAAGTACATCTGGGAGGAGAAGATGGGATACAAAAAGGATAAAGGGGGGAAATAGTGTTGTCTCAAGCCCAGGGCAAGGCAAATCAAGTCCAGATCTAAATGTCAAAGGAAATGGGCTCATTTTGTAAGGATATATGGCTTTTTTATTTTTTTGAACTGGGAAAATCTGTATATTCTGGGATTCCCCAGTTCAGACTTCTTTCCATCTATAAATGGAATGGGACAATCAAACTATGATTTGGCAGAAGTAACCCTTCAGCAAAGTTCATAGCTTTAAATTTTTTAAATCTGGAAGATCTTTGAGTAAACAATGTCCTTGTAAAAACAGGACTCAGTGTCAAGAGGACTGATTTCCATATGAAGCTGGTGGCTCTGTCCTCTGTGGGTATTCCAATATTCATTACTAAATTATTCTGCTCAGTTTATTCATTCATTTTGTTTAGTTTTTGTTCGATCCGACCTTTTCAGAAAGGAGTATGGGGTGCTACTTGCACAAATATCACTAGTTGTCACTATAAAACATGACTTGACTGACCAGAAAAATAAGAGTTCTGTCCTGTGTTTCATATCAAAGTGGACTTAGGCTTTCTTTTACAGCTATATTTTGCTTTTCTGTGTGCCATTTAGCTACATTTATCTGTAAGGTCATAATTGCAATGTGTGTCTGGAGTCTTTTTCTTGCCAGTGGTGATTTCTTCAGATGCTGTGAGTGGGAGGGGTGCAGGAAGGGGGCAAGTGTGTGCATAATAAAAGATATCTATTTATTTATTAGATTTGTTTCAGTGGTCTGTTTTTCTCTCTTAGACTAATACTTCTGTGTGAATCAAAACTATTTTCAAAGCATCCAAGCTGCTCTCTTTTGTCACTGGGAAAAACAGAATCCTGCCCCAGCTGCACAAGCAATGGGGTGAGGGGACTTATTAGATTTCCAGTGCTGCCTCACAGGTGATTCTTCCAGTCCATCTGCTGCCCCACACAGTACTGTTGCTCCAGTGAGCATTCAAAATGATACCCAGGCTCCATGTTAGGCTGCCTCTTCCTTTCTCTGAGCAGTGTGTAAGTGGAGCTGTTAGAGGAGAGGAAGGAGACAAGGAGGAACCATCACCACTGTGTTCTTCATTTTCTCTTCTTCCTCCTTCTAGACTCAGAGTAAGAATTGGGGGTGGGTGGGTTGCAGGGAGTGCACCAGCAGGCCATGACAACCCCATTTGGCTTGTGAGCCAGGAGCCTTGCTCTCTCCAGACCAGTCTGGCTCTGCCCTGAGGCACCCTTTGTTGTTCAACTGCACACTTTAAAAAGGATTTGTTAAGAAAGCTAGAAAAGTCTCCTTTAGAGCTACAGACAGAAAGTACATGCACCTGCCCTATAACTCTACCAAGACAATGATAGATCCAAGGTAATCTGTTCTCCAAAGCTAAAGAGATGCACAGATTCTGGGGCAAGTAGCTTTGCTCACGGGCCAGCCATCTTTTGCATACATCAGGGAAAGTGAGCTCATACTGTTAATATTCCAGCAGAAGCTTCAATAGTTACTGGAAGAGATTTGAAACACTTCTTTATCAGTAACTGGATTTTTGATGCCGTCTAGTAGCAGACTGTAAAATAAGGCCAGTTATTCCTAAAGGGCTGATTCATGGTGCTATTCAAGCAACTTCTTTTTAAAAATCTGTTTTAGAAAAGATAAATAAGCTTTGGGCAAGTCATACACTCTCAGCCTTATTAGAAGGCAATGGCTAACCTCCTCTGAAAAATCTTTCCAAGAAAACCCTATGATAGGGGGTATCATAAGTCAACTCATATAGTCCCTGGAGAAAGGGTTGGAAATTCTCAGATACCATACCATGTACCATACTTCCAACCTCAGGACTCGTCATCATGCAGCAAAATGAGCAGCCAAAGTTCTGAGGTGCAGAATGAATTGTGACATTCGTAACTACAGGTAGGAAAGCAGTTTTTAAAATGCTACCTTCTGCAAACAATGAGTGTGTGTATGTGCAAGTAGCAAACTAGAAAATAAAACTATGGCTTGCAGGAATCTTCTTTCTTGCATTTTTCTGGCAGGCATAACTTGGTAGGAGACCATGCGTGGTGTAGCTGTTTGAGCGTTGAACGATGACTCAGACCAGGGTTTGAATCCCCGCTCCGCCATGGAAACCCACTGGGTAACCTTGGGCATGTCACACTCTCTCAGCCTCAGAAGAAGGCAAAAGCAGCTTCCTACCTGAATTAATCTTGTCAAGAATACCCAGTGATAGTTCATCTTAGGGTTGCCATAAGTAGGAAATGTCTGGAAGACACACAACAGCATTGTTCATTGGTGCTTGAGCCATGGCAGGATAGGCACAAATGGCCACCCGTATTTCGGCCTGAAATGCCCACATCTACCTCCACCATGCAAGGAAGCATCACCTTGTGACATTTTAACTATGGGTAGGAAAGCAGTGTTTTATATTCTTCTGCAAAGAATGAGTGTGCCTATGCGCAAGTAGCAAACTAGAAAAGAAAACTATGGCTTCCAGGAATTCTCTTCCTTGCATTTTTATCGCAGGCATACTTGGTATGAGAGCTCGAGTGGTGTAGTTGTTTGAACATTGGACTATGGCCAAGTCTACAGGAAGGAAAATAAAAGATTCCTCCACAGTAATTAGCAAGTCACAGCAGCTCAGACCTGTCTTAATGGTTTTACATCCCCCATAAAGTCCGCATGCCTGTAGCTGAGATGGCGGCTGAGACAAGTGGCTGTGAGTGGATTACTCTCGTTTTTTAAATCTGCTGCCACCAACCTTTTTAAAAAACCTATTTGTATGGTGTGCACATGTGATATTCCATGTTTCCCCAAACAGAAAAAAAAGACAGCACAAACCCCTTTTTTATTGCCTTAGTGATCACTCTCTAAAGCGAAAATCGAACAGGGCAGCAACTACTTGCCCTGTAACCCAGCCTTGCCCCCAGCACTTGTCCAGCCAATCAGGTTTCCACTGTGTCCTTCATGGGGAAGTGAGTCATGTCGAATCGCTTGTCTTAACAAGTGAAAAGTTGTTGAAACCTCCGTATCTCTGGAGGGTTTTTTTAAGGGCATTTCTTGCATAGTTTTTCCTCTTTTTGCCCCCCCCTCCTTAACAATAGGATGAGACAATGCGGGATCCCATTAAGACAACTAGCATGTGAAGGGTATTTTCACCCTGTGGACTACCCCTATGACTCTGTCTGGAGACTAGGGTTCGAATTCCCACTCAGCCATGGAAACCCACCGGATGGCCTTGGGCAAGTCACACTCTCTCAGCCTCAGAGGAAGGCAAAGGCAACCCCCTCTTGGCTGGAAAACCCCGTTAGGGTCGGGATAAGTAGGAAAGGACTGGAAGGCCAGGGTCTCTTTGCGGCATGGCGGGGGCAGGCACCAACGGCCCCCGGCATTTCGGCTTGAAACGCCCGTCTGCCCCTCTCCCACCTGGGGAAGGGCTGCCGTTGCCTCCCGCGGGCTTGAACTTCCAGGGCCGGCGCGAACGGAGCGCGCCCACGCCCGCCACAGAACGCCGCGCCCCAACCGACCGGGCGGAGGAAAGGAATAGTCGCCGGGCCAAGTCCCCCGACCGCCCGGCCCGACTTCGCCCGGGGAGCCCGGCTTGGCCCAGTCCGAGGGCCAGAAGGGCGCGCGGAAGCCATGCCGGCCGGCCAGTGCCGCACCGACTGCGTGGAGCGTCCCCTCTGCCGGGCGCTGCGGGCCCTGGGCGCCTCCGTGGGGGCCCACCCGTGGCCCTTCCTGCTCATCCCCTTGGCGCTGGCGGGCGCCTTGGGCGCGGGGTTCAGCCAGGTGCGCAGCCGGGAGGCCAACGACCTGGAGGAACAGTACACGCCGGTGGGGGGCCCGGCCAAGGGCGAGCGGCGCCTGGTCCAGGAGCGCTTCCCCAGCGACGACGCCCGGCGCTTCTCGGCGGCGAGGCTGAGCACCGAGGGCGCCTTCGCCTCCCTCCTCGCCGTGGCCGCGGGGGACGGCGGCTCCCTCCTCACGCGGGCGGCCCTGGCCGAGGTCATGGCGCTGGACGGGGCCGTGCGGGGGCTCCGGGCCGGCGGGCTGGCCTTCGCCGACCTCTGCGCCCGCACGAAGGGCGCCTGCGGGACGCCCAACCCGCTCCTCGCCCTCCTGCAAGGCGACCCCGGGCGCATGGACGCGCTGCTGCCCAACCTCACCTTCCCGCTCTTCCAGGGCCAGCTCTTCCTGGGCTTCTTCCTCGGAGGGGTCACCCTCGGACCCGGGCCAGAGCCGGCGCGACCCCTCCGGGCAGCCCAAGCGCTGCGCCTCGTCTACTTCTTGCAGGAGGACGAAGCTGCCCGGCGGGAGGCCGGCAAGCTCTGGCTGCAAACCTTCCTGGAGCGCATCCCCGCCCTGCTGGACTCCCTGCGCCTCACCTCTGTCCGAGTAAGTGGGATCTGCTACACCTATGTTTAGCCTGGAGAAGAGAAGGTTAGGAAGTACCAAGATAGCCGTGTCATACTGAGGATGGAGCAAGCTTGTTTTCTGCGGCTCCAGAGACTAGAACAGGGAGCATTGGACTCAAACTACAGTACAGGAAAAGAGATTCCACCTAAACATTAGGAAGAACTTCCCGACAGTAAATGCTGTGTGGCAGTGGAGTGAACTACCTCAGAGTCTGGTGGAGACTCATTCTTTGGGGTTTTTTAAACAGAGGCAGGATGGCAGGAGTTCTTTGCGTATTTTTGCAGGGCAGGGGGTTGGACTAGATGGCCCTTACGGTCTCTTCTAACTATGATTCTGTGTATTGTACTTTATCAGACTTGGCAAATATAGCATCATAACGACACCCAATGAAAGCAAAAGGGTGCCCATTTCACACAACGTTGTGCTTTCACATTCTTGTGCTGTGAAAAAGGCATTCATTTTTTATTGACAGGTCAAGCTGTCAGTTGATCTGCCATGGCATGTTTTGTTTTTTGCGTTAATTGTGAGCATCTGAAACAATGCCCCATTCTGCTGGCATGATTACAGCAACAATGGGCAGTCCCCGCCAGAACTTTTCCGGGTGATGACACGAAAACTAGGTACGGGACACTCTTTTTATGAACATCCCCATTTTACAGGCAAGTTTTTAAGTGTGTTTCAGTGCTTGTGTGTTGGTTTTGTTTTTTAATTTAGCTGGTTTTTTTTTTGTTTTTTAGTTTTAAGCATGCTCGCATCTTCTCATGAGAACTGCCAAGATCACACACACCTGCCAACGTGAAAGTATGGGGCTGCTTATTCACACTATTACAGCAACATTTGCGTGGTCAAGTCAGATATGGCGATGCTCTTTCAGAGCCCTTTCTAATAACTAATGGAGTGGAGCAAGGTTGTGTTCTTGCACCAACTTTATTTACAATCTTCTTTAGCATGATGCTCCAAAGGGCTATGGCAGAGCTTGAAGAAGACGACGGCATCTATATACGCTACCGTACTGATGGTAGCTTGTTTAACTTAAGCCGTCTGAGGGCTCACACTAAGACTCTAAACTATCTAGTCCGTGAGCTGCTCTTCGCCGATGATGCTGCCCTTGTTGCCCACACAGAAGGAGCTCTGCAGCGCCTAACATCCTGCTTTGCAACAGCTGCAGAGCTGTTTGGGCTAGAAGTCAACCTGAAGAAAACAGAAGTTCTTTACCAG
This sequence comes from Gambelia wislizenii, assembly GCA_030847615.1. Classification (NCBI taxonomy): domain Eukaryota; kingdom Metazoa; phylum Chordata; class Lepidosauria; order Squamata; family Crotaphytidae; genus Gambelia; species Gambelia wislizenii. The sequence goes on along the minus strand of JAUMIR010000006.1, from coordinate 134,087,118 downwards.
CCTGCACCACAGGACGAACACCACCATCCCCACATTGCCGCCGGCAAATCTGTGCTCAAGTCCGTTCAGCAGTTCACCTACCTGGGAAGCATCATCTCCTCAGATGCCAAGATTGACAAAGAGATCGATCACAGATTAGCAAAGGCGTATAGTGCATTTGGAAGACTTCACAAAAGAGTCTGGAGCAATAAACACCTGAGGCAAAGCACAAAAATCAGTGTGTATAGAGCCATCGTACTGTCTATCCTCCTTTATGGATCTGAAACATGGGTCACCTATCGCCACCACCTACGACTCCTCGAGCGCTTTCATCAGCGCTGTCTACGCACAATCCTAAATATACACTGGACTGACTATGTGACGAATGTTGCTGTCCTTGAGCAAGCAGGGATCACCAGCATTGAGGCCATGATATTGAGAACACAGCTGCGCTGGGCAGGGCACGTTTCTAGGATGGAGGACCATCGCCTCCCAAAAATACTACTCTACGGTGAACTCGCCACGGGTCAGCGTAAGAGGGGCGCTCCAAAAAAGCGATACAAAGACTCCCTGAAACAACATCTCAGGCTTGGCCAAATTGATCACCAACAGTGGTCCGCCCTGGCCTCACATCGGGAGGCATGGAGACGCACTATCCACAATGCTGCAGCCTTATTTGAGAACTCACGACGAACAAGTCTTGAAGAGAAACGACAACGCAGAAAGAATCACAACCCAAAAACATCACCCAAGGAGACCTTCTGCTGTGCTTTTTGCAACCGGACTTGTTTATCTCGGATTGGCCTTTTTAGTCATCAGCGCGCTTGCAGAAAGCGCGGGATGAGTCCTTCCTGAATCTTCGTTTGCGAAGAAAAGCCAGAGAGAGTGATATAAAGGGTTGTTTTGCTGGCATAGTTACAGTTTAAAATACAGTGGAAAATAAATGCTTTTAAAGGCTCATCTGATAAAGTCCTATAATTCTACATCTGCTACACACATTAGAAAAGTCCACAGATAGGAATTTAGCTATTTATTTGAGGCATATTCTGCCTTTTCCCAGGACTTCACTCAAGGCTGCTCACAACAGCATTAAAAAAGTAAAAGATCTTTTTTTAAAAAAAATGCATATAAAAACAGGCTTAACTGCCATCGTCGACTTCTACTTTTGGCAGCCATGTGAAGGAGCGACCAAGTCATCATGTTACAAACTTCTGTGTATTTTGTGACAAGGTTCTTTTTGATCCAGAGAGAAAGATTATGGTTCAATCACCAGGACTATAGGAAAAAGACAATACTTAGACACCAAATTTGATTTTAAACACTCATTTCATGTAACATTTATTAGACACACATTAGACATGGTGTCAGACATTTATTAGACATGCATTAGATATATATTAGACATGCACAATCACATGTAACATTTATTATGCAAACACACAATACGTACCAAGAGTTCCATTCAATCACACATTTGAACCCCCATACTCACAAAACAGGCACCTCATGAAAATGGATCAGATTTTCATAGGGCTATGGATGCAAGTTTAGCATTTATTGCTTGCATGCCCAGTTGAAAAGTCTCTTGTTATTATAGTCCTTTTAAGCTGAATTACACCTGGGCTGTTGTCTAGCCAAAAACTGCCCACCACATTCCTTGCAGGCTGCAGTCAGATATTCCTTTGATGTTAATCAGATCTGCCTTTCCTGCAGTTTCCACCAGAGTCAGAAGTGATTTTGATCAGGGCTATTCTTCTTGTCATTTCCACCTTACCCATAAAAAGAGGTCAGGTTCTCACAGTCCTTGCTTCCTTGCCTCCTTGCTTCAAGTGTCACATCTCCGTTTTAGGTAGCCTGTTTCCTTCAGCCTTCAAGGCTCATGCCACAGTAAATACCATGGCCTGAACAATTCCAACTTTACTATTCAGTGATATATCTTTACACCTGAAGATCTTGTCTACAGTTGCCCCTCCACATTCGCAAACTTAGCATTCACAGTTTTGATTATTCGCGGCTTTGGGAGCCCCCCCCGGCCCTCCCAAAACCGCAACAAGGGGCCTTTGGAGGCCCCGTGAAGGCCCCGGGTGGGAGTGGGGAGGGCCGGGGAGGTCTTCATGGAGTCTTGGAAGGCTCCTTGAAGGCCCCGGGGGGAGGGGGGAGGGTCAGGGAGAGTCGCTTTCCCCCCTCCCTTCCAAGGCCTTCACGGGGCCTCCGGAGACACTCCGGAGGCCCCGTGGATCCCTCCGTGAAGGCCCTGGGGGTAGGGGTAGGGCTGGGGAGGCATCCATGGGGCCTCCAGAGTGTCTCCGGAGGCCCCGTGAAGGCCTTGGAAGGGAGGGGGGAAGCGACTATGGGGCCTCCGGAGGCCCCATGGTCGCTTTGGCGGGGGAGGGGGAGGGCAGTCATTATTCGCGGAATTTTCACATTCGCGGGGGTCTGGGGAACCTAACCCCCGCGAATGTGGAGGGACGACTGTAGTTGTTTCATAGCTGTCCTTCCGAGTCCTAGTCTTTCTTGATTGCAGTCCCCATTCTGATTAATGACTGAGCCAAGGTATGGAAAACCTTGAACTATTTCAGTGTCTTCATTGTCTACTTCAAAGTTATGCAAATCATCAGTGGTCATAATTTTTGTTTTCTCAATGTTCAAATGTAAGCCTCCCTTAGCACTTTCTTCCTTGACTTTTTACAATAATCCTTCAAGTCTTTGCTATTTTCTGCTAGTAGTTATTGATGCTCCTTCCTCCAGTTTTCACACCTCCTTCCTCCAAGTCTAATCCTGTCTTGCATATGCTATGTTCTAAACAGAGTGATAAAATCCTGCCTTGCCTGACCCCTTTGCCAATTAGAAACCATTCCATTTCTCTAGGTTCTGCCCTAATAGCACCCTCTTGTCCTGAGTAAAGGTTAAATATCAGGACAAATGTTATGGCACACCCATTTTTTTAATGGCGATCCAAAGTTTTTCATGATCCCCACAATCAAAGGCTTTGCTATAACTTATAAAGCAGGGGCTAATTTTCTTCTGAAACTCCTTGGTGCATTCCATTATCCACCATATGTTTGCAATGTGATCCTCAGTGCCTCATCCTTCCTGATTCCGGCTTGGACATCTGGTATTTCTTACCCCATATATGGTAAAAGTCTTTGTTGTAGAATTTTGGGCATCACTTTGCTTGCATGGAAAATTAATGCAATGGTCTATATTGAGTGTTAGCAATCTGTGGCCCATTGTTTTGTTTTCCATATTTGGTGACATATTTTAGTTAGAACTAGAATATCTTCTGCCTGTGTAGCTTGAGGCAGCTCTACTGATATCCTGTCTGTTCCTAGTGATTTCTTTCTCCCAAGTGCTCTGAGTGCAACTTCCACTTCAATTTCTAAAATTATATGTTCATCTTCAAATGATTCTTCTTTGAATAACTCTGTCATCCTTTCATCTCTTTTATATAATTCTTCAATACTGTATATTGTTTCCATCATCTTTTGTTTCTACTTGGTCATGCAATGTGTTCCACTGCTGGTTGTATAGCATCCCCACTCTTGGTTTAAATTTCCCTTTGATTTCTCAGATGTTGTGGAAGAGGTCTCCTTTTTGTTGTCATCTTCTATTCTCTGCATTGATTATTATAGTACTGTACTTCACTTTGTTCCTGCAAAGAAGTTGCATTGAGGGTTCTGAACCTGTTTCTGGCCTGTTTTACTTTTGCTTCTCATCTGTCCTTAACTGCTTAAAGAGTTTCATCTGTCATCCATTGAGGCTTCTCTTTCTTTTTGGCTGCAGATTTTTTTTTTCTTTACCATTCCTCCCTGACAGTGTCCCTGGCTTGAGTCCAGCATTCTTCTGGATTCCTGGTCAATTAGGCTTAATAGTGCAAACCTATTTTTTACATTATCTTTATATTCTACAGGAATGTTATTCAGGTTGTATTTTGGCACAGTGGTTGGTTTAGTGTTCTTCTTTAGCTTTACTCTATTTCTTTTACATTAGTAGTTCATACTCTGTGCCACAATCTGATCCTGGTCTTGTTTTTGCAGTGAGAATTGAGCTTTTCCATCTAGTGCTTCCAATTATGTAGTCTATTTAATTTTTATCTTGACCGCCAGGTGAAATCCATAAATACAGTCACCTCTTTAGTTGCTTGAAGAATCTGTTTGTGATGAGCAAACTGTTGGTCTTGCCAGATTCAATCAATCACTTCCCTGCTTTGTTTCTTTATCCTAGGCCAAATTTTCCAACAATCTTTGATTCTGCTCTGCTTTCTACTTTTGCATTCTGATCTCTGATTAACAACTCCTGTTTTGGTGTGTGGTCAATTTCCTTCTAGACTCAGACACAGAATCTTTCGATTTCTTCTTCTTCTGCCTCTGTAACTGGAGCATATATTTGGATAATGGTTATATTAATAGGTTTTACCTGAAGTCTTATTGATATTATTCAGTCAGACTTTGCATTATATCCTTTGCCTGCTTTTGTTACGTCTATCCTCACTAATAATGCCACCCCATTTCTTCTTAAATTTTTATTTCCTGAATAAAATAGTGTGTAATTATCTGACTCAAAATGTCCCACTCCTGACTCAAAATGTCCATCCCACATTAGCTCACTTACCCCAAGTACTGTATTGCAATGTTTATATGTTTCATTTCTTGTTTTACTATGTCTAGCTTCTCCTGATTCATGATTCTCACATTCCATGTTCCTATAATATGTGTTGTGCAGCTTCATACGTTCTTTTTACTTCTGAGTACATCAACAGCTGAACGTCCTCTCAGCTTGAGTCCAATTGTGTCATTAGCCACAGTGCTTCTCATAGTTGTTCTGTACTGTACCACTGTAGCTGCTTGAGTGCCTTCCGATCTGGGAGTTTCATCTTCTGGCACTATCTCTTGTTTCATTTTGGATTGTCTCATCATAGGGTTTTCATAGTAAAATATAATCAACAGGAATTTACTGTGCCTCCTTCTGTGCAGTACTAACAAGTGTTAGCTATGGTGCCACTGCTGTTGTTGCTGAGAGATTCTCTGCCAATGTCACCCTTCACTACCACTGCTGCCCACTAGCTGTTTGGCACATTTCATCTGGCTCCTCAGTAAAAGCATGTCTGATATGGGAGACTGTACCAGCAGCACTGCTACCACCAGCATAGCCTCTTGCATCACAGGAGCATGCAGTCCCACCACAGACTCAAAAAAGCCAACAATATGTATTATGCTAAAACACCAGCATGTTATAGTATAAAATTGTTGAGTTAAAAGTTTTACTTCTTCTTTGTACTCTCTTAGTTGCGCTGAATATTGTTGTTGCCTTCAACTCATTTCTAACTTATGGTGAAAGGCGAACATATCCTCGTGTTTTCTGGGCAAGATTTGTTCAGAATGGGTTTGCCTTTGCCTTCCTCTTAGGCTAAAAGAATGTGACTTGCCCAAGGTTTAAATATACCTACTTCTTTATGTGACGCGGGTGGCTCCAATCCCTTTAACTTGGTGATGCAGGGGACTTTCTTATCCCACTGCTGCCACCACTTTTGTGACGCACGGCCTCCATGTCACAACCGAACTACATCTCCCAGTGGTATAGCACAAGCGCTCAGGTGTTGCTGTGTATTCCTGGCTGTGTCTCCTTGCCTGAGAATCATGCATGCCAGGCTGGATGTTTTTTATTAACAGAAGAACGTTTATTGTTAAACAAATAAACTATATAACTGTATAACCAAGTTATTGGGCCTGCACAGACATTCACTCTCTCTAAGCCTCTAACATACAAGGAACTTAAACTGTCTTGAATCACTCAAAGCCTCATCTCAACTCTTCAAAATTCAAAACTCTCTCACTCCCCCTTTTGCCCTTGAGAAGCCCCTCTTCCTTTCACCTCCTCACGAAGGATTGGCTCCTAGAGTCCACCGTCCTCATTGGCTCACTAGTCACATACCTCTCCCCTTTGGAAAATTTTGCTATAATTATGACCTCTACCGGCCACAATTATAGCAAAAGGGTTTGCATGTCCCCCAGGCACACTAATACTCACCTACACGCAAACATTCGTGTGTACATTATACAATTATTTCATAAACAGTGAATTATTTGATTACCTTAAATCAAGTACTTATACATCAAAATTCCAACAAAATTCTGTACTGTACATTTAAATTGCAATTGTTTTTTCTTTAATCTTCTCCACATTTGGGGCATGCCTTAGCATTCCCCTTCCCGTGTTTCAGCTTTGGTTTATCATCCACTTTTAACTCATTCAGCTCCTCCTTTTGTTCTCTTATAAGAGATTCCTCAGCTTGAATCCCAGCAAGATTACTTCCATTGCACCCAACATTAATAACATGGTGGATAGCATTTAATCCATTTAATTCCGTCACTGGTTCCTCTGCTGTCTCTAGGTCCTGCTGACCATAAGCTTGTTCCTTTGCCTTAACTGGCCTCACAACAGTCTGTTCCATATCCAGTCTAGCATCCAGCTGCTCAGCAGAAGTCCCTGGATTCTCCAAAATCTTTTCTTCCTCACCTTTGTCTCGGTGACAGTTCTTTGTACTCTGGATTTCATCTTCTGGGTTTTGCTGATGTCTCATGTATATATCTCAAACTCGGATCCCAGCTGTAGTAATTGCTGATTTCTTATCAAGGACTTTATTTCCACTCAAGGTCTCTTTAGTTAAGTTGCAGGACATGCCAAATTCCTCAGGACGTTTGACAGGGCTGTTCCCAGGCTGTTCTACCTTACACTGAGGTTGTTTCACTGGTTTTAAATTCTCTGTGGCCCTTTCTGAATATCTGTTACAGACTTCTTTATCAGTTTGCTCAACTCCTGTTCTTTTATAGCAGGCTTAGGGTTGAGAGTTAATTCTACAACTCTCGCCTCTGCATTGCTTTCCTAGGTTTAAGTCTTCCTCTGTCATGGTTGCACATTCCAACACTGGTTCTGAATCCTTGAGCCCCACAGTTATTTTCTGGGCCGCTTCCAAGGCTTCCTCATTTACAGAGCATATAGGTGGTATAGTTGCTTTCAACTCTTTCTCTTCTGCTCTGCATGTACTATTTAATTTTTTTTCTGAAATGTCTTTGTGCTTTGCATCCATTTCTGCAGAATCTGATACAGGCACACCATCTGAAAGGCCTTTAAATAGTTTTCCTTCTAAACTTACTTGCTTTCCTTGGCCTTCTCTGCCTAGGCCTCTTTGAGGTGTCTTAGTCTCCATGAACAACATCACTGTCTCTCTGGCCTGTAATGGAACCTTGGGCTAAAGGTGGACTAGTGTTCCCCCATAGAGCCATTTTAACTTTTAAATCTATACTTCTGTCTCTTTGGCTTGTACAGTCAGATTGACAATGCCCCTGTTTCCCACATTTAAACCAAATTTTCCTACTCATGCCCACATGGTTAGGGTGACTATATTCAACAATTTTTCCCCTCTCAGGAAAGGTTTCCTTGACACCTCTCCACTGGTCATATTCTTTATTTTTCATGGCCTCTTTATTTGAGAACTTAGCAGATGTAAATTCCCTTTTTTCTTCATGAAATGGGCTACTTTCACCCCTCCATTGGTTAAACTCCATATTACTGGGTTCTGGGCCATATGCAGAGTTTTCTTTCAGGGTTGTCCTTGACAGTTGTTCCTCTTTCTCATCTCCAGGGCACTCCTCTTTTCCAAAATTATAAATAGCCATTAACTCTCTTATTTCGTTCTCCTGTGGGTCACCATCAGGCTTGTTTTCAATGCCCTTTCTACTATCAGGCTCCATTCTTATTGGTTCTGCAACTGGGTCTGCTAATTTCCTCTTGGTGTATTCATAGTGTCTGTTAATCACACTGGCCTGTTTTGTGACATGTACCAGGTCATTTCCAATTACAATTGGAGCTGGAATGTCATTACACACAGCCATTTTCCACACTCCCTCCCAGCCTTGATATTGAATGGGAAGTTTGGCTACAGAGGCATAGAAAGCTGGTCCTCCTAGGCCTTTAATCTTTACACTCTCCTCAGGCACTATATCTTGGTCTGAGACCAAATGTGATTTGATAAACTTGGGACCCAGTATCCCACAGTCCCCACATTCTTTTGTTTTTCACCATCAAAGGCTGGTGGTATGCCTTGTCAACAGAGGTGTCTTTGTTGAGGAATAAACAATATTTCTCTGTGTCTTCCTGGTTTAAGCCTCTAGGTGGCTCAGTTACCTTGGCAACGCCACTGTCTTTTTGGTCTGAGGGAGGCCTAGCTTCACTAACAAAATACACTGGCAGGCTTTTATTATTTCCTCCTTTTGCCTTTTGTTTAGAGCATTCATATTTCATGTGGCCCACTTTTCCACACTCATAACAAACTCTGTTTTTCATATCATGTCTTGTTGAGGACTTCTCTGAGGGAACCTTTCTCTTTCTCTCATGAATTTGGCTCCTTTCACCCCTCCATGTGGGGATTTCCCTACTAGTGTGTTCTGGGTTATAGGCAGAGATTCTGTTAGGAGATGTTTTCCTGTCAGAGTATTGGTGTTTGGGATTTGTGCTTTCCTTTCCTTTTCTCCCCTTATCATGACTAAATTATCCATCATTGGGATAGCTTCAGCTACAGTTTTTGGTCCCTTATCCTAGACTATCCATCTGTACTCCTCAGGAAGAATTCTAACACCATTATATTCACAACATCCTCTTTGGTTTCAGCTTTACATCCCCTCAGCCAGTTTTCCAGCATTTTGTCTAGGCGGCATACTAATTGGGTATAAGTTTCCTCTGGCATCTTTTTAATGGACCTGAACTGTTGTCTGTGATGTTCTTGTATTAACCCAAACCTTTGCTTAACTCTTTCCTTATAAAGTTCATAATCCTGCGCTTCCTTTAATCTCATCTCGCCATAAATCTCAGCTAGCCCGCCACATATTTGTGATCTTAAATATGCCATTCTTTCCTCATCTTTAATTCTCATGTCAACACATGCTCTTTCAAAAATAATAAAGAAAGTATCAGTGTTATCCCCCTTATAATATCGAGGCAGTCTTTTTACATCAGACAGCCCAGCCCTTAATTTGCTGGCTGTCTTTCCCTTTTCCTTTTAAAATGGCTCTAGAGGGTTGAGTCACTTTTTTTTGTCTTGTATCCCTTACATTATACCCAAGTCTTTTAACCTCAGGGATACAGGTAATTTTTTTTTTAATGTGCAGGTCCGTGCTTAATGTCACTTTACTTAGAGGCTTTTCTCTCAGCAAATCCCTTATGATTACCTTTGACTGATACTTCAGGGATTGCTGTGTCCACACATTCCGGTATCTCCTTACTTTACCCAGTCTTTTTACCTCAGTGGTATACTGTACTTAGTTTAAACTGGCAGCACTTTTCCTGTCAGCACTTTATTTTGAGGCTTGACGTTCAGCAATCCTTACATTTACCTTGGACAATTACCTCAGGGTTTGCTGTTACCACTCACTCCAGTATCCCCTTACATTACCCAAATCTTGTTACCTCAGGAGTATACAGTACTTTTTCCAGTCACATGAATTCCTTACATTACCGTAGGACAATTACCTCAGGAATTACTTGTGCTTTTCCTTTTACCACACACCTGTGCTATCCACACCCCCAAACTTATATTTGGTTCTTCCTAACCAAATATATTAACTGAAATCCTTTTCTGGCCACTGGATCTTTCTTTCCCAGGACTAGATCTCTCCTAGACCCTTCTGTACTGGCTCTCCTAGATCCCTTCTGCCAGATTCATCAAGGATTCAATTCTGTATTCTCGATCCCTAACTGGATCTCTTGAATCCCTTCACTGGATTCTCAACCCTTCACTGGATCTTTTGAATCCTGACGCTGCCACCACTTTGTTACACCTGGCGTCCTTCTAGTGGCACGGGGGCTTTTCCTATCCCACCACTGCCACCACTTTGTGACACACGCCCTCCACATCACAACCGCACTACGTCTCCCAGTGGTATAGCACAAGCACTCAGATGTGGCTGTGTATTCCTGGCTGTGTCTCCTTCCTGAGAATCACGCACACCAGGCTGGATATTTTTATTAACAGAATAACATTTATTATTAAACAAATAAACCATGTAACTGTATAACCAAGTTATTGGGCCTGCACAGATGTTCGCTCTCTCTCTAAGCTTCTAACATACAAGGAACTTAAACGGTCTTGAATCACTCAAAGCCTCATCTCAACTCTTCAAAACTCAAAACTCTCTCACTTCCCCTTTTTCCCTCCAGAAGCCTCTCCTCCTTCCATCTCCTCACAGAGGATTGTCTCCTGGAGTCCATCGTCCTCATTGGCTCACTAGCCATCCGTCACACTTTATTTTAAAGCAATTCTTCTTTTAATAATTTTAGATCAGTCCACTTTCATTCTTTTATGTCTGAATATGCTGGTTCTTCTGATAAGGAAAATACAGTAGCACCCCCATATCTGCCAGGGATTGGTTCTGGGGCCTCCTGCAGATGGTGAATTCTGTGGATAATAGTGAACACCATCCCAGGGGGCCATGCTGGGGGAAAGGGAGGAGGCGAGTTCATACCTCCCCTTCCCCCTTTGCCCCCACGATTGCTGCTGTGGTGACAGAAGCCCTCCCAGGGGAAGGGATGGTGGAGGTGAGATCCCTCCTCCCCATCCCTTCCCCCCGCCATTCCCAACCACGGATAATTGAATCCGCAGTTGGTGAATCAGCGGATATGGGGGTGCTGCTGTAAAAGCTTATTTTCAGAGAACTTTTTGAAAATTTGGGGAAATGAAGCTAGGCAATGTGTTTAAGATTATAGTGTAGTGATGGCTTTGTTAGAAAGAAATGTGCATATTTTGCGGGTTCTCATTCACCATAATCTCCCTTTCCGCTTCTTTCCAAGTGCAATGGAGAAACCATTGAAATGATTTTTTTACAATTGTTTTAATATTCTAATTACTTTCAGTCTGTTTTTAAACCCTTGAGAACATTAAAACACACCGTAAGCAAGTGAAAATAGTTAATAGTTTATCTTCTTCCTTTTTTTTCCACCCTCAACCTGGCAGGTAGCCTATTTTACCTCATTGTCCAGACAGAAAGAATTTGAAAAACTCTCCAAGGATGTGATTCCATTGGTCTCTGTCACATATTTTTTAACAATATTCTTTACAATTCTATCATGTTCAAGGTAACGTGTCCCCCTTAATTGTCTTGGGAGGAGGGAGAAATCTATTTTACCCTTTATCATGTAGCTGTGTGTTTTTCATATGTACTGTAAATACTTCCAGACAGTTCTTACCATTCACAATTGAAAAGCATTGTATAGGTCAACCCCTGTATCCATGGGGACATTCCAATATCTCCTGTAGATATCTGAAACTGTGGATAATAGAGAACTCTGTTATTTTCAATGAGAATCTGACCATAAAATTGAATCTGACCAATGAGCTGGAATCTGACCATAAAATTGCATTGGAGGACCTAGAAATGCCTAGAGAGATCATATTTTTGGGACGTGGGTAAGTGAAACTGGGGGTACCAAATCCATGGATATGGGAGTTGACTTGTACAGCTATTCTGTCTTTTCCCCTTAATAGGGTTTTTTTTTTCTGGTAAGAAAAAAGATGAGCAAAACAATTAGAAAGTGGAGTGCTGCAGAGTTGAAGCTTGTTAAGGCCTTCCATAAATTTCTATGAATCAGGCAATGCAATTGCACAAGGAAGGGTCTCATCTGCAGGCACTGTACATTAACAAATCTCCACTCACAAACTCTCCCCCTGCCCCAGCACAACTAACTATATTTCTTTTAATCAAAATAAACAACATGCATGCATATTTGGCTGCAACAGAAATATATGAGAACAAGAAAATAAAATGCAAGGATGTATTTACAATGGAACTATTTCAGGTAGAGCTTGGAAAAGTTACTCTTTTGGATTACAACTCCCAGCATCCCCAACAAGCATGAACATGCTTGCTGGGCATTCTTAGAGTTGTGACACAAAAAAATAACTTTCCCTGGTTCTGGTTTTGGGCATCCAGTTAGTCAGTGGCTGCAATCCTGTATGGGTCAGCATAGCTATAGCAGTTCAGCAAGCAGACCTATGTAGGCTGAGCTATATACCACCACTACCCCCAGACTTACCATACAGCCTCTGAAGCCCTCCTATTCCCTCCTGGTAATTCTGAGCTGACAGGACTGGGGAAGTGTCTGGCTATAGCCTCCTAGCAGATGTGAAATGATTACATCAGTGCTGAGATCTACTGGGTTCCTCCAGAGGTGTCAGTGCTGCTGTAATAATTTTGCATCTGGCTACAAAAACATAGCCAAATATTTCTCTGATCCTGCCTACTTCCCTTGAGACACAAAATGTTGGGCACGGGGGCTTCAGAGACTGTACAGTAAATCTGGGTCTCCCTGGGCAATGTCAGCCTCCAAAGGACATATGCCACTTGGATTTTTGGACTCTCTTTGTGGATACAGTATTGCTAAAGAGATTGTCATGATGACCTCTCAGGGTTCCAAAACATATCATTAAACCACTATAGAGAACAAATGGAGAAAATGCATTTTGAGTGTAGCCCTATATATGTCTATTCAGAGGTACATGCTCTTGAGCATAGTGGGACTTATTCCCAATATTGTAGCCAATACTGTACACAAAAATATGGGTGCTTATGAAATTTTGGGAATAAATCCTGTTGGTTGTCAATTGTTGAATGGTAAGTCAACACTTATGTAAATACTAATAATTTAATGGGTCTTCTCTAATTGACACCTTCAATGAAATTCAGGCCTATAGGTCCCCATCCTGATCTGAATTGTGAAGGCCCACACTTAGCAATGTTTCAAAGCTTAGAGATATTTGATATGTATGAGAAACAGTTAGCTGCTATTTCAAAAATGAATTACATTTTTACTTCTTATGGTTATGGAGAAGTCACACACAACAGTGGTATGTGGTACCCAAGTACTGATCAAGGCTGGGGGTGGGGGAGGCAGTACAGTTTCATGTGGACTATGGGCTTATCTATACAGGCTAGGATATGCCCGCTCCCCATCAGCATATCTTGCCTGTGGATCAGGCCCATTCCTCCTCCGTTACCTCCACGCAATGGGCTGGAGTCCAGACAGGCATGGCGGCCCATCCCTGCAGCCACCACCACTGCCCTCCGCATTGCACTCTATGACGTCAGAAAGGAGGCATGCAGCACGTGAGCAAGGCCTCTTGTATGTGACCAGCCTTGGTCACATGCTGTAGACCCCCTTCCTGGCTACGGAAGAGCAAGGCAGAGGATAGCAGCAGCAACAGACCAGCACACCACACTGGACTCCTGCAGTCATGTGGGCCCTATCCGTTTCCCCTCCCCAGCTAGAACTCATTTAAACAGGCATTATCTTAAAATGTTTTATTGGGCCCTTTCCTGTCTTTCCCCTGGGGGTTGTGAGGAGTGCCCAGGAGCAAAACAGGGCACAAGCCCTGCGTCAAGACTGCAGGGTTCCAAGATGGGTTGAATTGCCCTTGTAGACAAGTCCTTTGAAACTCTGGATCCAATTAAGTTTCTCTCAATCTGTTTTGCAGGCTGGACTGCGTACGAACAAAAGTGTGGGTGGCAGCTTTTGGGGTACTGTCAGCAGGCTTATCTGTCATCAGCAGCTTTGGATTGCTGCTGCTTTGTGGGGTGCCATTTGTTATTACAGCTGCAAACTCACCATTTCTTATACTTGGTAGGTGAGCAAGTACAGACATTTCTTGTAGGTTTTCCTTATCTGTTCAATTTTCACTGGATCAGCTGTTATGCACAAAATGGGACATCTGTCCTTCCATCTATATGTGTCCTTAGCTGTGAAGGGGATCCTAGGTTAATATATGAATTTTTCTCAAAGTTAGTCTCCTTATAGCAGAATTGTGTATGTTTCTGTTTAAAAATAAATACCATTGAATTTAATGATGATTACTCCCAGTTAACTGTGTATACCAGGTGCGGACAAAGTAATGTCCTTGGGCCACATGTGGATGCCAAGGCTGTTTTTATTACTTTGGTCCTCTTCGTATGTCCCAGATCTTCCTTTTTCTGGCAGAAGACCATGAATTGCCATTCCCTGTGTCCTCCAAGAGTGATAAGTCACCTTTAAAATCCGTTGAAACCCCGTCACACCATTTAACACAGGGATGGGCAAAGTGTGGTCCGTACGTCAGATCCTGTCCACCCCAGGGCCAATTTTTTTGGCTTTTTGCTAAAGATATTTTTTTGCAAAAAAATATTTTGTTTTAGAATGTCCCAAAATGTCTTCTAGGAGGCATGGAGAGCATTTCCACCATTGTTTTGAGGCCCCCTGGGGTGGGGGACATATCCACCAAGTTTAGAACTCCCTAGGACCAATTTAGGCCCAGAAGAAGCCTTTTTCCCCCCCATCAGAACAGTCCTCCCTCCATCCCAACTGCCATTGCAGAGGGAGAGAAGCTAAGGCAGGCACAACTCCATCTCGCCTCAGCCCAGAAGCAGAATGGACCTCCCTCCATCCCAACTGCCTGGCCAAGGAGGGAGAGAAGGAGAGGCAGGCAGAGCTCCATCTTGCCTCAGCCCAGAAGCAAAACAGCTTTCCTTCCTTGCCCTGGCCAAAGAGGGAGAGAAAAGAATGCTAGAGTTAATCCCTTCCCCTACTACCACCCCCTTTCCTTTTGTATCATGTCTTCCTTAGATTGGAAACTTGAAGGCAGGGAACTGCTTTGTTGTTCTTTTTCTTGTAAAGCGCCATGTACATTGATAGTGCTATAGAAAGAAAAGATCATCATAATCATCAATTTGCTTCCTACAGAAGTTAACAGCAGACTGAGGAGAAATCCACATGACACAAATAATCCAGTTTGAAACTGGATTATTTACATAGCTCCTTCCTATGGAAACCTGGGGTTTATAGTTTTACAAGGGCTTTAGCCTTCTCTGACAAAGTGCTGGTGCCTTGACAAACTACAAATCCCAGGATTCCATAGGAAGGAGCCATGCAAATAATCCCATTTCAACCTGGATTATTTCTCTAGTGTGGATGCCCCCTGAGACTGTGATTTCCCCCTATGCACATTTTTAAAAAATCTTGCTCATTCTTGTTCTGTTACAGATCCAAAGACCCAAAAGGTAGTAGTTAGCATAGCTACTATTATAGTTATGGATGCAGACCTGTGTACAAAATACACCATTCTTCTCTCCAAATCAATATGAGCCTTCCTGAATTGTAAGATCTTGTAGTGTGGACTTTGTTTCATTCCCACCACCATCATAGACACATTTGGTGAGGACATGGGAGAAAGCATTCTCGGTGGTTGCTCCCACACTGTGGAATTCTCTGCCACAGAAAGCTACATTGGCCCCATTTTTGTTCTCCATCTGCCAGCGGGGAACACCTTTCTGTTTACCCAGGCCTTTGAATATTATCTATTACGAAAGGTCTTTTAATAGGGGCGCTCCAAAAAAGCGATACAAGGACTCCCTGAAACAACATCTCAGGCTTGGCCAGATTGATCACCAACGGTGGTCCGCCCTGGCCTCACATCGGGAGGCATGGAGACGCAATATCCACAATGCTGCAGCCTTATTTGAGAACTCACGACGAACAAGTCTTGAAGAGAAACGACAACGCAGAAAGAATCACAACCCAAAAACATCACCCAAGGAGACCTTCTGCTGCACTTTTTGCAACCGGACTTGTTTGTCTCGGATTGGCCTTTTTAGTCATCAGCGCGCTTGCAGAAGGCGCGGGATGAGTCCTTCCTGAATCTTCGTTTGCGAAGAAAAGCCAGAGAGAGAGAGTTGTTGTTTTTAGGGTTAAACCACAAAAATGAATAAATCTACCTTTCATTTAGTTACAATTGGAATGTGATGTAGTTCTACTTTGTAACTGAAAAAAAAATTAACTACCTAGTTATTTATAGCTGATTTGTTCCAGGTTCTTTTCATTCCCCCAAGTACAAATCCATTTTGATCACATAGTAAACTGGGATCAGTGTTCTGCTGTTCCGGTCCTGTGGAAGACAGAGGTAAAACCATCTTTTACTAACCGTCTTTTTACTAACAGATTTTTCCAATTAGAAAAAAGATGTGTTCCACAGGACTGGAACGGCAGAATGCTGAAAGAACGACAACGTCATGCGGTAAGGCAGCATGGAAAGCAGAACTTTCTGGCTGCCCTGCTGCTTTACTTCAGTGTGCAATACGCCTTTCAGACTTTCAAAGAACAATGGCAGGGACTGGATAAGCATTGCAACATGCTGTTCTGTCCATCCTGCTGCTTATCCTCATAGTCTGTTACTGTGGCTATCAGGCATCTATCCTGCCAGCTCCTTCCCAGTCCTTGAAGTACTGGTGGACCATGGTCAAAATGAGGGGGGCAGTGCTGGTGGGATGAGGAACCCTCAATGCTCAAAGCATAATCTACCCCTGCCTTGAAGATAATGATGAAATAGAGAAGCCAGGACAAAACAAAAAAGTAATATTATGAACTCATGAAGGTTTGTGACTGGGGCCAGTGAACTTACCCATCATATGCATTTTTTTAAAAAAAAATCAAATTAGTATTGTTAACTAGCACCCTGTCTTTATTTTAAAATATCATGTTCCAGTTTAGATTTAACTCTGAATTTGAAATAATTAATCAGGTTGTCTTTCATTTTGTCATGAAATGTGTAGCTTCACACATGTTTTCATTCAATAATCCCAACCACACAGTCTTGTTTTGAATATTGTACTGGTAACAAAGGTGGTGAATCTTCTTAATAATTATAGGATAAACCTAACATTTTGTGTGTGTCCTTTCAATTGCCTGTTGACTTATGGTGACACTATGAATTTTCTTAGGCAAGGAATATTCAGAGGTGATTTTGCCAGTTCCTTCCTCTGAATTATAGCCTACAACACCTGGTATTCCTTAGTTGGCTCCCATCCAAGTACTAACCAGGGCTGACTCTGCTTAGCTTCCAAGATCAAACAGGATCTGGTGCCTTTAGCATATTTAGGTCCTCAACATTAGTCCCATTTATTTCAACAGTTGGAACTGGCCCTGTGTAGAAGCTTTTTGTAGAAGAAGACACACTTGGTTTTGTGCAGTGATTATATCACTTTTGGACCCAGACCGTACGCTCCGCTCCCCTTCCCTAAAGAAGACACATACTACGACAAGTTGAATAACAAATGTATTGAGTACAATATAAACATAATTGGTTAAGTATAGGTTAGTATGAAGATAGTTGCATGATATAATTGGCAATAAAAAGGCCGCAAATTGCTGATGGCTGCAAATGAATTATAGCCTACAACACCTGGTATACGTTAGTGGTCTCCCATCCAAGTACTAACCAAGGCTGACTCTGCTTAGCTTCCAAGATTAAACAGGTTCTGATACTTTTAGCATATTTAGGTCCTCAACATTAGTCCCATTTATTTCAACAGTTGGAACTGGCCCTGTGTAGAAAAAGCCTTTTGTAGAAGAAGACATGCTTGGTTTTGTGCAGTGATTATATCACTTATGATTGTTTGCTATTCCTATAGTTTGTTTATCTGTCTATTTATTTAGAATATTTATAAACCTCCTTCCACCAAAAAGCTCTCAAGGGTACCTTACAAATCATTAATTTGACTGTTGTTTTATTAACGGTTTAGTGAGGTCCTTTGATATAATGAAAGCTATGAATTTTTAAACAAATAGTAGAGAAATATGCTTAATTACTGATTATGTTCCTCTTCTATGTTTCTCTTCTCATATGGCATGTGGGAAGTAACACATGGTATCTTTGCCATTCTGTAGGAGTTGGTGTAGATGACATGTTCATCATAGTGTCCTGTTGGCAACACACCAAAGTGGACAGCAGCATCAAAGATCGGATGGCTGACACCTATGCAGAAGCAGCTGTGTCTGTTACTATCACAACACTTACTGATGTTTTAGCCTTCTACATAGGGATTGGAAGCCCCTTCCCAGCAGTTCAGTCATTTTGCATCTATACAGGAACCGCCTTTGTGTTCTGCTACTTATACAACCTGACGTTCCTTGGGGCTATCCTTGCTTTAAATGGCCAAAGAGAAGAAAGCAACAGACATTGGCTCACCTTTAGGAAAGTGAAGTGTGAGCCTCAGGATTCTCAGGGCCATCTGTATAATATGTGCTGCATAGGAGGATCTTTTGATGAGTCAACTGGAACAGAGACTGAGCATCCCATGACTAGATTCTTCAGAGTGCATTATGGACCCTTTCTTATGCAGAACTGGACAAAGGTAGTAGTGGTAGTTCTGTATTTCATGTACATGGGTAGTAGCATATATGGGTGCACTCAAGTTGAAGAAGGTATAAATGTGCGACATTTAGCTATAGATAATTCTTACGTTGTTCAGTATTACGACTGGGAAGAGGAATATTTTTCTGACTATGGTCCAAGGATTATGGTTATTGTTACTGAAAGTGTAGCATATTGGGATCCATCTGTTCGTGCAGATATTGAGAACTGCATGAATGCATTTGAAAGCTCATCCTTCATAGACAAACATTTATCAGAGTCGTGGCTGAGAATTTATCAAACTGTTGCTAAACTCAGGTCCATAAATATAAATGACCGTAGCGTATTCATCAGAAATCTACCTGCCCTGTTTACAGTTAGTCCAGAGTATGAGTGGGACATTAATTCCTTTGGTACAGAAATATCAGCCTCACGGTTCTTCATACAGGCAGTCAATATTACTAGTGCCGTGGATGAGAAAAATCTCTTAAATGAAGTGAGAGACCTTGCTGAAAACTGCAAGATACCACTGATAGTTTACCATCCAGCTTTTATATACTTTGATCAGTTTGTTGTGATAGTTCATAACACTATTCAAAATGTTCTGATTGCTACCAGTGCCATGCTACTGATTTCCTTGCTGCTCATTCCCATTCCTCTCTGCTCTCTGTGGGTAACTTTTGCTATTGCCTCTGTTATTGTTGGTGTGACTGGCTTCATGGCCTATTGGCATGTCAATCTTGACTCCATATCTATGATTAACCTTGTTATTTGCATTGGGTTTTCTGTAGATTACTCAGCTCATATTTCGTATGCCTTTGTTTCCAGTGAGAAATCCAAAATAAATGAAAAGGCAGTGGACGCTCTATACCTCCTAGGTTACCCAATTGTGCAGGCAACTGCTTCTACCCTTGTGGGAGTTCTTGTGCTTTCTATGTCAGCTACGTATATCTTTAGAACCTTTTTTAAGATAATGTCTCTGGTTATCCTGTTTGGGGCTATGCATGGTCTCATTTTTATTCCTGTGTTTTTAACCTTTTTTGGCTTTTGTGCTGGTTTGTCACATGAAGGCTACCGAAATAGTAATCACCACCACCGAGAAAAGTCATCAAGTGTTGAAAGACTTCAGGCTGTAGGTGCAAATCTTATGCAGCTGCCTCCTGTCAGTGTGGAACAGTAAATCTCAGCTACGTCCAATTTAAGACAACCCAAACATCCCTTAAAGGTCTCATGATTAGATAACGTATCAACCAATGCAAAGGGATATGTTCATTTTCACCTTATATGCTGTACCCATCTAACCCTTAGTTCTCCAGCAGTGATTGTGCCATCTTTGTCATAGAAGATTTGTTTATAACATACTGCTTTTGTTTTATTTGAATAAACATTACATGGCCATTCCTTATGGCCTCAGCCATTGCAGATAGGGTTGTACACTACTAAGTAATGCAAAATGAGATAAAGGTGATCTGTTTGCAGCCATTTTAATTTTAGGAGAAACATCTGGTGAGTTTTCCTATCTGTCAGCGGTCCCTAGGGCCATTCAGAGCTGGAAATCATGATAGCCACCAAGCCAGTTTGGGAGAAGGAGATATGGCATACAAAGGAGAAAGTGCTATTTGGTCCTAGCCATGCCAGTTGATGATGCCAACTTGAGAAAAGTAGCTTGGTGTTTGAGCAAAGAGGCCACTCTTACTTCAGTTTATTAAGCTAGGATGTTATCATTCAACATGATCAGTTCAATCCCCCCTCCCCCAAAGTCTGTATAACTTTTACAGCACTTGCCTTAGTTGGCATCTGCGTTAAGTTTTTGTTATGTTTATGGCACAGGACACATGAGTACACATCCAGTTTTCTATAAATTGGAAGCAATTTTAATTGTGGAGAAAACTGTTGGCTTCCTTTAGATTTGAACCAGCAAAGACAGTGTGGGTTACATTGTGGTCCATCACATGGGGTGGGGATGAGAGAGTAGTTTGTTAAATCATTTACTAGAAGAGTATTTTGATGAAATGAATGCACTTCCAAATTACCAAAGGGAAATGGATTTCATATGGTGTTCGAAACTAAACGTATCCTTAACTTTTTTTTTGTTATAAGACTTAGAAATCTTAGTTTCGTTCCATTTTTTGATTCAAAGGTGTAATATGTATCCTCTTCAAACATATGTACACACATTTTAAGATTCAGACAAATAAAGGATATTTGAACCTTGGCAGTAGCATATATTAGCAGATTTGTCTAAGTCACTGAGTTATTGTGGACTCTTTCTCAGGGGAATTTTATTTAACTTACAAGACTAAAAGATACACCATGATTATTATTCAGAATGACCAAACATTGCTTATATAAAGTCTAATATGGAACATGCATTCTAATAGGGTTTTGGTCACCTGTGCTAAAAAAATAGGTATATGCAGGTGAAAGTGTACTGGTTGAGCAGGAAGAAAGTCTTTTCAGGCCATTATACTGACATTGTTGTACTTGACTGGTTTGCTATCCTTGAGGCAAGAAATTAGCTCTTTCACTATTTAGACAAAGCATACAAAGAAAGAAAAGGAGGAGAGCTAGTGTGGTGTAATGGTTTGAGCATGGGACTTTGACTCTGGAGACCAGGGTTCAAATACCTACTCCACCATGGAAACCCACTGGGTGGACCCTGGAAAAGTCACACTCTCTGAGCCTCAAAGGGCAAGGGCAAACCCCCTCTGAACAAATCCTGACAAGAAAACCCCATGATAGGTTTAACTTAGGGTTGCCATAAACCTGAAATGACCAGAACGGGCACAACAGCAATGCAAAAAGAGGAAGAAACACTTTTGTCAAGGCAGATCCTTGAAAGGAGAATCTGCAGGTGATTTTCAGTATTTTGCTAGAACATGACATTTGGAGACTGGAGCTGGAACGTGTCCAGAGGAGGGCAACCAACATGATAAAAGGTCTGGAAACGATACCTTATGAGGAGTGGCTTAGGAAGCTGGGTATGTTTAGTCTAGAGAAGAAGAGGTTAAGAGGTGACATGATAGCCATGTTTAATATTTGAAAAGATGTCATATTGAAGAGGGAATAAGTTTTGTTTTCTGCTCCTGCAGCTGCCTTGAGTCCCTATATTGGGAGAAAGGTGGGAAATAAATAAATAAATAAATAAATAGGACATGGAGCAGTGGATTCAAACTGCAGGAAAATAGATTCCACCTAAATATTAAGAACTTCCAGATGGTAAAAGTGGTTTGACAGTGGAATATGCTGCCTCCTTTGGAGATTTTTAAACAGAGGCTGGATGGCCATCTGTCAAGAGTGATTTGATTGTATATTTCTATATGGCAGGGGGTTGGACCGGATGGCCCTTGTGGGCTCTTCTAACTCTATAATTCTATTATTCTAAAAGGGGACTATCCCTGGGATATGCACCTCTTTGGAAAGGTATATTCACACCTAATGCCTGATTGTTGACCTTTAAGGTACCCATTCATTGTGGTGCCTACTTCAAGCATGACATTGCCGCAATTTATTCTGTGCATATGACCTGCTACTGTGATGATCCCAGGACTGGCTACATGAAGAATTTGTTCTTGCCCATCAGCAGGCATCCATGTTACTTTACATGTGACAATATCGCACCGTACCACATGCACAAGACTGGGGCAGGAAATTATCAAGGCTTTTGTAGGTGCACCAGCCTGTCATCAAGATACTGGCCGCAAAACTGGACAGAGCAGAAGGCTTTTAGCTACCATTTTGAAATCAAATCCTATCCACTAAATGGGATAGAAATAAACTTTGTCCACCTGGGTTCTCTGTACAGCAGCAGGCGAAGCTTGGGAGGCAGGGAGGTGGAAATGCAGTGGTCTATTACGATTCCATCTCCCTCACCAGGTGCCTTCTCCCACAGTCTGCTGAGTTCAAATGTGTGTTTTTGAAAGTGGATGGCTGGGACAAAATAGGGATTCTGTTGGCTCACCACCCACCCCACTGCACAACAGTCTCACTGGCTGAGTTGGTCTCAGCAATGATGGAGTCCTCTCATAGAATCATAGAATTGTAGAGTTGGAAGAGACCACAAGGGCCATCCAGTCCAACCTCCTGCAGGAAATCACGATCAAAGCTTCACATGTTCGTATTTGTTAATTTTGAATAAAACATTTCCTGAAACACGTTACACTACTCTTCTTTTTTGAGGTGCAGGAACTTATCCTTGTCCTTTCCATGTTATATCCACCTCTGTGCCTAAACTTTCTGTTAAAGAAGTAATGCCCAGGCACCCATCTACTTTGTTAATTCAGGCATACTTGTTTGTCATTAAGGAAGTTGGTTGTCCCTATATGACCGCTCATTTTGTCTGCTGTCCTACAGCTTGTGGAATTCTTTCATAAACTCTCTTGAGGTCTATTCACTTGGTTTATAATGGGAGTGTGTGTGCCCTGTACTCTCCATGCCCTGTGCCCCTCACTATCTAAACAAATGTCACCTTTCTTGCAAAAGGTGGAGGCTTTGGGTAAGTAAAACTTGAGTGGGATGAAAGAAACTGAGGGGGCACAGCAAAAATCGGTATGTGGTTCTTCCAGAGGGGGCTGATAACCTACAGAATTTACCCATCTTTGATTTATAACCTGGCTGAACATAATTTGACTTCCTACCTTAAAAACAGAAAATTTCATACCTGGATCAGATTATAGTTCTTTGGCTTTCATTTCCAACTGCAGAACACTGCAGAAGCTGGATCAAATCTTTGCTCAGCCATGAGACATTGGGTAAAGTGGGGTCTCTTGTAATCTTAATGTATCTCACAGGGATATTGCAAGGATAAAAGTGTTAGAGATACTAGTGTATCTCACCCTAAGCTCCTTAGGGGAAGAGTATGCTAAAAATGTAGTTAATAAATATATTAATACAAGAATGTGATAATCCGAGAGCCAACATAGTATAGTGGTTTGAGTGTGAGACTAATACTTGGGGAGATAAGGGCTCTTCCTACTCTGCCATGGAAGCCCACTGAATCACCTTGGGCAGGTCACACTCTCATCCTAAGAGGAAGGCAATGGTAAGCCTCCTCTGAAGAAAGCTTGCCAAGAAAACCCTCCAGACAGATATTTTTATTGGTAGAACTTTGAGAAAGCTGTTACTTTGCAGGGAGTTTGGATTTATCAGATACGCATGGTTCACAGCACAGGGTTACTGAGCTGTTCTAGCCAGCAGATAATCCCACTCATCCTCCTTTTTCATTCATGTAATTAAATTTGGAGGTTAAATCATCCCTGCTAGTGGCTGAACGGCATTCAGTACAATCTTTCTTCTGTCCTCCCTCCCTGCTCACACTGCTCACACAGTCAACTTGGAGATACACAACAATGGCAGCAACAACCACAACAAAATAAATATATAAAATAAGGTGCAGCTTTCCCACCCCAGTGTTGAATGATGGGGGAGCTTGAGAAGAGGGACGCTCAGCCCTTCAGTTGTTAATTAACTACTACCATTATGCAGACAACTTTCTAGAAGAATGGGAGCTTTTTCTGAAGGTCTTACAGAAGAGAGGTGAAAATATAATACTCATCTTGTTGTACTGTGGGACTTTAACATTCATGCAGAAACTCCTCTGTCAGGAGCAACTCAGGACTTCATGTCTACCATGACAACCATGGGGCAGTCCCATGTAGTATCTGGTGACACCCATGCTGCAGACACACTCTGGACCTGGTTTTCTGTTCTGGGCAGGATGGTGGTGATCTGGGTGTGGAGGAACTTTCGGTAGTTATGTTGTCATGGACTGATCACTACCTGGTGGAGTTTAGACTGGGATGGGAGACCAATTAAGATGGTCTACCCCAGGAGACTTATGGATCCAGGTGGATTCCTGAAGGCTCTTGGGGAGTTTCCTGTTGCATTGGTAGGTGATCCTGTTGTAACCCTGGCTGATCTCTGGAACAAGGAAATGGCCAGGGTGGTGGACACAATTGCCCCGCTCCCACAAAGCGGAGCCAAGCAAGCTCCCTCTTTCATTAGTTCCTTGCCCTTCCTGGCTTCTGAAAACAGCTAGAGAGGGACTGGCCAGGTGGGTAAGGGGAGTGGTGAATGCCTCACAGCAATAAGGGAAATTTCCATCTTGCCTAAAAGAGGCTGTGGTAAGGCCATTACTAAAAAAGGCCTCCCTTGATCCCACTATTCTGAATAATTATCATCCAGTCCCTAACATACCATTTTGGGGCAAGGTTCTGGAGTGTGTGGTGGCTTCCCAGCTCCAGGAGTTTCTAGATGAAACAGATTATCTATATCCATTTCAATCTGGCTTCAAGCCTGATTATGGGACAGAGACAGCTTTAGTCACCTTGGTGGATGACCTGCACAGCAAACTGGACAGGGGGAGTGTGTCCCTGTTGGTTCTGCAGGACCTTTCAGCAGCTTTCGATACCATTGACCATGGTATCCTTCTGGGCCATCTCTTTGGGACTGGATTTGGAGACAATCTTATGCAGTGGTTGAAATCATTTTAAAAAGATTCAACTAAAACCAGAGTTTTTCTTGTTGGGTCTGCTGGATGAGAATTTGGAAAAGAAGTACAGAAGGATTATTCAATATATGCTGGCCGCTGCTAGACCCTTATATGCACAGAAATGGAAAGATTCTATAACACCAACACAAGAGGAGTGGCTGATGAAGTTATGTGACCTGGCTGAAATTGATAAGTTGACTATATTGATCAGAGACAGATCAACAATAAACTTTAAGGAAGATTGGCTTGATGTACCAACTTATATGATTCAATTGTGGGGGAAATCATATACATTAGGATTCGATGATTAAAACATTTTCATAAATAACAGAAGAACATAGAAAGTAGCACAAATGAGAAAGACTGGATGGCAATTAAAATTAACAAGTGGGAGGTAGGAAGTCAATTAGGTGCTATGTGTAGTTTTAGAAATTGTAGCAGTTTAATGATGTTGGTTATGTAATATGTGAAGTTTTTTGTTTTTGTATTTGTTATTTTATATATATAGCAATATATACACACACACACACACACACACATATATATGTATATTTTTAAAGGAAATAAAATTGGTATAATGTGTCATCATTTCCCTTCTTGTACAACCAAAAAGAAGAGCCTGGTATTCATAGCAAATAGTATCACTGAGGTTTATGTGCCAGTACATCACATGGGCAGGAAATCTATTTATACTCTTGTGGTTTATGAAGGTCCACACAGGCATCATCCTGCGCAAGCAATGTTTTAAAAGCCCATCACTGTAGCAGAAACTGCAATCACATAATACTTATGATTTCCAAACTCAGGAAAATATGGTACTGTGAATCTAGATTCTCATCTCAAATCATTCTGCATCTCCTGCATCTTGCAGTTCCTGTGAAATCTTATGTATTATAGTGAAATCTTTAAAGAGCTATCTCTTTTGGCCCTTACAGATAAAGAACTACTGTATCTCTTTTATAACCACCCCCAGCCTTTTAGACAGCAGTTCTAAATAGAAAACATCTGTTATCAGATACAGTTAAATGTGCTCTCAAAACAGCAGATCCAGCTATAGGCAAATGCTAGATTGAATGAAAGTCTTAACTGTTGAAAATAAAAATTGTTACATGTGTCATCATTTCCCTTCTTGTACAACCCAAAAGAAATGCCTGGTATTTTTGAAAGAACCTGAAACTTAAGTTTTATGGAAGGGACTAGAAGATGTACTAGTCCAACACCTCTGTACGATCCAGCACAGACTGAAAATGTTAGTTTTGTAATTTACCTTGTCTAGTTACACCTACTTTTCTGAGTGGAAAGAAGCCAGTTATCACAACTTGATCAGTCAGTCCATTTATAATGTAGAATTAAGCAAAGGCCTGTTTGAAAATACAGTACATGAAAAGAAAACCTTTTTGAAACTGTATATTTATTTATTAACCACCACATAAATGTGTGCATGCAGTTTCCACTTGTAACAGTCAAGTACTCATATTATACAAAAATAATAAAAATAAAATCAAAACCTATGGATCCAAGCATATGGCATTCTATTCAGTCAATCATGAAAAGAAAACGACAGTAAATGTATTGTTGGGACTGGCACTTTTTTCATCTAGCATTCCAGTCTAATAGAGCAAGCATCAGAGACAGCCAAGAACATGTAGGGGGCAGAATCTGCAACATTGGTTGATTTTATTTTGGGCATTTATCTGTACACAATAGCTTTCTGCCCAGACACTCAATGTGCTTTACACCTTTTTTTAGATGCAAAGTGGCAAGATATATTTTTTTTAAATCCCAGCAGTGTTTAGCAGTCTGTCCACAGGCTGATGGCATAATTAAATACCAGGCCACACAGATCTTTAAGAAAAGGGGTGGATATTGGTTCTGGCCATCAAGCAGAAAGATTAAGTTTCTTCCTCCCTATTTTATTAGCTCCAGATTCTTCTTGGGCACTCATAACTGAGGGGTGTAACTGGAATTTCTATACATACTTTGATGTCGGGGAGTAAAAAGTTCCTTAAGGTGGAGGAAGAAGTAATCTACTAAACCGTTCTGGAACAGGATTGTGTCTGTAAGGATGTTTATTGCAGGGGTTGTGGGGGAGTATACAGGGACCACTAGGCTGACAGGGCAATTCTATGTATGCATAGTTGTAGATAGAGTCAGTGTGATGTAGTGTTTTGTGTCTTGGACTAGGATTCCTTGAGACCAGGGTCTGAATCTCCACTCATCCAGGGAATCCCACTGGGTGTTTGGGCAAGTCACACACTCTCAGCCTTAGAGGAAGGCAATAGCAAAACCTTCAAATAAATACTGGCAAGAAAACTCTCTGATAGAGTCGCCACAAGTAAGAATCGACTTGAAGTCACAAAACAACAGTAACAACAACAAAGGTTATAGGCATCCACACTACACAGCTATAGCAATCTGACATCACTCTAATTTGCCATGCCTTCAGCCTATGGAATCCTAGATCAGTAGTTTGGTGAGCTGCTTTTATAATTCTGATAGAGAGCTCTAACGAATTCCCTTGAACTACTGTTCCCAAGGTACCTAGGGAAGAAAGGGATTGAGGATTAAATCAAGGTATCCAAGGGCTGACTAAACAGTTAAAAAAAAAAAACCTCATGGAATTTGCTGGGAATTCTACCTGTCTAAATGGGATCATGTACCAATCCACACTATTTGGAAGGAGGGGGTCCAAAACGGCAAAAACAGTAAAAACCTACAGCTTTTCCTGTAGGTTTTTTAAAGGGGGGGTGCACATTCCTGCTCTTTTGGATAAGCAAAGGGCAAGCAGTTTGAAGGGAAGTGCAAAGCTGATTGGCTGGGTGAGAGCCAGGGCAGAACTTGCTAACAGGGCAAGCCCCCGCTGCCACCATGTTCGATTTTCACCTTAGCAAGCGATTGCTAAGGTGATAAAATGGAGTGGGTTTTTTTCGTTTTGCTTTCCTGTTAAATTGGAAAATCACTATATCACTCCAGCACACCTTAGACAGTGGTGTTTTTTTTAAAAAAAAATTGGCAATGGTGAAGAACTAACAAGAGTAAACCACTTGCAGCCACCATCTAGAATGCGAGGCTTATGGGGTCTTCTGAGGCCAAAAACACTGTTATGACATGTTGCTGTTGCTGCTGCATGCCATTACTATGAGGTACTCCATTTTTTCTCCCTCCGGCAGATGAGCCTGAGCCCCTAGAGTGTTGTAGAAAGTGACCTAGGCTGTTTAGCAGTGAATTGTAAGTACATTACCAAACCACAAATCTACAGAGGGTGGAGCCATGGCAGTTAAAATGGCATCAAACTTCTACAGTTACAAAGTGCGGATACTGAAGTCTCATTGTGTCAGAAACAGCTTCCGTTCTCTCCCAGGTAAATATGCACTGAATTACAGCTTTCCATTTTTGCTAACATTTACAAACCTTTGGGATAACACATTCAGGGGTTGGCCATATAGCAAAACAAACTCCAGAATCCACAAAAAAGCAAGACTTTATTGGCCAACCAAACTGCAAAACACGTGATGCAAGCTTTTGAAGCCCTGCTGGTTTCTTCATCAGGCAAAAGATGTTTAAAAATATATCCCCAAAAAATGTGACAAAGTCACAGGTAAGTGGAGTCACTCACCTGAACCACAACAAAAGCAACATCTGAGACATGCAAGCCCGTGCCTTCAACACCGTCACTTCTCTTTTTTTAAAGACATCTTTGCCTGATGAAGAAGCCAGTAGAGCTTCTAAAGTTTGCATCATGTGTTTTGCAGTTTGGTCGGCCAATAAAGTATTGCTTTTCTTGTTTTGCAGATATTGAACCTTCGGGGTATACCTCAATATGCATTTGTTTTCAAACGCATCTTCCAGATTGGATAGATGGGAATTCCCAGCTAACGTGGTTAAAAAAGAAGAAAAAGCAGCAGCAATAATAATCATTTCAAATCCAAGTTTTAGAATGCTGCATCTGTGCTGCGTCATTTTGGATTTTCCTGGAATTTCTCTCAAAGAAAGAAAGGAAACAGCTGTATGCGGGTTGTGGGAGAAAAAAAATACCAGCAACAATTCAGCAAACTTCTGCTGATCGGGAATTTCCTCGTGGGCGATGCTATAATCGCTACGCCTCGGCTCATCTGCTTTTGGCCAATCTGCTAGCGAGCCATCCTACCCACTCCTTTAAAAAAAAAAAAAAGCCAAAGGCAGGCCTCAGCCCCGAGGGCTTTCCAATCTACAGCCGCCTTCAAACAAGGGCTTCCTTTTCTCCGCTCTGTTTTTTGGCATTGCTCGGAAATGGTGACCACGCCTAGCCCGGAGGGAGGGATGGAAGGAAGAACCGATTTCGCTTTCACTATTGTACGGACAGAGCTGGAGGGCGGCGGCTCTTCCCTTGGCCAAGGGGTCTCTCTGCGCAAGTCGAGAAAAAGCCGGGGAGGGAGGGAAGGAAGGGAGGAAAGCCATGCCGGCCGGCCAGTGCCGCACCGACTGCGTGGAGCGTCCCCTCTGCCGGGCGCTGCGGGCCCTGGGCGCCTCCGTGGGGGCCCACCCGTGGCCCTTCCTGCTCATCCCCTTGGCGCTGGCGGGCGCCTTGGGCGCGGGGTTCAGCCAGGTGCGCAGCCGGGAGGCCAACGACCTGGAGGAACAGTACACGCCGGTGGGGGGCCCGGCCAAGGGCGAGCGGCGCCTGGTCCAGGAGCGCTTCCCCAGCGACGACGCCCGGCGCTTCTCGGCGGCGAGGCTGAGCACCGAGGGCGCCTTCGCCTCCCTCCTCGCCGTGGCCGCGGGGGACGGCGGCTCCCTCCTCACGCGGGCGGCCCTGGCCGAGGTCATGGCGCTGGACGGGGCCGTGCGGGGGCTCCGGGCCGGCGGGCTGGCCTTCGCCGACCTCTGCGCCCGCACGAAGGGCGCCTGCGGGACGCCCAACCCGCTCCTCGCCCTCCTGCAAGGCGACCCCGGGCGCATGGACGCGCTGCTGCCCAACCTCACCTTCCCGCTCTTCCAGGGCCAGCTCTTCCTGGGCTTCTTCCTCGGAGGGGTCACCCTCGGACCCGGGCCAGAGCCGGCGCGACCCCTCCGGGCAGCCCAAGCGCTGCGCCTCGTCTACTTCTTGCAGGAGGACGAAGCTGCCCGGCGGGAGGCCGGCAAGCTCTGGCTGCAAACCTTCCTGGAGCGCATCCCCGCCCTGCTGGACTCTTTGAACCTCACCTCCGTTAAAGTAAGTGGCCTCTGTCTTCAGGCCTCCTTACCTGTCAAAGAAACTGCCTGTGTGCTGTACTGTATATGTAATAGCATTGTTGCTAATCCGTCATCACTCCCATTTTTCTCTCTAATATGTTTATTATTAATTTCAAGATTACAAAAGTATGGGCATCATCTTCCACATCAAATTGGATACACTTATAAAAGTTGCATTTTACATTCCCCCCCCCCATCATTAAAATGTACAATTGTATTTTGTTATCAATTGACAGGATAAAATCTTGACCTCCTTTGTAAAACCCCCGCAAAGAGTTTTTTATTTCCTTAGTCTATATTTCTTTTTCATGTTAAACTAGTCTTAAATGTATTCGTTGTTATGAATTCCTTTTAAGCAGGTTCCTCTAATCGTAGACCATCTTGCATAATTATTTTTATTGTTTATTCGCTCTCTTTCCCCTTTTTTTTTTAAAAAAATTCTTCATATCTTCTATATTGGTATCCCATCTTTTTTTACAAAATCAATTTACTGGAGACCATTCTCCTTTTATTTTTTCCAGATCTTTCTTGTTTAATATGGTCATCACTCCCGTTTTTATCCACAGGGTTGAATTCAGACTTAAGGGTGCATCCACACTACAGAAATAATCCAGTTTGAAACTGGATTATTTGCCATGGCGTCTTCCTAAGGAATCCTGGGATTTGTAGTTTGGCGAGGCAATAGCACTTCTATTTATATACCACTTATCATTGCCAAAGCACTCTCTAAGTGGTGTACAGTGTGTTCGCTAATTGCCACCAACAAGCTTTTTTTTACCGACCTAAGGATGGATGGAAGGCTGAGTCAGCCTTGGAGCCCTGCAGGATTGAATATGCAAAGTTGTGGCTGCAGTACCACTGGGCCAGCAAGGTATCAGCAGGCTTTGGCAGAAAAGGCTAAGGACCTGGTAAAACTACAAGTCCCAGGATTCCATAGGAAGGAGCCATGGCAAATAATCCAGTTTCAAACTGGATCATTTGTGTAGTGTGGATAAGGCTGCTGACATACTGCAGAAATAACAGTTTGACATCACTTTAACTGCCACAGCTCAATGCTATGGAATTCTGGGATTTGTAGTTTTGTGAGGTTTGACATTCTCTGTCAGAGAGTTCTGGTGTCACAGCATGCTACAAATCCCAGGATTCCATAGGAGGGAGCCATGATAGTTGGTGTCAGATTGCATTATTTCTGCAGTGTATCAGCAGCCTTAATCGAGCTTGGAACAGACCCACTGAAATCGATGGCATTATAGCCAAAAAATTCAATTGATTCTGGTGGTTCTATTCTAAACATACATATGAATATGTTTTTTGTTGGCATATCATTTTTCACAGGTGAAGATATGCAATGTGCCCACAATCCACATAAGACTGATACCTTCCTCCTGTATTACAAGAAATACCTGTAATACTATAATATTGTTATTATCATAAGAACAGAGTCTGCCATCCATATCTCCACAATATTGTTACTGTACAAATAGTTTCATATCCAGAGTTGACTTGTGCTTTCTGGTGTTCATTTCAAAAAAAGACTCATATGGCTGCCTTTGAGGGCCTGAGCTTTGAAAAGATGTGTTGCTTAATTGGTGAATAAGATCTAGAAAACTTCCCAGATGTTAGTGTCTTTGTGGAAGGAATAACTTGTATTCTGAGAACACAACCTGCACTACTTTAACTACTGAGAAAAATCTGGTTTTGGTTCTTTCAAGAGTTAACAAATGTGGTCATGAAGTGTCCACTGATGACCTAGCATTAAATTTTGGTAACCAATATACAGTTGCCCCTTCACATTCGCGGCTTTCACACTCGCTGTTTTGATTATTCGCGGTTTAGCCCCAGCCACTTAGGGAAGGCTGGCGAGAGGCAGGGCAACCTCTTGCCTGCGCCTTCTCCAGCCTTCCAGAGGCAGCTCCGGGGCTTCAAAGTCCTGGAGTCCGCTGAGGAAGGCGGGGTGGGGTGGGGCGGGCAGCCTCTCTCCCTCCCTCCCGCTGCCTTCCCCAGCCTTCCTGAGGGGACTACGAGGCTTCTAAGACCCGGAGTCCCCTCAGGAAGGCCGGGGAGAGGCAAGGTACCTTCCCTCCCTGCCCACATGCTGCCTTCCCCAGCCTCCTCCCCGCCCACACGCTGCCTTCCCCGGCCTTTCTCAGCGGGGTCCAGGGCTCCAAAGCCCTGGAGTCCGCTGAGAAAGGCCGGGGAGAGGCAGGGCAGCCTCCTCCCCGCCCACACACTGCCTTCCCCAGCCTTTCTCAGCGGGGTACAGGGCTCCAAAGCCCCAGAGTCCGCTGAGAAAGGCCGGGGAGAGGCAGCGCAGCCTCCTCCCCGCCTACACGCTGCCTTCCCTGGTCTTTCTCAGCGGGGTCCAGGGCTCCAAAGCTCCGGAGTCCGCTGGGAAAGGCCCAGGGAGAGGCAGGGCAGCCTCCTCCTCACCCACACGCTGCCTTCCCCGGCCTTTCTCAGCGGGGTCTGGGGCTCCAAAGGAAAATAAAAACAAAACAGTGGTACAAAAACCTCAGAGTGCTGTAGCCACAGGTACATTCGGAGGTAAAACAGAACACCAGGTCAAGCAGGATTAGAATGTACTATCCAGGAAGAGTGCATGGCTAGATGGTGGGAGCTCTGAATAGGAACATTTCAAAACTTGTTGCAGGTCCTTCTTGCATCTGTTAAAATCCTTAAATCTTTAAGACCAGTAGTTTTTAACCTTTTCTTTACCAGGGACCCCCTTTAAATATCTTATGTTGCCACAGTCCCCCAGACTTAACTCAAGATTTAAAACAACAATAATACATCATCATACAATTACACCATCCATGAAACCTTCCCTCAGAGGCACTGGAGGGAGAGGGAAGACTTTTCTCCTGCTTGTTCCTGCAAGTTTGTGCTGGAGTGGATTGAATGACCCGTGCAGGCCCAGCCAGCCAGCTGGCCTTTGCCTTGGCTCCTGTCACATGGCCACTCCACTGCAGGGAGGAGGTGTCCCAAACAGCTTTCAAGCCTTCACAGACCCCCTTTGAGGACATTGTGGACCCCTGGCGGTCCCTGGACCGCAAGTTAAGAACCACTGTTTAAGACTATTTATTTACAGTGCTCAGATGCATGGCAGGGGGGTTGGACTAGATGGCTCTTGTGGTCTCTTCCAACTCTGTGATTCTATGTAAATATGTTGAGGCCATTAGGCTTACACCCAGGTAAGTGGATATAGGATTGTAACCTTCATTAATATTAAGCAAAAATATTTAACAAATTATCCTCTTCTCTTTTTTTCCTCATCCGGGCAGGTGGCATACTTTACTTCACTGTCCAGACAGGAAGAGTTTGAAAAAAATGCCAAAGAAGTGATCCCTTTGTTTTCTATTACATATACCTTAACAATCTTCTTTTCGATTATGTCATGCTCAAGGTAATTACTGGAAGAAGGAAAATAGTTTTTTCTTACATTGTGATTGTGCCGTCGTCTCCCCCTGTTTTATAGCTGTATTTCTCTATATAGCTCACAATCAATAAGCATAAGACTGAATCAGACAAGTGTAGATGTTGTCAAATAGCAGTAACGTTGGCTACTAAACAATCATTTCAGGCATAATTTGTTAATGAAATCAATAATTTTACACTTGGATGAGCATCAGTTCTGATCCTGCAGAGATTTAATTCTTCTGAACCTGATTGGCCTGTTTGGTTTCCATCAGAAAGTATAGTACCCAAACTAGAAGTACTATCAATGCATAACCAACCCCCCAAAAAACCCTTACTCTAAATTCCAGCAGTCATGATACACACCATGGTATGCCATATAAACCACACAAAGTGTACTCTATACATAATAGCATGTGTGTTTATGAGTATATTACAGTGAATACCACCACAAATTCACTTCAAGAAATGTGTTTCATACATTTAAATCTGTATGAAATTAATCTGAATTCCTGAAGGAGGCATTCTTCTGTATTTCAAAATGATTAGGGCTAGAATAAGATCTTCAAAAGTCTTTAAGTCTTTAAGAAAACCTTTTCAACAAACATTGCCATCAACTATCTTATGTACCACTCGGGTGACTGAAAACAAGCTTGTCAGACTAGTATCTCCTCCAAATCTTCTGCAAAACAAGATCAGAATACTAAAGGCAACCAAAATAGTCCACATTATATCAGCTGCATTTAACAAGTGACAGACAGTTAATTGTCACACTGGAAATAGACGTTTATTGAGCTTGTTGTAGAGTATAACATGTACAAGGTTGTCTGGTGGGAAATATGAGACCTCTACCTTGTTAGCCAACACTAGAATCATGGATAGTTTTGTCGAGAGAAGAAACCAAGTGAAAAGAGAGAGACAGCAGCAGGAGGACGCCGCTGAGAATGACAGTGACTCTTATGTGCCACATCTACCAAGTAGTGACACATAGGAGTCATTTCCATGCGCTGAAGCACAGCTGCCTACTAGAACATTTCACCTAAGGCAGTGAAGAAGATGGCATCTTCTCATTGCATGTACAAAAGCCAACTAGAGTAGCTGTTCAACATTTCCTAAGTACTTACACCGGGAGACCATCTTATCATAGTTAGAATCATAGAGTTGGAAGAGTCCACAAGGGCCATCTAGTCCAACCCCCTGCCCTGCAGGAATACACAAAGCACTCCACAAAGCCTTTGATTAAAAACCTCCAAAGAGGGAGACTCCACCACACTACAAGGCAGCATATTCCACTGTCGAACAGCTCTTAACATCAGGAATTTCTTCCTAATATTTAGATGGAATCCCTTTTCCTATAGTTTGAGTCCATTGCTCTGTGTCCTAGTCTCTGGAGCAGCAGAAAACAAGCTTGCTCCATCCTTAATATGACATCTCTTGAAATATTTAAAAATACCCAGCTCCTTAAGCATGGCTTCCAGAACTTTTACCATTTTGGTCGCCCTCGCTGAATGCAGCAAACTGTCTTAGGGGACACAGGACAAGCTATATGGCACACAACTCTCTCCTTCAACACCTTGCTACTGCATCTCATGACTACCTGCCTCATGACCCTCCCATTGCTCCTAATAATAGGCCTGGCCCTACTGCCTGCCATACAGAAGGAAATTTAAGAGGCAATGTTTTCAAGGGTTAGCAGCTTGATCTCTAAGAATGTCAGCTTCCATTTGTAAAAATAAGGGGCCGGTTCCACGACAGGAAAAAGTTCGCCAGATTCCGGATTACCATCCTTTCGTATCAGGAGCGCATAAATCACATGGTGCCTGCCAGTTTCGAATGATCAGACACTTTCTGTTTTGCTTAATTCACACAGGCAAAGGTGGGGGGGAATCGCCTCCAGATGATTAAAGTCAGGCAGGAGGCGGGGAGGGAGCAGGGAGGGGGTCATGGAGACCATAAATAATGAGGAAAGAAAAAGGACAAACAAACAAGCAATCGAAAGAGCGATCTGACAAACTCCCCCGTCTTCCCCAGCCCTGAAAGGCTTTTGTAAAGAAAGGAGTCAATGAAAGCACGAACAAGCAAAAGCATAGTGGAGCAGATTGCATGCACACACAAACACACACCACAGAACTAGGGCTTGCCTCATTTGGTTTCCCTCCCTCCGAAGGCTTGAATAAAGGCAAGTGAATGGAAGGACAAACAAACAAAAGAACGAACATGCGATCGGCTGTTTTCCAGCACACACACCCACACCCACACACACCCACACACCCCAGCGAAGCAGCAAAGCATCTTCCCACCCCCCCCCACCCCCCAAAAGATAGACAGGAAGGGCTCCGTTTTCCAAAGTGAGTTGCAAGCAGAAGGAGGGTGAATTTCTTCTCTCCAACCCTTCAGTCTATTCGGATAAAGCACTCCAACCAATCAGGATTCAGCTCTGCTCACAGTAATTCGAAAAGGCAGATGCCAGTTTACACGATCGTTAGTTCCCACGGTAAAGTATGCGCATTTTCGCGAACTTAATCAAAAAAGTGCGGAAAACTAGCGAAAGCAGATACTGCGCAACTTATGGGTTTTTTGCACCCCCTCCTTTTGAAAAGGGCGCTGTTGCTTCGAGATGCGTGGGGACTATCAGGCTTCTTGTCGCATTCTTTGAGGATTTATTTTGCCGTGGAAACGACCCCTCACTTTGTTTTGTTTTCTTTTGGTTATGGTCAATGTTGCATATTTGGCTTGTATTTGATGTTCTAGTTTTGTTCAAAGGGGGAGGATATACAGTAGATGTATCATGAAATTTTCATTTCACTTTTCTTCTTAATCTGTTTTACAGGCTGGACTGCGTACGAACAAAAGTGTGGGTGGCAGCTTTTGGGGTGCTGTCAGCAGGCTTATCTGTACTTAGCAGTTTTGGATTATTGCTAATGTGTGGGGTGCCATTTGTTGTCACAGCTGCAAATGCACCATTTCTTATACTTGGTAAGTGAGCAACTATACACTTTTCTATGCATCCTTTAAGCTTTCAATAGATATGTCTAAATAAATGTGAGAAGAAAATGTCCATTTCAGTAATAAGAATAACTGAATTCCAATAAGAATATTATATTTTTTACTATGCTTCTTTCTCAAGGACTTTCCTTTCTTAATGTCATGACTCAAAAGAGTACTCTTTTCAATTAACCTGATCTCCCCTTTGATTTCTTTTTTATCTTTCTTTCTAGAGAAGTATCTGTCTGGTTGAGATTACTTCCCC
Organism: Gambelia wislizenii; assembly: GCA_030847615.1. Taxonomy (NCBI): domain Eukaryota; kingdom Metazoa; phylum Chordata; class Lepidosauria; order Squamata; family Crotaphytidae; genus Gambelia; species Gambelia wislizenii. Next base: position 134,050,569 of record JAUMIR010000006.1, on the reverse strand, counting down.
CAGCTTCCTAGGTGTATTTTCTCCAACTTTCTGATGTTAGCTAGCCAGAAACCCCAGATTCCTTACTTAAATGTAATAGTTTCCCCCTGAACAATTGGACAGCTACTTAAAAAGGAAGGGGGGGGGAGAAATGTGGCAGCAGCATTAGGACTAACAACTTTTTACTTTAGCATTGCACTTTCAGGGATATAAACCCATTTCTTCAGATGCAGTACCGAGTGGTATTAAGGCCTCTGGTATTAATCATATTTATACAGTTGTGGGAGTGGGATATAATGTGGTAGGATCCAGATAGCTGCAGATCATGTTCCTTGCCCTAAATTCTAAAAGTGCCCAATAACAACAGTTTTTCTCTTGCATGATTCATATGGCATGTGGAAATGGATGTATAATGTTATCTGCTTTTTTTAGGAGTTGGTATTGATGATATGTTTATCATGGTGTCCTGCTGGCAGCATACCAAAGTCAAGGACAGTATCAAAAATCGGATGGCTGATACTTACGCAGAGGCAGCTGTCTCCATTACCATCACAACACTTACTGATGTTTTAGCTTTTTACATTGGAATTGCAACATCCTTCCCATCAGTTCAGTCATTTTGTATCTATACAGGAACAGCTTTTGTATTCTGCTATTTATACAACCTGACATTTCTTGGGGCTGTCCTTGCCCTAAACGGTAGAAGAGAAGAAAACAACAGACATTGGCTCACCTTTAGGAAAGTCAAGCATGAACCTCAGGATTCTCAGGGCCATCTGTATAACCTATGCTGTGTAGGAGGATCTTTTGATGAATTCACTGGAGCAGAGACTCAACATCCCATGAATACATTTTTTGGAATGCAATATGGTCCTTTTCTTGTACACTCCTGGACCAAGGTGATGGTGGTGATCCTGTATCTCATTTACCTAGGAAGTAGCATTTATGGGTGTACACAGGTTAAAGAAGGAATAAATCTTCGAAACCTTGCTAGTGACCATTCTTATGTCATTCAGTATTATGACTGGGAAGAGGAATACTTTTCTGGGTATGGTCCAAGGGTTATGGTTGTTGTTACTGAAAGTGTAGCATACTGGGACCCATCTGTCCGTGCAGATATTAAGAACTGCATGGATGCACTAGAAAATTCATCATATGTGGACATGAAATTATCAGAGTCATGGTTGAGAATATATGAAAGAGTTGCCACACAAATGTCCATAAATATAAATGACCGTAACTTTTTCATTGGCAATTTATCTGCCCTGTTCACAGTAAACCCAGCTTCTAAGTGGGATGTTAATTATAGTTTTACAGAAATATCGGCCTCACGGTTTTTCATACAGACAGCCAATGTTACTACTTCAATTGATGAAAAAAATATCTTAAGTGAACTGAGAGGCCTTGTTGAAGAGTGCAAGATACCATTGATAGTTTATCATCCAGCTTTTATTTACTTTGATCAGTACCTTGTGATAGCTCAAAATACCATTCAAAATGTTCTGATTGCTACTGGAGCCATGCTACTGATTTCCTTGCTACTCATTCCCAATCCCCTCTGCTCCTTGTGGGTAACATTTGCTATTGCCTCTGTTATCGTTGGTGTGACTGGCTTCATGGCCTATTGGCATGTCAATCTTGACTCCATATCTATGATCAACCTTGTTATTTGCATTGGGTTTTCAGTCGATTTTTCTGCTCATATTTCATATGCCTTTGTTTCCAGCGAGAAACCCAAAGTGAATGAGAAAGCAGTGGACGCTCTGTACCATCTTGGTTACCCTGTTCTACAGGGAGCTGCTTCCACTGTTCTGGGAATAGTTGTGCTGTCCATGGCAACTACATATATTTTTAGAACCTTTTTTAAGATCATGTTTCTAGTAATCCTATTTGGGGCTGCTCATGGTCTCATTTTTATTCCTGTGTTCTTAACATTATTTGGCATTTGTGGTAGCTCACTAAAAAGACCACACCAAGCCAATAAGGAGTCATTTGAGAATTCATTCATGAAAGAATCTCATATTTTAGATGGAAACATTAGGAATCTGCCTCCTATACTTATCTAAATGTAAAATACCCTAAAGGCACCAGATCCTGGCTGATTTTGGAAGCTAAGCAGGGTCAGCTCTGGTTAATACTTGGATGGGAGATCACCAATGAATACCAGGTGTTGTATGCTAGATTTTAGAGGAAAGAACTGGCAAAAACCACCTCTGAGGATTCCTTGCCTAAGATAACCTTATGAAATTCATGGGGTCACCATAAGTGGCTTGAAGGCTTATCACACACACACAAGCTACAACTACCTGCACTAAGGAAATTTAAAATGCCCATAAATTAACTAATCAGGTTAATTGCAAGGAATAGGCACAGTTGTAACATGAACGTTGTAGCCATCTAGCTTTAATTTTTCTAGAATGTAATTTTAGAGGCCCACAAAAGCAGTTTCTCTTATGGCACATTGGTCACATGTTTTCACAGTGATATGCTCAGCATTAATGTGGATTGGGATATGGACTTTTGAAGTATCCATCTGAAACAGTTCTTTGTTAACAAAATGCTATGGGATTGCTCTGGAAGGATATTAGTTGGACATATCAAACTTCAGCATGTGATTATACCTCATTACATCTAAGGATGCCCCCGAATAAACCTTATTTGGGTTTTTCATAAAAAGCTAAGGGTTGCTCCCCCCATTTTCTGAATCTATTGTAAGATTAACATCAAGATCAACTTAATGTATAAGAAGAAACATAATTACTTCTGAAACCTAATAAGCTTTAAAGTTTAATGTGAAGATGGAAACTATGGTCTGTTAATTGTTTCAGTCCAATAGTTGAGTACATGGTCTCACTTAGTGTCAGATCTGACTACAAAAAATTTGTGATGTTGTGACAGAAGAAGCTAGGTGCGTTTTCAACCAAGTTATTAAGGTCATCTCTCATATACCATTTTTGCCTCCTCTCACATAGCATTTTTATCACCAAAGAAACCTTTATACTTACATATGGCACCCAGACTTTTAAAGAAATTATGTCCCTGTCTCCCCAGCTTAGACATGAAAAGGTATATCTTCCATCATGATATTAATAGCCAAAACAATATGATACAGCAAGCTTATCTTATGTAATATTTTTTGATATTTTGGTCCAGAGCTGTATAAAAAGTCTAACTCTGAACAAGCAGTGTATTATAAAATTTTTAGTTAAAAATGATTGGGTCCAAGTTTACATATACTTAAAATAGACCGAGCCATGGGAATCAAAGAAACCTTCAGAATCATTATTTAAGTCCCATTGATTTCAGTGCATCTACTGTAAATGAGTCAATCTGCATCCATACCAATTACAGCTATTCTGAGAGGGGAAGAATTTTAAAAGCGTGTATAGAAAAAAGAAGCAAACATTTGAAATAAATTAAACAGAAGAATTTTGAGCATTACTTTCCCCATGAAATAAGAGAGACATGATTATACCACAAGAGTACTAAAATAAATCATCTAAGATAATAACTGTGTGGTTTCTAACAAATGGTCTTTTGTTAGAGAAACTGTCAAGGAAAATATTAATTTTAGAGATACAGTGAGCCCTCTGTATCCACGGATTCTGCATCCATGGATTCAACCAACCACAGTTTGAAAATCCCCCCCCCCAAAAAAGCCCAAAAAAACAAACCTTGATTTTGCTGTTTTATTTAAGAGGTGCCATTTTACTACATCATTGTATACAATGGGACTTGAACATCCATGGATGTTTGTATCCACAGAGAGTCCTGGAACCAAACCCCAGCAGATACTGAGGGCCCACTGTACAAAATTTCTACCTGGGAAATGTGCCTTGTCTAGACAGGCAATTTACTCCATCTCGTCCCTGTCTTGGAGCCCTGCAGTCCTAATGACTCAAGGCTTTTGCCCCAGGGCAGTGCTCACAACTCCCAGGGTTAAGATGGGGTGAAGATGGGATAAGGCCTGTTACAGCATTTTTAAAAAATAATCAGTTAAAATCTGTTCCAGCTGGCCAAAAATAGATTTTGCCCTGCATGACTGCAGGAGCCCAGAATTGCCATGCCAGCCCATTGCTGCAGCTGCCATCTGCCATCAGTCTTCCATAGCCAGGAAGGAGTCCTGCAGCATTTGGCAAAGGCTGGTCACATGTAGGGGGCCTTGGTCATGTTGCTGGCTGGTGAAGGAGGACGCAGCTGTAGAGATGGGCCAGCGTGCCCGTCTGGACTTCCTCCCTCTCTGTGCAGATAAAGGGAGAAATGGGCCTAATTTGCGAGTGGAATACGGTGGCAGGAAGCCAACGTATTCTTGCCCATTTAGATGAGTCCAGAGGCACTTTGATAATGTTATTTTAATGGGTGTTAAGTTTCTTCATGGATAGTTTTTATTTATAAGTGCATTGCTTTTTATAAGACAATTTGAAGTAAATATTTTTAGAAGTTTTTAATATATTTTTGTTTGCTGTGTACCTCTGTTTTCTATAATTGTTTGCAAACTATGTAAATAAATGAAGAGACTTCCAGAGTTGTTCAGTTTCTATCTCTACAAGAAGACGATATCAGGCAATCAATAAATATGGCCTTCTCATCAGAACAAGCTGCAGTGGGGGGAGGGGTTCCAGCTCTCATCATCTGTGCAATTTATTTGTTGTACTTGTAAGGACCCTCTTAACTGGTAACCTTTGTAAAAACTTGCAAAAGGAATCAATGAAAGAATATCTATTGCACATTTAAACTAACCAAAATCTGGATGGGGTAGAAGGACTAACTCTGATAAAGGGAGCCCTGGTGGCACAATGGTTAAATGCCAGTATTGCAAGTCACCACTTACAAGTTCGATTCCAGCGGGCTCCAAGGTTCACTCAGCCTTCCATCCTTTCGTAGGTCGGTAAACTGAGTACCCCACTTGTGGAGGCAATTAGCTAACACACATTGGAAACTGTTTAATGCAGTGTAGATGTGTAAATAGCTATTGCTTAAAACAATTTGTAAGCCGCTCTGATAGCCTTGTGGCTGAAGAGCAGGGTATAAATAAATAAATAAATAAATAAACTTTATCTGGTGGGTAGGGTTATCAGGGCAACATCATGTGAAGGTGTAGTACTCTACCCAGAATGTATTTGGTAAACCCCATGCAGGGAAGAGAATGAAGCTGCCAATCTCAGCCAGCATTTGTAGGCAGTGGCTAAGCCTCAACCTCCATATACCTGCAACTGCTAGCAGAGAGTGCTTTGATCCACCACCCCATATGAGCAAAGGAGAAGGGGACTTAAGCCAGGTTCCTTTGTGATGCATTGATTCCTTGATTAATCCCTTGTCATTGTCCCTCCCTCCCATTACCAGCAAAGAATTTGCACCAGCCAGATCTTCTTCCTGGCCAGTGGCACCACTGCAAACCATCTTTCTTGCAGCAGTATGCAATCAAAGACACAAGAGTGCCATTTTGGCTCACCTGGAAGTTGAGATGCCTCTGCCAATGCACCAGTCCCGCAAATGGAGTGTGAGATGTAGCAGGGTGCTCAACTTTGTTCCACCCTGCTTGTTCAAGTAATGCACCACCAAGATGTTGTCAGAAACTAGTTGAACAACCTTGCCACTCAAAAGAAGCTCAAAGACTCGAAAATCTTTTTCCACTGCCAACATCTCAAGAGTTGATATGGAAAATGCTCTCTTCAGGCACCCAATGCCCCCTCATGGAGAAGTCCTCTAAATGAGCTCCCGTCCCTCCATGGTCTGGAGTGATAACCAATGTGGGCTGTGGAGGAGGAAAACTGCATGCCAGCTTGAATGTTGATCCACCATTGGCATTGGTCCACCACACCAATGACTGGTGGACACTCCTTGGGATGGTAAGGCAAGGAGAGTTGAGAGAGTCAAAGCAGAACAGGAACCAAGTCTACAGAGGCCTCAGCCTGAGGCTTGCATATGGCTTCACCAATGCTGTGGAAGCCATGGAACTAAGGAGCACTTGGACATCTCTTGCGCATACCCTGGGGTTGCGCCGGCACCTTGTCATGGCTCTTAGAAGCACGTGGAACCTATCAGTGGGCAGAAAGGCAACAGGAACGTGAGTCCAGGTGAGCTTCAGTGAATCTCACCTGCTGAGATGATTCCAGGTGAGACTTCTCAAGGTTGACAATTAGGTCCAACAAGCCCAGGAGGCGAACCTGTCTCAGGGCAGGCCTGAGAGTGGACAGTAAGAGGCTAATTGTTGATGTATGGAAATACAATGACCCTGAGCCAGATTGACCTTGCAGCCTGAGCCACACTGCCACACACTTCGTAAAACCCAAAAAGTGGAGCAAAGTCTGAATGCAAGGACTTCATAGCCAGCATTGTCTGGTATTTGTCATCTAGGGAAGAAAAAAAAAACTTAAGAACAGCTACCTTGGTATGCAGGAGGCTGATACTCATGCTCAGAATGGCTTCTCTCTCTCTAGAGCTGGGGGTTGTTTAAACGACCAAAAAAAAAAAATCCTCAAAGAATGTGGGCAGAATACCTTTTGTCCAGATTAGCTCCTGCCACAATTCGCCATATTCAGAAAGAGGGGGAGCTGAAAATTCCACATAGTTCACAATTACAGCTTTTGCTGTTTCTCACTATCTTTTTTAAAAGGTATACAAACATGTGAATAACAGCCTGTTTGAACAACCAATTCAAACTGGGGTACATCCAGGAAGTCAAAATGTGATTGGTCGGATGCACGTGGGGGTGAGCTTGCTGGTGACAAAGTGGTCAGAGACACCATGGTTGGTTTTGCAGACACGATCATGCACTTTTTTTGATCAGCAGAGCAAAAAAAAAAATCTTTTTGAGCAGAAGATTGCTCTTCCTCATATCTTGTTTAATAAGGCAAAAGCGGGGGGTGGAGGGAACTTTTAGGGCATAATAAGGCAGGTAATTCACTTGCGGCCACCATCTTTTCTCATGAACTTCAAACTCAGGTAGCTTTCCATGCCAATGATCTTGCGAATGAATCGTGGGGACAAATGAACACTGCTGCGATAGCGAGGTAATGCGCTATTTTCCACAATTAATTCTCCCATTTGATTGAGCCCCTGGTTTTATAGTGTCCCCAATCTCTTATCTGTCCAATCAGATACTGATCTGATCTTTTCTATCCAGCACTAATGGAAATAATGTTAATTTGTTTATCTACATTTTCCTCATCCAATTACCTCTGAGATTTTACTGGTCTTTTCTTTTGTGATATAACACTTGGAGACTTGTAGTTCCTGGTTGCCTTCTATCAGCTTGCACCAGTCATCTAATTCTAATAACCCTCTGTAGTCTGGTTCATTATAAGTCCATCCACTTTTTATATTTCTCTTTCAAGCCATTTCTCCCTTTATGATTTTGTTCATAGTTAGGTTGGCTTTTTCCTTTGACTCAGTCAGCACCTGTGCCCTTGGTATTAAGCATTCCTGCTTTATATTTTGCTACTTGCATACTTCACAAACACACTGTTCAGGCTTCAGAGGCTTAAGGAATCAAGGAAGCCCCAGAAGACCTCACCTCTCTCAGGTAATCATGTCAATCAGGGCAGTCTCTATGAGCAGAGCAATGGGGCAGGATTACCAATGTACCCAGCTTTTGTATAAGCAAGACGTTTCAAAATAGACTAAATTTGCCACTCACTCTCTTTAACTTTTTAATTTGAATTAATTTTGGATTAAAGAAAATAAGCTAGCAAAGGAGGGACTACCACCAAAATGCTTACAATAACAGCTCTAGAAGGTTCCGAACAATGTGCAGGTGCAGATAACCCATTTGTGTGAGTCACAGAGACCACAAAGAAGAATTTCTACTTTTCTCTAGCAGGTGTCTCTATACCTACCACATAGAGGAACTTAAACATAACATCTGTGGAGAAAACATGCCAGCATTCAAGGAAGATAACCACATTCCATGGGCATTACAATATGATTATTGCAGCATCTATTGCAGGCAAAACAGGCAATGATAAGAAATGTCATCATCATCATCATCATTGTTAAGAAAAAGGGTGTTTTTGTTTATTTGATTTTTACTATGGGATTGCTGTGATTGTTGATATTTGAACATGAGTCAGCAGTGTGATGCAGCAGCTTAAGAAGCCAATGCGATTCTAGGCTGCATTAATAGGCGTATAGTGTCTAGATCAAGGGAAGTAATAGTGCCACTCTATTCTGTTTTGATCAGAACTCACCTGGAATACTGTGTTCATTTCTGGGCACCACAATTCAGGAAGGATATTGACAAGCTGGAACGTCTCCAGAGGAGGGCGACCAGGATTGTGGGAGGTCTGGAAGCCAAGCCCTATAAGGACCGTCTTAGGGAACTGGGCATGTTTAGTCTGAAGAAGAGAAGGTTGAGAGGTGACATGATAGTCATATCTGCTGCTCCAGAGACCAGGACCTCCACAGAGCAATGGGTTGAAACTACAGGAAAAGAGATTCTACCTAAACATTAGGAAGAACTTCCTGACAGTAAGAGCTGTTTGGAAGTGGAATACACTGCCTAGTAGTGTGGTGGAGGCTCCTTCTTTGGAAGTTTTTAAACAGAGGCTAGATGGCCATCTGTCAGGAATGATTTGATTGTGTATTCCTGCATGGCAGGGGGTTGGACTGGATGGCCCTTGTGGTCTCTTCCAACTCTATGATTCTATGAAGAACAGAAAAAGAATTACTGACTATGCTCTTCTTCCTGTTGCTGGAAAGATCAGAAGTGACCTGGGATTTAGATTGAGAACTGCTACCACCTTGTGGACACTAGAAGATATTCCAGGCTAAGAATTATTTTGCTGGTACACATGACCAGGATCATAGAAGACAGAATCAGGCTTCAGCATGACCTCAATGGAATGAGGCAAAAACTAACAAAGCAGATTTTAATCAGGAATAAATGTAAGGTTCTGCATTTAGGAAGGAAAAATCAGATGCATAAATAAAGGAGGAGTGACCCCTGCCTTAAAAGCAGTATGAGTAAAAAGGATCTATGGGTCTTAGTGTACCACAAGTCAACGATATGGTGCAGTATCAAAGGGAGGAAAAGGTTGCATCAACAGAAGTATAATGTCTAGATGAAGGGAAGCAACAGCAGCACTCTATTCTATTAGACTTCATCTGGACAACTATGTTCAGTGTGGGGCAGCATAGTTTAAGAAAGATATCAATAAGCTGGAATGTACCTAAAGGAGGGGAACCAAGATGGTAAAGGATCTAGAAAACATATTCTGGATGGAATGACTGAGGGAGATGGGCTTGGAGAAGAAAAGGTTGAAAAGGTTTCATGGTAGCCATCTTCAAATATCTGAAGGGCTGTCACATAGAAGAGGGAGCTGGCTTATTTTCTGCTGCTCCAGAGAGTAGGTCCCAAACCAGTGCATTCAAACTACAGGAAAGGAGATTCTGAGTAAACATTCAACAGAACTTCCTAATGTTTAAGGGCTGTTCAACAGAAGTACAGGCTCCCCAGAAAGTGGTGGGCTTACCGGAAGTTTTCAGTGTTGGATGGCTGTCAGGAATGCTTTAGACATAGATTCCTGCATTGACAGGGGATTGGACTAGATTATCCTTGGGGTCACTCCAAATCTATAATTCTATGATCTGAATAGTGGAGGCATTTAACTGAAAACATAATATTTTGGGAAAGTGTGGTTCCTTGGAAGTTAGAGCTTACAGTGAGCTTTTTTTTCCATTCAGGAGATAGTCCCTGTCATAGCTCAAATTTCTTTGGAGCCATGTTTCAGATACAGTTAACTATATAGTACAGTTGGCTAATATTTAGGGTGGGAGATGTGGTGGTTGTGAGGTAATCCTGCCTTCTTGAATTATTCTTAAAGGTGTTTTTCCCCCATCTTTCCTGCAGATAGTTGTAGTGAACATTTTACACTTCTGAATGCAACACTATAATTCAGGGGTGGGGAATTTATATAACCCTTGTCACACCAACATCCCCTAGCAGGCTAGACAGAGCTTGTCTGAGTAAGTGGAAGTGGTGCTATATTACATAAGGTTTCATTTTCAGATGAAAATCAGCTTGGGGTTTTCTGAAGGCTAGGGGGAAATAAAGGGTATGCCACCATGTTTTCAGAGAGGTGTCCTATTTTGGCATTTTGGGTGGCTTGGGGGCAAAAATCAATTAAAAGATGGTGATTGGAGGTGCTCTTGAGAGCCTGATAGATTGGGGAAAGGGCTTTGGTGGCTCCACACAGGATGTGGGCTACATCTTCCCTATCTTTTCTATAAATCCTCCACTATACACTCCTATGCTGTATTACTACTTAAGAGATTTTCTTCCTATGTGCTTACATGTGCTTTTTCTCCTGACAATTTTCCATCAGATCTACTTTAATATTTAATTCACCTTTTCCTGGGATTTCAATTTTATTATATTTAAAGGAGACACTTATTCTCTTCAGATAACTTCCTATTTATGGAAGATTTGGTCCACACTACAATCGTTTTGATGGCTCAGCTGCAAAAAAGTTTCTAAAAGTTAATTACTTCACACAAAGATGCAAAATAATAAATATTTATTAGATGTAATTATCCATATTAAAGTAGCAGTACATTTTCAACATTGCTAACAGGCACAATTTAATCCTTAATTTACCTAGTGGCTGACACAAGAAAATTCCCACTGAAATTAATTAAAGAAACTGAAACCTGTATTCCCATGCACATTTACTGTGAAGCCTGATTGAATAGGATGGAAGCTGTGTATGAGGAGCTTTGAGCTGCACATTTCTTATTTACACAAATATTTTGCATAATGAAAAAAATAGGAATGTATTGTTTATAAATATAGAAAGGCAACCAGTGTACAACTAGATTTACTCTGATTGACAAGTATAAAATGCAGTTATATCTACTCTGCCAGATCAGAGTTTGGAAAAATGGTTCTGTGGACTGTAACTGGATGAATCCTGCAACCTTCATGGCTTTATTGTCCCAAAGAGTAATTTTTACAAGCTTTAGAATTTGTCAAAGTCCTCAAAGTGTAATATGTATTGGTACAACAGCTCATTTGTAGATATGGAATATTAAACATTAGCACATCCTGTCCTGTAGAAAGATTTGTTTATAATTCAAGAACTCTCTCTCTCTGTCTCTGTCTCTGTCTCTGTCTCTGTCTCTGTCTCTGTCTCTCTCTCTCTCTCTCTCTCTCTCTCTCTCTGGCTTTTCTTCGCAAACAAAGATTCAGGAAGGACTCATCCCACACTTTCTGCAAGTGCGCTGATGACTAAAAAGGCCAATCCGAGATAAACAAGTCTGGTTGTAGGAAGCACAGCAGAAGGTCTCCTTGGCAGATGTTTCAGGGTTGTGATTCTTTCTGAGTTGTTGTTTCTCTTCAAGACTTGTTCGGCGTGAATTCTCAAATAAGGCTGCAGCATTGTGGATAGTGCGTCTCCATGCCTCCCGATGTGAGGCCAGGGCAGACCATTGTTGGTGATCAATTTGGCCAAGCCTGAGGTGTTGTTTCAGGGAGTCCTTGTATCGCTTCTTTGGAGCGCCCCTCTTACGCTGACCCATGGTGAGTTCACCGTAGAGTACTATTTTTGGGAGGCGATGGTCCTCCATCCTAGAAACGTGCCCTGCCCAGCGCAGCTGTGTTCTCAATATCATGGCCTCAATGCTGGTGATCCCTGCTTGCTCAAGGACAGCAAGATTTGTCACATAGCCAGTCCAGTGTATATTTAGGACTGGGCGTATACAGCGCTGGTGAAAGCGTTCAAGGAATTGTAAGTGGTAGCGATAGGTGACCCATGTTTCAGACCCATAAAGGAGAATAGACAGTACAATGGCTTTATACACACTGATTTTTGTGCTTCGCCTCCAAGAACTAGTAGTATGGTAATCAAACTATTTCTGAGCTCTGAACTGAAAAAATTGGCAAAATACTGGGAAAATTCATTTGGAATATTAAGAAGGAAAACATCCCTACAACCAGCTCCCAGCATCAGTACCTTCAGATACATGAGAATCTGCTGTGTTAGAATTTTCTTTCAAATGTAAGATTAAAGTTGCAACAGTTGAACGAGGATCAAGTAGTTTTGCAAGTGGTATTTCCACTCTCCTTTCCACAAAGATATGATTCTGTAGAACAAAAGCTAATGCAGAATCAATTCCTAGTGATGAAAGTGGGGTATGTAATGATAGATCACTAGGAATAATGTCAATCAGGGTTTTCAGAAGTGAGGTGATATAATCAACAGGTCCATCTAGCGATAGGTTCCGGGATACAGCTCCTCCAGTGAGTTCAGGATTTCTACACAACTCTTTGGAAACAAGCTTATAAAAACGACTCTTCAGTGACAGATTTTGAGATAAAACATGACAGGCTAATGTTTGAAAGTTGAGTTTTACTATAGCTTGCTGAGGATTGTTTAGAATTAAGCTTCTTCTAAGATACTCATGAATATCATTCACTTGCAGATCCTCTAAACCTTTGGTATGCAATGCATCTCTTTGACCCTGGTGCTGAACTTGCAAAATTCCAAGGTTGAAGGCACCCCAGTTAATGGACTGTGCTGCAAGGCCACTGTTTCTCCTGTAATGGCAAAAGAGGTCCAGGAAGGAATTGGCAGCTGCATAGTTGGACTGAGTTGCATTTCCAATAAATGACAAAAAAGATGAGTAGCATACAAAATGGTCAAGCTCCTGCCCTTGCGTGGCACGATGAAGGTTGATTGCTCCTGCTATCTTTGGATTTAAAACTTCTTCAAAGTGAGACATGGTGAGCGTTTCAAGATGCCCATCATGCAAAACCATTGCACTATGGAATATACCCTTAACAGGATAGTTTGGAAAAAATTTACTAATAGACTTCATAGCCTTCTCAACCTCAGAAGTGAAAATCACATTGCACTGCAAGGTAACTATTCTGCTCCATTTGTAGTGACCCTGGAGATCATTTAGCTCCTTTTGCATTTCAGTACTTGGATTTCTTCGTGAAAGTATCGCAATTCGACCTCCTCCATTCTGAGCCACAAATTTTACAGTTTCTAAACCAAGCCCTGTGAGTCCCCCTGTAATTATATAAACAGCATTCTGCTTAAATAATCTTCTGTCTGTTTCAAGCATAGGGATATCTGAAATCTTACTATTTTCCTCATCACTTGTCAGTACTGCAACTGGGACACTTTTGCAGTTAAAATAGGATGCAGTATTCTCTGACCTCTCACCTGCTTGCTGAAAAAGGGAAAATGGCAGATGTTTTAATTGTTTCATATTCATTGATTTAAGCCAGCAGTAGATCTCCTTCTGGGATCGTAACAGAGATGCTTTCTGGAAAATATGGGTAAGATTAACAGTATGGATGTGGATATTTTCATGATCAGTTCCAACCAGATTCCTTAAACACTCTGGCTGTTCATTACCATAAACAAGCACAACATCTTTGAGATGGAAAAGACAAGTGAGGGCTTCTTTAAAGATTCCATTTAGTGGAGGCAGGAAAATGAGAGCATTGCACTGATTAACACGTTGCCAGAGACCAGTTACATGGTTTGTAATTACTGCTTTCCATCCTAATTCCTGAGCTGAAAAAGTGAGCACTTGGCACAAAACTGACTCTGGCTCAATGGAAATAATACCTAATATTTCTCCATGCTTTGGCATTGGCAATGTTTGATGCAGCACAACTCTTGCAACCCAGAAGAATGATATGCAGGGCACGTTTCTGAAGAATGGGAATTTTTGGGTACTGAAACAAATTGTTTCTGGAATATGAATTCTTGACACTGCAGAAACTGGATAACATGAAACAATATGGTCTCCCACTTTTAGCTTTTTCACTTCTACACCTGTTGCAATTACAGTGCCACTAAAGTCTAATGCTAATAGTTTGTGTTTATCTGTTGTGTGTGTATTCCAGTACAAGGTTTTCCCAAATTTACAGCTTGATGTACTAACTGGAAAATAGTCTTCTGAGTGGATGCTTATTTTTTGAATTTGAACCTCAACACTGTGGTTATCAAGTTGAATCTGTGAGCTGGCGACTTTAGCTGAAAGATCCTTCACATTGTATGGATCTGCTGTGTACAGAATGCACAGTTCTGAGTCCTGAAGTGGGTAGGAAGGTGTACTGAAGGCAGCAACTTCAATCTGTGTGCGTCTAATTTCAGAAGTGTAAATCCTACCTTCATCAATCCAGACTTCTGGATAATCTTGTGCTTTATATTTCACTAAAACATCTGCTAAAGCTGAGATGTCTACTGTGCTTGTAGAGCTGATGTCAATAATCTGAAATGAAATTTCAGGGACTTCAGACATGCAAGCTCGAGTCATGCCATTCAAAGCAAAGCCAGGATTTATGTGGTCTACTTTCCCTTCTGATGTCCTGTAAGTAATTATTGTAATGGAGCAATGGGAGTTCTTCTCCCTTAATGCAATAACAACTTGGCGAAATGCCTCACAACACCTTACTGAGTATTTCACCACCTTCTCTGGTAAAGATTCATTCAGTTTTTGGATACCCCACATAAACAGAACATCTTGATATCCTTGCAGCTCTAGGTTAATCTTACTCTGTGCATTCAGGTCTGGTCTCTTGGCTACCAACATTTTGTCCCATTCATGATAAGTAACAAATCTAGACTCACTGTGTAAGTAATTCCTGAGCTGCTGTGCTATCCCAGATTTGTCAACAAACACTACAACTCTAGGTGCCTTTGGCAAATTTTGCATTGTTTGCTCAGATGTGATTTCTTTCCAATTATTTTCAAACAAAAAATCATTTTCATGCTTTGGAGTTTCTTTTACAAAAGTGATTTGGACACCTTTCAGTTCTGCCAAAACAGACCCATGCTTATCTGTGAAACATCCACAAAACTGTAAATAATTATCAGTGGATTTGCTTGTTTTTATATATACCACCATTTCCTCTTGCAGAGCTTGACCAACTATAAGACTGCTTATGCCAGAAAGGAAGGCTACTTTGTTCTTGGATACAACTTTAGCCAACACTACCACCATTTGTAGAAAACAATCCAAGAGTAGTGGGTGGATATAATACTGATAGATTTCTTCTGCTGTTTGTCTGTTCACTTTTAAAGTTGTTATAGCCTCTTTCAGATCTTCACAGTAAAATATATTGCATAGCTGCCTAGAAGTAGGACCATGATGGAATCCAAACTGTGTCAGTGCTTCATAAACTTCACTTTCTCCAATAACAGACCTACACCTGTGAAAAATGTCTTTGAGAGAGATGATCTTTTCTTCAACTGATGTTTCAGGATTCTTAGTAATTTGGCCTGACACATAAACCACATTGGTTGATCCAGAGAGTATCCTGAAATCAGATAACCTTTCTTTTGAGTCCACTCTTATCTTTAAAACATGTAAATTTTCATTTAAAATACATGGTTCTGTAAAAATAATATTCATATGACAAAAACTTAAGGGCACTTTTGGTCTTGACTTAGTCATCACAGCTGCCAAAGCTAGTTCCACAAAAAATGCACCTGCGATTAAAGTAGCACTCTGATTTTTGTGCTCATATAAATATGGAGGGAGGACCTCAGAGATGGTACAGATGAATTCTGAGCTTTCATCATTTGTACTGACAATTAAAGGATGACATGAGCATCCAGCGATGTTACTTGCTTGCTGATTAATGTTGTGATGTGACATTAGCTTGTTATGTTCAAATTGATACCTGGGATAGGCTGCTGGTACATTTTGATACCCTTCATAAAAATGCAGCCAATCAACATTGAATCCCAGTTCAAACAAATCTTTTACCATATTAAAAAGAGCCAAATCTTCTCTATCAGTTTGCATGGAATGGAAAACTCTGGTTTGTGCTCCTAAGGTTTCAGTGATATATGTTTGCAGCTCTCTATGGGATCCGATTTCTACAAATGCAATATTGTCCTTGTCCTTTGCTGAAGCCACTATGGCCTCTGCAAAACAAACAGGTTCTCGAGCCTGTCTGGCCCAGTACTTGCCAGTGACAAAGTCACCCTCTGAAACAGCCTTCCCTGTTGTTGTCGAAATCAAGTTAATTTCTGCCTTCCCTTTCTTTAATTCTGACAGACTTGCTGCCAGCTCTGTTAATATTGGATCCATCATGTGGCTGTGACATGCAACTGGAACATTTAGAGCATGAAGAAATATGTTTCTTGTGTTGAAGTGCTCAGCTAGATGCTTCTGAAGGTCGTTGATGGCATCAGCATCCCCTGAGAAGGTACAAGACTGAGGACTGTTAAATGCTGCTACACAGACTTTTCCTGAGAATGCTCCAAGGGCTGCTGACACTTCTTGAACAGGGACATTCCCAACAACTAGCATTCTACCCCCAGTGACCTTAGCTTGTAGCCTGCTCCTGTGATAGATTACTTTGACAGCGTCTTCCAGGGAAATCAAGCCAGCACAATGGGCAGCAGCCACTTCTCCAACTGAATGCCCAACAGCTGCAGTTGGCCTTATGCCCCAATATTGCAGAAGTGCAGCCAAGGCCACCTGAACTGTGAAGAATAAAGGCTGGGCAATTTCAGGTTTGGACAAATCCTTGTGCTCAGTTTCTGTTAATTCCAAAATTCCAGTGGGTGAAAGCTGTTGAAATAACTGTTTGATTTCGATGCATTTGTCTCTAAACACAGGCTCAGATTTCAGCAGGATTTTACATATCCCTCTAAAATTCAGCTCATTACCAGAGAACACAAAAACTAATTGTGGTGGTTTCTTAGATGGAGACCCTCCCATTGCAGCTGCAGAAACAAGCTGTTGCTGTAGGTGTTGTAGAGAGGACACCACAAATGCTTTTCTATAATTATAGTTGATGTGGCTTCTTCTACATGCAGATGTATAGGCCAGATTTTGCAGTTTTGTTGAGTCACTTCTTTTTATGTGCCTAGCTGTGTCTTCCATTGCCTGCTTGAGAGAATTACCTGAGACTGCAGAAATGACAAATAATTCAATGGGCCTTTTGACTGGAGAGAGAACTTGGTTTTGCTTAACCTGTCTGACAACCACATGGATATTGTTCCCTTCACATCCAAAACAATTGATTCCAGCTACTCTGCCAAATTCACTAGATTCATCCCATTTCTCCACTCTAGTTGGAATGGAGAGATTTAATTTCTTTGTATTTATGCTACTAGTGCTTTCTGAAAAGTACAAGGATGGAACAATCTTTCCATGGTGCATCATGAGAAGTACTTTGATTAAACCGGCTGCTCCAGCGGCGGATTCTGTATGTCCAATGTTCCCTGTAACTGAACCAATCTTGAGAGGGGGCAAGTTAGAAAGCCTATTTTTACCAATGATATTTCCTAAGCTCTCAGCCTCTGTGGCATCTTGAACAGGGTTTCCTATGCTGTGTGTTTCAACATACTGAACTGCTGATGGGTTGATCTGTGCTGGATAAATGCTGAGCAATAACTTGTCTTGTTCTGCTTGAGACAGTCTGGTGGTCGATTTTCCATTCTGGCTAACTGCAATGATGCTGATAACACCCCATATTTTGTTGAAGTCTTCCTGTGCCTGTTATTGAGGGAAAGATGCAAGAAATACTCAATGCTGCATAGCATAAGTAGCGCTAGTAATAATTAGTAGACATGAGTTATTAACCTAAATCCCACTGATTTCTATGAGTCTACTGTAAATATGAGTGGATCCAACCCATTGCTGGTTTGATTGGATTCCAAGCACCATGAGTCTAGACTGCTTACTGCAGAACAATAGAAGGGCTCAACATACAAAGCTGTCTGCTATACTGACTTTTTTCAGCCTCAAGACATTCATCATTTGCATTAGACCTCCAAATGGAGTTTCTGGAAGTTGAAGTCCAATGTATTTGGAGAGCCAAAGTAATATATTGAAGCCCCTTCTCTTTAAGCAGAGTGGAAGAGATGGTAATTGTTATGTGGCAAAATGTATCCCATAGGTTATTATTTATTTATTTAATGAAAAAAAAATTAGTGACATATATCTGGAAATTTCAAACTGTATATGAAATTTAAACCCAGTGTAAAAAAATCAAAATACAGTGTCTACACACCAATGGTGATAAAATGCATGATAGCTAAACGTACTGGGAATTTTGCAGAAATAGATTACAGGGGGCCCTTGGTATCCACTGGGATTTGGTATCCACTGGGACCCTCCATGGTATCCTCCATGGATACCAAAATCCATGAATGCTCAAGTCCCATTATATACAATGGCATAGTAAAATAGTGTCCCTTATATAAAATGGCAAAATCAGGGTTTGCTTTTTGGATTTTTTTTTCTTTTTGGGCATATTTTCAAGCCATGGATTGTTGAATCTTTGGATGCAGAATCCATGGATATAGGCAGCTGACTATATCTTGAATATGTGCCTAAATATTATTCCATAGAATGGGAAAGCACCATACTAATACTTTGCCCCAAATAATCACAAACAGACCTCACAATTGTGTGGCACTAGCAGGATGGCCTCACTCACTGAATGATCTCAGGTACTGAATGGGTCTTTATAGGAGAAAGTAGTCTGTTAGGTAACCTCAAATTATTTAGGGCTCATTGTACTAACCACAAAAACTTCAAATGTGGGAGCAAATAGGTACAATATACTACTAGCAGGTTATACCATTCAGCACCCTAACCAAAGCATTCTGCAATATTTAATGACAACTGCACATAAAACACATTGCAGTAAATCAGCCTTAAGTTTTGCAACATCTGGACATCTGCAGACAAGCTATGCTGATCCAATAAAAGCTGCAGTTTATTTATCAGCCAAATGGGATAACATATTTGTAAGTATTCCTTTACTGCACAATTTGCTAGTTAAGGATGTTTAATCAGTGGAAGAAAACTGCAAGCTATTGTGATGCAGTGGTTTGACTCTCAGATTAGGACTGGGAAACCCAGATTCTAATACCTCTCAGCCAAGAAGCTCCCAGTGTGACTATGGGTCAGTCAATAGCTAGCCAAAGGATTGTTGGAAGATAAAATATGGGAGGAGAAATATACTGTATATACATCATTAGAGGCAAGGTAGTAGTCAAATGTGATTGCATTCCCATGCCAGACGTCTCGCCCTCCCACCTTTTCCCCTAATAATGACAAACACATGAATATATTTGGAAAGATATATTGGTAATGATATGGTAGATATATATTGGTAATAAAGGCCACACCTTTATTGATAACAGCTGCAGTGGTTGGCTCACATCACATGGGTCCAAATCCATACATTGACCAACCAGAATGCTGGTTGATGAAATCACTGTCAGTTAACCACTGCCACCACCACTGATGAAAGGGGGTAGGAGTCCTGCCCAGGCCCCACATTCCCAACGACCTCCACCCTCCTCTTACTCACCAACTGTTGGGAAAGTGGGTCTCCATGAATTTGAACTTGACCATGAACTTGATGGAGACCTCCCCTCACCAAAAAGTAGCAATGTCCCACCTTCTCTCAGAGAAACCAATCAGGGCAAAGATAACCTGTCCTGATTGGTGCTGGCTTCCGCGCCCCTTCCTGGCCCACGGGGCAGGGTGGGAAGGAGAATGCAGCAATGGTGGCCTCCATGCTGGCCGCCCTGTGGGCTGCAGGGGCTATAGGAAGAAGGGGGAGCCGACCAAGCCACAAAAGAGCTGCCAAGTGAGGAGGTAAGTCCAGCAGCTCATTTTTTAAAAAAACCTCTAAAAATGGTTACAGATGCTCCTAAATAGCCAAGAATATTTCTGTATATTTCCATTAAATGTCCATCCAAACTTGGGAAAAGTTGTTTTAAAATCAGATGAAGAGAAGGGCAGAAAAAAATAGTTGGAAAGTTGAAGACTCGGAACAGTGACTGAGCATTTCACATCCTCCTTATAAAGATGTCAGAAAGTATACATGGTCCTTGGCCCTCTACTTAATCCTCCTTAATCCTAACCTTGCACATTATTTTCAGGTTTTAGGGAATCCCTGCACAAACATTATTACATTACAGCTCAGAAAACATTTAATTTTTTCAGTCACAATCTCTTGCAGGATCCCTAGCAATCTCACATGGAACCTAGTGAACTCTGGCTGAGAAACCATGAGATAGGCTAAGAGATAGTGATTGGCCCAAAGTCACACAAGGAACATCATGGCTGAGTAGAAATCCGAACCCTGGTCTCCCCAGTTTTAGTCTGTCATTTTGACCACTACATCATACTGAAGTTAATTGAAGGTGAAGACTCTTGGGATCCAGGAACTGTCTATGAGAGGCTGTGGTGAAATTACAGACATGCTGCTTAGAGGGCGTATTCTTATTTATGTTGTGCTTGCATATTTTAAAATAAATATTTTAGAAGACTATACACTTCCAGAATCTCCCTGGCATGTATCACTGCTTGTGGAAATGGGGAGTGAAAAATAGGCACCCTACCTTTAACAGTGACTTCAACAAAAGAACACCACAACCTTCTCCTCTTCCATAGCCATCTGCCTTCTTAGAGAATGGTTTACTGATTCCATCAGGAGATATCATTTTTGTTTTACTGAGAGAGACAAACTTCCAAGGATCGATGATACAATTCACTCCTCCACAAAGAGCAGCTTCACAGTCTCCTTTATCAAATGTACATAAAGACAAAAAGAACCAGAAACAGTTTAAAGAGTGGTATCCCATTCACATGCACAAGAGGAGTTGATGTTTATGACATATTTTCTCTTGTGATATTTTTGTCAGATACATTGTTTATTAATTTATTTAAATGTTTATATCCCACCCTACATCATGAAATCTGAGGGTCGTGGAGAAGTAAAATCAATATGTGGCAAATCCTAAACAAGAAGGAAATATAGACTGAGACAAACTCTCTAAGGTTTCTACCTCCAACAAAGGTAAAACTTCTCTTTTGGACTATAATTGGCTAGTTTTACCTGGACAGCACCTAAAAGTTGTTTCCAGATGCAGCAGTACAACAACTTCTTGAAAAATCCAATGATCTCTGCCTAACAATGGGGCCCATGTTCTCACAAAGGAACAAGGACATACTGGATACCAGAGAAGTTGCCTCACTGTTGCAAAAGGATTTAAATTTTACTGTCTTTTGACTCAGCTCCACCTGGCCAGGAAGTAGGAGTAGCTTCTGCCTGCATGAGATGCCTCACCTGAACAACAATTCAAGTAACATCTGAAACAGCATGTAGGCCTGTGACTCCAACATAGTCACTTTTCTTTCTTTATTTTTAACATACTTTGCCTGATGAAGAAGCCAGTAGAGCTTTGAAACTTTGCATCATGTGTTTTGCATTTGGTCAGCCAATAAAGGTATCATGTTTTGTGTGGATTTTGGATTTTGTTTTGCTGCATGGCCAACGCGGCTACCCTGAATGTGTTTTCTAAAAGAGAAAAAGAGTTGAGCATCTTCAGCATACGAATGGCATTTAACTCACTCAGCAGATTCAGATAGGTATTAAGCAGCATGGGGGATACAATGGAACTCTGCAGCAGCTAACAGCTTAACAGCTATGAGACTGAACAGAAATCCCACCACGCTACTCTCTAAAACCAGCCCCATAGATAGGAGCAGAAGCACTGTAAACAGTGCCTCCTACTCCCTTCCTACAGAGCTGGTCCAGTAAGAAACCATGATCAATGGCAACAAAAGCCACAGAGTATCACCCCCGCTGCCTTTTGCCCAGAGTAGATTGTTAGTAAGAGTAACTAAACTCATTTCAGTGCCATATCCTAGCCTGAAGCCAGACTGAAATGGGTCCTGATAATCTGTTTCTTCCAACAATGTCTGAAGTTCCCCAACCATATATTGAAACTCCTCCTGGGTCAGGTAGGACAGACTTTGGAGGAAAATCCAGGAAGAGGTGAGTTTGTGTCTTACGGTCACCTTACTAAGCATGTCAGCTTCAAATGCATAAAATGTAAAAACGTAATGGTTATATAATTAGACTCTAAGTAAATGTTACTTAATTATCTGTGAATGGGAAAAGAAGGACCATGCCAGGTGCAGGGAGCCTCAAGGGCAAGAGATGAATCTGGCCTGCTCAGATTTCTGAGAAGACTATGTCCCTTCCCCATGACATGACCACTTGATGGTCCCCCAGTTTTTGTGTGAGATCCTTTTCACCAATCTAACAGGTTGAAATGTTCCCTAATGCTTAGTTAGTGGCAATAAGAGCTTTAATCTGACCTATGCTGGTAGTTTTGGGCACACCCTTTCCCCTTTGGCCACACACACCATTGGATTGCACTCATGCATATTTTGTCTGGAACAGAATTCAGCCCTTTGGCACTCTTGGTCTGTAGTAATGAGTAACCTTGGCAGATCTGGTGGGGGGTGGGATTTTATGCTCCTGGGACCACATGGACAAAAGAAAATGAAAACCTTTTTGAGAAGTGGCTGGAGGT
Source organism: Gambelia wislizenii (assembly GCA_030847615.1). Lineage (NCBI taxonomy): Eukaryota > Metazoa > Chordata > Lepidosauria > Squamata > Crotaphytidae > Gambelia > Gambelia wislizenii. The sequence goes on along the minus strand of JAUMIR010000006.1, from coordinate 134,028,268 downwards.
CCAGTTTTGGTTCTCAAAATGGATCCATTACAGGGAGGCCTTACAACCTATTTAAAAGTGGATTGCTGCTGCTGGAGGAGGATGTTCCTGGAATCTTTAAAGTCAAAGGCTTTAATTCTATTACAGATAAAACATTCAGGGCTGCAGTCCAATGCACCCTCCCCTGCTCTTCTTTATCTATTTCTTTTGCCAGAAAAATTAGAGTATTGAGGTAGCAATGTTAGCAGAGGGGGGAGAACTGAGATATCAGCCCCATTTTTCTAAAGGTGAAACAGCAGTCCTTGGATCCTGAATCCCTATATAAAGATATCTAATATCTTTGGCCAAAGAGGTTCCTTACCCTTGAACAGAAATCCACTAGCAGTCCCAAAAAATAGATTGGGGCCATGGATGGGAAACTTTATTTGGTCATGGATTTGAATTTCCCCTTCCCAAATCAATCCAGGGAGTAGGGCCCCATCCTTCAAAACACCTCCTGCAATGGCATGTGTTGTGAACACACAACAACAACAACACAACAACAACAACAGTTATAGGCTTTCCTTGTAAACAAAGCTTGGAGAGAACAAGGATGGAAAATTTAGCTTTTCAAAGCAAGGCTGGGTGTGAAAGACCCTATCTTGTGCCCAGCAGTCTATCTGTAGTTGGCATTTGGAGCAGACAGCTCTTTGGCCTGCTGTTACTAGCAGCACTTTCCCAAGTACTGATCTGTAATTAAAATAATTAAACTATCAATTAATTAATCAATCAATCCCTGTGTGTGTGTTTAGAAAAGTTATTAATGAACATTCATAATCTTTATGCCTAACTTCCAATACCTTGTTTAATGGCTTGGTAACCAAGATGTAAAGCAGAAAGGAATGACGAGTGCCCTGTATCAATGACAAGTGATGGTCCATTCAAATTAAAAGTGTATGAAATCCGGTTGGCTGCTGTGCTTGATGCTGCCCCTGTGCCATCGTAATGGTTTGTTTTGGCAACTGCCCTGCTGTTAATGGACTCATAATCTCGATTCATTAGACCTGTAAATATAGATGTTATATTTTTAAGTCAATACCACTATGTGACACTCTAATGTATTTCCAAATGCTTACCTTCCCATAGAGGCATCTATCTCAGGAGGTAGAATGCAAGGGAGCAGAGAAAACCATCCACTGTATGTCTGTCCACCTCGGATGGTAGAACACCTTGCACCACTGAAGCCTATTGTTAATCCCAACTAGATTAGATCCATCGAATCAGTGAAATTTACCTACATGTTGAGTTACCATTTAACAGTTGATTCAGTGGGTTTACTCTACCTGGGAGTAACCAATAGAATTTTAGCCATAGGTTCTCCAACCCAAGTTATCTCCACAAGAAACCTGCAAGTTAGATTAGTTTGAGGGCTAATAGGACCAGATGTGACAATATATGTCTATAAAGCTTGTGAACAAGTTTTATCTGAATGAATATACAGTGCTACTCATGCTCTCTCAGGGCATGATGTTCATACTAAGCATGATGTTCAAATTTTTAGCCCAACTGTACGAGCATTTAAAAAATATATATAATATAGCTGGATAGGAGATGGAGTTATATTGAACTGGGACTATGATGTTGCCAGAGGAAGTTTTATTCCTCCATCCCTGCCACAGTCACCCAATTAAAAGTGCCCTGCTTTACCTGCTAATTGTAAAGTTTATCCAGTGAGCTTCACAGCTCAGAAAGGATTTGAACCTTGACCTCTTAGTCTAATACATGACACTGACACTCTTAGAAGAATAAGCTGCTTTGTTCATTCAGAGTCTACTTAATGAATACCCAGAACTGTCATTCCTGGTAAAGCAATTCTCTAGATCAGGAGTAAGTGTCAGGGGTTAGGGTGACATATTGCCCTCCCCGCTGGAGACCCTGGAGATCCATACCCCCTACAGAGCCCCCTAAAAATGAATATTTGCCCCAAATGTCCCCCAACACTCTCTAGGAAGTTTGGTGGACAATTAAATCACTTTTTAAACCCTCTCTAGGCTAGGGACTTTTTCAAACCGGGTTAAAAACCCCGAGGAGGCCAGGAGAAGAACGGGGCTGTCGCGCTTACAGAGCCCTGTTTCAGACAGCCCCATCCTCCTCTGCCCTCCTCCAAACCTCCTCCTGACCTTCTCCCATGCTGCGGGCGCTGCTTTTTATTGACGGAGGTTTTCCATCAATAAAATGCAGCACCCGCAGCACAGGGGAAGGTCGGGAGGAGGACGGAGGAGAACTGCGTTGTCTGAAATGGGGCTCTGTCAGTGCGACAGCCCTGTTCTTCTCCCGACCTCCTCGGGTTTTTTTTACCCCATTTGAAAAAGTCCATAGTCAGAGCCTTACTGTACTACACTATTATAGCACTATTATTCCACTTTAACTGCTCTGGCTGCCTCCTGTGGAATCCTGGGATTTGCAGTTTAGGAAAGGGCATTTAGACTTCTCAGCCAGAGAGCTCTTAGGCCTCACTAAACTACAAACCTCAGAATTTCATAGGAGGCAGCCAGAGCAGTAAAAGTGGAATAATAGTGCTGTAACAGTGTGAGATGATAAGGCTCTAAGGGGCTTGCCACACTGCAGAGAAAAGTGGCAAGGCAGCAGGAACATTTTGTCTTGCCTGCTTCCTTTCCTCATTATGTCGTCATTCTTCCCATGGGGGAGTAAGCTAAAACTGCATCTTTTTGCTAACAGGTTTTTCTGGTTAGCAAAAAGACACGGTTTTACCTCGGTCCCTCATGGGACTGGAACGAAAAAACGACGCCATATGGTAAGTCAGCATGGGAGTTGGATGTTATGTAATTAGACAAGCCTTTCCCCTCATACAATCTCTCACCAACAAAAACCCCTGTTTTGGTGCCACTGATATTTTCACTCATGACTCCTGCATCTTCCAGTGCTCTGTAGGTACATTCCAGGAGTAGCTTTTGCTGAGGATCGATGTGTTCAGCTTCCTCCTTGTTAATGCCGAACAACTGATTGTCAAATACATTAAATCTAAAAAATTAAAAAAAAAATGGAAATTGAGAGAACATGCTGCATCCAGCATGGCTCACACACAACAAGCTTAAACTTTTAAGTTAATGTAACTTAATTCTACATACTCTTTTTATCAGCAAACTGTATGGTCTAGATAGGGCATAGAAGCCACCATCACAATATTATTTTCATAGCACATAGATGATACCAAATCCAGTATTGCATATGACTTGGTACTGTGGTGCATCATAGAAACTGACTTTCAAGTGTCAATTTACACTACTCATGTGCAAGCACAATACAGGATATCAGCCTATGGTGTTTTTACACCCATGCACCAAATAAGCATTACTAAAGAGGTGCATCACCAATACCCACATGTCTCTCCATAGTTTAGGCTCAGTTTTATACACAGATCTTATGGTGTTCTTATTTATTTTTCGATAAATACTATTGTGATTGTTCTTTAAATTTTAAGCAGTTCACATCTCTGTTCAGATGGAAATTCTGTCTCGCTCTCAATTTGCAAATCTAGAACCTTGACTACTGTACTTTATTAGCAAAGTATAAGACTTACTCATCAAGAAGAGCAGCACGAGTTGTACGTATTTTACCTGGCTTGTTATTATCCGGATCATACCACTCTCCAATGTTAAATCTTTCTGGAGGTATTTCTGTAGTACAGTTTCTACCATTTTCCAGCACTTCCCAGAAACTGTCAAGTCCTTCACCTGTTGGAGGGAGTTTAAAGAAATAAACAAGCAAACAAATATGTTTAATTGTACTGTTTTTATTTCCAAAATGCCATGCCTGTAATGTTCAATCCATTTGAAATTTGCTGATTAAATTGTATATGTCCAAAAAGCCAGAAGTGGGTGTCCATTTGGACACACAGTTATTACTTAGAAATGCCTTGTGAGGCTTAAGATTTGCTTCAGAATGCAATATTTATATGTATGAATAGCCTACAAACTTACATCTGAAGGGGAAAAACCTTCCACAAAGATTGATGATAGCACATCTCCTAAAAGGTAGCCTCCTGCAGACCTGAGGTGTATGACCTGGTGACTCAGGGCTTCTGTTAGGGAGTAAAGCCTCAAACTACCTATTCATAATATGTGTTGTATTATGTCATAAAATTAATAATCCATAATATGTATTGAAATGAAGGTACTGCTTGTTAAAATGAGTTGCACTAAAACAAAGATTTCAGGCAAAGATGATGCTTGGAACATCATACCAGAAACAATTCCAGTGGCTGGTGTATTATTTTTAAAAGCTTAGTTTGAATACCAGAAGTGAGTCTGTGTTGAATAAAGAACTGAACTCAGGAGCCAAACTGAAACTGTGCCTGGTAATTTCTTAATTCCATCGCCTCTCATACTCTGTCAAGAAAGAAAGAAGCAAAGGAATGCCCTCTTTTTCTCAATATTTTAGGACTTCATTGAGAGCACAAATAGTCCTAATTGGAGGGAAGCAAACTAATAATAGTAATAAATTGATGTCCTCTTGTTGTAGAAAGGAAATCAAACATATGAAGTGCACTTGAAAATATGCAAAATCCCCAGTTTGTAGTAGATGAAGCCTGATGGAATTTTCAGCATGTCACAATCATATCTCCAGCATCATGCCAGAGATGTATAACATTAGGAGCTTCCTAGGGTTTGTTTGTATGTTTCACTCCAGGTCATAAATGCTTGGCTTGGATTGTGCAACCTCTTCTGAAAACAGTTATAACAATTTTATAATAATTACCATACTGTAGAATAATCAACGAGTTAAGAGGGTGGGAAGAGAGGAGAGGAGAGGAGAGGAAAAGGAGAGTAGGAAAAGCAGGGGGGGGGAATAATGTGCAGATACATTGGTTTTATTTATCATAGGATTACCTCCTGGAAAGTTGCATCCTATTCCCACAATAGCGACTTCAATCTTAGATGCCATCTTTATTTTATTTTTCTATTTATGCTGCCACTGGGCAAGACAATCGTCCTCTAGAAGATAAAAAAAAGTTATAAATATTTATTTTTCACTTGTCACATTGCAAATTGGCTTTAAAACATAAGGACATATTTGTAATGGCTGTCTACTAACAGAGTACACTAAATTCTAGGCCCTAATAAAGAACTTTTCTGGCTTTGAATATGTTGGGATAAAGCATCTGTGATTTTGCATATACTGTATTGAAGATTTGTAAAGTATTGCCAATACAGAAATAAAACAAATATTAATCTCTAGATCAAAATTTTAATTATGTTATGTTGTTCTTAGTCAAGGCCTCTACATATTCCTGTTATTTGACATATAAAATATTCTGATAGCTATCAATATTTTTGGGATGTATGGCCATTATTGTTAAATGGCAAATGTTTGTGTGATAGAATGCTTAAGAGCTTAAATACTAGCTGGAAGTCCCTGGTTCAAAGTCCACTTGTATACATTGAGTGGTCTTAGGCAAACTAGTAGCTCTTAACTTTATAACAGAAGTGGGAAAATGTGGCAAGGACAGGAGCCAATTTTTGTCCACCTTCCCAGAGGATGAAATGTCATGTTTTGGGGCCAAAGATTTTCTGAAAATGTGACCTGAATGTGATTAGAAGTCACTTCCAGCTTTAGCTTTTGGTATTTTCAGCTGATTTTTGGGTACTTGCTTTTAATTTGTGGGGCAGGGAGCTAGGGTTTGCAAAGTACTGACTATGGTAAACCTCCATATTTGTGAGTGGTTTTGTAGTATTTGGAAGATTAAAATTTGAGGTGCTCCAAGGGCTTTGGGGTAATTAGAGGGACATGAAGACCACAAATAAGTGATTGGTGCACTTTTCCCATCCCTGCCCCATAATGTGGAGGATAATAAAAACACAAAATCATGCTGGATCAGATGCTAGTCACGATTCCCATAACAACCAACCAAATGCCTATGCAAAGCCCACAAACTAGATATGAGAACCATTATCACCCTCCTGCTTGTGTTTTCCAGCCACTGATATTCAGAAACATGCTGCTGTGCTACAGGAAGTAACAGCCATTAAAAAAATTAATGCTGTATGAAAGATAGCTTTATCATCCATTAACTTGCCTTATTTTCTTTGAAGTCTGTCCAATATAGTAGCCGTTGGTACCGCCTATCATAGCAAATCCCACAGTTGCTGTGTTGTTTGAGCAAACACTTTGGCCCCGTCTACACGATTTAAATAATATGTACGGCATGCAGAAGTTCGCGCTTTGGTACACACGGCCGTTCAGATTCACACGCATCCAAAAGAGGGGGGCTCGGTTTTCCACCCTGAAATATGCTCATGCGGTGTTCGGGAGGGAAAGCGGATCGCGATGAGAAATCCGTGTGCCGTTCGGATGGCTGACGGGTCTGTACGGTCCATTCGCACACACACGAACAGGCAGTGTAATCTGATTGGCTGGCTGAGTAGAGGGGGCAGGGCTAGCACAGAGGGGAATTGGGAGCAGCCGCCATGTTGGTTTCCTGGCTAGCGAGAGTCCGGTACATCCATGAATTTTATATATTTATTTATTTTTATTTTATATTGTAAATAGGGAAAACCGACTTTCCGCAAAGCAGGAACCTTTTAAAAAAAAGCGGCGGGAGATTTAAAACCGCCGCTTGGCTTGCTCGCTCCAGCCAGCTTTGGGAAGGGGGCTCATACAGAGTTTAGGGGGGTAAAAAAATCATGTAGGCGGATCGTCTGCATACGAACGACAGCCTATTTGTATTTTTTACCCCCCAAACGGATTTTTTTATGATCGTATAGACACACCCTTTATTGTATCTATTCTGAATCTCCTAAGATTCTGCATTGGTGGATGAACCTGAGGTTTAATTTTGGCCAATTATCAATGGCTTAATTGGAGCAATTGCACCAGGCCCCACATAGGCTACCAAGCCCAGCACTGTAGGTAAAATGTGTTGTTTTCTTCCCTTCATTCTTCGTTTACTTTCTGAATCTCCCAATGTTTCTAATGATATCAATATTTTGTGTGTTACTTGTGTAATTGAGTAAAACTCTGTTGGAACAGGCTGTTGGTATCATTGAATTTGCAGAACTCTAAATGGGTTTACGCATGAAGATTCTGTTGCTGCTGCTATGTTCTATACAGTATTATGTTTGTTTAATTAATTAATTTCTATTAATTTTCATTTGTCAGAATAGGTCACACAGTGTAGAAAGGGGCCCTTACTTTAGGAACTGCTCCAAAAACACATTAGTCCAACCTTGAGTTATAATATTGTAAGGAAGAGAGAAAAATATCTCCCTATCCACTTTCTCCATATGCATATTACACACTTTTAACTTGTCTCCCTTTTTCTTTCCTCCCCTAAATTAAATAATTCCAACTGTTGTAATCTTTCTCTCACAGGGAGGTTGCTGCAGTCTGTTCATCATTTTGGGCACCCTTTCTGCACCCCAGCTGTAGTATATTTTGGAAGGGTGTATCCCAGGAGGATATAAGCACATAGTCCAGGAGCTAACTTCCAGAGAAGTGTATCTAAAGAAACTTAACTGTTTTTCAGCCATTCTCTAACAGACAAGCCTGAGCAGTTGCAGAAAGCCTCAAACAGATATTCAGACTATACTCACTTTTGTAAACTTTACAAGTTTACGGAAAGGGAAACTATTGCTTCAAATTTAATTCAGTTATGCCAAGAAAATATTTTTTTGACAATTTTCTTTTAAAAATACAGTACAATCAAAATTAGAAGCATGTTGCATAAATATTCTTGTTTGCAAGTTGGTGGCTTCTAACCCCTCATAAGGGACTGCTATTCCAAAAATGTTATCTAAAGCAGGGATTTGAACCCTGGTCTCCAGAGTCACAGTCCAACGCTCCAACCACTACACCCGCTTGGCCATGGAAACACACTGGATGATCTTGGGCAAGTCTCTCAGCCTCAAAGGAAGGCAAACGCAGCACCCCCTTCTGAAGAAATCCCCATTATAGGTTCGCCTTTGGGTCGCCCTAAGTCAGAAACTACTTGAAGGCACACCACAATAACAGAAGGAGAGGAGAATAGAGACCTGTGTTGACTGAGGTAAATCAAACATGACTGACTGACTGATATCCTGATTTCTGCTTAAAAACATTGACACCACCACTCATAAATAAGACAGATGTTAGGTTAGTCTATGTCTATATGAGTGGATGCTGTAGGTTAGAGTAAGCAGATGTAAAAAGATGTCAAAGTCCTAAGGGGCTGGCTGTGAAGCCTTGTGCTGGGATACTTTGTAAGCCTGGGGTAAATTAGAGCATGAGAATGCCACACCTGCTTAGTTAGCCAGGAAACTAATAGCTCAGTGAGCTCAGTTAAATTTTAGTTCTCAGATAATAGATTGAGTGTTGTGGGAAAATGCCTCCAGAGGTAAGGAACCTGTTTTGCCTGACAAATTTGTAGCCCTCCTTTCAATATAAAAATGGCCATGTTGATTTTGACAAGATGTATTTGGATGTTCATATTGGTTCACAGCTCCTTCCTTCTCAACAGTCTTCTGATCTCTCTTTGTTTGCTTTTGACTAATTCCTGGACATCTTTGATACTTCAATAACTTTATTATTTTATTTATTATAATCAGAGCTTGGAGGTTTTTATTTATTCATTTATATCCCACCTTTTGCCCGAAATTTGGACTTAAGGCCCATCTCTCAGTGAACGAGGCCCACCCTTCAGTAAATATGTCATAATCTTATCTATAGCCAATTTCTACAGACGCCCAATGATCCATGGACACAACATAGACTTTCAGAAAGGTTCTGATACACTGCAGAAATAGTGCAGTTTGACACTGCTTTATCCGCTATGGCTCAATGATATGGAATTCTGGGATTTATAGTTTTGTGAGCTATTTAGCCTTCTCTGTCAGAGAGCTCTGGGGCCACAACAAAAACAAATCCCAGGATTCCATAGGATGGAGCCATGATAGTTAAAGTGGTGTCAAATTGCATTATTTCTGCAGTGCGTCAGCAGCCATAGTCTTAAACCCCACAAACTGGTTAAGGTAACTAGAACATGCAAGAAGTCAACAACTGAATCTGAGGGGTTATCTAGACAGTGAAAATACTCTTCGTAGAATATGATCTGTCCCAACACACTGCGAACAAGATTTATGGTATTCGGAAGGAGGTGGGCTAAAAACTCTACAAACCATGCAATAAAAGGGATTGCTGTTTCCCCCAAAGTTTCCTGGAAAATGCACATAGATGTGCATTTTTGCACATGTGGACATCAAAATGCACAGTGATACGCATTTTTGCTCAACTGCCCATTACCAGCGCATGTGAACACTCCATTCAAACAGATGTGCATGCATTCAAATCGGCAGTAAAATAGTGGAGACAAAACACCATTGTTGTGAATGGGCAAAAATGCACACCCACTTACAGTATATTTCTCTTTGAGAAAGCCAATAATAAACTTATACAGTTGCCCTGCCACTTTCGCGAACTTAGCATTCGCGGTTTTGATTATTCGCGGTTTTTGGAGGGCCCCCCCGCCCTCCCAAAACTGTGACAAGGGGCCTCCTGGAGGCCCCGTGAAGGCCCGGGGTGGGAGGGGGGAGAGCCGGGGAGGCATCCATGGGTCTCTGGAGGCCCCGTGAAGGCCTTGGAAGGGAGTGGGGAGTCCGGGGAAAGCGACTATGGGGCCTCCGGAGGCCCCATGGTCACTTTGGCGGGGGAGGGGGAGGGCAGTCATTATTCGTGGAATTTTCACATTCGTGGGCGTCTGGGGAACCAAACCCCCACGAATGTGAAGGGACGACTGTATTCCATTGCGCAGCATGATTCTATACAATTGGAAAAAGAAAACAAAATTTCTGAAAAAAGAAGTATGAGAGACTGGGAAATGATAATAATTGTACAAATAACTAAATTTGAAATCTCTTGTTCTTTCTCTTTCCAGTCAAGTAAGTATAAGATTTACTTTTAGATACTGTACTTTTCTTTTAACAACATCGGTGCTGTAAATCAAAAAGAAAAAACCCTAGTCAAGAAGATTATATCTTAACTGAGTTAAAATCCTGCTTTAGAGAAGAGTGTTATTCTATGCAAGAAATGAGAGGTTCTGAGTATTTGAAAAACTCTATCTCTGTTGTAATTTAATAAGGAAGCAATGTATCAGTTTGACTATTTGATTGTTAATTTAAAACCCATCATGATGGGCTGATGCAAATTTCGAGTTCTTATTCAAGTGGTTTTCAGTTTTTGACTAGTTCATTTATTTTATCCACAAACAGTGTGTGTTTTAGCGAGCCTGAGCTGCTGTTTTTTTATATGACAAGTTCCTATACAAACAAAACTATCCTTACACAAGAGATAATAATAATATTCCATGTCAAATATTCTAGGACACTGGAAACAGATTCCTTTCCAAGAATGAATCATGGTGAGTTGTTGTTTGAATTACGCCCTGATAATTAATTATGACCCAATCTATGTTGCATTCCTCTTGATATTATCACAGCATAAGGCACCATTCGTCCTTGAAGTATTTCATACTTCCATTGGCATTCTGTTTATTTTAAGATATCTACCTCTAAACATATGCAGTAATTGTGTATTCTCTGTTTCATTACATTTTAATCTGATTTATTTTGACTTCAGAATTGCAGCTTCTACTCTGTTTTCTTTGGATAGCTTTGCTATAATGATAAATTATAACTGAATATTTGTATACAACAGAGATGATTAGAACCAACCAGCAGAAGCAGCTGACAACAATTTTAAAATGCAGTAGATCAGCTATAGCAGCTGTAGGAGAGAAAGGCATTCAGGGCTTATCTACACTATTAAATACCGCACATCCTCCTATGAATTCCCCCAAAGCTGTGGCAAACAGGCCACATGACTTACGGCCTTTCCCCCAAATCTGGGGTGATCAGCCCACACGACGCATGGCCCAGATTTGGGGCATTTGGGGGTATTTTACCTTGATGTGGAGTATGTTGAATTCAGGGTTTTCTCCACATTTTCATCTGTCACTGCTGCTGCAACCATTTTAAAGCTCAGGAGGCCAGTTCCCAGCCAAAGGGAGAGGTTTTCTCCCTTCCCTTGGCTCGGTAGTGCTACTTCCACCCACTCTCCACTCACCTGTTGCTTGCTTCAAGCACCTCTTCCTATGACAGGAGAGCAGGCAGAGGCAATGCTGCCGAGCCAGGGGAAGAGAGAAAACATCTCCCTTCAGCCGGGAACCTTGCATCTTGAGCTTTAAAATGGTCATGGTAGTGGACAAAACTCTGCAGGAACAGTCAGGTAGTGAAGACAAGTACCCGATGTCCCTGCGGAGAATAAATACTGTTCAGGGCTTCGGGGTGAATGAGAGGGCAGGAGGGCAGGACTCCATTCAGATTTTTTGGCTCGCATGTAGACAAGCTCTCAGCCTTTGAAATGTAATGTATAGGGCCTTGCCCTATATTATTTATGAATAATGTTGTCACAGTGTAGTAGACATGAGAATCCTCCAAACTCCCACACATTTTCATGAGAACATAGGAGAATAAGACCAAAGTCAATCAAAAGTCCTTCAGCACCAACATTCTCATTCTAACACGAGACAGATAAATGCATCTGGGAAATTTACAAGCAAAACATGAAGGCAAAAGCCTTCCAACTTGCTATGTCGATATTTTTTTTATTGATTCCCTTAACAACAACAGAACCTGAAATGGAGGCCAATAGCATAGTTTTGTCACAGTGAATTCCATACATTAATTTTCATATAACATGTCTATAAGCCCCACTATTATTCTAGATCAGATTTCCTGTAGTATTCACCCTGCATTGTAGCCATTTTTTTTCAACATCGTAGACCAAGATTCTGATCTAATAAAATAGATAACTTAGGTCCCGTCTACATGATTTAAATAATACGTACGGCGTGCGGAAGTTCGCGCTTCGGTACAAACGGCTGTTCGGATGCACACAAATGCAAAAGAGGGGGGCGGTTTTCCACCCTGAAATATGCACACATGGTGTTTGGGAGGGAAAGCAGGTCACGAAGAGAAATCCGTACGGCGTTCGGATGGCTGACGGGTCTGTACGGTCCGTTCGCACACATACGAACAGGCAGGGTAATCTGATTGGCTGGCCGAGTAGAGGGGGCAGGGCTAGCACGGAGGGGAATTGGGAGCGGCCGCCATGTTGGTTTCCTGGCTAGCGAGCGTCCGGTAAGTCCGTGAATTTATATGTTTATTTATTTTTATTTTATATTGTAAATACAGAAAACCGACTGTCCGCAAACCAGGAACCTTTAAAAAAAAAAAAAGCGGCGGGAGATTTAAAACTGCCGCTTGGCTTGCTCGCTCCAGCCAGCTTCGGGAAGAGGGAGTCACACAGAGCTTAGGGGGGTTAAAAATCGTATAGCCGGTTCGTATGCATACGAACGACAGGCTGTTCGTATTTTTTGCCCCCCATACGGATTTTTTTATGATCGTATAGCCACACCCTTAGATCAGGGTGGGCAGCTGCAGGGCTTTAGGAGGTTCCACCCCCAGGAGACCTTGCAGGCCCTTCCCCCCCCCCAACCCCTACAAAAAAAATTAAAATGTTCAGTGCTCCCAATACACCCCAATGTGTTCTAGGGGACATGGGGGTGCCTTTTTAAACACATTTTTACCTCCCTTGGGCTGTATTATTTTCTAGACAACCAGAAGTGCGCCACTTATTTGTTATTTATTTATTTATTTATTTATTTATTTATTTGATATCCTGCCTTACTCACAAGATGTAATTCAAGGCAGTTTACAATAATTTTAAAAATATTAAATTAAAATATTAGTTTACAAAAGTTAAAAAAGAATTAAATAACATTATTTGAAAACATAATTAAAACAATTAAAGACACTTAAAACATATTCAAACATATTTGGCCACTTGGCCAAATCATACCCAGTATGACTTTTGAAAGAGTCTTTAACACTTGAAAAAATACTGTTATAAAACAATTGCTTTACCTAGCAACAATATTTTAAAAGGTCTTATCATGAAAAGACTGATAATGAACAATCTATAAGACAATAATATGTATATATTTATTTATTTGTTTGTGTATTTATTTATTTAATACCCCAACTTTCTTCCTGACCAAGACCGAAGGCAGCCTATCCTAAACCAATTAAAAAACAAAACAAAATTTCTGAATATCTGTGGAGGCAGAAATAAAGTGTATCTCCTTACAAACCTTGCAAGCACCTGGCCATACATAAATAAAATATTGTGTCTGTGTGTGTGCCTTCAAGTTGCCTGTTGACTTATGGTGACCCCATAAGTTTCATAGGGTCTTCTTAGACAAGGAATACTCAGAGACGGTTTTGCCAGTTCCTTCTTCTGAAATAAAGCCTACAGCACCTGGTATTTATTGGTGGCCTGCCATCCAAATTCTAACCAGGGCTGATGCTGCTTAGCTTACAAGATCAGACAGGATGTAGTGCCTTTTGTGTATTTAGGCCAAATAAAATATTAACTGTTCATCGAGTTCAAATTTTAAGAGAATTTCTAAGGTGAACACATTAAGTATATACCTGCTAGCTAAGTCTCATAGAGGGAAACTGTTTCTGGGATTGCCTAACTTTATAGGACATTGTCCACACAAATTCTGTTATGTGAATAAGAATTGTACAGCCAGGATATACCTACAGAACTGAATCCTAACTATCATTTCCAAGAGGGAAAGATCTAACCTATCTATCCACATATGATATATACATATTTATCATGAGTTAAATCCACTGTTAATCCTACCTATACTGTGTGTCTGTGTGCGTGTGTGCGTGTGCGTGCACGCACACACACACATGTGCCTTCAAACCACCTATTAACTTATGATGACCCCATGAATTTCATAGGGTTTTCTTAGGCAAGGAATATTCAGAGGTGGTTTTGCCAGTAGACCCACTGAAATCAATGGAATTGTATTTTATTTTAGTGGGTCTGTTCTAGGTAAGGCTAATATTGGAATTAGGCCACTATAAACAGATATTCACATGTACATGATATAATGTAGAAAACTAAGTAATAGAATTCCGCTACTATAATTGTAGTATGTACACAAACAAAGAATGCTGATACTATTTTTAAGTAGACATCACTAATGTATTTTATTTCTCTAACAAGCAGGTACTCTGTTTAAGTAAGACCTACCTGAGGCATGGATTTCTCAGGTCCCATATACTCTTCATAAAGATCAATTACAACAAAAGAGACAAATAATTCCAGGGTCAGAGAATCACCATTCCTTACTCTGTGCTACAATTCATACTTATGAGCTTCCTAGTTGTCCTACAGATTTTTTAACTCATGCTCAAACTAGGTTGGCTGGTTATACCAGTTATATTTCCTAACTGACAGGTATGCAGCACGTGACTTTGTAGATGGTGTTAACACTGTTTTTCAAGTGTCACAGATCACAGAAGCTTCATGAAGTATGACTAAGATTTTGAAAGACAGAATTACTGTGGCAAAGAAGTAACAGCAGAGCAAAAACAGCAAAATCCCCAAACCACGAATAAAATAGTGAGGTCCCAGAAAAGCACAACAGATCCTCGTATTTATTGTAATGTGTGCCACTATCAGAATTATGAGCAACAACTGATGGTTGAGTCAGTTGCTGAAGATCACTGACAGAATAACTGACAGAGATCTGGCACTACAATACAGCGTTAGGGCCTGTCTTCTGGTTAGTGCCCTTACTAAGTGAAAGCATTCCTCAGGACTGAACTATATGTGATGCTAAATGAATAATGATCCACAATGTCTGTGGTTTTTAAAAAATGCATAGGTACAAGAAGGGTGATTTTAATCCATTTCCTCCCCAAGATAATCTCTTTTAATATCACTTTTGAATGATGAGAAACAAGCACTACACAGAAATCTCTTCAGCTAAGAGGTATTTATTAGAATCTCCTGGAACACAGACCAACATTTGATCTTAATAAAGAAACACAACAATCAGAGGTAACTGTGGATATTCCCTGGAAACTACCTGGAAATACCTGCTATCGCCACCAATCTTTCCTGCTCTCAGCAGGAATTTCAGGGACCACGGGCTGAGAGATGTTCATTCCTTGCGCCTTCTCTTCACCCATGGAGAAGATGAAATAAAACACTCTCAGTGAGTGCTTCTATGAGCTTTTGAAAGCACTCACTGGCGGTTTGTCTACACTGGCCAAATAAAACAATCTCACCTTGTTTTCACAGAAAGTTGTCCATACAACATACAGCTTGAATCTGGCTTTTCAGTCTCAGGGCTTTAACCTGCACCAAAAATGTGGATTTTACTCCAGATTTGAGGGGAAAACCTGGGTGTGTGTGTGTGTGTACTGCACTCCATAATGACATTGGTGTGGAGCCAGGGGGAGGAGTTTTGGTAACCAGGCAGAAGAGGTCAGGAGGTGGCTCCCTGGGCCAGGCAAACTCTTCCCCTGTTTCAAGTTCACTTTTTAGCAGTTTCTTTGTCACCATTTATTTTGCATATGTGGCAGTTGCTCAGAGAAGCACATACCAGCATACCCATATTGTTATTAGGGGCCATAGCTCCACTTAATAGGATATCCAAGGCCCCTCTGAGCCATAGGTAAAGACATAATACATTTTGGGGGGCAGCAGGAAAACTAGAGTGGCCCAGCTGTGTGGCCACACATACTGAGATTTATCAGATTGGGGTGAGTTTGGAAGCGAGAACTGTGTGTGAACACAGCCCTCAAATTTGCCTCATTGTGTATGGTGATCATGTAGACAAGCCCATAGTCACGTCCGGGACCAATCCTACAGTCCCACTCTTCCATCCTTCTCCCTGTATGAGAAATAGAGCAGCAGGATGAAGACTGACCCTCAAGCATTTAATATGTATGCAGCAATCAGTCCTTATATACCAAATGCTAGGGTTCTGCTGGGATTGTGGCTGGCATCATACCATTTTTCCTCCTCTCTATCTGGCTGGGCTAAGTACAAGTAGCAGAGTAGTTTTTCATCTCACAAAGGCTGGCCAGCCAACATGAGATCTACCTGTGTTTGGGATACAGTTATTCTTGCAAGATTTGAAAATCTTGTGAGAGTCCTGAGATCTCACAAGATCTCACAAGTCTATTATAAAGACTTGAAGTAGCTTTATAATAGCCTGCCTCACAGATCCTGTGTTGATTTCTAGAAAACCTGGCAATCTCAATAGAAACAGAGCAATAATGTGACAAACATACACACATCCAATATGAAACATAAACCAGAGTTTGCAATTTGAAATCAGAAGAGATGTGAAAGGTCCTATCTAATTACTTGGTGCCAGAATGTATAAAATTGTGGTTAAGAGAAAAGGCTCCCTTATAGGAAATTGTACTGGTATACAGTACTGGCTGGGATTTTAAAATCATTATTATACAAAGCATTCTTTCCTGCCTTTCCTAGTCCTACATCTCTGTAAGTCATTTCTTTACCACAACAATTACACAGATGCCTTTGGGAAAGCCAAGAAAAAAGGTAAGTGATATGCATTCCCATTTATTTTTTGCTTATTTTTAGAGCTATGCTGTCTCTGCACATGGAGGTTCACTAATGTGACTAACATTCACAAATGCACCTCTTGTTCAGTGCTCATTATAACAAAAAAGTTCTGCTTATAAAAAAAAAGTCTGCTGGTATACAAGAATTGGCCAAGATCCTACATTGCCTGCTTAATTACCAATGTGTAGCTACTACTTATGTCTCCTGGGCTCGGACCACCCCCCCAAAAAAAACCCTGCTTTAACCAGTCAGCAACCACACCAAGCAATGGAGGTCTATTCTATCGGCAATCAGGGTGTAGCAGGATGACATTTCTAGCTCCCTCCCACAAGTGAACAAGCCTGCAATGAGGAATTGTGGGGAGGTCTTGCTTCTAATTGCCTCAGTCTTGCTCACTGGTGGGAGGGAGCTATAAATGTCATCCTACCAAGCTACAAAGTAGTCAGTACCCCTCAATGTTGCCTCTGGCTTGATGAGAAACAGACTTGATGAGAATGAACAAGCTGAAATTAAATCCAACAAGATGCAAGTGCTCCTATCAGTAGAAAGGTGGCTTGGCAGTTGGGTTTCAACCTGATCTGGAAGAGATTGCGCTCTCTCTGAAAGGTCAGATTCATAGCCTGGCATTATTCCTTGATTGTGTTGTTCCTGGATTCCCAGGTGCCAGCAATGGTGAAGATTGTTTTTGCACAGTTATGCTTATTGCACCTGCTGTGATCTTCCCTCAGATGGACTCACCTGGCAATAGTCATCCATACATTACATTATATCTTGATTACTGGAATGTGCTGTATGTGGTCTGTCCTTGAAGAATATTCAGGTGTTTCCGTTGATGACACATATAACAGCTAAGTTGGTAAGTGGTGCAAGGTGTAATTATTATATTACTTTCATACTGAAAGGCCTGCACTGATAGCTAGTTATTTTCCAGGCGTGATTTGAAATTTGGTTTAAACCTCTAAAGCCTTAATCATCTCAAAGCCCAGCTGTCAAAGGTACCATTTGTCTAATTACAAAGTGTCTCAATGCTAAGGACTTTATCAGATGCGGCTGTAATTGCAGAATTACAGCGTGGCAGTAGTGCAAATGGATTCGAGTTGTCAAATGACGTTGTTGTCCTCCCATAGTCAATGTATGCTCCACTTATTAATTGCTCGTCACTTTTTATTTACAGGGAAATATGTGAATAGCCCCCAGTATTGCTCGTTCCATGGTATTGATGAGTGTGCGAAATCATGTCCTGCTGTAATCCTGTGATTACAGCGTGAAGGGGCAGTCCTTTCCCCTCCCCTCCCTTTTCCCAATGAGAATACAGGACACACAGGATGCTCTTTTAATGAACTGTCACCTTTTCTTGGTACATTTTTATGTTTCTTTAAGTGTTTATTTGTCAAGTTCTTTCATTATGTATGTGTTTTGGTGTGTTTAAACAAAGTTGCATCTTCTCGTGAGAACAGCTGAAATCTCATCCATACAAAATCACAGAAGTAAAATCCTTTTCTTAAACTGCAAGTAGTGGTTGTACAATGATTCTGTGTCAGTAGTATTGTGCAATTACAGTGTAGTATCTCACAATTACAGTGACCTGCAATAATTACTGTAAACATGCCACTATGTTTCCACTTTCCTCAATAGTGGAATTACAGCATTTTTAGACACTAGTCTGGTAAAGTCCTTGGTCATGTTGTAAACATGGATGGTGGCTACTGTGCTGCATTTATTAAATGTATATCTACAGAGCAACAATGAAGAGCTCATTCATACTGGTAATTTGTGCCATTTTATATCATATTTAATGTTGCTTCTTGATGCTTCACTGTCCAAACACTCTCCTAACTTGAAAAAGAGCTTCAGTTGAAAGGTGGCAAATGTCAGCTCATTTGTGGGTGTCTTGTTTGTAATGTTGGTTGTGTTATTACATGTTAGTGTGTCCACCATTACCACCCCACAATCACCCAGAATGTTGCAATCTTCACATGGTCTCCTATTTATTTCCCAGTGCCTCCTTATTTTTTAATTTTTTAAATTTTTCTCTTGAGGTATAATGCTAAAGTGGTAAACTGTAATGTTGTTGTTGCAGGTTTTATTTCCTTGGAAGAAAATTATACACACACAGGTACTCCCTCTACAGACAGTCTCTTTCAATGCTTCAGTGTGTGGAGATCATCTTTCTCCAAGGAAACAAATACAGGAATAGCATCATTACAGTACCACTTTAGCACTGTAATTTTAGAATATTTTGAGAACGTGGGGAACAGGGTGGAAGCATCCTGAAAATAAGGAAGGGATCAGAGATTGGACACACCAACTTTGATTGTCACAATTTGCAGGATAACCCCCTCACTTGTTAGGTAACAACAAAATACAGTTGTCCCTCCATATCCACAGATTTGGCATTCACTGGTTTAAGTATTCACTGCTTGAAAATATTCTTTAAAAAATAATAATCCAATAAGTAAACCTTGATTTTGCCATCTTATATAAGGGACACCATTTTGCTATGCCATTGCATATAATGGGACTTGAGTATTCACAGATTTTGGTATCCATGGGGGGTCCTGGAACCAAACCCCAGCAAATATGAAGGGACAACTGTACTTTGAAATACAGAAAAATCAATTTGGGATGTCCACACAGTGAAAATACCCCTCACAGAATTCACTCAGAAAATGAGCTGTCTTAATGGCATCCCACATTGTCTCATCATATTGTGAAGGAGGGGGGACAAAAACAGCAAAAACTATGCGAGAAAAGCATTCGCGGCTTTTCCCAACCTTTTAAAAAAAGCTCCAGGGATATGTTCATTTTTGCACTTTAAGATAGGCGATTCAACATGAATCGCTTCCCCATACAGGACAAATTGCAAACCTGATTGGCCAAATGAGCACAGGGGGTGGAGCTGGTTTACAGGGTAAGCGCCCACTGCCACCATGTTGGATTTTTGCTTTAGCAAGTGTTCGCTAAGGCGATATAACTGAGGTTTGTGCTATCTTTTTTCCCCTCTTTCTTTTTGGGAAAGGTGGAAAATCGCTTGTGCGCACCATAAAAATAGTTGTATTTTTTAAAGTTTAGTGGCGACAGATTTAAAAACGGGAGTAATCCACTCGTGGCCGCTGTCTCAGCTACAGGCATGCAAAGTTTATGGGAGCTGGAAAACCATTAAGACAGGTCACAGCTGCTGCGACTTGCTATTACTGTAGAGCAGTTCATATTTTTTCCCTTCGTGTAGACAAACCCATGATTGGCAAAAAGTCATTTGGGTCTTTCTTTCTTTTTTCAGTAGAACATAAAGCAATGAATATAGCCACTTCTGGCACTTTTGCCCTATCTGGAAGATCCCCAAATTTTAGAGAAGCTAGGGCCTTAGACTCACCTGGCATGCCCATTTTTTGCATGTTTCTGGAGAAGACAACCAGTCAGTGACTAAGAGGAACCAAGATCTTCCACAGCACAAATACTGAAGCAGTAAGTTTCATTTTGGTCCTACTGGAGGGAGGGTATATACACTTTGATTGCCTTCCTGCTCTTTTTTTTAAAAATGTTGTAAGTTTATAATTTTCAATCATATAATTCCATTATTTCATCACCACTTTACGAATGTGGCAAGATACAGTGCTGGGGGAGAGGGGAAAAGGCCTGTGAACCCTTCACTTTCCTTCTCCCTTTTGGTTTCCCTTGAGAGACCTTGGAGTTGCAGTCAGTCAGACTTAGGCCCAGCTAGGTGTCTGAAGGAACAAGTGGCAGGGAAACCACACAGTGGTGGTGTACTCACACAGACTCCCCAGTTTTCAACCTGCAGCTGATTTTTTACAGGCCGACTGAGGGGAACTGTGGCTTTCACATGACAGGGAGGTGATCCCTGGATGTGTATATAACTTACACTATACAGCTATAGGCAATAAAGTTGTTGCCTCTTACTCTCTAGTCATAGGTGGGTGTTCATGGCTCCTCCTGGGCCAGCCTCTTGCTGCCACACCTGCAAATATCAACTTACAAACAAAGGAGGGTTTAGTGGGGATCCTTCCCTGGTGTCTGAGATTATAGAACGGGATAAGATTTTCGACATGTCTGTACTCTGCTCCAACAGTTTTCCTCTTGAAATTGCAAAGATTCTTAAGTTACAGTCTGGCAAAGAGTTCAAGATTTTAAACCAGTAAGAGTATCAACTTTGTCCATTAGATCTGTATTCTGAGTTTCTATTGTTAGCAGTGGGGAGAAAAGTGAGATACTAGCCCCATTCGCCTGACCTGGAGTCTATGGGTGAAACAGCAGTCCTTGGATCCTGAATCCCTGTAGAAAGGAATCTGCTATCTTTGGCCAAAGAGGTTTCTCTCTAACCCCCTCAAACAGAGAGCAACACAGTTTGTGTCAAAAACAAGCAGGAACAACTTTATTAGTGCAAGCCAAGAATTTATAGACCTGCTCACAAAGGTTCAGATTCAGGTATAGTCTTCCAACAAATTTACACACAAGTACGGTCACCACTACAGTTTCTAAACCAGAAGGTAGTCTGTAAACCAGCCACTAACAAAATTAACACAAATTGTATATAACAAAGTTTGTCTCACTTATCACTTGACTTTCAAGCACACTAGAAGCACTTCCCCTCTTAACTCTTCATCAGGATAGGCAGTAAATACGTAATGTGTTATGGCAATTTGGCCAATCCTGAAGAACAGTGTAAATAAAGTGACACATTTCACATCTCTTTGTGACTGCTTCTCAGGATCTCAAGCTGGAGTATGTACTCTTTTGAACAAAGATAAAAATGATATGTACATTATTAGTTTTCCTTTTATACCATCACATTATGAACACATATATTTTCTCTTTATAGCAAGATGACAATTCCAGTTAATGTTTTTCATTAATGCACTATTTTTGTGATATTGACTATGGGCAGAGTAGGAAATGACTAGCACCAGGAAGACTCAGCATAACCTGTTACTTCCAGCTCTTGAGATCTTGTAAGGATGGTAACATTCCCCTCTCTGGCTTTTCTTCGCAAAGGAAGATTCAGGAAGGACTCATCCCGCACTTTCTGCAAGCGCGCTGATGACTGAAAAGGCCAATCTGAGAAAAACAAGTCCGGTTGCAGAAAGCACAGCAGAAGGTCTCCTTGGGTGATGTTTCCGGGTTGTGATTCTTTCTGCGTTGTTGTTTCTCTTCAAGACTTGTTCAGCGTGAGTTCTCAAATAAGGCTGCAGCATTGTGGATAGTGCGTCTCCATGCCTCCTGATGTGAGGCTAGGGCGGACCATTGTTGGTGATCAATTTGGCCGAGCTTGAGATGTTGTTTCAGGGAGTCCTTGGATTGCTTTTTTGAAGCGCCCCTCTTATGCTG
This sequence comes from Gambelia wislizenii, assembly GCA_030847615.1. Classification (NCBI taxonomy): domain Eukaryota; kingdom Metazoa; phylum Chordata; class Lepidosauria; order Squamata; family Crotaphytidae; genus Gambelia; species Gambelia wislizenii. The sequence continues at coordinate 134,006,449 of JAUMIR010000006.1, read as the reverse complement.
ACCCATGGCAAGTTCGCCGTAGAGTATTATTTTGGGGGGGCGATGGTCCTCCATCCTAGAAATGTGCCCTGCCCAGCGTAGCTGTGTTCTCAATATCATGGCCTCAATGCTGGTGATCCCTGCTTGCTCAAGGACAGCAACATTCGTCACATAGTCAGTCCATGGTAACATTACAATAGCTTTTATATAAGCTGTAAAAACAATTAAGGATATTTATACTATAACATTTTATATCAGTTTACTATATACTACTGGCAGATGATGTATAAACTGTACTGAGAATCTTGTCTGGCAGCTTTACAAGTACAAACTGAAATAACTTATTTGAAATTTGGTTGAAAATTAGTATTCAGTACAAACATAAAAGAAGCAGTTTAAATTTATTAATAAATTAAAAACAGCATAACTTTTGACTATATGTCAGTTAACATAGATTTCTGAAATATTTTTATTTAAATGTTTCAGGCTATACATTCTTCAGTCTACTGTGTAAAGGCCTTTAATTGCATCATGAAATTGTTTTTTTAATAAAGTTGCCTATTTAATGGTTATATATTTAATATGAAGTTCCTATTACATAAAAAAGTATTTTTGGTTCATCAAAGTGAGGACTTCCATTTTACTTTCCTGCAATTACTGTGTTGAACACTGAGGTATTGAAATGATATGCGGTATACATGTTTTCAAGGTACAAGTTTAAATATTATCTCCACACATACGCATGGTGTCATCAGACACTTCATACTTGAGCTTAAATCCTACAAACACTTCTAAAATGGCCAGAAGCAAGCAAAGCCTCTGAAACATAATATTTTACATGTTAAATGAAAATGAGCATTAAAAATATGACAAACATTGCAAAGGCAGTACTCCAAAATCAGTGGCTTCAGGAAATTGCTATAAAAGAACAAATTGCTCGCAAATTTGAATTATTATTGAAGTAAATGATGAAATCACAGTTGACATAAACTTAGAAGTTCCTGTTATTTAATGTACCTAAATTGTGACAGCATATTAGCAAGGAAAATATATTTAGAAAGGAAAATATGGAGATTTTCACACTACACTGTTATAGTGTTACTATTCCACTTTAATTATTCTGGCTTCCTCCTGTGGAATTCTGGGGTTTGTAGTTTAGTGAGGCCTAAGAACTCTCTGGCTGAGAGTTGTAAATGCCCCTCCCTAAACTGCAAATCCCAGGATTCCACAGGAGGCAGTCATAGCAAATAAAGTGTAATAGTAACGCTATAACAGTGTAGTGTGAAAATCTGAAAGAGGAACTGTGTTCTTTTTTCACATTTCTCTTTCTCTCATTATTCTCTTTTGGATATCCTGGCTTCCTTAGATCTCTCTTCAACAAGTGATGCTAAACTAAGTACTGTAGTCTCTGGATCAAGTAATTTCACAAGGGGTACATCAACTTTTAGTTCTTGAAATATGTGATTCTGTACAGTCATAGCTAGCATGGAATCTATTCCAACAGAAAAAAGGGATGTATTCATTGCGATATCACTTGTGTCTACACCAGTGAGTTGACTCACCAATGACAAGACATAGTCTTCAGCTTTCCCGGCAGCCAAATCATGGGCTACATTTTTTTCTGACAGCTCAACATCATTTCCAATTAATTCTACCACAGTTGTATACATACGGCTTTTGAATGCTGGATTTCGAGAAAAGTAATTACTGATCAAAGATCTGAAGTTCAGCTTTACAACAGCTTGCTGAGGATTATTCAGAACTAAGCTTTTTTTAAGATACTCATGCATTTCATTTGATTGTAGAATCGCAATACCTTTAGATTCCAAAAGATTTTGAATCTCATTTTCATTTTGCAATACTCCAAGATTCAAGGCACCCCAGTTGATGGATTGTCCTGGCAATCCACAGTTTCTCCTGTAATGGCAGAAAAGATCTAGGAAGGAATTGGCAGCAGCATAGTTTGCTTGCATTGAATTTCCCAAAAAGGAAGAAACTGAGGAATAGCACACAAAATAGTCAAGATCCTGCCCTTGAGAAGCACAATGAAGATTGATGGCTCCAGCAACCTTTGGACTTAAAACTTTCTCAAATGTATTGAGAGTCAAAGTTTCTATGACTCCATCATGTAAAACCATTGCACTGTGAAATATACCTTTGATTGGAGAGTTTGGAAAAAAATTGCTGATTGAACTCATAGCTCTCTCAACCTCAGGCATAAAGATTATATTGCACTGCAGACTGACTATCCTGCTCCATTTATTCTGGTTCTGCAGATTACTTATTTCTTTTTGCTTCTCAAGACTGGGCTTTCTCCGGGAAAGAATCACAATGCACCCTCCTCCATTTTGAGCAATAAATCTCACAGTTTCAAAGCCAAGCCCAGTGAGCCCTCCTGTGACAATGTAAACAGCATTCTGCTTAAACATTTTCCTTTTGGACTCATACATTGGTATGTCAGAAATACAGCTCTTGCGCACATCACCCTTCAGCACAGCAAGTGAGAGAGACCTGCAAGTAAAGATGGACGGCGTTGCAGTGTCTGCCCTCTCACTGTTCTCTGCATGTTGAAAAATGGAACAAGACATATTCTTACATTGCTTCAGTTGTATGGATTTCACCCAGCTGGAGAAAGCCTTCTGAGAATGTTTCAGATATGCCTTCTGGAAAATGGTGGCCAGACTGAGAATATGAATTTTAAAGTTTTCATTATCACTTCCAATCAGAGATCTTATGCATTCAGAATGGTGGTTGTCCTGTATGACTATAACATCTTGGAGACGTGAGAGATGAACTAAATTATCTTTGGGTAATCTTTCCAGTGGGGGCAGGAAAACAAGTGCGTTGCATTGAGCGACATTTTCCTTCAGGCTGTTGTCAAGTATTGTACACACTATTTTCCAGCCTGCTTCCTCAGCTGAATGTGTGAGTACTTTACACAGCACTGCTTCTGGTTCAGTAGAAATAATGCCTAAAGATCCATTCTGTTTGATTTTTGGCAGCATCAGATGCACAATTTCCCATGCTATCCTGAAAAAAGAAATACAGGGTAGCATTTCAAAATATGGGAATTTTCGAGTATTAAAACATACTGTTTCTGGAATAATGATTTTTGAACAGGCAGCCACTGGATAGCATGAAATAATACGATCTCCCACTTTGAGCTTTTTTACTTCAGTGCCTGCTGCAACCACTGTTCCACTGTAGTCCAAAGCCAAGAGTTGGTGCTTACCAATGGTCTGTGAATTCCAATAGAATGTGTTTCCAAATTTACTGCTGCAAACACTAACAGGATAATAGTCTTCAGTATGGATATTTATTTTTTCAATTTCCACTTCTACACTATGATTACCAAGAGGAAAATCAGTGTCATCAGCCAGTTCAGCAAATATACCTCTTGCCTCATTAGGCTCACATGTATAAAAACAGACTGGCTCCAGCTTAGATTTATGATGAATAGAATGGGAAGGATTATTGTAGGTTATATCTTTAACCTGAGTGCACCTGATTTCAGATGTGTAAATATTCCCCTGCTTAATCCAGACTTCAGGATAGAGTTCTGCTTTGTATCCTCCTAAAACATCTACTAAGGCTAAGATGTCCATTGTACTTGTTGAGCTGATATCGATCATCTGAAAAGCAATATCAGTAGCTTCAAGCATGCAACTTCGTGCCATGCCATATAAAGCAAAGCCAGGGTTAATGTGGTCTACATTCTTGTCTGCTGTCCTGTAAGTGATTATCTTGATGGAAGATTGACTGTTGTTCATCTCTTTCAATGCAACAATAAGTTGACGGAGAGCTTCACAGCACTTTGATAAACTTGCAACAATTGTATCTGGCTTTCTTTCATTCAGTCTTTGAATTCCCCACATAAATAAAACATCGCTGCACTCTTGTACTTCTAGCTTAACTTTGTCCTGAAGAGGTGGTTCTGGGCTCCTGCACTCCAATGATTTCTCCCACTCTTCATACATCAGAAAGTTAGAATTTTTATGCAAGTATTTTTTAAGCTGTTGAGACACTCCAAACCTGTCAGCAAACACTGTAAATCTGGGTGTTTCTCCTGAGGTTTGGATTATCTGGGAGTGTGCAGTCTCTTTCCACCTATTTTCAAAGAGCAAATTATTTTCATTCCTGGAAGTTTTCTTGATGAGAGTTATCCCAACACGTTTCATCTCCGCCAAAACAGAGCCATGCTTATCTGTGAAGCATCCACAAAATTCTAAGTAGTTCTCAGCAGATTTGTTTATTTTCAAATATATCATCATTTCCTCCTCTAAAGGCCGCACAATTACAAAACTGTTTATGCTTGATGGAAACCCTGTGCCATTTTTGGACATTTTTAGAGTCATAACTCCTGTCAATTGCAGAAAACAGTCTAAGAGCACTGGATGGATAAAATACTCATGCATTTCTTCCTTAGTCTGTTTGTTCACTTTAATAATGGTGATGGCTTCCTTCAGTTCTTCACAGTAAAACACATCATGTAGCTGCTTGAATACTGAACCATAATGAAATCCAAAATGAGATAGTTTTTCATATACTTCATTCTTGCTGATAAATGATTTACACCGCTGAAATATAGAATCATAGAATCATAGAATCATAGAATTGCAGAGTTGGAAGAGACCACGAGGGCCATCCAGTCCAACCCCCTGCCACGCAGGAAATCACAATCAAAGCATCCCCGACAGATGGCCATCCAGCCTCTGTTTAAAGACCTCCAAGGAAGGAGACCCCACCACGCTCCGAGGGAGTGTGTTCCACTGCCGAACAGCTCTGACTGTCAAAAAGTTCCTCCTCATGTTGAGGTGGAATCTCTGTTCCTGGAGCTTGCACCCATTGCTCCGTGTTCCAGTCTCTGGAGCAGCAGAAAACAAGCCTGCTCCATCCTCAGCGTGACATCCCTTCAAATACTTAAACAGGGCTATCATATCGCCTCTAAACCGTCTTTTTTCCAGGCTAAACATACCCAGCTCCCTAAGTCTCTCCTCATAAGGCATTGTTTCCAGACCTTTCACCATTTTAGTTGCCCTTCTCTGGACACGCTCCAATTTGTCAATATCCTTTCTGAATTGTGGTGCCCAGAACTGGACACAGTATTCTAAGTGAGGTCTGACCAAGGCAGAATAGAGTGGCACTATTACTTCCCTTGATCTAGACACTATACTTCTATTGATACAGCCCAAAATTGCATTGGCCTTTTTAGCTGCCGCATCACACTGTTGGCTCATGTTCAACTTGTGGTCTACTAGGACTCCTAGATCCCTTTCGCACATAGTCTCATTCAGCCAGGTCTCTCCCATCCTATATTTATGCATTTCATTTTTCCGCCCTAAATGCAGTACTTTACATTTCTCCGTATTGAATTTCATTTTGTTAGCTTTGGCCCAGCTCTCCAGTCTATCCAGGTCATTCTGAATTTTGATCCTGTCCTCTAGGGTATTAGCTACTCCTCCCAATTTGGTGTCATCTGCAAATTTGATAAGTATGCCCCTAATTCCCTCATCTAAGTCATTGATAAAGATGTTGAATAGCACTGGGCCCAGGACAGAACCCTGTGGCACCCCACTGGTCACATCTTTCCAAGACGAAGAGGAGCCACTGCTGAGCACCCTTTGGGTTCGGCCGGTCAACCAATTACAAATCCATTGAACAGTTAACTTGTCTAGCCCACATTCTACAAGCTTGTTTGCAAGAATGTCATGGGGAACCTTGTCAAAGGCCTTACTGAAATCAAGGTATGCAATGTCCACAGCATTCCCTTCATCTACCAAGCTGGTAACTTTATCAAAAAAAGAGATCAGATTAGTCTGGCATGACTTGTTTCTCTGAAACCCATGCTGACTTTTTGTGATTATGGCATTGCCTTCTAAATGTTCACAGACTCTCTGTTTAATGATCTGTTCTAGAATCTTCCCTGGTATTGATGTCAGACTAACTGGACGATAGTTGTTGGGATCCTCTTTTTTCCCCTTTTTGAAGATGGGAACAACGTTTGCCCTCCTCCAGTCTGCTGGGACTTCTCCTGTTCTCCAGGAGTTCTCAAATATTATTGCCAATGGCTCTGAGATTATATTTGCCAGCTCTTTTAATACTCTTGGATGTAGTTCATCTGGTCCTGGAGATTTAAATTCATTTAGATTAAGAAGGTATTCCTGTACCACCTCTTTACTTATTTTCAGCTGGATTTCCCCTATTGTGTCCTCTGTTCCATTTTCCTCAGGTTGGTCCTCCTTTTCCTTTTCTGAAAACACTGAGGCAAAGAAGGTGTTGAGTAATTCTGCCTTTTCTCTGTCCCCTGTTAGCATTTTGCCATCTTCTCCACGTAGTGGCCCTATCATTTCCTGCTTCCTCCTTTTGCTGCGGACATACCCAAAAAAACCCTTTTTATTGTTCTTAACCTCCCTAGCAAGCCTGAGCTCATTCTGCACTTTAGCTTTTCTGACTTTACTCCTACACGTGTTCGCTATCTGTTTGAATTCTTCTTTGGTGATTTCCTCCCTTTTCCATTTCCTATACATGTTCCGTTTAAAACTTAGCACCATTGAAAGTTCTTTAGTCATCCATCCTGGTTTCTTGAGACACCTCCCATTTTTCTTCCTCAATGGTACTGTTTGAAATTGTGCCTTCAGTATCTCCTTTTTGAGAAAGTCAAAACCGTCTTGAGGTCCCTTCTCTTTTAGTATTCTTGACCATGGGATCATCCCCAGTATTTCCCTGAGTTTACTGAAATCAGCTCTCCTAAAGTCAAGAATGCGTGTCTGACTATGCCTGGCTTCTCCTTTCCATTGTATAACAAACTCCAGGAGAACATGATCACTCTCACCTAAGGATCCCACCACTTGCACCCCATTAACAAGGTCGTCTCTGTTGGTTAGGATCAGATCTAAAATAGCTGACCCCCTTGTTGCCTCTTCCACCTTTTGGACCATGAAATTGTCTTCCAGGCATGTAAGGAATTTGCTAGACCTTGTAGTTTTGGCTGAGTTAGATTGCCAGCAAATATCAGGATAGTTGAAGTCACCCATCACTACTACATCTCTCCTTTCTGCATGTATGTTCATCTGTTCTAGAAAGGCAACATCCAATTCCTCCGTCTGATTTGGGGGTCTGTAGTAGAGTCCCACAATAACATCCCTGTTGTTTCCCTCCCCTTTAATTTTTATCCAGATGCTCTCCACCTGGCTTCCAGTATTGATGTCATGGATCACTTCACTGGTATAAATATCCCTGACATATAATGCTATTCCTCCTCCTTTCCTGTTTGGCCTGTTTCTCCTATAAAGGTTATACCCCTCTATTCCTACATTCCAATCATGAGACTCGTCCCACCAGGTTTCAGTAACGCCTATTATATCATATTTGTTTTGTAGTGCAAGGAGTTCTAGTTCATCTTGCTTATTTCCCATGCTCTGTGCATTAGTGTAGAGACATCTGAGACCATGTGTTCCCTTTACTTGCTCCCTGTGCAAGTTTTTTTGCCTCCCACTGTTGGGTCCTTGCGCTGTTTGCCTTGTTCCCTCTATGACAGTTTGACTATTTTCTCCAGCCCTTTTGCCTTCCAGAATACTGTCTCCCTCCCCCATTTGACTCAGTTTAAAGCCCTCCTGATCAAATTCTTGAGAGTGTTGGCAAAAATGTTTCTTCCAACTGTTGTAAGATGCACCCCATCTCTTGCCAGAAGTCCCCCTGCATGGAAGCGCAGTCCATGATCCAAGAATCCAATTTGTTCTCGGCGACACCATCTACGGAGCCAGTTGTTTACGTCGGCTATTTTCCTCTCCCTTCTTGGACCATGCCCTTCAACTGGCAGAAGAGACGAGATGACCACCTGTGCATTCATTTCTTTCAGCTTCCTCCCCAGGGCCTCATAATCTCTTCTGATCTTGGGAAAGCTGTGCCTTGCAGTATCATTGGTTCCCACATGGACCAAAAGGAAGGGGTAATGATCCGTAGGCTTGATGAGTCTTGTCAGCCTCTCGGTCACATCACAGATCTTTGCCCCAGGGAGACAACACACCTCCCGAGTCATCTTGTCAGGCCCACATACCACTGCTTCTGTACCCCTCAGCAAGGAGTCCCCCACCACCACCACACGCCTCCGCTGAGGCTTCGCAGCTGCTGTTCCTTGCGGTGGTCCTCTCAAGGTCCCCTGCTCTACCCCTGAAGTCTGTCCATGCTGTTCTTCCTCATTGTCCTTGATAAGGGAAAGGGCTTCAAATCGATTCTGTAGCTGCAAGCTGCTGGAAGAATCCCTGGATTTTCTTGTTCTGTGTGTGACATTCTTTATATGAAATTCTCTTTTCTTCAAGACAGACCTCTGGGTTTTGTTTGATTCGTCCTGACGTGTAAACGGCATCTGATGAGGAGGACAGTATTTTGAAGTCTCTCCCTTCCTTTTGGGACTCCACTTTCACTTTTAAATCATGGGAACCCTCACTTAAAACATAGGGTAATGTGAACTTAATGCTTAGCTGATATAAACTGATGGGCACTTTTGGTCTTGAGCTGATCAGCACAGCAGCCAGAGCAAGTTCCACAAAAAAAGCACCAGGAACTAGAGCAATGCCATTATGCATGTGTTCATATAGATATGGTGTTAGTGCCTGAGATACACAACACCTGAATTCACTATTATCATTGCTAACACTGTGGATTAATGGATGGTTTAAGTTGGCAGTTCTTTCAGTTATCTGTCTGACCATGTTATTAAATGACGTGAGTTTCTTATGATCAAATTGATACCTGGGATAGGCTGCTGGTATACCTTGATATCCCTCAAAGAGATGATCCCAATCTGGATTCAACCCCACTTCAAAAAGGCCTTTTACAAGATTGAGAAGGGTCTCATGCTCTTTGAAAATTTGACAAGAAGGAAACACTTTGGTCTGAAACCCTAAGATTTGTTGTATATACCTCTGCAATGGTCTTTGTGGTCCTATTTCTACAAATGCAATATTGTCCTTGTCCTTTGCTGAAGCCACTATGGCCTCTGCAAAACAAACAGGTTCTCGAGTCTGTCTGGCCCAGTACTTGCCAGTGACAAAATCACCCTCTGAAACAGCCTTCCCTGTTGTTGTCGAAATTAAGTCAATTTCTGCCTTCCCTTTTTTTAATTCTGACAGACTTGCTGCCAGCTCTGTTAATATTGGATCCATCATGTGGCTGTGATATGCAACTGGAACATTTAGAGCATGAAGAAATATGTTTCTTGTGTTGAAGTGCTCAGCTAGATGCTTCTGAAGGTCGTCGATGGCATCAGCATCCCCTGACAAGGTACAAGACTGAGGACTGTTAAATGCTGCTACACAGACTTTTCCTGAGAATGCTCCAAGGGCTGCTGACACTTCTTGAACAGGGACATTCCCAACAACTAGCATTCTACCCCCAGTGACCTTAGCCTGTAGTCTGCTCCTGTGATGGATGACTTTGACAGCATCTTCCAGGGAAATCAAGCCAGCACAATGGGCAGCAGCCACTTCTCCAACTGAATGCCCCAAAGCTGCAATTGGCCTTATGCCCCAATATTGCAGAAGTGCAGCCAAGGCCACCTGCAATGTGAAGATTAAAGGCTGGGCAATCTCAGGTCTTGACAAATTCTCCTGTTCATTTTCAGTTACTCTGAAAATGTCTAAGGTGCAATATTTCTGAAACACTGCTTTTATTTCATTACATTTGTTTCTAAACACCAGTTCTGATCTCAGCAAAGTTTCAAATACCCCTTTCAAATCCAGGCCATTTCCAGAGAACACAAAAATCAACTGTGGAGGCTTCTTTGCAGGAACTATTTCCATTCCAGCCCCAGAACCAAGTGTTTGTTCTAACTGCTGGAGAGAAGATACCACAAATGCTTTTCTGTATTTGTAGTTTACATGATTTCTTCTACATGCAGAAGTATAAGCCAGATTTGGTAGTGTCATGGTTTCACTTGTTTTCAGATATCTAGCTGTGTCTTCCATTGTCAATTTGAGAGAATTACCTGAAGCTGCTGAGATAAGAACTAATTCTACTGGCCTTTTGACTGAAGGAAGAACTTGGGTTTGCTTAAACTGTCTTACAACCACATGGGCATTGGTTCCTCCGAATCCAAAACAGTTGATCCCAGCTATTCTGCCAAATTCACTGGACTCATCCCATCTCTCCACTGTTGTTGGAATGGAGAGGTTTAATTTCTCTGTGTTTATGCTGCTAGTGCTTTCTGAAAAGTGCAATGATGGAACAATCTTTCCATGATGCATCATGAGGAGAACTTTGATTAAGCCAGCTGCCCCAGCAGCAGACTCTGTGTGTCCAATGTTCCCTTTAACAGAGCCAATCTTGAGAGGAGGCAAGTTAGAAGGCCTCTTTTTACCAATGACATTGCCTATGCTCTCTGCTTCAACAGAATCTCCTGCAGGAGTTCCTGTGCCATGTGCTTCAATGTATTGTACCATGGATGGATTAACATGAGCAGGATAAATGCTGAGTAGCAAATTTTCTTGCTGCTGCTGAGATGGTCTGGTGATCGGAGTGACAGATCTTCCATTTTGATTGACAGCACTCATTCTGATAACACCCCATATTTTGTTGAAGTCTTCCTGTGCCTGTTTTGGAAGAAGGAAAAAGAGGAAACCTTTATTAAGACTACTGTGGGACCCCTTTATCCACTGGGGATTGGTTCTGGGGTGTGTGTGGATACCAAAAACCATGGATAATAGCAAACGCCATTGAAAATTATGATATTTTAAACTGGAAATTCCATTGAGTTGCCTTGGAGGACCTAGAAAATGGCTAGAGAAGACTCTAGGAAGGTGTGCTTTTCTAGGAAGAATCTACGGTAGGTGTGCTGTTTTGTTTCCCGTGGATAATTGAATCAGTGGGTAATGAATCAGTGGATACGGGGGTCCATCTATACAAAAAAAATGCTTTTTTCAGCAGTAATTTATATTGCAGAAAAAATTACTGTGTACTGTATTACATTTTCATAAAGATATGTGCAATTGAAACCATTCCAAAAACTATGACTAGAATATATATTAAATAAGGCATACTAATCTTGTACAATTTATATAGCTCATGAAATAAGAGTCAAGAGCTTATGGTATTTTTATTTTATCAAACAAATTATAGTCTGCATCTTTACCTTCTTTAAAGGTTTCAGCAAAACTACTCCACAGCCCTCTCCTCTTCCATAGCCATCAGCTTTTGTAGAAAAGGGTTTGCTAACTCCATCTGGAGAGATCATTTTTGCTTTACTAAGAGATATGAAAATCCGGGGTTCTATGATACAGTTAACTCCCCCACAAAGAGCAGCTTCACAGTCTCCTGTGGGATGAAAGAACATACATGGGGCTCAATATTTGGCTTTCTGTAAAAAATACACCAGGTTTTCTATTATTTCAAAACAGTATTTCACTTATTAAACACAACAGTGAATCTTCTTCCTTTCAAATAATGGTTGCCTATCTACTTCCTACAGACTCACTTTTCTGGAGCCACTTGTTGTGTTGCTATCAGTCCGTGCAACACTTGACTATTATAATCTATTGTCTGTCATGCAACATCTTCAAATTACAAATACTGCCCTGTCTGCCTTGCCATAGTACCAGACCAAAACAGTTTGCACAGTGCAAGGAAAAGAACTAAAACAATTTGTTCAGCTGAGAGAAAAAAACCAAAAGCTATGTGGGAACAAAATGCGTTAACATCTTGCCTAAAGCTGAAAAGAAAGGGAGCCTCCACAACATGAGCATCACAATAGAAAATTATGTCTAGCATCCCAACCAGATATACCACTGAGAGAGAGGATACAAAGACAGGTCTTAGATATTGAGTATATCAGGACTGTACAGAAGGAAGCATAGCATGCTTGGATAGCATAACCCTATACCTTAGGGCTTTATAGGCAAGAACGAGAGCTGTAAATTGTGTCTAGAGATGAGCTGAGAGCCTGTTCATATTAAACAGCACTTGCATAATATGCCTGGCAAAGCAGGCTCCAGAACGCACTCTAGGCACTATATTTTGCATCAGCTGATACCATCAAATGTGATAGCCTCACTTACAGTTTTATTTTACAGTATATGCACAAAGCATGCATTGCTCCTGTCATGATCTCTGTATCAATGGCCAATTCTCCTCATTCTCTCTTTACAGTATGCATTTACAACATTTTGATACCACTTTAAATGTCACAGCTTCATCCTATGAAAGCTGAGTTTGGAAGTTTGGGAAGGCATTGGCGTGCTCTGGCAGATTATTCTAAATATATCACAAAACTACAAATGCCAGGATTCCATCAGATGGAGCCATGGGGGTTATAGTGGTACCAAAGTGCTATCTCTATGTAGCATGAAAGAGCCCTAATGGAGGTAAAGGCCATATAAACTACCTTGAGTTCCTCAGAGAAGAGACAGGATATAAGCAAATTCAATAAACAAGTATTAGCTGATCTCATTAGTCTACCTTGTTTAATTGCATGCAGAGCAAAGTGTAAAGCATAATGAAATGAGGAGCAAGCTGTGTCGATGGCAATCGATGGTCCAGTCAGGTTAAATGTATACGAAATCCTGTTTGCAGCTATGCTCATTGCTCCTCCAGTGCCATCATAATGGCTAATTTCTGTGATGTGTCTGCTGCTTATTATCCCATAGTCCCGATTCATCATTCCTGTGAAAATAGTAGATAGACATATGAGGAAGTGAGTAAGAAATACAGCATGCTTCAATCTGCGTAATTAACATACAGATAAACTGACTTGTGTTAATTGAACCACTATGTCATCTCCATTCTGTAAATGTAAATTTGAACTCAAAGTGGCAAATAATGTATAAAAGCTATTTGTTACTTATATATTTCATATGCTTTTAAAAATCCACCTTTAACATATTTCATTCAAAACATCTAATAGCTCTTACGTCTCTTTTTAGGGGCCTAAAAAGTAAACATTCTGTCCTTCTCCATCAACAATGAGTTCCCAGGTCTTTGAGAGATGTTGCCTCAAGCATATGTACTGTAATCATGATAGTTCTATTTACTGAAATATTGGAATCAAAAGTTGCGGAATTTAAAGGAATATTGCATCCCTTGGCAATCAAAGGCAATAGGCACTAAGGGACTGCCGAAAGTCATTTAGAGTTACCTGAAACACATAGTTGTTAGTTCCAAAAAGAGTAAATTGAATTTATGTAAGCATTGATTTACCAAATTGCCATTGATTCATTAGCTCTACTCTAGTTGGGATTAACAACTGGATTTAGGCCACCATAATATTTGCAGTGCAGAAGATAAAGCTATTAAACCCACTTTACCGAGAAATATTTTAAACCAGGGTGGTAGATAATCTTGTTTGTACAGTACTTAACAATGAGTTGATTGACATGTAAGTATGTTACCTCTTGACATTACATTTTTCAGTGGGCTTTGATGTGTTGAAGCCATCTTTTGAATACAGGCATAACTCATTTTAAAAAGTAGATATGTTCCTAGGCACAACTTCTTTAACAGAAAATTTGGTACCAGAGACAGAAATAACATGAAAGGAATAGGGATATGTTACTACACCACAAAAGAGGGTAGTTCAACATGTTTGAGCAAGCATTTTATCCAAAACTAAAATATGTGCATGTGAAATGAAACAACCAGGCCAAGTAAGCTTGAAAAAGAAAACAAAAATATTTTGAACCTTCTAGAAACCACCTGAAGGCTTCTTCCGAAATGCATCCTGGTATTTTTACCAGCCTCCACTTTTCTTGTGATTTACATTTTGCTGGCCAAACTTACAGATCTGTGTAGCTGGGTTTTGTTTTGTTTTTAACAAGATGGTGATAGCTGGTGAGGCAGACTTATCTGGTTTTTCGTTTTCTCTCTGTTTTCTTGTTCATGAATGCTCAGCAAGGGATTCTAGAGGCAACTGCTGTTTACTATGCCTTTTCCAACCAAGCACATATAGCTACAGCAGGATTGGCTAAAGTAGAATCTCATTCTTTCCCAGGTCAGCCTTTATTGATGGTTTACTGCAGCAGACACATTGCTACAATCCAACACCAAGAGTCTATTTTTGTCCAGACTTCCTTCACTATCCTCCCCATGCCAGTGCTCTTTAAAAAGTTCCAGTTAGACAGAGGAAGAGGAAGGGGCTTACTGCAAAGTAAAGCGGCAGGGGAGCCTTGTCTTCTTGTCACAGAAGAGTGCTGTCTTCCGTGCTGCCTTAATGCATGACATCATCATTCTTCCAGCATTCTTTCATTCTAGTCCCATGGGGGACCGAGGTAAAACCGTGTCTTTTTGCTAATTTTTTTTTTCCGTTTAGCAAAAAGTCACGGTTTTCCCTCAGTCCTCCCATAGGACTGGAACAAAAGAATAATGATGGCATGAGGTAAGGCAGCACAGAAGATGGAATGTTTGTGCTGCACTGCCACTTTTCTTTGGAGTGCGGTAAGCCCCAAAGAAAAGGTGGTCTGGACAATTAAAAAAAAAAAAAAGACCTTATACAAAGCAACTTCTTTGTTAGAGGCTTTGTTAACTGAGGTATGGTTGTACTCTGACATGTGACCTATTTCACCTCATCACGTAAAGACATAGCACATTTCAAAGGTGTTTTAATACATTTCATTCAGATCTAGAAATGAATTTAAGAGTTAAGAAGATTCAGGCCTTTTCACACTATATAATTGTGGCCCTTTGATTCCATTTTAACTGCCATAGTTGCATCCTATAGAATTCTGGGATTATGTCGTTTTGGTAAGTCAGCAATACTATGTAGCAACGGGTTCTAAATACCTTATGAAGGAACAAATCAGGGATTTCATAGGATGCAGTCATGGAAGTTAAAGTGGAATCAAAGTGCTTTAGCTGTGTAGTATCATCAACACACCATGATCAGAGGAAAATTCTACTTTTATTGACTTCAACACATTTTAAAAAGTCATGTGAGTCAGTCCTGTACATTTCACTTTATGTAACTAAAGCATTTTAAGCTGCAGCATAAGTGTTTTAAACATCTTACCAATAAAAACTCCAGTTTTGGAACCATTAATGTTTTCTCTAGTAACTCCTGCATCTTCTAATGCTCGATAGGTGCATTCCAGGAGGAGCTTCTGCTGTGGATCCATGCGCTCAGCTTCCACATCATTAATTCCAAAAAGCCTGTTGTCAAATGTATTAAACCTATGAAACAGAAGTTCAAATGATAACATAAATGAACATATAATATTACCAACCCATTAATTTACAAGGCCACCAAATATTTTTAGGGGTTTTTTAAAAAATATATTTCCAGTAGTGATTTAAAATAATGTAGAGAAAGAGGCAGAAAAAAAAAAAAACAGAGCTTCTGCTGGTAGTAGGATTAGGACAGCAGAGACAAATATATACAGTTAACACCACACAGACACATGCACAGAGAGGTTTGAATTCAAAATACTATGAGTGGAAGTGGAAAATGTTTGAGATCTAGAAAAAAATGAAAGAACTGGCAGGCATGTTTTCTTGGTTTTTCCTCAAAGGAAATTTGGATTATGAAATATTTGATTTTAGATTTTAAAAATATTTGGGTTCACATATTCCACTGTAATAACAGAACAGAACAGAACAGAACAGAACATACATAAGCAGAAACTGGGTCCACATTTGACCTCTAGTAAAAGCATGAAAAGCTGGAAAAGAAAAGGCTAGAAAATTTGGGGACGGTGGAGGCATTTCCCCATTTTTTTTCTCCTGTTACTTGGGGGGATCCCTAAAAATGAGGAGAGGGAACAAAATATATTGTTTTAGAAACACTGAATAAAATATTTGTAACAAGGTGTGAGTATATTCCTAAGGGTTGTCTAGATGATGGAAATACTCCTCATAGAATTCCCAGAGAATACCTTTTGTCGCAATGAGATCCTAACGAGATTCATGGTATTCGGAAGGAGGGGGGCCAAAAACTCCATATACTGCGCAGGAAGAGCCTTCACAGATTTTTGTGAAGTTTTTAAAAATAATGCACAGGATGCTTGGACATCCAATTTGCAACACTGTGCATTCTCGGCAAAGGCGGAAGTCGACAGCAGATTGGTCGAACGTGTGGGCGAGGGGTGGGTTTTCTGGCAAGGAAGGGGCCAGAAGTGCCATTTTTGAATTTCATATTCTCAAGTGTGTACTTTTTTGCTACACTGAGGCAACCAAAGAGTTTCTTATAAGCAGAAGGTCGCGCTTATGCAACTTTGATTTACAAGTTAAAAAATTAGATACTGCGTAGGAGTGATAACACATGTTGAGAATAATTATGCACTGTACTCTTGGCCACCATCTTGATTCGCAGGCATGGCTCTGTGTGCACTACAAATGCAGATAGCTTTCCATACACTCGATTTTGCCAAAAAAAAAAACCCATGGAGACAAATTAGCACTGCTGTGAATTTGTGAAAATATGTATCAATCTGCATTATTTCTTCTTGTCTAGAAAAGCCCCTTGCCTTTCCTTCCACAAAATGATTTGTAAATACACTTACAATTTGCAGTTGGAAAGAAATTTTTAAATACAGAATATAGAACATCTCTAGGTATTTGGTTCAGGAATGCAGTCTGGGATTCTACCAAGTACTGTATATTCTCCTGCAACACAATGGCAAGAAAGTTGCACAATGCACACTCTACATAAATGTTCTTGCTTTCTTGACATTCAGATTCCTGCATTTTCTGCAGCAAATTAAATAAATTGGTATATGCTTGGAAGGTGTTTATGGTCCACCATGGAAATATTATTAATATTTAAAACTTACTCTTCAGTAAGAGCTGCATGTCTTGTGGTTGTTTTGCCTTGTCTGCTGTTGTCTGGATCATGCCAGTCTCTCACATCAAACCTTTCTGGAGGTATTTCTTTAACGCAGTTTTTACCTTCTACAAGAACTTGCCAGAAATTATCGATTCCTTCCCCTGTTGCAAAATAATATTTTACCAGAATTAATTATTTCCAAATATTAAATTCCCAAAATTATATTTGCCAAGTAGAAATATAACTTGTTAAAGACAGTTACTTGACTGAGAAGACTATCAGATGTGGCAAAAACCGCGACAGAAGATTGCTACAAGAACAAGAAGGGACAACCTTACCAGACGACGACATCTTCCAGCATTCTGGGGGCGTAGTGCAGACATCAATAAGGTGTCCCTTTTGATTAGCAGCTTCTCCCTGTCAATGGAAAAGGGAAGCCTCATCTGCAGCAGCGCTATACCCCCAGAACAGCAGAAGGATGCGGGAGTCTGGTAAGGTCGCCCTTTCTGTTCTTGTTGTGATCTTCTGACACGTTTGGGAATGCGGTTTTGTTGTTGTTGTTTGTTTTTGTTTTTGCTTGCTTTTTTGCTGTTCCCCCATGTCTGATAATCTCCTGAAAGAAGAAATGAAGGCAGTAAAAGTATGCCAATAAAATATCAGGTTATCATTTGATAATAGAATGATGTTTTGCTATGTCTTAAAATTAAATTACACTAAATATCTAATTAAAACCCTTTTCTCTCTTCTACCACTTGCTACCCTGTAATATGACTTATCTTTCTTCGTTATTAAATTTTCTTACTTCAGTGAGTAGTGGTGGCTTCAGTAAGAATATCATATACTGCCAAATAGTCAACACATTAAAAAATAAAAATGAATGCTAGAACTGAATAATCTTATGTTTTTATTATCATATACAGTTGTCCCTCCGTATCCACTAATTTAGGTATCCACAGATTTAGGTATTCATGGCTTGAAAATATTCTTTAAAAAATAATAATCCAAAAAGCAAACCTTGATGTTGCCATCTTATATAAGGGACATCATTTTGCTATGCCATGGCATATAATGGGACTTGAGTATTCACGGATTTTGGTATCTACGGGGGGTCCTGGAACCAAACCCCAGCAAATATGAAGGGACAACTATATATCCATATTTATAATTGTATAGGGAGGCCACCATAGTGTAGTGGTTTGAGCATTGGACTAGGGACTCTGGAGACCAGAGTGAATCTCCACTCAACCATGGAAACCCCCTGGATGACCTGGGTCACACTCTCTCAACCTCAGAGGAAGGCAAAGGCAAACTCCTTCTGAACAAATCTGACCAGAAAAAATAGTGATAGATTCACTTTAGCGTCTTCATATATCAGAAATGACTTGAAGGCACACAACAACAACATTGTATAACATTGTGCTGCAAGTAACCATAATACATATAATTCAAAAAGATATTTTGAGAGCTAAATTTGGAAAATCATGGGAAGTGATGGATCAGATTGTTTATTTGGAAGTAAGCCCTCTTTTCTAAGGCATGCACTTCTTTCCAGTCTCTGTGACTCACACAAATGGGTTATCAGCACCTGCACAGTGCACCATTAGGAACCAGCTAGAGCTATTATGTAAGTGTTTTGGTGACAGCCCTTCCAATTCCCCACATGCCATGCTAGTCCACCTCCCATGTAAACTCTCAGTTCCTTTTTGTACACCGCAACAGCAGCGTCATAGGAACCTCTCAGAGCATTATTCTACTTCATTCAACTACTAATCAGGTTTTGTATAATGTTAAATATTTTATATACACTGCATCTATATGTGAAGCACTGGCAGCACTAGGGGGGTGCAGAGAGGCCAAACTACACCAGGTGACACCATCAGCAGAAGGGGTGACACCAACCTTAGTGACGCTACATCAGTGAAGAGCCGCCACATAGATTTCCAGAACAAAGTATTAATAACTGAAAACATGTTCAAGATATACAAAAGAATTCTTCATAAAACATAAATTATCCAAGGCACAATATCCAATATTCCAAAGGCCCAAATCTAAAAATCTAATTTGTCCAAATCCAGAGATGATCTTGGCAGTCAATTTGATCATATTTAGCACAATCGTTGCAAGAAATATCCCTAAGTACTACTGATTTTACAGAATGCCCATTTTCAAAGTTTTAAAACCTGAGTTGCCTTTCCCATAATTAGTTTAATATGCAAATAGCAGTTTAAAAATGAAAAGCATACTATAATATTTCACTTAGCATTGTGCAGTATGTACCTCCAGGAAAGTTGCATCCAATTCCCACAACAGCAATTTCACCTTGAGTTTCCATTCTTCTTTACTGTTACTCTGAAATTTTAAAAGCATTTTAATTAATACACATTTTATTATTAGAGTAAATGTTTCCTAGAGGGACATGAGAGCTCTGAAGGAAAAGTATGGGAAGTGCCACACTGTTCGCCTGGTAATAAAAATGCATAATACAATAACTAATAATATAGTGTTTTTATGATACCCAGAATTTGCTTCTGCAGTGGCTTTTTCACTCTGCCAAATGGTAGGGTTGGCCATGTTATTTAGAGATGCTCCGTCTGCATGGGGTAAGTAACCAATCTCTCTTGGTTTAATTAAACCCAAATCTAGTATGTTCCTAAGTTTGAAGTAACCAATGCATTCCATGACCATTTCAGGCTGAACTAGACATGATGTTAACTATGTTCAGTGGACCCTTGGTTATCTGCAGAAGTTTGGTTCCAAGTCCCCCTGTGGATACCAAAATCTGTGGATGCTCAAGTCCCATTATATATAATGGCATAGTAAAATTCTGTTCATTTTATCAAGTGGCAAAATCGAGGTTTGCTTTTTGGGTTTTTTTGGGGGGGGGGATATTTTCATGTTGTGGATGGTTGAATCCGTGGATGCAGAATCCGTGGATATGGAGGGCTGACTGTAACTGTGTGTTCGTCCCCCAACACCTTTTATAACATCCACAGGGACATGATTTGAATGAGGACCACAGTGTAAGGGGGAGTTAACTCTTACTCTATGTGCCATTTCCCACTTAAAAATCACCCCAACCTGCTGTTTGCTTTCAGATGTGCTACAATCATATGGAAAGACAAAATGATAGAGAGGGCTAGAAAACTGCTTCCCCACACCATCCTCCACATTGGGATTAGGATTCTAATGGCTGCTATTTTAAAGGGGAAAATTCTACAACAGAGATAATGACATGTTTAATATCATGCCTGGCTTGGTACTCAAACATTATTTTTAGTATTTCATCAATATTAGCAGGAACAGTGCTGTTGATGGTTATATGGGAGATTTTATACACCACACACACACACACACACACACCACAAACAGCTATTTTGGAATTTTTAATGGAGAAAAGGTCTTTAGAAGACATGGCATTTCTCCTGCCACCACCACATAGATACATATTCATGGTAAAGAACATGCAAATAATTGGCTCAGTTTATTTACCTGCAATGCTTAAATTGCAATTTTGCATTCATTGTGTCTGTAATTATACGTAATACATACATTGACTACAAAGAATACTCAGTTTAAACATAACTGTTTTAGCAGTCTGTTCTGTTGTAAACTGTTTTAACAGAATTGCCCTCCCTAGGCAGATTATGGTAGCTACATGTTAATTTAGATTACCTTTAAACAAGCAGAATGAAGCACTGGATCCAGGGTTTACAAATTAATTCATTTATTAATACATATTTACATAGCCTGTTTAAGAGTAAGAAGTGAATAAAAAGCAGAAACAAAACAGTTTATACCTCTCCTTTTGTAATCAAGTGTTGCTTGACTGGGTTGTCAGTGGTGAGCAGTCCTTTTAGCCTAGTCGCAGAGAGAACATAGGTTAGGTTTTCCTCAATGGAAAGAAGGCATAGTTCTTAGCATCATGTTGAGCTTTTTGGTTTTGTGGGAACAAAGCGGTGGAGCCAGATGTCCACCATAGTGGTTAAGCTTTGGGGGTGACCATTTTCCTCTGAACATATCTCATTCCCACATGGTTAAATATATGAAGCAGCCACCCCTTGTGTGACAGCTTTCACAAGTGGCTTGAGCAAGGTGCTTGAACAACTTTAACCATTCTGGTTGCTTCAGACAACCCCTGGAATACTTTAATGTATTTTTTCATCTTCTGTGTTGCTCCATACAGTACATTGATGAAATCATCTGAATGGTGCTTAGTTCCCTACTTCCCAAGGTGTTTCATGCAGAAGGACCCTAGTGGATGTTATGCCCTTGACTAATTTAAACCATACATCAGCATATTTCTTCTTGGGCCATTATATTTTCAGACTACAGTGGAGATTTAGGCTGCTGACACACTGCAGAAATAATGCAGTTTGACACTGTTTTAACTATCATGGCTCCATCCTATGGAATCCTGGGATTTGTCGTTTGTTGTGGCACCAGAGCTCTCTGACAGAGAAAGCTAAATATCTCACAGAACTACAAATCCCAGAATTCCATAGCATTGAGCCATGGTAGTTAAAGCAGTGTCAAACTGCATTATTTCTGCATTGTGTCAGGAGGTTATCACACCAGGCTTCTAACATGCAGCAATTGTATTAGTGAAGCAAATGGAAACATACCGGTATTGAAGCAACCCTTATCACACCGCTGCGTCCATTTTGGTATGTTTCTGTTTGCTTCACTAAGACAATTGCTGCGCAATACCAGCAGGAGAGTGGGGGAAAGAAAAGAGACAGATACAATGAGAAGGGGAATAGTCAGATTGAGCAGGCAACTGGGGAGAAGACCAGGCAGCAGAAGGGTGAGGGGAGGAAAAGAGGCAGATCAGGCAGGAGGGGGGAGGGAGAAGACAGGGTGGCAGAAGCGGGGGGAGCAACAGATCAGGAATAGTCAGATCCAACAGGCAGGAGGGCAGAGAAACAAGAGGAAGAGAGATTGAAGAGAACAAACATGCCCACTCACCCCAACGTTACTGCTGGTATGGGAACTGAAGTGGAAGAGGACTTATCACACAGAGGCAATAATGGAAACACAGCATTATTGAGGGACTATTGATGGGCTTCCCCTGTCAATGAGAAGGTGCCCTCTAGCAGCAGTTTGAATGCAGACTGGTGACAGAACAGAAACAATGTCATGCAATAAGGAACAGTTGCATACACTATTATTCTGCTCTAATAGTGGTGGTAAAGCCTCATGTGATAATCTCTTTAGACATTCTCATTCCCATTGTCTCTCTGACATGGGAGATTTTCAAACGGGGGCAAATGCCCCGTTCCTGCCCCGCAAGCCCCAATCCCGTTCCTGCTGCGGAATTAAGGTAAAATGTTAAAATGCTTACCTTAATCCTGCGGCAAGAACATCCTTCCTTTCCCCTCTGCTTCACTGCTGTAAATGCAGCTGCCATGAAGCTACTTTTACAGCAGTGACGCCAAATCCCGCTCATTCTCGTGAGAGAACAGGAGGGAGGAAAATTCAAAAATAAAACCCCCCAGCTGTCAAAAAATGAAAATGGAGCAGAAAAATAATAATAATAATAAAATACAAGTAACCTGGGGAGGGGGGGAGGGTGCCACTTACCTGGTTGTCCCCTTCCTGCCACGAAGTGTCCAGAACAGACCTCCTTCTCGTGGCTATCATCGTGGGAGAGGAATGGGACACCTGATTCCGTGACAGAAACGGAATGGGTGGTCCAAAAACTATGTTTTCCTGTGATGAAAATATCACAGGGAAATCCGGAATGAGAATGGGGGAGAAATGGAAAAGGGTCGATGTCTTCTGAAAAGAAAACTTTTTCCCGACCCTGTTCCATGTCTCCCACAGATTAAATTGCCAGTCTGAAAATCTGCATTGTCTTTTACTTGAATCTCAGATTATGGGAACACACTTCAGCCTTGGAATTTGGGCAAAACTGGCACATGTACACAAAGTACTCAAAGGAGGCTTCACTGAGCTTTAAATTTAGTGTGTGCAGAATTCTCTACCTTATTCTCTACCTTCCTAGATTTTAAATAGCTTTTAAAAAATCATGTAGTTTCCCCCATCCCTATAATCTAGTGTGATACCCATCTAGGTGGGTCAGGTGCCAATGGATTATTGTAATATCCATTTAGTTGAACTGAGGGTTGGAATTAACACAATTCCTAATTTTTGTTCTCCTTCTACTCATATCATTCCCCTTCTTCTACCAATGCCATCCCATTTATTCATTTGATTAAAAAATGTATTGTTTTCTTTCATTAACTAAGGAAAAACTTAGTTAAATTTGCACCTTGTTTATTATTTGATTGGCTGAATTTATACACAGATGATCTTCCATTATTTTTATTGGTTCCACTTACTTTCCAAAGGCTTTGATACAAACCTTTGGGCTGTTACTGCTTATATTAGATTCAAAATTAAGTTGTTTCAGAATTATTGTTATGGCTACTTTAAAGAGCAGTATTCTTCACTGGTATGAAACTGATAGTAGCAGCTGTGGAAGAATGCACAACTCACCCATTTCCCTAAATTCTCCCATGGTCACAACCGTCCTCTCTGTCCCGTAAACATCTTGGGTCATCTCCACACACACACACACACACAAACACCAATAGTTCCTCCACTTTGCCTTTTAAATTCTTCAAAGTAAAGAGTAGGACCCCCGTATCTGCAGGGGATTGGTCCCAGGGCCCCCTGCGGATAATGAAATCCATGGATAATAGTGAACGCCCCCCCCCATCACCATTCACACCATGGGAGCCATCATGGCCATCACGGGGGGGGGGGTAGAAGAGAGGCAAGAACTCTTCTCCCCTCCCTTTGCTTCCCCCCATTGTCGCCACTGCCACCATGGGAGCCATCCCAGGGGGCAAAGGGAGAAAGGAGGTGAGACCTCTTCTCCTCCTCTCACTGTTGCCAACCACGAATAATTGAATCAGCGGACAGCAAATCAGCGGATACGGGGGTGCTCCTGTATTCCTTTTCTGCTTCTCCTGTAGAACAGCTTTTTATGTACTGCAGATCTCAGAATCTTCTCAGAATGGCTGAGGAATTCAGCGAGCTGTAGACCCCCAAATAATCCAAGCTTGGTTCCTCGACAAGCAATGGTTGGTGAACAGGAAGCTTTTCTAACCTGTCCTGTCCCCTCCATACTGAGATAGTGCAGCAAGAAAAGGGTTGCATATCTAAAATGTAAAGTGCACTATCCCATCACTATAATTGCATATGGGAGGGAGGACATGCACAATGTTAGAAGAAATTTGGGGACAGGTTAATTGCTTGGTTTCCTCAGATGTAGGAGGAATTCTATAACTCATAAACTTCTTAATTTCTTCAGTCATATGCATAGCTTTAAAAATGTGCAGACCATCACATGCTATTGGGTACAAAACCTTCTCATCAAAAATAACATACTTACTTTCTGGGCTGTGTTGCAAAGCTGCTAGCCACTTCAAAACAATCTCCTTCCCATTTTTGCACAGCCATGTTTAATTTGTGTTGTAACTTCCTGTATAGCCCAATCACAATAAGGCTGCATTGATAGGACCTGCTCTCCCCAAAGGAGGGTGTTAGTATCTTAGCCTTCAATAGGTCTGTTCCATTTAAATGCATACTTACAGCATAGAAATAAAGTAAACTAAGCTTTGCAGTACAGAGAAGGGGACCCCATGATGTACTGTGGGTCAGTTTTGCATGCTGGGGTGTTGCATAGCAATGGGTGCTGTGTTGGTGATGGCACTATTTCTGACTTTATCCTTCCCATAAGCCTGTGCAATTTGCATTGGACAGGAGCAGGAAACACCAGCCCATGTAATTTGAATTCATGGGTTGGTGGTTTGGACCAGAGAGGGCTAGCTGCAAGCTTTACTCCAGTCAAGTGCTGAGTATTATTCCCACCAAATGTCTATGTGAAATCTTTGGAAGCAGAGCAGCACTCACCCCTGAGGCCACAGGTGATTACAGTTGCCCCTCCACATTCACGAACTTAGCATTCGCAGTTTTGATTATTCGCGGTTTTGGGAGGGCCCCCCGCCCTCCCAAAACCGTGACAAGGGGCCTCTGGAGGCCCCGTGAAGGCCCTGGGGGGAGGGAGGAGGCCTCCACGGAGCCTTCGAAGGCCCCGTGAAGGCCTTGGGAGGGAGGCAGGAGGGCCGGGGAGGCATCCACGGGGCCTCGGGAGGGTCTCCAGAGGCCCCGTGAAGGCCTTGGAAGGGAGGGGGAGGCAGGGGAAAGCGACTATGGGGCCTCCGGGGGCCCCATGGTCGCTTTGGCAGGGGAGGGGGAGGGCAGTCATTATTCATGGAATTTTCACATTCGCGGGGGTCTGGGGAACTTAACCCCCACGAATGTGAAGGGACGACTGTAGTTGTTACATTTCAGAATAAGGATTAAATGTAAATTCTAAACTGGCTGCAAATGTATACATAATTTCAAAATACCTTCTGTTCTTATATCCTATTCCAGACTGGTCACAGGCAAAGATGTGCCGAAATGATACTAGAGAAGTGGAGGGAATCATTCATGTATGGAACGGTATAATCCTGTACACTCCTTACTACAGCCTACTGGACTGAATGGAGTGATTGCAGCCTTAATGTCTATTTATACTCTTTAACACATGTACTTTGAATTGAAGAAAAAAAATGAAGATGGAGTGAGAAATCACTGAAGAGGTACAAATAGAAGACACCATCATCTGAAAACCACAATCTTCCACTGCCACCCATATAAGTCTGTGAGTGAGGTGGCATGCTTGGCATAGTCATCTGGAAGCACCTGCAGTCTTCTGGTTCAAAAGAATAATTCTGTCTTGCTACTAGATATCAAAAGTGGCCCCAGATAAAGCAAAAAATAGCTCACTATGAGACCCTGTTGCTGCAGGAATCTCTGCTCTACAGGACAGGTGTCATATCTTCTACAAACAACCTCAATCACTATTCCTCTATCCCAATATTTCCTACTTTATTCGCTAGCCTTGCATGAATGCTTGAAGCCTGAATGTGCACATGAATGTTGTTATTATTGTTTTCTCAAATAATGACCAATTTATTGTACTATCTAGCTTAACATCTCCTTAGTACTGGTAAACATAGGTTAAAAGATCCTGCTACCTGTTGCCCCCTCTCACATAGCCAAGCTGAGCATATTAATTCCCCAAATTAATATTGATATTTTTTGAGGGTCCTTAAGACCCCTAAGCATTTAGGGTGACATCTGCACCATACATAGTTGGGCCCTGAGATCCAAAGAGTAGCACACATTCCTTGTCGTGTTTGGGTTCTTATATGCATAGCAGTTCCCCTGACCTATGACATATTGTTTTGGCAATTAAGGAGACTTTTAAGTGTCGCTTGTGATACAGCATGGTGATGACATTGCTATTAAAGGGATGAGGTAAAAACAAACATGCCACTGTGTATGTCTAAGCCCTTAAGAAAGAAGCAAGAACTTCCTGATGGTAAGAGCTATTCAGTAGTGGAATAGATTGCCTCAGAAAGTGATAGATTGCCCTTCCTTGGAGGTTTTGAAACAGAGGTTGGATAGCCGCTTCTCAGGGGTGCTTTAGCAGTTAGTTCCTGCACTGAAGAGGGGCGGAATTAGATTATCTTTGGGGGTCTCTTCCAACTCTATGTGTCTATAACTGGGTAGGAAAGAACATTTACAAATGTTCTTATCTTTGTATTATACAGAATGTACAATATATGTACTTTCCACAGAAACAATTTTGTGCAAAAATGGTTCTTTTTTGCCCCTACCCCCAACCCTTCTACAAAATTACAAAATATGTTCACACCAAAAGAGTCTCAAAATGCAAAAGAAAGAAAGAAAGAATAAAGAACTTCAATAATCTCACCCACTGGGGATACAAGTTTTGAAATGTTTCATTCTTATAGTTTAGAATTTATTATTATTATTATTATTACCTGCCTCTCCCCATGGATCAGGGTGGGGAACAACAGAATTACACATAACTAATATCAGTTAAAAACATATTGATTAAAATACATTGACACATTAAAACACATAATATCAGATTAAAAAACAAATAAAACCAATCTATATTAAAACAATTACAAATTCACAGTTTAAAAATCATCTGGATAGGCCTGCTGGAAGAGACTGGTCTTTAATGCTGTTTTGAATTCAGACAGTGTATTCAACTGCTGAATCTCTTCCGGCAATTCATATATTAATCCAAGATTTCCACCCCTGCTGGGAAATTATCAGTTAAAAGAATTAAAAGTGCAAAAAAGGATAAAGTAAGCCCTTTGTAAAGTAGAAATGTTCAGTATTGAAACTATCATTACTTACAGACACTCATATGTTTTGCCATGCTTTCAGCTTTCAGAAGTGTGCAGGTGGAGAGAAGCCAAAGATCTTGTTTGCATTATGCTTATGCTAAAGCTCATTCAAGGATCTTAATGATGGCAATTTATGAAATACTAAAATTAATTTCTGTTCCTGCTGCCTTTTGGTCTTGTGAGGATTCACCTCACAACAACTGACCACTTCTGTCAAATTTCTTCAGTCATTTCTCTTATAAAAGTTTTGCTTTGGCCCACGCAGGCTTTGTATTGGAAGCCTTTCCATGACAGCAAGGCTTGGAAACTCCTATGTGATGCAAGTATCAGTATTTCCCTCTAATCAGGAAAAGCAGACTCCAACATTTTATACAGTTCTGCAATATGTATTTATTTTTAATTAGCAAAATCATGATTGGCAGATAGTAAAGATGACTCATACAAGCAACCTCACTTTAGCAACTGCTTGCAAAATGTCCGAAGAAAAATTATGTAATTTCATAATTGTGGCCAGGGCTTCTTAGCAATGCCATAGGGGGTTCTGGAGCTCAGCTGTTAAAGCTGCAACGTCTGTCTGTAATCCAAGTTGTTCCATATTCAACACTGTCCTACTAACACAAGATATTACCTGGGGCATAATTTCTGGATTAGACAGTTTTACTTCTACCCCCCCACCTGTGCCATTATCATTTCATCTATTTTTACTGTTCAGAGGGTGAATGCAGTTACTTATGTAGTGGAAATAAACATACACTTGAAGATGGAATCAGTATGTTTAGGGGAACACAAAGGTTGGCAGAAATGCACAAAGGAAGGGTGACTGGACCTGAAGGAAAAAAGAAAATGTGAGGAAAATACCTCAAAAAGGGCAGATGCCCCCAAACTGTTAAAGCTTAACTGCATGGGTTCAAAAGAATCCCTGCTTCATAATTGTTTCCTTCCACTGCACACAAGACTGAGTCTTGCACAAAGCTCCTCCAACCTCCTAGTGTGGCCGACAGGTTTGGGCATAATCCTGCCTGAGATGTTGAATTTGAGAAGATAGAAGAGCCAGCTGACAGGTGACCAGATCTATACCTTTAAAGACTCAGAGCATGTCCCATTGGAAATTGGGGAGCTTTTCTCCTGTAACCCTCCTACTTTAAACACCTGAAGCTTTGAAGGCGTAGGTGGGTCAGCTTACACTTTACCCAAACTGTGTCTTCTATGGTTTCTAGTACATCTCAGATAGAAAAGCTTTTCTTCTCTGGGGAATCTCCCTAAGAAGGAGGACTCCTGAAATGATTGATTAGGCTGGTTGACAGTCAACTCAATCCATGCCTTCAAATGCTTGCGGCTTATCTATCCTTCAGTAGGAAGACTTTCTTTCAAGGGGGAACCTCTTTAGCCAAAAAGGGAAGAGCTTTGAAGATGTGCATCAAGTCATCTGGTATCTGTACTAGTCCATTATTTTAAAGGGTCTTGCCTCATAGAGACGTGCAAATTTTTTTGTTGTGGGGCTGTAATAAACACCTGAGGTAAAGCACAAAAATCAGTGTGTATAGAGCCATTGTACTGTCTATTCTTCTTTATCAGTCTGAAATATGGGTCACCTATGAAGGTACTCAAATGTTTATTCATTTTTATGAGGTGAACTTATGATAGCTTTAGTGTGCTAAGAGATGGGCCAGGGACTGTTGTGTAACAGGGAAATTCCCATGGCTGTTTTCCAGAAGCCAGGGAACTGTTGGGAACTTTTGCTTTCCTTTAAGTCTCACCAATTCTGCCTAGATATTCTCCCTCTTACTCTTTCTTTCTCTTAGGACTGCATGTATACACTTACTTTGGCCTCCTGATGTGCAGGGATTATTACTGTGACAATTTGGACATTAGTGTATAATAACTGTTTCCCTGATATGCAGGAAAGATTTCATATTCTGTTGCGGAGTAAGTTAGGCACCTTTCATATATTCTGCTGACATATTTCAAGGCTGGTTTGGCTACCAGCACTTTTCCATAAGTCTCTGCAATGATTTTGGAATAACCAGTTATAAAATGGGTTTATATATGCAAGACATAACACTATACAATTTCCTAGGTTGAAAAAGATTTACTACTAGAATTTGAAAACATCTAAATGAACAAGAATGTGTTTCTTCTTGTTATAACTTAACTAGAATAGTTTTTGACTTCCAACAATATTTGAACAAAACTGTAAAAGATTTGTGGGCCAAGATACATGCAACATTTTTATAGGGCAAGCAGTGCAATCAGTTGCTTTTCTTCATACTTTAGGATTTCCCAGTAAACTCCCTGGAAGATTTTATCAAGCTGCTTCTCAATAAATATAAGTTAACACAAGGTTTTAAGTTAAATTTGGCCAAAACAAGCGAGAACATTCCTCAGCACAGTACTAGAAAACCATCCAAGTGAGGCTAGGGATTACATTGACAGGAATTTCCAAGAATGAAATTTACTTCTTATTTTTTTAATTATTATTATTTTTACAAGTTACAAGTTACATTCATACATTCATACATTTATACCATTTATACAGTTTATCTTCATTTTACAACATTTTACATTTATTTTAAATGAAATTTAAAATAAATACTGCAAACCTCCATCAATCATTCAGATCATTGTTGTTGTTATTGTTATTGTTGTTAGTAGTAGTAGTAGTTGTTGTTTCACAATCAGTATACATGTACATTGCACACTGTACAGTGTACATCTCTCTTCTCATTCTCTGTGAAGTGTAATCCTACACACTGGTTAGGAGATTATCAGACAGGAACAAAAAAAGTGTTCCTGTCCCACAATCTCGTCTCCCGCCCCTATCATGCCACAATAACAAAATTTTTCAGACATACCTTAGTAGCGTCAACAGGGCAGCCCAGGAGTGAATGTAACTCTAACAGAACTCTGTTCACTTCCTGGAGTGAAATCCTGCAGATTCTTGCGAGAAGACGCGAGTGTGGGAAATTCAAAGTTAAAAAGAATAATAGAAGAGAGAAAGTGACAGCAAGCAGAAAAACACTTTAAAACATCCAAGTAAACCAGGGAAGTTTTTAAAAAGTGGGTCTCTTACCTTCATGTCCCAATCTCACCAGAAAGTGTTCTGGCAAGGACCTCCCATTGACTCTGGGATCTCGCCAGTGAAATGGGGCACCTTTTTGGTTGCTGTCAAATCTGTGACGAGAATGGAATGGGGGATCTATTGACAGTTTCTCCCATCAATAAAAAGCAGCACTGGCGGAACGGGTGCATTACGAGGGGGGATGACATCATCTGAAAAGGGAGCCTTTAGCAATCTCCTGGTGTCATTATAATGCCATTTTTAGTGTGTCTGATAATCTCCTTAGACTTCAGTGAGCAACGTTATTGACAGAAGTGATATAAGCTCTCCCATCACATGGGAGAAAACAAGTAATGCTGCTGCCATCGTTACCATGACACACAATTTTACTCCATTCCACTCACTGTCGCCGGCCATTTTCAAGGGCTGCAGCTGCTGTAGAAAACCAGTAATTGCAGCTCTCCAGAGAGCCCACTCAGGACGAGGTGCCCAGCTTTCAGAGGGATCATTCCTCATATTGTTGGAGAAATGTTGATAGAGCCCATGTGTCTACACTGTGTCTCCAGCGCCAAATCCACACGACACACATAATCCAGGATTGTCATGGCTCCTTCCTATTGGATACTGGGATTTATAGTTTTACAAGGTGTTTAGCCTCCTTTGCCAAAGAGTGCTGGTGCCTTACCAAGCTACAAACCCCAGGATTCCAGGGGAAGGAGCCATGGTGTGGCTTTGGTCCAGGAATCCTTGCTGTGGTGCTGCTGCAGGTAGCGAAATGTGGCAGGTAGGGAAGAGGGCTTCTGAAAGGGGGACAAGGTGCACTTCTCTGGCCTTCACGTTCTACTATGTCAAATGAAGGATTTACCCCATTTTATGGAAGGGATGTTTATGTTTATAATTACCAGTAATGTTGTTGTCATTCTCTTATCAAGGCCCTAATCTAGAGCACATGAGAAGACAGGAATCCTCAGCAACAGTTGATCTTGTACTAACAGATGGGACCTTCCATTTGGACATGCTGGTGTCTTTTATCATGAGGGGAATCTTGATAGCTTGGTAAAAAGGGGATAAAACCACTCAGGGTTGATCAGGTTGTCCAAACCAGCAAGCCTGTCTTCAATAGGGCATCTTCCAGGTGCTGGTCCAAGAATATTGATTGGCCTCCATTGACTCTCCTAGAACCCTGTCAGCATTAAAGCCTGTGATGAAACTGTATGCATGTCTGTGTTCATTGAAGTGTCCCTGTAATTCCCTTCACTGTACTGATGTTGCTGAAATATGGTTGTTCCCTTCTTTAAATTATAAATAGAAAGTCAAAAAGTGGGAAGCACAGCCAGTGGGGAAAAAAGAGATATTTCCTCTTTCTTTGAAGAGCAGAGTCCAGAGGTTGACTCACTAGGGGGCTATTCTGCACAGCTTTGTTAACTGAGCGATTCCTGTACAGTACATACTTTTCGAATACCAAAATTTGCATGCTGCTATCTGGTCCTAAAATTGCAACTAAAGTGGTTTGCAATAACTAAATCCAACAAAGTCAATAACAGCACAAACAACTAAATCATATTTAACAGAGGAAAGGTTTTGATTTAGAAAAAAAACACACAAAAGCTATGTTGGAAGAAAACATCTTAATAGCTTGTCTAAAGCTGGAAAAGAACGGCGAGCCTTCACAATTTGAGAACTACAATAGAAAATGAAGAATTGGTACCGTATATTCTGGCGTATAAGACGACTGGGCGTATAAGACCCCCCCCCAATTTCCAGCCAAAAATCTAGGCTTAGCCATATATTCACCAGATAAGACCACCACCACCACCCCAATTTGGCTGGCTGGGGGAGCCTTGCCAGCTGATCCTCTTTGTTTCCCAACTCATGAGGATCTCCTTGTGAGTTGGGAAAGTGAACAGGATCAGCTGGCAGGGCAACATTCGCCCCTCTCTTCAACCTTCCAGTCAAACTGGACTCGAAGGTGGAGGAAAAGGGCGAAAATGCCCAGTTTGCCTTAGCAGCCCCCTTCCCTCCGTCTTGGTTCTTCCGAAGGGGACCAATGCAGGGGAAGCGGGGGCGGCCGCGGCAAACCCCTAGATTCGCCCCCTCTCCCCACCTTCAAGGAAGGTGGGGAGAAGGGGTGAACATGCCCCGTTTGGCTCCATAGGGAGGACGCGGGGCCGTGGAGCCAAACCCCGGGATTCGCCCCCTCTCCCCACCGTCAAGGGAGAGGGAGCGAATCTAGGGATTTAACTCCACAGTTCCGATCCCTCCTTCTGGGCTCCCTCCTCCCGCGATTCCCCAACCCACAGGAGGCTGCCCAGCCTCCTGGTGGGTTGGGGAATGCGGGATAGCCAGCTGGCTGGGGGGGTTCTCCCTCCTCCCGCGATTCCCCAACCCATGAGGAGGCTGCCCAGCCCCCTTTTAGGTTGGGGAATGCGGGATGGCCAGCTGGCTAAGGGGGGTTCTCCCTCCTCCCGCGATTCCGCAACCCACGAGGAGGCTGCCCAGCCTCCTGGTGGGTTGGGGAATGTGGTATGGCCAGCTGGCTGGGGGGGTGGAGGGAGGGGGCTTCGGGGAGGGTGGAAGGATGGTTGGAGGGAGGGGACTTCGCAGCCACCCACCCCTCCCCGAAGCCGCGATCTCCAGCTGGATCGTGGCTTTGGGGAGGGCGGGTGGCTGAAGGGAGGATGCTGGAGGGAGGGGGCTTCGGGGAGGGTAGAAGGGTGGTTGGAGGGAGGGGGCTTCGCAGCCACCCACCCGCTCCCCGAAGCCATAATCGTGAGTGGGATCACGGCTTTGGGGAGGGGGGTGGCTGGAGGGAGGGAGCTTTGGAGAGGGGGCTTTGGGGAGGGTGAAAGGGGGGTTGGAGGGAGGGGGGTTCTCAGCTACCCACCCCCTCCCCGAAGCCACGATCACGAGCGGGATCACGGCTTTGGGGAGGGGGGGTGGCTGGAGGGAGGACACTGGAGGGAGGGGGCTTTGGGGAGGGTGGAAGGGTGGTTGGAGGGAGGGGGCTTCCCAGCCACCCCCCTCCCTGAAGCCGCGATCTCCAGCCATGGAGGGGATCTCCAGCCATGAGGAGGGGAGGTGGATGGACGGAGGGTGCTGGAGAGAGGGTGGATGGGTGGCTGGGGGGAGGGGGCTTCGCAGCCACCCGCCTCTCCAAAGCCGCGCTTCCAATGGAATCACAGCTTTGGGGAAGGGGGGTGGATGGGCGGAGGGTGGATGGATGGCTGGGGGGAGGGGGCTTCGCAGCCACCCCCCCTCTCCAAAGCCGCGATTACAGTGGGATCATGGCTTTGGGGAAGGGGGGTGGATGGGCGGAGGGTGGCTGGGTGGCTGGGGGGAGGGGGCTTCGCAGCCACACCCTCTCCAAAGCCGCGATTCCAATGGAATTGTGGCTTTGGGGGGCAGGGGTGGATGGGCAGAGGGTGGATGGGGGGAGGGGGGAGGGGGCTTCGCAGCCACACACCCCCTCCCCAAAGCTGCGATTCCAGTGGGGGCGGGGGTGGCTGGAGGGAGGGTGGACGGGTGGCTTGGGGGAGGGGACGAATCCCGGGGTTTGGCTCCACGGCCCCGCGTCCTCCTCCTGGGCTTCCTTTGGAAGGAAGCAAGGTGGGGGAAAGGGCGAATCTAGCAGTTTGCCTCGGCCGCTGCAGAGGCGATCAAGCGGCGGCCGCGGCAAACCGCAACGTTCACCCCCTCCTCTGTCTTCATTGCTCCCCAAAGGGGGAGAAGGCAGAGGAGGGGGTGAATGAACTGGAAAAGCACTTTGCTTCACCCCCCTGCCCCATCTCCTGCCTCTTCCCTCCGTTTGTGAAGAGGCAGGAGATAGGCAGGCAGGTGAAGCAAAGTATATCCGGCGTATAAGACGACTGTCGATTTTGGAGGGCACTTTTGAGTGCTCAAAAATCATCTTATACATCGGAATATACAGTACTTACTGTGAAGTTTAATTCTTGGATGGCCTGGAGGAACAATCCACATGATTGAGTTTCTTCCACTCGCCAGCCCACATAGCAGGAGTTCTCAGTTCAACTTCTTTAAAGGTTAAAAAACAGTCATTCCTGCACCTTCCCTTGCAGTTTCCTTTTACCTCTCTTCCTTAGAACTATCAATCCTCCCAAAGTCTTTCATATCCTTATCTCTGCTCTCTTAAATGTGCCGACATGTGTGGGATGCACACTGTGTATTCCGGAGTATACGATGACTTTTTAACCCTTGAAAATCTCATCCAAAGTCAGGGGTCATCTTATACACTGGGTGTACAGACCTGAGATGGGGCTGCCAGCCCCATCTTGGACTGGGGAAGGATGGGAGCTGGCTAGGAAGCTTTCACACACCCCAGCCAGCCAGCCCTCCAAGGTGACCTGAAAGCTTCCTAGCCAGCTCCCGTCCTTCCTGAGTCCCAGATGAGGCTGGCAGCCCCATCTTGGACTCAGAAAGGATGGGTGCTGGCTAATAAGCTTTCCTACCCCAGCCAGCCCCCCCTCAAACCTGGCTAGGAAGCTTCCTAGCCAGCTCCCTGAATCCGAGATGGGGCTGGCAGCCAAACCTCTCCGCTTTCCCAACTCGCGACAAGCCCATCGTGAGTTGGAAAAGCGGAGAGCTTTGGCTGGCAAGGGTCTCCCCAGCCAGCCAGCCAAAGCTCCGTGTTTCCCCTGCTTGGCCAGGGGAAACACGGAGGATTGTCTGGCTGGCTGGGGAGACCCTTGACAGCCAAACCTCTCTGCTTTTCCAACTCACGATAGTCTCCGCGCCAGCAGTTTCCTCAGTGAGTGCCCCACTTGAATCAGCCTTTCCCCCAAACACTCAAGCGTCTAAAACCGGTTCAAGAGGGAAGCTGGCTAAGGAGAGCTCCCACTAAGTGAGCTTCCCTCTTGAACCAGCTTTAGATCCTTGAGTGTTTGGGGCAAAGACTGATTCAAGCGGGGCACTCACTGAGTTGAGAGAAGGAGGGGTAGTCTTATACGGCGAGACTCTATATTTTAACTTAAAAATTAGGTGGGTCGTCTTATACGCCCAGCCGTCTTATATGCCGGAATATACGGTACTTGTATTTTGTATGCTTGTATGTACTTTTATTCCATATATATCTCCTAATAAATTCTTGAATACAACTAAACCTATTTAATAACTAAAGTATGCACCAACTTATGCCAATATGTATTGGAAGCACATGTACTTCTATTCCATACATATCTTCTACTAAATTTTAGAATGCAACTAAACCTATATAATAAGTAAAAAATGCATCAAATTATTCTAACTTAGGGAGGGGTGGATAGTTCCTCCAGGCCATCCAAGAATGAAACTTTACAGTAAGTACCAATTTCTCATTCTCTGGATGGCCCGTAAGAATAATCCATATGATTGGGATTTATCAAAGCTTCTTTTCCCAATAGGATGGGCATGTCTATTATGGTTGTAGCACAGCTTGTAGCACCCGAAAGTTGCTTTTGATGACATATATTTGTCTACTTCATAGTGTCAATGAAAGTTGATGGCGCTTTCCGTCCTGCTGCATTATACACATCTTCCAATGATGCTGACACTATGTATGCTGTAGTTGTGGACATAGACCTCATGGAATGTGGCCAAATATTCTGTGGTCTTGGTACTTTTGCTAGATCATAGCAGAGAAATATGCAAGCTTTAATCCAATGTGCTATTACAGCCTTGGATGCTCCATCATTCTAGGATTAAACAAACAAACAAAGCCTCTGTATGTCTTACATCCCTTGTCCTGTCCATGTATATCTTAACTGCTCGCTTGATATCAAGTGTGTGCCATTTCCTTTCCAAATCACTGGCTGGTTTTGGACAAAAATTACATAAATTTATGGTTTGGAACAAACCCCTATTTAAGTGACATTTTGGCAGGGAAGTTGGATCTAACATAAGGCATAACTTGTCTTGATTCCATTTACATAAGCTAGGATGAACAGATAATGCTGCTAGCTCTGGCACTTTCCTAGGCAATGTTATTCCCACCAAAAATATTACTTTTAATGTTAAAAGTCTTATTGATGCTTCTCGTAAAGGTTCAAATGGAGACTTGATTAACACGTTTAGCACTAAGTTTAAATTCCATGTAGGAAATCTATGTACTGTAGGTGGTGCCTTCAAGGTAGCACCCCGAAGGAATCTCTTAAGACTCTCATTTGCTGATAAATGAATCCCTTCTGGCTTACAAAGAGTTGACAATGCAGCCACCTGTCTTTTGAGGGTATTTGATCGTAATCCTTTTTCCATGCCCTGTTGTAAAAATTTTAGAATGTATTTAACCTGCACTACCACAGTGTCTATTTTCTGCATTTCACACCAGTTAACAAAAGCTCTCCATGTCCTATTATATATATCTATTGTGTGGAGGACCTGCGTGACGCTAACATAGGACTTTATCAAACTAGCATCTAAAAATGCTGCAGTTCCATGAATAAGGAAAGCAGAAACATAATGGTATTATTACACTTATTACTGTAAGTGTACATCGTTGTAATCATGCGAAAGAACCACCATGGAATTATCACATAACCACCACTAGCACTTTAAGAATGGGACTTCCATGATTTAGCATGGGCGAGATTTCAGTGGTTCTTGCGAGAAGATGTGAATGCGCTTAAAAACAGCA
The DNA here is from genome assembly GCA_030847615.1 of Gambelia wislizenii. NCBI lineage: Eukaryota > Metazoa > Chordata > Lepidosauria > Squamata > Crotaphytidae > Gambelia > Gambelia wislizenii. Next base: position 133,969,760 of record JAUMIR010000006.1, on the reverse strand, counting down.
CAAACCCCTTAATTTGCAAAGTAAACAAACACACAAACATTTAAACAAACCTAAAAATGTGCAAACAAACCAGGACAGTTCATAAAAAGACTGTCCGGTGGACAGTTTTCATGTTCTTATCTGGAGGTTTTATCACTGGGAACAAGGAGGGGGGAAAGAGGATTGCCCATTCACGCTGTAATCTCAAGATTACAGCAGGACATGTTTTTGCACACTTTTCAATACCGCAAAAAAAAGTTATATTGAGAGCTATTGACAGCTTTTTAAAAGCAACGCCTTCTTCACAGCTGGAGCAGTTTGACCACACAAACATGATGCCGTGCAATAGCAGGAGCCATTCGTGCTACCGTGACATCATAATCGTGCAATTTTTGCCAAGTCTGATAAAGTCCATAGTCTCTACTACTACATCTGTATATCCATTTCTTTTAAATTCTGCCTTTTAATTTCCACACAGTCAATTTGAATCATCCTGAACTGTGATGCAGTATTGGTCCAAATCCACTCAATTAAGTTGTCTGATAAGGCTTCTGATAACAATCATGCAAGGTTTTATTGTCCAAGGTTGAGTAAAAATGTCTCCTCCACAGATACAAAGTACATTGATATTTGTCCTGACTGATTTCTGTTTCAAGGCTCTCACAATCATTTTAAACATCTTGATTAATAAATCCATAGTAATGATGCTGCAGATGTACTAAGGAAATTTGGCTCTTTAGGGTAAGATCAAGAGCTTCTAACTCTGTTCTTTTAAGAATTTATTGTACCATTTGTTATTTCCTGTATGGTTGTGGTAAGCTTGTTAATTTGGTTTGCATAACTTCTTTCTTTAGAAAACAAGTAGCTGACAAAGCAGGAAATTTTAAAACTGAAGGGGAAGGTGCAGGACTGACAGTTTTTTAACATTTAAATAATGTTGAACTTAGAATTCCTGCTACATGGGATGGTGCATGGGAGAAACCCAATCATGTGGATTGTTCCTACAGGCCATCCAGAGAATTATGTCTAGCATCCCAACCAAACATACCACTGAGAGAGATAGAGTACAAAGACAGGTCTCTGATACTGAGCATGTCAGGACAGTATGGGATGAACGGGTTCTTCAGATAGCCTGGCTCCATACCTTTTAGGGCTTTATAGGCAAAGACTAGCACTTTAAATTGTGCCTAAAGCCAGTATGAGGCAGTGGTTGAGCATTGGACGATGACTCTGGAGACTAGGATTTGAATCCCCACTCTGCCATGGAAATCCACTGAGTGACCTTGGGCAAGTCACACTCTCTCAACCTCAAAGGAATGCAAGGACAAACCTCCTCTGAAGAAATTCTGCCAAGAAAACCCCATGATAGATTCACCTTAGGGTTGCCATAAGTCAGAAATGACTTGAAGGCACACAAGAGATCAGCTGTGTGCTGGTGCATATGAAGCAGAGCTTATAGAATCATAGAATCATTAAATTGTAGAGTTGGAAGAGACCACGAGGGCCATCCAGTCCAACCCTCTGCCATGCAGGAATACACAAGCAAAGCATCCCTGACAGATGGCCATCCAGCCCGTTTAAAGACCTCCAAGGAAGGAGACCCCACCACGCTCTGAGGGAGTGTGTTCCACTGCCGAACAGCTCTTAGTGTCAAAAAGTTCCTCCTAATGTTGAGGTGGAATCTCTGTTCCTGGAGCTTGCATCCATTGCTCCGTGTTCTAGTCTCTGGAGCAGCAGAAAGCAAGCTTGCTCCATCCTCAATGTGACACCCTTCAAATACTTAAAACAGGGCTATCATATCGCCCCTTAACCGTCTTTTTTCCAGGCTAAACATACCCTGGCTAAACTTGTGTAATATGCCTGGTAAAGCAGGCTCCAGGAACCACTCTAGGTGCAGAGAGAGCGAGAGAGGGTGAGAGAGAGAAATGAACACAAGGCATGCTATGGTTACACCCTGCATCAGTGGCTTTTTCTCCCCGTTGCTTCTTTACAACACACAGTTATAGTAGTTTGATACTTTAACTCCCATGTCTGGGAACACTGGATTTCAAAATTTGGAAGTTTAGGAAGGCACTAGACCTTTCTGACAGATAATTCTAAGTATCTCACAAAACTAAAAATGTCAAGATTCTATAGGATGGAGCTGTGGTTGTTGAAGTGGTATCAAAGTGTAAAAGAGACCCAGGAGTCAGTAATTCTTATCTATCATAGTGAAATAATTTATATATGAATCTGACTTAGCTTGCTTACTAACAGGGCAATCCAGTGATTCATGTACCACTGTACATCCCAACTCGGTGACGCACCAGTGAAAGGTTCATTTCTGCTGCCTCATCAAATTTGTGCTGTCAGACCTAGGACCTCTCCAGAATTGGGCTTCTCCCACTTTCACCAAGATCGTCTAACGAGCACACATAATAAGCCTAATGTACATAATTTACCTTTCACTTTTCCAACTGCACATGATCACTTTCAACTACACGTTTTTTTCCCAACTGCCCATTTTGTGTCCAACTGCACATTAAAGAAAAACCCTAATCCTTCCTGAACTTGCTCCATAGAATCATAGAATTGTAGAGTTGGAAGATACACAAAGGCCTTCCAGTCCAACCACCAGCCATACAGGAAATCACGATGAAAGCATCCCTGACAAATGGTCATCCAGCCTCTGTTTAAAGACCCCCAAGGAAGGAGACCCTACCACGCTCTGAGGAAGTGTGTTCCACGGCCGAACAGCTCTTACTGTCACAAAGTTCCTCTGAATGTTGAGGTAGAATCTCTGTTCCTGGAGCTTGCATCCATTGTTCCATGTTCTAGTCTCTGGGGCAGCAGAAAACAAGCCTGCTCCATCCTCAATGTGACACCCCTTCAAATACTTAAACAGGGCTATCATATCACCTCTTACCCGTCTTTTTTCCAGGCTAAACATACCCAGCTCCCTAAGTCTCTCCTCATAAGGCATGGTTTCCAGACCTTTCAACATTTTAGTCGCCCTCCTCTGTACATGCTCCAATTTGTCAATATCCTTTTTGAATTGTGGTGCCCAGAACTGGACACAGTATTCCAGGTGAGGGCTGACCAAGGCAGAATGGAGCGGCACTATTACTTCCCTTGATCTAGACACTATACTTCTACTGATGCAGCCCAAAATCGCATTGGCTTTATTAGCTGCCGCATCACACTGTTGACTCATGATCAACTTGTGGTTTACTAGGACTCCTAGATCGCTTCGCACGTAGTCTCGTTTAGCCAGGCCTCCCCCATCCTATATCTATGCATTTCATTTTTCCGCCCTAAGTACAGTACCTTACATTTCTCCATATTGAATTTCATTTTGTTAGCTTTGACCCAGCTTTCTAGCCTATTCAGGTCATTTTGAATTTTGATCCTGTCCTCTAGGGTATTAGCTACGCCTCCTAATTTGGTGTCATCTGCAAATTTGATAAGTATGCTCCTAATTCTGTCATCCAAGTACTGTAATTGATAAAGAATGATACAAATTAACAATCAGTTGCTCTCTTTCCCCTTGCACCTTCCTTCCAGGCCACCTACTTAGTCAAGGTATGAAAATCAGGCAACAAAGCACCAGGCTGTGGGGCGCGGGGGGGGGGCATTTAGCATCTAATAGGTGAGTTGAGAATAACAAAATTGGGGGGGGTGGAGATTGTAGAGGAGCCATGTGCTATTTTAACAAATGTGCAAATCATCCTGTGTAGAGGTCCTCCAAAACATGTCAAACCCCATAGAGAGCATTTGGGGGCAAAATTTTGATGTGTTCATCCTGGGGAGGGGGGCACAAAAATAAAAACAGCAACCCCCCCCCCCAAAAAAAAACTATTCCCTGCCTCTAGAGTATTCCCAGCCTCTAGAGTTCACTTTCTTGGGGACTGGAATGTTTGCTGAGCACTTCCAGTCTGCGAGTCATTGTTTTGTGTTCCATATATAGGTATGTTAACACTACCTTTCCATGGTGGTGGAAAAGCCCATTAGGTATGCAGACAGTAGTATTGCTTCATATAGATTCACACAAGTTAGGTTTTTGCTGAGGAGCCAGATTAAATGTGACATTACAGCCCTAGCAGCTTCTAGGTGGTTTCCATGCAGAAGGAAGGACAGCTCCCCAGCCACCTTTTCACTGGATTCTCCCTCCTGCAGACTTGGTGGGAGGCTCTGATATGTCACACAGGAGGATGTTTTCCCATTATGTGTTTTAAAGCTCCCCTCCCTGCATTAACCTGTTATTAAATACTGTTGTCATTTAATTGATTTATTGTGCTAAATACTATGTAAAATTTTGAAAAATACCATTACTTTTCCTTTTTTTCAGTTACAGGTTGACTTAACAGTTCTGTTCTTGGCTTATTCACTGGATATTCTATTATACAAGAAATCCAAATCCACTCAGTTAAGTTGTCTGATAAGGTTTCTGATAACAGATTCAATTATTTCTATTGATTATGAGGCAGCCAAGGCCTAAATCAGTGTATCCTCACTCAACTACATCTATGGCGACCACTAAGGCATATTATGTGTCATCATCTCTGAAGCGGGTATGTGGGGCAGCTGGGTGGTCAGAGCCTACCACATTTATAAAACATTACAAGTTGGACAAGTTCAGATTGGCAAAGGCAGAGTTTGGTAGAACAGTGCTACAGTCAACAGTTCAGTAGTTTGGACCTGCCCTGGGTGGAAGGCTTGGCTATATCCCAATCATTGTGGATTGATCCTCCATGCCATCCTGAGGATGAGAAGTTGTACTTACCATGAAGGTTCATTCTGGGATGACAGGAGGAGCAATCCACACCCACCCATAATAATTTTTTTAAAGTGAGGGGAATTAGTGGATAAGTTAGGACAGGGCTATGTAATTAAACTGGTAAAGGAGAGGAGGAAGTCTTAACGGCTTAACTGAAAAGGAATGTTGGACTCCTGCCTATCCAAGGATTAACCCAATCATGGTGGATTGATCCTCCTTGCCATCCTGAGAATGTTTCCTAAGTATTCACTGCCAGTGAAATAATCTTAAATTATTTTTATGACCAAAATAAAAGAACTGAGACTGAAATAAAGGTATGTGTTAATAACACATTTGGCCAGCATGCTAAAAGCTGATATTGAGCATCCACTCCTACTCCAAAAATAAGGTTATTTACCTTCCAAATACCACAGAAGCTCCTTTCCTTCCATGCTGCTTGCATATCATTTGTGTTTGCGTTCTTTCACTTAGGGCAATAAATATTCTTAACTCCCTCTCAAAGCTGTGATTTCCACCTCTCTATTTGTTATCAAAGATAAGCCCAGCTCACAACTTGGGCTTACCTTGCTAACATAAAAGTCAAGGCTTTTTCTGCCAAAACACTGTATATGACAATAGTGGGGGACTTTTATTCAGGCCAGGATGAAATTTCCATCTGTGCAGGGGCCTGGTGGATACATCTCAGCAGTGGCTGAGGATACATAGCCCTAGTGAAGTGGGTAGGGCCAGACAGAATTCTTACTGAGCACAAATCAGTTCTATGCACAGTCAGTAAGATGTTTTAAAGAAATACTTGTAAGGGTTGAGAACAACATGTCATTTCCATATAGTAGTTTCCCGGGCTTCAAATATTCATTTATCTCTGACAACATGTAACAGCAGAAGCTTGCAGGCTGAATGAAGAACCAGAAGGTCTTTATCCCTGGCATATGAGCTGCACATTGGACAGTGTAGCAAGAAAAAAGTAGTATTTGGCTGGAAACAAGGTTATGGCATCTCATAGGAGAGTCACCTACTTATGTCAATATAATCTGCAGTTGCTCAAAATGTCATACAGTGGCAATTATACGCCCACTACACCTAACACTATCTTGCCGGATGAGATCCGCCTACTGACATCGTTAGACAGCTTTAAAAAGGCTGTCAAGACAGATCTCTTCAGGCAGGCTTTTCCGGAATAGCTAATCCCGGCCTCAGGAACCCCCTTTGGAAGTTGATTCTGGAGCTCCTAACTGTTGCTGCTCGCTAGGAAGGTTTTTAATAACAATTGTATTATGTTGATTTTAATTTGTATTGATTTAATAATGTTTTAAGGGGGGGAGGGATTTTGAGTTGTTTTATATTATGTATTATTTTACTGTTGTAAGCCACCCCGATTGTTCGCAGAGGGGTGGGATATAAATAAATTATTATTATTATTATTATTATCATCATCATCATCATTATCATCATCTTGCACAAACAGAAATCATGCCGCTGAAGGAAAAACTATGGTTTCACATAGACTGAGGGTACTCTCTTAAGAGTAGAGGTGTGTGACTTGTAAAGATTGAAACCACAATTGTCTATCTGTAATTGCGCCTTGGGTCATCATCCATGTGGAAGCCCTGGTGGCGCAGTGGTTAAATGCATGTACTGCACCCACAACATTGTGAGTTCAATCCTGCAGGGCTCCAAGATTTGACTCAGTCTTCCATCCTTCTGTAGATTGGTAAAATGAGTACCCAGCTTGTTGGGGGCAATTAGCTAACACACTGTAAACCACTTAGGGAGTGTTTTGCACTGATAAGCAGTATAGAAATATAAATGCTATTGACATTGCTAAAAAGAGTTTTCATTGAAAAATATTCTTATGGATCTCACAGGGGACCATCCTCTAGTCATGTTGATATACGTGTGTTCCAATTTTATTTGGGGTGCAGAGACATATAAATTGCTGCTTGTTCTTGATGTGTTATAATCATCTCTGTTTCTAACTTAAGAATTAGAAACTAGGAATTTTTTAACAACTTTAGCCAATTATGGAAAATTGTGTCACTACTCCATTGCAAAAAACAAACAAAACAAAACCAGACAGAGTATCATATTAAATTTTAACTCCTGGCTTATTTGGGATCAGGCACATGTGGGCTTTTGTACAGTTATTTTGGACAACCAATGTAACACATTCATGAAAATGGAACTAACCATTGAAGAATTACTGGATCCCACAGAATCTAAGTAGAACCTGGGGAACATGTCACATTTTCTATTTTAACAATCCCGTATTACATTAAAAAATAAACCCTATATTGAGCCCTGGTGGCGCAGTGGTTAAATGCCAGTACTGCAAGTCACTACGTTGCAAGTTCGATTCCAGCGGGCTCCAAGGTTCACTCAGCCTTCCATCCTTTCGTAGGTCGGTAAATTGAGTACCCAGCCTGTGGGGGCAATTTGCTAACACACATTGGAAACTGTTTAATGCAGTGTAGATGTGTAAATAGCTATTGCTTAAAACAATTTGTAAGCTGCTCTGATAGCCTTGTGGCTGAAGAGCGGGATATAAATAAATAAATAAATAAAAGAACAAATGAGGTAGCAGCAAACATATCTGGTTCCGTCCTAAAAACATCTTTGGAAATCCAGTTAATTAAAAATTACACATTCTGCTTAACTCTCAAATTTATTTACAAGTTTAAGATATGTTTTATACACCTCAATTTACATATCGGGGAAATTGGAGTTAAAGCAATTTACAGTTGCAAAAAAAGGGAGAAAGCATTCTGCATATTTAAAACAAACCTTTATTCAAAAAATATAGGAAGCGCCAAGAATGTTGTAACTGCTCTTCTTTCGCAGTGCATTACTACAAAAGAGTACGTTGTAACCTGTCAGCATAGCAGCTCGGTATTCTGTTTAAATAAATGGTTTTGAGATCCTTCTGTGAATTACTAAATTGACTGGATGGAAAAAGCAAGAAAAGAAAGTTGCACTGAAATAAGGTTTGCTGAAATTATGATTTTCGACCAATTCAAAAATAATATTATCAATTATATTCACAGTAAAATGCTGTGTTAACCCTAAATTTAAAGGCAATCCACTGCCAACTTTCTTCCATTGCTGGTCACATGCACTTTTCAAAACAGAGTAACACAAAGAGCTTTCTATAATGAGAAGTGCCAGAGTTCATTCTTTGGAAAACAAAATCCCCCAATGACCTGATATCTCACAAAGCAGTTCCATGGAAACAATGTATTACTAATTATCCTGTTACAACACTGATATGCAATTTCAGTATTTTACAATGGGGAAGAAATAGAGCAGCCTGCCAAGGCTCCTCTTAGGCTCTCCCTAATTGCTGAAAAAATGTTGTTACCCCAAAATGGAGAGTTGTAACCACTAAGGGCACACCTTTCCAATTTAAGTCTATGTCAGCCTTCCCATCCTACTCACCCCAAACTTTCTGAGGGCCTGAAGTACCCTTCCTCCCCAACCCAGAAGTGACCATCTGGTCAAATTCAGTTTTGAAAAATGAAATGGTATGGTGGTGGAAGAAAGGGGCAGCTGGGAGCCCCAGACCCTTTGCAGCTGCACGTACGTGTTTTAGAAGACACCTGAACACATTTTACTTATAGTATTTGAGCAGCATATGTTTATAATGTCTGTCAAGGGAGCTGAAGATTTAAAATATAAAGGAATAATTATGAAAAACCCAAGTCAAAAAGTCATCCCAAATGTTCTTTGACTGATCAATACCCATCCACTGAGAAAATGGACAAAATCTCAAGCAGCCATATAGAACATCATTTAAGAAAACCCAAGAGTATAGACAGCAGCAAAGGACTGCAGCGACATACACCATGCCACTTAGATAAAATGGGAAACATCTTCCACAATACTGCCTCAGAGGAGACAGTGCTGTTCTTCCTAGCTCTGGTACGCAGCTCTGCCTCAAATATTAAGTTGCGTTGCATGATCTGAAGGCATCTGCAAGACACATTCTATTACATGTCTCTGCCTTCCTGCTCTGCTCAAAGGGTTCTAACATTTTGGCATATGTATGAGGAAGAGTGGGGAGAAAAGTAATTGTTAAATTGATGTCTGTCTTCAACTTCCTGGATATCATCTGGACTGCTAAATAGATTCTTTCATCTTTTCTAAATTGTATAAGTACCATTCCACTGCAGCACTTCCAGATTTTATAGTAAGAATGTGGGCACAATGCTGGATCAGACCAATCAGTCCAGCATTCTGTTTACACAATGGCCAGCCAAATGCCTTTGGGAAGCTCACAAGCAGTATATGAGCACAACAGAGCCTTCCTGCTCATGTTCCCCAGGCAACTAGTGTTCATACTGCCTCTCATACTAGAGGCCATTATGACTAGTAGTCATCAATTCTCTTATGCTCCATGATGAAATATAGCAAACAGCTACACTTCCAGTCCACATGGAACAATTAACCAGGGAAGTTACATTAAGAACATACTATTCAGCTTCAGTATATGAGGTTTCCAAACAAGCTGGATTCAACCCTGAGATTGTACATCTATTTCTCTGGGAACTTCATTTGCTCCTTGTGTTTCTTTCTAAGAAGAAAAAAAATCATAAAATGTAACAAAAGCTCACAAGACAAATTGGTTTTTTTCCTTAAGAAATGTGATTATTATCACACACGTATCAGGAAGAAAAGAAAGCTACACTTCATAAGGAGACTATGGCATTCTTGGATGTCACCAGAATGCTTGACAAGTAAATTATCATCTCACTTCTAGTTTTTTCCCCTCTAGAACGATCTGAATTTCTTTGGCATCCAGAGTCTCATAGGTCAGCAACGCTTCTGCTAAATTCTTGTGTTCTTTTGCATGTGTCTTCAATATATGTTTTGCCCGTTCATATGAGTCCTGTCAAAGGTACATAAAGCATTCAAAATAAATATGGAAATTAGAAAATGTATACTAAAAACTGCTTTCAGATTCACCACTTATAAAGTTGAAGGAAGTCACTGATATTTTTAGTTGGGCTTTATTCATATACATTTTAAGAGCATGTCAAGATAAGAGATGGAATGAAAATAAGGTACAAAATTACATATGTTGGAGACAAAAAGATTATGGTTAGCACCAGGATGCCAATTACCCAAATTATGATCATGGTCTCAGTTTTACTGAACAAGGCCATAAATTACGGTAAGTAAGGAGCTTAGCCACACAATATGAGATTTACTACATACTGTAAATAAAAGTCAAACAATAGAACCAAATATTCATTCTAACCATTATTCCAAATATTTCATGATAGAAGAATACAAATTATACTTACCTTTAAAAGCATCCTTACTTCTTGTTCAATTGCAGACTGGGTTTCAGGACTGAGTTTACTGATATCTGAATACGTCATGACACCAAGCTTATAGTAAAAGGCAGAGAATCAAGAGAGAGAGAAAAGTTGCTTTTTAATTTTTTCAAGTCACAAAATGCATGGCAATTCTTTGGTAGTTCAACTTTCCAATATCCTGCAAATAGTATCCACTATATCACAAGAGGCAGCCAAGCAATCTAAGAAGCTTTCTATCTGTTCATACATGGAAGTAACCAACTGCTATATAACTGGCTGCTTGTTAATCTAGAGAGGAGGGTGAGACTCACATCACCATCCTATACGTGCATAATCATAAGCTCCACTGAGTCCAATGTACAGTCAGGTAAGTGTGAGTAAAACTGCCGCCTTAGTCACCAGCGATACATTTCAGTGGAAATATACTCTTGTATAAGTTGAGAAATTTTAGTCAAAAAATCAACCCAAAAAACCTAGGTCGACTTATCCACATGACAATGTAAGTACTGTACCTTAACCCTTACCAAAAAGAGGGAGAACCTAAAAGAAGCACTGACACCCTCTACTCTCTCTGCCACAGCACCACTTCTGGCCTTTTAGAATGCCTGATGGAGAAAATGGCGGCGGCAGCAGCTCTTTGGCACTTCCCCTCAAAGAAGCGCCGAGAGATTAGAGGGGGCTGGTGCTTCTTTTAGGTTCTCACGGGACAGCCTAAGCTCTCGCCTTTCGCCACTCTACTCAGAGAAGAGGATGGTTCCCTTTTTTATAAGAGTTAATAGTGTACCTTAACTTCTATCAAAAAAAAGGAACAACCCCTTTCTCTGAGTAGTGGTGAAAGGCCTTTTTGAATGCCTGAGTGGTAAAATGGCAGCAGTGGCCAGGAGTGGCTGGCCCACTCAGGCAACACTGGTGCTTTCCCCCTTCACAGACTAACCCTCAACCTATCCATAGGTCATATCAAAATCAGTAATTTTGGCCCCAAAACCTGCTGTTGCCTTATACATGAGGTCAACCTATACACAACTATATATGGTATTGTAAACTGTGAAATTATTTTTTAAATGATGTAAAAATTTAAAATCATCCTTTAAATCTGCAGCTTCAAAAGCCTGAACATTTCACTCATGCGTATTGGAGAAAAAGAAATCCTGCAATTCAACATTTCTGCAAGATGGAAGATGAAAAGTGCACAATGACTCTTCTGCCACAGGATATACCAAGAAAAACACAGGACAGGCACACATAGTAAATCTTTCTGAGATTTCCTCAAATCTCTACTTGAATTGTGTATTACTCTACTTGAAGTGTGCTTGACAAGATCATTTTATGCCACTTCTCTCCCATCCACCCGCACTACAAAGCCCACTGAAAGCATCAGATAACCAAGGTTCACCATATTCCCTCAGTTTCAAAGCTGAATTGTTATTTACCAAAGACTATTTTACATATAGATTTGCACTGTTTCCAGTAATAAGAGATATTTGTCAGTTATTTTAATCCATAAAGCAGGGTTGGTTCCTTGAACACATTTCAAATTATAAAATTGCCATAGCAATTTTAGACCCAGCAGCAAATTAATATAAACATTTGGTTCCAGGTCCTGAAGGATTCACAAAGATGAAACAAAAGGGACAATATCTAAAACTCAAACAAGTGATATTAAATGAGATCTTACCTTCTCACTCATTCCAAATTTAGTCACCATGAGCTTTGCAATTTTAGTAGCATTGTCAAAATCACTAGAAGCACCTAATGAAAATTTAATTCAGGTCATGAAGTTACATTATACATAAAGTATACATATATAAATTACATTGACTTCAGATAATTCCCTTTTGGTTTCTACTAACCTGTTGTGATGTGATCACCTCCAAATATGAGCTCTTCTGCTACTCTTCCTCCCATACTAACATCCATCTGTGCAAGAAGCTGTGATCTAGTTTCACTCCATCTATCATTTTCTGGTAGTAAAGACACCTTTAATACAAAATTGCACAACAAGAGATTAGTGTTTGCAAAACAGATTAGATATTTACCATCCCTAGCTACTTTGATCTGCTTGAAATAGAATAGGGTAGAGGATACTCATTGCCTTGCTGCTCTGAGATCTTCAGCAGCAAGTTACCTCTAGACTTGCTGCCAAATAAGTGAATATCTGGAATAGTTGTAGTCTCAAAGCACGTCAAAATTCTTGAATTTTCTAACTGGAGTTGTCATAAGATAGTCAATATAGTGTGAGGTGAGCAGAAACTGCCCTCTAGTGAGCAAAGAAGAAAACAGCAACTACTGGTTATCTGATCTATTCTCCATCTCCATCCACCGTATTATTCCAGAACCTACTGCTAGCTAAAACTGCAAGTAAACAGCAACTCTACATCCACAGTGGCCAAGATTCGGTGGTGTAATTTCATATCCAATGACAGAGAATTAGGACTTTCTCCCCTGCCCTCCTTGCCTTCCATGGTGCCAAAATTCTGTCTAGGCTACCCAGCCCTCCACAGCAAGTTTTCAGGGTGCAAGTTTTCAGGGGCTGTAGGAAGGTGGTTTGCTAATGGGAGCTCTGGATCTAACAGTAGTACACCACTGGAGCCTGGTCCCTACAATATCTAAACTGTGAAGTATGTATCACACACATCATGATAGCAAATGAAAATATACCTTATATTTTTTTAGCCTTGGATGGATAGCAGGCATTTAAGATTAGAAGAAACTGTAATGTGTGTGAGATCTGCTGGCACAAACCAGCACTACTGGTTACAATAACTTTTAAAAGTTGGAAGGAAAAATTCTCTCAAATCATAAACTATGTTAACCAAACACTTTCCGGTGTATTAAATATGAATACAGTACAATATGTAGTCCAAAGAGGCACAGTTACCGTACTTTTATGGTAACTAAACTGCCTACACCCAATGTTCAAATCCTAAAAAAAAGTCTTTTAATGCATAAATAATACTATCCTGCAGTACATCACATCAAATGTGCTATGAAACTTTACTGCTTTGCTATTTGGGCACTGTTGTTTTAAAGTTCAGGATATATATATCTGTGCAGGAGAAATTAAATACCTGGGTCAAATTGATATAGATACTTTTTTTGAGATGTGAATATTCTCAGTTGTACATAAATAAAACAACTCTGAAATAGTTACTATAATTAATGCCAAATCTACCCAACTAAGCTTCCCATAATGATTACTTTACATTACAGAATTTTATTATGAGATACAGTGGGTCCTTGGTATACACTGGGGTTTGGTTCCAGGACTCCCTTTGGATACCAAAATCCATGGATGGTCAAGTCCCATTATATACAATGGCACAGTAAAATGGCATCCCGTATATAAAATGTGGAACAGCAAGGTTTGCTTTTTGGAATTTTTTCCCCCCTGAATATTTTCAATCCAAGGTTGGTTGAATCCATGGATGCAGAACCTGTGGATACAGAGGGCTGCCTGTATACAATATTACAGTTTTGTTGAGAATTTTCTCAATAATCCAGAGCAGTCAAATGATCAAAGTTTATTCAAAAGTGAGTATTCTCTATCATTCAAAATCCTCACATGTCCAAGGGTTGGTCCTCGTGGCATAATTGTTGCTTTGTTAATTGGCATTGCATCTTTCGTGTAATATGCAATAATGGCATGTCCCGATTCATGATAAGCTGTAATGGTTTTATTTTTATCATCAATTTCTACACTTCTACGCTCAGGACCTGAAATCAAAGAAAAGCAAAAGATTTAAGATGAAAATTACAATTTACAGGTGAAACGTGCAACAAAATGTTGCAATGTGGAGTGCATATGTCAGGGTTCTAGCAAGCAGACAAATTGTCTTCAGGAATCTTGCTTTACAGTCCCCTCATTTCCTCACCCTAATTTTCAGGGCTTTTTCCTCTTGTCTGTCAGTACTCTCCACAGTCAGGATTATCTTTATGCTTTTGAGGTTCCATGTTTAGATTTTTTTGTACCTCTGCAAATCTTGAGGTTGCCTGAAATATGCTGATAACTCCCTTGAGCACCATTTTGGCTAACAATTAATGTGCTATTGTGATACTGGATGATTTAGTATAAGAGGATTGTCAAATCAAATTAAACCTGTTCTTACTGGTTCCATTAGCTGTACTTAGGAACCTATTGAGAGATCTAGTCATAAAAGGAAAGCTAAGCTGGGCCCTTCATGTTTCCAAGAACACCTAGGCAGCCACTCTTATTTCAGAGGGCTCTTTTAAAAGATATTGCTTTATAACAGAGTTTGTAGTTTTATCTTGAAAAGAAACAACCAACTAAAGCCTCCTGGTCAACTCTGCAAATGGGACTACATGGCATGTGAACTCTGCTCTTGGGGCTCTAAGTAATATTTTCTAACTCATTTTGATTTTATTACAATTGATGTGAGCTGGCTGAGCTTCTTATCTGACAGTATTTCAGATAACGTGGTTATTTATATTAATTTTATAGTTATAATTTTATTGAAACATTTTTTACTGTTTGTGGATCCAAGGACATCCACACCATTAATTAAATTAAAAAATATATACAATCCACAAACAATAATTATACAAAATAGGCTACAGATCAAAAGCAAGATACTAAAAAGGACAGGAAAAGAAAAGGGGCAGAAACAACCAAAATACATGGTAGGAGAAAAAGAAATTAGGAATGCATCCAAACACCAGTCAGGTGTACCACATTTTCAATGCTTTAGCTTTAAAGAACTAAGAATTGTTGGAGCAGCTGATGTATTCCTGTCCCGTTCTTGACTAGTAAAAGCCCAACATTAGTGTAGCATACTAACTATTACCTACCCCAATGAAAAGACAACTTTTAATAAAAATCTATAAAAGTTCTGCCTAATGTACCCCAAAATGGTAATTTCCAGAAGTCATATCATTATCTTAAATCTTCTTGATAAAAGGAGATATCAGATTTTAAAGTATATGCCTCATTAAATTCAGTATCAAAATTAAACCTAGTTTACCCCCATGAAAAAACCTACCCATGAGAATTTTATCCTTTGAAAATTCTAGCTCCTTCATAGTAACCATATCTTTTCCATCTACCGCAGCTTTTAATGCAGCTTGGTTTACAAGATTTTCCAGTTCAGCTCCAGAAAATCCTACTGTACCTCTTGCAATGATTTCTGGATCAATTGCTGTAGGAATAAGAAGACACTAAAATTTAATGATTAAATTCTATGTCAACACAAGTTAATAATAATCTTCGAGATTAGAATGTACAGTAAACACAAAGCTATAGAACCATGTGCTATGCCTACTTTTAACTTCAAGTGAACTTTAATTACTGCACATTTTCCTTGGTTTTTTTCTGGGCTGTGAGGCCGTGTTCTGGAAGAGTTTCTTTCTGACATTTCGCCTGTATCTGTGGCTGGCATCTTCAGAGAATGGTTGGGTAGGAGTGTGTGTGGGGGGGGGGGTGTTATATATTTAATTACTGCCAGTATAGTATAATCATAAAATGGATCATATTGAGAGCCAAGAATCAAGCTGCTTCAATAACTATTTAAATGGTAGAATACAGTTTTTCACTAAAAACCGAAGCTAGTCTACAGATGCACCAACAGATATACATATACAAAAGAAATATTAGTTATGAATTGGTGCCCATTTCAAGAAAAGAATAAAAACACCTGTATTTAGCAGTTGTCATATCTTAAAGTCTTAGACTTAAATTTAGGGAGCAGAGAAATTTTGGCTCTCCAGATGTTTCCACCTACAGTTCCCCCATGCAGCAAGGGTATGGGATTGTGGAGAACATAACCTGAAACTTATGGAAGGCGAAAGGTTCCACAGACCTTCATGAATTGATTACATTAATTTAAAGAAGGATATCTCAATGGTGAAAGGGTCCTGAATTTCAATAATCAAATCTATTTGCATTTGTAACAGGTACATATTTATACTTACACTCATCATACTTTATTTTATTGAGGTACCATTTCAGAATTTCTGTTCGGCCCCTTACATCAGGCCTGGGGACTGTAACTTGCATGTCAAAGCGGCCAGGACGTATTAAAGCACTAATTGGGGAAGAAAAACAATTCTTGTGAATCATACAACATATTTGCTGTTAACCAGCAGATTTAGAAAAAGTCATTAAAAAAGAAAGAATGTGATTTGGTAAAGCACACAACACATATTCAGTTTACTTCACAAAAGCAAAAGCCCTCTACACAAGCCTTCCCTGGAAAAGTTTGCTTTATGAACCACAGAAACATTTCTAATATGATTAATGCCTCAGAATTAGATTTAATTATACTGAATACCTGGCTTGTGGGGGCAATTAGCTAACACACATTGGAAACTGCTTAATGCAGTGTAGATGTGTAAACTGCTGTTGCTTAAAACAATGTGTAAGCTGCTCAGATAGCCTTTGTGGCTGAAGAGCAGGGTATAAATACCTAATTAATTTTTTTTAATTAAAAAAAAAGAAAAGACTTGGCTAATTTAAATCCATTGATGTCATGGGTCTACTCTTGAGTTTCATTAAATGTGGTTCTAGCCCTCTAATTTTCTACACCTATTATTGCTGTTCCTAATCAAGCAGGCTAGTGTGAGTAGTCCCTTTTAGTGCTGCCTTCAAAGATTATAAAACATGAGCAAGATTAGTAAGTCCTTTCAATTACACATGCACCCCATTAACAGTCTATATTTTCAAAATCATATATGCATAAAATCAACCCATGCAAAGTTACATTTTATGCATATATACGCACACACACATACTTATCTAATGCTTCAGGGAAGTTAGTTGCACCAATGATGATGACTCCTTCATTAGGTTTAAAGCTGAAAAAAAAGAAGAAAAGTGCTTTAGTTAATCTAATGTAAACATTTTATGTAGTCATACATACTAGTTGCTTGGGGAACAGTAGTTGGGGCCCATGAACCAAGTGGGTGAAGCCAGTGAGGAGGGCAAAACCAGAAGTTGATAGGGACACTTTTTCTACCACCCCTATTATATCTCCTACCCTCTTTTCTGTTGGAAGGAGAGAGGCATCAAAGCTTGTATAAAGTGATTAATGAGAGAGGGGAGTCTAGATAATGTCTGCCCTTTGTATTCACCTCTTGACATCTTTCTTCGGTCTATGGACTCAAGCCTTTTGCTTCCTTACCTGCAGACATCACTTCCCCTTTCTCTCAAGAAATTAGTCTCTTTCTCCCCTTTGTCTGGGAAGAACAACCCCAATAATGGATGCTAGCTTAAACCCACACATGAGGGCCAGCTTTGAGGGGCTCTAACTAAGTATAGGTCAACTTTCTTTGTCTATCTCTTTTACTGTCCTAAGATAAATTTCCTGAGACAATAAACTAAGTTTTTCTTTTTTTACCTTAGAAGAGCACTGAGTCATTTCTCCTGTTCCTACCACAAAGTCTAGCTTGTACTAGCATTAGCCCTGCTGCACTCTGCTTAAAATAGATACCAAATAGTCCTCCTTCATAATCTCTTCATTCTCTTTCTCACATACACGAATCCAAACATTTCCATCTCTTCGTTTCCACATATATCCACTCATCCATCCCTATTCTTTCAGTCATTCCTTCTCACAAGAGAAACAATCTTTTCTTTCTTTTCCATGTAAACCCCTGGTGTGAATATAGTGATTAGCCTCAGCTATTCAAGGAAAAAATTATATGTCAGCTGTAATGTATGTAACACTTAGACAAACTACAGTTTTATTGTTACAACTTAGCTGACCCAGTGTAACATACATTGTTATAGTAGATTTGAAAGGTTCACAAGGTTCAGCCACATGCTATTATTTTAGGAAAATAATATGGCATTGTTTTACATGTGGGTGGTGAGTGGCTGAGGGAGTGAGAGGAGGGAGGGACCCTTGTGAGGGTGTAGATGCAGATTGAGAGGCAGAAGTAGATTGTGAGGTGGAGAAGGAATTTGCATGTGGGTGGTGACTGGCTGAGGGAGTGAGGAGAGTGAGGGGATTGGTTGGGTAAGTGGCCAATCAGCACATTGGGAAAGGGAATATACCCAAGACTTTTATATAGAGAGATTGAAAGTTTTTTAAAACATGGAAGAATAAGAAATGAAGTCCTTGGACCACAACATACTACAAGAGGCAATTATTATTCTGCCCTGAAGCTGTGCACCTGCTCCCAGTATTTGGGTGGGGTTTTGCCCAGAATGTTGACAAATGTGGAGATTATCCATTTGGATCAGACCTAAGTGCCAAGTTTGTGGATCATATCCTGAATGGCTGAAATATTTCCTTTCTAAGGTACACATCTGGTTTCAAATTATTACCTTCTAAGGCAACACACTAATACCCATGTTTTTCTCCTTATTTTGTGCAGTACAATATAATGGATAATCCCAACAGGTGAAAAGATAATAAATATTTACCCATCCATTTCAGCAAGGAGTTGATTTATAGTTTGTCTTGAGTAGGGATGCATTGGAGACTCTATTCTTTTGCCACCAACAGAATCTAGTTCATCAATGAATATAACACAAGGGGCATTTGCTTTGGCTTCCCCTAAGAATAAAGGATCTCAAATTACTTCTTAATACTACAGGATAATATTTTATTCTCTTCATGTTTTCAGTGAAATTCATTAGCTTTTTCTATCATAATCAGCTGCACTTTTCCACAGGAACAGGTCTTCAAAGAGGAAAAATTGCCACTATTGCTACTTTTCAAAGGAAATACATTCCACTTGGACTGGATAAAGCAACAAACTGGAAAAATATTTCAGATTACAAATGGGTCAAATGGAATTCAAGCTCCTGATAAATACAAATATTAAAAGAGAAGATTTTTTTATTCTGTGAAACATATCAGTTAATTATTTAAACACAAAACTGACAGCATTTGTTTGGTGAAAATTTTTGGTTTGTTCAATAAAACGCACAAGACTTTAAGTGTGCCTGACCAGACTCTTGATAACTCCTGATAGAAAGAAACCAAGATAAAGTTGAACTTACTAAACAGATTTCTGATACGACTGGCTCCCACACCAACAAACATCTCATCAAATTCAGACCCTGAAGCATAATAAAATGGAACATCAGCTTCTCCTGCCACAGCTCTAGCAAGAAGGGTTTTGCCAGTACCAGGAGGTCCCACCAACAGAATACCTGGAAAAATAATGATGTAGAAATCAAAATGTTACATTGGGTACTTACCGTGAAGGTACTTTCTGTAGGATAGATGGCAGGAACTAGCGACTAGAAGGTGTGGGGGGGGGGGGTTAGAAAGAAAAGTTAGAAGAGATAAGGTCTAAGATGGAGGTCAATCCGGAGGAGTTGAGATACCTGCCTTGCCGGGCGAAGCAGGAAGTAGAACTGGCCTCGTGGGAGAAGAGGACTGGAGAACAAAGGGACAAAATCTCCCAAGAGGCTTTGTTCTACTTCCTGCTTAAGCCGGGCGGTCCTAGGTTCCCAACACTTCCGGATTGGTCCTGCCATCTAGACCTACAGAATAATATCAGAATGTTTGCACCATGTTTTGTCATTTTTTAAACAAGTGACAAATATTGCTCTTTGAATATTTCAGCTTGGCTTACAAACAAGACATATGTGAAACACATGAAAACAGATTTGTAACAGTGAAAATTATTAGCAGCAATCTGTTAAGAGCTAATTTTATCTAGAAACTGACATGGTCAACAACAAAAGGAAGGAGATGAACTGTGTCAAAACATGAATAAGTGTCACATCCCAAATTATTCCTTGTCTGAACAGAATCAAGTAAGACTGAATGCCCCTATTAAATGAGCTGCCAATAGCCCAAAACCCACACTTACCTTTAGGAAGTTTGCCTCCTAGCACAGTAAATTTCTGAGGATTTTTCAAGAATTCTACCACTTCTTGCAACTCTTGCTTAGCTTCTTCAACCTGCACTCAATTAAGTGGAAGCAATATAAAGAACTGGATCAAAGTTTTAAAGAACACAACTAAAGACCAAAATAATTTTCTTTGGCTATAGTAACTTCAAGTAGACTATCATTCTGAAAGATACCTTTAAGCACTTCAATGCTATTTGACCTTTTCTTAGGAAATGTAAAGCCCCATGATATACCATTAACTACTCTTTTGCTCTGCACATCCAAAGCAACTTAGACACAGCTATAAAGTTATCTTTGTTTGTGATCTACGATAAAAAATTGAGCACACATTTATTTAGTTTCAAAAATATACTAGAAAACAAACAAAATCCTAGTACACACTACGTAAAGCCCCTAGAACTATAAAAGGGGGAGGGTTCTTATGTAAGATCACAGTATAAAGTTCCGAAAAACAGAAATAAAACACCATGTTTAAACAATTTAAAAAGAAAAAAACAACAACAGTCTCTTCTAGTATAAATGAAGCAACAGGTCTTTTAAAAACAAAGTCCAAAATTCATTTATAGAATTTTTTCTATGATCTGTTTTTGGTGAAAATTGGCAGAGGTGGATATTAACCAATATGAGAAGTGAAAGTGAAAAGGAATTACCGTAGGTGTTGGTACTCACTGTGAATATTCATTATTGGGAGTGCAGAGAAGCACTCCACAAATAACTGGGTTATATCTTCCTGTGCTAGCTTCATATATCAGAAGATATAATCCAGTTCTTTGTGGATTGTTCCTCTGTGTGCAACTAGAGAATTGGGGTAAGCTTATACAATATTTGGCCAGCATGAAACAATTAACACAACTAGGCTATGGCACTTCAGTAGCAAGAGACATAAAGAGTGACATGTCTTAAGAGAAGCAAGAGGCAAGAAGCCTGAGACTACAATGTTGAAACTGCCTTCCACACCCCCTAGAGTGCATTTGGGACATTTTGGAGCAATATATGTGTATGTGTGTGTGTGTGTGATCTCTGTGGGCCAAATAAGAGTTGTGGAGGGCCACATGTGGCTCATGGGCTGCAGTTTGCCCACCCCTTATTTAATTGAACTGAAAGCATCAGAGCCTAAAACGACAAAGTCTGATAGAATGAGAAAACAAGGTGTCCTATGCATAAAATATCTTCAAAGGGACAAAGGAATGTGGATAGATAAGAAATCAAGGCACATTTACACAGAAGTAAGTTCCTTTCTACTGAAACAATAAGAATTGAAAAAGGAATTAAAATTAGAGAAGAGGAATATAAATTGAAAGCCTTCGCTAATGATTTAGTTATAATGATAGAAGACCCATTAAAAAGTATAGACCTGGTGATAGAAAAGATGCAAGAATTTGGGAAATATGCGGGCTTTAAAATAAATATAGAAAAGACAACGATGATAACAAAAAACATGGATAAATAAGAGAAAGAAAAATTAAACAAAAAGTCAGAATTTGAAATTGCTAAAATGGTAAAATATTTGGGGATACATATAATGGGTAAAACTCAACAATTATTTGTTAACGATTATGAAAAGATATGAAAGGAAATTAACCAGGATTTTATTAGATGGAAAGATATCAATTTATCTTTGATGGAGAAAATATCAGTTATTAAAATGAATGTACTACCAAAATTAATGTATCTATTTCAAATTATACCAATTATTTTATCAAACAAAATATTTACAAAATGGCAAAGTGAAATATTGAAATTTATTTGGAAGGGGGAAAAGCCTAGAATTAAATGGAAATTGCTGACAGATTCAAGAGAAAGGGGTGATTTAGGGCTACCAGATTTAAGGATATATTATGAAGCAACCTGCTTAACATGGATAAAGCAATGGATAACTTTGGAAAATGAAAGGGACTTAGATTTAGAAGGCCACAAGTTAAGAATGGGGTGGCATGGATATCTCTGGTATGGCAAAGCTAAAATTAACACAGAATTTAAAAATCATATTATTAGAAAATCATTAATTAGAATATGAAATAAATATAAAAGGAGATTAAGTCCAAAAATGCCAGGACAGTTATCACCACAGGAAGCATTTTGTAAGAGGGAATTAAGAGTGGAACAATGGCTAAAATATAGGATATATTAGAGACAAAGGAAGGTATGTGGAAAATTAAAGATAAACAACAATTAGAGAAGGAGGGAATTAAATTGCAATGGTTAAGTTTTTATCAGCTATGAGAAAGAGCAAAGGAAGATTTAAAACAATTCCAATATGAAGGAGAAAAAACAGAGTTTGAAAAGTTGTTATGCTCAGATGAAAGTCAGTTTATTAATAAGATGTATAGACTATTATTACGATATAATACAGAGGAAGAGCAAATTAAACAATGTATAATAAACTGGGCACAGAATTTGGGATACTAATTACAATTAGAACAATGGGAGGAAGTATGGAACACAGGACTAAAATTTACACGCTCATACAATCTTAAAGAAAACTTCTATAAGATTATGTATAAATGGTATTTAACCCCCCCCAAAATTAGCAAGAACATATAAAGGAAGCCAAGATAAATGCTGAAAATGTCAGAAACAAACAGGTTCATTCTTTCATGTGTGGTGCAGATTCCAAAAAGTGAAGAAATTTTGGGTTTAAATTAATAAATGGATAGAAAAAATATTAAAAACCAAAATAGAAAGGAGACCTGAATTATATCTCTTGCATATGATAAACTTAAAAGATAAAACAGAAAAAGAATATAGAAATTTAATTAGCCACTTAGTGATTGCTGCAAGATTGGTTTTCACAAAGAAATGAAAAACTAATCAACTACCGACATATAGGGAATGGATGGAAAAGGTTATGGAATTAGCAACACCAGATAAACTTTCAAATTTATTGAAAAATAAGTCAAATTATATTTTTATAAAGAATTGGGAACCATTTATTGAATACATCAGACAAAAAAATTGGGATATTAATACTTTGAGTTTTGTTGTATAATTATTGGAAATACATTTGATAATGAGTTATGTGAGAAATATCTACGGTTGTTGATAATACATAAAAAGAGTATGAGTTGATAAGTTGCTAGATAAGAAGAGGAGTTATTAATTCAATCTATATAGAAAAATAATCAAGGAAAAGCGGGAAGTCAATTACAAGGGGGGGGTGTTGATATGTGAATGGTTATTTGTATTTTATGTATGGGGCTTTTTTTATTTTCTGTCTGTCTAGGGTGTTGGTTTTAATAGTTATGCTGAATAAAATATTTTAACCAAAAAAAAAAAAAAGTCAAAAATCCCCCCCCCCGCAAAAAAAATGTCCACTAGAGAGCATGGGATGCATTTTCACTACATTTTGTAGGGCCCTGGACCAATTTAGGCACAGGAGAAGCCTTTTTCTGATACCCGAAACACAGTGAAAATGCCCCCCCCCCATATGCTCTAGAAGCATTTAAGGGCAATTTTAAAAAATCTTAATTAATTAATTTTGTATTGTTGTTATGTGCCTTCAACTCATTTCGAAGGTGAACCTATCATGGTGTTTTCTTGCCAAAATTTGTTCAGAGGGGGTTTGCCCTTGCCATCCTCTGAGGCTAAGAAGATTAATTATCCAAAGTCACCCGTTGGTTTTCCATGGCCAAGTGGGGATTCGAACCCTGGTTTAGAGTCGTAGTCCCACAATCAAACTACTACAACACACTGATGATAGGTAGGTAGAGGTGCAGGTAGGGCTCTCCAAAGTCTCCTAGGGGGATAAGCACCCCTTAGCCTTCCAGTTTTCCACCTCTAAACTATACACTCAGGAGACACTGAACATTCGAACTTACCCCTTTGACATGTTCAAAAGTGACATTTTTCATCTGAATAGGGTCTACTGCTGCATCAAGTCCAGATGTTGTTCGAAAACGCACTGCAAACACATTAAGCAATTAAATTAATTTAGTAATACAGCATCATTTGTCATAATACTTTTACCCCGCTCCAGCAATATAATGTTGATCAATGTATAAATAAACCATTTAAAACAATATTTATTATAACCGTACCTCATTCTTACATGGGGCTCCCAGGAATGACCTGGCCCATGTGCTGAACTTAGTATAAATTGTTCTCACAAATGAACCAACCTCCAACTAAACAAAAGTTTACTTCCCCTAGATCTATAAAACTTTAAGCACTTTTGCACCTCTGTACACCTATGTCCTATCTCCAGGACTAGACAACCTATCACCTGTGCACCTTATCTCCATAGTGAGAGCACTCAAAGTTTTTAACCAAAGCATCTCAAAGGAATACAAGAATATATTTGGGCTGGTTATAGTGAAGAGTACTATGATCATGCCTAAGATCTGTTTTTAAGATACATCAGCTTCATAGTCCAAACTGTTATACAATTAATGGCATAATCTAAGAAGTTACATGAATCTGCACTGTAAAGTTTTGGAAAACATCAAAAGAAGACAGCACTACTCAAACTGTTAAGAGTATTGAACTGAAGAATTGCATTCAGCATGAGACGTATTTGATCAAGAGATATATTTTTTCCCAATTATTACTGGTATCAGAGAAGAGTTAGGTCTTTCCCACGGAGTATACTGATAAAATTGTTTTGTCAGTTTTTTCAATTTATGATCTTAATTCAAATGTAAATGCTCACATCTGAGAGAAAAGTGCAAAACAGAAGGAGTGAAAGATTCAGAAGAATGAAAAGTTAACAAACCAGTATCAGAAAAGGAGCCTTTACCAGATAAAAATGGGGTTTTTGACAAACCATAAATACCAAGCAGCAGCAGAACGAGCAGAAACAGACGGGTTCGTCTTAAGGAATCTGAAGAAGAAAGCAACAAATTCAGCTAGATAAATTTTCTGGATGATACCAATACTTAGATTGTAAGCCTGAGGGCAGGGAACTGTTAAATGGACCATTTGTAAGCCACTCTGATAGCCTTTGTGGCTGAAGAACGTGGTACAAATACAATTAAATAAATAAATAAATAAATAAATAAATAAATACCAAACTAAAGGATCAAATAATGAAAGTGTTAGGCGATGAAAACAACAAGGGGAAATAAAGGAAAAAAATTACCTACATAATTACTACTACTGTATATATTTAATTGAAGGGGAAAGATCACAAAGGAAGTTAATTCACCATGTAATTTTCATGTTTTTGTTTACATTGTGAACAAAGAATTTAAAAAATAGACCAACTGACCATTTGTACGTTGTGTGAGTGCCTGTGCTTTCAAAAACCCCTCTGCAAACCCAGTTTTAAAGGCATCTTGATGAGCTTCAGGTATGTTCTTTGTTTTCATCAGTTTCTCTAAACTTTCAACTTCAGATCCTCTATCTCTCAGTAGAAGTCCCTAAGAATGTGATTGAAGAAACAGCTATAACAATCAATTATTGTACAGACAAATAATGAAATACATTACTTTGCCCAAACATCCCAGTGATTATATTTCTGCTATGTAATGCGGCACAGTATTAGTCAACCCCTACTATGCTATAGTTTGGCACAGAATGTACACAGCAGATTTAAAAGCATCAGTGTGGAGGTATGTGTAGGTATGCATCTGTCTGCATGTGAGTTTCCAAGTTCCAGTTTGATTTTGATTTTTCCACTAGTTTGTATTTTTAATGTAAATTTATGTACATTTCCAAAGTTCAACAAATAATTTTTGACAATTTAATGTTTTTTGGAAGGAGGGGGACTTTCTGAACAATCACATACCATTACCAGACCAAACCTGCTTGGAAATGCAATTATGTACTTTAGGAAGGTATTATCTGTAGAAGAATATTGCACAATAATTCAAATAATCTTAGTAAAGTCTCAACTATTTAGAAGGATACTGGACATTTTTATCTTTAGATTATAGGCTAGATTATAAAATGCTTACATTAGCATCATGAGGTAGTTAACATTTTAGATGAGGCTGATTTCACAGTTAATCATCTAGATATTTCAGAAGGACTCCAACTGTAAGATGTACACACATACATGGCTTTATACTGTATATCCTCCGTTTCAGTGATTTTTACTGTAATCCATCCTCTACTGCATCATCTTTGTAATTATATAATTACATTTTCATACTCAACTCAATGCATAAACCAATGTCTCCCATTTTACACAATTTTAGCTGTCCTATTTGAATGCAGACTCTATAATCTTGCTAGATTATACAGACATTGTATAAATCAGGCATCAGAGGCAATATAAAAGACAAGGTCATGATCAGGGCACAGGATGTTCTCAGGCTTACCTTTACAAATGAGGGAGCTACAGTTTCTGTTTCTGTTAATCGGTCCGATGTCGATTGCAGCCGTCTTGCTCTTGATTTCAGAGTCTTAAAACCTCGAGACTGAATGAAAACTTAACATATAGAAGGATGTGTTATATTTCAATATGGCATTTTTAAAAAGATGCAGATGTGTGTTCTGCAGTTTCTTCCATGGTTACATATCTCATATTTTAAATACTGGATGGCTTGTACATGAATATTGTACATATAGCGGAATCCAAAGAATCATTTAAATAGCTGTATGCTAGTTTGTGGCTGTTGTTCCAAAACCAGTATCCTTCTTGGCTGTATGGCAGCAACACCTGAAACTGAGTAGTTTCCAAAGCAGCTTCTGACAGTGCACTGGAAAGGTGCACTGTTCAAATATACAAGTCAAAATCCTACTGAACTTGCTCCAAGGAGTTACTGGGATCTCAGTTACATTATTTAAGGAATAAAGGAACAGTTCTAATGTTTCTTCACACGTAAGCATCACTATGTTGAATGAGGTATACTCCAAGGAAAGGGTTCATAAGACTAAAACCTACACTACACAGATGACCTAACAAGATAGAATGGTAACTGAATCATGCCTGATTCTATTTAAGATCTCTTTAAACAAGGCTTGCAAACATGTTTTTCTAAATATGACCTCATTACATAGGGATCAAGTGTATATAAAAAGGTGTTGTACTTTTCATACTTAATAGAAATTCAAAACATAGACTTGCATTCAGGGTCCATGAATCTGCTATCGCTTGGAAAAATGCTAGTTTCACATGCCAGCTTTCTGGATTTAATTTCTGTTAATAGTTTGTTATTTATGCAACTCAGAAATCTGTGATGACTTAGCTGCCATTTTAACATTATATTAATTGCTCTCATTGAAAATAAGTTTTAGTAACTTCTAAAGTAGGGGTCAGGAAGATGCCACCTTGGGGTCTCATTTGGCTTTCATGCCCCTCCAATTTCCTTGAAGCCGCAGCCTCACCGCAAGCCTCTGAAGGTTCACCTCCATCTAATGTTCCTGGAAGCCTACAGGAACATCAGCTTGGGTTTAAACACCTGCCCAACATCCCATCCCCAAACCAGAAACTGCAACCAGAAGTAATTTCGAATTACAATTTTGGGGCAAAAATGGTACACTTTGAACCGCTGTGGGACTGCATGGGCAAAAACTGGCCTCTTCTCTGCTGCAGTAATTCACCCTTCTCCAAAGATCACTCAGTCTCAGAAGCAATGTAAATGACAAGAAATGACTTCTTAATCTTGTGAATAAAAGGTAATAAAATACTGCAAAGTTTTGTTAAAAAACATTAGAACACTATAGTCTATAATATAGTACATTAATCTATGAAAAATCATATTATAAGGTTGGATGCAATTGAAGTTGTGCAATTGAAAGGAATGGAGAATCCAACAGAGATTGCCATGAAAGGGATAGAGGGTGATATTTGCCAATTCTTCATTTCTCCTTGACGCCCAGTGTGCTGTCACCTATGCTGCTCCAAAGATTCTCCCAACCCTCTGGACTAGTATAGGGACTTCTATGAGCAGAGGGCCACTGTGAAAACTTTGAATCAAAGCTACAACATACTACCACCTTCAGTTTATCAGTTTCAGAAAGAAGATACTTCTTGCTCCATACCTGGCCAACGTTGAAGATCTGAACATACATTCTGGAGGGGGCTAGGATGCTGTCTGTATGGGTAAGATGAGCGCAAGATGCTAAATACATCTGCGAAACCTAGAAAATTATGATAAAAAGGCACTTATTTCAGTTTTATAGGCATTAAAATTAAAAGACCATTCTTGCATTTTTAAATATTATAGGATCAAAAAATGAAATTAAAATGAGCCTCAGAAAATCTGCATACAAAAGACTGTCTTGTTCCTTTTACAGGCATCATGGAGAATAAATGATAACCGTCGGGTCTTAATTACAGAAAAATGATATTGGCAAACAAAGCCAAGGCTTTTCATTGGAGTCTCTGGCTTTTGGTGGACTCATACCTAGGCTTCCCAGCTGGAAGCCCAAACTAAATCTACTGTTCAATAACAATGCAGAAGTTGCAAGACAGGATCCCACAGCTATCACCAGAATTGGCAATTCTCTCCTCGATCTTCTGCAACTCCTACGCAACCTAAAAATCTGCTCCAGCACGCTGAGAAAGCCTCTGGTGCAGGTGTTAGGCACCATGGTGGATTACAACAGGAAAGGAAAGAAAGTCCCAATTATACTAGTGTGAATATGCAAGTACACAATTGGATCTTGGTCTGAGACTTGAAGTAACTGTCCAATTCTGCAAAGGACTTATTCAAGTAAGATCTCTGTTACTACTTTAGAAGTATGTAGGTATTTTATTTTGGAATATAACTGGGATATGAAACATGCCAGATAACAATAGATCAATATGTACAATATAAGCAGACCTCCGGCTTTTCCTCCAAAATTACTGTAATTTACCTACTGCCTGATATTTTGGAATAAAGTGGAGCTAACTGACTCACAGAATGCAGATAGGGCAACAAGAAAAAAAACACAGTTCCAATATTGAGAAGACATAAACACCTCAGTAATCAACTCAGTTTTAAAATGCTGGTTTCGACCTGTAGCATCTCATATGGCTCAAGTCTAGGTTATCTACAGGACTATATTCCCCCATATGAACCTACCTAGATTTTGAGATCTTCAGGAGGGGGCTATCTCTCAGTCCCACCACTGTCACATGTATAACTAGAGGAACCATGAGAGAGGGCCTGGAATTCCCTTGCAAGAAAGGCTAGCTTGGCCCCTCCATTGAGTATCCTTCTGGGAGCAGAAGACCTTTTGGTTACAACAAGGGAATGGACTGTCTACTTGAAAGGGCTTTTAATAATATGCTATATTGCCCATATTTATTGCTGCTAAATGATATGCTTTTAAATGGCTTTAACTCAATTAATAATTTATTTGTATTTTAATGTTAGTATGTTTTCATGATATGAAGTTATCTGTAACTGTTTAAATTTTTGTAAGCCAATGCTGAGTCCCAGGTCTGGGTTACAGAGGGAGATCTCTCTCACACACAGCAAAGTGATGATGATTGAGTTAGGCAGCTCTGAACCACTGGTAGGTCAACAAATATTAATACACAAAAAGTATATTAACCCACACTTACCTATGTTAGTAATTTGTAATACGTCAACACCCTGAAAAAGAATCCATTCTCCAATGTAAAAAAGCTTTCATGCCCGGCTGCCTGGAAGCAATTCTTACATCCTGCTTTGCAATACTGCACAGCTTGGCACAGTATAGTCATTCTATGCTACACTGAGCCATTTACCACCCCACACAACCCTGGACCTACCAGAGGCACTGAAGCCCTTCACCACCACTACAGCTATTCTGTGTCTGGTAGAGAGCAGCAAATCCCCACATCCAGATGCAAAACAATTACATCATCTGTTGAGGTCTGCCAGGGCCTTCTGGAGGTCTCAGGGGCTATACAACCATTTTGCATCTGGCTATAGAGACACAGCCAGATGCTTCTATTATTTCCGCCACCATCCCCGTCTCTCCATCAGGCACAGAATAGCTTTGGGAGGGGGGGGGTTGACTGCTGCAGAGGAAGGGAATACCAATCTCCACAACAACCAAAACCAGACATACACAGGAATAAGATTAACTCACACCTAGGGATGCTGCTAACAGGATGCCTCTCACAGCATGTTATATCTGGCAAATGGCTGTTTTCAAGACTGAGTTAAGGTTCAGTCCCACGTAGAATTAAATGGGTCTGCACACACTTTGCATGTTGATGGAGTTACTGCTCCAAATGTATATTTTGCTCAACATGGCTTAACATGCCATGGTATGTTAACCAGGATAGAACACAATTATTTCATGAGTTTGAAACACAGAGACATTTGTTTTAAGCTTAATGTTTGTATGCAGTCTCTCAATTACAGGGGTGATAATATGTTTACACTGATTGTTTAAATCAGGGTGAGGAACCCTTGGCTTTCCAGGTGTTTTGGTACAGCAGCCCCTCCCAGCACGGGCAATGCTAAGAGATTGTGGGAACTGTCGTCCAAAGCATCTGTAGGGCAAGAGATTCCCCACCCCCAACTGAGATTATGCATTTTATAATAAGCTTTGTTTTTTTCTCAATACTGAGAACCCCACTCCTATAAGCAATCAGTGTTGTTTGGTAAGTGCATTTTCCCACGTAGCAATGATGGGTGCTGCAGTCCAGCATTATCTGAAGAACCATATATTCTCTATCCCTGTTCTATAGGTACATAACACAGTACCTTAAATAAGTTTAGATTTGTGAATCTGCTCATTGGATAGAGGACACATGACAAACCAGCATGACTCCCACCATGAAGTTAATATAAATGAAGCAAAGAAAATAAACAAGGTAAACAAAACAAAGGAAATTTTCAGAAACTGGCAAAATGTGAAAGCATGATTAATAAAGAAGTCCTAGTTAGGATTATGAACATTAACATGAAAATTTTATATTGTTATAAAGCCAGCATAGGAGTTCACATTTTAATAAAGTGATGGGTTTTAGTATTTGTTCTACAAGTTGTTGGTTTCGCTATTTGATGCCAGCATCATCAACATAAATTCCAATGGAACTCAGCTGCATAATATAGCTAGCAAAGTGAGGCTGAAGAGAGTAAACCACCATAAAAAATGCCAAAGACAGAAATAACGCTACTGTTGATTCTGGGGTCCTAGTGGAATTGAAGAGATCTTGTTGGAGAAACCAGTATAGAAATGAAGCAGAAATTACCTTACAGGACAAGTGTTATCAAAGGTGTGGTGTGATACTGCCTGTGACTCAATTTAGTAAGTGAATTAACTCTTCAAGTATGCCAGTATAATTTCCTAAGACATACCATACTTATTTTCAAAGAAGGACTGTGCAGATATATACGATGTTTGCCAGTGTGAAGAGATTTTGTTTTCTACACAATAGCCAGGAAGAAGCCTGTCCACTAGTTCATCAAGCTGGCTAGCTTTCAAGTCAGACAGTCCTAGGTCTCGTAGATTAAGTATTGGCTGTAAAAGAATAGATGAAGTATTCATATGTTTAAGAACAACAGATAATTCCAAAAATAAGGTCCAACTGTTTGAGACCCATAATCTAAGACATTTCTGAAAAGTCGAAGAAAACTGGAAACCACATTTTTCCCCCATCAGTTATTTAAACTGTGTCCTTTTTGCAATATAATGCTTTCATTTCCATTTTACTCAAATATAAAAGAAAGCAAGACCTACTCAAGAAAAAGCTATTTTTCTGAAGGTGTTACAAATACCAAGTACTGTGGAATATTTTTTAAACATATATGGGTTATACAAATTCAAAAGGAGTAGATCTTTCATAGTAACTGATATGTACAGTGCAGTTATCCTATAAAGCAAAAGTGGAAATAATTATAGCCCTCCAGATGTTTCTACAGTAAAACTCCCAGCAACCCTAGCCAGGATAGCCAGTAGTGAAGAATGCTAGAAGCAGTAGTCTGGCAGTATCTGGAGGGCCACGTGATTCCTATCCATGCTATAAAAAGTACACTAACAACATCCAGAAGAAATCACTGCTTTATTCTTTAGGCTCAAGTGAAGCTCTCATTTGTCCTATAACTAGCAGTGCATGTCTACTCAACAATAAGTCCTGCGTTTAACAGGATTTACTCCAGGTGTGTATATGACTGCAGCCCCAAATGTTGTTCTTTACAAATTCAGGTTGCAAAGGATTCAACTCTGCTTACTAGCAAAGTTTTATTATTGCTGTAAGTGGAGTAAACAAAAACAATTTAACCAATTTTATCACCCATATATGTTTCAAAAATATTCCACAATACTTGGCATTTGTAACACCTTCAGAAATACTTGCCTATCACAGCAATTACACAGTTCAAAATGTTTATATAGTGGTCTGTCTGGATTTCTGCAGATAATATCAAATACTAAATCAGCTTTATTTGGGAAGATTCTTTAATATAAAACATGAGACAAAAACAAACGTAATCACACTAAATAATACATGGACTTAAATAAATGTATCACATCTTCCAAAAATGCTTACCTCACTACTCTGTACGTCATATTCAGGTGCTGCTTCCTTTTGCACACACTGGCTATTTGTTGCAGTGAAAGATGGAGCCAGACTTTTGGGTGAATGGAAGGCATTGATAAGGTGACTCAGAGGAACTGTGACCTAACATAAATTGAAATATAAAACGACTGAGCAACACATTTCCCTTTTAAAAACATACATGGGTTCTAATCTTGAATAAGGTACAATGTCTTTTAAATATGTGCTGCACTCAAAAGCACAAGGTAGGGATATAACCTCTTTAAAGAGGTAGAAATGTGCAGCAAATGAAATTAAAGTCACCCCAAATGCATTAATCAGCATTTACAAAAAGAACTCACCCTCTTGTTTTTAAAAATGACTTTTCAGTGTATAGCTTTTTATTCAATTTAACAACAGAAAATATACTGTACTTCTAGTTTTCTACATCACAAACCAATAAGCATTATACATTTAAAAACATGTCATTCCTGTCTAACTTAGAATCCAGTATTCCTATTAGTACAGTAAAACAAGCTGGCCCTTCTATCCCTTCATGTTTACAATATCACTTCAGTATTTTTTCAGTCTACATGTTCAATCCAACTATTTTCAGAAAAGTACCAACTGGTATCTTCCAATACATGAAGGTACCAACCACTGCTTCTTTTCTCTGGTACTTCCCCATCTGATTTCCTCATCCCTCTACACTTGACTGCAAGATTCAGTGCCCAACCTGCATATTGAGATGCCCTCATTTTTGTTCTTGTGTGCCTTCAAGTCATTTCTGACTCATGGCGACCCTAAGGTGAACCTATCGGTTTTCTTGGCATGATTTGTTCATAGGAGGTTTGCCTTTGCCTTCCTCTAAGGCTAAGAGTGTGATTTGCCCAAGGTTGCCTAGTGGATTTGAATGGCTGACTGAGGATTAAAACCCTGGTCTCCAGAGTCATAATCCAATTTCAAACCACTACACCATGCTGGCTCTTGATGTCCTCATAACTCTTACAAAATTAAAAACAACACAAAGCAGATATTATCCTAAAGAAGTTGAGCACATAAGTTTCCCTCTCAGATGCAAAGCAAGACTACTGGCTTGTGTTTTGACCATTAACACAGGCCCACGCAATATGTAAAACAGACAAGTTTTTGCTGTGGTGCCACTAAAGCTAGTATTACCCCTCCCCCTGACAGTGTCACCTGGTGTGGTTTGGCCTCTCCGCACCACCCTAGTGCCGCCACTGAGTCTTTGCCATTTTCTGTAGGCACCATTCTCACAGACTAGTGTGGCAGAGGGTAGTAGACTATCCATTACCCATGGGACTGATGATTTATCTTTGATACCCCCAGCATTATAGATAAGGAACTGGTTTCATACTGAACAATGATCGACTGTAATTCAAGATACGATCAAAGTCACAGCTTCTTCAGATGCAATCAGAGTACCTTAATTAATGGTCCTCTAAATCAGAATCCCCTTTTGCATGCCCAAGGATTACACCAGGCTAAAGGGAGTAATGATTTGACTCTATGTAAGGTAGTTCCCATGTCCAACTAATGAATAGTCACAAACTTACATGTCTGTTATGTATTCTTTGTTCCTACCTATTACACCTCAAACCAGTCCTATGATCCCTGAAAACTCACTCACCTATCAGTTTACTACACTGTATGCCCACAAATGTATTTGAAAAGGCTTAGGTTTATGAGCACCTCAGTTTAGAAAAGCCAAGGAGAGATATAACAAAAAATGTAGCATTATGAGGAAAATAAACCAGGCTTTTTCCTATACTCAGAATAGTAGAATTCAATGTAATCTAAATCTACAAGCAGAAAAAATACAATTCCATGGTTAATATATGGAATTTATTTCCCCATACTGTGTAACAGTCATTAGCTTATATGGCTTTAAAAGGGAACTGGATAAAATGTTCAGTAACAGATCAATAAACTCCATGCATCTGAGGAAGTATACTAAGTCTAAGAAGCTTATCTTCCAACTTCTTTCTCTTCCTCTCAAAGGTGCTACAGTAGATCAACAAACAACCATTTTAGCAAATGGAGCAAAATGCCCATACTTTGTTGGCCCTGTATTTCTGAATACAAATGTTGGAGGGATTCAATTGTGTGGGTACGTGTAATTAACTTCCCATTCTGCTCACAGCATTTATAGAATACTACTCCCCCCCCCTAAAAAATCTATGAAAAATCACGCTAAAACAAATCCTGTTAAGCCTTAAGGGTGCCAAGGGCTCTTTTGATGATGATGGAAAAGCTTAACGCAGCTCCCCTTTAAAAAAGGCTTCCTAGAGCAGCCTTTCTCAACCTTTTTACCTTGGAGGAACCCCTGAAATAATTTCAAGATCCCAGGGCACCCCTCTATAAAAACTGTAGGTCTCAGGAAATCCTTGCATTAAAAAATATTATACCTATATAGCAAAAAATATTTATTTTTTAAGCATCTCCATCTCTCGTGGAAACCTCTACCGACCTATCAGGGAATCTTGGCTGCCAAACGCTCTCCTAGAGAGGCTCATCCACACAAGTGAGAGGAAGACTCAACAGGGCTCTTATAGAATCATTGAGTTAGAAGAGACCTCAAGGGCCATCCAGTCCAACCCCCTACCATGCAGGAATACACAATCAAAGCACTCCCAACAGATGGCCGTCCAGCCTCTGTCTAAAAACCTCCAAAGAAGGAGACTCCACCACACTAGGAGGCAGCGCATTCCACTGTTGAACAGGTCTCACCATCAGGAAGTTCTTCCTAATGTTTAGGTGGAATCTCTTTTCCTGTAGTTTGAACCCATTGCTCCCCGTCCTAGTCTCTGGAGCAGCAGAAAACAAGCTTGCCCCATCCTCAGTATGACATCCTTTCAAATATTTAAATATGGCTATCAAGTCCCCTCTCAACCTTCTCTTCTCAAGACTAAACATGCCCAGCTCCCTCAGCTGTTCTTCATAGGGCATGGTTTCCAGACATTTTACCATTTTAGTCTCCCTCCTCTGGACACGCTCCAATTTGTCAATATCCTTCCTGAATTGTGGTGCCCAGAACTGGACAGAGTATTCCAGGTGAGGTCTGACCAAAGCAGAATCGAGTGGCACTATTACTTCCCTTGATCTAACAACCTGGTTGTTCCATGTCACACTGCATACTGTTAGTTTTGAATAATAAGCAGAGACTGGATGGCTATGTGGCGGGAATGCTTTGATTGTGTATTCCTGTATGGCAGGGGGTTGGACTGGATGGTCCTTGTGGTCTCTTCCAACTCTATGATTCTATGAATAAAAAATAAAATAAATAAATAATCCTTCCTGAATTGTGGTACCAGAACTGGACACAGTATTCCAGTCTTGTCGCCTCCTTAACCGCCCCCGCCACCGTTTGAAACCGCGACTCCCACCAAGGCCGACAGGCCTCTCCTCCTTGTTCCTGCTGCCTCTCGAGGAGGCTCCCTTCATTCCTCCTTTCCCCCACCCGCTCCTCTCCATCCACCCTTCGCCGCCCGGTGGCATCTTGAGGCGGGGCGCCCAATACAGCGCTCGATACGCAGAACAATCGCCGCTTCCTGTCACGTATCCTGGCCGCCGCCACGACAGCCCATTCCCGGGCCTTCACCTGAGGCTGAACCGTGGAGGAAAAGGAAAACATCCTGCCCGCTCCCGGCCCCACGGAGGCGGACCAGCACCCTCCGCGCAGCCCCCGCGGGTCTCCCCTTCGCGGCCCTTCCGGGATCCCGTCCGCCACTCGGAAAGGGACTCTGGCCGGCTTCTCCCCTCAGCTGGAAAATGGCTGCCTCCTGCCGCCGGCACAGGCTGAGCCCAAGCCAGCCCTCCGCGCTGACAGCTCTTCCGGAACCCGGCGGGTCGGCAATAGCACTTCCGGGTCATCCTCACAGCTCATTCTCTTCCCCCCCCCCCGTGTTAATCCAGTAAAACGAAACTCTAAAATCAGTGGCTCTTAACCTTTTCTTTCCCCTTTAACTGTCTTTTGTTACCACGGATCCCTAAGACCTAACTCAAGATTTAAAAACATAATATAATAATAATAATAATACAATCATAATAATAAAACAACAATAATAAAACAATAATAATAATACTGTAATACAATCATAATACAACAACAATAATAATCATAGTCATAGTAATAATAATAATATATATATCTCTGGCTTTTCTTCGCAAACGAAGATTCAGGAAGGACTCATCCCACGCTTTCTGCAAGCGCGCTGATGACTAAAAAGGCCAATCTGAGATAAACAAGTCTGGTTACAGAAAGCACAGCAGAAGGTCTCCTTGGGTGATGTTTCCGGGTTGTGATTCTTTCTGAGTTGTCGTTTCTCTTCAAGACTTGTTCGGCGTGAGTTCTCAAATAAGGCTGCAGCATTGTGGATAGTGCATCCCCATGCCTCCCGATGTGAGGCCAGGGCAGACCATTGTTGGTGATCAATTTGGCCGAGCCTGAAATGTTGTTTCAGGGAGTCCTTTTGGAGCACCCCTCTTACGCTGACCTGTGGCGAGTTCACTGTAGGGTACTATTTTTGGGAGGCGATGGTCCTCCATCCTAGAAACGTGCCCTGCCCAGCGTAGCTGTGTTCTCAATATCATGGCCTCAATGCTAGTGATCCCTGCTTGCTCAAGGACAGCAACATTCGTCACATAGTCCAGTGTATATTTCCAAACAACAACAACAATAATAATAACGAAATTACACCATCCATTAAACTTTCCTTCAGAGGCACTGGAGGGGGAGGGAAGACTTTTCGCCTCCTTCTTCCTGCGAGTTTGTGGCTGGAACAGATTGAATGGCAATGCACAGGCCAAGCCAGCCAGCCTTTGCTTTGGATCCTGTCCCCTGACTGCTCCGCTGCAGGGAGGAGGTGGGCCAAGCAACCTTCAAGCCTTCATGGACCCCCTGTGAGGACATTGCAGACCCTGGGGGGTGCCCAGACCACAGGTTAAGAACCACTGTATTAGATAATTCTCAGCCCATACCACTTTGGGGGAAAGCAACTATTGTTGTCTTATTTAGTTGGGATTTTTAGGGGAGGTAATGCTTCCAACTGGCAAGGGGGTCAGGCTAGGCTGCATTTGATCACCCTTTCTGTTTAACTTGTACGCTGAACATATACATCAAGTACGGTACAATTATAATTGGAGGAAGGAAGCATGAAAATTAACAGAAAATAGCAAAGGTTTGGAAGGATTACTGAAGAAAGTCAAGGAAGAAAGTGCAAAGGTAGGGTTATGGTTGAACATTAAGAAAACAAAAATAATGACAACCCCCCCCCCATGGTTTGCATAACTTTAAAGCAGAAGTTGGAGGCGTTTAAATAGTTAAAATTTTTCTATACCTTGGCTCAGTCAGAATGGAGACTGCAGTCAAGAACCAGAAGAAGACCGGGACTTGTTAGGATATTTATGAAGGAACTGGACAAGATCCTGAAGTGTAAAGCTATATCAAGGATGACAGAAAGAAAATAAACTCATTTGAAATGCAATACTGGAGAGGAGTTCTACGGATATTGTGGATGCTTTAAAAAAAAAAAAAGACCATTCAATGAATCCTAGAGCAAATCAAGCTTGAACTCTCCCTAGAGACTGTCTAAAGTGAGACTGTCATACTTTGGCCATATCATAGAGGAAAGAAGTATTACAGATGGATAGATTTAATTAAGGAAGCCTGGGCCTGCAAGGCCTGAGTAGGGATGTTCATGATAGGGTGACTAAGAGGTCTCTCATTCATAGGGTTGTCATAAGTTGACGTTGACTTGACAGCAATTAACAACAAAATGCCTCCCAATTCCAACTGGGGAAAATGCCTTTTTTGCATTTAACATTTAACACCACTGTTTAGATTTTATGTTTCCTCTATACTAATTGACTCCTACCTTGGGTCCCAGCTGGTGTTAAATGTCAGATCCCAGAAATCCCAGCCATCCCAGCCAACAGTGAGGGATTCAAAGAGTTGTAGTTCAACATGTGGAAATCCACTGGATTGGACTCCCTGCTCTACATCAATGCATCTCTCTCTCTCTCTCTCTCTCTCTCTCTCTCTCTGGCTTTTCTTCGCAAATAAAGATTCAGGAAGGACTCATCCCGCGCTTTCTGCAAGTGCGCTGATGACTAAAAAGGCCAATCCGAGATAAATAAGTCTGGTTGCAGAAAGCACAGCAGAAGGTCTCCTTGGGTGATGTTTCCAGGTGGTGATTCTTTCTGCATTGTCGTTTCTCTTCAAGACTTGTTCGGCATGAGTTCTCAAATAAGGCTGCAGCATTGTGGCTAGTTCGTCTCCATGCCTCCTGATGTGAAGCCAGGGCAGACCATTGTTGGTGATCAATTCCAAATGTGCCTTTGCTAATCTGTGATCAATCTCTTTGTCAATCTTGGCATCTGAGGAGATGATGCTTCCCAGGTATACTGTGAAAGTATACAATGCATGCTGTATACTTGCTAAATAAGGGCAACTCTTTGTGCAGCTACTAAAGTGGATTATACAGCTGGCCCTTCATATTCACTGGGGTTTGGTTCCAGCCCCCCCCCCCCCCGTGGATACCAAAATCCATTAATACTTAAAGTCCCATTATATGCAATGGAGCAGCAAAATGGTGTCCCTTATATAAGATGGCAAAATCAAGGTTTGCTTTTTTGGATTATTATATTTTTAAAGAATATTTTCAAGCCGTGAATACTTAAATCCGTGGATGCCAAATCCATGGATATGGAGGGACAACTGTAGTTCACAAAGGTATACACCTGAATAAATCTGTTGCAGCACAATCCTATGCATGTCTGCTCCAAATAAACTGAGAACTTTGGTACGTAATGAAGTACGAAAGGATAGTAGCATTAGAGATCTAGAGGTCTGATTTTTGATGGGTCTTTCACCCATATAACTGTGCAACTAGAGCCAGCGTGGTATAGTGTTTAGGGTGCTGGATTCTGGAAAACAAGTGTTCAAAGCTGTTCTCAGCCATAGAAAGTCACTGGGTGACCTTGGGAAGTGAAACTCTCAGCCTTAGAGGAAGACAGTAGCAAGCCTCCTCTGAATAAATCTTGAGAGGAAAACCCTATGACAGGGTCTCCATAAGTTGCAATTGACCTGAAGGTATATAACAACAACTGTGCACATGATTTCAAACCTAAAAAAGGCTACAAGACCATTGCATTTTCTGCAACAGATTAATGCCACTGCCCCTCTGAAAGTAGGTTTTCTGCCAGCAGGAATCACAATATCAAAGAAAACAGTTGGTGTTGTGTGCCTTTAAGTTGTTTCCAACTTATGGCAACACTAGAAAGGGGTTTTCTTGGCAGGTTTTGTTCAGAGGAAGTTTGCCTTTTCCTTCCTCTGAGGCTGAGGGAGTGTGACTTGCCCAAGGTCATCCAGTGCATTTCCATGACTGAGTGGGGATTTGAACCTTGCACCAGATCCCATCTGATCTTAGAAGCTAAGCAGGGTCAGCCTTGCAAGACTGCCAATGAAGACCA
The DNA here is from genome assembly GCA_030847615.1 of Gambelia wislizenii. Classification (NCBI taxonomy): domain Eukaryota; kingdom Metazoa; phylum Chordata; class Lepidosauria; order Squamata; family Crotaphytidae; genus Gambelia; species Gambelia wislizenii. Next base: position 133,930,042 of record JAUMIR010000006.1, on the reverse strand, counting down.
GGTGCTGTTGGCTGTATTTCAGAGGAAGGAACTGGCAAAACCACCTCTGAGTATTCCTTGTGTAAGAAAACCCTGTGAAATTAATGGGCCTGCCATAAGTCAACATGCAGTTCAAAGGCACATATACACACATCATACACTCCTGAGTCTAGTCCAACTCTCAAACCACTATGGCAGATGGTTCTCAATGGAAACAATAGTCTTCTCCTAACTTTCTCTGTGCCTGTCTGTAGTCTGCAACAGTTGAATTTAACTGAATTGTCACATTGAATGGCATTTAATTGCCATTTAACACCAATTTTTGCATTTTCTTTCTTGTGCACCCATATATCTTAAACCTTCCAAATAAGGGTAATGTTATGTACCTCTAATAAAGCTTGTAACAGGAGTGGGCAAAGTGCAGACTATGACCACCATACCCTCCTCAAATAAACCTTACTGCACAATCAAACTGTTTCCACTCATTCCTTTTCATAACTGCTCAAGTGTAAGTCCCATTGTGGTTCAAGATTTAGAAGATTTCAGACTGTGTTGAAAGTGCTAAAAGACATTTTGTTTCCAAAGGAATAGCCGTGTTAGTCTGTTGCAGCAAAATCAGAAAGTCTTGTGACTAAAGCTTTGCATTATGGTAATATCGGGTGAGATTTGTGGGCCATTGGGGGAGTGCCAACTGTAAACAAGTGTGAGCCTAAGATTAGAAAATATTTATGGGATTCTGAACCACATTCACTAGAGGATTTGCTGCAAATAAAGCCCAGTATCCATTAGGAACTTGATAGGGGCCTCATAAAGATAAAGAGGAGTGAAAGGTTACCATGGCATATCTTATTTGATTAAGGCAGTCAACCTTTGTTTGATTTAATTCAGGCACAGAGATGAGAGGGGCATCTCTTGTCTTCGCATGCTAGAGTGATAATCTGGATAATATGGAGGATGTTCAAGTGTAGTAATGCATTTAACAGCCAGACTGCTTCACAGAAAGTGCTGTGTGAGCAGGCACATTTTCTATATGAAGAATTAAAACCATTTTCCCACCGTTCTGGCCCTTTCCCCCCTGACTCCTTCTCTCAGCTTTATCAAAGCATCCTTGTGATAATGCTGGTTTACTGTTCTGCCTTCTGGAACCCATGTTGCCAAAATTATGTCCTTGACATCAAAAAAACCCCAATGACTATGGCTTTGAATGTGGGCTAGCTTTGACGTGCTTTTTTCATTCTTGGTGATGATGGTGTTTTCCAGTGTATTGATTGTTGTTTCATCTCAGGATCATACTGGAAGATCCAGGTTTCATCACAAGTGATGATTTTTTTTAAAAAGGTTTGGGTCCGCCTCAAGTTGCTGCAGAATGTCACATTGCTCAACTTTTAAACTTAGCATTTTTCTGCCAGAAAATAGACAACACAGCTGCATTAAATGTCCACTGACAGTTAACTGAAGGCCATGAGTGTTGATGTTTGTCATGCAGGTTCAGACATGTTCAAGGTCACCACTCAAGTGTTCACAATCAGTTCCCCCTGATTTGTCTGAAAGGTAGAAACGACTTATTATATTTTTGATATTCTATCTTTCGATCTCTGTGTGTTTCTTTTATGAAGAAAGAAAATGTCACACTTGGGGAGGAGGAATTTATTTATTTGTATGGTTATATATTACAATGAAGCATTGTAATGTACTAATAAAAATCAATTGCAAAAAAATAGTGATAGGATTTGTAGTCCAGCACTAATTGAAAGGCTACAGTGTGACCTGTACTGTAATTACAGTTGTCCCTTCATATCCGCTGGGGCTTGGTTCCAGGACCACCACCACCACCCTATGGATACCAAAATCCATGAATACTCAAGTCCCATTAAATGCAATAGCATAGCAAAATGGTATCCCTTATAAATGATGGCAAAATCAAGGTTTTGCTTTTGGATTATGATTTTTTTTAAAGAATATTTTCAAGCCGTGAATACTTAAATCCATGGAGATGGAGGAACAACTACTTTACTTCCTTTGCCTTGGAGGGTGGAATGTGCGTGAAGGGGTGCATCCACACCACACAAATAATACAGTTTGAAACTGCATTATTTGCCATGGCTCTTTCCTATGGAATCCTGGGATTTGTAGTTTGGCGAGGCACCAGCACTCTTTTGTCAGAGAAGGCTAAAGACCATGTGAAACTATAAATCCCAGCATTCCATAGGAAGGAGCTATACAAACAATCCAGTTTCAAACTGGATTATTTGTACCCAGGACTGCCCGAGTGCCCAGGAAACATGGCAAGAGGTGGCCCGGGTCCTATATTGGCCAGATTTGTCACAACAGGCTTGGGAGTCAAAATCTGCAGGATGTAAAAGGCACTGCTTATTATGTGAAGAACGTAATTGAAAATTTAGCTCTGAGTGAAAAAGAAAAATTGCCAAACCATCATTGGAAAAAGTTTTGGCCATGGTTTAATGAGACAACCCCAGCAATAACTTAAAAGGATATTTTAAAATAAATATTTTATTATTGTATTATTGTATTATTTTGTATTATTATTTGTATTTATCTTTTATTAATGTTTTCTTTTCCAAATAGGTATAATTGTAATGTGTAAATATAACGTTCATTGGAAAAGAAAAAAAGAGTGATTATAGTGTGTTTAGATTAAGAGGAAAAATGTATTAAGTCTTAGAATAGACAGTTTTAATAATAATAATAAAATGTATTTCTATCCCGCCCCTCTGCAACGCAATCAGGGAGGCTTACAGTATAAAAACTCCATAATTACCTCAATACCCTAACCCACCCACCCCTTAAAAGAATATTAAACTAGAAAAGATTAAAAACACACAATAAATAAATAAAAAAAAACCCAATACAGCAACTCATCACAGCAGCATAGAATATTTTATTTTTGTATTAGTAAGAAAAGAGGAAAACATTTATTTATTTATTTATTTATTTATATCCCACTCTTCAGCCACAAGGCTATCAGAGTTGTTTACAAATTATTTATAAGCAATAGCAATTTACACATCTACACTGCATTAAGCAGTTTCCAATATGTGTTAGCTAATTGCCCCCCCCCCAAGCCGGTACTCAATTTTTGCGTTATTGTTATGGCCTTCAGTAGAGTAGCCTTATTCCAATAAAAAAAATTCCTAACCCCCCCCGACCCAAATTCCTAGTGGTGGTGGGGGGAGGGAAGAGAGAGAGAGAGCCGGACGTGTTGAGCAACTGAGGTATCACCGCAGTCTCTAGGATCTGTCTCGGTGACCGGTACGTTGCGCGTTCCTTTCCGTTGCCGCGTGACGTTGCCGCGCGGAGGAGGCGGGGCTTCGCTTTGAATTGTCGCGGGGCGAAGCTGCAGTTGGAGGGAGGGAGGGAGGAGAGGAGGGAGGGAGTCATGGCGGCGGCGCCCCAAGAGAGACCCGAGGACGAGGGGGAGGCCTCCCGGACGAGGCGCCTCGCAGTGCCCCGGCCGCCCTCCATCCAGGACTTCGCTATCATAAAGCCCATCAGCCGCGGCGCCTTCGGGAAGGTCTACCTGGGTCGCAAAAGCGGGAAGCTCTATGCCGTCAAGGTGAGCCGCTTGATTTTGACCTCTTTCTTTATAGATCTCCCTCCATTGCATGAAGCAAGTGCTGAACAGTTCAGCTGAATCATCATTTTTTTTTTGGTATTATTATTTTTATTTAAAGATTTTTAAAAAAACAAAGCAAAACAAGAAAACTTTACACTTATATTATTACCATTGCTGTACAATAGCAAAAATTAAAATTTCGGTCTTGTATTACATTATACAGTTCCCATAAGGGAAATATAAAGAATATTAGTCCAATCATCATTTTTTGTATTATTTTTATTTAAAGATTAAAAAAAAACACAAAGCAAAACAAGAAAACTTTACACTTACATTATTGCCATTGCGGTACAATAGCAAAAATTAAAATTTCGGTCTTGTATTACATCATACAGTTCCCATAAGGGAAATATAAAGAATATTAGCTGAGTCATCATTTTTGACACACCAGGACTGTTCATAAGGGGTGTAAAGTAGCTACAGAGGGTGGTACTTGAACGTTTTCTGAATATAAATGTCATTGTCTGTGCAGAAAATGGTGCTTCCTGCACTGAAAAAAAAATGCTGTTTTGTATACACAGAAGCCCCAAACTTCAAATACAAGTTGTCCCTCCACATTCACGGATTTGGCATTCACAGTTTTAAGTATTCACGGCTTGAAAATATTCTTTAAAAAATAATCATCCAAAAAGCAAACCTTGATTTTGTCATCTTATATAAGGGACACCATTTTGCTATGCCATTAGATATAATGGAAGTTGAATATTCACGGATTTGGGTATTCATGGGGGTCCTGGAACCAGACCCACCGAATGTGAAGGGACAACTGGTAGTCTTTCTTGCAAGGGGAAGAAAACTGCTAAAAGCCTAAGCCTTCAACTGCTAAAATTATTTCTTGCTTCCTTTAAGAATGAAATTAGTGAGGAATTGTATCCCTACTTGGGAGTAACTAATGGTTCTAATATCGAGAAATAAGAATTCACAGGATTGCGCTGCACATCTGTCTTTTCTTTCTGCATGTGCCTCCTTGAATCCTTAACTCAGCAGGTACCAACCTCCTAAGCGTATCTTTTCCATTTCCTGCCCAAGTCCCTTTTTTCTTGTAGCCCCCAACCAGTGGGTCGCCCCTTGTAGCTAACATTCAGCTCTCTTCCTGTGTTGTTGCTGCATTCAAGTGTATCCTAAGACACATTTACTGTACAGTACAGTATTCGTTGTGGCTTCTCCTGATTGACACTCCTCTATTTGTGAAGTCAAAGGCTTTCACAGCGGGCATCCATAGATTTTCCTTGTTTTTGTTCCAGGCCTCAGTGTTCTGGAAGAGTTTGTTTCTGACATTTCGCCTGCATCTGTGGCTGGCATCTTCAGAGAATTGCAGAGAATCGCCACAGATGCAGGCAAAACGTCAGAAACAAACTCTTCCAGAACACGGCCTCACAGCCCGGAAAAAACCCAAGGAAAGTCTACTCCTCTATTTCTTGCCTTCCCAAATGTTGCTTTTTTTTTTTTAACCTTTTGGAATGTAAGTCTACAGATAGGTCCCATTATTTTTAACGTCATCATCCTGCCCAGCAATTGTGCATGCTTCACTGCTGACACTGCTGCTGGTGGTGCTATTACTACTACCTTCACCATTATTACTCTTACTTTCTTAATTGTGCCACAACAGAAGACAATGCATAGAACACTCAGTGACCCTTTTCTTATAGGTTTATACCTACTGTCATTGCCTTCAGTCTTGTGCTTTTTATTATGCCAGTAAATGTACTGTATAAGCTTTTGATAACAAAAAATATGAACAAGAAATCAGAAGCAACAGAGGTTTAAAACGATTTCTAGAGGAATGGCCATGCTCATCTGTTGCAGAGGGGAAAAGCAGGTCTTTGAGGCGCTTAACCAAAACTAACATTTCTTAGCCAGAAATTTTCTGAACATAGTCCGCTTAAATCAATGACAGTTTGAGAAGAAAAGCAATAACCAGGTTCAGCCCTTAATCCCCCAACATAGCTCCAGATGAGTACATTGGGTAGATCCAGACTTATGCATACTTAAAATCGACCTGTTGAACTCAGTGGGTTTACTTTAAACATAACTGCACCTAAGCTGCTGTTGAAAATAGATTTTTTTTTGTGCACACACCGAGCAAGGGCAATTATTCTGTCTAGAGCACCTTATGGGGAGATGGGTGAGAAACTAGTACTGTACTGATACATTGTCCAGTTTTTTGCAACAATTATCTAGTACTTTTAAAACATACCAAAAAAAAAGTGCTACTCTTATAAATTATTTTGGTCTAGCATGTAGTGATCACAATGGTCATTTTTTAGTTTTGGGGCATGCCCACACATGTGTGTGCAGCTAACATGATTTAAAGACATAGCCGTGTTAGGCTAGATCAGTGTGCAAAGGGATCTTGTAGCACCTATGAGACTAAGGACTTTTTCGGATGTCTCAAATACACCGCAAGCAGCCTCCTCGCGTTGCGAGGCTGCTGCGCTGCAGAGCGTCGCTTTCAGATGACGCTCTCCCCTGCCGGTACTGTTGCGGTACCGTGGGGACAATTGAGCGTTATATTTCGCTGGTTTTTAATCACTATCAACTTTCGTGCTTAAAAACCAGCGAAATATAATGCTCAAATGTCCCCGCGGTACCGCAACAGTACCAGCAGGGGAGAGCATCGTCTGAAAGCGACGCCCTGCAGCGCAGCAGCCTCGCAACACGACGAGGCTACTTGCGATGTATTTGAGACATCCGAAAAAGTCCTAACTGAAGAAAAGATGTTGGTAGCATAAGCTTTTGCAGTCTTGTGTCTACTTCAGACCATGCATCTGATGAAGTAGACTTAAATTGATGAAAACTTGTGCTACTAACTTCTTTCAGTTACTAGATTTTCAGACAACACTGTTATAGTGTTACTGTTCCACTTTATTTGCTATGGCTGCCTCCTGTTGAATCCTGGGATTTGCAGTTTAGGGAAGGACATTTACAACTCTCAGCCAGAGAGATCTTAGGCCTCACTGAACTACAAACCCCAGAATCCCACGGCAGGAAGCCAGAGCAGTTAAAGTGGAATAGTAACACTATAACAGTGTAGTCTGAAAATCTCCATAGTCTCAAAGGTGCTACAAGATCACTTTGCATGGTAACTGAGACAATATACACCATGGAGATTTTCACACGAGGCCAAAATGCCCTGTTACTGCCCTGCTACCTCCGCTCCCGTTCCTGCCACGGAATAACATAAATCTTTCACACACTCACCTTAATTCCGCAGCAGGAACGGGCTCCCCCTCCCCTCGCTGGCCGGCCGTAAATGCAGCTGTCGTAAGGCTGCTTTTACGACCGGCTGTCTGAAACGTTATCACGTGATAACACCGGACAGTAAATTTAAAAAATAAAACTCCCCCAAACATAAAATCAGTTCACCAAGCACAAAAATACTCTTTAAATCACATAATCAAAACAGGGAGGGTAAAATAAAGGGTGCCACTTACCAGGATGTCCAGATCGTACCAGGAAGTGCTCAGAACGGACCTCCCCTCCATGGCTGTCATTTCGGAACAGGAATGGGGCTCCTGTTCGCACACCCATGATTGCGTGATAGTGACGGAACAGGACGTCTATTCACGATGAAAAATCGTGATTACATTGTTCTGGAACAGTCATGGGAGTAGGATGGATGCAGGACAGAACGGGGTCAACGTCGTCCGAAAGGGAAAACCTTTCCCGACCCTGTTCTGTTCCTGCCATGGGATATATAGCCTGTGTGAAAATCTCCCATATGTGTAGTAATGCAGTAATGCATGTTCAGATATTGAGTCATGTGATATTGTATATGTGTGCACATGTTTAGCTGATTAAAGTAATGTTTCTGTTTGAAAAAAGTCTAACACACAATGAGTGATTCATATATGAGATGAGATTATATGAATCAGTTCAATAAAACTATTGAAATGCTAGAATAGCTTTCAATAATCATACATGTCTGCAGTTGTAATTTGTGCATTTTGTCCAGTGCTTCTAACATTACAGTTGTATAGTTGTTCAAATTCTGGTATTTTATTAGAAATTAACAGCTCATAACTTTAACAACAAATTTGTCAACTGAATATTTCATGCTCATTTATTTTAAAAAATTTGATTTGAGCAACAACATTAAATTAATAATAATTGAATCAGCTACAAAGAGCTAAGAAAGTATTTGTCCATATATGACTGTTTTAGAAGGGGGTTATTGACCCAAAATGCCAATTAATAGCAATTTGTTAAACTTTCTAGTGTGTTCAGTGCAGAAATTCTTGTGAATAAGCATGCATTGGAGATTTGCAATCTTATGAACTCAAAAGAGTCTCAGGAATGTCCAATTCATTGGTTAGGATAAGGGAGAACTGTATTGGTTGGATGGCTAAGTGATGGAAATCATACTTCTCTGAGGGAGGGGTGATGCGGTTCCTTTACATCTGGGTTTCGTCAGTCACCGCCCAGGTGTAGCAGGAAGTTACATTAAGCCTCTTCATATTCAAATTTCTTTGTCTTCATCTCCTCCATCCTGGAGCCACGAGGCCAGTTCTAACTTCCTGCTTCGCCCAGTAGGTAGCTGAGAAATCTCCTCCGTCTGGAATTTCTATCTCCACCTTTATTCTTTTTACTTTCTTGTTCCTTTACCTACCTTTTTCCTTCTCCAGGCATTGCTGCTTTTCAGCCCTTGCCTTTCTCCTTTTGAATTTCCCGCCTATTTAAAAAAAAAAAAAAATCCTCTCCTCTCTCCGCGCGGCTGCTCAGTCAGCTCCAGCCTGCTCCTCCTCTCTCTCTTCCCCCCTCCCACCTCTCTCCTTACTGTTTTCTTTTCTCCGAGGCCATGCAGGCCCAGGAGATTCCCCAGCAGGCGGGGAAGGACTCCGGAGTGGCCGGGGATGCGATTCTCGACCGCGGCCACTCCGAGGACGCGGAGAGCGCTGCTGAGGGAGCCGCGGTCGCCATTGCTGCCGCTGCCGGCTCCCATGTGGGCGTCCCTCAGAGGGACGCGGCCCGGAAGGCACACCAGGCCATCGTGACTGGGAAAGCCTCCGATGGCCAAGCAGCAGCCAAGCCACGGAAGAGGCCAGCACAGCCCAGGAAGAAGCTGGCCTCCGATGCCTCCAGCGGGACCGCGATGGAACCTCCGGCCCTATGGAGTGCTTGGCACGCGCCAGGTGCCTGCTGCCAGGACTGGCCAGGGGCAGGAGCCCCTAGGAAGGTACAAGGGGCCCTTGGGGGGAGCGGGGACGAACTGCCCCTTCCCCCACGCATCGTGCCCTCCCTGCTTTTGGGGACGGCACGTATTCTACCCCCCTGGAGGCCAAACGGAGCGCGGGAGGGGGAAGGGGAGAGCGAGGACTCGCGCTCCCATGCGGAGCCCTCACCATCCACCGGGCCCCAAGCAACCGCCGCAGCTGCCTCGGGGGAGGGGGGCACACCGCATGGGGAACCCCATTCGCTGTCTGACCCCACTCCAGGAAGCAGCCAGGCCCTACCCCAACCGAGCCAACCACCACAAAGCCTGGGCATGGAGGAGCAGGCCCTACAGGCCCCAACTCCTCAAGCACCCCCCCCACAGGCCCTGGCCTCCCAACCTCCACTCCTCCCGACCTTGCCTGCCCAGGTGCCACCCCAGCAACACCAGCTGCCCTTGGTGCTCCAACCAATGCCTCAGCAGGCAGTACCTATCCAGGCGCAGCAACCGTTGGTTTACCAGGCCCTGCCGCCACAGGGGCCGGTGAACCAGACCCTGGGCTTGGGTAACCAAAATCAGGTTTTCCTCCCACCAGTGGTCCAGCCTCAGCCTATGCAGGCGGTGGGTTTTCAGGCACAGCCCTACCAGGCCCCAGTCCTTCAGGCCCCGCCTCTCCAGGCACCCACGGGCCATACCAGCCAAAACCACCATGGCATCCCAGTGTTTTACGATCACTCTAGCGGGGAAGAGTCCGACATCGAGGGGTTGGCCGCTCACCCACCCAAGGCCAGGGGAGCTAGACCCACACAGCGGGGGGGTCGCAGAAAGCGTAAGGGCGCCATTAAGGCAGCCCTACAGCTACTCTCAAAGGCATTGCTCTCAGACAAGGATTCGTCAGAAGAGCCTGGCACGAGCGCCTCAACCTCGGGGGTTCCCCCTAAGGACCAGGCGAACAACGCGCAGTCCCAGCAGCCAGCAGGACCGGGCAAGGCAAAAGCTAAGTCCGCGTCCAAGGGCCCTAGGGACCCATTAAGAGGCACAGATGTCCTGGCCAAGAAGAGGAAGGATCCTCCCTCCACCCACTCTTCTGCAGAGTCCCTACCTCCCTCGGATGAGGAGCGCGCCCTCACCGACGTCATCAGGGCGTCTGGGACCCACGACGATGTAATCCTAACCGACAAGGAAGAAGGAGAAATCTCTGATTCCGAGTTTGCAGACCAGGACCAATCGGATCGCCTTTTCCAAGGAGAGTGGTATGTTCCCCTCCTTACTAGGGTGATGGCAACACTAGAAATTACTCCTACAGACACAGACCAAGCTCCATCGACATCGTCGTCCAACGAGAAGGTCGCTGCAGTGATGCGCACCTCACGCCCAAAGAAGCCGGAGCTTCCCTTCCCAGAGGCCTTCTGGTCCCTGGTAACTGACGAATGGGAAAAACCCTCAATGGGAAGGCGGGGCACCACTGTGGCTCAGAAATATTACAACACCACTCAACGCTTTCTGGACCTCCTAAAGCCCCCAGTGGTCGACAATCCTGTCGCGTCCCTCGTCTCCAATTGTCTGGCTCCTAAGGAAGGAGAGGGCTCTCTCCGGGACCCAGACGAAAAAAGAACCGACGCAGCCATCAAGAAGGCCCACGACTCCGCGGCATGCGGGGTCAGATCCACGCTGGCAATATCGCTTTTTTCCAGAGCGGCGATAGTGTGGCTGCAAGAGCTCATGGAGATCCAGGAGCTCGATCCAAACGTGCTGCACAAGTCTCTGCTTAGATTCCTGCGTACCTTCTTCTTCATAGCCGACGCGGCACAGGACGCCATGATTTTTTCCGCCCGTGCGATCGGGGCCCTCACGCTGGCCAGGAGATCAGTCTGGCTAAAGCACTGGCAGGTGGATACTCCTACCAGGGCAGCATTGGCCTCAGCGGCCTTTAAGGGCCTTAAACTGTTTGGGGAAGAGGCCCTAAAAGGTATCCTAGTCGAGACAAAGGACAAAAAGTTGGCCATGCCCTCCACACTCAAGAAGCCAGACAAGAAGAGCGGCAGACGACCCTTTCAGACTTCTCGTCCCTTTCGTTCCTTTCGGGGATTCGGGAAGCAGCGAAACTACAACTCCTTTCGCCCACCATGGGTTAAGCCAAACTACGTCATCAGACAGAACACTGGACCGCAGCCCAACAACAGCAGAAGGGGAGGCTCCCAACGCCCAGCGTGGAGGCTCGCGACAACAATCCTGACTCGGGGTCGCCCCCAGTGGGCGGCCGCCTCAGTCTGTTCCTGCAGCTTTGGTCGAACTCGACAACGGACAGGTGGGTCGTCTCAACAATCACCCACGGGTACAAAATCGAGTTCGACTCAAGGCCAAGGGGCAGATTTCTCCCAGCCTCAATACCCAAAGACCCAAAGAAGGCGAGAGACCTGACGACAGCCATATCTCACCTAAGACACATAGCAGCCATAGAAGAGGTACCACCCTCTCAGCGCTTCTTAGGCGTGTACTCCTTCTTCTTCACAGTACCAAAGAAGGATGGCAGCCAGAGGTCCATCCTGGACCTAAAATACACCAACAGACACATCACATACAGAAAGTTCCGGATGGAGACGCTTACATCCATAAGGGAGGCGCTCCAACCAGGAGACTTTCTAGCCTCACTCGATCTCTCCGATGCGTATATGCACATCATGATCCACGAGGACAGCAGACAATACCTCCGCTTTGCATTCGGGGATCAACACTTCCAGTTCAGGGCCCTTCCATTTGGTCTGGCCTCAGCACCAAGGGTCTTCACCAAGGTCCTGGTCACCCTAATCGCCAACCTGAGGGCACAGGGAATCCACCTGTACCCATATTTGGACGACATCTTACTGCGTGCGTCCTCTCTGAACAAAGCAGGGAGAGACCTGCAGACCACAATTCACTACCTGCAGGCCCATGGTTTTCTGGTGAACTTCAAAAAGAGCAGCCTGTCTCCTGCCCGCACCATCGTCCACCTGGGTGTGGAAATAGACACACAACGTTCCAAGATCACCCTGTCCAAGGAGCGACAGGAGGTCCTCCTACGGGAAGTTCGCACCGTTCGTTTACTAAGGAAGGTACCACTGTCCCTACTAGCCAGACTCCTCGGCCTTATGATATCAGCCTTTGGGGTTGTGCCTTGGGCAAGGTTCCACTCCAGACCCCTGCAGAACTTCCTGATGCCTTACCAAAAGGAGATCGCATTGAGGAAGTCCCCTCTCCTTCTCCTCCCACAGCATGTGAAGGATTCGCTGGCCTGGTGGTCTCAGATGAAGACAGTCAGCAAGGGTTCTCCGTTCACAGTACCCCAGGCGATCCTGGTCACCTCCGATGCGAGCCTACGGGGCTGGGGAGCACACTGTCAGGGACAAGTGACGCAAGGGATTTGGAGCCCACAGGAAAAGACGCACAGCATCAACTGGTTGGAGCTACGAGCGGCTCGCTTGGCCCTGCAACACTTCACCCCAGTCCTGAGGGGTCAACACGTCATGGTGATGACGGACAACACTACAGCCCGATCGTACATAGCGAAACAAGGAGGTTCGAGATCCCGGTCCCTGCAACAGGAAGCGGATCTCATCTTCCTCTGGGCCGAACGGACGGTGCAGTCCCTTGCGGCTCAGTACCTGCAGGGGGAACGCAATCAACAAGCGGACTACCTGAGCAGATACTCGGTTCTACCCGGAGAGTGGGAGCTAAACGACGACGTGTTCACTCAGGTCCAGGCCAGGTTCGGCCAGCTGGAGGTGGACATGTTCGCGACAAGATCAAACGCCAAGCTGGACAGGTTCTTCGCCAGGTTCTTTCACCACAACGCCGAAGGCACGGACGCCCTACGATCCCCTTGGCCGGCCGGTCTCCTATACCTGTTTCCCCCACTTCCCCTCATAGGGAAAGTCTGTCGGAAGATTCGCCAGGAGAAGGTACAAGTGGTCCTGATAGCGCCACATTGGCCGAGGCGCCCCTGGTTCTCCGAGTTGATGGACATGAGGGTTCAGAGCCAGTGGCGTCTACCTCAGAGACCCGACCTTCTTCATCAGGGTCCGATCCTCCACCCAGATCCAAGCTGGTTACAACTGACAGCCTGGAGATTGAGCGGCAAGCCCTAAGAGAACATGGATACGACGATTCAGTCATTAGTACCCTTCTTTCCTCTAGGCGCGTGTCCACCAGGAGGATCTATGAAGCTACATGGCGAGCCTTCAAGAGATGGTGTGCCCCTCGCCAATTGATCGCTGAAGAAGCTTCGGTGAAACACATCCTGGCATTCTTACAGAAAGGCCTCGAGGCGGGCTTACGACCAAATACCCTGAAGAGACAGGTGGCCGCTCTGTCGGCCTTCTTCACAGCACAGGACGGAAACCGCCTCTCATCGCACCCCCATATCAGGCGTTTCCTCAGGGGTGCCTCGATAGTTTCACCCCCGGTGCGGCACAGGTTTCCGTCGTGGAACCTCTCCCTAGTCCTCAGGCAACTCATGAAGCACCCGTTTGAACCGTTGCGCACAGTTTCCCTTAGAATTCTCACCATCAAGGTTGCCTTCCTAGTGGCCATTACCTCAGCGCGAAGAGTGTCGGAGTTGGCCTCTCTGTCAATTAGGGAACACCTGTGTTCCTTTACCAAGGATGTAGTGACCCTACACCCAGACCCGTCATTCAAACCAAAGGTAGTCTCCGAGTTCCATGTCTCGCAGCCCTTGATTCTGCCCTCCTTTTGCCCTGACCCTTCGCACCCGAAGGAGAAGCTCTGGCATAACTTGGACGTCAGGAGGGCCCTGAAGATCTACATTAGACGTACTGCCCCCATCAGACGTTGCGACGCCCTATTCGTCTCTTTCTCTCAGACAGCCATAGGGTCCAGAGCTTCGCAGAAGACCATTGCTTCCTGGATCAGGGCTTGTATCTTCGAGGCCTATGACTCAGCTAGGCTTCCCAGACCTTCAGGGGTCACGGCACATTCGACTAGGTCAGCCGCGACATCCGCGGTCTTCTCCACTAACGCTTCCCTGGTAGAAATCTGCAGGGCAGCAACCTGGAGCACACCGTCCACCTTCATTAGACACTATAAGGTGGATAAGTTCCGTTCCGCCGAGGCGAACTTCGGTCGGAGGGTGCTCCAGGAGGTGCTCAGAGACTGAGTCCGCCAATCCCGCAGTCACTCCCGCCCTATTAAGTCAGCTTGGGCACGTCCCAGATGTAAAGGAACCGCATCACCCCTCCCTCAGAGAATGCCACATTGGTTACTTACCGTGAAGGTGCATTCTTGAGGGAGTGGGGTGATGCGGGTCCTTTCCCCGCCCAGTGACTGCGTGCGTTTTTCCTTACATGGCGGTACCCTTATTATTTAGCGCTGCTTAATGTTATTTGACTTAAACGATTTCCTTAGTCCTTACAGGGCTTTGCTAGTCAGTGAACTGGCCTGGTGGCTCCAGGATGGAGGAGATGAAGACAAAGAAATTTGAATATGAAGAGGCTTAATGTAACTTCCTGCTACACCTGGGCGGTGACTGACGAAACCCAGATGTAAAGGACCCGCATCACCCCACTCCCTCAAGAATGCACCTTCACGGTAAGTAACCAATGTGGCAATCTCAGATATTTACTTATGCTTTAAGATGGAACGAAGTACCTAAAATATATGTTTTTTATTTTTATTTATTTATTTATTTATACCCCGCTCTTCAGACACAAGGCTATCAGAGCGGCTTACAAATTGTTTTAAGCAATAGCTATTTACACATCTACACTGCATTAAACAGTTTCCAATGTGTGTTAGCTAATTGCCCCCCACAAGCTGGGTACTCAGTTTACCGACCTACGAAAGGATGGAAGGCTGAATGAACCTTGGAGCCGGCTGGAATCGAACTTGCGACGTGGTGGCTTACAGTACTGGCATTTATCCACTGCGCTACCAGGGAATTGTTAAAAGTTTGTCACAGAAAAAAAAAAATTTAATGTTGTCTTTTTGTTTTTCATGAGTGGTGATTTACATGTGTACAGTTGTCCCTCCACATTCACGGATTTGACATTCACGGATTTGAGTATTCACGGCTTGAAAATATTCTTAAATAATAATCCTAATAGCAAACCTTGATTTTGCCATCTTATATAAGAGACACCATTTTGCTATGCCATTACATATACTGGGACTTGAGTATTCACGGATTTGGGTATTCACGGCGGGTCCTGGAACCTAACCCCAGCGAATGTGAAGGGACAACTGTAATTAAAAAAACAGGAGAAGGTTATTTTATTTCACACAGCAGTCTTTATCAATCTATCTTATATTATAGACCTGGTTGGGTGAAATTATCTCAGCTTTGCCCATCAGGCTTATCTATGCAGCAGCATGGAAAACTTGGGTGACAATGAGGTGGAGGTGGAGTACCGTAATGGTGGTGGGAAAGTTAGAATAAGTCCAAACACAGGCAAGAGCTCAGAGGAAAGCCTACATTATGGTTAAATGCCATATACTGTACTGCAAGTCACCATGTTGCAAGTTCGATTCCAGCGGGCTCCAGCTTTCACTCAGCCTTCCATCCTTTCGTAGTTCGGTAAAATGAGTAACCAGCTTGTGTGGGCAATTAGATCACACATTGGAAACTGCCTAATGCAGTGTAGATGTGTAAATTGCTATTGCTTAAAACAATTTGTAAGCTGCTCTGATAGCCTTTGTGGCTGAAGAGTGGGGTATAAATACTTAGTGGTGGGAGCACATTTTTCTTCGCCAGCATTGTATCTGCTCCAAATTGTCCAGCGGAGCTATTTTAAGTGCCAAGAGCTTATTACAATTTGGCCTGTGAATAGAGAATTTACACAGTATACTGTAAATGCTTTGCACAAGTTTTTACATCCCAAAGTTATGGAGTAAGATGTGGATCCTTGCCCTTCCTGGGCAAGAGGTCAGGGTGGAGAAAAGAGGTCAGGGTGGGGAAATGGCTGACTGCATAAAGGGACTGATGAATGCATCTTTTCAACAAGGGAAGTTTCCATCATGCTGAAAGGAGGCAATTGTGAGCCTATTCAAAAAGTTCTGCCTGAATCCTATGGTATTGGATAATTACTACCTAGTCTCCAATATTCCATTTTGAGGCAAGATCCTGGAGCATGTGATAACCTCTTCAATGCCAGGATTCCTGATGAAGACAGATTATCTAGATCCATTTCAATTTGGTTTTGGGCCTGGCAATGGGATGAAGACAGCTTTGGTTGCCTTAACTCACAACCTGTGCTGGGTATTCTATGCGGAAGTGTTTCTCTATTAATTCTGGACCTCTTAGCACATTTTGAAACCATCAGTCATGGTATTCTTCTGGGTTGCCCCTTTGGAATGGATGTGGAGATTTAGAAAGTGGTGCTGCAGGATTCCTGTCCTGGTTGTTGACTTGTGTCATCCCTTAGGACCCTTTCTGTCTTATCCTCCATGCTGTTTACATGAAATGACTGGGAGGTGTTGATTTGGGGTTCATTGCCACCAATATGTTGTGACGCCCAACTCTTTCTCTTTTCCATCTAAATCTGAGGGAGCTGGTTCCATTCTAAACTAGTGTCAGTTGTCAGTTGTATAAAAGAAGAGGGGAGGGGGGAAAGGAATGTGGGAATGTAAACTGGTTTTTATTTTTGTATGAGCTTTTGTGGATATAAACCCACTTCTTCAGTTGTGTCCTGGATAAGGGTAAACAAATAGGCTCAATCTAGAGATCCTCCTGGTCGATCCTGGAAGGGCCGATCACAGGTTAAAGATTAGCTTGTGCTGAATAGCGTCCCCACCCCAAAGAGGCAGGTTTGTAGTTGAGGCATATTCCTGGATTCAAGCTTGAGCCTAGAAACCCAGATTTCAGTGGTGGCTGGGAATACATTTGCATTCTAATTCCACCTGTTCTTGGAGATAATCAATCTAACTATGGTGACACACACTTTATCTAGATCTTGTTTGGATTACTGCAACGTGGTGGTCTACGTGGGGTCACTTTTGAGGCATGCTTGGAAACAGCCAGTAGTCTAAAACACTGTTCCTGGACTGTTAATTGGACCTGGTTACAGAGAACATATAACTTTCCTGCTATAAGTGACTACCAATTTGTTTTTGGGCATAATTCAAAGTGTTGTCTTTGACCTATAAAGCCTTATACAACTTAGATTCAGGCTTTCTGAAAGACCATATTTTCCTGTATAAGCAGGCCTGGGCTGTGAGAACTACTGTCTCTTTCTTCAGAGGTTTGCTTGATACAGACACAAGATGTGGTTTTCTTGAGGGCTGTTCCCACATTAAGGAAGTACTTTGCGAGGGAGGTTAGGCTAGCTACCTCCCTTTTCTGTCACCAGGCATAAATCTCTCTATTCAGGCAGGCCTTCAGCAACTGAGGGCTTCTTACAGCCAAGGTTTTAAAATGCATTTATTTACTTGCTTATTTAAGGAATTTCTGTATTGCCTCCTACCCAACAAGCGCTCCTGAGGTGATGAACAAAGAAAAACCGATTAAAACATTACAAAGATAAAAACATTTTAAAATACATAAACATGCACTTTTAAAACTCCTAAAAGCAGTGTAAAAACAATCCTAGAATCCAGTTTTGAAACAGCATGTGCTGGACTATTAAATATTTTACTGTTTATTTTACTGTGTTTACATTGTTTTAATTGGTGTTCTAATAGCCTAATTAATCTAATGTGTATGTTAATGTGTCTAATTACTGTTTTATTTGAAACTATCTTGAACACCAACCCTATGAGAAGCACACAACTCTCTTTCTGCAAGAGCTCCACTGGCTGCTCGCCTGTTTCCAGGCATAATTAATTCAAAGTGTTGTGTTTGACCTATAAAGCCCTATGCAACTTGGGTCCTGGCTGTTTGAAGCACTGTGTCTCCCATTAGAGCTCTAAGATCTTTACAGGCACAGTTGCTCCCACACTTTGGAACTCCCTCCCTAGGGAAGCTAGGATGGTGCTGTCTTTCTTGTCCTAGCAGCAGTCTTTTCCAGCAAGCCTTTGGAAACTGATTTTGAGCAAAAGGGCCTTTTGTGGTGCTCCATTGTTTTTAATCTTTGTTTAAAGTCAGATTTTAAATGGTTTAAATTCTGTTGTTATTTAATACTCTTTTAAACTTAATTTTCTCTTTTTTTTAACTGTATGTGTTTTCATTGTATTTTATATGTTTTCATTATATTTTCCGCCTTTTTGTAAGCCACCTTGAGTCCTAGTCTGGAAGAAACACAGGATGTAAATAAAGGGATGGATGGATGGTGAGAGAGGGCAGGATATAAATTGAATTATATAGATAAAATGTATCAGGCTGTTATGTGGATTGTTTTACAGGTAGTAAAAAAAGCTGATCTTATCAATAAGAATATGATCCACCAAGTACAAGCAGAGAGAGATGCCCTGGCTCTTAGTAAAAGCCCTTTCATTGTGCATTTGTACTATTCCCTTCAGTCTGCAAACAATGTATATTTGGTGAGTAAACTCTTAGTATTTTGTTGGGCAACTTCTGAGGGTTACTTCCTGTTCCTAAACCCCCCCTTTTTTGTGTGTGTATCCTGGCCCAAAACAGGGCCAGTGGACAAAATTCTATTTTAATGGCAAATTGTACAATCCCAGAAACTTCTGGGGTCACATTTTGCCTTTGGGGAGGCAATTTTTTTCCTGTAGGCTGCTGGTGGTGGGGACATATGGCTCTGAGGCTATGCCTGATACTTGCCCATCCCAGCTTTATAGTGCCTTAAGGAAGCTTCCAAAAATGCTTGTAAGCAGTATGAGAAAATCCTCCCCCCACCCCATATGCCTTACCTTCTGATTTTTTAAAACAGTAGTACAGTTGGACCATGGGGGTTTGGTTCCCAGACTTACCACAGATACTGGAAACGGCAGATAACAGCAAACCGACAAACATACCATAGAGTTGCATTGAAAGGCATAGAAGATGCCTAGAGAGGACACCTCTCTAGGCATCATCCAGCACAACTCTATGGTATGTGTCCTTATTTTTTCAGCCATGGATAACTGAAACCATGGATATTGGTTCCAACTGTATTCAACTTGTATATTCTCCTCTGCACTTCCTGAACACCAGCATTGATCTTTTCTCAGCGTTGTTTGTTTGGGAAAAGCAATTACAGAAGTCAAAAGTATCATCTTTGTTTAGGTAGCCATGATTTGGACTCTTTAAAAAAGCTGCGGTCAGAATCCTTTTGGGGATTAGGCAGTTTTGTAACATCCATATCCAGTAAAGGGCTGCTGTTACATTACTGTGTAGGGGAGCCAGCAAAGTGAATGATGCACATTGTGACCATTGTTCATTGGGACACTGAGTAGCGAGTGCTGATGCACATTGGGACCCTCATAACCTGTGTCCCATTAACATCTTTGTAAATTCACTAATAGGGTTTCTTAGTGCCTTTTCTACATAGCTAAGTATATGTAAAGTTATGCAAAGTAGACTGTGATAGAGGATTCTGACCTGTGTCAATACTGATTTTCTGTTACTGCCAATATAGTATCAGCCAGTGATGACGAACCTATGACACGCGTGTCAGCACTGACACGCATAGCCATTTGGGCTGACACGTGGCCGTAGGCCTCCTCCCCCCCCGCCCACAACCTCACCACCCTCCCTAAAGTGGCGATCGGTCTCCACTTTAGGGAGGGTAGGAGGGTGGAGGAAAGTGGCGGGTGGGGCTATGAAGCCCCGATTGCCACTTTAGGGAGGTGGGGTGGAGCCTCCCCCACCTGGCCACCCCCTCCCCGAGGCCTGCCATGCTTCCCTAGAGCTGCCTCGGAAAGGCCAGGTAAGGTGGCGGGCGGGAGTCTTTGAAGCCCCGGAGCCATCTCGGGGAGGCCAGGGAAGGCAGCAGGAGGGAGGGAGGAACTCTGCCCGGCCTCTCCCCGGCCTTCCCGAGGATGCTCCGAGGCTTCAAAGCCCTGGAGCTGCCTCAGAAAGGCCGGGGAAGGCGGCGGGCAGGTGGGAGGGACTCTGACCGGCCTCTCCCCGGCCTTTCCGAGGGGGCTCCGAGGCTTCAAAGCCCCAGAGCCACCTTGGAAAGACCAGGGAAGGCTCCCCGGCCTCTCCCCGGCATTCCCGAGGGGGCTCCAAGGCTTCGAAACCCCAGAGCCACCTCAGAAAGGCTGGGGAAGGCAGCGGGCAGGCGGGCATCTCCCGGCCTCTCTCCGGCCTTCCCGAGGGGGCTCCAGGGCTTTGAAGCCCCGGAGCCGGCTCGGGGAGGCCGGAGAAGGCGACAGGAGGGCAGGAGGGAGTCTGGCCGGCCTCTCCCTGGGCTTCCCGAATACTCCATATAGCCTCTTCGGGAACGTTGGGAGGGGTGGGGGGAGCGTGGTGTAGAGGCTTTTCAGCCACCCACACCCTCCCAAAGCTGCAACAAGGCATAGAAAACACAATAGCAGCTTTGGAAAGGGCGGGAGGCCTAAAAAGTGCCTTTCCCGCCAACTCCCTGCTCTCCAGGGTCTTGGCTCCCCCCCAATGGAGCCAAGCCCCAGGAGAGTGGGGAGTTGAGTGCCTGGCTTGCTCAGCAAGCACTCCATTTAAATCAGCTCCTCTCCCTTGAGTGGGAGGGAGAGAAGCTGATTTAAATGGGGTGCTTGCTGAGCAAACTGCGAATAATCAAAACCGCGAGAGTGAAAGCTGCGAATGCAGAGTGGCAACTGTATATCATTATGTTATTTAAACAATAAATATTGCGAAATAATGTTTTTTCCTCCAAGTGACACACCACCTGAGTTATGCTCAGTTTTTTTGGCAAAGTTTGACACACCAAGCTCAAAAGGTTGCCCATCACTGGTATCAGCTATCATGATCTCCAGTAGCCACACATTTACAGGCCATTCTGAAGGAATGGACCAAACTGAGGAGAGGATGACAAACTTGTGAACTCTGAATTTGGTATTGAGATATAGATGTTGCCATGAACATAAGAATAACATGAGTGTTTTATGGTAATGTTTGTCTTTGGCAGGTAATGGAGTATCTCATTGGGGGAGATGTTAAATCTCTTCTTCACATATATGGCTATTTTGATGAAGACATGGCAGTGAAATATATTTCTGAGGTAGCACTGGCTCTAGATTACCTGCATAGGCATGGGATAATCCACAGGTAAGATTTGTTTATGCAGCTTTTATTTATTTATTTATATTTTATTTAGCTATTTATACCCTGCTCTTCAGCCACAAGGCTATTAGAGCGGCTTATAGATTGTTTTAAGCAATAGCAATTTACACATTTACACTGCAAGAAGCAGCTTCCAATGTGTGTTAGCTACTTGCCCCCACAAGCCGGGTACTCATTTTACTGACCTACGAAAGGTTGGGAGGCTGAGTGAAACTTGGAGCCCTCTGGAATCAAACTTGCAACGTTGGTGACTTTCAGTACTGGCATTTAACCACTGTGCCACCAGGGCTCCCTTTTATAGCTACATCCCATCCCAGTCAGGATCAAACCTCTGTCATTATAGCCTGGGGAGATTTCAGGTAATTAAAAAGGATGGAACTGATCTCCTAACATCCTTTTACTCATACGGCTCAGGTCCAAGTTATTCTCCCAGATGAGCCTGCCTATGTTTTGATCTCTCCTGGAGAAGCCCTTCTCTTTTTCCCATCACCGTCACTTGTACACCTGGTGGGAATATAAGAGGGGGCCTCCTTGGTGGCTACTCCCAGTCTCTGTAAGTCCCTTCCTAGAAAGGTTGGAATGATACCCTCCCTGCTGTCTTTTAATAGGCAGGTAAAGACCTTTTTGTTTCCACAGGCCTCAGATAGCTGATTGCTCAGGGGGGAAAGGGCCTTTCCAAATGTGCTGTATGATTTTTTTTCTTGCTTTCTTTTTAATGCTCTTACTTTTAACTGATTTTAATTGTTTAGATTTAAAATTTTTATTTAATTTTTAAAAATAATTTAAATTTTAATTTAATGATTTTTAAAGCTATTTCCGTTTTAACTTTTGTAAACCATGTTGAGTCCTAGCCTTGGAAAAAGATGGGATATTAATAAATCAATCAAGATGGTGATGGTGATGGTGATAGCGGCAGCTAGGGGGTTCTGGGAGTGTAAGTCCCCAAAAGACTTTCCCAAGCTTTCCTTGGCATTCAACAGCATTTCTCATGGTCTAATGAAGTTACTCTATAGTCCTAACCTTGAGGCGACTTATGGAGCATGTTGTGGCCACATCCCAGTTAGGAGTAACTCCCCTCTCCTCTCTCCCTTCTCTGAAGAAGGGTGGAGGGAACCTTTGTGGGCCAGATAGGGAGGCCAAACTGGTCCAATTTGGTCTATGGGTCAGAGGCTCCTCCTCTATCCTAGCATATTTTTTTCCTGGCAAAAAAGGCACATACAAGTGCCTTCAAAGGGAAGAAAATCATATTGAACTGAGCTAAGGACATCTTACTAAAAGCACTCTTTTGAGTTAAAATGAGGAGGGCCATTTGAGTTTCTAGGGAAGCAGAGGGTCAAGTTGAGCAAGAACCAAAGGCCCACACTGAATGACCAAGTATATTAGCACCAAAATAAATAAATGGGGCATTTGTTGTGATTACAGTTTGTCATACAGAACTGTAGCAATGTTTCTAATGTCAAACAAAGAGACCCCTTCCTTGGAAGCAAAGAGATCTGGGTATATATCTAGGAGACAGGCCAACTGAATTGTTTGGTAGAGCTACATAGGGTCTTTCCACCCTACAAAAACACAGAGCTATGATTCCACTTTAACTGCCATGATTCTAATCTGCAGAATCCTGGGACTTGTAGTCTGGCGAGGCACTAGAGTTCTCCAGCTGAGAATTTTATATACCCTTCTCTAACCTTCAAATAGCCAGCATGGTGTAGTGGTTTGAGTGTTGGACTAGGACACTATTGGATCACTGCTTGGCCATAGAAACCCACTAGATGGCTGTGGGCAAGTTACACTCTCTCAGCCTCAAGAAGGCAAGGGAAACACTCCTCTGAACAAATTCTGCCAAGAAAACCCCATGATGGGTTCACCTTAGGGTTGCCATAAATCAGAAATGACTTAAAGGCTCACAAGAACAACAGCAAATTGGAAATCCCATGGTTCCATAGGTTGGAACCATGGCCAATAAAGTGGAATCATAGCGCTATAATTATGTCCTGTGAAAGGGCCCCTGGTTTGTAGAGCTAATGAGTCAGCACAGATACACCCAGTATTAATGGATAATCATTATATACTATGGAACCTCATGATGTAGAGTGGTTTTCTTAATGGTGCCGCTGGTATTCCAATAAGCCATGTATATATCTCCCAGATTTATTTCATTTTCTTTATAACTGCAGGGACCTGAAACCAGACAACATGTTGATATCCAATGAGGGTCACATTAAGCTGACAGACTTTGGGCTGTCCAAAGTTACTCTGAACAGAGGTGAGATACACAAACACACACGCAAAATCTGTGTGTGGGAGAGAGGGAGGAAGAGGGGGAGAGAGCTGTTTCCAAATATAGTTGGCCCTCAACTTTCTTGGGCTTAACTTCTACGGATTAGATTATCCACAAGCCTGTTGCTATTGTTTAACCAGTTTAAGTAGCAGTTACATTGCACTTAACACTACCTCGTCCATGATAAGTACTTCATGCTATGTGTGCTAGCCTTGTTCTCCCGTTTCCTGCAGCCTGGATGGTACTGGGGGTGGTGATGATAGTAATGACGACGAGTAGCGGCGGGAGCTGCTTCCAGGGGCCACTGGTTCTGCTTTCTTCCTCCTTCTGCTCCCCCACTCATTCACTGGACTCTCTTCAGCCTGGACCACCAAGGCTTTGCAAGCGGTGGGAGTTGGGGTGGCCCAGGAGATAGATCTGACCCTAGAAAAGGCCCTAGATCTGGGAGACCTCGCAGGGCTGGGGCAGCCATGGCAATGGCTTCTCCTCACCCTACTCTCCGCTTCCTTTCCTGTCAACAGCCATTGGCCATTACTCCCTTTGCTGCTTTGGCACCACAGTGCCTCCACCTCACTCCAAGACTGCCTCCTCCACTCTCCAAGCCTTCCCCCTCCACCTCCTTTCTGCCACTCAAATGGTGGCGAAGCAGTTGCTGCAAAACCCTCCTTCAGTGTTGTCGTCATCCTAGGAGGGTCGAGAGGTGAAGACTTCAAGACTGGTGGAGGCGATGGAGGACCAGTAGAGGCAGCCTCAAAGCGAGGCAGAGGCATCATGGTGCCAAAGCAACAAAGGGAGTAATGGGCCAGGCTGTTGGCGGAAAGGAGGTGGAGAGAGGAAGGAGGGCAAACCACTGCTGCTAGCTTGCCCCTGCTGCTGCAAAAATCTCCTTCAGTGTTGTCCTTCTCTACCTCCTTCTTGAGAAAGATGATGGCACTAAAGGAGATTTTTGTGGCAGCAGCTGGGAATTGTAGTCTGTAGCATGCATGTTGGGGGGGATACATATTATTGGCTATTGCAGTTCCAGGGGGGTTCTGCACTACTGACCCCCCACAAAAGTTGAGGGCCAACTGTATGTGATAACGTTTACTATTAGTTACAATAACAAATATTCTTTTATCCATAGACACATTTAAAATAAGCATTTCTTGTGTGTAGAGTATAGGTTAGGTCCCAAGAATAGTGCAACAGGTTTGGCACATCTAGAGAAATGTTGGACTTAGAGAAATAAGTCTAACAGTAGCCATCTGACAAATTTTGAAACAATTGTGTCATTTAAAAGTAGTTTCCAATGTGGAATTTGTGGAATCTGAGTGAAGTAATACTTTGACTTTTAGTGACCTCTATTGATATCTGCAGCTGTATCTCTCTATAACATTTTTTGCTTGTTTTATACCCCCAATTTTTTTTTTTTTTAGTGAAATGGTCCCCAACTGATTGTAACAATTCAGTACTGGAGAACTGGCTCATGTTTTGGTGTTGAGGATCCAAGAGGAGTGGTAGTGGTGCACAGTTTAAGATTCTGTGTTGCAAATTATTATATTATGAGTTACTTTTGGGAAGAACAAAGCAATGGCGCTGTTGCACTTATCATTTAATGCAATGACTGGTAAAGTCTTTTGTCTGCCCCCATCTGCTGCTTCTGCCCATATTTCAGAATGACACAATGCTTATTCTCAAGCCACTTCAGGAAATATGGCATGCCACATTTTCTTGAGTGACTGAAATGAAAGTATTGTATTGCTCTGAGGGGCAGGTAGAAGCAGCAGACAGGGTTGATACCATGAGTGGCGTGGAGCCTGTTTTAAAGCCTCCTTGTGTAGTTAACTGGCAACAATCCTGTCATCAAATGTAATGAAGAACATGATTATTTTTTATTAGAACACAAGCAATAATGCATTTTATTTTGGGCTTGTAAATTAATAACAACAAATTACTTCCAAAAAGTAATTTTCCAAGCTCTGTGTTGGCAGGAATTGGGATAAGGATATTAATGTAAATCCCAAGGTTTCCTAGGATGGGAGAATAACTTTGGTCAACCTCACCTGGAATACTGTGTCCAGTTCTGGGCACCAAAATTCAAGAAGAATGTTGACAAGCTGGAACGTGTCCAGAGGAGGGTGACCAAAATGGTGAGAGGTCTGGAAACCATGCCTTATGAGGAATGGCTTAGGGAGATGGGTATGTTTACCCTTGAGAAGTGTAGGTTAAGAAGTGACATGATAGCCATGTTTATGTAGTTGAAAGGATGCTGTATTGAGGAAGAAGCAAACTTGTTTTCTGCTGCTCCAGAGACTAGGACATGGAACAATCGAGTCAAACTACAAGCAAAAAGATTCTACCTAAACATTAGGAAGAACTTTCTGATGGTAAGAACTGTTTGACAGTGGAATACCCTGCCTCAGAGTGTGGTTGAGTCTCATTCTTTGAAGGTTTTTAAACAGAGGCTGGATGCCCATCTATCAGGAATGCTTTCATTATGTATTTTTGCATGGCAAGAGGTTGGACTGAATGGTCCTCGTGGTCTCTTCCAACTAACTCTATGATTTTGTGCTGCTCTTACAGGAGCTGGAGCAAGTCCAGAGACAATCATTAGAATAGAACGTTTTCATTCTGTGCCTTTGAAGTTTTGCTACTTAAATAATGTAAAACATGATATTCTTAATTTTTTCTCAGAACTAAATATGATGGATATCCTCACAACACCATCCATGTCAAAACCGAAGCAAGACTATTCACGTACCCCTGGACAAGTGTTGTCTCTCATCAGCTCTTTGGGTTTCGTAAGTATTCAGATTAATTTGCATAGAAAGCGGCCTGTATGCCTGCAGTGGGAATTAAGTGGACCTCCAAGTGGTGAATGACTGCAGCTTCTAGCATCCATGAAAGGCTGGGAACTGTAGTCCAACTGTATCTGGAGGGCCACACAATTCCCACCTCTTCATTATACTGAGTGAGATCTGTGGTCCATCCAGCTCACTGTTTTCACCCACAGCACCATTTTAGAATTATCTTCAGGAGACTTTCCCTGCTTTACACAGGAGTGCCATGGAATGGCCCCAAGAAGAATCAAGCAAACCATGATTTCTGTTGCTGAGCCAGAGCCTATTCAAAATTAATTTTTCCTTATTCTCTGAGGAGCTGCTTTGTCTTTTGAAGAACTGGGCAATTTTCAACATCAGCCCACTGAGGTCTCCACCTTAGTAGGTGGTATTAGATGAGTAAACAAAAGCCCCTCACATTGTGTGAAACAATTACAGTAGCACCCCCATATCCGTGGGGGATTGGTTCCACCACCTGCCCCTGCAGATGGTGAATTCTGCGGATAATAGCGAACACCATCCTGGGGGAAGGCAAGATCGCCCCTCCCTTGCCCTTTCGCCTTAATATGGCCCCGCTATGGTGGCGATGGAAGGGGGGAGGTGAGATGGCTTTCCCCTTCACCCCCGCCATGGCGCCGTCACAGCGGTGATCGCGGGGGAGAAGGGGGAGGCAAGATCGCACCTCCTTTTGCCCCCATGATAGCCACTGCAGTGACAGGAGCCCTCCCAGAGGAAGATCCCTCCTCCCCCCTTCCAACCCGCCATCACCAGCTGTGGATAATTGAATCCACAGTTGGTAAATCAGCAGATATGGGGGTGCTACTGTATGTAGCGACCACTTTGTATCCTCCTTTCTATAAACTGAGTTATGAAATTTCTGTTGCTTTGGTTGTTAATTCCTGCAAGGCAGGGGGTTGGACTAGATGGCCCTCATAGTCTCTTCCAGCTCTATGATTTTATGAAAGAGTCAGTTCTACTACTGTATATATTTGTTTGTAAGTCGACCCCATGTATAAGTCAAGGGCAGATTTGAGACTCAAAATTATGGAATTTGCTATGACCCAGGGATAAGTTGAGGGCCCAATCTGGGGCGATCGCTCTGGATGCTTTTCAGGGACCTGTGCTTCTGGGGGAGTGGTTGAGGGAGTAGATCATCAAGAAGCATCCCAGCAAACTCCTCCTGGCTTGAGGCGCACAGAGGCTGGCCTGCCCAGCTCAGAGGAGAAGGAAGGAGGAAGCCAAGACTGCCAAAAAGACCCTACAGCCCTCTCTCATGGTGACGCTTCTCCAGACTAAATCACTGTATATTACACTCCTATGCCTGTTTCAGTGGTAACTGAATCACAGGTAAATATGCATAAAATCAGAGCACCACAGTGCAATCCTAAAATAAATGTGCAGGTGGGGTGGGAAGAATAGAAGAGGAGATTCCATGGCAGGAAAGCCCCCTCACTCTTCCCTGCCTTCATAGTCTCCCTCGCCCACTTTCCTCTCATGACTCTCCTCAGCCCGCATTCACCTCTCCAACCCAGACTTCACAGCCATTTTCGTGGCCATCTTGGCTCTGCGGGGCCCTGGCTTGCCATCATCATCTGAGGGTAACCCAGCTCTTCCTGCAGTAACCTGCTTTGCTGCCCCTATTATCCTCCTTCTCTTCCAGCACTGCCAGCCTGGGCTTGGTGGCAGCGGAAGTAGTGACTATCTCCTTCCTGGCACAAGAAACAACATGGTGAGGGGAAGCAAGATGGGTTGGCATCTGGGCCCAGTTTGAGCCTCCTCAGGGGGAGCCTTCCTCCTCCCTCCCACAAACTTTTCCCTAAAATACCAGTCCTCAGTCACCCACCTCTGCGTTTCTCTCTTCTTAGCCCGCCTGGCACCCAAACATTCCCACTTTCCTCCCCATTATACTCATTGGATGCCACAAGTCTATACAGAAAAAGAACTAGGCAGAGGCAAGGGAAGAAGTACTTTGCACCCAGAGATCCATTATACTTTTGTTTTTAAATTTATTTATTTTTTCAGAATTGTGGTTTCTCACTCTCCCCACCTCCCAGACTAATTTTTTTAAAGGTTGGTGGCCACTTAGCAGAGTTTATCCCCCCCCCCCCGCATTGTTGATTTGCATTGCTCGTTCTGGGTGAAACAGAATCCAATTGAACTGAATTGAGCACACAATCCTACAAGGTACTATATAGGAAGGCATTCTTATTTGTTTGACTCTATTTGTGTGGGTTTTTTAAAAAAGATTCTACCAACCTTGCAAATCGGAGTGTGCCTCAAGTTGGGAGGAGTTTGCTGGGTCACTTTTCAACAATCCCACCACCAGCAGCATGGGCTCCCTGGAGGTCCCCAAAAAACCATTCAGAGTGATTGCCTCAGATCAGGCCACTGGAGGCAGGGGGATGAGAGAGTGGATTGTCAAAAAGCATAGCGCACATAGGCAGGCAGAAAAGAGTGCCGTGGCAGCAGCAAATGAGCGTCAGCAGCCCTTTCAGCATGGGGTTAAAGTAGGTCTCTCCGCCACTGGCTCCGTCTGCTTGCGGTTCTGTCCGTCTCTCCCCCTTAGGCTGCCTGCCCATGCAACAAGCAGAAGTGCCACATCCAGGCAGCTGGCATGCTCCCTGGAAGTGGGGAAGCATGAACTGGTGGCTGGGATTTGCCACCATTGAGCCTTTTGCGGGAGAAAAGAATGTGCAAGAGGGGGAGAGGTGGGCTGTGGTTGGGATAGGACCTGTCCCTGCAGAATGAAAGGCTTGATGGTAGCAAACCCCGGCTGCCAGTTCTTTGTGCTCCCCTGCCTCCTTCATAAGGCAGAAATGGGCGGGGGAGGTTTTGATTCCTCTCTGATGGGGGTGAGTGGCAGGCAGCCTAAGGAGGAGAGCCAGCAACAACCACAAGCAGGGAAAAAGACCAGGCGGAGGGGAGACCTATATTAATCCCACACTGAAATGGCCGCTAATGCTCTGTTTGCTGTCACTACTCCTCTCATTACCACCTCAACCCAGCTCCAGAGAAGTGCCATACGCTCCATCAGTGACGTTTTCTCCAAAGGCAACTGTGGAGAGGGGCATTCTGCACATGGTCAAAGGCACCCTCTAGTCACTCTACTGTCCAAGGCCTGAACCTTGGAGACAGGTCAGTTCCTAAGTCTGTGAAGGGGGTGAATCTGTATCAGTCCACACCCAAAAAGAGAAAGGCTCCCCATGAGGAGGGGAGCAGGTACTCACCAGGCTGTCCCAACCGCAGTCCACCCCACCCCGCAAACTCTTTTGCCATGAATAAATCGACCCAGGTCTTTGGGGTCAATTTTTGGACTAAAATGTCTCAACTTATACAAAAGTATATACAGTAAATCTGTGACTGAAATATGAAATCATAATTCTTATCTTTTATATTATTATATTATTATCTTATCTTTTTTATATATTAAAAAAGCTTTTCTCATCAACAGTACACTCCAGTTGGAGGGAAAGTGCAGACAACTGGTGCAAGTCCTATTTGTGCAGACACGTCTCAGGCTTCTCAAGGGTTTGTTTCCCCCTTATCTGTAAGTCAAAAAGACTACCCGTCTGCGTCGAATAAACTCCTGAGAACATGTAAGTATTTATTTATTTTAAAGGCTAAAGAATTGCTTATCTGCATATGAGCTGGCCTATAGTGTATAAAGATAATCTCCATAGACCCCTCCCAATGAGTTTTAGCAAATAACCACTGGGGAAAGGGTCTTCTAGGTGGTTGCACCATCTCTGAAAAGCTCTCCATAGCACAGCTTGTGTGGTGCTGACACTGATCTCTTTTCAATTCCACCTTCCCTTTAATTGGAAGTTTTGATCTTGATTGGTTTTGTGCTGGGTTTTTTTGTTTGTTTATTGAGTGTGTGTTATTTCATTATTATAATTGTGTATTTCTATTTTGTATGCTGCCCTAGAAGATTTTTGAAGGCCAGTTCATGTTATCTGTCCACTGAGACTCTTAATTTCCTATTGCTCAAAATGTCTTAGAGCCAATGTAATTTAGTGGCCAAGTACTGGCTCTTCAACAGGAGAAATTCAAGTTCAAATCCTGTTTTGTGCAAAACTACATATCACACAAGCCTGTGACAAAAGCCTAGCAACCTTTTTATTAGGGAAAAATAGTCTGGAACGGGGAGGAGAGGCAATATATTTTCTCATCCTATTCACACACGCACACATACTGTTCTTTTTTTCTTTTTCCTTTGAATAATTTGAAGGCATTGATAGTACCTGAGACCAGGTTTTTTTTTATATATTTCACTTATTTTGCTTTGTTAACACATACTGTTACTTTTGCTGTATTATCCGTAGAGTACAGTAGGATCCCCGTATCCACTGATTCATTATCCAGATTCAATTATCCACGGGACACAAAACAGCACACCTACCATAGAGTCTTCCTAGAAAATGTGTCCTCTCTAGCCATTTTATAGGTCCTGCAAGGCAACTCTGGTATTTTAAACTGGAAGTCCCATTATTTTCAATGGCGTTCGCTATTATCCATGCCCCCCCAGAACCAATCCCCAGCAGATACGGGGATCCTACTGTATGCTGTAATAAAAATAATTAACGAGAACTATGAAATAGTGAGGGAGGAATCCTTTGTAGTCTTACCGCGGATACTGGAAACTATGGATAAAAGATAACCCTATTAAAATAAAGGGCTTCTGGTAAAAACATACCATAGAGTTGCCTTGGAGGACCTAGAAGATGCCTAGAGAGGATGCCTCTCTATGCATTTTCCAGTACAACTCTATGCTGTGTATCCCACAGATAACTGAAACTGGGACTATTGGTTCCATGCATATGGGGGTCCAACTTTATATCTCTTTATCGATGGGGTATAGGGAAATCTTCTCTAGCCCTTAGTGCCCTGTCCAGAACCTTTTCTCCCACAGCTGTCACACCTCAGGAGAGGCAGTTGTGGCTGCTTCTTACCATGAAGGAAGGGAAGGAGGGCAGTTCAGAGGGGAAAGAAGCAACAGGTCTTTGTTCCAAGGGGAAAAATGATGATGCTCTCCATCTGGGAGCATGCCTTCATTTCTTCCTTCCGAAGAGCCCAGAGCATCTGTGTCTTCCTCCTCTCAATTGCCTCTGCCCCTCCCCATCAGTAAGATGCAGCTGCAGGGGCTCCTTCCAAGGTTTGACAGCTAGTAGGGTGCGGGAAGACATAAAACTGTAGGCAGAGCATTATGCTATGCTATACCTGCTTGATGTAGGATCTTCACCTAATTTCAATACTACTGTTAATACATACTGAAATGGCTACTGTGCTTTGTGTCTTGTTGTTTTAAAAACAATATTTTTCCTGAAGGCTTTGATTCTTCAGCTGCAACACCTGCAATACCAGTGAGGAGTCTGACACCAACGCTCCTTCAGTCCAGAAAAAGGTATGGGACTTCCAGTGCTAGCAGCCATTCCCGTACACAATTATCCAGCATGGAATCAGAGTGCTGCAGCAGCCCCCAGTGGGAAAAAGACGTTCAGGTCAGGAGTGCTCCTTTCTTTCTCTGATGGCTTTGCTTCTTCTGACTTGTTAGAAATGAATGATTCAAAGAGGCACTCTGGGACTATGAAACATTTCAAAGGCTTTTAAAATTAGCCTCAGGAAGGATAGTTCTGCAAGATGTTGATGAGATATACTTTTCTTGCTTATTTCCCTTCCACTGTATTCTTGGTTCTGCTAATGTCAAGTGGGTCTTTCCTGTGGGCACAAGCAGTTTCCAAGTGTTGGTTCCAGTGATAGAGGACATGCTTCTCCTTTCCTCACGATATGCACAAATGAGCACACACACACCCTTCGTCGGATAATACTCCTGAACTAGGAGAAACCATTTTTGGTTGACAATAAAATCTCCAGGACCAGAAAATTGAGCTATTTTCAAGTAGGTTCATCTTGTGTACAAATTGAATGTGGTACCTCTTGCTCCCGTGATGCATGGACATTTGGAGTAGGAAAAAAGAACAGAGCTTGGAATGTTACCTTTAGAAAATAACTTCCAAATATATAATGATAAAGATTACTTACTACATGCTGCAGTACTGCCTTCCCCACATTACATGCTGAGATGTAACAACATTGCTGGCATTTACTCGAAATAATTCCTTGCAAGTTGTGTACTTACTTTTAATCAGTTACTTCCAAACTTGGGAAAAAATCAATAAAACTGGTATATAGTTACTTAAACATTACGTTTTTCCCATTCATATTTGATGTTGTACATGCAGCATGTTGCATTTGTTGTAACATGTTTTATTTTAGTTCTTAATGGACACATTATTTGCTTGGTTCTGAAGATGCACTTTGAAAACAACTCTGTTTAAGAACTATGTCTTTTCATATAAACTTTTCTGACATGCAGGTAAATATTAGGGCTGTGCTGTGTTTCTGTCTGCTAGGTCAACAGGCAATAAAACCTGTCATGGTGCCTGGGTTATAGAATGCTTGCCGCCTGGCCTGGCTTGCTTGAGCAATCATTTGGATTGAAGGGAAACTGATTCTTCTTCTTAATATATTCTGTTAGAATGCTTTTTAAAATTATGTACAGTCAGGCCCTTGTATCCTCAGGAGTTTAGTTCACAGATATGGATACCGGAAGCTGTAGATAACAGCAATCCCTATTAAAATAAAGGACTTCCGGTAGAAATATACAATAGAGTTGCATTGGAGGACCTAGAAGATGCCTAGAGAGGCATCCTCTCTAAGCATTTTCTAGTACAACTGTATAGTATGTGTCCCCTATTTTGGGTCCCGCAGACAACTGAAACCATGGATATTGGTTTCACAGATATGGGGGTCCTGCTGTATGTATTATGTTGTTGGTTGCCTTCAAGTTGTTTCCAACCTATGGTAATCCTAAGGTGAACCTATCACAGCATTTCCTGAGCCTGAGAATGTTTGATTTACCCAAGGTCACCCGGTGGGTTTTTATGGCCAAGCGGGGATTCGAACCCTGGTCTCCAGATTCATAGTCCAACACTCAAACCACTATGCAATGTTGGGGTATTTAAAACAGACTTTCAGCGGTACAAAACCTGTCAGATACCCTATGCTCTAAATCAAGTGGGAATCATACAGGCCTCTAGATGTTTTTGAACTATAATTACCGTTATCCCTAGCCAGCATAACTAACGGTGAGAGATGCTGGGAGCTGAAGTCTAACAACATCTGAAGGGACATGTGTTTCTGACTCCTGCTTTCAATAAAAGCAAGATGGTACTTCTCAAATACTGTTTTTTTTTTTTAATGTTCATATAACTAGTTATACCCAGCATAACATACACCATTATGTATACATACAAAACAGTTTGGTATGTTTCTGTTCCAACTCTGCTGATTGGCTACTTTGGAAACATGTCAAGAGTACGATCATTTGATGCATTAATATATAACCTTTCAAATCAACTATAATGGCATATGTTATGCCAGGTACAGCTAGTTTCATACTGAGAGCCCTTCCATTACTGCCATGCAACCATACAGACACACACATACACACCATGCACGCCAGGACATGAGAGCCCCTCTGCCACCACCATGCAATCGCACATACACACACCCACACAATGTGACACAAACACACCACTTTATACATACCACACGCAGGAGGATAGGAGAGCCCCTCCGGCACAGCCATGCAATTGCATGCGCACACACACCACATGCACCAGGACATGAGAGCCCCTCCGCCACAGCCATGCAACTACACACACACATGCTACACACACCGCGCGCGCCTGAATGTGAGGGCCTCTCCGCCACAGCCATGCAATTGCACACGCACACACTACACAAAGACCACACACGGCAGGATGTGAGAGCCCCTCCTCTGCCATGCAGTCGCGCATACACACACACACACACCATGCTACACACACATCCCATGCTATACACATACACACACCACACTACAACCCCTCCATGCTACACACACACACACACACTACACACATACACACCACTCTACATCCCCCCATGCTACAGACACATCCCAGGCTACACACCCCTACATGCTAAACACACACACATGCTACATCCCCCATATTATACCCCCCACGCTACACACACACCCCACGCTACACACACACTCCCCATGCTACACTTACCACGTGTGTAACAATGGAGAGCCTGTCTGCCACCACCATGTTTAGCGGTGTTTCCGCCTCCAATGTGCTGATTGGCTGCTGAACAGAGAGCTTTGGTTGGTTGGTAACTTTCATAAGTGGCCAATCAGCACACTGGAAACTGCAATATACCCAAGAGCATTTTTTAGAGAGAGAGTCATGTTATTTTTTGGAAATAATGTACTGGAAGTAAAATTTATAAAAGCATGAGCTTGTAAAAGCCCTTAAAGTTTTATAAGTATACAAAGATATATATATGTACACACACACACACACACACATTATTTCCAAAAAAATAACATGACTCTAATCCCACCCAGTTTTCCAACTGCATGTCTTATATTCAAGTGCATACATCCCTGTTCTATTACAATTTTTATGATATCATTAGGAGTCTTTGAGTTGAAGGTGGAATAAGAAAAATATAGTAAATGCACATGGTTAATGAACTTGTTTCATCATGTTCATAAACACATAGAAATACTTTATTTTCAGGAAGCAGAAGACATGCTCTGCTCTGCCTCAGGCAAAGTAGTTTCTTCAGAAACACCTGAGAATACAGATGTACTGCTTGTCAGTGGCACTAAAGGCTTGAAGCAAAAGGCTCTGGAGTCTGCCATCTCTCCCATTAGCAGTAATGAATCTGGGAACAGGATTGTTAGAAGAACGGAAACATTTAATGTACCTGAAATACCTGTCAGAACTTGTGATGTCAAAGACTTGGTCCGAAAATGTCTTTCAGAATATAAAGAATGGGAAGGAAAACTCTGTACTGCACAACCTGCCCTGGCAGAGGAGGCAG
The DNA here is from genome assembly GCA_030847615.1 of Gambelia wislizenii. NCBI lineage: Eukaryota > Metazoa > Chordata > Lepidosauria > Squamata > Crotaphytidae > Gambelia > Gambelia wislizenii. The sequence continues at coordinate 133,895,104 of JAUMIR010000006.1, read as the reverse complement.
CAGCAAAATCCTCTAATTGTCACTTGTCTCCTCTTAGCTTGGGTAATCTTTTGAAAGAAAGGAAAGAGGAGTTGATGGTAGAGATGCCAGGTGTCAAAAGATGTTTTGGGCTGGTTGATACCAGCCCTTCTCAAGAACTTATCCTTGTTAAAAAAAAGAATGCGGATTACAAACGTGGCTGTAAAATCACAGAGATTCCTGAAAAACAAAGCACAGGCTTAACATCTGAAATCCGTTGCCTAAAACTTGATGGGTGCTTGCAAGAGATCTGTATGGATGATGGCCAAGCAAAAGAATGCAGTTCGACACAGCCAAATAGAGGTAGCAAAGCAACCATTCCTTTAATAGCGAAGAATCTTATGGATTATCTAGATGCGGATTGTGACAAAAATGGAAAAAAGGAACACACTAACACTAGCTTCTTATGCATTGATGATGAGAAGCCTTTGGCGAGCATGAGCATGGACTCAGATCTGTCTCTCCCAGAAGTGTCTGCTGCAGAAAGTCATTTAGACAAGAGCATTAAAGATGTTACCTTTGAGGAGCTAAAAACAGAGGCAGTGTCTGCAACATCACCATGCTGCCCAGACACCTTGTCAATAGATGACGAGAAGGTGTCTCTCCAGGGGAGCAAACTAATGCAGCACGATCAGGACATGAGTGTGAAAAATGAAACTGAAATACCCACTCATGTTTGCTCTTCTTCAGCAGTGGAGTCACATAAATCGCTAAACCTCTTCAAGAAAAATGTGGTTGCCTTTCGGAGTTATAACAGCGCAGTCAATATGTCTAATATGTCAGAACCATCAAGAAGCATTATTTCTGTAGAAGGAATGGATATCTCTGCTTGCAGTGGTTCTTATCCTATGACTATTACACCTGCACAAAAGGGGACATCCTATAGAGTATACCAGGTATGTTGCAACACAGCATCATTTTAAGAGCCTCTTGCTACAAAATAAAAAGGGAAAAAATAAGGGGAACAAAGGAATCTCGCAGTACCTTTAAGACTAATATATATTTTAGCATAAGCTTCCATTGAGATCAGTCCACTTCCCACTCACACAACTGTTTAAACATGTTTATAAACCTATGGCTTTAATATCACCTCATCAGTGCATCTGAGGAAGTGGACTCAAATCCATGAAAGCTCATGCTAAAATACAAATTAATTGGTCTTAAAGGTGCTGCTAGATTCCTTCCCCCCTTCCTTTTTTTTCTTGTATACAACAAATTAACCCAGCTTCTTTGAGCTTCTCTGAAAATTGCTGCAAAATATGGGCATGTCTTTTGGGCAGGAAGTTGTATGTATCCTTATGCATGCACTGTCATATGTATATGTGGCAGGATGGCAAAAGTGACAGTCGATTCAGGTAGCATATATGTTTGGAAAACAGTCCCTACTAGACTCTGAACCTGAATGCTCAGAACCTTTCAGGGAGGAAGAGGAGATAAGTATGTAACTAAATTAGCAGCATTCAAGGGAGGCATTTATTATATGCAGACATCTTGGCCTAGGAGGCAAGCAAGGAGGGTTTCTGATTGAAAAGTCTGAATTGGAGTAAAGTAAGAATTAATGTTTTGTGTAATATGAGGGCTGAGTGTGCTATATCCAGAAAGTACTTCATTGTGTGGTGGAATATATCCCTTTCCAACTCTACAACTCACTGTCTGAATCTAGAACTAGTTTGAAAGCATGAATTATCACTTTGATACCTTTGACATTTATTCTTGACATAAGACTCCTCAGGGAAATGCTGGTACACCCTACAGGACCCCAAAAAGTGTCCGAAGAGGAGCTGCTCCAGTAGATGGAGAGCGCATTTTAGGAACGCCCGACTACTTGGCCCCTGAACTGCTTTTAGCAACAGCTCATGGTAAGCCTTTCATTATTCTGTTATACGCATTTTGTTAGCCTTGCAAGGAGATCCTGGTTCTGTTTAAATTGAGAGCATTTATATCACAGTTTTTACTGGAGCCATGTTAATGTTTGTATAGTTAAGGGTGTTTTCCTTTCATCTCCTTTCCTTGTATTTCTGTTGCTCTGCTGATTATTGAAAATATCTCTTAAATTTGTTGTTTTCCTGAAGAAATTAGGATGTGGGGGCCTTATGAAGAGAGAAAGGGCTATCTGACTGAGGAAATTGAATATTGTACAGTCGTCCCTTCACATTTGCAGGGGTTATGTTCCACAGACCCCCGCAAATGTGAAAAATCCGCGAATATTGTTTGCCCCCCTCCCCCGCCATAGCGACCATGGGGCCTCCGGAGTCCCCATAGTCGCTTTCCCCCACCTCCACACTCCATTCCTAGGCCTTCCCGGGGCCTCCGGAGACCCTCCCAAGATCCCGTGGATGCCTCCCCAGCCCCCCCCCCTCCTGCTCAAGCCCTCAACAGGGCCTCTGGAGAGTCTCCGGAGGCCCCGCGGAGGCCTTCCCAGCCCTTCCCTCTCCCCCCCCCAAGGCCTTCACGGGGCCTCCGGAGGCTCTCCGAAGGCCCCGCAGAGGCCTTCCCGGCCCTCCCCACTCCCCCCCAAGGCCTTTGCAGGGTCCCGCGGAGGCCTTCCCGGTCCTCCCCACTCCCTCCCAAGGCCTTTGCAGGGCCCCGCGGAGGCCTTCCCGGCCCTCCCCACTCCCCCCAAGGCCTTCGCGGGGCCTCGCCGGCCCTGCAGCGGCCTCCCTGGTGTACCCCAAGGCCTTCGTGGGGCCTTGCAAGGCCCCGCGGAGGCCTTCCCGGCCCTCCCCCCCCCAAGGCCTTCGTGGGGCCTCGCCAGGCCCCGCGGAGGCCTCCCCGGTGCACCCCAAAGCCTTAGAAAGGCCCCGCGGAGTCCTCCCCGGCCCTCGCCCCCAAGGCCCCGCAGAGGCCTTTGTGGGGCCTCACAGGGGCCTCCCCCATGTACCCCAAGGCCTTCGTGGGGCCTCACAAGGCCCCGCGGAGGCCTCCCTGGTGTACCCCAAGGCCTTCGCAAGGCCCCGCGGAGGCCTCCCCAGCCCTCCCCCCTCGCCCCCAAGGCCCCGCAGAGGCCTCCCCGGTCCATCCCAAGGCCTTCACGGGGCCTCGCAAGGGCCCGCGGAGGCCTTCCTGGCCCTCCCTCCTCCCCCCCAAGGCCTTTGCAAGGCCCCGCGGACGCCTTCCCAGCCCTCACCCCCAAGGCCCTCGCGGGGCCTTGCAAGACCCCGCAGAGGTCTCCCCAGTCCACCCCAAGGCCTTCGTGGGGCCTCGCAGGGGCCTCCTCCGTGCACCCCAAGGCCTTCGTGGGGCCTCACAAGGCCCCGTGGAGGCCTTCCCGGCTCTCCTCCTCCCTCCCAAGGCCTTCGTGGGGCCTCGCAAGGCCCCGCGGAGGCCTCCCCAGTCCACCCCAAGGCCTTCGCAGGCCCTTGCAAGGCCCTGCGGAGGCCTTCCCGCCCCCCCTCCCTCCTAAGGCCTTCCTAGCCCTCCATCCTCCCCCCCCAAGGCCTTCGCGGGGCCCCGTGGAGGCCTCCCCGGCCCTCCCTGCTCCGTCCCAGGGCTTTCACGGGGCCTCCGGAGGCCCCGTGTCGTGGTTTTGGGGGGCTCCGGGGGGGCCCTCCCAAAACCGCGAATGCCGAGTTCACGAATGTGGAGGAACAACTGTAGCTTGTTTTGTAAATTTGGTATTAATTCTATTTTTCTATGTTTAAAATGTATTAATAACAGAAAATACATTTTAGCTCTGTTTCAAATATACAATTTAGCAAAATAGCATGTATATTATATAAATCTTAAGGAAGGGAAGCTTGGATATTTGTATTTGAATAACTGTCATTTAATGTATCTCAGAAGTCTCTCAAATTATTAGCATTTAAACATTCAGTGCAATGTGATAAAATTTTATGTAGACATACCAGTGTTTACCTAATTTTTTTTCCACACACAGGAATTCAAACCATTGGTAAGTTTTCTTATAGCACTGTGCAGAATAAAATGTAATGGCACTGCTCAAAGTAGAAGCTGGGGAATTGTGGCTTTATAAAAACTGTGTGTTGCACTTGAAGTCCTAAAGCTTGGCTTGGAAAGTTTGGTCAACACTATTTTAGAATTTGATCAGATATGAAAACATAGGTTTCCCCCATGCTTTTATGCAGACCACAATCTTACTAGATTTTGACATATTTATGCATTTGAGGAAAAACATCCAAGTTGTTCTGAAGTAATAAAATGTTACTTGCTTCACTGATTGCTGGATATAATTGTGTTAGAAACCAAGAAGTAAATAGTTGTAAGAACTGCCTTTCAAGGTATTTTACGGGAACTGTCTAAATGAAATGGATGGGCTGGTTCGGACTGTTCCTTCATAATGTAAGTTGGATCTGACCCTAACCTCCACAGAGAAGAATGCATATACAGTCGTCCCTTCATATTTGCTGGAGTTTGGTTCCAGGACCCCCCGTGGATACCAAGATCCGTCCCATTATAAAGTCCCATTATATACAGTGGCATAGCAAAATGGTGTCCCTTATATAAGCTGGCAACATCAAGGTTTGCTTTTTGGATTATTATTTTTTAAAGAATATTTTCAAGCCGTGAATACTTAAATCCATGGATACCAAATCCGTGGATACGGAGGGATAACTATACAGTGGGCCCTCGGTATCCACTGGGGGTTGGTTCCAGGACACACACACACACACCCCATGGATACCAAAATCCATGGATGCTTAAGTCCCATTATATGCAGTGGCATAATAAAATGGTGTTCCTTATATATAAGAATCAAGTTTGCTTTTTTGAATGGGGGGGGGTATTTTCAAGCTGTGGATAATGGAATCCATGGATATGGAGGGATGGCTGTGTATTGTGCGAACCAAAGGATTCATTACTGGCTGGCAGCATCTTCTGCTTTTACCGAAGTTACTGGAAAACAATACCTGTGATTGCCCAGTGCATCACATATATATGTACAGTATTTGCACACAGAAGGAAGTGAGATGTCTGCCCCACTTGAATGAGCAGGGAACATTGTCTGAGCCAGTCCTCTAAAACTTGAATATGTAACTGCATCTGCAGTGCAAGAAAGTTCTCACAGCAAGCGCATCCTTTGTTCTCAGTATAATGGACTGGTTGGTGCTTTAGCAGTGCAGCAGCTGTAAGATGCATGCTGCCTAATGGGTTGTGGTGCCTCAACAGCTTTGCTTGCTTATGCTTTGCCTGCATTTGTTTCATAGTGATTGACTTTCCTGATCTGACAGCTGTTCAAGCAGCAAATAAGAGGAAGAACTGAAACACAGTGTTGAGTTCAACTTCTCACTGGAGTCTAAACTACAGCAAATACATACAAGTTTTGTTTTTGTTTTTTAAGGACCACACTACACTTCACATTGTTAGGAGATTAAAAATGGAATAAAATCCTTGTTACCTCTGAATTTGAGGTTTGGAATGTGAGGCACACAATTAACCTTCGGAAGTTCCAGTGTGTTGGAGATGACTAACATTACTTTGTTTTCTGTCATGGAATATTTAGATAGCTATTAATTTAAAGAGGGACAGCATTAAGGAAAAGGCACAGGATCCTGTTGGTTAGTCCCAACTAGAGGAGACCCGTTGGATTAATTGTTGCATCAGCACATAAGTAAATCCAATTAATACATCTATTTGGGATTACCCAATAGGATTTAGGCCACAGTGTTTAGAGAATTACTACTTTGTCTATTAATTTCATAAACAAAGCCTTTAATTCCTAAGTATCTTCTTAGTTTTTTTCATTCCTAGACATACAGCTATATGTACTTCTTGTCCCTTCCACCTCAGGTCATGCAGTTGACTGGTGGGCACTTGGAGTTTGTCTGTTTGAGTTTTTAACCGGAATTCCACCATTCAATGATGAAACACCACAACAAGTATTCCAGAATATTCTGAAAAGAGGTAATTGCCTATTTTGCCAAAAATGAAGTTCAAATAATGTTTATCTTGCATTAAATATCAATGCATTGATTTTTGTCTGTGTTCCAGATATTCCATGGCCTGAAGGAGAAGAGAAATTGTCAGACAATGCTCACAATGCAATAGATATCCTTTTAACCATTGAAAGTAGTAAAAGAGCTGGACTCAAGGGTTAGTATTTATTTTAGTCAACACTTTCTTGTTGAAGTTATGATGTTCATTTAGCAGTCCCAAAACCAACAGCTTAAAATAAGTCCCTGATGGGGTGACCTGGGGCCATGGGACATTTCAGATCTCCCCCCTCCTAGAGCATAAAGAGAGATCCAACTTAGACCCCGGGAAAACAAAAGCACTGACCTTACAGATACCAGTGGAGGATAGTGAGAATTCTAGTATTAAAAACAATGGCCAGCATCCTGTTGAGTATTTACAATATTATAAGCCAGACCTATCACATTGTAAGTATCAAGGAAGTGCAATGACTGAAAGTGCCTCCAAAAACCCACCTTAAGAGCAGAAGAAGTAGACAGTGCCACCAACACAGGGATTTCAGAATGGGTGGTGAGTGAAGGAGTGGCCTCCCTGCTCCCAGCAGGGAAGTTCTTTAAATGACAGGCAGCTGCAGGAATCAAAAAAGGAACAAAAAATCCCAGTGTTTCTTCTTCCCTCTTAGTGTGATTGATAGATTAGTTCTTTAACTCTTCGGGCCTTTCCCCCCATTTCAAGTAGAATTGCTCTGCTCTTTGAAAAGGAAAAATAGTTACTCTAGCCCCTCAGTGTCTGAAGATGGTCACAAACCAACACAAGTACTAGACTAACACAAACCACAAGACAATGAAAATCTAATCAAAAAGGTAGCCTCATTTCTTACGTCAGGGAGTTCAAGGAAGTGTGTATGTGTGTGTGTATTGTTCTTCCCTCACTTTGCTTATACTGGCAAGTCTATGTGATAGACTAGACTTACAGTAAAAGGCCACACTGTCTGGGCTTTATGGCTGAGCAGTGATTTGTGTCCAGGCTCCCTTACTCTCCCCTTCTACCTCCTACACCACAATTATTTTTGTCTCTAATTTTAATTATCATGATCTTAGCCACTGTCCCACCACTGGGTCACTAAGCTGCCACTTGCTTACTGAATTCACACATTGTGGAATTACTCCATGATGACAGTTTTGTAATGTGTGGAAGGGGGAGGACTCTGACATACAAGTCCTAAGAATGAAACTGCTGCCTCACACAACTATTCTAGAAGTTTGTCAAGAGATAAAAGGGTTATTAAACTATTATTCTAAACATAAAGGAGTAAATGAACCCTTAAGGTTAGCATTTATTTTAACCTTTAATCTTGAAACAGACTGTATAACTGCTTGTTCAGAATTTAGGCGAAAAGCACACTGAACACATCCAGAATCAAGTTGAAGAATCTGGAAAGTAGAAGGCTTTTGCAGGAAGAAATCTTAAATGTTTGTTTAAACTTTTTCTCTAGAGCTGAAACGTCACCCTCTCTTTCATGGTGTGGACTGGGATAATCTGCATAATCAGACCATGCCCTTCATACCCCAGCCAAATGATGAGACTGACACTTCCTATTTTGAAGCTAGGAATAATGCTCAGCATCTAACAGTGTCTGGATTCAGCTTGTAGTAGCAACACAATTGAACTTTTCAATGGGTTGCACACCCATCCTACCACTGGTTTATTTCTTATTTTCTAACTATTATGTTTTTAAAATCTGGTCTGCTTTTAGTTCATTCAGTTATGTTGAAATGTTTAGTTACAAACAGCTTGTGATTGTACTTTTATTCTAGTTACTATTGCACTTTATGTAAATCTTACATATGTAATGGTGGTATGACTCACTAACAAAATTGTTTTGTGCTGCTAGAGTGTATTTCTAATTGTGGGAGAGGGGCTGTCATTATAGGCACAACCAGTACAGTAAATGCATAGCAATGTGTTTATGTGCGTGCATTTTGAAGTATCAGTTATGTTACAGATGGAATTTTGTGTTAGAATCGATTTGAAACTGTTTTTCAGGCCACTTGTAACAAAAACAAACTTCTGCATTTTCAACCCTCCAGCTTCTCCTTCTAATATGCCAGTCCTTTTAGGACGAAAACGCTTGCAGGCACTTCAGGTAATTTATAAGCTGCCTGTTCTGCTGCTAAACTATCAGTGTTCTCCATTGTCACTAATATTATTGCCAGTGTCTACTTTCCACACCCTGATTATGAAAACTCCCTCCCCAATCCAAGTAGGTTTTAACGGTCCTACTTTGATTTCTGGATGCAACATTTTAAAACTGTGATCATTTGGTTATTTCTGCAAGTATAATACAAGTCTAATACAGCCTAATAAAAATGAGAATCAACAAATGCATATTTCAGTCAAATTTATGGTTGTGTAATAAAGAACATCAGAGGAGGTTTTAGTAAATATTGAATTAAAACTGATTATGTATTTTAAACATTAAAATAAACTTCTTGTAAGACATCACTTATAGCCTTCTTTTGATTTAAGTAATACAGGTGACTACATTTAGCTAATAATTTTGTTCAAGACTGCAGTTCCCTTGATATAGGAATATGTTTTAAATGGAAATTAAAAATGTCCTTTTATTTTTCTACTTTCAAAAATAAACCATTACAAGGGAGTCATGAGAAAATTTGTATGCCTGTAACATGCCAGAAACGGCTGCATTGTGCTCTTTTGGAGCCGGTACTGCTTCAGCTTAGCCCATTTCAGGCCAGATTGATCTGGCTTTTAGTCACCATAAGCTTCAGATCACGTCTCATTGGCACCTCTTTTGGGGTTGGACTTAATTGCTTGCATATGGGAAATGTTACTGTCTGCCTTCAGTCTTTGGCATTGATAAAACCTTGCTTCTGCACAACTCCTCCTTCTTCTCCCACACCAATTTCATTCGAGAACCTTCTTTAGGCAGGATGGCAACTTGAAAGTAGATGGCCAACCATTTAATAACATTCCACCTACAGCTGCTTGCCTTCCTTGATGAGAAGGGAATACAAATTCTCACATTAATCTTGTCCTACATATTTCTGTTTCTGCATATCTAAGCTATTACAGTTTAGAGAACCTTGCCATATTCCTGACAGTTTCAACATCACATGCAGTCATAAAACACTTGTAAAATATCCTCAGGCAATATACTCCTGTCATCCTTTATTTGATAAATGTTATTTACAATAAATTAAGATGACCTAACTTTTAAAACCAAACTTTGAAATCATTTTCTATTAAACAAAGCAGAAACTTAAATCCCATAATTACATTATTTATAGAGCATATAATTTATAGAGCAGATACAAAAGTGCTTTTCAAACATCAAGATCATGAGCTTCTTATCAGTCTGAAGAACTATATAGTGCAAAATATGTCACAATCCTGAAATTATGTACTCCAAAGAAGCTAAATTGACTGTATTAGATTCATTGAGGTGGAGCACACAGCTTCAGTGGTGTGGGCACTATTTTCAGATCTGCAATTTTTCTTTTCACCGTAGCAAATGAGAAGCAATCACTTATGTTTGATTTTTTTATAACATCGTACAAAGTAATGTTGACTATCATTATTTGATTTCGCAATCATATATTCAGAGATCCTATAACTAATAGGCTGTTATTCAAATATGTATCTGATAAATAAAAGCAATCAGTAATTGAATAAAGTGACAATGCTAAAATTGTCTTTAAGGGGATGCAGAGATTTAAAGTTATGGCAAGGGAAAAGGTCATTTATCAAACAAATTAGGTACACAGACATGTTTTTTGTTAAGTTTTTAAAAGAATGAATGGGATCTAGTCAACTAAAAGCAACAGAAGACTGTCAGCTGCTGCTTCACAGAATCAGATGTATGTGGTCATATATACATGCGCAGTGGTCCAAGCTGAGAGTGCTGATCAGCTGTTACATGAACAGCAAGGAGCTACTTGGCTTCAGACAAACGCCCAGTTTCCTTTCACTTAATGGCTTCAGATAGCAGATGGGAGTTTCCAATATTGGATGCTTGGCTTTTTTTTTTTTTAACTCCACATAGAAACATGTCAAGGAGAAGCACTCTAACCTTATCCTTTCAGTGACATCTGTCTTCTACCAATAGGAGATTTGGGGTATGGAGGCACGATCTATCAATGGAGCCCAAACCAGCTATATAATTTAGTACAGCCTGGCTACAGATTTACAGCCTTCATGATAATCAGATGCTTGTCAATCTCCTGTTTCTAGGCACTGCTTGTTCCTGTAGCCTGTGCCACAACAGTAGCACACATGAAGCACTGCTCATGTATTTACAGAGACTAAATGGCAGGCTCCTCAGCAGTTACCTTTTGCAATGACACTAACCTCAGTCCATTTGCAAAAGACTATTTCTGCAAACAGCGAGACAGATAGGACCTAGTTTTAGCATATGTTTTCAGCACCATATGAGTATTATACAACTCAGCTAAAACTTAAGTTACTATTATGAAGATAATATTTTAACTAAATATACCCTTGCCTCTTGGTGCAATCCAGATATAACCAAGTCACCGAAGTCAACAGACTAAGTCATGATTTCAATATGTCTTACTGGCTGCAAGGTCATTCCTGTATTGGATTATTCAATATATATAATGCCATATTCAAACTTAGATGTTTTTATATGTTGAGGCATTGAGTTACGAAGTTTTTAAAATATATATACACAGTGGAAATGGTACTCACGCAAGTACAATCCACAGCCTCAAACATTTGATTTTTACTTTATTTACTAAAAGGTTGCTTCATCTTTATAGTAAGAATTATAAATTAAATTTGCCAGACCTAGGATGTTAACTGCTATTGTACAATCCAGTTACTTTGATAACTCTACATTTATAGTTTCCACTGTCTACTGTGTTTTCTTTGTTATCTGGAAAGACTTTAGTGACAGTACAAAAAAAGTTCTGGTAAAGTAACAATTTACTAAAAAACAAATTGTATTCATTCAAGGAACTTTTTTTTCTTTGCAAAGTTGGACTGAACTGCTCTCAGGAGCTGCAATAAGACCCTTCAATTCTACCCATTAATTACCCATAAAGGACATTCCAAAACAATTTAAGGTTCATGTGAATGCTCAATGGGATAGCTGTGTTTATTCTATTTGTAATCTAAGAGAAATGGGTTATTCAAGTATGTTATCTCAGGAAGTTCAAAGGGAGGAGCAAAAAACTAGATTGAAGATTTAGCTGTCCCAGAGCCTGAAGTTCTTATAGATTCCCAGAGTCTCCCAATATTAGTAGTCCTTAAGTAAAGTGTGGAACTGAGCCCTCAGTTCTGTTTTCTGAAAGAGAAAGAACATGCATATTACTAATTTAGATCACTTTCACATTTTCCTAATAAAACAAGATTAAATACTTGACAATATCATTTTTTTTCTTCCAATTTTAAAATGCATGCGCACAAATATTTTAAAATTTGATACTGTACTTGATTAATGTAATTTATTTCTCCATTTTAATCTTAATTACATGTTTTTTCAGCATGATCTACTCCTAAAGTGCCTACATATTCAACAGATCTACATACATAAGGGCTCCTGAGTGCTAATATACCCCATTGTCTTTGAAGACTCCAAGCCTAGTTTTAGAGAATTACTCAAGAAAATTTCAACACCCTAATTTTGTTAACAGAACATTCTGGCTTTAAAAGTATAAACAAATTTTTGGCCAAAAAATGGGTTGCAGTACACCCTACAAAAGGTGTATAAAATTAAGAAATTTTGTAAACATTTCACATTAATGACAGTTGTAATGATGATAGTGGAGAAACACAACCTAGCAGCAAACTTGATTAAATCCAGAGAATAATCTCAAAAGCATAGTAATGTATTGCTGGGAGAGGAGAACAGGAGGATAATCTATAAGTCACTCTGAGTTTTCTCCTACTGTCTCAAACGAAAATATATGCATCTGCATGCACCAAGTCTTACCTTCTTCTCCTTTGAAGATATACATGCACCAGCCACTGGGCAACAAAAGGCCATAAAACAGCAAAGGCTAAAGTACTGGGAGAAATCTCAAAGGGCCACCATGAAGGTCTCTAAGCACCAAAAACAAATGAATAAATGTCAGCCAGTCATTCATATACAGTTGTCCCTCGGCATCCACAGATTCAACCAACCAGGCTTGAAAATATTTTTTAAAAAACTACAAAAAGGACACCATTTTGCTACACCATTGCATATAATGGGACTTGAGCATCCATGGATTTTGGTATCCACATGAAGTCCTGGCACCAAACCCCAGCTGATACTGAAGGCCCACTGTAAAATGTTGGCAAATGCCAACATAGGTAAAGGCTAACAAAGATTACAGATTAGGAACTGTAGACAGCTTACTATGATCTCAATTGATCTAAAATGTGTATTCTATAGTTTACTATAATTTTGCAAGAGTTTAACAATACTGTACTGTATACAAAGGTACAAGGCCAAACTAACACTGAATGGTATCATCATCTTTGGCTGCTCCATCACTTGGAACTTGTCTTTCTTTGCAAACATGTGAATGTTTAAAGAAACATTTTAACATAGCAATCCTACGCACAATTATCTGGGAAATTCCAATGAATACACAGAGTTATTTCTAAGTAACCGTACATAGGATTGTTCTCTGTGGCCTTTTACAGTTTCAACTTCCTTTTCATTAGAAGGGGGCAGTTAGGATAGGACTTCAACATTTTTGTCGTATTCAGCTTAATTATGTTCTTGAATACTTGTATGGAATATTTGGAATTAGCCAGGTTAATAAAGAAACAGAAAGAGAGAGAGTTCATTTTAGCAGAAGCTTGAAGTAGCATTTCAAATGTTGCTTTATGGAATAATTCTGTATGTATGATACAAAAACTATACCATGACCTTAAAGTCCAATGACAGCCTACCTTTCAAGCCCACCATTTAAAAAATTAAATCGTTTTGGTCTTCCTTTACAAGTAGACAGAATCTTACCTTAACAGGTGAAGCTTGCTGATCATTTGAATGGAGGGTTGCCGTTCTTGCCTGAAAACAGAAACCAGGTTTCACCAAAGTTTTTAAAATGGATACTCATGGTTATATATTTTCTCTGGTGGGTTGCATAATTTTCTAGGGCTTCATCCTAGCCTCATTTCCAGTCCTACTTGACAATACCATGGATTCATCCTTCTTTATGCAATATATCTACTGTAGCACTGAGGTATGGCCACTCCTCTTTCTAGGATACTAATGTACATTTTACCTGCGAAGTTGTCAATGTCTCAAGTACATGTAGCCTCTGTAGGACGTTTTGCATATCTTCTTGTAGTCGTATGAGTACTACTGCAATTTGTTCATTGAGGCTGCTTCTTGGCCCTCTGTCTGAACCCCATCGTTCTCCATCTCCTCCACTGCCCATCTGCCCACCTTGGGCACCATCACCCAAAGGGTGCATTCTATGTCCTAGGTGAATGAGGGAAAATAAAAAATACCTTTAAGAATAAAAGCATATGTTATATAAACATTACAGCATGAAAATACAAAAGAGTTCAAAATTCCATGAGTTATAGGAAATGCAAGAATGCTTTATCTAGACAGGAAGAGGTAGCAGAGCAAACATTCCAACCGTACCTCGGCCTCTTCTGATTCCATAAAAGTCAACCTTTTCGCCACCTTTTTTTTCTTTGTGGGGGCCTCCATCACTTGTCTTGCCGTCTTCACCACCACACTTGACTTCACCTTTTCCTTCAATTGCAGCTTCCTTTCTGCCTTGTGCAATGAAGTTTCCAAGATCCAGAAAGCCAGATGTTTCTAGCAGACTTTGATCTACTTCTGAGAAATGGAACTGATGTTTTGAAAATTCTTTTGTTGATATATTGTTTTCCAACATCTACAAATTAGAATAAGCAACTATTATATTTAGAACCAATAATTTTCCAATAAAAATAGTTTTCCTTTCCCCATCCTTTGCCATACATGGGATATCAAATATATAGCCTATAGAGAGCTATATTGTGGGGACTACTTGCTCTCTGTTTGACTGTTACTGTCTAGTTGCCACCTCTAGAGTTATTGGGGAACCAGCATTAGAAAAGGCTCAGTAATAACTCCACTAGTAGTACCTATATAAACACTATGTTCCTAGTAGATTAAATACAAATCCACCACAGGGAAGATGCTGGGATTGGAGAAACGCAGCTTGAGTAACAGTCTGTTTCAATACATGAGATGTGAGCTGAACAAAGCATACTACCAGTATATCTGGTCCAGAATGGTAAGGAGAAGTGTTATTTTCATCATAACTACAGCAGGGGAAGAAAAAGCTTAACTCCTTTTCTCCATTGCAATCACCCAAACTATAAGCTTTCACAGACAATGATTAAGAGCACATGCTAAACAGAACACATGTTTTGGCTCCGAACAGCTAGAGATCTTTGTGCTATATCAAAATCTGATTTTGAAACTAGTTTCATCAGTCTGCCATGCAGTGTGGCAGGGTTGTTGTTCAAGGATCTCATACAGACCAGGGTTCAAAACTACTCAGCCATGGAAACCCACAGGGTGACCTTGGGCAAGCCACACTCTCAGCCTGAGAGGAAAGCAAAGGCAAACCACCTCTGAATAAATATTGCCAACAAAAACCCAGTGATAGGTTCAATTTAGGGTTGCCATAAGTCAAAAACGACTTATAGGTGGCGCACAACAGCAACAAGCTCTTAAAACTCGGAAGTTTACTGAATCTTCAGATAGTGGTCAATTGTTATTTTTTTCATGTAATTTAGAAAATGTCACAAACTCTACCTCTTCTTGTCCAAACTGTTCCATGGAGTCACAGTATACTTCACTATCCGAATCACTTGTCAAGTGTTGAATTCCAGAGACATCTTCAGTGGTATCTTCCTTCAGCTCAGTACCTATAAGTACATAATCAACTAGTTAAGTACAAGTTGGCCAGTCTGGGCAACAATAAAGCAATGACTCAAAAATAAAATATCCACATAGCAATATTTCATCACAAGCTAAAAGCTGAGCAAATGATAGTTGAAGGAGCACCTCTCTATATATATGCCTGTCCAAGAGTTATGATCTATTGGAGGAGCCCACTGTGTCTGACCAGCAGGAGAATTACATTGTGGGAGAACATGGGAGGCCTCCTCTGCGGTGGCAATGCGGTTGTGGAATTCCCTCCTCCTGGAAGTCCGATTGTCACCAACATTGGGAGCAATTTGGCACGAAGTCAAAATCTGGCTTTTTATTAAAGCCTTTAACCTAACTGATTTTATCTAGGATGCAAATGTCTTACAGTTGTACAATTTAAAACAGTTTTAGCCAGTTTTAAATCAACTGGTTTAAACTGATTACAAAATTTTAAAACTTTGTAAACTATTGTCATTATTTAATCGGATCCCGCCCCCACCCCTGTATCTCTGGGGGATATGTTCCAGGACTTCCCATAGATACATGACACTGCAGGTAATAAATGAACACTATTTTAACGCTCAGAGCAAAAATGGAACATTCGCTATTCCCCACCGTCACCTGCTGCCCTGTGGAGGGGAGAACAGTTGACGTGCCTCTGCTTCATGGACCAGGAGGGGGACAGCTTCTCCACACTCTCCAACAATGGAGCTCTGCTTCATAGCCTGAGAGAAGGAGGGGTAGTTTCTCCCCCCTCTCTCTGGCAACGGAGGTCTGCTTCATCATGGAGAGAAGGATATGCAGCTTCTCTCCCAACCCCCAGCAACAGAGGTCTGTTTCATTACTCAGGAGCAGCCTGAGGCTGTTTTACAAACAGTGGGTAAGTAAAACTGTAGATATGGAATCCACAGATAGGGGGTCTTACTATATTGTTTTAAGTTGATTTTACTGTAAGCCACCCTGAGATCTTCAGATATAGGGTGGGATATAAATATTTTAATACATACATACATACATGGTAGTCATTCCAATGATTTTTTGGTGGGAGGGGAGGCCATGTGGAGCACTTGCCTGTTTCTTTCTCTCTCACTCACACACAAAAGGTTTCATACTTTGACTCTTTATAGCAGAGAGGGCTAGGTACATCCATTGGAGAGCATGTGGACCCCCAAAGTGTTTTTGTGATCCCTGAACACTGCTTTTTCTGCCCCTCCAAAAGGAATTTACAGTGTTTCATGTGCAACATAAGAATCACAGGACACAGTATATGAAGTTAAAGGTATATCCAGAACAGTATCAAGCAATCAAATTTGAATTTTATATCCTCAGTCTAGAGCGTGACAAAAATCCAGGTACGGTCTTTCTAAACTGACAAGCAACTCTCCTATCAACTATTGAGGCAAATTTAGATAATGATATTACCTTGATGAGGAGAACCAAAATTAGATTTGATAGGAAGCTCCAAATGTTTTTCTCTCCTCTTTATCTCTTCATCCACATTTATACCATTCAGAGCAGATTTAGTTTGTATACCATTGTACATATTTACAGCAGGCACATCATCACAACAGCCATTGGCAACCACACTGACCAGCTCCTTATCAACGGTGGAATCCTGTTCCATGCTCTCACCTTCTGTAAGATCAAAAGACTACAAATTTTAAAAGAAAAGCACACTGCAAAATATGCTACTTTTCATCACTGTGTATTTGATTTTTTCCACAGATGTATTTAATGCTTAGTTCAGAAAGATATAAGATATGATAAAATAATAAAATACATATTAAACACACTGACTTTTGTATTTCAGCTTAGTTTGTTTTTTTAAAAAATATCAACTTTAACAACTAATTGATATTTTCGTATTATGTAAGCAAACATTATTTGAAATGGATCTGTTTGTTTTATATCCAATTGTTGTGAGCCGCCTTGATTGCCTAATAGGCAAAAGGCAAGGGGGGAAAATAAAGTTATTATTATTATTATTAGTTATTATTAATATCCCCTGAAAGAGAAACAATGGAAGTAATCATATACACAATTACTAGGAGTTCCATTGAACTTTAGGGGACTATCTTCTCAAAAAGATTAAACTGTACAAGAAGGCTTTTTCTCAGCAAGGTGTTACCATCACCACTGCCAAGCCCAGCATGGGAGCATTCCCCACCTTGTTGAGATATGCAAAATGTCTCCCTTTTTTGTTGACTGGGATAAGGGAACTGCATAAACAACCTGGAATGATTCAGCTTTTATTAGCAAGAAAATGGCTAAAGTCTCATGGCTGGTTGCTGCTTAAGCAGTCCAAGTCCTACTCATACAAGGAGAGAGCTTGGATTATGAAGCAACAGCCAGAATTCACTCACATTATGGATCCACACCTATGAATGTACAGTAGATGCAATTCAGAAATCTATACCTTCTCTAGTCTCTTGTAATTCTATTATTTCTTCTTGGTGTGGTTCTTCCTCTGATTCTGCTCCACTGTCACTGCTTTCAGATTTGCCATTTACAGTTGGCATAGATGTTATGGCATTTCCAGGATCTAACAATAAATTTTGAAAAAAATAATATTTACTACAGAAATTATCTCTTTACAATTCTTGAGTAGCTTTTTTTAAATGTTAGTTTGCATAAACGTTATACTAACTCCCTATATAATGTAAGGTATAATGTAGAATATATGTAATACAAAATATATATCTCATATATTATGCAATATACAATCTATATATATAATTTTCTTGGGTATGTTGTAGTTCAGAGTGTGCTGCTTGGCTGCTTGGGAAACACACCCAACTAATCGTAGTGCTCTGTTGGTCAGCCCATCAGCAGCTTGATGGTGTTTTTCAATACCACCTCCTTGGCCTATAGCCACATCTTTGCCTGTTGAGCTGCAGTAAGTACTCACCCACCTCCCCTTGCTGTCTTAATATGCATGCATGGGGGAAAATAATGCTGCTTTCTATATGTCCCTTACCCTCTTCTTTCTTCTTTTCCCCTCCTGCCCTACCTTTCTGTGCTGCCTGGGGCCTTTCAAAGGCTGCCTGGGGCCTTGGAGCCTTTCTGTGCTGCCTGGGGCTGAGGGCCTTTTTGTGCAGGCTGGGGTCTTGGGGCCTTTCTGTGCTGCCTGGGGTCTTTCTGTGCTACCAGGGGTCTGGGGCCTTTCTATGCTACCAGGGGCCTGGGACTTTCGACTTTCTGTGTGGCCTGGGGCCTTTCTGTGCAGGCTGGGGCATGGGGCCTTTCTGTGCAGGCTGGCGCCTTTCTTTGCTGCCTGGGGCTTTGGGTCTTTCTGTTGAGCCTGGGGCCTTTCTGTGCTGCCTGGGACTTGGAGCCTTTCTTTGCTGCCTGGGGCTTTGGGTATTTCTGTGGTCCTGGAGCCTTTCTGTGCTGCCTGGGACCTGCGGTCTGGGGCATTTCTGTGCAGTCTGGGGCCAGAAGCCTTTCTGTGTGGCCTGGGGTCTTTCTGTGCTGCCTGAGACTAGAGCTTTGGGCCTTTCTGTGCTGTCTGGCATCTTGGGCCTTCCTGTGCTGCCTTGGGCATTTATGTGCTGCTTGGGGTCTGGGACTTTTCTGGGCTGCCTGGCTCCTTGGGCCTCTTGGGCCCTGGGCACTCTCTGTAGCTGTGCCCTGGGCCTTCTGTGCTATCTGTAGCAGTTCCTTCCTCTTGGGCCTTGGGGTGGAAACATGTGGAAAACTTCAAGTCCTTTCTAAACATGGTGGTGGAGGGGATCTTGCATCCTGCCATGTGTGTGTTGTGTGTGTGTGTGTGTAGCATGGGGATGTGTGTAGTGTGTGTGTGTGTGTAGTGTAGGGTGTGTGTGCAGCATAGGGTGTTTGTGCGATTGCATGGTGGCGGCAGAGGGGCTCTCATGTCCTGGCATGTACAGTGTGTATGTGTGTAGTATGGTGTGTGTGTGTGTGTGTGTGTGTGTGTGTGGTTGCATGCCAGTGGCAGAGGGGCGCTCACACCTTGCTGCACATGGTGTGTGTATGTGTTTAGTGTGGTGTTTGTGTGTGTATGTGCTATTGCATGTCAGTGGCAGAGGAGCTGTCATGTCCTGGTGTATGTGTGGTTGCATGGCAGCAGCAAAGGGGCTCTCATGTCCTGGCACACATGTTGTGTGTAGTGTGGTGTGTGTGTTGCATGGTATGTGTGTGTGTACTTGCGGTTGCATGGTGATGGTGGGGCTCTCGCATCCTGGCGTGCGTGGTGTGTGTGTGTCTACCATTGTGTGTGTGCATCTGTGTACGCGTGGTTGCATGGCGGTGGCGGAGGGACTCTCGGTATGAAATCAGCCATCACAGTTGATTTGAAAAGTTATAAATTAATGTGTCAAATGAGCATACTCTTGCTATGTTTCCTAAGTGGCCAATCAGCAGAATGGGAATGGAAACATAGAATCATACTGAAGCGTATGTTACGGTGTATATTACACCAGGTATAGCTAGTATAATATATACTCTATATTGTATATTATAATACAGTCAGCCCTCCCCATTTGCAGGTTTAACATTTGTGGATTTTATTATTTGTTTATTATTTGCTGCTGCCTTTGTGCTGCCCTAGGTTATTTTTAATAGGGACTGCAAGCCTCACAAGACAGTGAGACTGTGAACGCATGACAAGGCTTGCAAGTCCCTATTAAAAATAGCATAGGGCAGCAGCAGAGGAAGCAGGTGGGGGAAGGCAGCAAACGGTGGGAAGCAGGTGGGGGAAGGCAGCAAAGGGTGGGTGGGGGAAACTGAGGCAGGGATGTCATTTATTTGGATTTCAGCAAAGCATTTGATAAAGTCTACCATAATGTTTTGATTAGCAAATAGATTAAATGTGGAGTAGATGGGAACACACTGGAAGATAGGAAGAGAGTTCAAAAGGACTTAGATAAACTAGAAAACTGGGCAGAAATTAATAAAATTAAATCCAATAGCAACAAATGCAAAATTCTACATTTAGGCTACAAAAACCAAGTGCACAGGTATAGGATGGAGGATACATGGCTCAGTAGCACTACATGTAAAAAGGACCTTGTGGTCATTGATGATCATAATTTGAACATAAGCCAGCAATGTGATGCTGCAGCAAAGAAGGTGAATGCTATTTTAGCCTGCATTAACAGAATCATAGTTTCCAAGTTAAGAAAGGTAATAGCCCCCCCTGGATTTTGCAGTGCTCAGGCCTCATTTGGAGTACTGTGTTCTGCTCTGATGCCTCATTTTAAGAAAGATATAAACAGGAGGAGTAGCTAATACCCTAGAGGACAGGATCAAAATTCAAAATGACCTGAATAGACTAGAAAGCTGGGCCAAAACTAACAAAATGAAATTCAATACGGAGAAATGTAAGGTACTGCACTTAGGGTAGAAAAATGAAAAGCATATATATAGGATGGGGAACCTAGCTAAACGAGACTATGTGCGAAAGGGATCTAGGAGTTCTAGTAGACCACAAGTTGAACATGAGTCAACAGTGTGATGCTGCAGCTAAAAAGGCCAATGCGATTTTGGGCTGCATCAATAGAAGTATAGTGTCTAGATCAAGGAAAGTAATAGTGCCACTCTATTCTGCCTTGGTCAGGCCTCACCTAGAATACTGTGTCCAGTTCTGGGCACCACAATTCAAAAAGGATATTGACAAATTGGAGCATGTCCAGAGGAGGGCGACTAAAATGGTGAAAGGTCTGGAAACCATGCCTTATGAGGAAAGACTTAGGGAGCTGGGTATGTTTAGTCTGGAAAAAAGATGGTTAAGGGGCGATATGATAGCCCTGTTTAAGTATTTGAAGGGGTGTCACATTGAGGATGGAGCAAGCTTGTTTTCTGCTGTTCCAGAGACTGGAACACGGAACAATGGATGCAAGCTCCAGGAACAGAGATTCCACCTCAACGTTAGGAGGAACTTTCTGACAGTAAGAGCTGTTCGGCAGTGGAACATGCTCCCTCAGAGCGTGGTGGGGTCTCCTTCCTTGGAGGTCTTTAAACAGAGGCTGGGTGGCCACCTGTCAGGGATGCTTTGATCAAGATTTCCTGTATGGCAGGAGGTTGGACTGGATGGCCCTTGTGGTCTCGTCCAACTCTATAATTCTATGATTCCAGGTTGGAGTAGGTTCAGAGAAGGGTAATGAGAGTGATAAGAGGTACTGAAAATAAAATTTATGAGGAAACATTGAAGGCACTCAGTATGTACATCTTGGTGACATGACTGCATTCTTTAAATAACTGAAGGGCTGTCACACGGAAGAGTGGGCTGGCCTGTTCTCTGCTGTCCCAGAGGGTAGAACCAGATCTAATGGTTTGAAGTTACAGGAAAGTAGATTTTGACTGAACAGTAGAAGGAATTTCTTAACAGTAAGAACAGTTCAGCAATGGAACCAATTGCCTAGAGAGGTGTTGGGGTCTCCTTCACTGGAGGTCTTCAAAAAGAGGCTGGACAGGTACCTGCTGGGGATGTTTTAGCTGCAGATCCTGTGCTGAGCAGGGGTTGGACTCATGAGGCCCTTTCCAGCTCTATGATTCTATGACTCTATGAACACATTTAATAGGTGACAGCTATTTTTATTTCCCGAATCATACATAAAAATGATAAAGCCACAGTCTTTCAAAGTTATCTTCAACATGTTTTCCCAGTGAAGCACAGCCTTTCAAATTCCTTCCCTAGACATATAAGGTCTGAAGAAGGATATGAAGTAGCTTATATTCTGATAAATGGACACAAGAACACATCCTGTCAAAATTCTACCAAGAGAAAACCTTTGCCCCTCACAAGATATAGAAGAGACATTCTTCAGTGTGATACAATGTCACAAAAAACAACTGTTTGGACCAACACATAATAACACAAAAGAACTACCTTATAATTTTCTGCCCCTTCTCCTCCCACACTTCTCAGTACAATCACTCCCATGTTTGATTTAGCCTAAACGTACTGATGAACAGAACAGAACATCCAGAAGAGAGTAAACAAACAAAAAAGAACCTAAATAGAGACCAGAAAATCAGTTACTCAAAAAGGTATTTGCAGAGGATTGCTGCCCTAATTAGGATTGTTACATGAACTGCTAACCAAATGTACTAATACTGCAAAGACAAAATCCAAAATGTACAAGTTTCCAGTGAGTTAGCCATGCCTAGCTGATGCAATCAAGCCAATAAAGAGAATGACTAAAGATTAACAAAAAAGCTTTTGTGCACTAGAATCTACTTCATGCAACTGATGGAGTGAGCTCTACTTAATGGTTATCTACTTATAATAAGAGTGTGTATGTGCGCACATTTTTCTCTGCCACAGCGCTGAGAGCATGATAGTTAGACACTTGAAATTCTGCATAGAAACTAAGGAAAATTCTAGGGTGTGCTCTTTGGGGTTGTTTTGTCTTTAAAGTGAATTAGGTTTAATTAATTAAAATTGGTCTGTAACCTTCAGATACTAGATAGCAGATTTAATTAACCCTCTCTAGGCAGCAGAAAGAAAACTGCCCTTGGACCTAGGATAGTTGTACAGATCAACCCGTGTATCTGTGAGAGAGACATTCCAAGACCCCCTGTAGATACATGAAACTGTGGGTAACAGGGAACCCTATTATTTTCAATGAGACAAATGCCAGAGGTTGACCATGGAATCACATTGGAGGACCCAGAAATGCCTAGAGAGAACATTTTTTTTTTCGGAGGTGGATAAGTGAAACCATGGATACTGAATCCATGGATACAGGGGGGGGGGTGATCTGCATCTCCAGGGAGGTTCAAAGCAGCCTCTGTCTTCAGGGCTGCTGACCTCTTCAAACTGTTAAAAAAGAACAAACTTTCTACTGCCTGATAAGGACAAGCAGGAGGAAAGGTTCAGTAAAATGAGTACCCGGCTTGTGGGGGCAATTAGCTAACACACATTGGAAGCTGCTTAATGCAGTGTAGATGTGTAAATTGCTATTGCTTAAAACAATTTGTAAGCTGCTCTGATAGCCTTGTGGTTGAAGAGCGGGGTATAAATAAAAATAAATAAAAATAAATAAATAACAGGTAAACATAGGATTAATAAACACTGCAGTGGAGGGAGGGAAAGGCCAGAAAGAAAGAAAAAGAGTATAGGGGATGAGAGAGAACAGAAACAGCAGAGCTAAAGGAAGTACACCAGGATGGGGGACTAAGGGACTTCTGTTATTGCATCTTTAAGGTGCTGCAAGACTGTTTGCTATATTATAACTATGTTGCTTTACCTGAAGTAACAAAGTACAGATTCAAATCATTGCTTACTTTTCCAGAGCTAGAAATATAATTATGATACAGAAAGTCTTCTAGTGTTGGAAATCTGGCCAAGCTTCCAGCAAACTAAAAGCCATTCTGATGACATCATAAAAGGATTTGGAGTATTAAAACACACTGCAGCAGCATTCAGGAGGTAAGGAAATGTGGGGAGTGTTTCTCCAAATATTTAACATTCAAGGAGTAAGCACTAAGCTTTAATATGCAAAATTTGATACTGGAAGGTATCTTTCTTTGTGCACACCCAAAACAGCAGTTCACAGAGGGGAAATGTTTGAAGCTATGTAAGCAAAAACCTATTATTTTAACAGTTTTTCAATGTTTACAATGATTTTGTGCAGAAAAAAGGGTCAAAAATTTTGCCTAACTTTTTTCTTAGAATGGCTGTATTTTACAACAGTCAAACTGATTTCATACTTAGCCACCTGTCTCAAAAGCAGTTGCCGTCTGACATGGCAGGGCCAAGATAAGGATTGCTGTTAGAAAAAAAAAACTAGTCTAAAATCTCCTCAGGCTCATGGAACTAATACTATGGCATTTTGGATTGATCTAAATGTAGTGATAGTGAGCCAGCATGGTGCAGTCTGAATGCTGGAGTAAGACTGGAAGATTAAGTTTCAAACATCTGCTCAGTCATGGCAACTTACTAGGTGATCTTGGGCAAGTCACAGCATCCTTAAGAGGAAGGCTGTGGCAAACCTCCTCTGAATAAATCTTGCCAAGAAAACTCTGTGATAGATTTACCTTGGAGTCACCTTAAGTTGGAAATAACTTGAAGGCACACAACAACAACAAATGTAATGATACTGAGTTTAATCTGTTATAAGAGTATCCATGTTTTGAAGAAAACCTTGGGGAAATCTACCTGATTAATAAAGATATTCAGCTAGGACACAGAATGCAATTGGTCTCCTTTTCTGCCATGAACATTAGTACTAAAAATCCATCCATCTGTGTGTGCCTTCAAGTCACTTTTTGATTTATGGTGATCCTCATGAATTTCATAGGATCTTCTTAGGAAAGGATTACTCAGAGGTGGTTTTGCCATTTCCTTCCTCAGAAATATAGCCTACAACTCCTGGATATTCGTTGGTGGTCTCCCATCCAAGTAACCAAGGCTAACTCTGCTTAGATTCCAAGATCAGGTGAGATCTGGTGCCTTTAGGGTATTTAGACCGCTAAAACTCCATACTGCATGGATGCAAAGAAAACCATCATATTTTAGGAACATTTTCAAAAAGCCTGACTCCCTTGTGCATTGGAATGCAATCTGTTAACAAGCTGCTCAGTTTAGCTTCTCAAGAAAAATACTGCACTGTGTCAGATAAGGCCCATAAACTGGATTTTTTTTCCTTCAAGCTCCCAAAAATTCCAAACAAAAGTTACCCAATCCTTCTGAACCCAGCATATGCAAGCACTGGTCAACATACTTCTTCTAATGGCCTTGAAGCTATGTTCTTCTTTTGAATATTTTTGTGCACCTGAAAACAGTATTTGTCATCTGTTGAGAAGAGTGGGTTCATACTTGCAGAAAGAATTTGCTTTAAAAGTAAGTAAGTATGTATATGATCCAGTTTTGAAATTAAGCTCTGTGGAAAAGTACCTAAAAAAAGGAAATTCAGTAATCTGCTCCCACCAACCACATACACAGACACTGTTCAGTACTTTATTTTTAGAGGCTAAAGATCACAGTCTAAAACTGAAAACTGTAAGCAGCATTTCATACTCTGTGCTATGTAAGCAAACTGGAGTAACTTGCTTCAGATAATAGCCTCTGAAAAAAATTAACAAAGTAAACACCTCTACACTTTGTGCTGGATTAAATTCTGGCAGTGAACATTAAGAAGCTTTTGCATTTCAACACACTTCTTTTCCATTCTCACCTCTTAGGATGACTGTCAACTTTTAATTAAAATGTTAGCTTTGCAAACAGAACTGTACAGCTTTTATTCAGGGAAGAAAACATTTAAGCATCTCAAAAACATTTGGATACTAATAGAATCTAATCCAGTTAAAAGCAGCATCTTTCTCATTAGCATGAGTGAGGTTGCGTACAAATGTTACTTTTTTAGAACAATTAAAATTTTTCTTTTCTATGGTCAAAAAATATGGATCTCTTCCCCAAATGTTACAGTTCTATTGAAACGGAAACTTTTCCCCATAGTTGCTACCCCTGCTG
Organism: Gambelia wislizenii; assembly: GCA_030847615.1. Taxonomy (NCBI): domain Eukaryota; kingdom Metazoa; phylum Chordata; class Lepidosauria; order Squamata; family Crotaphytidae; genus Gambelia; species Gambelia wislizenii. The sequence goes on along the minus strand of JAUMIR010000006.1, from coordinate 133,869,860 downwards.
CTACAGCAAAGATTGCTGAGTGGCTGTTTTTTTGTTTTTGTTTTTTTTTAAATAAAGATGTGTAACTATCATGGGCACCTACTGAATTTGTCTTTTGATAACAATGATAAAAGAAAAAGACCTTAATAGGCCCATGCCAACAGGTTTTTCCCTGTTGCTTAATTTTCTTGCCTTTTTAATTATCTTTCCAACATGAACAGGACAGCATAACATAAGGAGTCATGTAGCTTTTAGGATCACCCAAAGGACAAAACCAGCAGACCAATCTCTTTAAATGCCAGATATCCACGTATAAAGTACATAGGGCTCCAGAAGAAAGGAAGACTCTGTTCTTTAGTACAAAGAGGGCATAGGGATCTGTAATACAGAATCCTTTCTATGCCCGGGGTATTTTTTCAAAATCCTCTCCTCCAGCTGGACACCTCCAGCTGGTATCCTACCAGCTTACCATAAATGGGTGCTCCCACCCCTGCACAGTTAATTCTGCAGCATTGCTAAATTGTGTTGATAGTGCTTATAGTATTTGTATTCAATGTATAGTCCTATTCTGAAGGTTTAAGAAACTGAAAGCAAGACATATTTTAAAGCAACTAGTTTCATTTTACTTTTGCAGCAAGTTTGTTTTTCCCTGCACTGAAACCACCAAGTAGACTTCTGGAAGAAAGTGTCACTTCTTGTTTGTTTTTTCCCTAGCTCAATGTAGTCAGTCAAAGAAGTTAAAAAAAATAGCCAAAGGTCAACCTAATCTCAGCAGTCCTTTTCATCCTGGCACCCAGTGAGAATACTTCCTTCTCCCTCTTTTAAGGTGGTTTCTTGAGCAGAACTGACAACAGTGTGCCTTCAAGCAATGCTCTGCAGAGAATTAGACCTTGGTCAGGTGAGGATTCTGCACTACTCACCTGTGTGCTACGTTTGCTCCTTAGCCCTCATACACTAGGACAGGACATTTTTATCCCTCAGAGTTTTTTGTTTGTTTGTTTGTTTGTTTTGCAAAATCTACAGAACTAGATCTACCACACAGACATTTTAAAATACTGCCATCTGCACAGTTGTAAATGATGTCCCCAAATTTGCCATGTACAGTATTTGTTTTACATTGAAAGACAGCTGGGATAAAAAATATCTCCCCCCCCTGCAAAAAAAGGGGAATGGTTTTTGCCAGTGGGGATTTTTTTTACTTTGTCCCAGTCAATGTAATGTAATGCTCCAAAAATCCCAAGCTGTTCTTTGGAGAACCAGGAGTCAGCAAAGCAGAAGGGACATACACTGGTTGTCAGTAGGTTGGCCCCACTTGATCAAAAGTTCTGGTGTTAGCATTCACATGAAAAACGCTTAATTCTGCACATACAAACAGTTCTTTACACCTCATAATACATTGGAACCTTAATTAGGATCAGAAAATACTCCACAATTCACACACTGAGGAATTGTTATATTAGTGATTAAAAAATCAGCAGACATATCCCAAGATAAAGTTTTTCTGTCCTAATATGTCAGCAGCAGACGGCCACATTGAAGACAGATAGGTTTGCCACCATTAAATCTAGTAAGACCCTTTGAAAGGATCCATGTAAATAGAACTATCTATTTCCATTGCAGCTAAGGCCTCACAGAAGAATTCCCATGCTCTTCCTTTGAGAGACATGCTAGTGGTTATTCCTTCTTCTTTCTGTCTGTTTTTAGGCTACTTCTCTCATTGTGATTGAAATATTGGTTTGATAGTAAAAACCAACAGGGGTATATATGTTTCTGTAATGAGCCAATGTGGTGGAATAGTTTGAGCATTGAATTACGACTCTGGAGACCAGGATTCAAATCTCTGCTTGGCCATGGAAACGCACTGGGTGGCCTTGGACAACTGATAATCTCTCAGCCTCAGAGGAAGGCAAAGGCAAATCCCCTCTGAACAAATCTTGCTAAGAAAACCCTGTGATAGGTTCACTTTAGGATCACCATAAGTTGGAAACAACTTGAAGGCATACAACAACAGCAAACATGACAGCTTTCGTATTTGGTTTCAGTTTAGAATGTTTCTACAAATCTCCTGAAAAAGTGTTATGAGCACTTGTAACCTGAACAATCTGATTTTCCATTCCCTATTTGAGGAATGGGAAATGTTGTATCAAAATTATTATATTCAGAATACAGATTTGAAGTTGAATCAAAGAAGAATGGAAAATTAAAAAGATTAACAGCACAGTTCTGTTCATATTTACTCACAAGTAAATAGATGGAGGTCTGAACAGACATGTGCAGAATTGCACTATAAATTATTTACTGCAGTGGTTCTTAACCTGTGGTCCACAGACCCTTGGGGAGCCCACAAAGTCATCACGGGGGGGGGGGGGGTCCATGAAGGCCAACTCTCCTCCTTTCACCCTCCCAAGGCCTGTTGGGCTCAACCCCATGCTGAAAAGTGGAAAGAGAGAGTGAAGAGGAGAGTTCCATCCCTCTTGCCAGGCCAAGCAGCAACAGCAAGGCTCTGCCTCCCCACTCTCTCTCCCTCTCTCAACTTCACCTTCCCAGCCCTCCTCACATTGACAATTTCCTCCAGGAATTCTGAAAGAAATGGACAAGAAGATGCTCCTATGGCAAAGACGCTTTGGCTAAGAAATTCCCTGCAGCACCAGCCAGGCATCCCTCTTTCTCTCCTACCACCTCCTTTCACTGGCTGCCCTCGAGCAGAGAGTGGCCAAGCTCCGGCAGCATGCCCCATAAGGGTCCCTTGAAGTGATACTCAGCTGTAGACTGGGGCACCCGTGCACCACTCTCACCACCCTGCTCTCGCTGTGCATGAGTGTGTCTGTGTCGCTCCATGTATGTGTGTCCCCTGCCACTTGCAGCTCTGTGACTGAAGCGAAAAAACTGTTGTGCACAATGGCAGGCTTTGGGGCTGATGGTATGTGTAGAATCAGAGACGAAGGGAGATGGCTGGCATAACAATAGCAGAATTAGCAGCAGCAGCTTTAGAGCAAAGGAAGCCTTGCTCTGGATGTCTGCAAGCAAGGGAGTGTATTACGTGCATGTGTTTGTATGTGTATACATGCACATGTGCTTTGCCTTCAGGAATCTCCCCCACATATGCATCAGTGCAGTGCAGAGGGTGGAGGAATGAGAAGCAAGCTTGATCCCTCTGTGTTTCACATGCACACTTATGCACATCCAGCAAGCAAAGTCCCAATTACTCATGCCACTTGACTCTACTAGATGCATCGTCTTTGGTAGCCAAAAGGTGAAGGGTGGGGTTAGGGTAGGGGGGTTAGACCCTGTCTTGGTGGTCCACAGCAATAAAAGACATTTAAAGGGGGTCCATGGTAAAGTAAAGGTTAAGAACTGCTGATCTACTGTCTTGGTTTATGATGCATTGCAATAGTTCTAGCAGGAAATACAAAAGCTTGCCACCCTCCCTCTTATACAGATATATTGGGCTAAATCCAGTATTACTTCTATCTGATCCATTGAAATCAATGGAACAAGGCAGGTGTGATTCATTTCAATTGGTCTACTTTTGTTAGGACTAATGTTGGATTTGGCCCATTAACCTTTCTGGATTAAGTACTTTATGAAGAAATTTCACTTGAGTGATACTCAGTTTTTTGTGTGTGGATTTAAACACAAAACTATTAGATTTACAGTAAGAAGCCACCACTGGGTAATAATTGAAGTGTACCAATAAAAAATCATTATAAAGATTTTTAAAGAAGACTGATGTTTGTTTTTTTTAAAAAGCTTTTTGTAATCAAAATACCTGATTCAATAAAGCAATCTCCTGAGATTTCAAATTTTGTCATTAACTTGTTCCAATAGTGACATATCAGTTATAGCCATTGGATAAGAAAAACAGTTACCATTAATGAAAGTACCCATTCCACATTTGCCATAAACTATGCATAAAATTCCAGCCTTAACGTTTCAGTTCAGCCATGAAGACAGTTGAGAACCTGCATATAACAAGTGTATTGTAACCGTAATAAAGCAAGTTAATATTTGCATGTTCTGCAGGGCTTTTTTCTTTAATGTAGTACAGGTACTTTAACCTAGGATGTTGTGGTTTGGTTGTCTAGAATGAGCCTTTTAATCAATGTTTGTATACTGTGCAATGTGAGAGTAGCTAATCACTGACCTACATCTGAACCTAATGTTATTCTTTTGAATGTCTCTCTAACTAGTATGCAGCTCATGACTTACAAAACTTTAACATGCCCTATTTTAGTTTTTGAAAGTACTGCTTTTAAGTATTGAACTTTCAAAGGCCTAGCAAAAAAAGTAATCACTTCCCCATTTGTCAAAAGATGGGACATAATGCCCTAATTAGCTTCCAAGATCTGCACCTGGTGAAACAAACATATCTATCCTTCACAGTTGTTACAATGCACATTACAAACACCGAACATTTGAAGCTCTTTTGAGTAGCTCACAGTTGTTCTTTTAGAAAGAACTTTAAAGCAGACTGTCAAAGTATTTTGTTTCACAGCTTACTCAACTCCCCCCTTTTAAAGATTGTGTATGTTCCTCCAAGTCACCTGTTGACTTACATTTCATAGGGTTTTCTTATGCAAGGAATGTTCAGAGATGGTTTTACCAATTCCCTTCCTCTGATTACTTCCACAGAAGATGAAAACTGAAGGTTACAATTTAGGTAACAAACTAAACATGCTGCAACATTTCAACAGATTATTTATTAAATTTATACCCAGTCCCTCTCTCAAAAATGGGACTATGGAACAACTAGATCTCATTGCTCCCATTTTTTATTTTGTGGAAATCTGAGGAACAAATTTAATAAATAGATCCAGTTTTAATTGTAAAAATTGTCAGGATTGGGAAACCTATAAGCCTCCAGATACTGCCAGATTCAAATTTCCATTAGACCCAGCAAACACACTGAGGAGTTATGGAAACTTTAGTCCAGCATCTGAACAGAACAGCTTCCTCACTATTGATGAAGTACAGAAAAGACTCCCTTCTTCTGTGTAATCTGTAATGCATGTTCAAACCACCAAAATGAAGATAAATTAATTGTAGAGCAAATCAACCCTGAACTCTCCTCAGAAGCCAAAATGACTAAAAATCAGACTTGTCATGCTTGAAGCATATCATGAGATGATGTGACTCATAGGAGAAGACAACAATGCTCAATAAAATGGAAGACAGTAGGAAAAGAGGAGCCACATTATAAATGGACGGCTTCAATGAAGGAAGTCATGGACTTGAGTTTGCAAGACCTAAGCAAGGTAATTGATGACTGGGACTCTTAAGGAGGTCTTCCATTCACAGTGATACTGGAAACCAGTATCATGGCAAACAAAGGCAATGACAAAAATTAAAGAGAAGAGGTAAAACCCAACAATCCAAATACAGTACAACCCCTGTAATCCATGAGGGATACATTCCTGGACTTACAATGGATACCAGAAACCATGGATAATAGCAAACCCTATTAAAATGAATTACTTCCAACACAAGCATACCATAGAGTCGTGCTGGAAGTTTAGAAGATGCCTAGAGAGAAGACCTCTCTAAGCATCTTCTAAGTCCTCCAGTGCAACTCTACAGTCAGCTTCCAGCGGAAGCATACCATAGAATTGCACTGGAGGACCTAGAAGATGCCTAAAGAGACCATATTTTGGGGGGATGCATGTAAGCAAAATGTCTATCTGTATACACATTATGTGCAAGGGTAAGTTTACTAATATGGTACCCAGACTTCTCTCTTATGAGCCTTCTTTCTTTATCTGAAATTTAAATAGCTATTCTTATCTACTAACAAGTAGCAGGATGTTCTGAAGTTTGTTATAATTCATCTAAATAGTTTTTCCCATTATTTTTTCTCTAAAAAAACAACATATCCATACAAGTTACTTACAGATGTGTCTTAATAATATGGACAAAATGACTAAGGGTAGCAAGTCAGTGCTTTAACGTATTTGTATAAAAATTATAGCATGTCACAACAACAGAAAGAGATAATTTGCACAAGAGTTTTCCCACTCCTGCCTTGACATTGCAGTCTTACAGATGCAGATATTACAGATGCAGATACAGACATTGCAGATATTGACATTGCAGTCTTACAGATGTCTACTTAGAATCCCCAATGAGGTGGAGGTGCCTTACTCCCTGGTAGGTGTCCACAGGACTGGTGTCCTGACACGTAACACACCTTTTTATTTTTTAAATTATTTTGGTTTAATGTAATCTGCATAACAAATAAAATAAAATAAATAAAGAGTTTTATATCCCAACCTGCTATTAGGTCAGGTCCTCTCTTCTTTTTATCCTCTACCATTTCATAGAATGGGCCTAATACATGCAGCAGTTCTTCAACCTTGTCTGTCATTGGCATAGTTTCAAGAATCTGTAGGAACACAAAATGTTTATGAATAGCATATAAGATAATGACAGATTTGACAGCTACTGCAATACTTCCACTTGAACATAATATCAGAAGAAGGAAAATCCTGTACAACACTCTCTACAAACAGAAACATTTTGGAACAAGTGGAACATCTAACTCTGCAGTAAGCAAAGTGCAGCCTGTGGGCACATACGGCCTCCAGGACTACTTTTGTGGCCTGCAGAGGCCCATAGTTTTTCTGGATATCTATATTTTTAATTGCCCCAAATACCCCCTACAGGTTGTGGGATGCAATTTTGGCATTTGTTTGTTCCCCGGGTCATTTGAAGTCCAAGAAAGGCTTTTCTTCTAGCAGGAAGTGACCTGACAGTTGATTCTGGATTATTTCCCAATGGAAAAAAGGTCTCTCCTAGCTCTAACGTGAGCCAGAATGGCCAAAGCACTGAGAAATTGCCTCATATGCCCCTACAGGGTATTTGAGGGCAAAATTTAAACATTTTGTTTCAAGGTTACAGTTGCCCAAGGTCCCTTGCGGAGCCAAACCTGTGATAATTGTCCATCCCAATCCAATATCACAACTTTCCTTCATGGCCAAATGTATGTGGCATAATTTCATAATCAGATTTTTAGATATTAAGAAACTGCCTTTCTAACATGTTATAAACAAACGAGCAGAATGCTAATTAAATGGTATCTCGCTGTTATAAGTGTTTCATAACATTTTAATTAAGTTCACTTAAGGAAAATGAGAGAGTGCCACTACCATAAAACTCTTGTTGTCTCTCCTAGTAGTTTTGGATGGCATATCAGGATTCCTTACAGCAATGGCCTATCCAAACCCCACTAATCTAGAAGGAAATTCCAGTGACTGTATAAGCAACAGTTTATTTATTCATTCATTATTTATCATCCAATTTATATCCCATCATTTGTCACAGGCGCTCAAGACAGCTAACAAACTACACAAAAACAGAGTGTAGATTTAATGTAGGTAAGTTACAAATATTTAAAATGATAAATTACAAGAGTCTGCTAAAATAAAATACAATTAAGTCTATTAAGATCTGACCTTACGTATTTTAAGAGTCCCACTAACCTTTAGAATAACTTACTTCCAACTACATCTGTGTAAGGTACAAAGTAAAAGTATATTTCCTAGAGTGCCATGCTACCTCTCCTATTAAGTATAACAGGAATGATCAACCTAAATAAATCCAGAAGCAAATTTGCCAACTTTCATTCTGTTATCTACTATGCTTTAAAAACAGAGGCAGTATTGTCAGACCTTCATCTTGCTTAGGTTCCATTTATGCCAAGAAAGTTGTTTTAAATAAAACATTAGGCATGATATAATACTGTGGCAGCAATCATTTGAATAGCATCCAACACATTTACTATATTGATCTTCTTACATGCAAGTGTTATCAGGTTAAGTTAGCACAACAAGCAATAACTGCACCAGTCAACTACAACTAATGTGACCTATTAGTAAATTTTTAATAAGTTTACTATTTAAATATTGCTACATTCCAGCTTAAAAAAAATAGACCATGATTTCTACTACAAGTTACAACACGCAAGTCTACCTATTCTAGAACAGCATACTGACTATCCATAAGTATTATGCTGTATAGAGCAAGTATGGAGATATAATAATACATAGGCTATAGCAAAAACACAGTTGGTACTACAGTTGGTATTTTTTTACGTTCACATTTTGTATTTTGAGATACTACCAGATCAGATCTCAAAGTTACATATACAAGCATACCTCAGTTAACAAAGCCTTTGGCAAAGAATGAGCCCCCTTTTTACAAAGTCTTTTTAAGCCTACTCAGCCCCCTTTTCTTCCTTGTCTTCTGTATAGCTAGAGTCTTTTCTCTTTTAGCAGCATCAGCATTGAGGTATGGTCAAAGAGAGCTAGAGAAACACAGACTTTCAGTGTTGCATTGCAGCAGTGTGTCTGCAGTAAACAGTGAAAGAAAGCTTGAGCTGGGAAAGAATGGGATTCTGCTCTAGCCAATCCTACTGTAGCTGTGTGTGCTAGCCTACAACAGGCAAGGTAAATAGCTGCTGTTGCCAGAATCTCTTACTGAGCATGCTGCTGCCAGAATTTTTTACTGAGCAAAAAAAAAAAAAAAAAAAAAGAAAGAAAAGAAAAGAAAAGAAAAGAAAGAAAAGGAAAGGAAAGGAAAAAAAAAAGGGGGGGGGAGTGGAGATAAGCCAGCTTCACCAGTTCCCCCAGCATGTTAAAAATAGATCTCAAGTTTGGTTACCAAAACTGTAAGAAACGGAGGCTAGTGAAAGAAAGTAATCTCTAGATGCATTTTGGAAGAAGCCTTCAAGTTGTCTCTAGAAAGTTAAAAATGTTTTTGTCTGCTTATGAAAGGCTGACCTGGCCTGGTTGTTTCATTTCACATGTGCATACTGTTAGTTTTGAATAAAAAGTTTGTTGAAACATATTTAATTTCTTTTTTGTGGTACAAACCTATCCCTATTTCTGCCTCTGGTATCAAATTTTCTGTTCAAGAAGTATAGCTCAAGTCTCCCTTGTCCAAAATGCTTGGGACCAGAAGTATTTTGGTTTTGGGAATATTTCTGATTTTGGAATACTTGCATATACATAATGAGATATCTTGAAGATGAAACTCAAGTCTAAACATGAAATTCATTTATGTTTCAGATACACCTTATACACATAGCCTGAAGATAATTTTATACACAATATTTTAAATAATTTTGTGCATGAAACAAAATTTGTGTATATTGAACCACCAGAAAGCAAAGGTATCCTTATCTCAGACACTAATATGGACAATTTTGGATTTTGGAATTCTGGATAACTGAGACTCAACCTGTAATGCCAGGAACATATGTACTTCATACCTGTTCGCTACACTGGGTCCTTGGTATCTGCTGAGCTTTGGTTCCAGGACCCGCTGTGGAAACCAAAGTCCAAGAATGCTCAAGTCCCATTATATACACTGGCATAGTAAAATGGTGTCCCTTATATAAAATGGCAACATCAAGGTTTCCTTTTCAAACTTTTTTTTGGAGGGAATATTTTCAAGCTGTAGATGGTTGGATCCATGGATGCAGGATCCATGGATATGGAGGGCCAACTGTACTCTCACGAAGCTTCATTAAAATTAATCAGACTTGCACAACAGCTTAAATTCTCAGGTTACCATCACCTTTGCTCTTCCTAGTGATTGAGCAACTCAGAGAAGACTGAATGGGGGTTGGCTATGTCTTAGAAAAAATCTGGCCAAGATCCAAAGAACATGAATAAAATGTGTATGTATTTTTCAAAGTAAACTTGACTCATCTTGCTTCTAAGGAAGATTTTGCTTATTCAGCTTCTTTGTACTATTGTTATTCTCATGTCTGCAAAGCAAAGAACATAATGAAGCCATTATCCTTAACATTTGTAACTAGACAATAGTGACTGAGATCCCAAAAGCTGGTTGAGTGCATGAAGAAGCTTGCATTAGTCCAGGAGAATTGCTTGTTTGAAAAACTAGTATCTGCCATATCACCAACAAATTATGAAACTTCTGTTTCAAAATAGTTTGCCAAGCTAAATCCATATCAAGAGAAAAACATCTAAAGCAGTACTTTCACAACTCTTTGGATCTTGGCCAGAATTTATATTTGCCACATGGAGTGCTGTTGCAGACACTCCTTGAATTGCCTAAGATGAACATGAATTACTACTCCTGCTACGCTTAAAAGAATGAACAAAACTCTTCTTTGTGTTAGGACAGATTAACATAAATACAGGTGTGTAATTTAAGAATGAAAACCATCCTGACTATACCTTTGTGTGTTGATCTCCAATATTTCATTGGAAAGCTATAGAAAAGTTCAATTTAAAACAAATAAGATAGCCTTAACACTGAATTAACTACAAAATTATTGACTAAGTACTTCAAAAGTGAAAAGAGTTTACCCTTAACAACTCCTCACCGATTGAAAGAACAGATAAATCAAAACTCTGATTTATGTTAGATCAGCAAACAGTTCATAGGTTAAACAGGTGTCAATTTTTTTGGCACCTGATTAGTACGAAGCACTGAAATATATCCTGATCTTGAAGAATTACATAGCATTTCATATATATATATATGGAAATCAGACTGGAAGTTCTATATAGTTATCCAAGGCTTAATTTTTCCAGATTCCACGTTCAAGACATTTAAGTACTCTGCTGCTGTATTTCTTAAATACTCTATAAAGCCAAAGTTCTTCCAACCTAAATTCTAAGTTTTAAAAAAAAACATTACAGTGCCTCATGCCACTCTACATCTTTGCTGTGAAGTAATTCCAGTTCCAGCAATTCACTGCAGGCTGCTTAGTACCATAAACCTTCCTAAAGCACTTCAGAAACAATGGCCACTTTTCCAGCAATATCGTGAAAGACATTGTGACAGCTCAACTGTCTAGAGTAAAGTCCATCAAATAATTTGCAGAAATCTCTTCTGAAGCTTAGCTAGAAACTTACCAAGTTTCAAGACCCAAAAACCTACAAATAAAATGATGGGGACATTTGTTTCATTTTAGTACTCAGCAACTCTTACCTTTTTTATTTCTTCAACGTAGGCAATCATAGCATCTTCTTTCGGCATATCCCCTAAAGCACTCCATGCATCCCTACAATGAATATCACAAACATCCTCAAGTTTCTACTTTTATTTTGTGTTCACCCTTCCTGTTATTCTGTTGAATAACCCAGCCTTATTTCCTCACTGTCCACCTTTATCTCTGCTTCCACTGTCATGATTTTAACTTTGATTCCAGTAACTTTTTCATAGTGTGCACTAGGTACATTTTAAGTACAAACAGGTTAGACAGCAGATAGGACTTAAGCACCCACGGCTTGACAGGCACAGGAAGACACAAGACAGGATGTCTATTCTCCAGGTGATAAAGGTAGCTTACTTGGTGCCTGAATCTCTTAAATGACAACAAGTCTCCATGTTTTCTTTTTTAAAAAAGGAAATTCAGCAACACTTTTTACTACACATTTACATCAAAGGACACACATTTATGTTATTTCATACTAATAGACAAAGTACATATTTACTATTAAGATTCAAATGCAAGGAGTGTAAGAACATTGGAAAGTGTCTAATACTGATTCAGACCACTGGTCCACCTAACCCAGTCTAGTCTACACTGACAGTAGTCTGTACAAAAACTGGAAATAGCTCTCCAGCGTTTCAAATTCTAGACTTGACAAGGATTAAGCTTGGGACTTTCTACTGTATATCCAAAGTGTATGTTCAACAACTGAGCTATGACCCTCCCTCATGAAAGAAAAAACAAAAAACAATATAACCAGTTTTCATCCATCCTGAGCATGGCATGTCTACAAACAGCTTAAAACATATTTTGCTCTTATGTATCATATTTACCATTTGTATCTACCAATGGGATCCCAAAATCCAGGTCTTGGACTATTACAAGGTCCTTGAGTTGCTTGCTTATAAAAGCTATAGAACTTGAGCATCATTTCATTTGTTGGCTGGAATGAACCTGTACAAAAGTTTTTCAGAATGAAAAATTCTATAACTTTTAGGACAATAATTTTAAAATACAATATTTATTTCAACGCAGAATTTTAATTGCATAGTATGAAGTACATGGATACTGAGAACTGATAGTTCACATTGCAAGTACTACAGTTAAGATTTTCCTTTATCCGCATCGAGCCAAAACCCGATTTCATCTCCAGTCTCTGTTTACTTTCACTTTATGAGCTGAAAGAATCTAGTGGCCATTGTATGTTTGTACAAACACACAAAAACAGACATTCACTTTTAACTTTCAGGTAATGATATCATCAGTGGATTAAATTCAATTGTTGAGAGTCAGCTAAAGTAGACTCATTGAATCAACTTCTGAATTGTAAATTGATTCAGTAATTTTATTCCAGCTGGGTCCAACGCCAGGTTTTAGGCCACTATTTTGTAGGTCTTCCTCTGAGTGAATGCAATATGTCTAGAAAGGGCGGGGGGACATGACTGCACACAAGGGCACTTTCTCTGTGATGGCACATCTCATATATATCCTGTGTTGAAGCCGTATTACAACCACAGAAATTGAGGGCCATATCATCATATGTTTTATTATATGACAATTAGCTGTGGCATTTTTCTAAGTTTTTTATCCTATTTATAATATTTATGCCTGGGATATTCTAGTCCAACTGCTTCAAGTTATGATTCCCACAGGACCTACTCTTGTGGTTACCCCAATACCATGGGCTCTACTGAAACCCAAGTCAAGAGGAGATCTCTGTGCTACCTTCATACTTAGATAGCCCTGGTGCATGTAACCTACTTTTAATGAATTGTCTTCTACATTCATTCTGAAGGGCCTTGCACACATATGCATTACCTGGCCCATCTTCCAATTTGATTCATACATTATACACATGCTGTGAAGATGATTTCCTGTTAAACCATAAGTACGCTGGTGAGGAGTTCATCATACCCCAGTCTCTCACAACAAATACATAGTAACACCTCCCACATTTCACTTTTAGTTCCAAGTTGAATTTGTGGGAGTAGTTTAATGATAATTTTTTTTTTAATTGAAGGAAGAACCATTAAATGATCCCACTTTTGTTAGTTAGTGTGTTTTAAAAAAATTAAGAAAACATACGGTGTGGTCTCTCTAAAAATTGTGATTCTCATTGCTAAAGTCAAGTTGTGGAGTGTTGTAAAGGAAAGCGCTACAAGTACAGTTGTCCCTCCACATTCGCGGCTTTGACTTTCGCGGTTTTGAGTATTCGCGGTTTCTCCTCCTTCTCCACCCGCTCTCTGGGAGGGAACTCTATCCACCTCAGGGGCATGCCTCCGTTTGAACTGGAGAGGCAAAGCCCCGAGAGAGCAGGGAGGTGGGTGCTTTAGAACCGATCTCCCTGCTCTCTCAGGGCTTGGCTCTCCGTTTCAAACAGAGCCAATCCCAGGGAGAGGGGGAAGATCGGGTCTAAAGCGCCCCTCCCGCTCTCCTGGGGCTTGCCTCTGTTTAAACTGGAGAGCCAAAGCCCCGGGAGGTGGGTGCTTTAGACCCGATCTCCCTGCTCTCTCGGGGCTTGGCTCTCTTTGGAGAGCAGCTTTGGAAAGGTGGGTGTGGCAGCTGAGAAGTGTCTAGGAGGCTTCTAAAGCCGGGTCACCACCTTGGAGGGGGGTTTGTGGGTGGGTGGGGGAGGTGTATCTTATTCGCGGTTTTTTCACATTCGCGGGGTTTTTGCGCCCCTAACCCCCGCGAATGTGGAGGGACGACTGTACAATAATAACCCATCTTGAGAAATTTTTTTAAAAAGAGGAAATCGTCAACTATGTTTTACTTTTTTTTCCAAATTAATAGTTCTAGTTTCAGATATTATTACTGTACTTTCTGTGCAACTCAAGCTATTTCACAGAAGGGTGGAGTGGGAAAATGAAAGAATTTGAAAACCATGTTGTTTACATCCATAAATTGTCATTTAATCCAAATCAAGGGAGATGTTAATATGTCCACGGCAAAAAAATTCCTCTTTTTTGTAATTAAATGAGGCAAACATTTTAAAAGTCTTAACTCAAGACTGCATAATCTTTTTAGCTCTGAGGATGGCATCCCGTTGTGGCTGGGATTTTTCAGCCCTCCTCACAGGATGAGCAACTTTTATTGTAAATGTGTACTACAGTTCATAAAGCACCAAGATAATATATAAGTACACAATGCCTGCTTAAGAGTGTTGCATGTTATATGAGATGCAACAATGCATGGATAACACAATATAGCAGTAATGATTTCCAGAGAGGTAAAGACATTGGTCTCTTGCAGTAAAAACAAAGCTCTGTGTCCCCTTAAAGACTCATGTATTATGGAGTAGAATAAGCAAGATTACGACAATTTTAGGACAAAATTAGAGTATTATTTCATGCAGTGCTTAGGATTACAGATCTTGCATCCAAGAAAGTGGCCTCTCTAAAAACAAACACTAGAATAAATGTATTAATCTTTTACAAGACACAAGCCTCTTTATTGTTTTTGTCATTGAAAAAGAAATCCTATACCCATTTATCTAGAAGCCACACTGAACTACATGTATAAGATTGCGTTAGAAGGACCTTGTACAAACTTGCACAGCTATGAACTTTTCATACCAGGGTTGTTAGACTGGGGAGGACTCCTGTACTTTTAATTACTTTTAATGGTTGTAAAGAAGAGGGAATTTCAGCAGATGTTTTTGTCACACAACCAAGTAACAAGTAACAATGTGAAGTCGAAGGCTTTCACAAACAGCATCCATAGATTTTCCTTGGTTTTTTTCCGGGCTGTGAGGCTGTGTTCTGGAAGAGTTTATTTCTGACGTTTTGCCTACATCTGCGGCTGGCATCTTCAGATGCAGGTGAAACGTCAGAAATAAACTCTTCCAGAACACAGCCTCACAGCCCGGGGGGGGGGGGCAAGGAAAATCTATATAGCAAGTAACACCTGCTGAAATTCCCTCATCTACATAACCTTTAAAGGTAAAGGAGTTGTCTCCAGTTTTCACTCTGGCAACGCTCTTTCACAGCCTTTTACAAGTCCTTATGCCTTCAAAAGTGATGTAGGCAAAGACCCATAACACAGCGTTTGTACCTATGGTTACCCAGTTCTGAAATACACTCTCCAGAGATGCTTGTTGTCTCTGGCTTAAAGCCAATTGCTAGTCCGAGTACACCCAATGAATAAATGGGATTTAAATAAGTGTTGACTTACAATTCAGAATGGATCTACATTCACTGAGACTAGCAACTGTATTTAATTCTCTGACTTGAACATGCCAAGTTCAAATTTTATTTGCCTATGACATTTTTGGATTAACGCCCCCCCCCCAATGTATCATTTTGTCCAGCTGCAAGTTCTTCCTGCAACTTCTGATAAAAAAAACCAAAACAAAACTCTCTAGAACTTCATTGTTTTTCCAAAACTCTGTTTTGGTTATTGTGGGAACAAGCAGGATATAACTCTACTTGCTTTTTAAAAAATTTTTTAAATGGTCAACAAGAGAGAAAAAGGCTGGAAGGGCTAGAGGCTTCTTGTAAAAGAAGTGATTATGTTCTGTAATAATAATCCCATAATATGTTGTACCACAATCATCTTTTTTTCTCCCTTCTGAAACAGGAAGTGGATAGTTCCCACTCCTAAACCTCAGTAAACTTCTAAAGAAAGCAAGTAAATGGTTCAATTCATCTTGTTTCAGAGAAACTCCAGGGACTGTTTAGGAGTAGACAAGTTCTCAGGAAAACATCAGGTATTGTAATCCAAAGAGATGGTAGATAGACCTTTTTCAGCTGCTACATGGGCCTGTACAAGGAAAGGGATTACTGGGAAGACTGGGATACAGCTACTGGGGAGGGACAAAGTGGGGGCACCGCCTCCTCAATAAGAATTCTCTCCCTCAAATCAATGTTTCCTTCAGTCCCCAAATTTCTAGCACTACAGTAACTTAAACCTTCTTTTGCGCATTTAGAAATACTGTTTAAGCATCCAAAGAAAAGGAACAAGTAAACAGGGGGAGGAAAACACTGCAAAGATTAGAGTTCTAGACCAGTGGTTCTTAACCTGTGGCCCGGAGACCCCCAGGGGTCCACAGTGTCCTCACAGGGGGACCACAAAAGCTTGAAGGCTGCTTGGCCTACCTTCTGCCTGCAGTAGAGTGGCCACATGACAGAAGCCAAGGCAAAGGCTGGCTGGCTTGGTCTGCGCATTGTCATTCTATCTGCTCCAGCCACAAACTTGCAGGAAGGAGGAGGAGAAAACTTGCAGGAAGAAGCAGGGAAGGTTTAATGAATGGTGTAATAGTATCATCAGGGATGATGATGATGATGATTGTTGTTGTTTTAAATCTTGGGGGGTCTGAGGCTACAAAAGATATTTAAAGGGCGTCCCTGGTAAAGAAAAGGTTAAGAACCACTAGTTTAGGCATCCAAAGAAAAGGGACAAGCAAAGTTAACATCACAAATATTAGAGGTCTAGGCGTTTACAATTATCAGTGTCTCCCTCTCCAGTGCTAGAAATCTGGGGACAGGAAGGAAAATTTCACTTTACAGGGGCAGAATTCTTATTTGGGGGGCATTGTGTTTGTTTTGCCCCCTCCCTTAGCTACACCCCTGAGACTGACCCAGTTCAAGCAAGCTATTTTACACACACACACACACACAGAGAGAGAGAGACAGAAAGAGAAACAGAGAGAGAGAGAGGAAGGAAAATTTCACTTTGCAGGGACAGAATTCTTATTGGAGGGGCATTGCCTTCATTTTGCCTCCTCCCTTAGCTATATCCCTAAGACGACCCAGTTCAAGCAAGTTGTTATTATATATAAATAGAGAGGATGGGGGAAGGAAAATTTCACTTTGCAGGGTCACAATTCTTATTTGGGGGGCACTGCCTTCGTTTTGCCCCCTCCCTTAGCTATATCCCTAAGACTGACTCAGTTCAAGCAAGTTGTTATTATATATAAATAGAGAGGATGGGGGAAGGAAAATTTCACTTTGCAGGGGCAGAATTCTTATTTGGGGGGCACTGCCTTCGTTTTGCCCCCTCCCATAGTTAGCTACATCCCTGAGAGCGACCCAGTTCAAGTCAGTTATCATTACATATACTGTATGTATGTGCGTGTGTGTGGCACACACACACAGAAAGAGTAAGTCTATCTCTCCTCTCCGACGTCAGGCTGCGAAAGGCGTCGAGAGATGCCCCCCTCCTGCTGCAAGAGGCACCCAATATTCCCAAAGCGAGGAGTCCCGGCCTCCCAGCCACCCACCCACCCGCCCGCCCTAACTTACCATTTTTGGGCAGACTCTGGATCACCTTCACCGCCGCCTCAAAGCGCGTCTCGTAGGTGGAGAGGCCGTCGCCGGGCTCGGTCTCCGCCATCTCCTGCTGCCTTCGCCTCGGCCGCCACCCCCCCGCTCGGGCTCCTCCTTCTGGGCCCAAATCCTGCCGCCTGGAATCGCCTCGTCGTGGCCGTGGCAGCAGCTTCTTTTTCTTCTCCTTCTTCCCCTCCCTGGGGAGGACCTGCAGCCAAGCGACCCCAGGAAGACATATTAGAAGCCGGTCTGGCGAAGGAAAGGAGGAAACATGAAGGAAGAAAGCCTGGGCCGCCTCTTTGCCCCCCTCCCCTTTAACCAGAGAAAAAGAGAAACAGGAGAGAGAAGAGCAGCCAGCCTGAGCCACGGAAACTCCCTTTTCACCTCTCCTCGCCCCCTCACCTCAAAGTATTCGCTTCAGAAGAAACTCCATTAAATAGAGAGCCATCTTTAATATATAAATGGGTCGGGGCCCCCCACAACATACACACTATTAATTCTGCTGCATGGCTAAATTGTGTTGATAGTCCTTACAGTATTTATATTCAATGTCTTCTGAGGGATTAAGAAGTTTAAAGCAAAACACATTTTAAAGCAACTTAGTTTCATTTTATTTTTTTGCAGCAAGTTCGTTTTTTCCATACCCTGCACCCGAAACCACCAAGTAGACTTCTGGAAGAAAGTGTCACTTCTTGTTTGTTTTTTCCCTAGCTCAATGTAGTCAGTCAAAGAAGTTAAAAATAAAAATAAAAATCCAAAAATCAACCTAATCTCAACAGTCCTTTTCATCTTGGCACCCAGTGAGAATACTTCCTTCTCCCTCTTTTAAGGTGGTTTCTTAAGCAGAAAAGCAGAACTGACAACAGTGTGCCCTCAAGCAATGCTCTGCAGGGCATTAAACCTTGGTCAGGTGAGGATTCTGCACTCCTCTCCTGTGTGCTACTTTTGCTCCTTAGCCCTCATACACTAGGACAGGACATTTTTGTTCCTCAGAGTCACTTTTCATTTTTTATTTTTATTTTTTTGCAAAATCCACACAGAACTAGATCTACCACATAGGCATTCTAGAATATTGCCATCTGCACAATTGTAAATGATGTCCCCAAATTTGCCATGTACAATTGTCCCTTCATATTTGCTGGGGTTTGGTTCCAGGACTCCCGTGGATACCAAAATCCGTGAATACTCAAGTCCCATTATATGCAATGGCAAAGCAAAATGATGTCCCTAATATAAGATGGCAAAATCAAGGTTTGCTTTTTGGATGATTATTTTTTAAAGAATATTTTCAAGCTGTGAATACTTAAATCCGTGGATACCAAATCCGTGAATACGAAAGGACAACTGAACAGTTTGTGTTTTACATTGAAAGAAAGCTGGGACAAAAAATATTCCCCCCCCCAAAGGAATGCTTTTTGCCTGTGGGTTTTTTGTTTTTGTTTTTGTCCCAGTCAATGTAACATTTTGGGGCCCTCCAAAAAATCCCAACCATTCTTTGGAGAACCAGGAGTCTGGAGGAGAAGGTATTCAGTTTGGCCTCACCACATCCCTCACAACAAAATATTCCACTCTCTCAGCTCGCTCTCCAGAATTCGTTGCCCTCACTGAATCCCTGTTTCACATGCACTGAATCTGGATCTCACCACCTTTATTCGTAGTGGTGAAGAAACGTGCAATTTGAAGTATTCTTCAGATGTTCATCCCACCACTGTGGGACCACTGTCCCATCACTGTCCAGTCCAAAGACAACAGCTGTGTTAGTCTGGAAGATCAGTATGCCATGGGCTCTTGTAGCATCTTTGGGACAGATGCACCTGAGGAAGTAGACTGAAGTCTATGAAACCTCATGCTACCAACTTCTTTCCCACTGTGCAATGGTAGCTAGGATTGCTACTTGCAGCTGCAATCTGATACACCTCTTTTGTGAATAGACTGGATTGAACTGAATAGGACTTCCAAGTAGATGTGAGATTATTGCACTGCAAACTCAAAAAAGGACCCCAACCTGTCTACACCATGGTTCTACTTTGCCTGTTGACTAGTGTTACATTATATATGGCATCATGGCACTTGAAACGGAATACGAGGCTAGATCCTAGATCCTTAACAGCTGGTGTGTAATGAAAAAGCTTGTATATAACTGTTGTGTGTGTGCCTTCAAATCACCTGTCAACTTACAGCAACCCCATGAATTTCATAGGGTTTTCTTAGGCAGAGAATGCTCAGAGATGGTTTTGCCAGTTCCTTCCTCTGAAATATAGTCTACAGTATCTAGTATTCGTTGGCAGTCTCCCATCCAAGTTCTAACCAGGGCTGACCCTGCTTAGCTTCCGAGATCAGACAGGACCTGGTGCCGGCATTTTTGTCTTCCAGGGCTTCACAGCTTCTAACTTTAGTTCCCCAAGCTCTTGATATAATCCAATGTGACATATCACAATTCCTGTGCCAGTTCTTCCACAATACTCATTAAAAATAACACACCATCCATATTATAGTATCATCTTTTATACTTAATTAAGATAAGGAAATTTTCCATGGGCAACATATCAAACAAGCTTCATTCCTACTCTGCAAGGGTTACCTATCCCATAATTGCACTGCAAAGCCGTTTCCAGCCTCACTATCAATTCCTGTCCCCAGAACACAAAACCCTCATTGTTACTATTCACTTATTTATTTATTTATGTATACCTCACTCTTTAGCCACAAGGCTATCAGAGCGGCTTACAAATTGTTTTAAGCAATAGCAATTTACCCATCTACTTTGCATTAAGCAGTTTCCAATGTGTGTTAGCTAATTACAGTATTACACACCCCTATCCAACACCCCCCCTCAATTGTAGCCAGATCATGACAATTGCAAGGACAAACAACAGTAAATATTCTTTCCTCCAACTTCCTAGAGTACAATGTCATCCATAAGCAGGCCAAGCCAGGATCTCCAAAGAAGAAGAGCTCCCCTTCACTTTCCAATAATGACAGATCACAAACAGTATTTAACACACTCCGTCGTTCCTACCTTGAAACAGCAGGCTTTACTAACCTTTGCCCACAGGCAGCTTTGCTTTCTGTTAAGGTCTTCTAACAGCAACAATCAACTCATTCTTGCCCCGCCTCTTGCGGAGCATTCTGGGAAATGTAGTCCATAGACGACTGCTTCCGGTCTCTGACAGCCTGGCTACCATGGCAACCGTTTCTCGACGTTTTGTTTTGATTTTTTTGTACCGTGGATAGAGAAATATTTTAAGCACCATTCTGTGACCGTTGTCTATGTATAGAAATCTGAACATTTAAAAAATTGGGACTCTATAACCATAGGCAGTAAATAAACTTATTTTTGAAGGATTACTGGTTTGTTTTTTAAATGACAACAACAACAAAATCATAGAGTTGGAAGAGACCACAAGGGCCATCTAATCCAACCGCCTGCCGTGCAGGAACACCCAATCAAAGCATTCCCGACAGATGGTCATCAAGCCTCAGTTTAAAAATCTCCAAAGAAGGAGACGCCACCACACTATGACATTATCACACTACACTGTTATAGTGCTATTATTCCACTTTAATGGCTGTCTCCTGTGGAATTCTGCGAAGAAAAGCCACAGAGAGAGAGAGAGAGAGAGAGAGAGATTTCCCCTCTTAAGCTTCTCTTCTCCAGACTAAACATTCCCAGCTCCCTAAGCCGCACCTCATCAGGCATAATGGCTTCCAGACCTCCCACCATCCTGGTCGCCCTCTTCTGGACGTGTTCCAGCTTCTCAATATCCTTCCTGAATTGTGGTGCCCAGAACTGGACACAGTATTCCAGGTGAGGCCTGACCAAAGCAGAATAGAGTGGCACTATTACTTCCCTTGATCTTAACACTATACTGTTGATGCAGACTAGAACCGCGCTGGCTTTTTTGGCTGCCGCATCACACTGCTGACATGTTCAACTTGTGGTCCACTAAGACTCCTAGATCCCTTTTGCATGTACTGCCATTAAGACAGGTGTCACCCATTCTATATCTCTGCATTTCATTTTTACTGCCCAAGTGTAGTATCCTATATTTCTCCCTGTTGAACTCCATTTTGTTAGTTTGGGACCAGCTCTCTAATATGTTAAGGTCATGTTGAATTCTGATCCTGTCCTCTGGGGTATTAGCTACCCCTCCTAATTCAGTGTCATCTGCAAACTTGATAAGAATGCCCTCTATTCCATCATCCAAGTCATTGGTAAAGATGTTGGATATTATGTTAGTTGAATTAGCTGCCAGTTGCTTGTGGATTCAGTTCAAACCACTAGATATAATCTTTGAAGACTCTCATGAGCTCTGCTCCTCAGAGACAGCTCTCCCAGTTCATATCCACAGATTCAGTATCCATGGTGGGGCTTTTTTGTATCCATGTCTGAAAAAGTATGTTCTCTCTAGACATTTCTATAGGTCTTCCAATGTGATTCTATGGTCAACTTCTGGTGTTCATCTCATTGAAAATAACAGGGTTCTCTGTTATCCATGGAAAGTATCCCCTGCGGATAGGGGGATCAACCTGTACTGGCTTCCATGCCAACCTAGGTAGTCTAATCAAGCTTTGGTTCATTTCCCCACTTTATACAGGGTTAGGACTATAGTGGACAGAAGCTGGGCCTATCCATCAGTTAATTTATTATAAATTAACTCTCCAATATTTCTGCTTCAAGGATGGCTAACAATTATATAGAAGACTTTACAACAACCATATCATATATCAAACAATACAAATACAGTAGTTGAACAGTAAAAACACAGAAGAACAATATTAAAAGAAAAATAGTAATTTAGGAGTGGGAATTTATTTATAACAGTATTTTAAATGTCTTTTCCTGACACAGGAAGATGTAAGAATGGGTACAGAACAAGCCACTCTGATGACGGATGGCACTCCAGAATTGGCACACTACAACTGCAAAGGCTCTCTACATAGTTGCCACCTGCATAACCTCTGAGATCCAAGGATACCCAGAAAATAACCTCCTAATATGACCCTAGGATGTCAGGTTATGGAATAATTGCAACTCTTCTCCAAGGTAAATAATCCCTCCATTTTACTGGTCTTTAGGAGAAACTACCAAAAAAAAAAAAAAATCATATTGTGTTTAGTTGTGATGGCTACCAACTGTAGCTGGATGCTATTACGTATTTTGTATTTTTCTTTATATCATATTTTAACAGGCTTTTATGACTTTTGTGAGATATCTTCAGCATGGAAAAGGTGGCACAAAAATGTTTAAAATCAGTCATTCCTTTTAAGGGGTCATGTACATAAATGACACTATATTATGGTATATTGTAATGATGGTTGTGGTGATATACATCAATAATTATAAAGAAAATAATAATCTTGTAACATTTTAAAGACTATAAATTTTAGCTGGCATAAGCTTTTGTAAAATAAGCCCACTTCATCAGAGGGATGGAGTGTTGTTTCAGTCAGCAGGTACATGTAAAAAGGACACCAATGTTCAGTACAGATGTTCTTGGACAAAGAAACCTCAGAGACAGATTCTAAAGTGGAAAAATTGAACAAAAAATAATTGAGAGTTAAACTATCTCCTGCAACTTGAAATGGGGACACAGACTTTTAATCATGCTGCATGTTTCAATCAGCTCATCAATGTAAGAATGTTTGAGTTACCACCCAACTACTCTTTGCTAGTGGCTGTTAAGATAATGATCACTGTAATTTTGTTTTTCATTTCCCTCTGACACGATTCATTGCAATTAAAATGAAAATGGAGAAAGAAAATACCACCTGTAGAACTCTTCTCCAGCACCATATTTCAAATCACTGCCCAGCTTTCACAACTATATAGATAAATCAGAAATACTATGGCCTGGATTATTCTGACTTTGATATTTAATAATGTATCTTTACACTTGAAGATCTTACCAAGTTCCTTCAGCACTACCCTTCGAAGTCTTAGGAGTTGTCTATACAGTGAAAATGAGCTGTCTTAATGGGATCCCACATTGTCTCACCATATATTGTGAAGGAGGGGAGCCAAAAAGTGCAAAAAGTATGTGAGAAAAGCATTTGTGGCTTTTCCCAACTTAAAAAAAAAGCCCTGTGAGGTATGTGCATTCTCACATGTTTAGACAAGCTATTTGATATGTATTGCTTCCCCATACATAAGGAAGTGCAAACTTGATTGGCTGGACAAGCGCAAGGGGAGGAGATGGGTTACAGGGCAAGTGCCCACTCCCACCATGTTGGATTTTTGCAATAGCGCAGGATTGTTAAGGCGATAAAATGGGGCTTTGTGTTTTCTCTCTCTCTCTCTTTTTTGGAAAGGTGAAATATCGCTTGTGTGCACCATAGAAATAGGGTGTTGTTGTTTTTTAAGTTTGGCAGCGGCAGATTTAAAAATATGAATAATTTACTTGTGGCCGCCATCTTGGCTACAGGCATGTGAGGTTTATGGGGGCTATAAAACCATTAAGACCGGTCCCAGCTGCTGCAACTTGCAATTACTGTGGAGCAGTCTGTTTTTTTCCCCTTGGTGTAAACAAGCCCTTAGCCTTCTACTGATTTCCTGACTACAGTCTCCACTTTGATTAATGACTGAACCAAGGTCTAAGGGAATCTTTAAATATCTAATTGTCTATGTTACTCATTTTAAAGTAAAGTAATTAATCTGCAGTCGTTATTTTTGTCTTCTTAATATTCAACTGTAACCCTGCTTTTGAACTTTCTTCCTTAATTTTCATCTCCAGTCTTTCCAAGTCTTTGCTATTTTCTGCAAGTAATATTGAAGGCAGGGAATTGTCAAATTAATTGTGAGTAAGCTGATCTGGGAGCCTTTTTGGCTGAAGGGCAGAGTGTAAATACTTTAAACAGTCAAGTCAGTCAAAAATGTTTGCAATGCCAACCTAAGTCTACATCTAAAGTTTGGTCAAAACCAATTCATAAACTTGCATTTGAGAGAGAGAAAACCTCCAAAATCTGAAGTGTATTTAGTACAATATCTTGATCCCATTAGATAATACTGCCTGGTCAAAGAATGGAGATTTATACAGTTTAACATTTTATAGAATAGATACATTAAGCTCAAGGCGCCACCAAGTGGTTTGGAATAATAATTGCATCGGGAGAATTTTATCTCTTTCTCTTTCCTCCAAAACTTTGAAGATGTAATTAGCGATTTACAGTGGCTCATCTGAATTTAATGGTAGTGTTAAGTGAACTGAGTCACTATAATTAAATATTAATAAAATATTTCAGTTGGATTTTATTTATATAACCTAATTATCCTTTGGCTAAATCAAGGAAATGCTGAAATACTTTTTTGCTAAATATTTAAAAGTTAAGGGTTGAGTCACTTCTGGTGACTCATCTTGTAAGTGCCTCTTCTTTTGTATATGGCATTTGCTTATTCTATAACAACCTTTCACCTGGTTTTTACAGCCAATAGGTTGTTTACTGTTTTGATTAAGAACTACTAGAAAAACATACAAAGACTCCTGTGGAAACCTTAAGACTAACAAACCAATTAAAGTGCTGCTGCCAATTATTGCCTACATAAACTTTTGTGGATTATTGCCCACTCCATAAGATGTATGAAGTATTATCCAAACTTTCAAGTGTGTGCTTCTCTCTGTGAGTCCACGTATCATCTCTTGTGCCATGAAGGTAACCCAGGACTCCTGAAAACTTGCAGGTTCTACCAGCTTGGTAAGGCTTACATTCCTGGTTGGGGACTGCACATCTGCCATCCCAGGACAAGTCTAGCTAAGTGTTGAGAAGTTCTTCTCCAGATGTCTGGGCACTAGGAAAGGCCAGATTAAGATGGTTGGGGCCCTAGAGCGTCCCCCCACCAAATAGAGCCCCTTTTTGTTCATATGTGGGTTTCTTATTCCCTGGCTTGGCTTCATCCTTTCCATATTCTTGGAATTCCCTCCCTGAACATTTGCAGACTGCTCCTTCTCTCAGTGTTTTAAAATCTCAATTGAAAACTTTTCTGTTTTCCAAAGCTTTTGGAATTTTAGTTTGATACTGTTTTGCAAACTTATATATTTTGATTACATCTGTTGGTCAGTTTGTTTTATACTATGTGTTCATATACATTGCTGTTTTATATTTGATCACATGTATTGCTCAGTTTGTTTATTTTTATATTTGTCTTGCTGTTTTATATTATGTTGTTGTTTTGTAGTTATCTGGATAATTTGTTTTGCAGTTTTATAGTTTTATGTTTATTACTCCTTCCTTCCCTTTGTGTGTGCTTATGTATACACTTATTTTAGGCTGTACGTGTTTGGCAGGACCCAATGTTTTATTTGTTTTTTTCTAACGTAAAACACCATGTACATAGATGCGCTGTATAAATAAATGATAATGATAATAATAATTAGAAGAAGAAAAAGAAGAAAATACATGAAATTTAGAGCATAATAGATGACAACATCCAAATCTTCATGCATTAAACTGCTTTCATCCCTTCAGCTTCAGTGAGACTGACAACCTGATCCCCTACAGTTTAAATCAGTTATTCAAGTAACCTACAAAATATTGATGAGAACAGAAACAGTGCAAGGTTGAGGAAGTGACTGGGGAAGCAAGCTACAATTATTTCCTTCAGCAATGGTCCCCTAGCAGGCAAGGGGGCTGGAGCAACTGCACTGGTTGAACCACTGATAATTTGGCTCTGCTGTCAGCTGACAAACTGGTCACAGCAACTAATGCCATAAGTACAGAATGTGATCTGTATCAGCAGAGGGAATATTCTGATGTTGTGGGTGACATTAGGTCCTGTATTAGTGATACCATATCTGGGTTTGTAACAGGATCTGGTTTACACTCTTTTTGCATTGCATATTGCTGTTAATGAATAGTTGCTTAAAGTTTGAGGATTTCTGTCAGCAAGCACAGGCTTACCACCCAAGGCTTGTGAAAGGGAAGTGCCATTGTCCAGGACTGACTGTAACTCATTAGTGGTAAGTTTGAGTAGTTTCAGCAAGGAGCTTCAAGTGAAAACAAGTGATTTTTCTCTCATTTCTTGTCCTATTGTAAATTATGCTTCAATATCAGTCGGGCCTTCTCAATTTGTTCTTGCTGTTTTACATTGCTGAGTGAGTACTGCAGTTTGACAAACACCTGGTACAAATCTTTCAGTTGTGTGCTTTGCCTAACAACTCATGGTTGAGCTGTCTGAGGGTTTTCAGGAACAAAGGGTTTGCAGCAGTTGGGGAAGAGTGAAATAGAGAAAGGATGATGTTCTAGGGACAAGGACAGGAAATTGGAACATTCCCCTTTGGAGTCTGGATTTTTTTCCTCATATTTCAATAGATGTATTTCCTGTGTTGTATCTACTGTATGCAGGAATGTAGAACAATCACTGTATAATGGCACTTCTGCATGATCAGCCAAAGTCTAATCTAATCCAATTTATCCTTGGCACGCTAACCCTAATCCATCAGTGTATAAATGGAGGGGAGGTATAGCCATGCTGCTGTTCAACCTTGGGAAACAGCTGGGTGTGATGCTCCAGCACAAGAGAAGGGATGCAAACCATCTCCAAACAATTAGATGTTTAATTAGCGGAAGGGATTGCTGTGAGGATTCTTAGTTTGGGGTATCAAAATGTCCTTGGCCAGTCCTAGTATGTATTCACCATAAGAAGTTATCTATGTATGTAGTTAAGGGTTCGACCAAAGTATTTTCCTGTATTGCATCCATTATATTTTCCCCCAGGGAATAATACATCCTTTCAAGTGTATGGAAGCATTTTATGGTAATTAAGGCACCGTCCTCACTTTTACATTGTGAGAGGTAATAACTGGCCAATATGGGATTGATTACTGTAGAAATCAAGTTGGAGTCATCTCTGAGCTAAGGAGAACATCCTTGTTATACAACAAAACACACACACACACACACACACACAGAATTAATTATTTGCTTTTTCCAAGTGGTCATATCTTTTTTTCTTGTTAATAACAGGTAATGTTAATTTACTAATAATAATTACAGCCATCACGTGCCAGTAATGTAATCTCAGACCCACCTTCAGATATTTTTTAATAAGTCTTCTAGTGTTTCTAGAGGTGGACGCAGTTCAATTAACCTGTTGTATATAATGATAAAATATATTTTCTGAACAGAGTGTTGCATGTTTGCCAACATGAGAAGATTGTACCAGACCCCATGACTATAGCTTGGTACTGTTGGAAGACTCATTGCTGTGTTGTCATATTTAAACGTGCTCTGAAATCACTGGAAAGATTGATTGGTAAGACTGACACTAGTGCCTAATGGGCACATAATATATTCTTAAGATGTTCTCAAAGGATCTTGTTAGGATTGCTAAATAGGTGGTGCATTCCATCAGTAGGCAGATAGCTCATTAATAGTCCCAGGCAGCCTCCTTTCATCAAGAGCAGGTAATGATTAGGAGACAGTTCTGACGCCTGCAAGACTAATGACCCATCTATTTGTAATACAGTATATTAAATGATGCCTGTAGAAGGGTTTTAGTTTTAGTAGCATGGGAAAGGGCTGGGGCAAGTCGTTTGGTAATCCACATATTCTTGTCTCCATTATTTTTGCTCCATCAATCTGTTTGATTTCAAGCAATACCTTCCAAATAGCAGCGTTTGGATTTTTTTTCTATAGCTCTCAGAATCCACCAGCTAACACAGATATTGGTTATACTGGCTAGGAGATTCTGTGAGATGTAGCCACTTCCCTTTGCACTTTACCAGAACTCCTTGTGGAATTTGGAAAAGTTACTTTTTTGAACTACAGCTCCCAGAATCACCTGTACAGCATGGCCACTGCCTGTGATGCTAGGAGATTCTGGCTGCTTTAGTAAAACAACAACAACAACAACAACAATGAACTTTTCCAAGCTCTGCCAAATACCCACAGTAGAAGCAGCACTCCAGCTGTTTTAATCTCATTAATTTTGATAAAAATCAACAAGCCCTCTGGCACCTGAGTTTTCCTTACTATCTGGCTCACTCTCCATACTTTCCATTTTTCTCACATGCCATCCCCAAACCTAGTGCCTTCCAGATGTGTTGGACAACAACTGCTGCCATCCTCAGATAGCATTGCCATTGGCTGCAAGAACTGCACTTGTTGCCAGCATTTGTTTCCAGGCATGATGGCTGAGATTTGTAGCCAACACATCTGAAAAGCACCATGTTGGGAAAGGATTTTGCTTAGCTCTCATCCATTTTTGAAGGTGTAAGTTTCAGACAGTTGGAACATTCTTCCATCCATTATGTTCAAGAAGAAGAAGAAGAAGAAACGCCAAAACGTCTAGACTGGTATTTGTGTGTGTTTCTTTTAAATAAAAAGTCAGACCTAGAAGAAAAAGAATGGGAAAAAGGAAGAGGCAACATTGAAGGATCAGTATAAAGAGACCAAATAATTAAAGTATTCTGATTGGGGGAAGAAAGGCAAGTTACATAATGACACACTGTTGCCCAGCTTATTTTTGTTCCTTCTTTTTTGTTCTTTTTCTCAGACCAGCAATGTTGTATTTATTTTGGGCTCCCCACCAGCTTTGGCTGCCTAGCAATGACTGGCTGGAGTGTGCTTGCTCCTGCGGCTGCAAAATGCTACTGGCTGCCTAGCAACAGGCAACTAGAGTGGGCTGCCTTGCCCTGGTTAGGCAGCTCACCTGGCAAGAAGCCAGAAAAACACAGAGCATGGAAAAGGTACTTGTTTCTACTAAATATCCAGGAATTACCCCAATCACTATCATACTTTCCAACAGGGTAGAATTCAAAGACATAGCTGTATTAGTCTGGAATATCAGTAAGCAAGGGGATCTTGTAGCACCTTTGAGACTAACCAAGAGAGAGAAAATTGTAGTGTAAGCTTTAGTAGACTTAGTCTACTTCCCCAGATGCTGGAGTGAACTGGTGCCCAAGAGCAAACTTTATTATTTATTTTATTTATATGCTGTCTTTCTCCCAGAAGGGACCCAGGCTGTTGAATAGACATAGAAATACAAAGCTAGTGGGTATGGTGATGGTGTGACTAGTTTAGTTTAAGGATGGTCATTGAGGGACAAAGGCAAGATGTAGCCTCAGGACAGGGTAGGTGAGTGACCATGTAAAGGGTGGAGGAAGTTTTGGAATGTAGTGTGATTCTGGTCCAAGAGAACCCTCATGAGGCTAGGATGTTAAATAGTGTTATGATATGTATAGTGTGCCAGGAAACCAATGTTCTGTTCAACCCACTGTTGATGGACTGGAATTTGTGCATGTATTCCAACTCATCTGTTTCTCTTCCCAATTTTCCCTTGTAGTTTTTTTTGTTCAAGTACAGCTGTCCTGAGGTCAGAGATGGAATGCCCAGGGAGACTGAAGTGGTTGCAACTGATTTTTGTGTATTCCCATTCCTAATCTCTGATACCCTCCAGCGTTTCACAGATGAAAACCAGGACACATGTGGCCAAGCAACATCAGAATGTGGTCAAGACAGCAAAAGTTATAAATGAGGAAGAACAGACAAGCTAGGAGAGGCTGGCACGATTTGCTTTTGCCTGAGTCTCCAGGGAAGGGCAAGATTCCCTTTCCTCCTTGAAGTAAACTGAGGACAAAGTGGGGGTGGGAATGGGAGGAGAGAGAAACTAACATTTTAAAAGCATCTTAAAAAGTGGGACAGCAGAGGATTAATTGGGACTGTCTCTGCCAAATCTGGACATTTGGAGGATATGTAGTACCACAGCGGGCCATGCTGGCTAGGGAATCCTAGGAGATATAGACCAAACAAGTACCTTTTCTGAGCTCTATGCAGACAATCCTGAAGGTGATTATTATAGATTAACGAATCTTACTTTGTTGCTTTACTGGCAGCAGCCTGCACTGCCCTAAATCTTCTGGAGCCATGGGTTTCTGCTGTCAACCTTCAACCCCAACTGGAAATATGAGTCCTGGTTTTTATTGTTTCTTTTACTGTACACAATCCATTTTCCTTCCTTAGTATTGCTTTCCCTTTCTTAATTTATCAGTCACTTTCTTATTACCTCACCCCTGATGTTATGTGACACAATATGGCAGCAGCTACTGTATAGTTGTCTCTTGCTGTCTTGGGATGTGTTCTGTGGCAGCCTAATGCTATGAACACTTTCTTTCAGTTGGGTTCAGCAGGGTTTCCTCCCACTGCATCTAACTGTAGCATTGCATGTGCCTTTAGATGACCTCTTTGTTTCCCAGACTTTATATAAGCACCTGCAGTAATCTAAAGGCACAACATAGTGTGTGCGCATGTGTGTGTGTGTGTGTGCGTGTTTATTTTCAGGTCTGTGTGTCTTGGAGTAGGGGTGAAAGTAGATATTAGGAGTTGCTTTTTTGCATTACAACTTCTAAATTCTGTAGACAGAGAGCTATAGCTAAAAAAGCACAAATGGGGAGACAGGTACAAGACCTTGCCACAAATCCAGATGCCAACCTGCCCACACATCTACATTGGGAATGTTTTCACAGGACTTAATCACAGCATCCACAATATTAGAACTACTTTCACTTGCTCATTCTCTAGTGTGATATAGGCCATCCTCTGTCAACAATGCCCATCAGCACTCTAATTTGAACACATAGGGCAGTCTCTGCACTAGCAGAAAAAACTGACATAAATCAGATATTTGGAATGGGAATACTAAAAAATAATAGTTGCAGAACATTTCAGTCTTTCTTGGGCATTCCATCTCAGATCTTAGAACAACAACCCTTTAAAAAAACACACTACAAAGGCAGATTGGGAAGAGAAACAACAGAATTGGAATATGTCCACAAACTCCAGTCCATCAACAGCGGGTTGAACAGAGATAATAGTTTCCTAGCACACTACACATATTATAACACTAGTTAACACCCAGCCTCATGAGTGCTGTCTGGGCCAATCTAGCACATTTCCTTTCTGGTTCCCAGCCAGCACCACACTATACCACCATTGATATGGTTATCTACTCACTTTGGCTTTAGGAAACATCTTTCCTCCTGCCTTTGTCCTGCAACAACCATCATTAAAACTGAACTTGTTACTGCATCACCATACCTACAAGTTTTGCATTTCTATTGCTATCCACACATACAGCCTGCTCATAAAAGTCTGTTCCTAGGCACTTCTCCATGTATCTGATGAAGTAGACTTAAGTCTACAAAAGCTTATGTTACCAACTTCTTTCCCTCAGTTAGTCTCAAAGGTGCTACAAGATCCCTCTGCCCATAGCTAAAAATGTAAGCTTTCCTAGCTCTCTTGGAGAGTTGCTTGTTGCTGATACCTATATTTCAAGCCATGTGTTTGATGTCTTCATGAATGCTTATTGTCTAGGGATAGCCCAAATCTTTTTACTGCTTGGGGAAGAAGAACAAATGGTGTTCTACATCTCCAGGTAGTAAGACAAAGTACACAGTACCCAAGGCAAGAACTTATAGAATCATAGAATCATAGAATCATAGAATTGTAGAGTTGGAAGAGACCACGAGGGCCATCCAGTCCAACCCCCTGCCACGCAGGAAATCATGATCAAAGCATCCCTGATCTAATCCAATCCCTGATCCCTGGTCCAATCCACCTTCAGTTTCAGCTTTGCCCACTGCTGATAGTTATCCTCAACAGTAAACTTTCCTTGTTGGACAAGAACTCCCTGGTTTGGTTCCTTCCATGAACGAATGGCTACCTAAAAGAATTAATACACTGCCATACACAATTCTTTTCTTATCTTCCCACTACCTGATTTCTTGACTCCCAGCTACCTTGCCATTTTGTTGATTTCATCATTTGAAGCCAGGTGGCAGTTATGATGCACCCAAACACAACCCAAGTCAGTGGCTCTCGGCCTTTGGTCCTCTAGATATGTTGGACCTCCATGTCCAGATTCCCTGATCTTTTGTCAAGCTGGCTAGGGCTTCATTATTTCATCAGATACCTTAAACACCCAGTAGCAGGTGTGCTCTGCTGAATCAAAGCCATCTCCAAGAGAATCAACTGCAATCCTAACCACATCTACTAATGCTACTATTGAATTTATATATATTCTAGGAAATAAGCCCCATTATACGTAAACAGGGAGAGGATAGCACTTTTTTAAAAAGAAGCAGCAGCAGCTCATTCTCTATAGAGTAAGAGCTATTTCTTGGTATCTTACGTTATTTTGGGGCTTGTCTATATAGCAAAAATACTCCTCATAGAATTCAAGGAGAATATGATTTGTCCCAATAGGATCCCACATCAATCCACCATATTTCATAGAATTGCAGAGTTGGAAGAGACCACGAGGGCCATCCAGTCCAACCCCCTGCCACGCAGGAAATCTTGATCAAAGCATCCCCGACAGATGGCCATCCAGCCTCTGTTTAAAGACCTCCAAGGAAGGAGACTTAGATAAGTTGTATTTGGAAAGTGTAATTCACAAAATCTTTCTAAGGTCTGCTCCCTTCCCTAGCATTAAAAATAGAATAAAAACGTAAAGAACTAACAATTTGCTTGTTTTTCATTACAGTGATACTCAAAATCTGCTGGTGGGGGTAGATGTCTCACTCTGCCGAATGACACGGGCAGCCCTACTGTAATTAATACTTTTTGCTGGGTTTTCAGCTGACCTTTAAAAGCAGTTGTTTCAACAGTGATTTGATTTGCAGGAATTAGTAAAGAAGCTTCTAATGACATAAGGCTTGTCTAGATGGGCAATATATCCCATTTTGCCCCCATCTCAAGGCCCTGCAGCCCTGACGACACAGGGCATTTGCCCCGTTCTGCCCCTGGACAGTCTTCACCACCCCGGGCCAGATACAGGGCTCAGACAGGGGAGGCAGGGGGTGAGGCAACATTTTAGAATAATAATAATACCTGTTTTACTCCATTCCCACCAGGAGGAAATGGATTGGGCCCCACGTGTCCACAAGAGCCCATCCTAGCAGCATGGCCCTTGCTGCTGCTGGTCTCCCTGGCTCTTCCGGAAAGCAGGAAGGAGTCCCACGGCATGTGACCAAGGCTGGTCATAAGCAGGTGGCCTTAGTCACATGTTGCTGGCCAGCGTCCTGCCTTCTGAGACAGCAAGGGAAATGGCAGCAGGGGCTGCAGTGACAGGCCAGTGTGTCCGTCAGGACTTCTTCCCATTCCATGGAGGGAACAGAGGAATAATGGGCCTGATCTGTGGTCAGGATACGCTGGCAGGGAGCTGGCGTATCCTGGCTTGTGTAGATAAGCCCACAGAGATAAACGTTATACTCCACTGCTAATTACTGCAGAAATCAATTTGTTGTTAAAGTTACAGCTATAGGACTTGAATATTGGCATCCTCATCTGTAGCATTTATACTAGTTCAATACAGCGAGTGGCTGAATGTTGCTCCACCTATCCACTGAAATCTGAAGTACAGTACTCCTGGTTTCAGTGCTGCAACCTTTAGAAGGGTACATTGTGATCTCTTGTACATGTTACTACAATCTTTGCAATTGACACTAATTGGCATTCTTGCTGGTGACTTCTGCAGGAAAAAGCTGAGGATTCTGGGAATGCCTTGAAACGGAATGTCCTGTCATGATCTCTTTGATGTTATTTCCATATGAAAATCAATCAGCATGAAGCCATAAGCAAGGCAGATGGTGAGGCTTCATAATCAAGGCTTCCATCCTAAAATGCATTTGTGCCAGCTATGGAGTTATAGCCCTGGTAATATGATAAATAAGTATTTCTAGGAAGAAAGAGATGCTTTGCTATAAACTCTACTAACAATATTATGAGTATCGGGATTGAGTGTGGGTTTGTATTTTAGCTCTTAATATTATGGTATTAATTCTGCCCCTCAGAACTCTGGGGGAGAAGGCCTGAAAATGTGGCTGCAGTATATAAATACTGCTTGTCATTTAATTATTTTGTTTTAGATTAATGTGATGTATTTCATATTTTGGCTATAAATGCCTAAACTGTATTCCAGAAGAATATGCTTCCAAGGAAACGCAATTGGGCTAAAAGTATTTGCCTGCTTTACATAAACTATGGGAATGTATGAGATTGCATAAAAGCCATATCAAAATCACAGGAAAAAATGATTTGGGCCAAGTAACCTCTTTGTCGATGCAAACCAGACTAAAAATGGTTGTATCCGGTATTTTTCTGCTGGATAATCAAGAGATGATCCGTGAAAGAAGTCCAATTTAGGTTGGTTTGATAGTGTCTTATTAAGCATGTAATCCTGTGCACACATACCTGAAAATAAGCCCACTGAATACAGTGGAGTTCTTCCCGCCCACCCCAAGTAAGCCAGCATAGATCTGGTATGGTTTAAAAGTGCTATAACTTAAATAATGTATGACCTTTAAAAAA
Organism: Gambelia wislizenii; assembly: GCA_030847615.1. Lineage (NCBI taxonomy): Eukaryota > Metazoa > Chordata > Lepidosauria > Squamata > Crotaphytidae > Gambelia > Gambelia wislizenii. The sequence goes on along the minus strand of JAUMIR010000006.1, from coordinate 133,835,348 downwards.
ATGTGGACTATAGTACCTTTCATCAGATGCCTGAAATTTTATCCTCAGTTGGCAGATATATAGGCATAGATAGATAGTGAAGGGATAATGGTGGTAATTATGGGGGTCAAATCATAGAATTGGAAAAGACCACAAGGGCCATCCAGTCCAACTCCCTGCCATGCACGAATAACAATCAAAGCAGTCCCAACAGATGGCCATCCAGCCTCTGTTTAAAAACCTCCAAAAAGGAGACTCCACCACACTCTGAGGCAGTGCATTCCACTGCTGAACAGGTCTCACCATCAGGAAGTTCTTCCTAATGTTTAGTTGGAATCTCTTCTCCTGTAACCTGAGTCCATTGCTCCATGTCCTAGTCTCTGGAGCAGCAGAAAACAAGCTTGCTCCATCCTCAGTATGACATCCCTTCAGATATTTAAATATGGCCATCATATCACCTTTTAAGCTTCTCATCTCCAGGCTAAACATACCCAGTTCCCTAAGCTGCTCCTCATAGGGCATGGCTTCCAGACCTCCCACCACTTTGGTCACCCTCCTCTGGACATGTTCCAGCTTGTCAATATCCTTCTTGAATCATGGTACCCATAACTGGACACAGTAGTCCAGGTGAGGTCTGACCAAAGCAAAATAGTGGCACTATTACTTCCCTTGATCTAGATACTATACCCTTACTGATGCAGTTTAGTATCACATTTAAGCTGTCCCATTAAGCTGTTGATGTATGTTCAGCTTGTAGTCTACTAAGAGCGTGTCTACACTGACCTCATCTTGTTTTATCTGCAAGCTGTCCAGACTCAAATCCAGAGCTTTTCAGTGTTTTGGGGCTTTAATCCACATCACACACACACACACAGAAAACAGAAAGAAAGAAAAAAGAAAAAAACTCCAAATTTGAGCAGAAAATGCAGATATGTGCATATGTGTGTGGACATCTGAGACACACCATTGGGATGTTGGTGTGGGGCTGGGGGAGTTTTTGGTGGGTGGGCAGAAGAGATTGGGAGAAGGCACCCTGGGCCAGGTGATCAGCTGTTTCAATTTCACTTTTTAGCAGTTCCTTTTTGTTGGGGGGGGCATATGCAGCAGTTGTTCTCATAAGCGTATACCAGCATACTCATATTGTTAGCTGAGCATGTGGTGCATGTGGTTATCATGTAGACAAACACATGGTCACTGTGGACCAGGGAAACTCGAAGATACATCAGGTTTTCCTGTCCGTGTAGATGAGTCCTAAGACTCTTAGATCCTTCTCATATGTACTGTTGTCAAGCCAGGTGTCACCCATCCTATATTTAATTTTTTTCTGCCTAAGTGTAGCTCTTTACGTTTTTTCCCCCTTGTTGAAATTCATTTTGTTGGTTTTGGCCCAGCAAGCACAGTTTTAAATCAACTTAACAGGGTCAGAAGGATTTTTCCTATAATTCCCACAGCTGCAGTTTAAGTACCATTAACAATTAGTGCACATGTCAGCACCTCCAACTAAAACATCTTCTAACATCTCTATATGGTCCATCAGCTTTGAGTGCCTCATCAATTGCCATACTGTTTGAGGAACTAATTGGCTCCTTCCAACCCCAAATTGACAGCAGGTGTTTATAGATGGTTACCGGACAGCATTCAGAAGTTGGAAGTCACAAGTAATGCAGTTACCTATAGCAAGTTACTTTTTGGTAATGAGGGTGCAAAGACTTTAAAAAGTAATGTAATAAGCAAGGAACAAAACTATGTAACTGGTGTAATACATAAGGTTCTGTAGTTGCTTTCTGAAAAGACTTCAAAAGCATTTTGATAGCCATTTTTCATTTTTAGGCCTGTCCCTTATCACTCCATCAAGCTTTTAGAAAAAGGATAACAAGCACTGCTAGAAAGTGTAGTAAGGGCAACATAGGTTTTCCTTGGTTTTTTTCCAGGCTGTGAGGCTGTGTTCTGGAAGAGTTTATATATGATGTTTCACCTGTATCTGTGGCTGGCATCTTCAGAGAATGGCTGGGTAGGAGTGTGGGTTTTTTTATATACTGTGAGCCCCTGTTGGAGAGGGCAGCAGTTTGCACCCATTTTCCCTCCCCAAACCGTGTGATGTACATCTTTAACCTTATGCAAGTGTGTGGAAAGGCCTTTTATCTCAGCAGACTTAGGCACATCTCATTTCCAACAGAATTGGATAGAAAAACTCTGCTACTCCTGTATATCTGTTTTATAAGTACAGTACATGCTTTCACAACATGGGTTTGCAGATGTAACATCTTAAATGCACCTTAAGAGAGTTAAAGAGAGGCACTCAGCCATAAACTGTAATTTCTGTAATAAAGACTGGATATATTGTAAAGACTGGCTGTAACATCATTATTATTCTCTCTTTATTTACTATTGGCAGATATACCTTTGAAACTGGATGTTTTATAAAATTTAAGGAAACAGTCACATTTTCCCCAGCGCCCGCTTTCATTTCCCCGAAACCTTTCCCAGTCCTTGGTGAGCCCTTTTCGACCCCGTCCATTCGCTCCTCCGCCGGAGACCCAACGCAGCCAAGGCCAAGTGGAGGAAGGCTGCAGAGGACCGAGGAAGGAAGCGTCAAGACTACACTTCCCAGCTTGCCTTGCGCCCATCTTTTCCTGTAGGGGAGGCGAAGGAGGACGGCGGCTGAGAGGAGGAAAAAGCCAAAGGAGAGGCAGGGTGGGTGGGGAAAGCGAAGCCTCTGTCCTTCTCCCTTCCTGCTCCCTCTCCCTGGCGAAAGCGAGGCGAAGGAGGGCTCCCCCAATACCAGCTTGCGGGTTGGCCAGCTTGCTGGAGCTCCAGTCGTCTCTTTAATGCACAAGGAAGCGATGCGGAGGGGTGGAAAATGGCAGAGCTGCAGATGTTACTAGAAGAGGAAATCCCTTCTGGCAAGCGGGCTTTGCTCGAGAGCTACCAGAACCTCACCAGGGTCGCGGACTACTGCGAAAACAACTACATCCAGGTAAGGGAGACCCACTTGGCTGGCTGGCACTGCTCGGCTACTCTTCTTCGCAGGGGCGAGCCAGCCTTTCTTGCTCCCTCCTTGCCTGCTTTCTTCCTCGCCTTAATGGCAGGAGAAGGGGGGAAGGAGCCACTCTCTTTCTCTCGCCCCGCTACAGGAAGTGGGCAAGGACTGTTGCAAGGGAGAAAGACACCCAGCCAACCCCAGCAGCCGCCGCTTTTGCCAGACACAGTTTCTTCCTTGAACTCTGATACACTGTATTGCTTTTTTCCTCTGGCTCCCTGGGTTTAACCCACTCCCCTCCCTCTTAAACTTTTGAACCAAAGGAGGCTTCTGCACTCCCCCAAGTCAGTTCCCCCTTAGTCTGGGTTTTCTGAAAGAGGGAGGGAGAAGGGTGGATGGTGATTTGGCCAGTTCGGTTCGGAGGGTGTGCCTTTTAGGGTTATTTCTTACGAGGTAGGCAATACAGACTCCCTTGGGTTGGGTTTCTGTGCATGTCTAGAGGCCAGAGGTGTGTATGTGGCGAGGCGGGAGATGGTACATGGCTTTAATAAGGTCTCTATAGCTGTCTGTTTTTCTTCCTCAGGCTGAGTTCCTCATTCTCCCGACCCCCTTGTTCTCTTTCTCCTTCCTTTCCTGTTAGTTTCTCTTTGGGGTTGTGTTAATACTGTATGTCATTTGTTTGTGTGTCTTGAAAGCCAGTGAAAGAGCTGGCCTCCAACTGGGAACGAAGAATTACATCAGGCTTTCCCTCAGGAGGGTTTTTTTTGGGGGGGGGAGGGGGGGCAGTCAAGTAGGCAGATTCAGTCCCTCTCCTTTTTCAGCTGTGTCCACATGGACGTGGTGAAATCTCAAACGAACAGTGAAGAATTGCTTGACACACTCACATAGCAGCTTGAAGAGATCCTAAATTTATGAACGGACAGGCACCCTCCCTGCTTTCGCTTCTGGATGCAGGCATATACACGCCCTCCCTCATGAATGACTTCATGTAATTTAATAACGTAAAACGAACTCTCTGTGGACACTGTTTGTTTAATATTTGGCATGTAATTCTTACCAAGGCTAAATGAATTAGGTTCTTGACATGATGCTGGGGTGATGCTAGACTGCTGAAATTATCTGAATGTGAGAGAAATGAACTGCAGGTATGCAGCCAGGAAAAGAGAGCACCCATTTATACCTCTGAATGTGTGGGTTTGCTTTTTTCATAATTAAAACATCCTACATCTATATTTTAGTCTCCTAGTTACTTAGTGATGGGGTATTATTTTTATTCTTGCTACTTTTTGTCTAGTCTCTCTTTTTGCATGTGTGTGTGTGATTGGTTTAAACCCGTTTTCACCCTTAAGAATTTTTTTTAATAGCTATACAGATCGATACATGTTCTAATGGACTTACACAGCACAATCCAGTGCGGATGTCCCAGTAACAGCCCCCAACAAATGTGTGTAAGAGTATAGCTAGAGTCCCTATTGATTATTATTTTTGCATCTTTCTGTTCAGAGAAATATTTAGGTAACCAGAGCTTCATATTTTCCCATGATTTTTATCTAGATAACAGAGTTATGGAACCTGTTGCACTCTGCATGTCTGTCTAACTAATAGACATATTCCTAAGTACCTGTAAATGTGACTGAGTTCAGTATTAGCTATCTTCTCTAGTCTTTGCATTCGTAGTTCTGCTGTACTCCAGACTTTCATTTGGGTGTATGGCATTCTGGGGAAAATATGGTTATGTCATTGCGCGTTGCATTGCCTTTGCTTGGTATGCTTCTCTGTATCCCTGTACTCTTCTACTTTGCTAATATAAAGGCCAAGATACTTGTGACTATGACAGATTACTGGTTAGACATAAATTGCATGGAAATAAAAGCACGGGGATTCATTTGTATAAAGTAAAAGGAGTCTATTGAGGAGTACATGAAATGCTGTGGCTGTCTGCAGGGTGGTCTGTCCTGCTGTGGTGCCTTTCTCCTCAGATGAACTCAGATAGCAGTGTGTGCCTGGCTAGGAGAAAAGCAACTGGAAATTGTAGTAATGAGTGTAGATTAGGAGGGTTCTTCACTCCTTACCTGTGCAATCTTTAACTAAAATATTAATCCCCTTTCTAAATATTTAGGGCCAGGCCTATGCTTAAATGCACAGATCTGCTGCTGTAATACCTAGTTGCTCCTTAAGTACTGGTAATCAAAATCAGAATGTGGGTTTCTTCATGGAGTCTCCTCCTCCCCTCCGCCTGCCATGTGTATTCCATGTACTATTTGTCCATTGGGGTGCAGGTGAGAGCAGAGAGGAAAGCTATGTAGTCTCTAGTGAGTCTACATTATTAAGTGTTCAGATACAGGAGATATGGTGATGGTGGTAAACCATAAACACTGGGAAGTTCTAAAACGTGTGATATGTTCTAAAAGGAAGGTCTGACTCTGTTTGGGTTAGCTTTGGGCATTGTGCATTACACCCCCACTCCAAATAATAAATGTGTGCCACTCAACAATAGTAGCCAAAGCGGAACTTGTGTAGGAAACTTTTGCAAGCTATATTTACATATGATATATTCACAGTCATGAAGAGAGTGAGCTCTCATCAAGAAAGTCCCTGGTTAAAATTCCACCTCTAACTGTCAGTTGAGTGGTCTTAGGCTAACTGTTATTTCTCAGTCTTTATTGCTTATTTGGGGACAATACCAGTGTACCAGTTTAATTTACAGGATTCTTGCAAGAACTGAGATGATGATTGCGAAGTGCTTATGAAAAGTGTTATATAAATATTGCAGCCTTTTAAGAAGTGGGAAACGTTTTATCAGATATATTTGCTGTTGCTCATCAGAGCTGTTGGGCTAGAGAAAGGATGTAAATTAGCCTTGTAGTAGATTACTTGCCTGAGACAGTTAAAAATTACTTCTTTGTGATGCCAGCCTCACTGTTCAAACTATATTGTGACATTACAGACAAGTAGCAAAGTTTCTCTAGCCTGGTAGGTATTTTAAGGGCTTCTGTAACATTTCTTACTTTGTACTGTATCTGAAAAAGTGGATTTAAATCCATAGAAGCTCATGCAAACAACAACAAAACAAAACAAAAACCCCACACCAGTCTTAAAGGTACTGCCATTTTTTTTTCTGCCTAGCTTCTTCCTTCCTCCTTTTTATTGGTTTCCTGAAGAAGAGTTCACAATGTATTGAGAAGCTGTGGATTTTCTGATAACTACTGACTTGTGTCATTTTGAAGCTCCTCTTTCTGTTACCTTTGTAATTCCTCATGTTAACATACTTCATATGTTATGCTTCTTAACCTCTAAACACATTTGATCCATTAGTATTTTATATTATTAATATGAAATATTAGTTATGAAAGTCACCAAGCTGGCATACAAGAAACTCAAGCAACAATAACATAAAAAGAAAACAAATTCAGCAGTGAAATCACATCAGAAACAACACTGAAATGATTAAAAGCTATTTAAAGGGCCACGTTGAAAAGATGTGTCTTAGTGTCTTTTCAAAAAGCCAAGAGCATAAGGACAAATCTGAACTCTGATTGGGGAGCAGTCCACAGCTTGGGAGTGATATAGGCAAAAACCCTTTCATGCATGGCTGTTTATCATAGCTCTGTGCATTGAAGTTGTTTCTGACTTGTGGTGATCTTAAGGCGAACCTATCATGGTGTTTTCGTGGCAAGACTTGTTTGGTGGGGGGGTTGCCTTTGCCTTCCTCTCAGCCTGAGAGAATGAGGCTTGCCCAAGGTCACCAAGTGGGTTTTCATGGCTGAGTGGGAATTTGAACCCTGGTCCAGTGCTCAAGCCACTACACCATGACGGGCCTCTGTGAATGATAGTTTCCTCAAAAGGGTGGCTTCTGCTGATTGTAATAACTGAACTGGCTCCCTAACAAGACAGGTGGTCTTTTAGAAAATAACCAGGCCCTAAGCAGTTTAGAGGTTTAAAGTTTAGAATTAACACCTTGTCTATAGCCAGAAAACAAATGGCAAGCAGTGCAGATCTTACACATCTAAACTTAGAATTAGGCTAAAATTTTTAACCTGTACACAAGCTATGCTTGGCTGCATGAAACTTAATCGGTGGGATAGAAAACAAATTACTGGAACAGGCATCTTTCAGGTGAAAACAGGGCACTTTGTTTATATTGTTGGTGTGCTTGCACTGGTAATTTAGCTTGGATTCCTCTCTGATCATCTGGAAATTGCATAACATTTTTTCACTAAAGTTTAAATTCATCTAATTTTGGAGGTATGGAAATGCTACTGGGGTAGGTTAGTGATGTCAGCAGTAGGCCTTATGGTAAAATGTGTTTATACACACATGCGTAACATTAAAACACTTAGTATATATGTCTTGTAAAACAGAGAAAAATCATATGAAAAATCTGTGAAGGATGAGAGGTAAAATAGTCCTCCCATCTTAGAATGCTGTCTGAATATTATTTTGCAATATAGAGTTGTGTTTTTCCTGTTTAGACTTCATTGGAATTTACTCAGAAAGTCCTTGAGGGAGAGCAAGTTTTAACCCTTGGAAATGACAGCAGCCAGAGTTTGAACTCTTGTCTGTATATTTAGGGTGATAAGGGTTGAATTGTTTTTCTGCTTCAAAGATTTTTTACTCCACCCAAAGAAAGCTGCTGATGCAAATGCTTTTAAAAGGCGAGGTTGTTTTTGGTTTTACTCATGGGAAATATGACAAATACAGTGGTGTGGCAACTGCAGCACATGTTTTGACCTGTTTGGTGTGTGTGGTTACCCGCTTCTCTCTGATGAAGCTTTGGCAAACCAGTGTGGTATTGCTAGCTGTTTTCAAAATGGTTTCAAGTGCATGTGCTATATCCCAAAGCAGAAAAGTTTATTTAAAAACTAATAATAATCCATTTAAGCGCACACACAATATAATGCACATGCTTTGAAAGCAAAGCTGGATGTTAACAACTAGTAAATAAAGGGTGTGGGAAGGTGTCTCTTGATGTTAAGGTATGCAAGAAAGAACTGAATGACATCTTTTAGGTTAATACCTAATTTTTTCTGCTTTATGTGGGTTTAGCCCAATTCAGTATTAAAGTGATAAATGAGTTGATAATACAGATTTGATTTTTAGTGTAAGACAGAGTTATACCAGCAGTTGTACAAGGCCATCTGTCCTGCATGGGCTAGTGCAGAGATTATTTTTCGAGAGGATTGATTTGCTTGTAGTGTCAATGTCGCAGCTGATGGGGCTGCCCTAGGATTAGAGGGTGTGACACACAAGGCGATGTAATGCTGTGTGTGTGTGTGTGTGTGTGTGTACACCTTGGGGGTTGGAAAGGAAATCTCTACAACTGGAGTCTGCATTAGTCTTAACTGAGTTTCAGTTCTTGTTGACAAGGACATTCTTCTCTTAAACCTACAGAGTATAGGCACAGTAGAGACTTAAGGGGGATGCACAGCTATAGAATAAATACTTTGAAGTACATTGATTTTTTTGCACCAGATCCCATCTGCTCTTGGAAGATAAGCAGAATCAGCCTGGGTTTGTACTTTGATGAGAGACTGCCAATGAATACCAGGTGCTGTAGACTATATTTCAGAGGATAGAACTGGCAAAATCACCTATAAACATTCCTTGCCTCCAAAAACCCTGTGAAATTCGTGGGGTTGCCATAAGCCATCAGATGGCTTGAAGGCACAAGCACACACGTGGCTGCAAAATTTAAGTGTGGATGTAACAGACATATAAGGCAGTGTTGCTGCAATAGTTAGTTTAGCAGTAGAGGTAGCCTAGACTCAAATCCATGCTCAGCAATTATGTTCATGTGCAGCAATTATGTTCACTAGCACTGTGGTCTGATAAGTCTACTTGGATGTACATCCCATTATGATGTAAGTCTCAGGTAAAAGTTTGTTGAATTGCTGCTTTGATAATCTTAGGTAATCCATCTCAATCTAAGCAACCTAAAATTTCATGACTGAGGACTTCAAGCTATCAGCATCATGGCATACCTATTGGAGGGTGGGGCATGCAGAGTTCATCCCAATAGAGAAGGGTGGCTTCGTTGTGACATCAATTCTGCATTGCTCAGTGGAAGATAGAACAAGATTTGTTTCTCAACAGTCTTTTTAATCAAAACATAGGAGGATCTACTGGAAGTGCCTAACTCTGAAAGATATGTTTGACATCTTGCGTTCTTTGTTTGGACAAGTGTGACTTAAACCAGGCTGCCAGCATCCATTCTAAATTTAATCACTGTAAGATAGAAAAGGCTGGGTTCCAATCTTTTGGATTTGAATCTTATTTCTCTCCCTCTGACTGCTGAAGCCGTAGCTGCCAATATTGCATTATATTGGAAAGTGGCTTCTGGCTACCATGTGCAGTGACGCAAGCAGCAACCAAACAGAATTCCAGATAGCAGTGTACCTAGCCCTTTGGGTCAGATAAGCCTTCTAGGTAATCAGCACTTATCTGAGAGGAATGAAAAGGGAATGCTGGTAGAAGGTACTTGAAAGGATCCAGTGAGGTTCAAAGAATCTACAATACTGAGGAAATTAAAAGTGCATGTCAGCTGCTGGATGTGGGAAGAGGCATGAGGAACTGAATATAAATAAAGGGAAGCTAAATGCAAACACTGTGGGGGATTTTAGGATTTGAGTAATGGGGGGAAGATTGTAAGAGCTAAGTTCTTGTAAATCTGTCTTAAATTTCCAAATCTTGTTTTATAGGCTTCACTACTGTGGGAAATAGATAAAAACATATTAAGATGACATGGAGGGTGGTAATTTATTTTACAACCAGACAAATATAAACAGAAAAAACCTGCTGCTATTTTTTAAATTATAAATAGATATAGATAAGAAAAGAGTGTTGAATACCATGATTACTTTTTTCTACAGTATCTATTTAGACTGCAGTGTGATAATTTGCTAGTGATATACATTATCTTACACTGATGTACTCAGGTTTCATGCATGGTCTTACCCATTGCATGCTGGGCAGGACATGTGGTTGATAGGTGGCAGTTCAGAATCAATGAATGTGCATTTAACTGAAGGCAACAGGATGATGGTGCAGGTGGGTGGCGGAAAACCTAGTAGCCATGAATCACTTAATTGATCTTTCTTTCCCCACTTTTCATCATTCAGCTTCCCATAATATAAATAGAACATTGTTGCTTGTCAGTGAAACATACACACTGTGCATCTCTCTATGCTCCCAAACCATGCCTGGGTATGGAGCTAACTAACTTTTTAAAAAAGGAAAATGTGGAGTGATTATAGTGGATTCTAAACATTCCTGCCCAGGCATAAGTCTCACTAGGTCACAAGGAAATGCTCCGTACACCTTGTAAGTGCAACTGAATCAGCTATTCTGTATGGAATGGACTGATTGCACAGTGGTGTGCTCTACCATTTAAAAAATGCTAGAATCCTTGTTGCCCCCTAATATATGTTAAATTTGCAAAGTAAGAGTGTCTGCTCAGAAACTCCTAGCAAATAAAACACGGATAGCTGAAAGATCATGCCTAGCCTAATATTGTTTGTAAGAATCCCAACATGAGGTGGTCTGATCATGGTCCGTAGGTTACCTTCTGGCCATCCTTCCAGTACGACATGAAGAAAATAAATAACTGAAGTACTGTAGAAGAATGTTTGCTTAGAATTCCCAGATATTCTTGAATACCTTATTGCTGAAAACTCCAACATTCTCACAACATTATGAAAACTCAGCACTTTTTAATGCAACACATTAATTTCATACTAAAATCCTCTTTCATAGGTCATGTCTCTTTGGACTGTGTGCAGTGATATGGAATGTATTGTAGTGTATTGGTCAAGAAGCGATCTCAACATTATTAAATATTTAATAATACCATCTAACATGCATTAGATTTTCTTCCAAAAAAATGAACTGAAGCTTGTTTTTAGCCTGTGCCAACTTTTATCTATTCTCCCATGGTATCAATGATTGCTCTGTCACCTGTTTGAAAGAACAGTTCATTAAGGGGACCAGTGCATTTTCAAATGATTTGTGGGTAGAAAAAATTGTCCTGTTGCCATTGACCAGTGCTCTGTTTGCCTGTTGGTTTCCTTGTAAAGCTTTGTGGTGCCTCCCTCATTGCTCTGCCATTCTCCTGATGTAGTCTATCTTGTACATAGAAAAGTTTGATTACTCATGGGTCTCCGCTGCTAACTGGCAACAGGTGAAATGGGGATTGGCTCCTGAAGGTCATGGAGAAATGTTTATGGTGGACCCTAGCAACTGTCTAAAATATGAAAATATAATTGGGCATCAGGATTGCCAGAACCACAAGATATCTTGTGTTGCCTTGCAGTCTGTAACCATCCTGATCCACTCAGGTTCCTGTTCAACCAGGTTCAAGGATTTGTCTGAGTGAAATGAAGTCACAGGTAAAATAAAATTGTGGCTTATTGATGACATGAAGATGTTAAAGGAGATGCAGCAATAAAACCTAAAGGCAAAGACAGCTCACATCCCTTCAGCATACTGAGAGTGCCCTAGGTTCATTAGGAACTAGTTCTACATTGCCTAGCTCTACATTGTTGTTGTTTTTAACTGTCCTTGAGTCAACTTCAACTCATGGCGACCCCATGAATGAGATACATCCAAGACCCTCTGTCCTCAACAGCAGGCTCAGGGTCATTGGCTCCTTGATTGAGACCTCCCATCTGGTATGAGGCCTTCCTCTGTTTCTACTACCCTCCATCTTTCCTAGCATTATTGTCTTTTCTAGTGAGTTAGGCCTTCTCATGATGTGGCTGAAGTACAGTCGTCCCTCTGTATCCACGGATTCTTCATCCACCGAGTCTGTGAACTACAGCTTGAAAATACCCCACCCCCCAAAAATTCTAAAAAGTAAAACTTGCTGTTCACCATTTTATATAAGGGGCACCATTTTACTATGCCATTGTATATAATGGGACTTGAACACCCATGGATTTTGGTATCCACAGGGGGTCCTGGAACCAAAGCCTAGCAGATACCAAGGGCCCACTGACAGCCTTAGCTTAGTCATCTTGGCTTCCAGGGAGAGTTTAAATTTGATTTGTTCTAGGACCCATCTCAAATGAGTTGAGATCTGCTTTCTTCACTGTTCAGCTCTCATTTCTGTACATGGTGATGAGAAATACGATGGCTTGGACAATCCTAACTTTAGTGTTCAGTTTTATATCTTTGCATTTTATGATCTTGTCCAGTTCTTTCATAGCTGCCCTTCCCAGTCCTAGTCTTCTGATTTCTTGACTGCAGTCTCTGTTCTGATCAATTATTGATCTAAGATATCAGATATCTTTAACTGTTTCAATTTCCTCATAATCTAGATTCAATGTATATAATTCCTCCGTGGCCATTGTTTTTGTTTTCTTAATGTTCAACCATAGGCTTGCCTTAACACTTCCTTCTTTGACTATCTTTAGTTCTAAGTCTGTCAATTTCTGCTAATAGTATGGTGTTATTTGCATATCTTAGATTGTTGATATTCCTTCCTCTGATCTTCACTCTGCCTTCCTCCAGGTTTAAACCTGCTCTGCATATACAGTATTTTCTGCATACAAGTTGAACAAGTAGGGTGATAGAATGTAGCCTTGCCTGACTCCATTTCTGATTGGGAACCATCCTGTTGCTCTGTGTTCTGTTCTAACAGTAGCCTCCTGCCATCAGTAGAGTTTATGGATAGGACAATAAAATGTAATGATACACCCATTTCTTTAAGAGCAATCCATAGCTTTTGGTGATCTATGCAGGCAAAGGTTTTGCTGTAGTCTATAAAGAACATGCTGATTTTCTTCTGGAATTCCCTGGTGCACTCCATTAACTAGTGTATGTTTGCAATGTGAACCCTAGTGCCTTTTCCTTTTCTGAACCCAGCTTGCACCTTCAGAATTTCTTGCTCCATATGTGGAAGGAGTCTTTGTTGCAAAATTTTGAGCATGACTTTGCTTGTACAGTATAGGAAATTTATGCAGTGGTCCAATTAGCAGAGGGGTGGGGCATTAATAATAATAATAATAATAATAATAATAAAAAATACTTACTGTAGTCTTTAGTGTCTGCTTTTGGGGGGATGGGAATGTATATTGATTGTTTCCAATCTGTGGGTCATTGCTTTGTTCTGTTGGTATGTCATCTGTTCCTAGCGATTTATTCTTCCCAATTGCTTTGAGTGCAGCTTTTACTTCACTTTCCAAAATTTGGGGTTCATCTTCATATGTTTCTTCTTCCCATGTGTCTGCATTGATTATTATAGTAATTCTATTTATCCTTACACACCAATCATTGAACAGTTGCATTCTTAGTCCTGTTCCTGTCTCTCTCTTCTTTTGCTTCTTGTCTTTCTTTTACTGCTTGAAGCATTTCTTCTGTCATCCATTGTTTCTTCTCTTTCTCTTTAGTCACAGATATCATCCTTCTAAAATCCTTACTAGACTATGTCCCTGGCTTCTGTCCATAGTTCTGGTTCTCTGTCAATTAAGCTTAAGGGTGCAAATCTATTTTTCACTTTGTCTTTGTCTAGGTCAACATGCCTATTTGTACCTGTGTGGTAAAGAAAGGACCCATGTATGCACTACCCTAGTTGTGCATTCCAAGTTTTAAATTGTAAATACATCCACCAAGATTTGTTTATAACTTAGTGGCAGTGAGAAAGAATAACTTATGATTAAGTTGGGGCAAGCTGTGCAAACCAGCCTCAAATTCAAATAGTAAAAATTACTCTTCTATTATATTCTGGTATACCCTCATGCAAATTACCAGAAAAAGTGTAACTGAGAAACTCTTCACTCTAATAGTCCTAGCATTGAAACAAATTTTATATAATGTTCTTGACATTATTTTTATTTTCTAATGTTTATTCAAATTAGAATTTTACATGACTTAAAAGTTATTTTAAAAAGGTTTGGACTGGAGATCCCAGAATCTCTCATTCAGAATGGCCAGTGGTCATGCTGGCTAGGGCATATTGGGAATTGTACACCAATTTTTGAAAACTTTTTAAAGCTCTGTTTGGATAGTAGTAAGTGCGTGTGAGCTGTACCATGACCCTTCAAGTAGATAGGATTTTTCATAAATTACTAAGATTAAATGTCATATTACAAGGTGAGATAGCCATCTTGAGTGGAAAATGTGGGTGATATCAAGGGTGACAGGCCATGAGTCCAGATTTAACTTGTGGAAACCAGGACAGTTACCCACACAAGCCACATTTGAAAAGCACAGGATTTCCATAATGGGATAGTAGCACTCAGTTTATTTTAGACACATGTCACAGCCTTAGTGTGATAGTGTTACAGTCTTAAAAGACTTAAAATTTGAAATCTAAAGCTGAAGGTCATACATAATCTTGCTGTGTCAAGTTGTGCTTATTCTTGAAGGTCAGATGGGTATTGTAAGCCAAAGTAAAAAATGCACTTATTTTGCCAGTCATACAGTAAAACCAGCCAATAATTCTGTATAATCGCCTGTATTATATTTAATTTCCAGATGAGTAAAGGGTATAGTTAGTGAGTAACTGTGAGTCACTGGGGTTGGGAAACAAACCCAGCTCTTCTGATTCCTGCTCTTTTTCCAAGTGCCTCCTATCTAGGGATGAATGTACCATTTCATAAGCAATTTTGTAAGCAATAAGTACCATTTGATAAACAATTAGCACAAAGAAATATGCTTCATTTGTGTAGTATTAACCAAACTGTAGCCATCTTGCTTGTTTATACTGCTAGCTTGAAAATAGCTGCATATTCTTACAGAAATTCATTACTACAACACAGAGACTGCAAGACGTAGTCAAAAAAGAAAAAAGAAAGAAAGAAAGAAAAAGAAAAGAAAAAAGAATAAAAAGGAAAATTTGCAGAATCCTGCCACCCAGTTTGGCCAATGGCCATGTAACTGTGACTAGTAACATTTTCAAGCTTCCTCTTTTGCCATAGTTAAAGAGTTTTTGACGTCTCTCACAGTACTCAACATGGCTTGCCACTTCACTATTTATAGACTGCTGGATACAACATTACAAGGAATTAATTTTGAGTAGTGTTTCTGGTATCTATTGCATGTTCAGCACTGGCAATTTTGATGGGTTGGGTATATGACCCCCTCCCCTAAGTGGTAAAGTAAGGATCCTTTATGAGTAGCTGAATGAATAGTGCTGTGAAATGCTAATCAATGTTCATTGTTACCTAAGTCAAGTTTCTTGATGCCATTAACAATTTTACAGGTTTCCTATTGTGAGCAAGAGATGTGAAATTTGCTGCTGTGTTGTAAGCATTGTTTGAAAACAAGCACACACATAGCTACAGTGGCATCCCACTCAGCAGAAATGGATTTGACTGTGTAATAAGCATTTCTCTGGTTTTCTCATACATATCTCTGCTAGTAACAGTATACTAATGATGTGCCATAAGTGTTAAGAATCTAATGTTCACATACAGCTATGCATGGTAGTCATTAACTAGTCGAAATTAAACTAATGCAATGCACAGCAAAGTAGTTCATACACTGCTCTTAGTGTCTGTGAATAGTACTGCTAGCATACAACTAGCACCCCTCAAGGTGGGTATACCACCAGATCCCCTACTTCAACCCTACTTCCAGGTCTAATGATCTCTGCCAAGTTGTATCATTTTGTGTGGGTTTTTTTTTCAATAATTGCATCTCTTGTGAGGAGGAAGAAGATACTGAGCCCCCTTCTCTCAGCCAAGACCACTCTTTCTTTCTTTATTACTAAAAGTAACATCAAAAGAGGGAATCCCAACAGGAGGAGAAGCCTTAACTCCTACAGTGACCTGAAAGCCTTTCCTATCCATCTGTGTATGTGTTAAAGCCTTCTTCTGACCCCTGTGTTTGTACCTACATGTCTGGGGGAATGCAACTTTTGGGGTTGGTGTGCCACAGTGTGTGAAAGGCTGAAAGTTCTTTATTATGAACTATAGCAAGGCAAGGACATGCAAAAGTTGCATGTTCAGTTGTTTTAAAGTTTAAAAGTCTTAAAATAAATACTTTTTAAAATAGCCCCCCGCCCACTTTTCCAAGACAGAAAATGTTTTTAAAGTGGAATGTAGTTTAGCATTTCTGCTTGAAGAGGCATCTCCCAGGATAGGTTTCCAGCTGTTCTTCTGTTTAGTCTATGGGGCAAAACAAGGATAAACAGTAGTAAACCCTGTTTTCATTGGAAGAAGAGCAAGTAAATTCCAGCTTGTCAAGATACTCTTGCTGAACACGGAATACAGTTCTGATACTAGCATCACACAACAAGGGTGGAGGTTCTCCGTGAGCGAGACTGTAACAAATCAGCCTGGGCTCCTTTCAGTACAAAGTGTACCATCATGTTGCATCATCCAGTTACTCACCTATTTGCACAATTTGTATCCTGCCTCTGTAACATAAATGTATGTTTACATAGTTGTTAGCTAAAAAAAATAAAAGTAAGAATACAATATTAACAGAATTACAGCGGGCCCTTGGTATCCATAGGGGTTTGGTTCCAGGATCACCCCGTGGATTTCAAAATCTATGGATGCTCAAGTCCCATTATATAGGATGGTGTAGTAAAATGGTGTCCATTATATCAGGTGGCAAAATCAAGGTTAACTTTTTGGATTTTTTTTTTAATACAGGTCGACCTCTGTATCTGTTGGGAATACATTCCAAAAAACCCCTTGGATACCTGAAACTGTGGATAATTTCATAGGATTTTTTAAGGCAAGGAATACTCAGAGGTGGTTTTGCCACTTCCAACTTTGGCAGGCAGGTGGTGACTCATGAGCAGAAAGTTCCTTTGCCTCTTTTCTTGACTCAGACATGCTATATTCAGCAATAATTTATTTATTACAATTGTATTCTGCTTTTCTATTGGAAAAATAACACTCAAGGCATCTTACAAAATCACTGAAAACAAATTAAAATATAAAGCTTAAAATGATAATTAAAAGCAGATTGAACAATAAAACATTTAAAATAAGAAAACTATATATTTCTGTTCTGAGTGCTTAGGGCTCATTTTAACATGAAAGACAGTTTTCTTATAGTCAATTGAATTTGCTGTTTTTAAGCTGGTGTGCCAGCTTCTCCTGAGAGTCACACAAGCATGGCTACATTTTGATTCGTACTCAAAGTCCTGTACTGTAGGACCAGATAAATGAATTGTGATTTCCAGAGTGCTCATGTATTTGTGATGTTCATTTATTTCCTAACAGGCCACAGAAATGCATGGTGATATTTGAATAGCTGGTTTAATCTGTTTCAGTTGTTTTTAATCTCCTTGATTTTGGGACAGTAGAAAGATGCCAAAATAAATGTCTTAAATCTTGAATCTTGCTCTCAAACAACTGAAGCTGTCATATTTGCAGAAGCTTAATTTGAATGCCAAAAAAACCCAGGTAGGCCTGTTGAACAAGGAAAAGAAATGTAAAAACAATTGTAGGATAATATCTTTGATTAGGACCAATTAAAATAATGAAGCAGTGAAGAAGCTTTTGAGGACTATTCTTTAGGCAGAAACAGTAAATTGTGGGAAGGAAGAGAATATGTTTCAGCATATAATAGGAAAGTCCCAAGGTCTGCAGTCTGAACAGTTTCCAGATGGAACAGAGGAAGGGTTAAATTACTTAGGTCAGAACAAAATAGATTTTGCATTGGACCAAATTTTACTGGAACAGACAAGCATATGTGTTCTTCTCTTTTGAAAACATAAAAACAAGCAGTAATTTGGATTTGTTTCTATTGATGACGAGAGTATGTGTATTAATTAGCTAACACACATTGGAAACTGCTTAATGCAGTGTAGATGTGTAAATTGCTATTGCTTAAAACAAATGGTAAGCCGCTCTGATAGCCTTTGTGGCTGAAGAGCGGGGTATAAATACCTAATTAAATTAAATGTGGTGAGGAGCCTGGGTATTTTTTATTTATTTTATTCATTTATATCCTGCCTTTCTCCTGCCAGTGGGACCCAAGGTGGCTAACTGCAAATCAAATGTTCCCATTTTTGAAGATTTTTGAGCTGTGTTGGCGAACATGTGATCCTTCAGATGTTGTTGGACTGCAACTTGCATGAGCTGTAGTTGGCATAGTAAATGATGAGAGATGTGGGAGTTGTAGTCCAAAAACAGCTGTAAAGTGATGCTCTGTCCTTGATTTGGAGTTCTGGAAACAGAATGGTATGGTATCAGAAGGTGAGGTGGGTGCATGTTGAGAAATGTTGCTGAAGTAGCCATCAGGAGCATCCACTTGATTTTTCTGTGGGCATGGCAGGTTTTCCCTAAAGTAACTAAGAAGATATATATATATATATATATATATATATATATATACAAAAAATGCTTATTCCCCCCTCACATTTTGTGCTAGGATAGACAATATAACATTTTAAATGACAGAAGATTGTTTCTTGTTGTTTTTGCCACAATAAGGCTCTGTACAATATACTGTTGTGTATGTAGAGTGAGCATATGATATAATTACACAGAAGGAAAGAGGATGCTAGCATGTGAACATGTGCTCTTGCTCTTGATATATTACTCTTGATAAATCACACTTGAAGTACCTGGTCTTTATATATTGTAAATTGATTACAAAACCAAATAGCTATGTTTTTAGCATAGGGAGAACACAATAATACTTACATTATTAATGTATAACTACAGAAACAGGAGGCACCAGAATGGAGAGTAAACCACTAATGGGACCTTGTCTCCAATTTGTTTAGTAATACAAACGTTTTTATATCTTAGTGGATGTGGCTCATAGTTCCATTTTTAGATGTGCATAATGGCTTTAGCTATTCTAGTATGTATTTCAGTATCTCTTAAATGTAGAGTTGCATAGCCCAGGGTTTTTAAAAGCTGACATTTATTTTCTTTTTAGTCTAGAATGTGCGTTCTTTTGAAAAGAGTTACTTTTGATTCAGTTATGTGTTCTCTAAACATTTTATCTGTGTTATTGGGGCCACCTCTGCTAAGCTGCGAATTTTATGATGTCTCCCATTCCCAACTAATACTATTGTAATCAAACAATTATGACTGCACATGGCTGACCACAAGCTGGTGTTAACTCTGCTGATGGTTATTTGGAACTCCTGGGCATGCATGAAATCCCTCCTGTTAACAAGCTATACAGATGAAATAATATTAAATAGTCAGGTCTTATGAATCCTGTTCAAAGGTGAAATGCATGAAATCCTATTCCTTCTGCAACATTTTAGGAGTTTGTTGGGTGTCTACAGATAGAGTCTGATCCTAGAGACAAGCTTGTGTTGTAGATTGAGGACCATAAAGTAAACATAAAGCTGTTTTAATTTCAAGCCCCATTAGAAACAGACAGCAGCAGCAACAGGAAAAAAAATCAATAATATCTAGACAGTCTATAGGGAAACCGTTTTTGTAATGCTCTTGATGAAATCACAGATGGATTTCTCCATCTAGTAGCTTTGTGCATAATTGGCCTGTAATACAAACTGAACACTCTTCTCTCATTCTCTCCCCCCAAATTTACAGCAGACATATATCAAGCATACTTATGCCTGATCCAAAGGTGTCTTTTTATAATTCTAGTTCTTCCTCCCAGACTTAACTATAAACATAATAGAGGCTGATGTCTATCTTTTCAGTTGCAGTAGGGCTGCTAGTGATGACTGTGGTTTGTCAGATGCCAGATAGTCACACTGAACAAATCTGTTTGGATAAGCTACCTAAACTTGAGAACAAATAATAACTTGATAATTTGCTATTGATGGTAAATGGCCATATTTGTCTCATAATGCCATATTGGTGTGCATTGTTCTTTAGCCTTAGACAGTCCAGCCACTTTATTGCAAAAGTGAATGCACTGGCATTATCCTTTCTTAAAAAGTATTTTTTTCATTACTTACAACTAATAGCTAAAAGTTATTGCAAAAGATCCCTTACAACATGTCATTATGTGGTGGTTGGTAGCTTCAATGTCAGAGGTGCAGTGAACCTAGTCTTGGTTTTATTCCAGACTTTAAAGGAGATAACCTTGCCCCCATAATAGGTTAAGCACCTTGGATAGTATTAAAAACTGGAATAAAACCCAGATTAATTTCACTGCATCCTTGACATAGAAGCTATTGGCCATCACTGGGTACAGGTAACATGATCACTTCTAAGCTCTGATCAGCCACCTAGTTCAAAAGATATACTTTTTGAACAGGGTGAGGTTTTTTTCTGACTTTTAAAAACATTTTCAAATTTTAAAAGCAGCACATATATGACATTTATTCTTATAGACAGTAAGTTATTTACCTCTTGCTGATTTTGGAATGGGGGAATAAGGGTGTTTCTGCAATCCTTCTTTTAAAACGTAGTTTACTACTTTTAATAATAATAATAATAATAATAATAATAAAAATTATTTATACCCCGCCCCTCTGCTAAAAACAATCGGGGCGGCTTCCAACAATTAAAACATTATAATAATGACTAAAACACCACCCACCCCCACCCACCCCCATAAAAAGACATTAAACACAATAAGATTAAAACCTTCTAACTAAAAAACACATTAAAAACAAATATATACATAATTTTTAAAAAGCCAGGAGACTGAGGCCGGGATCTAATCAGGAAAGGCCTGCCGAAAGAGATCCGTCTTTAGTGCTTTTTTAAAGCTACTCAAGCTCGTCAGCTGATGGATCTCATTCGGCAGGCCTTTCCTGATTAGATCCCGGCCTCAGGAACTCAGTCTCCTGGCTTTTTAAAAATTATGTATATATTTGTTTTTAATGTGTTTTTTAGTTAGAAGGTTTTAATCTTATTGTGTTTAATGCCTTTTTTCTAATGCGTGTTCTTCAGGAGGTTGCAATTTTTTGTGCATCAAATACACCCTGTGTTTATTCTTAAGGAAGCAGCAATATTAAAAACACTACTCAGCTGTATGGAAATGTAATGAATATCCTTGGTTGGTTTTCCTTAAACATGATTCATTCTTATGCCTGAACATTTATGTGTATGTGCCTTCAAGTTGTCTGTCAACTTATTTCATAGGGTTTTCTTAGGCAAGGAATACTCAAAGGTGGTTTTGCCAGTTCCTTCCAGAGCACCTGTTATTTGTTGGCAGTCTCCCATCCAAGTACTAACCAGGGTTAAACCTGCTTAGCTTCCAAGATCAGATGGGATCTGGTGTTTTTAAGGTATTTAGGCCCTCATCTGAACATTTAACCTGTAGTTAAGATGTGGCTTCAGACAAGGATGTGAAACCATGGTTGCAGTCAGATGGCAGAATAATCCCAGGATCCACAGGGAAGGACTTGGTTTATTGGCTATGAGCAGCATGCCAGTATGCAATGCTCAGCAGTTTTGGCTTGCAACAGGAATGGGTAAACAAACCATGGAGTTTCAATCCATAGTTTGTTTTGTATGCTTCCACTTTCCCATTTCTTTCCCAAAGAACCAGAGAAGGAAACCTAGAATAAATGCTGTATAACTTCTCTGGTTTGTTGGGAGGGAAACAAACCAGGGAGAAAGCTATGCCTGCATTGGGATGATCTGCCAAACAAGTGACAGTGTGAAATGCTTTGGTTTGCGGGAGCAACCAAACTACATGCGCTAGCATGCCACGCACAACAAATAAACTGGGGTTCCCATTATTCCCAACTTCTTGCTTTGTCCAGACCTACTCTGCAGTTTGCAATGGCTTTCCAGTAATTGTAGTTAAGACTACATTTACATTGAGACAAACCATGGCTAACAGAACTTCTCTGTGGCAGGGTGACCAGAAGGTTTTACTGCTATCTGTGTCTCACTCCCTCCAGTGGCCAGGCTTAGTACAACAATTAAGCCTTGACTACTATTATCTTTAGAAATGTCAACAAGAATTAAAGCACCAAACTGTGGTGTTATAACTGTGCCAGGCTTTACTGTGTTTATGAAGAATTATGTACCAGAACAATAACTTTCTCAAGGATTTAATGTCACTGAAGTGTTTGCCACCTTTTCCCCAGACACTTTCAAATATTGCTGCTGGACTTCTGTGGAACAGAGTGGTTTTTAATGGCTGATAAGTTTCTAAATAAAACCTAAGCATTTGAACAGCATTGATTTGACTGGGGAGATAGCTGTATTGGGCCATAAGCTGTCTTCTGGCCTCATAGCCTAATGCCCTGTTTTTGCCCTACAAAGGATGGGAACTTTGTCCTTTGCAGGGCAGAAACCCTCTCTTTGTTTACTGAATGCTGTTTTTATTCTGCCAGTATTGAAATTTGCTAAAATTAATAGAACTGTCTGAAACAGATATGTTTTGAAAACCCACTTCCTCTAACCTGACTCTGAATTTCTTTAGATAACAAAGCGACACATTGCATGTTAAAATGTTTAATTGTTTTAAGCCTGTGAAAATAAGCTGCATGTGGCTGTTCCTTCATCTTCATTATACAGTACTTTTCAAATTTGTATAAGTTAAGACTTGGTTACTAAAGGTGCATATAGAATGCCAATAATTATCCTTAGGACCCCTCTGCAATTCATTTTTGTTTGTATGATTTTTTTATTGAAAGTCTCCTTGCGGGTTTTTTTTGGTGGGGGTTAGTTCAACAGGAAGTTACAGGAAGGTTTTTTTTTGGAGGGATGGAAAAGGGAAGAAGTTATGCTCCATTCTATTAAGAGTGAGAACATCATTGGCCAAAACCAGTCCTTTTTAATCCGATCCTTAGCTTTCCATAGTCTTACCGTATATAATTTTGGTTTGTTATAAGTTTCAGGCAAAAAGCATGGTGTTTTTTTAAAAAATATTTATAAATATGTCTTGTTCTAGTATTAGTTATGCTGTCTTGTGGGCCTGGTGTTCCATGTTCCTTAACATCAACATCAAGTTGGTGTTTCTCAGAACTCATTTCTAATCTGACTCCCGCCCTTCCCCCCACTTCTTTTTGAGTCTTCAAATGGCTGGGAAGAAACTTCCTGTGTTTCTCTTTTGGCTTTCATCATTTTCTTGCTGTGCTGTTTATGTACTACATTTTTGTATTGTAATAGCCAAACAACTCTGTGCATGAAATAAAAGATAAAAAATACATACAGTATAAGAACATAATAAAATAATATAAACATTAAAAAAGTTTAAAAAATGCAATAGCCAAACAAACAAACAAACAAACAAACCCCACAACCAAATTAAAAGCCAACTAAACTGCCAACAGTGTCGGTATGTGCCTTCAAATCACTGGTTAACTTATGGCAACCAGTGCACGATCTAAAAATTCTACTGTTTTCTAAAAGCCCCAAACAATTGAAAAGCCTCAGAGGATAAAAATATCTTCATTCACTGGTGCTGAAAAGACCACAACATAGGCAACAGGAAAGGCATTCTACAACTGGTTTGCCCCTACCGAAAAAGCCCTCTCCTTAGAAACCAGCTGCCTGACAGGGGCACCTAGAAAAGGCCTCTAAAGATGATAGGATGCAAACATTTATGCATGAGAGGTTTCTTCGAGTAACTTGGTCCCAAGACATTTAGGATTTAAAAGGAGCGGGAATTATGTGAGCCTTCAGAAATTGTTGAACTGCAGCTTCCAGCAGCCCTAGCCAGCAGAGCTAATGAGGAACAATTCTGTAATACATCGAGGACCATATACGGTAATTCCCAACTGTATTTTAAAAGTTCGTACCATCTTTGAATTGGTTGGAAATGGATTGGAATTCAGTGCAGATCATTAAACATTGCCATAAAGTGACTGTATGGGCCAGTCTCACAATCTCACTATTTCATTTTGAACCATCTGAAATTTCTAGGTTGTTTTCAGAATCAGCTTCATGGATAACACCTTGCAGTAGTCCAAAGGAGAGTTTACCAGTGTATAGTTAATTGTAAACAGCAAATCTCTGTCCAGATAAGGTCTGGTTAGGATACCAGTGGCAGCTGATAAAATGCTCTAAGACATAAAGACTCCAGTGACAATATGAATTTAAAGTGTACTCCCAAACTGAAACTGAACAGACTGAGCATCATTCAGCCAGAGAGACAGACCATACATTAAACACCTCTTTCTTGTTTGGACTGAACCTCAGATTATTTACTTTCATCTGATCCATTACCACAGTCCTACAGTGATTCAGAACATCCACTCCTTCACTGGGATTTGATGAAAAGAAGAGAGACAGCTGGATGTTGTTTGCATATAAATGACACCTCAGTCCACATTTCTGGATAGCCACTACCAGTTGTTTCATAGAGAGGTTGAAATTTCTGGCTGCTAGGTGCAAGGGTTTGTTTATTTAAAAAATTAGATCTCATGTATACTCAGACATGCATGTATTTATTGAAAAGCACTTTGTTTTTCCTTGATTAAAGATAAGTTTAACTCTTTGTTTTGTATTCTGTTCATTCATTATAGCCCACCCTATGTCTAAAGATCTCAGGGAGGCATACAGTAAAATCAGATTGACCAGTTTTTTAAAATGTAAACAATAAAAATAATTTTGAAAGGCTAAAAAGATGTTAAACAATTTAATAAGTTATAAGAAGACCATTTAAAACCAATGGTAACAGTTCAGAACCATTTGAAACCATGTGAACATGTCAATTTGTATAAAACCAATCAGACACCCCTACAAGACTCCTTAATAAACAACAATATTTTTACTTGGTGCCAGAATGACATCAACACTTGTGCCAGTTGGGCCTCTAAGGGGGAGGGTATTCATAACTGCAGTGCCACCTCTCCTATGTCCTTCCACAGTGCACTTCTGACTGATGGGACACAGAGGAGGGAACCTCCAGCAAACCTCAAACCTCAGGCAGGCATGTACAAGGAGTGGTGCTTCCTATCTTTCTTGTGGTCTTAATATATATTATGTCATTTAATGAGATGAATGTTAGGTCTCTAAAAATAAATTATAATTCTTGAGTCAGCATGACTAAATGAAATATAATCTTCATAAGCCAAAATGTAAACAATTTTCTAAGACAAACTTGGCACACCCTGTCTTCTTCCCTTCTACTCTTGTTTTCTTCTTAGCTCATCAATAGTTGATGTGTTTTCAGTTCCATTCTGATGCACTTTTTATTGCAGAATTTGCAGAGAGGTTTATACACATACATTATACACCTCCTCAGGTATTTGTGACATGCAGAACAGTAACTATCCCTAATTTCAGCCACTGCCATTTGCAGTTTTCTTTCTGTGGTGTTTTCTTCAGGACAAATTTCAACTGAATCTTGGGTATGGAGTGTCTTTTGTTCCAGCTAATATAATTTATTGAGGTAAAAATTGCCCACTAAACTGATCCAGGGAAGCAATGTTTAAGTGCCCATACAGTTTTTTCTTCTTGAGATTGTTGTTCTGTGCCTTCAAGCCGTTTCCAACTTTGGGTGACTCTTGTTTCCAACTTCTGGTGACCCTATCACAGAGGTTTTATTGGTAAGATTTTTTCAGAGGGGGTTTGCTGTTGCCTTCTCTTGCGGCTGAGTGTGACTTGCCCAAGATCACCTAGTTGATTTCCATGACTGGGCTGGGATTTGTATCCTGGTCTCCAGAGCCATAGTCCAACACTCAAACCACTACACCATGGTGGCTTCCCTCACCCCACCCCAGCATATCGCAAAGACATCTTTTCATCTTTGCTACTGGAGTGGGTTTTTGTTAGTTTGTTCCGTGCATTGTTAAGGTCTTTGGCCAAACATCCTGTGTGTTTTCCAGGTACAAACTGATCCAGGTAAGCAAACAGTATCTTATACTGCACTTTTTATTTTGTTTGGGGGGATTTTCCTACCCTGGCATATGTTGGAATTTAGAACATGTTCCAAAAACATTTTTTTTTGCGAGTTTTCTTTTAATAGGTTGTGATGTATTAAACTGCAAATAGTATTTTAAGTTGCCACCATTTTGTAATCAGAAGTTGTCCTTAAGGAGGCATTAGTGGTTTCCCCCCTCTGTCTCAGCTTAATGTCCATTTTTTTGCAACCAGCTGAAGTAATAGCAGAAAGCTAGATTGTCCAAGTTGGCCTCAGTTTCTTTCTGCAGGCTATAGCTTCCACATGGCCAGTGTTCTAGGATGATATGAATTGCAGTTTAAAAACAGGTAGAAAGTACAATTAGGCCCCAACTTTAGGGGCAGAGGACCTGCTCGAAAGCGGGGGGAAAGTGAATATAGGCCTATTATTATTATTATTATTATTATTATTATTATTACACTTCTTTTCTAGTACTTCTCCAGGTATTTGTCGGTCCTCCAGTTCGATTCTGTGGCATGCTTCCTCCAGAGGTTGACCATAGAGTCACGCTGGAGGACTTAAAAAATGCCAAGAGAGAACACATTTTGAATAATCAACATTTTGAATATTTTGAATAATCAAATCCACAAATGCTTAACAAGCAAAATGTCCTGTCTTGTGACTATAGTCCTGTCTTGTGACTATACATGTTCAGGAAAAGTGATGTAGAAATAGTTAAAAAGGACCAATAGCCTGATTCTGTCTAAAGTAGTTTAACAGGGGATAACATATCCTCTTTCAAGCCCATATTTCAATGCTGTTGAAACAGTGAAATCAAGGCTGTGGCTTACTATTGCTTGAACAAGTGTTGAGGAGCCTCAGACGCAGGTGATCCCTCCTGAGTGACAGTTCCCTTCCAAACCTTGTTTACAGCAAGCAGTGCTTTATGGCTTCATCCTGGTTTGTAAACCTTCTGGATCTTCCTCATAAAAGTGATTCCCCCTCCCAGCAGGATTCTGAT
The DNA here is from genome assembly GCA_030847615.1 of Gambelia wislizenii. Lineage (NCBI taxonomy): Eukaryota > Metazoa > Chordata > Lepidosauria > Squamata > Crotaphytidae > Gambelia > Gambelia wislizenii. Next base: position 133,808,724 of record JAUMIR010000006.1, on the reverse strand, counting down.
TTCATTGTCAAGACTCATATTGCCTGGCCCTGCCCATGTGTGAATGGTTGCTTTATTAACCTTCATTCTAGTTGCATGCATCATTCTTTATTCACAGGAGCAGTTCCTTTATGGCTTGGAAAACATTTTATTTTATCAGTATAATGTTCCCTTTTGTTGTTTTTGTTCTTTATGTTTTTTTATTTATATCCTGCCTTTTCCCAGTTTGAGACTCAATGTACCTTACAATAGTAAAAACAAACATAGCTAAAAATTCACAGCAGACAAAAGTTTAAAAATGTTGTTAAACAATCAACAAATTAAAACCAGTTTAAAATATAAGCCATTAATAAGAAAACAGGACAGTGCATTATGGAAGGTTTCTTCGCCATAGGTAATCCATCTTCAGAGTCCTGCCAAAATTAGAAGGTCTTCCACCTGTCTGTGGAGAGACAGCAAGGAGGCACAGCCTGGGAGTAGCCACTGAGAAGGCTCTCTCCCATATTCTCACCAAATGTAATGTGGGAGTGGTGGGATAGAGAGAAGGGCCTCTCTAGAAGATTTCAAAAGATAGAAAAACTTGTATAGAAGAATTTGGTCCTTCAGATAACCTGAACTTGTGTTGTTTAGGGCTTTATAGGTCATAACCATCACTTTGAATTATGGGTGGAAATGGACCAGCAGCCCAGCAGATCTGTTGCAAAAAGTGAGTTGTGTGCTCCCTGTAGCCAGCCCCAATTAACAATCTGGTTGCAGCTCTTTGGTCCAACTGAAGTTAGCTGGACCTTGTGTCTGCATTGTTTCATTTTCCCAGGCTAGTAGATCTTTCCCTAATGCGTGCAGAACAAGCCTCCTGTAGTCAGTATTTTAAGAGCAGCCTTATGTGACCATGTTTTCTTCTGCTGTGTTAAATATTCATCTCCTGGCTGTTCCCTTTGGTACAAAGGAACTTTGTAGTTACTGATGTTGCAACTGCTGACCTGGCATTTTTCTTCCTTATCTTATGTATTGAGGTCATGGCAGACCTGCTCATGGTCTGTAGTGGCAAAGCTAGGTTCTTGCTCTGAACCATTAACAGCTTTGTAAAATAAATAAAAATCTAACACCACCATCAGATAATTCTCTCTCTCTCTCTCTCTCTCTCTCTCTCTCTCTCTCTCTCTCTCTCTTCTCTCTCTCTCTGGCTTTTCTTCGCAAATGAAGATTCAGGGAGGACTCATCCCATGCTTTCTGCAAGCGTGCTGATGACTAAAAAGGCCAATCCGAGATAAACAAGTCCGGTTGCAGAAAGCACAACAGATGGTCTCCTTGGGTGATGTTTCCGGGTTGTGATTCTTTCTGCGTTGTCATTTCTCTTCAAGACTTGTTTGGTGTGAGTTCTCAAAGCTGCAGCATTGTGGATGGTGCATCTCCATGCTTCCTGATGTGAAGCCAGGTCAGACCATTGTTGGTGATCAATTTGGCCAAGCCTGAGATGTTGTTTCAGGGAATCCTTGTATCGCTTTTTTTGAGCGCCCCTCTTACACTGACCCTTGGCGAGTTCACCGTAGAGTACTGTTTTGGGGAGACGATGGTCCTCCATCCTAGAAACATGCCCTACCTAGCGCAGCTGTGTTCTCAATAGCATGGCCTCAGTGCTGGTGATCCCTGCTTGCTCAAGGACAGCAACATTCGTCACATAGTCCAGTGAAGCTTAATATTTGAAGTGGCCTCTGGATATGCAGATCTTAATAGTTGCCACAAATTGGACTTGGCTCAGAGTAGGTAAATATTATCTAGTGCGAATACGATAATTAAACCATTGGGACACATTATCACAGATCACTTGCCGAAAGGTGAGACACAGCTTAACAGGAACTCAAGAGTGGTGATGGAAAAAAACCCTAGAACTGTTTCTGCAACAGACCATCAGAATTATTGAATGTGGTCTTAAAATTTCAGACTAGCCTTTCTGTTTGCATTTTAAAAAGTAAAACCTAATATCTTAAAAATCCCTACACATCAGATTGAGATTTCAAGCTGTGCAGAGTCACAGAAGAGTGCATTGTATTATAGCAGATATATTACTGATACTGACTGTAAGCAGTTTGGCAGCTTTCCTGATTGATAAGGTTGTCTGTCTCCCAATGATGACTCTTAATGATGAATTGAGATACAGAAATTGATGTTTAGTACTGTAGGAGCACAGTTTCTAGAGAGGAGATCTAAATCATTATCTTTATGCTCAAATAATACTTTCCAGTAAGAACATCAGAAATGGTAGGTGAGAGGCTTTTCTTTTGGTTAGCCTTGGAAAATGTTAAAGACAAGGGAGGCTGTGCAGGGTAGCAGCTTTTCTATGCCCTCCCCCCATTTGCCATTTCTGCCAACAATCAGTCAGGATTTCATGACCACTGAGCACACTCATTCCTCATTGGAGACCCCCTTTCCTACAACCCCAAAAGCTTTTTTTTTTTTTTTACTCTGACTGCACTAGAATCATTTACGGCATCAACATGAGAGATAGAAAGACTGAGAGATGCAATGCCTTTTTGTTGTTGTGTGCCTTCAAGTCATTTGTGACTTATGGTGACCCTAATGTGAACCTATCATGGGGTTTTCTGAGCCTGAGAGTATGTGACTTGCCAGAGGTCATCCAGTGGGTTTTCATGGCCTGGACTCCAGAATCATAGTCCAACATTCAAACTACTACACAACACTGGCTCCTCTTTTACCATCATACAACCCTAAACAGAAGAGACACCTATGTATGTAACTTTCAGACCAGAGGACTATGTTCTAGACAGATGTGTTTACTTATTTTACATTTGGATGCATGGAGAGAAAGGGTTTCACTCATACCTCTTAGACTGAAATTCTGTCTTAGTTAAGAAGCTACCTCTGACTAGACTGCTTTGATTTCCCCCTACCTTTTTCTTGCAAGGGTGAGTGAGCACCTATATATGGATGGTTATAAACAGATGTGTCTTGTTTTTCCCTAGTGACTAAGCAAGGAATTATTTGTGGATTTATAAGGTTCAAAATGAGGAAATAGGAAGCATATGGAGATGAACAAATGCCTTAAGAAAGAGGTAATTGTGCATGCACGGCTTCCTGTCTTTATACCATTGTGTTCGCAACCTTCCTTTACACACTGACCCTCATGCACTTTTTAATTTGCATGTAGGTTAATACAAAGAAATTGGAATACTGGGTTTTAAATACCTTTCGCTGGCTTGATAAAATACATTTTGTTTGGAATATTATGCTGAAAAAAGCCTAGTTCTCATGCACCAAGATGAGACTTCATAGCCAGGTTTTGTTGTAGCATCTACAGAATAGAAGACTTAGAATTTTAACATTCTGTTTCTTGGTCAATCATGATTCATTGAAGTAGAAGTGATACAGTCTCATTGTCAGTAGGCTGACGTAATCTGTCAGTAAACTGTCAACAATCTGTCTCATCTAGGAACCCCTGGAGCTGAAACACCTCTACATGGGCCAGTACCTTGCCTGAGAATGGGATGTTGGAGACTGGCTGATTAGTAGTCAATATGGTGGGATCCAAGGAAAGTTTTATTTTAGTAGAGGTCTTATCACAGCTTCCTTCAGACATTTTGGGACCCTGTCTTGCTATAAAGAGGCAATGATCACTCAGTTTAACCACCTGGCTAATCCTTCTCTGAGCTATTTATTGAGCCAGAAGAGGAAAAGATCTAAATGCATGTGGTGGCTCTCACCCGTTCAAGAATCCTGTCCACTTTCTCAGGGTACACAAACAAAGAAGTAACCTGAACAAGCGGGGGCTAGAGTACTATCCACTGGATGCATATCAACTATAGCATCCAAGTTAAAACAAATCCTGATGTATGTTAAAACCATCTTACTGGTCAATGACAGCTTGTAATTTTAAAAGAAATTGTAAGCCATGGATTCTAGATTCCTAAATTTGTTTTGTATGAAAAACATGCATGCTGTATATGGTTTTGAGAGTGGAAGTATACTCCCTTGCAAAGCTCTAATGATAATTTTATTTAGATAGTAATGTTCAGATAGTCAGTGAAACTTTCATATCTGTATAAAATCTGTCACACATTTGGGAAAATGGAAATGGTGGGAATAAAACTTAAGTTTTCTATCTAGAATGAAAAGAAAGAACATGCTAGAAAATCATGAAGGCAAATGTGCAAAATAGTCACTCTTTTCTTCACTGGGAAATCTAAACTAACCTCTGTAGGTTTTTCAGAAATCTTAAGCAATAAGTGATGTGAATTAATGGAAGTGAATTGCTGAAATGTGAGCACATTGGTAGTTGTCTTGCTTGACACTATCTTGTAGGTTACAGCATCCTGTGTTAGGCATAATGTCCTGTGGACAAATTCTTTTAGGCATAGGTAAACTGATTAAAGTAATCTAATTTGCTTTTTACCAGCCAATGGCTGTATACATCTGTCTGCAGGACTAAATGTAATACCTCTTTTCAGTAGGAACCATCTAGCAGTTTTACAAGCTTGTACAGGTTGAGTCTCCCTTATCCAGAATTCCAGAATCCAAAGTTGGCCACATGGGTGGCTGAGATAGTGACACCTTTGATTTCTGATAGTTCGATGTACACAAACCTTGATTGATGTACACAATTATTAAAATATTGTTTATAAAATTACCTTCAGGTTATGAGTATAAGGTGTAAATGAAATTTAAATGAATTTCGTGTTTAGAGTTGGGTCCCATCTTCAAGATATCTTATTATGTAAATGCAAGTATTCAAAAATCTGAAATATTCCAAAATCCAAAAATACCTCTCTTCCCAAGCATTTTGGATAAGGGAGATTCAACCTGTATAACTTTTCTGTGCAAACCCCACATATTTATGCAGTTCGGTTGCAAGGTTTTTTTTGTTTTATTTTGTTTTTTTGAGCAATATTATAGACAGCTAGCAGGTCACCAGGAAATGATCACAAGGTTCTGGGAGTTCAAGTAGGAAAAGTGAAAGTTGCTTCTTCTCTGTAATCTCCCATCCTGTGAATTTGGCTCATCAGAATGCTTAAACATACTGCTTTCCAGCCACAAGGCGTTTGAATCAGTTTACTGCTTGAAATATCACAGTAGGAGAAAGTACAAATGCATAGTGATCTAGCGTATGAAGCAGACAATCTTAACAGATTTCCTAATATTCCATTGTATGAGACTGAAAACCAACTAGCAATGCTGATTTAGCCCACAGAGATGTGGGAAAATAAATTGTACACCATCATAATCAGTTAAAAATTCAAACCTGTTTCCTTATAATTTTTAATACAAATTCATTAAGTGTTTCACACACATTTCAATAATTAGAATCATAGAATTGTAGAGTTGGAAGAGACCACAAGGGCTATCCAGTCCAACCCCCTGCCATACAGGAATACACAATCACATCATCCCTGACAGATGGCTATCCAGCCTCTGTTTAAAGACCTCCAAGGAAGGAGACCCTACCATGCTCTGAGGGAGTGTGTTCCACTGCTGAACAGGTCTTACTGTCAAAAATTTCCTCCTAATACTGAGGTGGAGTCTCTGTTCCTGCAGCTTGCATCCATTGTTCTGTGTTCTAGTCTCTGGAGCAGCAGAAAACAAGCTTGCTCCATCCTCAATGTGACACCCCTTCAAATACTTAAACAGGGCTATCATATCGCCTCTTAACCGTCTTTTTTCCAGGCTAAACATACCCAGCTCCCTAAGTCTCTCCTCATAAGGCATGGTTTCCAGACCTTTCACCATTTTAGTCACCCTTCTTTGGACACGCTCCAATTTGTCAATATCCTTTTTGAATTGTGGTGCCCAGAACTGGACACAGTATTCTAGGTGAGGTCTGACCAAGGCAGAATAGAACGACACTATTACTTCCCTTGATCTGGACACTATACTTCTATTGATGTAGCCCAAAATCACATTGGCCATTTTAGCTGCCGCATCACATTGTTGACTCATGTTCAATTTGTGGTCTACTAGGACTCCTAGATTCCTTTCGCACGTAGTCTCATTCAAGCAGGTCTCCCCCACCCTATAGGAAGTGTGTAAAATAACTCAGGATTATCCCCATGGTACAGATCTGAGACCAAGAGGTGGCATTCTGACCAATACCATCCAGTAATCTCAACGGAGAAAGAAAGTTTTCACATTTCAGGTGAACCTTTAAGGTTCACAGCTCTGGTTCTTAGGTTGAAATTACATATTGTGGAGAAAGATAGCTGCTGTGTAAAATGGCCACAAAATATAATCATCTTTCCATGTTTAACATGTAGTAAAAATGGAGTAGAAAAAATAGAGCATAGTGTCATATAATAGAATTTTTTAATGTTTCACATTAGGAGGATCTATTTGAAACTAAGTAATTAAAAAAGGCAACTCCTTTATGGTTGCTATGACACACAAATGAGTTACCTGTGCTTGGATAGTACATTGCTTTGAATCTTCTAGAGCTAGGGAATAAGTGTTTGGGAGGTAGTTTCTTCTCCACATGTGACCTGTGCCATTCCTGTTCAATCTGTCAGTTCCTTTTTCTCCACCGAAGGAGCAGCATTGATAGGAACAGTTCTCTGAGCTTCTTTTGGACTTCTTGGTTATTAAATTACAGACTTTGGACTTACTTTAGATTTACCTGGCTTCTCTTATCTGCTTGCATTTTTGCTTTTTTTTTTGGCTTTTGTACTATAGACTTACCTCAGTGTTTGCAATGTTGTCTTTGTTTTATTGGCTCGGTCTGTCATTTTGGCAACAGGTGCCCTTAGGGGCTTATGGCCTCCACTGGCTCCTTCAAAAAGTACACATCCCGTGGTGGTAAGATCTCTGAGAAGAATGGACACTCAAAATGACTGTTGTGTCTAGGACAGGGGCAGAACATGGGGGCATTGTCAGGCATTTGGCCCTCAGGCATGTAGGACTCACTGGTTCCAACTTAAGGCTTGTGGGAAAATGCCCTGAAGGCAGTGGCTGAGAACAGGCCTCTCTACTGGCCTCTGTTGGGGTCTCCATGTAGATTGTGCCCTCAGTTAGCCCTATTAAAAGCAGGCTATGCAAACACAAAAACAGAACACCCAACTTCTTTGGTGGTGGGGGGACAAGCTGATAATTAAAAATGTGAAAAGGATGCTTCTGTACTACACAGAACACAGGTGGAAATTACACATGTTGTTGAAATGTAATTCTCATCACTCTTCACTATTTGGCTATGGTGGCTAGAGCTGCTTGGAGTTACAGTCCAACAACAGTTAGAGGATGACCCAGTTCATACTTCTGAAATAGAACAACTTTTTTCAATTGGCGAGAGCATCCTTTCCCAACCTAGCATCCATCCAGATGTGTCAAACTACAACTCCAGTCATCCCCCACCAGCTTGAAATAATTAGGACATTGATAATAGCACTCTTACCAGGGCATGGGTTGATACAGCTTTGCCAACATGATGACCCACAGGCTGTTGCTTCTTCACTGAAAACTTGCAATACATACTAACTGCCCATATCTACCAGGGACAGTCTTCATTTAACTCTCCTGGGTGAATTAGCATCCTTTTTGTCTCTGTGTTGTATGTTTGGGTTGTAAGTGTTGTCATTCTTGGCAGAACTTACACCACAGAGACTCCTTGTGGTTTATGAAACATTCCATAACAAGAATTCTCAGAGTGATAAACAGTAAATAAACAATTAAAACATCAGATATAAAATATAATCAAATTACTGTAAACACGAACACCTAAAAATACAAAGTTAAAAAAAAGCAGCACAGTATTGTTTTATGCTTACTGTAATACACAACTGCCAAGGTATGCATTCTAAAATTTTCATCAGTAAAAGGAAGGCACTTGTAAACAGTAAAACTTTGCAGAGTCTAGAAGAATTTTAAAAAGGTTTCAATGTATGGTTGTTATACTTCTGATCAGATGGCTACACCTTGTGGACCAGTGCAATGCATTGAGATCAGGGGTGGGGGACCCTTTTTCAGCCTGAGGACTGAATTAGTTCTGGGCAAACACATTGGGACTGCATGTCAGCAGTGGACAAGGCCACCTCTGGTGTGATTGCTCTGAGCCCCCATCTTTTTTCCACATTTTCTTTCATCCTTTAAAAACAATTTATTAGTGTCAATGAAGTTCCTTTTTTAACTCCTGAGTGGAGGAAGGGATGAGGAGTTTTTCTAGGGGGGGGGGGGCTTCAAAGTATTAGTGAGAAGTAAATTATCCTGCAGGACCTAAATACCCTAAAGGCACCAGATCCCATCTAATCTTAGAAGCTAGGCAGAATCAACCCTGGTTAGTTTTTGGATGGGAAATTGCCAATGAATGCCAGGTGCTGTAGGCTCTATTTAAGAGGAAAGAACAGGCAAAACCTCCTGAGTATTCCTTACCTAACAAAACCCTATGAAAATTTGTGGGGGTTGGCATAAGTCAACAGACATGCACATTATCACTTTCTTTCCCAGCAGAGACCCACGTCCCATTGCATTTAAGCTTTAAAAGGCCGTGAAAGCTTTTTAAAGTCTCATAGTAGTATGAAAGGGGGTGGGGTAGGGAAAATCCTGTTTCTGTTTAGGAGTTTTAGAAGGGAAGTTAGTGGGACCAGACAGGGACCTCCCATAGGTGAGATTTAGCACCATGGTAGCAGCTCCAGCCATCACCCCCTTGCCCTTTAAAGCAGTGGAAGAAAGCAGGGTGTTAACAGAGTAAATGAATACTGTATGTCATTCCGGCTGGTAAGGATGAGCCTATGATAATGTACATTAATATGGTTTACAAAGTGATCGATTGGGATTGGGATAGGGTTTTTATAAGCATGTTCTTGTTTTCATCTGTACAGTGTCAGAAATATATTTCACAAGGCAGTTAATTAGATTGTAAGCAGACCGTGCCAGTAAGGTTTCAAATTACAGTAAGTTTCCTCCAGGGTAGTAAATGAAAAATATGAGTTCTCCTTGAGGGAGAACTACAAGGTGTGAAACATGCCTATATCTTTATTCAGATACAATATGATGCCCTTGGGAAGTGAGAGTGTGTGTGTGGGGGAAATTTCCCACCCAAATATAACAGTATTGACAACACTGAAGATTAATGTAGAAAATATACTAACTACAAAGTCTAGTGTTTCTCTAAATAATAATAATAATAATAATAGTATTCATTGATATCCTCCCTTTCTTGCCATAATGAGACTCAAGGCAGTTACCAGCATATTTAAAAACAATATAGATTAAAAACTATACAGAAACTTTTAATAAAAGCATAAATATGAAAGTTATATTTATATATTATATAAAAAATAATTAAACAATTTATAGAGATAAAAACATTAAAATGCATTTTAAAACTATATACAAACCATAAAAACAGCACTGCACAACATTAAAAGCCCATCCCAGTCAGTTTCTAAAAATGTGATACGATAAAAATGTTTTTACTTGATGGTAGAAAATGAGCAAGGGTGGAGCCATACTGGTCTGCCTAAGGAAGTTCCAAAGTATGGGAGCAGCCACTGAGAAGGTGGGACAGAGAGAAGGGCCTCTCTAGGCCTCTAAGATAGGGCACTGATGGGCTCATAAAGGGAGATACTGACCCTTCAAATAGCCTGGACCCAAGCCATATTATGTCTACCTCTTTCATTAAAGACTAGCATTAACACTTCTCCAGACTGTACAGACAGTGCTTTATTCAACTGGTGTTAGAAATCATGGTTGATATTAATATCCCACCAAAAAACAAACAAACCTGTTTTAGTGTGTTAGACACAAATGAAAACAAAAAAAGGTACTGCAGACCTCTAGTAATGCTCTCCCAACTCCTTTTGTTACTGTGGAAACAAAAGCTATTTGCTTCATAGCTTCCTCTTCTTGTCTAGGTTTACTGCTGTTTAATAGTGTACGAAGATGTGGAGGTGAAGGAGTTAATGATGCAAAGTTTAGGGCTTAAGTTTGCATGCACTGGGAAATATAAAATTTGGCTTGAGTGCCAAGTGAGGGCTGCATTTCCTGGCTATGCTTGCTTCAGGGATTTTTTAAATGATTGCTTAGAATTGTATGCATTCTCTAAGTAGTTGCAAACCAGTCTTCCTGTTTGCACATTTTTAATTTGCCAACAGTAATATTTCCACCTCCAAAGCACTCTGGTAGAACTAAAGTGCTACTGTAAAATGAAATACTGTTTCTTCCTTCCTTCCTTAGTACTGTATCTTGATAGTAATCTGTCTGAATTGTTTGCTTGTTACAATACTAACCACTCTGGAAAGGTGAAATGCTGCTCTTCCTGAATGAGCACTCATCAGCTCTAAGTGATGCCTTCTCAATCAAAGTGTGATTAGGAGGTTTGGGAACATAAAGTGCTACAGTTGCAAGAAACCAAAGATGTGAGATTTTAAAACCCACAGGTTAGTCAGGAGTCTTGCATGAATTTTAGTGAACAGAGGTATCTCACGTATTTTGGCTATGTTAGCCTTGCAGGTTAAATGCAACAAAATTATCTTCCCTTTAAATATGTTTACTTGTAACTGTTCCTGATAAAGTGTCAGCTATATGGTAGATCTAGCAAGTTCATAAGGGATTGTTACCCACTACAGGCAAGTGGCAAGCTGGCATGTGCCTTAGAGCTTTTATTCCTCCATTATCTTTCCTGTGTTGGACTTTTTTACATGTCCCTCTTTAATTTTGCTGTTATGAGAACTGATATACCTTCCTGGCAAAATGCATAAGCACTCTAATCAGAAAGGCCCTGATTAAAATCTCATCCCAACCATGAACTCACTATGTGGCCTTAAGCAAATCTATCTTTTTCCTCATCTCCATATTGCATATGGGAAGGTTAATACATATTCAGATTTCATAACTGCCAACACTGACTGCTCAGGTATGCATTTTCTATTTTAGCAATAGTTTTCTTGAATATCTGTGTATCTTGTAATCATCCACTTGTACTTGGAAAAGTTTGATGAAGCTTTTTTTCCTTTGAGAGAACCTCCCCCCTCAAATTTCAACCCCATGGTGGTTGGAGTAGTAGAGACCAAGCAAACAATGATGTAGCTGTGTCATTTGCAACAGTGGTACCCTGTTTTGGGTACATGTTATGTTGTTGTTTTTGCCTTTATTTCTACCCTTTCCCCCATAATTGGGACTCAAGGCAGCTTACAGTTTAAAACAAGAACTGTATAGCTAAAAATATCCAAAGCTCAACATTAAAATAAAATTAAAATACAGTTGACCCCCCCGTATCCATGGATTCTACATCCATGGATTCACCTAACCATAGTTCGAAAATATATTTTAAAAACATTCCGAAAAGCAAATCTTGATTTTGCCATTTTATATAAAGGATGCCATTTAACGACACAATTGTATATAATTGGTCTTGAGCATCCACGGATTTCGGTATCCACTGGGGGATCCTGGAACCAAACCCCAACAGATAACACTGTATTCATAGTATTAAAACAATTAAAAACCTTCCACTAAAGAGGATTAAAAAGCAATTAAAAGTAGTTCAGTAAAAACAATACATAAAATAAAGTCCCTAATTTGAAACCTTAAATCCTGAAACCGATTTCAGGATTTAAAATCTTCTGACGGATGGAAATTCCAGAGCCTGGGGCAGCCACCACAAAAGCCCTATCTCATGTCCACCCCAGCTGTACCTGTGAAGGTGGTAGGATTGAGAGAAATATATGAGCTTTCTTTCTTATCACTTCCCAACATGCCTGTAACAACTTACGGTAGCTGTCTCAGGGCTCCACCTTTAGCACTGCCCATTCACTTAAACAAGTAACTTCAATAGACAGCATTAATACAGCATTATAGCAGTATTAAAGCATTTTAATCTCTTGCTTTGCTGTGATATTTTTAGAGATTGGTTTTGTGCTGGTGAACTTCTATGAAGGAGTCTTTTGGTTGTGGCAAAAATGGTATGGTCTAAGAATTGAGCCAGATATATTGACCATGTTGGAGTAAAGGCGCATTTGTTCTAACAAATTTAGCTAGAGTTTAAGAATGGCCCTGCTGGGTTAGATCTAACTAGTCAAAATCCTTGTTTACTATAGGATGCCTCTAGAAAGCTCACAGGCAGGACATTCAAGACAATAGCCCTTTCCTGAAGTGACTTCCAAACAGATGAGATTTAGAGGCATACTGCCTCTCAGCCCTGAGGTTGCACAAAACCATTCTGAGTAGTAACTATTGGCAGCCCTATCCTCAGGTCATCTGAGTTAGTGGCTGTCATTACATCTTCTAGCAAATGAATTAAGTAGTTAATGGCACATCAGACATATCTTTTTATTTGGACTGAAATTTGCAAAGGACATTGGGAAGATGCTTGTTTTGTGAGTTGGCTTTGTGAAAGAATAAGAGCTGTATTGAGTTTAATAGGCAAGGGAAGCCTTCAAAACAAGGTGGGTAAATTATGACCCTCCATGTTTTGTCATACTCTCAGCCCCAACATTCCTCAATATTGCCTATGCTGGCTAGGGCTGGTAGGAGTTACACACCAACAGTATCTAGACTTTCCCCAGCCCCACTTTAAAATGTTTTTTGCAGTAGCTTAACAAAAATTTACACATGCACAAGGCTCTCCATGCTTCCCACTGGGTTAGCTAACTAACACATGTGAAAGGTGGTTGCTTTTTCTAGGCTTCTTTTAGACATCCGCCTGTGTTTTGTGTGTGTGTGTGTGTTGCCTTTTTATTTTTAATTATTCTGATTTTTAAAAAATGCTATGAGCTGTCCAGTTACTTTTCATGCATCACCCTCCATTCCCTACTCACAATGAAAGATAAGGGAGAGCTGTGAAAGTGCTGCTCTGATGAATTATGAGAGGTGTTCAACTGAGTACCAACAGAGAATGCAAAACCAGACTATATGTAGCTAGTTGATTATTCTGTCTTCATTCTATGTGATGTAGATTTTTAATTCCATCTTATTTTACTGCACAACAAGGACTGAGGTCTGGATGATCTAAATTTTTAAAGAGTTTCTTCTCTCACTCTGTGAACTTTCAAAAACAATCTCTTTCTTTTTCTCTACTCCTTCAGGCACCAGACAAGAGGAAAGCATTAGAAGAGACCAAAGCTTATACAACCCAATCTTTAGCCAGTGTTGCTTATCAGATCAATGCACTGGCCAACAATGTGCTCCAACTACTGGATATCCAAGCATCCCAGCTCCGGAGAATGGAATCATCAATCAATCATATTTCCCAGGTAATCTTTCCTGAGAGTATTAACATTTAGGGATCTCTCTCTCTGGCTTTTCTTTGCAAACGAAAATTCAGGAAGGACTCATTTAGGGATATACTTTTCCTAGAAAATCTAAAAGCTGTAGAAGACTTTTGAAATGATTCACCTACAATATCAAAACACTTCTTGACACTGCATGAATAACTCAGGCTGAATGCTCGGATTTCCTTTCTTTGATAACAAGTCCTCCAAACCAGAGTTCCAAATCAGTTTAGTCATGATCTGAATTTTAATTTAGAGAACAAGTGAGAAGCATCACTTGCTTATCTGGATGTAAGGGCAAACTTTGGTTTGTTTTGATGTACTGTGTAAGTGCATGGCCTCACTCATGTAAGGTGAAATCATAGTTTCCCAGTGGAGAGGGCTCCAGAGCATCTGTATGCTTGGGTTGTCCCTCCCACTTGCTCCCGGTAGGCAGGATACAGAGACTCTTATTTTGAAGAGCCTGACCATCAGTGGTGTCATCCAGGAGGGACGACCCCTCTCCTGGCCAGTCTGTTTCCTGCATATCGGTAGGACATTTTCCCTCCTTTGTCCTCTCTTTGTCCCCCTCACACGTGGCTGGTGCCATTTTCAAAAAACTTTTAAAAACTTTTAAAAACTTTTTAAAACTTTAAAAAAAAAAAAACCTTCTTGCTAACGACTGCCAGACCATGAGGGGGGATTAGGAGATGGGGGCAACGGAGGACATTGAAGCGGTGATCGAGGCTGTTATCAACAGCGATCACCAACCAATGACTAGGGCTGGCACTTTGGAGCCCCCAGAAGCAGAGAGAAGCGGGACGAGCGGAGGAGGCTCCGGAGAGCCTGCAGGAGGCAGCGGCGGCAAGAAGAGGCCAGGGAAGGGGGGAAGACCCCCGCATCGGCCGCCACCGGCTGCGACCTGGCCCCTCTCCGCCGGAATGGGCACGACTGCATGCCGGGGAAGGGCACCGCCGCTCGGCCTAGGAAGAACCAGGAGGCGCGGAATGTCTCAGTACCAGGGACGAACTCTGCTGCAGAGGTTCCTCTGGCTACCCCCCCCCCAGCGACACAGGACCCAGCGACGCGGGAGAGGTTCCGGGCTCAGTGAGTGGGGCGCAAGCCCCAGGAACTGGACTTCTGGGGGTGGGAGAACCAGCAGCCTTACCCACATGGCTGGAGGGAATCCTAGCCAGGGAGGCAGCGAGGTGGCTGGTAAACACCATAACCCAGCCAAACCTCGGGGGCACCAATGCCCAGGCCAAAGGGGGGGAGCAGGCCCATTCAGAACACTGACCCTGGGCACAGTTCTCCCCGTGCAGCCCCCTCCCCCCACGCAGTCCCCCATTGTGGACATCAGCCCCCCTGTGCAGCCCCCCATCATGGACATCGCTCCCCCTGCACATCACCTGACCCCCAGGATCACCAGCCCGACTCCAACACACAATTACCAGGCTGTTGATGCCACTAAAAAGAGGCAGAGGGGTGGCAAAGGGGGTGGAACCAGCAAGGGGAAGACCAAGCATCCACATCTCCAGACGCAGATGGCAAGGGAGGGAGACAACGTGGAGCCCGTACCTGGCACTAGCAATGGTATCACCAGTCACACCAGATCACTCAGCGAGGAGGATGATGATGACTGGGAGCAGGAAGGGGGCATGCGCCACCCTCACAACAAGCGGACTAGAGTGGATGAGGAGGATGAAGACGTCATATCCCTGTACACTTCGGGGGAGGACTCCAATAGCGACCAATCAGATCGCGAGGAGGGCAAATTATCGGAGGAGATAGAGGGGGTGAACGACTCACATCCCTCAACACACCATTTCCCCCCTGAGGACTTCTCAAGTGATATTCAAAAAGACAGTCAGAACCTTGGGTCTGAGCCTCCCTTCCGTTCCACAAACACAAATGGATCCAGATCTACTGGAGATCTCTGGGGATTTTTTTCCAGAATCCCAACCGGTGACATTGGAGATGCCGGTACCTGCGGCAGTAATGCGTTTGATCTACGACGAATGGAAGGCACCGGCTGTAGCCAGACCACAACCATCTCTCGCAAAGAAACTCTACACCCTTCCCAAGAAGGTCATGGGGAAACTATAAGTCCCCCTCATTGATGCACCGGTGTCAGAACTGGTTTCTTCTGCAATTTTTTGTCGAGATGGGGAAGAGGCCTTGAAGGTTCTAGAAGACAGGCGAATGGATCTGGTCCTGAGACAGGCACATGAGGCAATATCGTTAGCTATCAGGGCCTCAACCACGGTGACAATGATGGCCAGAGTGGCTATTCAGTGGTCAAAGGACACTCTAAAAGACATCCCAAGATCACAAACAAGAATTCACCAGGATCTCAACAAGTTATCTAAGGTCTTGGCCTTCCTAGCGGACAGCACCCTGAATTCCATACAGTTCTGTGCAAGAGCTCAGGCAGCAACGGTGGCTGCCAGACGACAGGTATGGCTGAAGTCTTGAAATGTGGACTTCAAGTCCAAGCAGAACTTGGTCTCATCACCATTTCTTGGAGAGAAACTATTTGGGGAGTCACTGGAACCGGTGCTAGTGGCAGATAAGGACAAGAAGAAGACGCTCACCTCCCGTAGGAGAGAGGAGAAAAGATATTCCAAGCGCTATCGTTCCTTTCGTTCAACCAGCAACCACCATGCAAGTGGGAGCTCGTCGAACCAGTCTAACTTCAGGGATGGCAGATCCCAGCGAGATCTGGGGAGAGAACAGATACCATCATAGAAATCAACAGGGAGGAATGGGGAAGTCTTCACACACCCAACCCACCAAGCAGAACTCCAAATCTCAACAATGACAATCCCACCCAGGTGGGAGGAAGACTGCAGGCATTCGTGGGCTTGGGAAAACTCTACCTCGGACAGGTGGGTCCTGCAATCTATCCATCAGGGGTACCGGATAGAGTTCTCTCGACTTCCCCTACACTGGTTCCTGCCGACACCAGTCCACAAGGACGACCTCAGACAATCCCTGATGAAGGAAGCCATTCAGCGTCTCTTAGGAATGGGAGCCATAGAGGAGATTCAAAGATCACAACAGGGAAAGGGCTGTTATTCCATACTGTTCTTAGTGCCAAAAAAGAACGGTACTTGGAGAGCAGTCCTGAATCTAAGGGGAGTAAACAGATTTGTCAAGAAAAGAAAGTTCAGGATGGAAACCTTGAAGCACATCCTAGAGGCCATAAAACCAGGGGATTACCTATCATCTCTGGATTTGCAGGATGCGTACCTCCACATCCCAATTCATCAGGACCATTGCCAATTCCTGCATTTTTGTTACAACAACAGACACTATCAATACAAGGCTCTCCCCTTTGGACTTTCCTCGGCTCCCAGGGTGTTCACGAAGATCCTGGTTGCCTTAGTAGCTTGTTGGAGACGCTCAGGAATACATGTATATCCCTACTTGGATGATCTCCTGATCCACTCCCAATCCAAACAGGGAGCAGAACGGGACCTATCGTACATCATGGGATCACTCCAGCATCATGGATTCCAGATAAATATGGAAAAGAGCTCCCTGATCCCATCCCAACAGATACAGCACCTGGGGGCGCTGGTGGGTTCGACGGAAGGCCTGATCCGACTACCCATAGAACGGATCAAGGCAATTCAGACCGCAATGCAGAGGACTCTGGATGCAGCCAGATCAGACATCATGCACCCGGCACATCTACAAGGCCTCATGATAGCAGCAATAGACTGTGTTCCATGGGCAAGATTTCACACCAGGGTACTTCAGTGGTTTCTCCTACCCTTCCAGGAGGAAATAGCCAACAGGCGGCATCAGACAGTGAGACTCCTGAAGGAGGTCAGGATGTCATTGCAATAGTGGCTCTCACCAGCGATTCGCAGAGGTCACCAGCTTTGGATCCGGGACAGAATCCAGATCACCATGGACGCCAGTCTCCAGGGATGGGGAGCACACTGCGGAATTCACCTGGCACAGGGCAGATGGACGACAGAGGAAGCTCTCAAGACTTTTGCGTACCTGACCAGAGACAGGTCGGTGCTCATCCGAACAGACAACGTCGCAACGAAAGCGCACATAAATTGTCAGGGAGGATCCAGGTCACGAACTCTCATGGAGGAGTCATCACGCCTGTTTGGCTTGGGTCCAACTTATCTCCAGAACCGCCTCCTCCCATACAATCCTCCCCGCGCACTCCAGTCCTCTGGGAGGAATTTGCTTCAGCCACAAAAATCTAGGCTGTCTGCAACCTCCCAGAGGGCCTTTTCGGTAATCGCCCCCAAATTGTGGAATGACCTGCCGAATGAGATCCGTCAGATGACAAGCCTGAGTAGCTTTAAAAAAGCACTAAAGACGGATCTCTTTCGGCAGGCCTTTCCTAATTAGATCCCGGCCTCAGGGAATCCTGGCCTCTTTTAGTCCGCTGGCTATTTATTGTGTTTATTGTTTTTAAAGGTGATTTTAGACCGTTGCTTTTAATTTACATTTGTTTAATATTTTTTATGGGGGGAGGGTGGGGGTGGGGGTGTTTAGGGATTTTTATCAGTATTGTATTTTAATTTTTGTAAGCCGCCCCGATTGTTTTAACAGAGGGGCGGGGTATAAATAAATTTTATTATTATTCTCTCTGGCTTTTCTTCGCAAATGAAGATTCAGGAAGGACTCATCCCACGCTTATTATTATTATTACTATTATTTGCCTGGGCCGAGAAACATCTGGTGTCAATAGCGGCAGAGCACCTTCAGGGAGTCCTCAACCAGAAGGCGGACTGGCTCAGCCAGTCAGACATAGACCAGGGGGAATGGAGCTTACACCAGGAGGTGTTCAATGATGTAGTTCAGGCACTGGGACATCCAGAGATAGACCTGTTTGCCTCGCCTGTGAATGCGAAGCTTCCCCGTTTTGTTTCTAGGTACGTGTCAGAGGAGGCAATGGACATGGATGCCCTGAGGTGTCCTTGGTCACGAACACTACTTTACGCCTTCCACCTGGTACAACTGATTCCCAGAGTGCTCAACAGGACCCGAGCAGAAGAGGCGGAGGTCATACTAGTCACCCCAGAATGGTCCCGAAGGGCATGGTTTCCAGATATTCTGGAGATGCAGGTGGATTCGATACCTCTCCCGCTTCGGGTAGACCTACTGTCTCAAGGTCAGGTCCACCACTCGGACCCGGCCTGGCTTCGGCTTCGCGTGTGGAGATTGAACGCCAGATGCTGACAACACGAGGATATTCTCAGATGTGGTAGGTACAATTCTGGCATCTAGATGGAAATCCATCCAGCGGATTTACGAGTACACCTTCAGAGTGTTTGGACGATGGTGTACATGCAAAGGACAGGACTTCAGAGAGGTCACAGTTCCAGTGTTATTGGACTTCCTTCAGGACGGAGTCAATTCTGGCCTCCGGCCGAATACTGTTAAAAGACAGGTCGCAGTGATAACGTCATTCCTGTCCCTAGAAGAAGCAACAGCAGTATCATCACACCCCCATGTGTGTCGCTTCATCAGGGGCCTTACAAACCTGGCTGCACCAACGGCACACCGTTTTCCATCATGGGACCTCCATACGGTGTTGAAGGCTTTAACAGTACACCCATTCGAGCCGATTCGGGAGGTGCAACTGAAATGCCTGACATGGAAGGTTCTTTTCCTGGTGGCCATCACCTCAGCGCGTAGAGTGTCTGAACTGGTGGCCCTGTCAGTCAGAAGAGACCTGTGCATCTTTAGACAGGAGTCAATAGTCCTCCAACTACGTTCGGCCTTCCACAGAGCTCAGGAAGTGGTCCTACCCTCTTTCTGCCCAAAACCAGAAAGGGAGTTAGAAAGGATATGGCACACTTTGGATGTACGCAGAGCTCTCGGAGTATACATTAAAAGAACAGCACCTTTTAGAGTTTCTGAAGCATTATTAGTCTCTCCTAATTCAAAGTTTTTGGGGAGGAAGGTTTCACCCTCTACCCTGGCACATTGGATAAAGTGTTGCATAGCGTTGTGCTATGAGTCTCTGGGCAAACAGCTCACTCTACAAGAAGTGCAGCGACTTTGATGGCCTGGGAAAGGGACGCTCCCTTGGAGGAAATTTGCAGGGCAGCGACTTGGAAAACTCCTTCGACCTTTGTCAGGCACTATAGGCTGGACAGAATGAAGTTGGCGGAGGCTGCCTTCGGCAGAAGGGTGCTGCAATGAGTCCTTCAGCCCTAGGAGTCAGGAGGTTCACCCCTGACCACCCGTTCAGGAAGCTTTAGTAAATCCCAAGCATACGGATGCTCTGGAGCCCTCTCCACTGGGAAAAGGAACATTGGTCTTACCTGTGATACATTCTTTTCCAGTGTAGAGGCGAAGAGCATCCAGCCCACCCAGGGCAAACATGGCGGAGCGCCTAGATGAGGAGGAGAGAGGACTTTCTCATGACCTATGGTTGAACGACTAGAAGCGGATTGTCTTGTTGGGATCACGGCTGGATGAGCCAAGCTACTACGTCACAAGACTGTGATACCGACTGGCCAGCAGAGGGGTCGTCCCTCCTGGATGACACCACTGATGGTCAGGCTCTTCAAAATAAGAGTCTCTGTATCCTGCCTACCGGGAGCAAGTGAGAGGAACAACCCAAGCATACGGATGCTCTTCACCTCTACACTGGAAAAGAACATATCACAGGTAAGACCAACGTTCCTTTTGGTGCAATAGGCAGATAAATCAATTTATTTGTGTGGGAAAAGATTGCAAAATTGACAGAAGGAGCCTCTCCAGTAAAAGTGAGGTTTCTCAAATGCTATGCTCTGGATTTGTACTTCTTTATGCATGCTGTTATGTTGAAATATGAACTGTCAGTATTTTAGATAAATGAAATGCACTTTTCCTATTTTCTGGGACTGGTAAGATGAGTTGTAATACTTTATTACTCATTTAAATTGTACTTTTAATCACTGTGTTTATTTAGAGCCTTGGCAGGCTGTTTGGTGGTTTGTATTGGCAGAAGATGTTTAATTCTAGGAAAAAGTTGGCATAGTTTATTATTGAACTGTTTGACATAAAGCTTCAACTTTTCTTGAAGTTGACCTAAGAAAGGTGTCCATGAGAGAGAGGGAAAACTAAGGGAGAAATCATACTTTCTTGGCCATATGTTGCAGAGGTGAAGAAGAATGGGGTTCACATACTGATTTGAAATAGTTGGCTACAGCTTTGCTGTTTTCTAGTCTTCAGCTGAATGAGTAGTTTAATAATGTCAGCTCTTTTTTTCACTCTTCGTATTAGATTGATTAGTTAAGAACATAACCCAACCTATCTTAATTTCCCCCCTCCAGATATGGATTATGGTAGTTGTAGGTCTGTGTGGTGTAGTGGTTTGAGCATTGACTATGTCTCTGGAGCCCCCGCTTGGCCAATGGAAACCCACTGGGTGACCTTGGGCAAGTCACAGTCTCAGCCTCAGAGGAGGGCAATGGCAAACCCACTTTCAACAAATCTTGCCAAGATATGATAGGTTTGCCTATCACATCTGAAGAACACCTGCTTGGGGACAAGTGGTGTAACTTCTTGCATTTATTGTTGTTGTATGCCTTCAAGTCATTTCTGACTTAAGGTAATCCTCTCACAGACTTTTCTTGGCAAGATTTGTTCAGAGGTTGTTTGCCATGACCTCCCTCTGAGGCTGAGAGAGTGTGATGTGAACAAGGTCATCCACTGCGTTTTCAAGGTTGAGTATTTCCATTACAGTTTCAGAATGTTCCAGCTTGATGAACATTGAGGCTTCAAATAAGCAGAGAAAGAAATATTGATCAGTCTATATCACGGGTGGGCAAAGTGTGGCCCGTGGCTGGCATACAATCCTCCCATGCCATTTTGGGGGTTCTCAGGGCCCCCAGGACAAAACGTCTCTCCTGGGCATACAGTGGCTTAGGAAGGGCCAAAAAGTATAATGAAAATGCCCTCTTGTCTCCTGGAGTGCATTTGAGGGCTAGATAGATAGATAGATAGCAAAAGCAGGTGTGGTGGGGTACAACCCTCCAAAGTAAGTCTCCTGGGGAGTTAATGTGGCCTCTTGCCCATTCCTGGTCTGTATACATTTACGTTTGTGAACAATATGCTTTACAATATTCATGTTATTTTAATCTTTTTAGCAAAGTGGCATTTTCTCAACCAGTGATTGTAAAACAGTATTTTGGGGGGCGGGGACTCAATATAATTTTGATACACTGAAATATTTTTATAATGCGAAGTAGAATCAGAACACAGGTTAAATGCTTCATTGCAACAGCTAAGCATGGCCATAAATATCTAAATTGAATATTCACTGTCTGAAGGAGTTTCCCACTTCCTTCCTTATGATTCTCACAATGATGTAAATCTTGGTACAAATGCAACCATATGCACCTTTCCTGTAGCCACTTTCATCAAGGAACAGGAGCACTCATCTTCTGTGTTTGGACTAATCATATACCAGTGCATCTTTAAAAAAATACAGTAGGATGTCACCAAGTTTGTATATGTAAATTGGCAGCCTGATTTTTTAAAACAAACAAACAGACACAGGTTCATTACTAATACTAACTATGCCATAGTCTGAAGTCTCTACCCATACAAATGGTAGAGACCTCTTGTTCAGTTTAGTTCTTGGCTTCAACTGAAGGAAGGCCCTACTATGGAGAAAGTTGTGATTCACCTGATACATGAACTGTTTGCTAAAAGACTGTGAACAATTCATGCTTTGTAAAGCATTTCAAGGGTACTTAGCCAGACCTTTTAATCCCAGTTCTATAAGCTTCTTCAAACTTTTCTTTATAAAATTAACTTGTGTAATTTGTGTCTAGTTTGAGCAGTGTGCCTTTTTTCCACCCAAAGGCTGATAGGGCGAAGTCCTTCATTACATTTGTCTTAAAAGCTAAACTTCACATCAGGCCTTTGTTTTCTAATTTAGAGCCATTTCAATAAGAGAGAGAGAGAGAGATTGTAATCTTAACCATTGTGTGTCTATCCGGAAAGGGAAAACAGGTTATAAATACATGTTTGGTTATCTCTTTGCCATCACTTTGGATAATGCTGCTGCAATGGAAAATGGTACACACATTCTGAGACATCCTGTGGTATACGCAGCAAAAAAAAAGTTGTCCTGTTCTCCTATGTTTAGCAACTTCTTCCCTTCTAGTCTCTGGCAGCTTGAGAACATTGTTGTTTTTGGAGAACACTGAACACCATTGGGAGCAATCCGCTAAACATGAGGATTCCATGTAGTAGAATTTGGACTGCACCAACATTCATTTAAATAATGATCGTTCAGTATTAAAAATCCACATAAATATCATGAAAAAATGAACAAAGAGCCTTATGGCACCCTATAAACTAATTAATTTATTCTCTCTCTCTCTCTCTCTGGCTTTTCTTCGCAAACGAAGATTCAGGAAGGACTGGGCGGACCACTGTTGGTGATCAATTTGGCCAAGCCTGAGATGTTGTTTCAGGGAGTCTTTGTATCGCTTTTTTGGAGCGCCCCTCTTACGCTGACCCGTGGCGAGTTCACCGTAGAGTAGTATTTTTGGGAGGCGATGGTCCTCCATCCTAGAAACGTGCCCTGCCCAGCGCAGCTGTGTTCTCAATATCATGGCCTCAATGCTGGTGATCCCTGCTTGCTCAAGGACAGCAACATTCGTCACATAGTCAGTCCAGTGTATATTTAGGATTGTGCATAGACAGCGCTGATGAAAGCGCTCAAGGAGTCGTAGGTGGTGGCGATAGGTGACCCATGTTTCAGATCCATAAAGGAGGATAGACAGTACGATGGCTCTATACACACTGATTTTTGTGCTTTGCCTCAGGTGTTTATTGCTCCAGACTCTTTTGTGAAGTCTTCCAAATGCACTATATGCCTTTGCTAATCTGTGATCGATCTCTTTGTCAATCTTGGCATCTGAGGAGATGATGCTTCCCAGGTAGGTGAACTGCTGAACGGACTTGAGCACAGATTTGCCTATGGCAATGTGGGGATGGTGGTGTTCGTCCTGTGGTGCAGGCTGGTAAAGAACTTCTGTTTTCTTCAGGTTGACTTCTAGCCCAAACAGAGCCCTTTCTAATAACTAATGGAGTGAAGCAAGGTTGTGTTTTTGCACCAACTTTATTTACAATCTTCTTTAGCACGATGCTCCAAAGGGCTATGGCAGAGCTTGAAGAAGACGATGGCATCTATATATGCTACCGTACTGATGGTAGCTTGTTTAACTTAAGCCGTCTGAGGGCTCACACTAAGACTCTAAACTATCTAGTCCGTGAGCTGCTCTTCGCCGAAGAAATTAATTTATTATGGCATAAGCTTTAGTTGATACTATCTACTTCATCAAATGCAGTTATTTTTAACATATGTTCTCTTTAATGTAATAAATGGCATTCCATACATGACCTTTCTTGCATCTATGTGCAGAAGCACATATGTTCTAATTTTAATTTTGTCACATAATTCTCACACTGATGTCTATAAATGAGGTTATAGATTAGAACCCTATGTAAAAAGGAGTGTAGCAGTTGCTTATTGAAATTCTGTGGAAGAGTTGGGAAAATCAAACTGTTGTACCCCCAAACAAATATGATTGGGTGTTATCCATGAGTTTGGTTCCTGATCAGCAGTAGTATAGAAACACAGAGATGGAAAACATTGCTCTCTAGACTTAAAACCCCAGAATCCATGGCCAGCATAGCTAAAAGTTAGAGGCTGTGAAAGTTGTGTGTCTGGAAAACCAAGATCTTTTCAAACTGTGCTTCTCGTTATATAAGGGCAGCTCTATCGCATTAGGAAAAGTGTAGGAGCTGGAAGGGGATGTTAGGAAGCAAAGTGTTAAAAGACAGAGCTTTTCGTTCCATGTGACTTCACCCTTGCCTGCAGGTCCAGTAGAAGGCACTATCCCATTGCCACTGTTAAAGTACAATTTAACTGTCAAGTCAATATGCTTCTGTATATGGAAACCTATCTTCTTCTTTATCCCAGGCAGAAAAATGTCTTTTGCCTAATGTGCCTCCTCTAAAGGACATGCCTCAGTTTCCACTTCTTCCCCTGTTCCTCAACTAAAAGCAGCAGAGAACTGAATGTAAAGCTCAGAGGTGTCACAGGAGTAATTTTTATATTTCCAGGAGGTGTTGTCTATATGGGTCTCCTTGGGAATAAGAGTCTATTTAGGAACAAGGGGAAAGATTGAGAGATGATCAGTTCATGTGGGGCTGCATCGTCTCTTAAGAAACTGCCCAAATCTGGCATGACTGAATAGAGCGCACTTTCCCCAGAATCTTCTAATCTGTAGCAGGCAAAACTCTATGTAATATTCTGCAGACTGCCCATTTTGCCTCCCCCCCCAAATATTGAAAGTATCATGGTCACATTTTAATTATATACCCTGTTCATGTGGAGTCAAGCAATTGCTTTGCAGCTTATGGCCTTCAGAGTTTACTGTTTGCGTCATATATATGGTGGCAACTTGCAAAAAAAAAAAAATGATGATGAGAACAAGTAAGAAGTATGTACCGGTATGTCTAAATTTGTTGCCCATATCATCATGAAGGCTTGCTGCAGATGCCTTAAAAATAAGTTGCTGTTTTTATATGTCGTCCTAATGCTGGCCACAGAAAGCCAGTGTAAGTAGGAAGAACTCTTTGACACTTCATGATGATGGCAGAACATTAACAAGTCTTCAAGAAGGAGTTCTGTAACTCATGCTATTTCTGGATAATGCTGTATCTTGCTTGATGGAAAACACTGTATCAGGAAACAAAAAATATTTTCTGCACCCTGCATCATTTTAATAGTGTTGGACCTTTTGAACACACTTCCTTATGATTAAGTTAAGATGAATATTTTATTTCATATATTCATGATTTGAAGAGGCAGAAACTGTTCTTTTATCAGTATGTACAGATTTCCTGAGTGTATATTCTGTGTCTCTCTAGTTTATTTTAGGACAAGATTCCACCC
This sequence comes from Gambelia wislizenii, assembly GCA_030847615.1. Classification (NCBI taxonomy): domain Eukaryota; kingdom Metazoa; phylum Chordata; class Lepidosauria; order Squamata; family Crotaphytidae; genus Gambelia; species Gambelia wislizenii. Next base: position 133,783,614 of record JAUMIR010000006.1, on the reverse strand, counting down.
ATCCCCCACCCCACCTCCAGGCTTAGAGTATTGATAATTTTGAAAAAGTTACTAGAAAAGCAACAATTACTGCTGAAACCACTTAAATGAAACTATAATAACTAAATGCACAATTGAAACATCTTCAGAAAGTTGCATACTTAACAGGAAAAACTGGTACCAAAGCATTGATTTTCTCTCCTGAGGCATTTTATATAGCTCTATTTTCTGTCAGTTATGGGGGTGTGTATCATTCCTCATAAATTCAAAAGCTGCTTTTGAACAATGAGTTCCTTTTATATCTAACCCAGTATTAGCAGTTACCAAATGTTCTAAATCATGTCAGGCCTCAGTAATTGGCATAATCCAGATATGTTCTTGCAGTATGGTATTTGCCCTTTCAGGGTTCCAGGTTTCTCTTAGGCCCCACCCCCATAAAGATGAGTGCTTTAATCTATGTTTAAATTTAGGACTTTATCAGACAAGCCTATAAAAATGTTCTTTGCCACCATATTTTACACCATTTGTGTGCCAGCAAAAACCCTTTTATATCAAATGTTACTGTGCTAGCATGAAAAGCAGCCTCGTACTTCCACATTGACAGGCGAGCGTGATCTTGGTGGTTTTCCCAGGAAGATACAAGTGTGGTTAAAAGTTTTTTTTTTTAAAAAGCTAGATTAAAAACCAAAACAAACACACAAGCACTGAAACAAAGTTAAAAACTTGCCCGCAACATGGGGAGGTTCACAAAAAGAGTGTCTCATGGCTAGTTTTCATGTTCCCACCCAGAAGTGTTCTGGCAGGGATCGCCATTGATGCTGGATTCGCACCAGCAGAACAGGGTGCAGTTTCACATGCTCACAATCATGGTAAAAAACCACCACGGCTGATCTGTTGATGGCTTGGCCCATCAATAAAAAAGAATGCCTTATTGACCACACAAAATCACGAAAGCACAACATTGTGTGATATGGGATTTCCAACTGAGAAGAGAGTCAGGAGCTCTTCCACCACCTATGTGGGTCTGACTGTGGCTACTGGCAATTCTACCAGGTGAGTTGTTGTCCCAGCTAATGGTGCTGGAAGCTCCAGCAAGGGGCTGGAGCTAGTGTAGGCGTTTTTGCTCCCAGCTCAGTCTGTCTCCCCTGGCTCTGCCCACCAGTCACCACTGGGCATATCTATCTATCTATCTATCTATCTATCTATATCTCTTGGGTATGTTTCCTTTCCCAGTGTGCTGATTGGCTGTTTAGGAAACATACCCAACAAATCCCTCTCACTCCCTCAGTCATCACCACCCACATTCCCTCTCCACCTCACAATCCACTCCTGCCACTCAATCTGCATCTACACCCCCAGCTTCACAAGGGCTCCTCCCTTAGCCACTCACCACCCACATGTAAAACAGTGCAATAACCTTTACAATCTCCTATAATGATGTATGTTATGCTGGGTACAGCTATCCTAGTTGTTTTATTAAAAAGAAAACTGAGTTGGAACTAAAGTGCCAAATGGATTGACTATTGAACATAATAACTTGGATCAAAAGATTCTAGTGCAGGAGAGAGTGTGCATCCATTTATGCAGAGGAAATGGTGCTGATTTCCCAAAAGTCATTGTGAAACATCAGCCTGCCTTCTGGAGCCAGTGCAAGAGGATGGAGAGGGAGATAATGAGGGATTCTTTCCTTGCAAGATTGGGAGTGCATTCTGCTAGTGCACTGGGATCTTTAGATTCCAGGTGCTCAGAGGAGATATAAGAATTTTGAATGTTAGTCTTAAAAAGAATTAGTTACTGTTTCAAGCCCCCTAAAACGAATTGGTTACCATCGCAGCTGCAATTTAAATAGTAACATAGTGCTTTCCTGTTCCACAAAAGAAATTAAAAATAATTGAATGCTGCTAAAATTCAAAGACATAACTGTGTTAGTCTGGAATATCAGTATGCAAAGGGACCTTGTAGCACCTTTGAGACTGATAGAAGTTGTGGCGTAAGCTTTTGTAGACTGAAGTCTACAAAAGCTTATGCTACAACTTCTTTCTCTCAGTCTCAAAGGTGCTACAAGATTCCTTTGCATACTGAATGCTAAAAGTCCCTAAGCTAAGGTAGAAAATGTACTGTCCCCAATATCCACCTTCTTGCCACAGTATTTCCAGAAGTTGTGTAGAAGAGTAGTAGTAATCCTGGTTTGTTCATACTTTGTTGTGTTAAGGTGTGTTTGGGAATACAGTTTTCCACTACAAGTGCAGTACATCAGCAAATCGAGAATTCACAGGAGAATGGAGCATTGGGAGATAAAAGGCTTATATTCAGTGTTGCATACAAGAAGAAGGTTAAAAAAACTAGGTATGCTTTTAGTGTTGAAAAATAGAAGATTAAGGCAGGGATTTAATGGAAGTCCTGAAATAACCCAGTGGTGGTAGCATCTGTGTTCTTGCTCTTGAAACTAGCAGCATAAGAAGTAATAGGTTTAAATTACCGAATGGTACATTGGAGTTTACTAAGGACTTAACACATTATTGTATGCAAATGACTATGACACAATCCTGGAATAGATGTTTTTGTTGTTGGCAAGAAAATCCAGTTTTGTGTGAGAACAATTTGGAGGAGAGAATAAGTTAGGGAAAGGATTATGCTTCCCTATATCCTCCCCAGTCCAGAACCCCCCTCCCAATGCCAGGTATACTTTGCAAAAGTAAATAGTAATGTTTGAATTACTGTGGAGAAATTTTGAGATTGTGATGTGGAATCTGATCTGATTGGATTGGAGAAATGGTAGGCAGAAAAATGGTTAAACTTTCCTTTTGCCTCCGCTTCTCTGATCCAAACCATCTCTTAAAAGTGGATTAAAGAAAAAGCAAAACATATAAGTTGCCCATTGGATCCTGTTACATGGATTTGTAGGTATCTAAAATCCCTTTATCCCACTTTATAATGCAGTACAAAGAGGTACAGGAGTGGGGAACTTTGGACCTCCAAGATGTTTTGGCCTACAATTCCCATTCAGCCCCTGTCAGTATGGTTAATGGTAAGGGACCAGGATCCCAAATGTAAGTGCAGTTAGTGAAAGGTGTAACTTGTTCAGGGAAGTTCTCCTAGGTATTTTTGTTAATGGTTGAATAGTCTTCTGATGAGCATGGGTTTAACCTATTTGAGAGCTTAGGTTTATGCTTGGCTATGCTATCAAAAACTGCTCCTGCAGAGAATCTTTCCACCATAGTGACACCCGATTTAAAAGCTGTGTTGTTCATTTGTAGCAAGCCTGTGGAGAGTCTTCCACTCCCTTGGTGTAACATGTAAAATCCCTTGCTGTGCAGACTGTGTGTAGTGTGGTGTTTACATCCTTGACCTTGCTCCATATTCCTGACTGCTTGGTGTGTTTGTGTGGGTGTCTAGTCACTTATCAGCATGCTAACAATTTTTCAATATGTGTATTTGTCTGTGACTTTCCAAGAGAAGACTGTTTTACAGCAGCTTCCCTCTGATGAACGTGAGGTATAAGCGGCTTAAAAAGCCAATGAAAAAAATAGATGACTTTATAAGTTCTTCCCAGATCTTTAGCTCAGCAATTCCATACCTTGTGCTCCTTCCCTCACCATGTGCATAAAAGAACATATAATGTGGGCATTCCATGCCAACATCCACATCATAGCTTGAAAAAGCTACTGTTTTGGGCTACAACATGCAGAATCCCTCAACTAGCATGATTTGTGGCTGTCAGGTACTGGCTTCTTCAGACACAGTGACCAGCAGTTTCAGAGTTAAAAAACAGAGTGGAATCCAGGTGCAGAGGACTTATCAAACCACTCCAGACATGGAGCACATACTCCCCTTTTACAGTCAGACTACATACTTGTTAGCAGTATAGAAAGAATGCAAATACAATTAGTTACAAGGTTACACAACAGAACTGAACTTGGCAGGAAAAGGTCATGTCCTGGACCAATCCTGACAGTGGCTAAGCTTGGAGTTACAGTACAAAGGTGTACCTTGTCCATATTCTGGCCATAAAATAAAAACCTTACTTTATGAACTTTGCTTTTTTGATGAGGAAGAATCATGTAGATGCATGCATGATCTGCTTGGTGGGCCTGTATAATGTATCTTTATGTGTATGTCTAGCCCATGAGAATTGTTACTACCCATGAAAATGTCTGAAGGACCTATAGCTAATTTCTGGAACACTTGACATCTTGCTCAAGTGGGTGTTCTCCTAATACTAAAAGCATGCTCCAAACAGGAAAAACATGTATTTGCTCCAGGTAAGTGCTTTAATTCTCTCTCCCTTCTTCACTCTGTAAATAAGTCATGATGACATTGTAGGAAAAGCTGCTTTCAAGGAGGCAAACAATGGAATATAAATCTTGGGTGCTTCCTCTCAATCTAATGATATAGACTGTTATTTATGTGTCTTATAAATAATTCATGATGTGCTTCTGGAAAAATAGCTCAATCTGAAAACCTATCCTCAGCATTAGAGCCAGGTTTTGTAATCACTCATTTCAGAACTGAGGTACACATTTCTGGACAGTGTTCTATCTAAAATTAATTACTCTTATTGTGAAGACAAGATCTTACTTGGTTGAGAGTTATGTTTGTCCAGATTGTGCAAGTCCTAAAAGTTGCTTTCTAATTTCAGATAACCAAAATTGAAGATATAAACAAATGGCTTGTATTTTATAATTTTGAACAGGATTTGTTACACATCATGCCTTGGCTCATAACTTTTTAAAATTATGTTTTTGATGCTCCTTTATTTTGCTTTGCAATTTTTTTTGCCTTTAAGATTTATAACCAGATTTGTATGTGATACTGCATTGTGAATGAACAAGAAGGGAAATTGTACTGAATTTTATTTTATTTTTTGCACTTCTGAAAGAAACAGGCTATATACATATTTTCTGGAAGGACTTTTTTGTTAGAAAATGAATAAAATATTTGTAAACAATTTCAGGAGACTCTTAAAGATAATTTCTGTTTCTTCTTTCTCTAAGCAACTGGTGGAACTTTTGATATTTTGGATTATAGGTCTTTTAGTTACTCACCACTGGTCATGCTGAGTAGTGGTGATATGAATTGTAGGCCAAAACTGCTTGTTTCCACTTTGAAGCTAGCCATACCTGTACCTAGAGAGACACAACAGCATCCAGGTATACTACTTGTAAAATCTCTTGGTAGTCGTATTTATGAAGTTAGATATCACTTAAGATGAAACATATGCAGTCTCTATACTTGAATCTATACATTTATTATAGGAAGAATTAATATGAATATTATGTCTTCCACCAAATATGTGTTTAAACACTTGGTCAGTTTATGTATGTTGTAGCAGAGAGTAAGAAGGCAAAATTCATGCAGATTTTATAGAATATGGAGTATCCCCCCCCCCAATGCAAATAAGGAAAAAGTAAGTTTTGAAGCTGTTTGAGCTGGCTTTTATTTGAATGCAGAACCAATTCAAAATCCAGCCTTTAGTAATGAATCACTTCAGAATGCTGTATTTGTGTGCATGCTCATGTTCAAATGTTCCCTTATGATCCATCTACCCACCCACTTTATTCTTATCATACTTCCTCCCAGAACCAGGACTGAAGGTTGATATGTCACCCTATTGAATCCTCCCTGGAAATGAAAGGCTAACACTTTAAGGGAAAGAATTGTGGAATTGGCTGTCTTTGTAAAAGCTGTTTTATAATGCCCTGATTTTGCTCCTTCTTGGATTGTTCCACTTCCAAATGGAAGTAGGGGGACCCCCTGATTAAAAAGAACATTCATTTTTCATGGAAAGGCACCATGCTAGGGAGAAAATACTAGCTCCCATGTCAGGGAGAAAATATAATCTTCCAGACATGTTAATTTTCTTCATATGGCAAATATCTGAGCATGATTCTGAGCACTCTGCTGGAACTAAATAATTTAAATAGCCGGGACAATTCAGCAGTATGGAAATCATTGTACCTTCTATCATATTCCAAGAATATAAGCATTCAGAATTATGTAATAACTGGCACACATCTTTAGATGTAGATATTAGTAAAGGAGAGAGATGGTTAATATTGGCTAAGGTTTTGCAGAATGCTTGGGGTGCTTGTAAATGTGTAATAGCAATTAAATGTGGTATTGCTTCAGTGACTTGTATTTGGGAATACAAGACTAATATGTCATTCTGAACAATCCCATATTAAAAGTAACTGATGTGCTATATTCAGCTGTGTTAGGGATTTCCATACTTAACTACAGTAATTCTTTGGCCTCAATAATGCAATAAATAAAAACAGATTGGTTCACTTGAAATTCAGAAGTCAAAATGAAAGTTATTCTTGCATTAAAACAGTTTGCAAAGACATAATACATCCATGCTTTTGCTATCCAGATTCCAAAAGTAGTAAGTCCAGACCATTTAAAAATGGCAAGGTTTATGCAGTTGCACTGGGCCCAGGACAGAACCCTGTGGCACCCCACTGGTCACATCTTTCCAAGACGAAGAGGAGCCACTGCTGAGCACCCTTTGGGTTCGGCTGGTCAACCAATTAACAGTTAACTTGTCTAGCCCACATTTTACAAGCTTGTTTGCAAGAATGTCATGGGGAACCTTGTCAAAGGCCTTACTGAAATCAAGGTATGCGATATCCACAGCATTCCCTTCATCTACCAAGCTGGTGATTTTATCCAAAAAAAAAAAAAAAAGAGAGAGAGAGAGAGAGAGAGAGAGAGAGAGATCAGATTAGTCTGGCATGACTTGTTTCTCTGAAACCCATGTTGACTTTTTGTGATTATGGCATTGGCTTCTAAATGTTCACAGACTCTCTGTTTAATGATCTGCTCTAGAATCGTCCCTGGTATTGATGTCAGACTAACTGGACGATAATTGTTGGGATCCTCTTTTCCCCCCTTTTTGAAGATGGGGACAACGTTTGCCCTCCTCCAGTCTGCTGGGACTTCTCCTGTTCTCCAGGAGTTCTCAAAGATTATTGCTAATGGCTCTGAGATTACATTTGCCAGCTCTTTTAATATGCTTGGATGTAGTTCATCTGGTCCTGGAGACTTAAATTCATTTAGATTAACAAGGTATTCCTGTACTACCTCTTTGCTTATTCTGTGCTGGATTTCCCCTATTGCGTCCTCTGTTCCATTATCCTCAGGTTGGTCCCCCTTTTCCTTTTCTGAAAACACTGAGGTGCCAGTTACACGACAGAAATTGTCGCGGTGCCTACCGTGACATAGTGATCACGAATCCGTCCCTCGCTGTTTATACGATTTATGTCTCTGATCTGGATATCCCGGGTGGTCCCGTGACTGATATTTACACGTCCATAGTTCCGGTTTTGTTTAGGTTTTTAATTTTTTTTTTTTGGCTGTCAAACAAAGATGCGATTACTCGTGTTTTCACAACCTCGGTGACGCACTTCCTTTAGAGTTCCGTGCCACAAGCGATGATATTGGCTGGCTGGGGGGGGGGAGAGAGAGGGGGGCAGAGGTTTGTTATTCCCCCTTGCTTCTTTAACATTTTAACCCTTTCAGAAGAGGCAGAAAGCATTTTGAAAGATCCAGACAGATCTTTCGCTCAGACGCAGGGGCTTTCCTTTTGAAATCAAGCTGAGTGCTTTCCTTTTGAAATCAAGCTGCTTGGGTTTCCTCTTGCCTCTTTAAAATATTAACCCCTACGGCTGCAGAGATTTCAAGCGGCTATAGGCAGGCGTTTTGAAAGACAAAAACACAGAGAGGGGGAATTAAAGGGTGCTAATTCGCTCAGAGGCTTGAATATTTTAATGTGCCAGGGAGGTGACCAAGGCAGGGGATAAATCGGCTACTACGATCTCTCTGTAACATGCAGTTGAGGAAAAGGTAAAGCTGAAGGGTTTGCAGTGTAGAAATCCATTTTAAAAGGTGATTGAGTACAAGCACGCACGCACACACACATCAACCTTCGTGCAGCTGGAAGGGATGCCTTTGTTTTCGGCTGGTGAGGCTGGATCTGTTGAACGGGTGACTGACCCCTCCTTTTCCGGTCCCTGAGCTCTAAGCCCGCCCCCAGTCACCATTTCCGGTCATCCCAGTACCGAGACTTTTTGTCCCACGCTGTTTACATTTCCGATTTTCCGAATCCTCCCGTGACTTTTTTAAAAACTGGCACAAACCGCGGGACTGGAAGTCCCGCAGGTTGAGGGATAAAAGGTGGCCCCCCCTTCCGAAAATCACGTACCCGACCCGATGTACGTGTAAACTGCCAGGGATCGACACGAATTCTTCCCAGGACATTTTCATCATGTAAACGGCCCCTGAGTCAAAGAAGGTGTTGAGTAATTCTGCCTTTTCTCTATCCCTTGTTAGCATTTGCCATCTTCTCCATGTAGTTAGTGGCCCTACCATTTCCTCCTTCTTCCTTTTGCTGCAGACATACCCCAAAAACCCCTTTCTATTGTTCTTAACCTCTCTAGCGAGCCTGAGCTCATTCTGTGCTTTAGCTTTTCTGACTTTACTCCTACATGAGTCCGCTATCTGTTTGAATTCTTCTTTGGTGATTTCTCCCTTTTTCCATTTCCTGTACATGTTCCGTTTAACACTTAGCTCTGTTGAAAGTTCTTTAGTCATCCATCCTCGTTTCTTGAGACACCTCCCATTTTTCTTCCTCATTGGTACTGCTTGAAATTTTGCCTTCAGTATCTCCCATTTGAGAAAGTCCCATCCATCTTGAAGTCCCTTCTCTTTTAGTATTCCTGACCATGGGATCACCCCCAGTACTTGTGACATTCCTCCAGCTGTCTACCTCCTGTGCGTTGAAGTGACCCTCTCCTCTGCAGCAACTTCCTCTGTGTGGTCCCCATCCAAGACTGTTCGTTCTGTTCTGTCCAGGAAAACCTCTTGCTCACGAATATGGAGAAGTGTAGCTACCCAGGTCTCCAGCTGCTGGACTTTCTCCTTCAAGAGTGTTACTAACTTGCACTTGGTGCATGTGAATTTCCCCACATCCACTCAAAATGGCTGCCAAGAAGCTGCTCTCCTTCTTCTCCCTCTCAGGGCTCCCGCGTCTGGCAGGGGATGATGGGCTCGCTCACTCCTCTTCTGCCTCTGCTGCCATCTGGGCTTGTCGAACAGATATTGAAAGTATTAGAATAACTATAATAGAAACATACTAAGTAAAACATTTTATTATTTCAAGAAGCTTAGCAATGCACCACAAATAAAAATTGGGACATGTGTGACTAAGTGACATCAGGGTGTGATCAAGATGGCAATAGTAGTTAAATGAGGAAGAACAAACAAACCAGGGGAGATAGCAGCAGTTTACTTTTGTCTCCTTTAATGAGAAGTACTCATTTGTCTTCTCCTCTTCTCTCCTCCCCCTACTGAGCTAACTGAGTGCAAATTAAAGGTTTTGTACTATTGAGTTTAGTTTGCAGCAACCAAAATAAGCCGAGGACAAAGGGGGAGGGGGAAAGAAAACCTGAGACATTTAAAAAGTAACTGAAAAACGGGGACAACTGAGGATTAATTGGGACTGCCCTTGCCAAATTGTGGCACTTGGAGGGTATGCACCATGGCAGCTCACATTTTGAACATAGGTAACGGTACTGTACAAAGATGTTGTCAACTAAATGTTTTTTATTAAAGCTTCATGAATTGCAGGAATCATATGTTACAGAAACATATTAAAGGAATGTAACTGAATAAGCTTTCCTTCGTTGTTAGTACAGCCATATGGGCCCTGGATTGTCCTGATGTCTGAGGAGGTGATGTGAGCCACAACTTTCCTACTAACTTCTTCCCCAAAATGGAAAGAAAGCATTTCCTTGAAAACACAAAGCTAGTATGGCTCACTACCACTGAAGGCCTTATGGCTTGCCACTTAAAGGGGCAGCATGCAACATTATGTCCCGTTCCCTATGTGCATGCATTTGATTTAGTGGTAGTGCTAATTCTTGTACATTTGTGGCTTATGGTGTTTTGAGAACTGCAGCAGATACAAGTGAGAACAGCTATTTGCTATTCTCTCTTATGATCTTGTCAGGAATTTTGTTAAGCTACTTTGAATGCCACTGGATAGAAAGGCGGTCTATCAGACTTTTAAATAAAATGAATTTGCAGACATCTGTGCTGCATAAAACCCATATCATGAATGCTGGTGCATTGCTCTCTATGTTGAATTCACTTGGAGTTTGAAAGTGGATTTAATTAAGTTTGAAGACTAATATATTTTGATACAGCTGCAGGATAGTTGCAGTACAAATCACTAGTGAGTCATGTACGCAGCTTTCAATCTCTTTGAAAGTAAAAGAAATGCTGTAATGATGATGATGCATCTAAGGACATGGTTCAAATAGGTTTGCAGATTTTATTCAAGTAAGTATTGAGGCACTCATATTATATACATATATACTGCATCTTCTCAAAAATCCCTCATCACAATACTTTCAAAACCACACACAGAGTCCCCAGATGGGCTTCTGTTTGCTTATTGGATTAAATGTCCAGCTGGTTGTACAAAACTTCCAGTTTGAAAATAGACTTGACCTTGTTCATTATGATCAGTGTTGTTGAAACAATAAGCCAATAATCAAAGAGTTTGCACAGCTTGGGAAGGGTGTTAATATTGAAGTTTCTCAGCTTAAAGTTTTTGTTCTGCCTGAGAACTACTTTTAAGACTTGATTCATGCCATTTTCACGTGAAAGTGAAAATGGAGCCTACTCACCTTTTGGACATTACTTAAGAGTTTTTCTTATATCTGCCATCATATATATATACCATAAAGTAAGCTCTTAAGTCATGAAAACTCATATGCCACAAAATGTGTTCATTTTTAAATAATCTCTTCTGTGTATTCTCTATCCTTTCTTCCTAGCCCATTTATTGCCTGCTCCAAACATGTCCCAGAGCAAACTTTGTCATGAAATTAAGAATCTGCTCATCTCTCCAAAACCCATGTAAAATTATTTATAACATGGAATTTGATTTGATCAGAAATAAATACAGTTGTCCCTTCATATTTGCTGGGGTTTGTTTCCAGGAAACATCCCCCCCCCTGGATACCAAAATCCATGAATACTTAAGTCTCATTATATGCAATGGCATAGCAAAATGATGTCCCTTATATAAGATGGCAAAATCAAGGTTTGCTTTTTGGATTATTATTTTTTTAAATAATATTTTCAAGCTGTGAATCCTTAAATCCGTGGGTACCAAATCCACGAATATGGGGGGACAACTGTATTTCTATTCTCTGAGGGGAGGGGATGATACAGGTCCTTAGGTATGGGTTATGTCAGTCACCGCCCAGGTGGAAGCAGGAAGTTACATCTGGTCTTTGTAATTCAAATGTCTTTGTCTCCTCCATCCTGAGTCCATGAGGCCATTTTTAACTTCCTGCTTTGCCCAGACAGACATAGGAGAATCTCCTCCATCTAGTTTTCATCCTTTGTTCCTTATTTCTTTATTTTCTTCTCTACCTTCCTTCCCCTCTGCCTCCCCTAAGCCTCTTTTTTTCTCCCTGTTCCTTCTGCTGATTTAAGTCTCCCTCAAAAACAAAACAAAAAAACCCTTTCCTTCCTCTTCCCTTGTGGCTCCTTTCTCCACTGCTCTTCTCAGCCCCCCTCCCTTTCTCCTTTTCTTTTCTCCTCCTGCGGCTCTTTCCTCCTTCAAGCAGCAATGGGAGGCAACAAGCCAGCGCAGGAGATCCCCTAGCAAGCAGGGAAAGCCTCTGGAGCGGCGGGGTATGTGTGCTCTGGCCGCTCCCGAGGCCATCCCAGGCGGCCCAGATGGAGCCATGCTAGCCTCTGCAGTCTCTGGCAACTCCCTCCCGATGGTCGCCCAGAGGGATGCTGGGCGAAATGCCTCCCTGGCCATTGCAGCAGGGTGTCAGAACAGGAAACCTCAGATAGGCTCTTCCAAGGGGATTGGTACATCTATCTGCTCAACAAGATCCTGACCATGCTGGAAATCCCCCCTGACCAGGAGCAGACACCTTGAACGTCATCCACCAGCGAGAAGGTAGTAGCAGTGATGTGCACCACTCGCCCAAAGAAACCAGAGCTTCCTTTTCCAGAGACCTTCTGGAACCTGGTAACCGACGAGTTGAGCAGGCCCTCCCTGGGAAGGGGGGGCACCACAGTGGCCCAGAAGTACTACAGTACCAGCCAGCACCACCTCGATAGTCTGAAACCACCAGTAGTCGACAAACCAGTTGCCTGTCTGGTTTCCAATTTTCTGGCTCCTAAGGAAGGTGAGGGCTCCCTGAGAGACCCGGATGAAAAAGGGCTAACACGGCTATCAAGAAGGCCCACGAAGCCACGGCCCTGGGGGTGAGAGCCAACCTGGCTATATCCCTCTTCTCTTGAGCTGCCATCTTTTGGCTTAAGGAACTCATGGACGTGCAAGACCTGGACCCGAGGGTACTTCACAAGACACTCCTGAGGTTTTTATGCACCCCCTTCTTCACAGCAGACACAGCTCAAGATGCCATGATCTTCTCGGCTCGAGCCGTCAGAGCCCTGATGCTAGCCAGGAGATCAATATGGCTGAAATACTGGCAAGTGGATGCCCCCACCAGAGCAGCTCTTGCCTCCACCGCATTCAAGGGTCTCAAGCTTTCAAAACTAAAGATAAGAAACAGGCAATGCCCTCCACTGTCACGAAATTGAACAAGAGCAGAAGATGCCTCTTTCAGACCTCCTACTCCTTTTGTTTCTCAAGAGGATTTGGGAAGCAGAGGAACTACAGCTCCTTTCGCCCTGCCTGGGTCAAACCAAACTACGTCATCAGACAAGCTTGAGTGGCCCAGTCAAATGCCAACAGAAGGGGGACCTCCCAGCAACAAAAGGGAGGTCCCCACCAACAATCCTGACTCAGAGTCACCCCCAGTGGGTGGCAGGCTCAATCTGTTCCTTGAGACTTGGTCAAACTTGACATCAGACAGGTGGGTGATTGCCATGATAACCCACACTACCGGATCGAGTTCGACGCACGACCAAGGGGCAGATTCCTTCCAGCCCCAATGCCCAAAAACCCACGAAAAGCAAGGGATCTATCAGATATCACCTACGGGACATTGCCGCCATAGAAGAAGTTTCAGAATCTCAACGTTTCTCAGGGGTGTACTCCTTCTTCACAGTTCCAAAGAAGGATGGCAGCCTTTGGTCCATCTTGGACCTAAAATACACCAACTCCCATGTTACCTACAAGCGTTTCAGGGTGGAAACTCTCATGTCCATCAGGGAGATCCTACAGCCGGGGGACTTTCTAGTGTTCCTGGATCTTTTGAAAGCGTACCTGCTCATCATGATTCATGAGGACAGCAGGCAATATCTCCACTTTGCATTCGGGGACCAGCACTTCCAGTTCAGAGCCCTTCCCTTTGGCCTGGCCTCGGCACCAAGAGTCTTCACCAAGGTCCTGGTGGAACTAATTGCCAACCTAAGGTCCCAGGGAATCCATCTGTACCCTTACCTGCACGACATCCTACTCAGGGCCTCCTCGTTGGAAAAGGCAGAAAGGGATCTTAAGATCAAAATCTGCTACCTGCAAGATCACGGTTTTCTGGTAAATTTCAAAAAGAGCAGCCTGTCCCCTGCACGAAGCATTGTCCACCTGGGCGTGCAGATGGACACCCTCAAATCTGAGGTTACCCTCTTGTGGGAATGGCAGGTGGTACTTCAGCGGGAAGCATGCACAGTCAGGTCTCAGAGGACAGTTCCACTATCCTCGCTGGCCAGGCTTCTGGGCCTAATGATTTCGGCGATCGAGGTGGTTCCCTGGGCGCGTTTCCACTCCAGACCACTATAGGCCTTCCTCATTCCCTATCAGAAGGAGATCACGTTAAGGAGGTTCCTTCTCCTTCTCCTACCTCAACAAGTGAGGGACTCGTTATCCTGGGGGACCAAGGAGAACTCAATATCCAGGGGCTCCCCGTTCATGGTTACACACCCAGTCCTGGTTACCTCGGATGCGAGTCTACAGTGTTGGGGGGCACACTGCCAGGGGCAAGTGACTCAAGGGCTCTGGACCCCACAGGAACAATCGCACAGCATCAACTGGCTGGAGTTCGGGCAGCACGCTTAGCCCTCCTACACTTCATGCCTGTCCTGAAGAACTGACATGTCATGGTAATGACAGACAACACCACAGCCTGTTCTTACATAGCAAAACAGGGCAGCTCGAGATCCAGGTCCCTACAACAAGAAGTGGACCTTCTATTCCATTGGGAGGAGATGACAGTGTTGTCTCTCACTGCCCAATAACTTCAGGGGGACCTCAATCAACAAGCAGACTACTTGAACAGGAACCTGGTTCTCCGAGGGGAATGGGAGCTGAATCAGGAGGTGTTCCTCGGAATTCAGGCAAGGTTCGGCCTGCTGGAAGTGGACATGTTCGCAACTCGGTCCAACACAAAACTGACCAGGTTCTTCTCCAGGTTCCTGCACCACAATGCTGAGGGAACAGACGTCCTGCAATCCTGTTGGCCAATAAGCCTTTTGTACTCATTCCCTCCCCTTCCACTCATAGGGAAAGTGTGTCGGATGATCTGCCAGGAGAAGGCACAAGTAGTCCTGGTGGCCCCCCACTAACCGAGAAGACCCTTGTTCTCCAATCTAACGGAAATGGCAATCGAGGAACCCTGGCGCCTGCCACAGAGGGCGGACCTGCTTCACCAAGGACCAGTCCTTCACCCGGACCCAAGCTGGCTACAGTTGACAGCATGGAGGTTGAGCGGCAGGCCTTGAGAGGCCACGGCTACGAGGATTCGGTCATCAACACCTTCCTTTCCTCGAGACGTGTTTCCACCAGGAGAATCTACGAAGCCACTTGGCGGGCCTTCAGAAGATAGTGTACCTCGAGGCAGCTGAACTGCAAGGAGGCTTCAGTGAGGCATGTCGTTGCCTTTCTGCAAAAGGGCCTGGATGCAGGACTCCATCCCAACACCTTGAAAAGACAGGTGGCGGCCCTCTCTGCCTTCATCACAGGCCAGGCCGATACCCGCTTGTCATCGCACCCTCATGTCCGACGTGTCCTGAGGGGCGCCTCTATAATCACCTACTGTCTGACATAGGTCCCTGTCATGGAACCTCTCCTTAGTTCTCTGGCAGCTGATGAGGCATCCCTTCGAACCTCTACGTAAGCTGTCAATTAGGACACTCATCATCAAGGTGGCCTTCCTGATGGCCATCACTTCAGCTAGAAGAGTCTCAAAGCTAGCCACACTCTCGGTGAGAGAACACCTCTGTTCTTTCAGCGAAGACGTAGTGACTCTTCATCCTGACCCGTCATTCAAGCCTAAGATCACCTCCGAGTTTCACGTGTCACAGCCGATTGTTCTGCCATCTTTCTGCCTGCTATCAACGCATCCGAAGGAGAAACTCTGGCACAAATTGGATGTCAGAAGGGCCCTGAAGATTTACATCAGTCGCACGGCCCCCTTCCATCGTTGCAATGCCCTGTTCATTTCCTTTTCACAGATGTCATTGGGAACCAGGGCCTCGCAGCAAACCATCACTACATGGATAAAGGCCTGCATATTTGCGACCTACGATGCAGCCAAACTCCTCAGACCTTCGGGAGTCATGGCTCACTCAACCAGATCGGCGGCAACCTGTGCCGTATTTTCCACCAATGCTTCCCTAGCAGAAATCTGCAGGGCAGCGACCTGGAGTACTCCATCCACCTTCATCAGGCACTATAAGGTGGACAAGTTCCGGTCCGCTGAAGTGACCTTCGGCCGTAGAGTGCTCCAGGAGGTGATCAAGGACTGATTTTCCTTTTCAGCAGTCACTTCCCACCCTCTAGTTCAGTCTAGCTTTGGCACGTCCCATACCTAAGGACCCGTATCATCCCCTCCACTCATAGAATGCCACATTGGTCACTTCCCGTGAAGGTGCATTCTTGAGGGGATGGATGATACGGGTCCTTCCCCACCCAGTGACTGCATCCTAACTCATATCCCGAAGTAGGGCTGCTGCCCTTCATTTTATCTTTGGGGTCTCCAGTATTACTCAATTTCTCCTTTAGTTTGTTTTCAGGGCTTTGCTAGTCAGTAAACTGGCCTCGTGGACTCAGGATGGAGGAGACAAAGAAATTTGAATTACAAAGACCAGATGTAACTTCCTGCTTCCACCTGGGCGGTGACTGACATAACCCATACCTAAGGATCCGTATCATCCATCCCCTCAAGAATGCACCTTCATGGTAAGTGACCAGTGTGGCATTTTTACAACTCCCCTGTTTATAGAAATGGCAATACTATGCTCTTTAAGTAACATTTAAAAATCAATTGCAGTGAGATAAATAGAAAAATGCAGTTATGTAATTAATATGACAGGTGAGGTATGATTTTGTATCAAACTGAACATAATTTCAGGTAGTTTATTGCTTAGTACAGTGTGAGATTCAGTAAAACCTGTTCAATCTGTGCATTATTTTCTCAAAGACAGAAGCTATAGAGGAAGCAGCTGCTGTGTATGACAGCCATTTCTAATGTGTGCTGATGTGGGGCAAAATCCAGTTCGTGTAGCTCCTATGTAGAAATGGTTTGTGTGGGGACATCCTCTTTCTTCTCCATCATTTGCCACTCCATCTTGTTTATTAAGATAATAATTATGGCATCAGAGCTAAACTGCTCTTCTGACTATTGGATAGCTTGTGCAAGTCAAAGTTCATACTTTTCTTTGGTGAAAGGGCAATAAGTGTGACCTGTTTCACATTTCTTATTTCTTTGTGATAGGGCTGCGGATAGGTATAAAGCAGGAGAAGCTTTTATGGTAGGGTTGTGGTGCATGAGTGGAGCTGAACATACAAGTATATTGATATAGCTCCTACCCTTGGGGTACTCCAAGACATACAAATGTCCAGCAACAGTTTGACCCTTGTATCTGTGGGGGTTCAGTTCCGATGCTTATCGCAGATACTGGAAACCATGGATAACAGTAAACACCACTGAAAATAATGGGACCTCTGGTTTAAAATACCGTAGAATTGCCTTGGAGGACCTAGAAAATGTTTAGAAAGGATGCCTCTCTAGACATTTTCTAGGAAGACTCTATGGTATATGTTCTGTTTTGAGTCCCTCAGATAACTGAAATATTGGATATTGGTTCCACAGATATGGGGGGCGGGGTCTGACTGTACTTACATGTCCTTTTTTTTCGTGGAAACTGTTGCAGGCAATATTCTTATCAAATCGCTTTGTTAGAAGTAATTCAGCTTAAATAACTTGATACATACCTTTTAACTGAATGTTGGTTTTCAGTGATGCTGTCTGTCATTGATTCCTCTCTCCCTCACACAAAGGTTCTGGCCATGGGCCAGTACATGAGCTCCTATGTTTTGGTGCCAAAATCTGCAGATTCTTTACATGCTTAGAGTTAAGGTTCAATTCAAATATAGTATACCTTTAAGCCTAAACCTATCTGTATTGAAACATATTTCTGCATGCACTTACTCATCTCATTTTTAAAAAAATCTTTAAAATGGTTTATGATGTTACCAAAAGTAAGATTTACTTTAAATAAATGTACATTTTTTCATATATGCATTTTCTGTATCAAAGATTTTTGTGCTCATAATTTCTGGTGTTCAGCTCTCATACCTTCAGGATTTCAAGCTTTTTTTTTTTAAAAAAATATGTATATCCCTCCTGAATCTATTTTTAGGAGCCACCTCCCCTGAGTTGGCTTCTTCTACAGCCACCTGCTACTCTCTTTACAATTGGTGCATATGTTTCTGTACAGAAGTTGCCTGTGGCTCTTTGGCATGCAAACTACTATTCACAGAACATAAACATAGTGTTCTGTTCCCTTTGTGAGGTAGTAAAAAACTCCCAGCTGCTAGAGAAGCCTTTAGATTTTCTAGTCAACTTTGTCTTGAACAGATTACAAAGTATGTGCATGGTCATGTATAACTTTAGTATTCTGTTAATGGGTGCTGGAAAATGATTAAATCCAGACAGTTCTGGAGCTTGATCTCATGTTTCATGGAGAATAGGAGGAGCAGGAAAGCAGAGGAGGACACAGTCAGCAAAATGAAAAAGGAACACCAAGGAAGGAGCTCAGACAAAGCAGGCAATAAAAGGATCCATTAGAAAAATAAGTGGCTGGGATCATGGCCCCCACATCCTGAAGTGGGCCCCCAGGCCAGGATCCTCCTACCTGCTGCTAAGGTTATGGGCAGTGAGATGCTCTACATAATTTAGGATAAAAATTAAAGCAAGTCAGTTTAAAATCATGATAGCAAAGTAATATTTATATTTATATTTTTTTAAAAAACGAAATGGTTTTACATAATAAACACTTACAATAATATACTGCTGGGGCCTCCTCCTAATCCTGGGCCTGTGCGCCCCCAGGCTAGAGCCCTGTCAGACCCCCTCTTAGGGGGGGCATATCTGGGATAGTGTTGACATGCTGGCCAACTGACCAGCCTATTGTTCACAAATTGGAAATGTTGCCATTTATTTATTTAACATCCTGCCTTTTTCCCAATATAGAACTGAAAGTGCCTTCTTTGGATTGTAGCTAATCTAGAATCTCCCAGTAACCAAGGCCACTGGCCTTGATTGCTGGAGGGATTCCAAGAACTGTGGTCCAAATAAGTAACTTTCCCAAGCTCTGCTGTTATTTGACTGTGGACAAACATTCCACAGAACCACAATGCTGTTGATTCTTGAAGAAATAGATGATTGTGTAGCATGGATACCTCTAAAAACTATGCTTGGTTTTTAATCATTGCTATTATTTGGGTTTATTCTTTTTTTTTTAAGTAATAGTAAACTGACATTGGTGTTCTGGGATGAAGCTGAACAGAAGAACTGCTTTGTAAATATAACACTTAAATAATTAGCTTTGTTTCATGAAAAAGCAAGATCTATAGTTCTACTCACTATGTCACAGTGAATAAATCCTCACTCATATTCTTCTGATGAATATATTAAGCACTAGCCTTCCTTAGCACCAGTGAGAGGCTGTGGTAGCATCATCACATAGGTGCAGAACTTTTGAGATGCTCCTAGCAGTTCAGAGATTTGTTATGTGCCTTCAAGTCATTTCCAACTTATGGCAACCCTATTAAGGGGGATTTTCTTGGCAAGATTTATTGGAAAGGGGTTTTTTTTGCCTTTGCCTTTCTCTGAGGTTGAGAGCATGTGATTTACCCAGGGTTTCCATGGCTGAGCAGGGGTTGGAACCCTGATCTCTAGAGTCATAATCCAATGCTCAAGCCACTACACCACACTGGGTCTCTAGTTCAGGGATGCACAATGTCAAGCATAAATCTTGGTTCTGGGAGCTGGGAGCTCAGGAAAGAGTGGAGTGTTGACCCAGCAGTTGCAAAGTTAGTTCAAGGGGTTCTTTAACAATCCCTGTTCCCTTCTAGATTAACATCTAAGAAGAAAAGCAGTAGATTATGGCCCCATGCCATATTTTGACAGTGCCATGCAAGAGCTGGAACAAGACCTTGCTCAAGAAGTAGGGATATGGTGTCTAAAATTTCTTTGGCTTCCAAGACTGACCATAATTTGTGAACCCCTGATACTTGTTTGTTTTTGTAATCTGTCTGTGTAAAAATAAATAACTGCAATATTTTTTTTAAGCTCTTAACACATTTAATGTTTTTAAAATACCTGGTCATCTGTTTGAGTGGTCAAATGTCCAGCTTTAATTTCTAACCTCTTGATTCTTCCTCCTCTGTTTCCAGTTTGTGGGTACTGTCACTAGCCTTTGGTGCCTAGAAATAAGTGAAATCACCTTCTGTCAAATATAAAGCCATTGTGAGAGTAGTATCACCTAGTTCATTTGCTATCATTAACTTGGGTCATCTCAAAGATCCTATTGTGTCCTTTGTTAG
Organism: Gambelia wislizenii; assembly: GCA_030847615.1. Lineage (NCBI taxonomy): Eukaryota > Metazoa > Chordata > Lepidosauria > Squamata > Crotaphytidae > Gambelia > Gambelia wislizenii. The sequence goes on along the minus strand of JAUMIR010000006.1, from coordinate 133,763,810 downwards.
GTTGCCTAGTCCTGTCATGCTGCTTGGAAAGAGTAGGGAGACAAGGGAAGCTCGATAGTTAGAACAGTAGTGCTGGAAAGATTAATATGTTGTCATATTAAGCCTAGGACCCTTAATATAGCAACAATCAAGCCAGTGCTGGCTGCACATTTAAGGAGGTAAATACCACAGTGGGCCACAAATCCCCAAAGGCTAAGCATGCCTTTCTCAACCTTTTTATCCTGGAGGAACCCTTGAAATAATTTTCAGGTCTCAAGGAACCCCTGAATAAATATATACTGCTATTGCTTTCTCTTCACAGTCACAATCTCTTGATGAACCCCTAGCAGCTTTTTGGAGAGCTGTAGAGTTCCAGGGAACCCTGGTTGAGAAACACTGCTCTAAACTTTACCATGAAGCAGTTACCACTCAGCACTGACTGGAGCACTGGCTTTGTATGACTTTCCTGGGCCCCTGTCCCATTTTACTTTGCTTAAAGTTCTGTGCCGAGCTTTTGTTCACATTCTGGATTAATTGTTATGTGTCCGGCTAGCTGGCTGATACAGAATTTGTAGTCTGAGAATACGTTTGACTTTGTTTATTGAGGATAATTCTGAAAGTAGTAGTCAATTGCAAATGAATGTGTTTAGTTTTTCAGTTCTGATGGTTTTTGAGCCCAACATTTTTGCTCCTTTTGTGAGTTATCTGATAATGTGGCCTGGTTTGTATAAGGTTAAAAGTCTTATTATAACCAATGGCATAGTCAAATGGCCTTCCTTATATAAAAATGGCAAAATCTAGGTTTGCTGCTTGGAATTTCTATTTTTGGAATGTTTTCAAGCCGTGGATGGTGGGATCAATGGATGTAGAATCTGTGAATACGGAGGGCCAACTGTAATTGGGAATTGTGTGGCACACCAGATGATGTTAGATTGCAACTCCTCACCATTAGCAATGCTGGGTGGGGTCTTGAGAATTGCAGTCCAACAGCATGTGGAGGTCTACATGGTTCCTACACTTGTTCTGATTGTTTACACTAATCCATTTGTATACAACTGTGTGAATGCAGGATCTCTTTAGCTTCTCTCATTTCATCCAGTGAAAAAAACATCCATGAATATTGAGGTAATCTTCTAGAGCTGCATTCCATGAACTGTGTGGTAACTGCAACTAGAATAGAACAGCAACCAGAACAGAAAAATTGATAATTTGTCCTTTTTAAAAATTCTGACCTGAATGCATTCTGCTATTGAATAGCTTTCTGCATACTTTTTAAAGGGTTGTGAAGAGCCCTGAAGGGTGTTTCCAGGACACCAAAAATGGGACCAGTTTGTTATCAACCAATTCATGGGACAAACAGCCACAGTGGAGGGATCTTATTGCCCTCTTACTTTGTTGTGGGATTCCTATAGCTATTTGGTTGACCACTGTGGGATAGTGGAGTACATAGGCACTTGATCTTATCAGGCATGCTATTACACTGCAGACACACACCTCTACCCTTTTAACAGAAAGGTTACACATCTGCACTAGAGTGAAGGCTGTGGCATCACTATGGCTGATGTCACCCCTCCCCCAATGGTGTTAACCTGGTATAGTTCAGCCTCCTTGCACTCCCCCTAGTGCTGCCACTGAGTGAAGGCTCTGAATACTTATGGTATTGCTGAACTATGCAGAATAATTCTGACTGGTTTGGTCATCCTGTTTGTCCATCAGTACAAAGCATGATGTGCTGCAGTTATTTCCAGTGAAAACCATAGATGTTGAGTATTTGCCCCAGATCATGTGGGATAGCAGTCCCTTAAATAGACTCTACATTTCCTGTTTTCCTCTCTTGTTCTTCAGCCATATGACTTTGACGGATTATGACATGTTCATAGACGATACTTCTCTTGCTTTCAGAAAAGCCATCTGTCTTCATGGCACTGTGTCTGACCTTCCCATTTCAAGTTCCATTTCTTGTGTACTTAGCTGAACTCTAGTAGAATTCCCTTGGCATTTCAACGATGTGTTGGGGTAAAAACAGGACATTATTCTTAGTAATTTATCTGAATTTGTATGTTTGCTTTTGACAGAGATTTTTCATAGGCTTATTAAATTCTTACTGTATACAAGCATTGAAGAACAAGGTATTTATTGCCCAATACACTTCATTCAGGATCATTGTTCATCTTCTTGGATCATAAATTGTTATCATTTCCCCCCTTGAACACTGATTCCTTCCCTATTTGAAACATTCAAATTATTGACTAGTGTGTACAGAGAAAAGATTTAATGGAGATAAAAAGATCAAGCAGTCCAAAATATTATTTTAAGAGTACTGTACATCTACCACATATTAAACTGTTAAGAGTCAACATGTTTCATCAAGTAGAGAGGTACCCCACTGGCTGGGGTGTGTGTTTAATGCATCAAAAGATTTATATCCTACCTGAAGGACAGATAACTTAAACTGACCCAAGTGATGGACTGCAGGGGAAGTGTATTTTATCTGTCTTAGGTATACTGCAAGATTGTATAAATCTTTTTATTGGAGAAAAACACCTCTTACCCATGAAAACACCTCATGATAATTCTTGGAATGAAATACTTTGCTGTGTATGGCCATTTGAGCTGATCGTTCCAATTTGGAATGCATCTGATGAAGTGGATGGGAGCCCACAAAAGATTGCGCTAGAAATTTATTTCTCTCTGTGTCAAAGGTGCTACAGGATTCCTTTGCATCTTTTTATGGTGATACACACTAACACAGCTATAGTTTTGAATACATTTCAATTTGGGGAAGCCAAAGTAGTGAAAGAGGCATATGACTTAATGAGCATTTTCTGTCTTTCTTAATAAAACAATTGTCTGACATATTATCGTGAAGTTTATGAATTATTTTACTGCAAAAAATGAATCATAACTGTTTCACAATGCTGATATTTGATTTTTTTAAAAGGTAAAATTTATATTTCTGGCTTTTCTTTGCAAACAAAGATTTAGGAAGGACTCATCCCGCGCTTTCTGCAAGTGCGCTGATGACTAAAAAGGCCAATCCGAGATAAACAAGTCCGGTTGCAGAAAGCACAGCAGAGGGTCTCCTTGGGTGATGTTTCTGGGTTGTGATTCTTCCTGCATTGTCGTTTCTCTTCAAGACTTGTTCGGCGTGAGTTCTCAAATAAGGCTGCAGCATTGTGGATAGTGCGTCTCCATGCCTCCCAATGTGAGGCCAGGGCGGACCATTGTTGCTGATCAGTTTGACTGAGCCTGAGATGTTGTTTCAGGGAGTCCTTGTATAGTTTTTTTGGAGCGCCCCTCTTACGCTGACCCGTGGCGAGTTCACCGTAGAGTACTATTTTTGGGAGGTGATGGTCCTCCATCCTAGAAATGTGCCCTGCCCAGCGCAGCTGTGTTCTCAATTGATATCACCTTTTACAATACTCTGCATACACCAGTCACCAAAACCAGTGTTCATAGAACTTGGGAAGGACATATCCTATCAAGGACTGAATGTGATTTTTAAAAGTAAAATCCTGTGTAAAAAAAATTAAAAGTCTAGTCAGTCTTTAATCTATCAAGAAATAAGGTAGAATCAGGTAGGAGGACTCTCAAAACTTAGTAGGTATAACTTAGTCTGTATAAAACAATAATATAATGTATACAAAAATGATAACAATTAAACACACAATACCAGGGATATGCTATCATCCACCTTAATTTGCTTGATTTAATAATCCCAGGTCCTGAAATCATGCCTGCAACTGTAGGAGGAAGAAGCTGGTTGGGAGGAAGTAACTGATGCATCTAAGAGAATTTATAGTAAAGAGGTCCATTGATGGTTTCAGAAAGATCAATGTTTTATCCAGATGGTATTTCTGCTCTAAACTTGGGGTGCATCCACCCAGCACTTTATAGCAGTCAGATGCCACTTTAAATGCCATGTTCCCATTCTATAGAATGCTAGAAGCTGAGGAGTTAGAATTCTCCAGTGTGCTCTCCTGAACTGTGCGTGTATGTGCTTTCACGTCACCTTCGATTTATGGTGACCCCAAGAATTCCACAGTGTTTTTGAAGGCAATGAATACTCAGAAGTGGTTTTGCCAGTTCCTTCCTCTGAACTACAGTGTTAAGTACTTCACCAGACAACAAGTCATAGGATTCCATAGCATGGAGCCATAGCACTTAAAGTGGTATCAAAGTGTCATAATTGTGTAGTGTGGATACGCCTGTTATCTTCACGAGATATAAAACAAAACAGAAGAATACAAAAAGAATAAACTGCAAGAAAACATTAAGGAAAATTTGCTGAATAGGTGGAAAATCAAAAGGTTTTTGATGGCACAGAATTTTGTTTTTTTAAAAAAATACTTATGCTGAATATATGCTAGAGCAGATCAGGGTTTTTTACTCCCAGAATGCTTCTTCACATTTGTATTCTGTCTTGAAATATCTCTTATTGCCTCCTAGCAACAAATAGTCCTGGTGGCACAGACAATAGGCAATATTTTCCAATTTCAGTCTCCATGCTGTCTAAAACAGGCAGCGATGATGATGATGGCAAGACCAATTCTTTGAGATCAGTTCTTCACAGAAAATTGAGAATGAACTCATAATAATATAATAATAATTTTTTATTTTTAACCCTCCCCTCTGCTCGGCAACCAGGGTGGCGTACAACAGGATTAAAAGAACAGCAAGTTAAAACAATCCTTCCCAATCCTAACCCTCCCACCCCTTAAAACTAAATTAAACTAGTGGAGAATTAAAACAAACATAAAGTACAATACAATATACAAATTACGACAAAAAAATGCCTTCTATTAAATAGAATGCCTTCTATTAAAACTGTTTTGGGACATACTATAGTTTCTGCTGGAAACTATTTTAATCTGTGTGATTTTAGTCTGTGAAGTTTGCTTCAGGAATGGGGGATTTAATTCATAGAATTAAATGAGGTGGGTCAGATGAATTTCCCTTCTCTTCTTACTAATAAAAAAAAAGGGGGGGGACATGCAAATTGAAGTGAGTGTCTCTTTAGAGCTTCAACATTAGAGTTTAAGGCTCTAGTCTAATCTCCTCTGTGCAGGTAGATATAATTCAGAATTGGAAAAATTCACCATCATGGCTCTTTATTCAGGGACAGTGCACATTATTTAAGCTTTCTGTGCATATATTATTGGCAACAAGCATGGTGGAGGCTGGACTGTAGTAATTAACTTTTATATTCACAAGCTGAGGAGTCCAGGGATTAGATGTCAGAATCTATTAATGAATTAATGAAACAATAGAAGGAAGGGGAGAAATAGGAATAGAACAGAGTGAAATGGTGGCAGTGATTTGAGATTCAACAAAAATAGATATTTTTTTTCCAAAGGTAGATTTCTTTCATTCATTTATATTCTGCCTTTCTCCCAAAAATGGGATTCTTGGGATTTAGATAAGCAACTACTCAAAAATTTGCACCAAAATAATCTAAAATTGCATCATGAGAAGCTGAATCTTCTACAGCAGTGCAGTGTAGTGTTTAGAATGTTGGATTGGGACCTGCACACTCCAGGTTCTAGTTGCCACTGAGCCATGATACTCTTTGGGTGACCTTGGACCAGTTGTAATCACTTTTAAACCAACCTGCCTGACAGGGATGTTGTGCAAATAAATTGAGGTGAAGGAGAGCCATGTACACTTCATTGAGCTCACTGAAGTAAAGGTGGGATATACAGTAGGACCCCTGTATCCGTGGGGGATTGGTTCCGGGCCCCATTGTGGATAACGAAAACTGCAGATAATAGCGAATGCCATTGAAAACAATGGTTTAAAATACCATAGAGTTGCCTTGGGGGACCTGGAAGATGGCTAGAGATGACATATTTTCTAGGCAGACTCTATGGTAGCTGTGCTGAAACTGAAACCATGGATAATTGAAACCGTGGATGGTGAATCCGCAGATGCGTGGGTGCTACTGTAAGTGTAACAAATAATTATGTCTCTTCAAGCCATGGAAATGTGGAGTCATCTGGTAATATTACTTACAGATGCAAAATCAGGGAATGGGAGAGCCATGCAGAGCTCTGCTCCTCCTTCCCTAATATAAGATGGCAAAATCAAGGTTTGCTTTTTGGATTATTATTTTTTAAAGAATATTTTCAAGCTGTGAATACTTAAATCCATGGATAACAAATCAGTGGATACGGAGGGACAACTGTATAGTGAAATTCCATGGGGTAAAACAACATCACATATTGTATATCTATCCAGGAAAGGGGAATACTGTATTGCTAGGGGGTAACCCCGTATCGATTCCCCTGTGGTTATAGCCCTGAAGGCTTCCCCTTGTCAACACAGATTTGAACCCCATCTAGTCTTTGTGAGAATACTCACTTAGGAAGAGCTTGTACTGAGTACAGTTAACTGCAAGAACTGTAAAACTAGCTGGATGATTTGTTTTACTTTGATGCGAGTGAAAATTCTTAACCTGCTGACATCTCTTCTAAGTGGAATGCCTTGCTCCATGGTTACCAATCATGAAAACATTGTCTCTGAGGCCAAAGAAGAGTTCCGCACTTCACAAGAGCTGTGGTGCACAAAGGAACAATTTAGGCAGACACAGGATTTTTTTTTATTTTTTATTTTTTTTTTTGCACTTACTGAATGCAGAAGCTGGATTCACTATTAATAAATAGCATGTGCTTCGCTCTGTTAGCTATGTCATTATACCTTTTTGACCTGGAAGAGGAAAAAAGTTGTCATCACAAGGACAAGTGGGCCCTTAAAAGAATTTGCTTGCAAGTATTGGCCGTGACAGGTTTTTAACATTACACACACACATCCAAATTACAGTTTTGATACATAGGAGTTTCTTAGAAAGAGAAGTGAGTTGGCCTCCTTGGGCAAATCACATGGTACTTCTTAACTTTCATATAGGAATATCAAGGAATTAATTCTTATGATTCTTGTGATGTTTGACAAGCTGTGCATTTGTGTGTGTGTATGTGTGTAAAATTGCATGCTCCCTCTCCTTTTTAATCAGATATGAGATCTAAAGGACTGAGTTTCGCTTTTTCTATGTGGAGTTAAGGGGCGATACGATAGCCCTGTTTAAGTATTGAAGGAGTGTCACATTGAGATGGAACAAGTTTGTTTTCTGCTGCTCCAGAGACTAGAACACGGAGCAATGGATGCAAGCTCCAGGAACAGAGATTCCACCTCAACATTAGGAGGAACTTTCTGACAGTAAGAGCTGTTTGGCAGTGGAACACACTCCCTCAGAGCGTGGTGGGGTCTCCTTCCTTGGAGGTCTTAAAACAGAGGCTGGATGGCCATCTGTCGGGGATGCTTTGATTGTGACTTCCTGCATGGCAGGAGGTTGGACTGGATGGCCCTTGTGGTCTCTTCCAACTCTACAATTCTATGAGTTTTCATCAGTATTTTCCTGCATTAGTCTCTGTATCCCTCCCAAAAAGTAATCTTCAGAGGCAGGCAGATTCTCCAGAGTGGCACTTGATAAGTTACAATAGCCTTTTAAGGACTTTTTCAGACAAGGCTTACCGCACAACAAGCTTGCATGAGAGGTACGGCACTGTCGCACAGCAGGGGGTCCGTTTCGGATGCTGCCATCCCTCTCTCGGATTCGTCTGTGTCAGGTCCGTGTACGATTGAAGGCAGCCACACCATATTTTACTCACGGACAACTTCCGTGAGTAAAATATGGCGTGGCTGCCTTCAATCATACACAGACCTGACACAGATGATTCTGAGAGAGGGACGGTGTCGTCCAAAATGGACCCCCTGCCACGCGACAGCGCCGTACGTCTCCCACAAACTTGTTGCGCGGTAAGCCTTGTCTGAAAAAGGCCCCTGTGAAAACGGTTAAGAACAGTGTTGGATTGGTCCAGGGAAGAGATAGGAAAGGAGAAATAATCAAGATTCTCTGATCAGCTTCTGTGATTTTTCTATCACAGGGCTAATGCAAAAAACAAATGCATCTCTCTGTAGACTACATCTTTCCATTACTTTAACCAACAAAAGAGTTGTTTATGGTAAGAACATGGCCAGTGCTTTAAGTGTGATCTCTAAAATCTTCTTTAATGCATTTTTATTAGAAGTAAAGTTCTGATACTTAACAACTGTGTTCCATATGACAACAGTATAGAGAATGATTAATACTACAAATTGAACTACAAATAATTCATTGTTAAAAGTTGCTATATATAGGGAAGCAGTGCAACTAGAGGTCTAGAAGAACAAGGAAAGCTCTTATTCTCCATGGTGGGCCAGTTACCGTATATAGGAGACTGTAAAAAGACTTGGAAGGAAAAAGGGTTTCCTTCCCTTGCTGCATTTCTTAATGAAACACCTTTGTACAATAGAGTTGTTTCAGGTTGAAAGTCATTTCCCTCCACATACAGCTTTAGCTGTTGCCAGCCAATTTATAGACAGGGTGCCAGATCTGATAGATTTAATGGTGTGATATAATCTCGTGTCGGATTGGTTATGTTCATAGATAAAAACTGTTCTGTTTCAGCCGGTTTATGGGCCTATGTGGCACTGAAGTTCCTGCTGCTGGCTCCCGCCAGTTAGCAGACTGCTTGTACAGGACTTGGGAAAGCTTTTAGTGAACCCAGAAGTTGCTTTGATCAGAACTCAAGGGAGCTCTTAAGTAATGGTTTCAGGCCTGTTGAATGCTGAAGCCTCAGATGAAAGCTCTCAGGAATTTGAAAGGACAGAACAGAACTCAGAAAAGTAACTATTGTATTTGGACTAAAGTTTTCTTAACCCCCCTAGTCAGCATGGGCATATTGGCAGGGAGATTCAAGGAGTTGTATTTTGTGCTGCCTCCCTCTCAAAAGAACTTTGCCATGCTCTGAGACAGAGCCACAGTTTGGAGTAGAGTCTTGCAAGTGGCTTTCCTCTGTCCTTAGCTCAAGGCTGACAGGCCACTGAGTAGATGTGAATGAGTTGATGAAGTTACAGGTGCTACATATTTTGTAGTCTTAGCAGTCAGAAACCCCATTCTAAGACCCACACTCACAACTTCACTCATGGTCCTCAGGATGCTCATGGCTTGCTCTCAATTGGGAGTTGGCTTCAGGTTGATGGGGAAGACGATAGAGCCCTTGGAGCAGGCTCCTCTAGACATCTCTCTGAATTAGTTCCCTTTGTTTTTGAGCAGCTGTCTGAAGCTAGAGAGGAATGTTGGTATTCCTAAAACACTGCCAAGGTTCCCCCAAGCTTGCCACTACAGCTTTCATTTTATAGCACAAAACAGTGGTGTGTACTAGTTTGCCAAAAGATTTGCTCTGAATTTTGTGCTTTTACAGCTTGACAGGCAGGTACCGTATATAAAAATGAAGTAGGGCAGCTGCAGAATCTTTGCTGGCCTTAGATATTGAAAAGCTATGGACTTCTATAGATGCTTAAGTCACCAGGATTTCTGCAAACTGAATCATGGACATGCTACAACCTCCTGTGAGTAGTTTCTTTTGGGAGCCTCTAAGCATTAATGTGACTGGTCAGCCAAAATAGTCTTGTAGAATTGCTGTCTTTTGTAAAGTGACATGTGGTTTTATTCATAACTTAAGATTCACAATGACTAGCCTGAGTCAGCAGACAGAGATTCCTTTCATTTTGCTTTGACGTGTTTGAGAGAACTGATTAGTGATGATATTTTTGTGGTCATCATGCCCATCATGCTTAGTATTTTTACAGTCTGAAAAGCACATTGGTTTTGTACAACGTTTATTAGCTCATAGTGTGTACTCTACTTGTAAGCTTATCCCTTAAGTAAATTTAAGGACTTGTGATACTATTAAAAGTTTTATTTCAAATGAATAAGATCAAGCATAGTTTGGCAATTGACAAGGCATAGGGAGTAGATAAACATGATTTCATTGATGTAAAAGGCTCATATATGTTATATTTTCCTCTGTGGAAAAACTGGATATCTGCTGCCAGGTTCAGCTTCCAAATGGCTAAATGTGGCTCTGTCGGCCTGAGAAAAAGGCAAGGGCAAACCCTCTCTGAACAAATTCTGCCAAGAAAACACTGTGATGGCCTTAGGGTCACCTTAAGTCAGAAATGACTTGAAGGCAGACAGCAAAGTTCCCTTACTTTTGAAGGATGCATATGTTTTTTGTGGAATGTCCACTGCTTACAGGTTTGATGTAGGGGGAATTGGTGCAAAGTTGGCATTTCCTGCACAAGACGTGTAATGTTGGATCATTTGTATGAATGAAGCAGAGCTTGAAGTATCTGTGCACAAACTAAATTCCCAATTTCCATTCTTATATGAGTCTGGGACTGGAATGTAAGTGCTGTTTCATTGCATATGCTCATACCTTTGAGACACTTTGTGTCTCAGAGCAATTCATGATGTGAAAACTGCATGCTAAGTCTAGAGCTGGCTGTGTGAGATGACTCAGAGCTGTCAAAAGAAAATTACCCTAAAAAGCTTCAACAGTGTACCCGTACTTTGTTTCAGTTTTCTCCCCTGTTCTTTTTCCTCACTCCTTATCTGAAGGTATTTCCTTGTCCATCAGGCAAAATGCTATTATGAGCAGTGGCAAACATGTGATGAATATTACTGCATGCATATAGTGAACCTTTTGTGGATTTTCCCCTGTTCCCTGAGTATGAAGCATGGGCATGATGCTTTGCTTTTTCCAGTTTTTCACCCTCATGTTTTCTTTTTAAGCTCATGCTTTAGCTATGGCACTGCTTTCCACTGCTCAGCACACTACAGATATGTTTGGACTACAAATCACATGGCCCAGCTAGCATAACCAATGACCACTATAGCTGAGGATAGTGGCAGCTGTACTCTAAAATGTTGGTGGGGGGAAAGGTTAAGAAAATCATGTCAGCTTTAGCGCCATCAACTCAGAACATGTTGGGCTTAGTAAATCACATTATTGGTGTACCTTATGAAGTTTACCATTTAATTATTTAATAAATGTAGAGGACCTAGTGCTTTGTAACCTGTATTTGAGTAAATAATAGGATCACAGTTGTATCCAAAGCTACCCAATTCTCAAGACATCATTGAGATCACTGAGTCTGCAGAAATCAAATGGTGCTGCCTTCCCCCAAATTTTGCTCCACCAAATGATTTCAGATTGAAATTACCATTCTTCCTGACTATTGATCATGTTAACTGGTAAACTTGGAAGTTGTACTTCAACATCTCATGACCCAGGTCTCGGAAAGGCTTCAGTGAAGATCCTTGGCAGATAAATTGCAATCCAGAAATAGGTTCTTTCTTTTTTTTAATTAAAGTACAAAATACAAAAACTTGAAAAGTTACAATGTAACCATAACTCAATATACATAAGATAAAACCATCCAATTAATGCTGTTATGAAAATAATTAATCTACTGAAAGGAGTAGATCTGACCCTCCCACTCCAAGACATGCATTGTAGTTATGAATTTTTAACTCCTTTCAACTCCTTTCAGAAATAGGTTCTTAAACTTAACACAAAGTAAGATATAAATTGAAATGATTGCCTCAAATATTCCACTCCCACAATAGTTAGCAATGGATTTTTTTCATTCTTTGGGACAGTAAAATGTATATGTGCCGCTGGTCAAATTGAAAAGGATCTTCATTTTGTTGTTAATCCCTATGAAGAAAAGCTAAGTGCTGCAAATGTGCCTATGTGAGTGTAAGGCTGCTGCCACACTGCAGAAATAATGCAGTTTAACACCACTTTAACTATCATGGTCCCATCCTATGGAATCCTGGGATTTGTAGAAACCAGAGCTCTTTGACAGAGAAGGCTAAATATCTCACAAAACTACAAATCCCAGAATTCCGCAGCATTGAGCTGTGGCAGCTACAGCCATGTCAAACTGCAATATTTCTGCAGTGTGGCAGTAGCCTATGTCAGAGGAGGGATCGTACCATTAAATTACAATGGACATATTTGGTGAGTCTGGGGGCTAGTTTTCTGCCCCAGGACCCTCCAGGGCTGCATTGACTACTAAACAAAAACAAAAACAAAACAACAAAAACAGTGGTTGGAAATCCACATTGGTTTCGAAAAAGTTAAGTGGGGGGATGTCCTGTGATCTGTTTTAAAAGTATTTTGCCACTCCTGTGGGCTCCTAGAAGAAGAATTTGCCTTTCATGCCAGATTGGGGTAACATAGGGCCATATTTTGCCTACATCTGCGTTAAATCATGTATGCGCAACTTCTGGCTCTTGATAATTCTTTGCATGACCTGTTGAGTCACACTTTTCCCTGCCTTTGGCCCCATTGACCAGCCATCACCAAGCAGAGTAAAAGCAAGACAGATAGAATGGGGAGCAAGGAGCTTACGTAAATTAGTGAGGGGATAATCTAGTTCCTCCCATCTCACCCTCAACCTCAATAAGCAGAGAGGGTGCACTTGAATCTCTCCATCTCTGCACCCTGAAGTATATCTGCAAGCATGCAATGTGTGACCTTAGCCCACCATCTTGTAGCAATGAAGCAACTGAAGCCAAATAATTAGATAGCTTCACTAGTAGGCACAAAGATATGTAGAATTTGTGTCCTAAAGCATCTAATTTCTTCCTTTCTCGGTCAGCGGGAGTGGAATGCAATTTGTGCTGGGGCCTTAGTCCTGGCAGCATGGTGTACCGAGCAGAGTCGGGTGCTCGAAGGGGAATGCAATTGTTGAGGTGTACGTGAACATGAGTGGTGTATTGGAGATCAGGGTTGATGATCCCTCCAGTGGCGAGATTATGGGTCAGTAACTCTGTTGTTACCGTAATAATCTCTGAGATAGTCATTCCAGTATTGGCAATGATGAAAACCCCAACGAGGTGGCGATCAGGATCGGAAATGACATTGTGAATATGACCTGCTCTGGGAATTGGAGAGGCCCTTACCATGATCACCTCAAGGACTGGTGAGGAATCTTGAACCTTGCCCTCAGAAGGATCCTCCTGTAATTGCTCCATCTCCCCAGTACCTGTCCTTACCCTCAGAAACCGGGACAGTGAGCATTTCTGGAGCAACATCCTGATTGGCTGAAACCAGATGCTGAATCTATTGCGACGGATGAAGAGAATGGGCTCGAATTTTCTTTCCTTCCTTCCCCTTGGACTTGTCCAAATCAGGTTTCAAAACCCCCTGTACCAGGAGCGACAATGAAGCCTTGTTGTTGGAGGTACTGGAGTGGCCGGTGTTGCGGTCCAATTCCTGAGCCAGTATCGGGCACTCCAAATCCCGGGAGTGGTCCGAAACCGGGGGCACCAGTTTTGAGCCCGAGTCACTTGAGGCAGATTTACAGCTGGAAGGGTAAGTAAATCTCGGGCTGGCAGACAAAACTTTCTCATAGAGTAGGGCCTTCAGTCTGGCCTCTCTGTTATGCAGGGTCTGGTGGGTGAAGGCTATACAATGCTTACAGGCTAAGGCGTCTCCCCAAGGCATAACAGGCACTTCTTATGGTAATCAGACTCAGATATATATGTGGAACAAATTGAGCATGCCTTTAAAAACCCTGCCAAAGACATGATGAGACAGAGCTAAGCCAAGGAGGCAACACAGAATCCAACAACAGTCCATTTCAAAACCAGGCCACACCAATCCGAATAATACTAGAGTCAATGGGGAGAGCAGAATCGCGTCCAAGAAACAATCTGAGGTCAAAAACGCCAGTCGAGTAACACCAAATCAAGGGACAGAGCAAAATCAAGTCTAAAAAGCCAATCCAAGTCAAAACTGTATCTCTGTGGAAAGTAAGGTCTCTGAAAGAAGGTTCCTTTGTGCTGCTAGTGTGGCGTAAAAAAAAGGATCGGAGGCATTTTGGCAGGAACCACACTTATATAGTGCTGGAGGGGGTGGGCGGGGGCTACTGCCAAAAAGCAGTTATGTAAGGTTTCTGGAAGGTTCTGAAGTGCTCTGTGCAGGTGCAGGTTTTACCCTATCGTATGGATTCACATAGACCATGAAGAAGAAGTTGTATAACTAAGGTAGGGTCAATCTTACCTGTTACCGGTATTTGTTTATTGCTCAGCTAATTTACTGTATGATTACAAGAAAATTGCTTTCATCTGTCTTTAGAAAGTCCAGTATTGGTTCATTCCAAGGCAAAATCTTTTTTATTTTATGAGGCAGTTTCCCATGTTTGGCAATTATCTCCTCTTGATATAACAAAGTGATGCTTAATTTTGTTTATATCTTGTTTTTTGTTAATTGCAACCTGACACCTCCTGGTTCATGTTGGCAACTAAATTTTTGGAAGTCTGTTGGTTCACTTTGGTTTTGGGTCTAAGTGTGTGGGTTTATTTTCCAGTTAAGAAAGGACTGGAATAAAGTATGAAACCAAATACAAACTATGCAGTAGCATGCTAAGCTTGGAATTCCGAGATATGGGTTCAGACCCCAATTCTGCTTAATGCAGTGTAGATGTGTAAAGTGCTATTGCTTAATAATTTGTAAGCCGCTCTGAGATCCTTTGTGGCTGAAAAGTGGGAAATAAATACCCAAATAATTAAATAAATAATGCTGTCTCAGAATTGCTGAGAAATAAGTAAACAAACTAGTTTTTGGTTTTATTCTCAGTGCTATCCCAGTGTGTTCTTAAGAGAAGTTAAGATATCATTGTTTCCTTTCTTGAATATAAAGTCTTGGGAAAAATGTTTGCCATGAAGGAATACGCTGCATTCTAGTGATTTGTTATCGGAATCAGCTATGGATTGGATCTAGACTTAAGCACATGCAACTGGGCTGGAAGAAAGGAACTTTTCTGATTCCTTTTCCCTATGGCAACCCAGCCAACCTCTTGAAAATGCTACATGTACCATCAAGGACCTTATTGAGTGGGATGAGCTGTGGTATGAGGAGCTGAAGTACTTGAATATTGGATGGAGGCACCATTCTGTTCATTGAAGGCAGATCTGGGAACCAACCTTATATCTGGGATTCTATATTTCTTTTGGAAGGTAGAACCAAGGATGCTTTGATTCCAATTTCAAGTGACCTGATCTGTACACCTTAAGAATATTGTGCAAATTGGAACGTGATGAACTTTTGGATTTTGCACTTCTCTGTTCATAAAAATAAATAAATACCCAAGTGCATTTTTTCACTGAACATTTTTATAGTAAAATACATAGAAACGTTGTGACAAAATATATTTAGAAATGCTTCATGCATTTTTAAAAAATGTATGTTAGTGTAGAAACAAGACAGACTTATGAATGCTTACCTGGAAAATTAACATGGTCTAAAATTAGACCATCTGTTTCTGGATGCAGCATCTAAGAAAAAATTCTAGTCCTCATGCCATAGTTTTAAAACTTCGAAGCAATGGGTGGCCAAAGTCTAATTACAATTTAGATCTACGTGTACTCTTGAGCTGATGTTCTTCTCCACTACAGGGTACAGGTCTACCTCCACATTCATGGCTTCCACACTCGCGGTTCCGCATAGTCGTGGTATGCCACTCTGGGGAGGGGGGGAAGTGGTGACCGGGCCTCTGAAGGCCCCGTCGCTACTTTTGGGAGGGCGGGGGGAGGTGGGGGGAAAGGTGGAGCCTCTGAAGGCCCCGTCACTACTTTTGGGAGGGTGGGGGGCTGTTATTATTCGTGGATTTTTCACATTTGCGGGGGTTTTCTGAACCTAATCCCCGCGAATGTGAAGGGATGACTGTATATAGCTTCAGTGTCTTCAAGAATTTTTTGCTCTTCCATCAGAGTAGCCACAGAAAAATGAGGTGCACATTGCCTAATTTATAGAGGTCATATAATTGAACTTACTGTGTATTGTTGTTGCTGTGTACCTTAAGTAATTTCTGACTTATGGTGACCCTAAGTCTCACCATAAGTCGCCCACAAACCTATTATGGGGTTTTCTTGGTGAGATTTGTTCAGAGGGGGTTTGCCTTTGCCTTCGTTTGAGGCTGAGAGTGTGTGACTTCCCCAAGGTCACCCAGTGGTTTTCCATGGCCAAGCGGGGGATAAAACCCTCTGGTCTCCAGAGTCATAGTCCAATACTGAAACTACTACACCACGCTGGCTCTTTAGTGTATATTAGCTCACTTTAATGTATAATTAAAGCACAGAGAACTAGTCATTTTTCTTTTAAAGGTCATTGAAGCTACCTTGACAGTTATTCCTCCTTTATAAATCATTGTGATCTTAATGCAGACATAATAGCTTCAATCTAGTGAAAGCTAGTTATAGTTAAGTGTCATTCAAATCAAAGTGACAAGTTAAACTAACTTGTCAGTTTTAATGGGACTTCAGTGTGTCCTTCTTTAGATTTGGGGCAGCTGCTGCAACATACATGAGCTTTGACACCTGTCAGCAAATGTGGATGGGCATTCCTTCCCATTCAGAGCAGTGGGGAGAATTGCACATATGTATCTTTCTTGAACAGGAACATTGAAGACTTTGTTGCTGTATACTGGTTTATATAGATCAGAAGTTGGCAAAGTGAAGCCTTCCATATCTTATTGGAATGCATCTCCCAGAATTCCCAACATTTGCTGTGTTGGCTACATAGGGCTCCTCTAAACTGCTGCCCAGTGAATCAGGAGGCTGCAGTTTGCCCACTTGGATATAGATGTAGAACAATCTATACATATCTGTATTTCTATTCCATATTGTACTCTAACCTCCATGAAACCTAAGAGCCGACTATATTTACATTTATCTAAAAGCTGTTCTGTTCACACAAGACTAATAACTCAGTTGCTAGAAACCGATATATACAGGTAGTCTTGGTCTAAGGAGTTTATGTGTGTAGTGCCAGTGTAATAAAATCTGCTATCTATTGTACTCAGAACTAGATCAGCTAGTTTTGTTTTGGATTTGGGTTTTTTTCCACTGCTGATGTAGACTGATTTTATACAATGTTTAACACGCGGCGGCAAATATTGCATAACCTGGGGAATGGGACTTAGTCATTTACCTTATCCAGTTTAATTTTAATTGGAAGAGAAATGGCCAACGGAGGCTGAGACTGGAACAGTTCTGTAATAGTGTTACCCTAGTATGCATCTTGTGTGCTCTGGGCACGCTGCTCTATAGTTATTAAATCTGCTTGGGATTCACATTGCTGTCTTTTCATCCTGTTACTGGAACTCTGCAGTGGTCTAAAATTCCACATTCTTGGCAGTTGGTGCAGCAAAATAAATTGTATGGTAAATATGCATTATTTACATTACATTTTGAATTTGGGTTTTCTAGTCACAGGTTTTGAATAGTTCCAGAGAAGGTCCTTCTAATTTCTGCTATGTTCAGACTGTTTCTTTCTTATAGTATTTTGCTCAATTTCTTGAGTGTCTTGTAATTTGGAGGAGTTTCTAGCTCACTTCCCAAAGTCAAAGTATCCTTATAGCATAAAAATATGTGGGCTGTTATGTACTCTTTCCTCTTTCCATAAGCAGAAAGGTGTAATCCTGTAAGTGTAATTGCACCATAATTGCATGGGACTAAGGACATCCATCCGAGCACGGAAATACTAGCTGTCTTGCAATTACATGACCATTCCAGAAAATTAATTTTAGAACAATCTGTTGTAACCATTCTACATACAGTTTCTTTCCAGGTCTCAATTACATAGAATCATAGAATCATAGAGTTGGAAGAGACCACAAAGGCCAATCAAAGCATTCCTGACAGATGGCCATCCAGCCTCTGTTTAAAAACCTTCCAAAGAAGGAGACTCCACCACACTATGAGGCAGTGCATTCCACTGCCAAACAGCTCTTACTGCCTGGAAGTTCTTCCTAATGTTTAGGTGGAATCTCTTTTCCTGTAGTTTAAGTCCATTGCTCCGTGTCCTAGTCTCTGGAGCAGCAGAAAACAAGCTTGCTCCATCCTCAGTATGACATACCTTCAAATATTTAAACATGGTTATCATATCACCCCTTAATCTTCTCGTCTCCAAGCTAAACATACCCAGCTCCCTAAGCTGCTCCTCATAGGGCATGGCTTCCAGACCTCCCACCACTTTTGTCGCCCTCCTCTGGACACGTTCCAGCTTCCATGAAGGCCCATGATGTCAAGCAACATAAACCCACATATTAGCAACTGAGCATTTAAAAAATCCTGAATGGTTCAGGGCTCTGAATCAAAGTTAGACTTATACAGAGGAATTTTTAAAAAACCAGTGTATCTTTCTTGTCTTGGGTAAAATATCTCTGATTTCTAGATGAGATGTTTTGGTTCGCTTGCTTCACAGTTAGGCATAAATATGTCACTTTTCTTTTGCAGACGGTGGACATACATAAAGAGAAGGTGGCCCGTAGAGAAATTGGCATTTTGACGACCAATAAAAATACATCCAGAACACACAAAATCATTGCTCCAGCAAATATGGAGCGTCCTGTAAGGTATATTCGAAAACCTATCGACTACACGGTGTTGGATGATGTGGGCCATGGTGTAAAGGTAAGAATTGTGCTATCTTCCCAAACATGTTCAGTTATTTGGAGTAGCCAATAGGACTGGAAGTTTACATTCTAGTCTATCTAAAATGGTTCTCAGCTCTTAAGGAGCTGTTCAAATATAGGTCAATTTGATACCACTTAAAACAGTGATTATACTTTTTGAACCCAATGGTTTGCTCTCTGGTCTGTTTGTGAGCATGACTCATCTTTCATGTGTCAAGCTAGCACTATTCATCTCTTTAAGGATTCACCATGACAGCAAAACAAGAAATAACAAAGACTGTGATGTGGTTTAGATGTAGCAATAAACAACATTCCCATTTAATCACAATCCAGCTTTGTGTTTAAACTGTAAATTATGACTAGACTTGAGTATGGGTCATGAAACAGTCCAGCTCATGTATCAAAATTGGCTTATTTCGACTAGTTAACTATAGCTAAGATTAACTATGGTTTATCTGGGTTTGGACTTAACTGAATGGTCTAAAACGGAAGTAAGGGTTTCCAAATTTTTCCTAGTTGCATCAGAGAAATAGAAGGGAGTAGGGAGTGCATGAACTTGAGGATGGTTGTGATTTGCTCCCATAATGGTAAAATATGGTTTATTACTACCTCTGAATGAGATCAGTACAGAAAGCACCCACTTATCTGACAGGTTAGGGACTGCAGCAGTGTCAGCAACTGGAATTGGTCAAAAGGCAGAAACAATGTAGGGAACATGAGGGACTTATGGTGGCTTGCTTGGGACTGCCTGTGCCCACCCATGGGTGCCTGTGCTCGCCCGGGCCCTACTTGCAAAATCTCTCAGTCAAGTTGGTGACTTTCCCCTCCCTCTCTGCTCACTTTGCAAATAGTGTGTGCATGCAGTGTCAGTCCTTAGCAAGCCTCTGTAGGCAAGAACTGTTGAAAGACTGGATAATTGAACGTGTCCTTAAAGTGCAAGCATCAAAAGAGCAAGTCATCAGATAATGAACCGTCAAAAGGCAGGTGCTCCTGGATAGCACTGGGCTATAAAGAAACTTAATTCATTTAATATTATTTCCATCTTGATCTTTATTTCAGGCTGAATGCTTGTTTACATTCAATTTTTGAGTATAGGATCTTGTTTCTTATTGTTTCTATGGCAGAATCTATCATTAGACTTCTCTGTAAAATGAACCCCCCAAATTGGAGGCATAGAGAGGAACAGGAAAGTTGCACACCTTGGCTGAGCTGCTCCCCACCCTCCACCTTGCAGAGCAGTTTATGCATGATGTTTCCTTGAATGCATGCAAATGCCTTTTGAATTATTTTAGAGGCATGTTAAACCAGGCAGTCATGCAGTGTTTTAAAAGAGACTACAAAATGACAACCCTGTATGTTGGTATTAAAATTTAAGAGAACTGATGTCAGAATAATGTGCATCTCTCATTCCAGAATCACTGGATTCTTTATGTTCCCATTTTATAAGGGAAAGAGGAAAGAAACAGAAATGATACACTTAAGTTTTTCAGGAAAGCTTTTGCTTTCTTATAAAACTAACTATATCTCATTGCAAGTCTCTACAGGAAATTGACCAGAGCTGAATGCCACAGTTCTCTAACTGGGGATAAAAGTGGGGAGATGATTTGGTGAATTCTCTTATGACAGGGCAAAGTGTGAAAATAACATCTACAGTTGTCGATTTTCCTTGATTTTTTCCGGGCTGTGAGGCTGTGTTCTGGAATAGTTTCTTTTTGACGTTTCGTCTGCATCTGTGGCTGGCATCCTCACAGAATGGTTGTGTAGGTGTGTGTGTGAAGTTTATATGCTGTGAACCTTTGTTGGGGAGGATATGTAAATTTGTGTAATTGAATGGTTAGTTTCTGGGTATAGAAATGCAAGGCTCGTTAGTGTCTGTTTGGCTAATGGTTGGTTGATGGGCCATTGTCTGCTGGGAATCCCCCTGTTGTTGGCCTGGTCTAGAATTTCTGTGTTTTCAAATAGCATTTTGTGTCCAGGTTTGTTTATCACATGTTCTGCTACTGCTGATTTTTCTGGCTGGCCCAGTCTGCAGTGTCTCAAGGAACACTCTCAAGGAACATTAGAGACACTGCTGACTGGGTCAGCCAAAACAATCAGCAGTAGCAGAACATGTGATAACCCAACCTAGACCTGGCCAACAACTATCATGTCTGAATGCACAGAGAAGCTATTGAAATCCACAAACACCTGGACAACTTCAACAGGAAAGAAGAATCCTTAAAAGTAAACAAAATCTGGCTCCCAGTTTTGAAATACTATAGAATCAAAACTCAACACATACAAAAGAATTCCACCCAGGGACAGGGGATTCCCAGCAGACAATGGCCCATCAACCAACCAATAGCCAAACAGACACTAATGAACCTTGCATTTCTATACCCAGAAACTAATCATTCAATTACACAAATTTACATATCCTGCCCAACAGGGGTTCACAGCATATAAACTCCACACATACACCTACCCAACCATTCTCTGAGGATGCCAGCCACAGATGCAGGTGAAATGTCAGAAAGAAACTATTCCAGAACACGGCCTCACAGCCCAGAAAAAAACCAAGGGAAATCTATGGATGCCGGCTGTGAAAGCCTTTGACTTGTACAGTTGTCCCTTCACATTCGCTGGGGTTTGGTTCCAGGACCACCCGTGAACACCCAAATCCATGAATACTCAAGTCCCATTATATGCAATGGCATAGTAAAATGGTGTCCCTTATATAAGATGGCAAAATCAAGGTTTGCTTTTTGGATTATTATTTTTTTAAGTATATTTTCAAGCCATGAATACTTAAATCTCTGAATGCCAAATCCATGAATGTGGAGGGACAACTGTAATCTCACCCTACACATACAGACACAATGCAGTGTTCCATTTGCTATGTATACCAGAATTTTGTGCTTACTGTTGCAGAATATCATCATACCAGCTCTTCTTGGTTTGCTTCCAAATCTGATTTTATTAGTAGATACTGAGGTTTGGAAATTTTAAGTCTGGTATGGTTTGGGAGCTGATGTATATTTTCTGGGTGGTATTTTTAAAAACATTTTTTTAGTACAGGATGTCATTCCCTATTGTTACTTCTGTTACTGGAGCAATTGGAGCACTTAAGAGATTTATGCATGATCTGAGAGTTTCCTAGAAGTTTGCTGGGAGTTTCCTGGAGGTTTGACACCTCCAGCCGTGAACTCACTGGATACTGTTCTGCAAGGTACTTTGACTCTTGGCTCCAGCCCCCTGCTCAGCAATATGGGTGTAATCAAAGATTGGGCTAGTTAATTTTTGGGGACAGCAGCGGCTATGATGGCTGGGGGACACTGGGAGACTGGGGTTCGAATCCACACTTGGCCCTCGAAACCCACTGGGTGATCTTGGGCAAATCATACTCTCAGCCTCAGAAGAAGGCAAGGGGCAAACCCCTTCTGAACAAATTCTGCCAAGAAAACCCCATGATTAGTTCACCTTAGGGTCACCGTAAGTTAGAAATTACTTGAAGGCATGCAGCAACAAAGGAACATTTTATTCTGGGTCTAGTTTTTAGGAAAAGACATTATGCGAAAAGAGCTTAATTGTAGGATATTACATCCAGCCCACATGAGGACAGAATACTTTAACTTTGGGGGAAAGTACAAAATACAGTGCAGATCTGTGGACAACGTGCCTTCCAGTACAGGAAAACATTGGAGACTTCTCTAATCTGGTCTTCCAACTCCAGTATCAGCTTTTTCTCAGAGAATTTCCCCAGGGTTGTCTCCTGTGAAATAAATTAATGCAAATGTGTGCAGAAGTATATAACCTTCTTTATTAGTCCTAATTTCTAAGTACATGTTGCTGCAAAGAAAACTGCTTTTCCAGAATGTAATTGATATATTTGTAATTTATTAAAGTGGGTTTAAATGCATAAGTTGAGGTGAAAAGCCTTGCCATAGATGGTAAACACATCTGTTTAATTAATCATTCCTCATATCTGGCTTTTTCACAGCATCACTTCTCACTTCTGTGAGGTTGGACAGAAATATTCCCATTATACAGGGATGATATATGATGAAGAAATGATTTTAAACAAGTTACCTAGTTAATCCATGCCTGAACACACTCTGGCTGCTGGACCGTACTGGTTCTTACTACCTTGTAATATTCATATTTTTGTTAGCTGGGTTTTATTCACAAAGGCTCTCATGTCAAAAGGAAAGATCAAGAGTAAAAATTGTGCAGTCTTAAGAGGTATCAAGTAGAAGGGGGGAGACAAATGGTATAATGGTGGGGCCATAGCTCAATAGTAGCAGGGCCGATTTGAAAAAATAGACCCCTGCATGTTTTGCATATTAAAATACACAAACGTACGGAGAATGGCTAGTGCGACTAGGTTGGCAAAGCACTGGTGGTTGTCTGTCAGTGATTAGCATGAAAACTGTTCCATTTTATACTCTAAAAATGGGATCAACTGTTAACCTCAGCCCTTGGAAGAGTGAAATCATTAATCACTTCATGAATCCTAATATAAATGTCTACAGCCTATCCCAGAATTCAGTCTGTAGACTGTAATTAATGCAGACTCTGTGGCTTGAACATCAGCTGCCTTTTCCCTCCTACCTCTGATTTTGGGGGTGCTTGTTTAATAACTTGCTTATCAAAGAGCTCTGGAGAGCTTGAGAAGCTTGCACATATTTTGTGCCCTTGAGTTGATCTAACAAAAGTTTTGCACTAATATGAGTTTTGAAATTTGTCTGTGATGGTGGCTCCTGAGACAAAAGGACAGCTAGAGTCATGGGAATGTCTACCAATTCGCTCTGTGTATACCTTGGCCCACACTTGCATTTCTTCAAACAAGTTGTATGGAAGGATTTATCTGTGTTTACTGACTGTGTCCAGGACTGGAAGAGCATCTTTTTGTGGGGCGGTGTGTGTGTGTTTTTCATGTAATTTCCATTTCTAGACAGGATCCTATTTTGTTAAATGCCAGGCAGACATGTACCAAAGAACTTTCTTGAGGGTGCTGGTTTTCTTCTCGCATCACAATCTCCTTGCATCTTTTTCAAGCTGTTTGCAGGCTGTTTTAAATGGGTTTGTTGGTTAAATGTCTATTTCAGTGGTGTCTCATGGTTGCTGAAGCCCTGTCATCATTTTTTTTAAAAAAATCTGAATTACAATAGATAAACATGCTTCCTTTTGTAGAAAGCCATTCTGCTTTATGCAAAAGTAAACATTTCTTCCTGTGCCTGGACTGTAATTGTCAGTTACAATGAAAAGGGGGGAAAATGCTGCCAGTATTGTACCATTAGTATATAAACCTGCCATGGAGAGTAACAGATTTGCCATTAATTTGTACTTTTCTTCCTCCTTTTCTTTTTGCCAACCTAAGTGGCTAAAAGCCAAGGTAAGAAGAGTTATTTCTCATTTGACCCACCACACCCCATGGCAATAGAGGCTGCTGAGTCGTTACACCTGAAAGCTAGCGCTCTCTCTCTTTCCTGTACTGCTCTTCTCTTTCTTCCCCGTAGGTTATTTTAGACATGCTCAACTTCAGCTCCAACTGACAGTTAATATATCTCTGATATATTGACATATGCATTTTATCCATAGATAACATTTCACTTCTCTAACATACATAGTGCTTTGCTTTGATTCAGTAGATGCTTTTTCTCTTATTGACTTATGTTTTAGATAAGGTTTCCTGGAAATACTTGCATGCCTATGCTAATTAGATAGCGGGACTAAATAAATGAATTAGTATACCTTGAATACAAATAAATTTGGTGGATCAAAAACCTTTACTGAAATAAGGTTTGGTTCTTGAGCCATTATTTATGCTTAGTACAGCTTAGGTTTCGTTCACTGTGAATATGAAATCGCAAATGATGGTGCGGGGTGGGAGAGAGAATAAAAAGCTTAGACATGGATTTTTCTTATTCTGTTTAATCCAGTATGCAGTAGGAGAAGCTGTGGTTTAATAGCTGTATGGGGATTCTTACTTCATATTGGTGTACTGAAGCATTGCTTTCACATATAGTCTGAGCTACTTCCATCCAAAAAAATTTAAAGCATTATTCTGGTTTTCAGCACGGAAACAATCAGCCTGCGAGAACTGGCACTTTGTCAAGAACAAATCCGCCTACACAAAAACCACCAAGTCCTCCCTTGTCAGGCCGGGGAACTCTGGGGTAAGAACAAGACTTCTCATTCTGCTTTTATGTTGACAAAAAACACAGTTTGAATTGCTTAGATCAACATTATCTAGCATGTGGGGTCTTGTTGTCTTCTACTATTAAATTCTGTGTGCCATTCATTTCTAATATGAAATATTAACATTAGGATTTACCTTCTTTTAAGGAGATTGCAGTTTATATTGAATAACTGGCTGCCTTGGTCCTAAAAGCACTAATAATTTAAGTAAATTCAACTGGTTTCACTGGGATTATTTCAAGAATGAGTGATGTGTAGGACTGCAGCTTGTATGAGAACATTGCAATGTAGCTTGTCTAAACTGAAGATGGATTTTGCATTTCTGATAAGGACACCTCTGAATATTCATGCTGAAATATGGAGGGTGTTCTGTTTAGTCAATCTACAGTTTAAGAAAGTAGAGTAATCTGAAGGTAGGCACTATAACAGTCTAGTCCAGGTGCCAGTTTAATTCAGTGGATATTTTCTCTTCACAGTGTTGGCTTTACCAGAGCAGTTCTTAGCTCTGGAATAGAAACTAAAAAGGATGGACTTGGGAGAAATGAGCCTTGGCTAGGAAGGGGTTAAGTTTGTTACATATGAACATAAGAAACCAAGGTCATGTTATAAACGAATACACTCTGCTGCAGCCTTTCCCAAGCAGACCCTCTCCAGATATGTTGGACTACAGCCCACATCATCTTAAATCAGCATGGCCATTCTTACTGGAGGTTATAGGAGTTGTATCCTGAAAGACATCTGGAGGGCACCAGCCTGAGAAATGCTGTTCTGTTGCATCATCCAGAAGCAAGTCATGTAGCATACCCAGACAAATGTTTTTCAGATAATGCTGTGCTCCTACAGTCTTATACCAGTAACTCATAGGTCCTCAAATCAAAGATTGGGGTGCTCTGGGAATGCTGGAGCATCTTCTGAGCATGTGCCATGAACGTAGCTATTGAGACTTTAGGAATAATCTACCAGTGCTGGAAACAGTGTTTGGGACAGAATCCAAGTGTGCTCTTAGAGGCTGTGGGGTAGGAATCCAACAAGCAGTAGTTAGAGCTGCTCTGTTTCCACACTTCACACCATTGTATGAAGGAGTCAGATGAGCTATGAGAGGGACAGTCAGGAAAAATAGCATTCCTGCTGTAAAATATTTACTATTGATAGTTTATGAAAATCTTCATAGGCTCACCAAACAAATGGCTGGCATAGTATTGTGGGATTGGAATACTCTCAGTGATAGTATAAATAAAAAATAATGAAGCTGGCCATTTTATTTTTTCCCTACCTTATTTGTTTTTGTTTTTGTTTTCTTTTTATCAATTCTATGAAACAATTTATAAATTTTAGAAAGGTATCAAAAATGAACCAGCCAAAATTTTCACCCAGTTGCACTGGCTAAATTCAGTAAGTACAGCTATTCCCACTATGGATAGCTGCCTATTAAAGATGAGGAGACTTGCAGAGAAAATCCTAATTCAGAAACACATACATGATTGAATATGCAAGGACTCAAAACCAGATCTTTAAGAGTCCAAGTCCTGGGCCTGGATGGCAAATCTGTCAATTTTGCTTTATCTGACAATAATTAAAAAAAAGACATCACTCAAGTTTTCCTTGACTTTGTTAAGAGATCTATGAATTATGGAAAGCTCTTGTTTTAAAAATGAGCCAAATGAAATTCTCACCCATTTCTAAGGGTAGGTCTAGAAATGGTGAAGCCCCAGAGAGCTCCACCTGGTATCCTCCTTGGTACTACAGTTGTTCCTCCATATTCGTGGGGGTTAGGGTCATGAGACCCCCGTGAATGTGAAAAAACTGCGAATATAAAAGGCCTCCCTCTGCCCGCCTGCAACCCCCCCCCACCCTTCCAAAGTGGCAATGGGCCTTTTTGAGTCCCATCGCCACTTGGGGAAGTGTGGGGGTGGCTAAAAAGCCTCCCATCTGCCTAGCTGCCACCCCCCTGCCACCTGCTGCGCTTCTCTGAAGTGGCTATGGGGTGCTCAGGCCCCATACCCGCTTCGGGAAGGTTGGGGTGGCTGCGGCTGGGAGGTTGGCTGGCCTCTCCCCAGCCTTCCCGAGGTGGGTCCAGGGCTTTGAAGCCCTGGAGCCACCTCGGGAAGGCCGGGGAT
This sequence comes from Gambelia wislizenii, assembly GCA_030847615.1. Taxonomy (NCBI): domain Eukaryota; kingdom Metazoa; phylum Chordata; class Lepidosauria; order Squamata; family Crotaphytidae; genus Gambelia; species Gambelia wislizenii. Next base: position 133,737,165 of record JAUMIR010000006.1, on the reverse strand, counting down.
GACGGTGGGAGGGCGGGCAGGAGGCTTGCCGGCCTCTCCCCCGGCCTTCCCGAGGCGGCTCCAGGGCTTTGAAGCCTTGGAGACGCCTCGGGAAGGCTGGGGATGGCGGCGGGAGGGCAGGAGGGAGGCTTGCCGGCCTCTCCCTGGCCTTCCCGAGGTGGATCCAGGGCTTTGAAACCCCAGAGCCGCCTCAGGAAAGCCAGAGACGGTGGCGCACGGGAGGCTTGCCGGCCTCTTCCCGGCCTTCGCGAAGGGGCTCTGGGGATTGACAGCCCCATAGCAGCTTCGGGAATGTCAGGAGGGGTGGAGGGACCGTGGCGGAGAGGCTTTTCAGCCACCCCCCCATCCTCCCAGAGCAGTGATAAGGCTTGGAAAGCTCAGTTGCGGCTTTGGGAAGGGGGAGCTAAAAAGCCCCTTTCCCGCCAACTCCCCGCTCTCCCAGGGCTTGGATCTCCACCCCAAATGGGGCCAGTTCCCAGGAGAGCGGGGAGTTGATCGCCTGGCTTGCTCAGCACACACTCCATTTAAATCGGCTCCTCTCCCTTGCGTGCGATGGAGAGAAGCTGATTTAAATGTGGTGCTTGCTGAGCAAACTGTGAATAATCAAAACCGCGAGAGTGAAAGCCTCGAATGTGGAGGGGCAACTGTATTTAGATACCTTCCTCTTCCAGCAGGCATTCAGTCCTTGATATGTTTTTTCCAAAATCTTTTTTGTACTGTTTCAGTTTTATTGCTGGTTTTTAACATTCTAATATTTTGATAGTGTTAGGGTGATTGATTTGTTTTTATTTGTACAAGTTGTGATTTTAGTTATTGTTTTGGTTTTTATATTTGTAAACCCTCTTTGCTAGTTGGGTATTGCCAGTAGGATGATATATGAACATTTCAAAGCTTAAGACATTTAAAAAACATTGCCTGAGCTAGAAGACAAACATTGGACCTGGAAAAATGACTTTAACTCTGGCTCAGTAAGGCGGGTGTGTGTATAGAATGCATAGCTCTCTTGCTGTGGATATAAATTAATGCATACTGTCACTCACCATCTTTGGGAAATGTGCAAAGTCAGTTTAGCAAATTTATGCTTCATCAACCTGGCATGGAATCAGTAGTACTTTAATGGATATTTGAATTGTGGAGCTGTATCCAAATATATTTAATATTTAATATCCAAATGCATTTAATATTTAGAACTCAATTGAGAACTGGATCCACAGTTACTCTCAGCATGCAGCTGACTTGTTGATTGGACTGAACTGATTGAATTTATAACGGAAGTGTTTTTAAAAAGTTTTAAAAAATGGGGATGTTCTTGTGTGTGAATCTACTTTTAACATGTCTATTTCTTAAATTGTGTTTTCTACTTTCAGCTTAATATTTTCTCCATTTTAGATTTTTAGTGGAAGTTTAAACAGATCATATGATAATTTAAAAAAGCTGTACATTTCATTAAAAGTAGAAGCTGCCAAACAGAAATCGCTTTTGGAGCAGAAACTGTGTAATGTAGGTTGTAGGTGGCTGTTTTATAAAACTAAAATTCTAGATGACAGTCCTGGGTAGATACGAGCCATTAGTGCAAAATCATTTTACAAAACAGGAGGTAGGAATGGATGGATGTATAAATCTGAACTGAGCAGACAGAAGTTGCTGAGAGCTGAAAAAAAGACTGTTAGGAGCCATCAATTTGAGGAAATACCAGTAAGTGCTATTTAGTACTAAGAGGGTTGAAAGAATTAATTATTTTATTGAACTCTAATTCTAGGAGTAATTGTCTAATTTTTAGAGCTAGTGACTTACTTGGGTGTAGAGTCGTCCCTTCACATTCACTGGGGTTTGGTTCCAGAGTACCCAAATCCATGAATACTCAAGTCCCATTATATGCAATGGCATAGCAAAATGGTGTCCTTTATATAAGATGGCAAAATCAAGGTTTGCTTTTTGGATTATTATTATTTTTAAAATATTTTCAAGCCGTGAATATTTAAATCCAAATCCGTGAATGTGGAGGGACAACTGTAGTTGTATTGGAGAGGAAGGGATCTGGTAGGCTGAAGTTTTTTTTGTTTTTGGTTTAACTTTCTCATGGTATCTCAAATCCTCTTTTAAATGCAGGTAAAAAAGACAGTTGGCACAACTGTTCCAAGAGCCTCTAGTCAAACACTAGGACCAACAATACATCAGAGTGCTGTTGACTCTCCCACTAAATAGACTAGTGCAGTGAATCCATGAAACTGCCTATAGTATTGCTACTGAGTATTGTTTTCAATTAATTTTATAGAGATATATCTATTAATGTTGTTCTTTTAGATGACACTTAGGAATCCTGTCTTCATAATCTGCCTATTAGCAGGAGTTTCTTCAGTATGCTTTCTTGACAGCTTGAAGGCATTTCTGAAGCAATTTGGGGTGTGTGTGTTGGGCTCTAGTTACCTCCTGGATATATCAGAAGGGTAAATGGCCACACTAGGGGCAGGCAGCTGTGGCCCTCCAGATGTAATTGGACTACATCTCCTACCAGCCTTAGCCTGCATAGCAAATGGTAAGGGATGTTAGGAGGTTCAGTCCATGAACATCTGAAAGGCCACATTTGCCCACCCATGCTCCTCTTCGTCTTGGAAAGATATGACCAGTGGGGAGCCACAGGGTTCTGTCCTGGGCCCAGTGCTATTCAACATCTTTATCAATGACTTGGATGATGGAATTAGGGGCATACTTATCAAATTTGCAGATGACACCAAATTAGGAGGAGTAGCTAATACCCCAGAGGACAGGATCAAAATTCAAAATGACCTGGATAGACTGGAGAGCTGGGCCAAAGCTAACAAAATGAAATTCAATACGGAGAAATGTAAGGTACTGCACTTAGGGCGGAAAAATGAAATGCATAGATATAGGATGGGGGAGACCTGGCTGAATGAGACTACGTGTGAAAAGGATCTAGGAGTCTTAGTAGACCACAAGTTGAACATGAGTCAACAGTGTGATGCGGCAGCTAAAAAGGCCAATGCGATTTTGGGCTGCATCAATAGAAGTATAGTGTCTAGATAAAGGGAAGTAATAGTGCCGCTCTATTCTGCCTTGGTCAGACCTCACCTAGAATACTGTGTCCAGTTCTGGGCACCACAATTCAAAAAGGATATTGACAAATTGGAGCGTGTCCAGAGGAGGGCGACTAAAATAGTAAAAGGTCTGGAAACCATGCCTTATGAGGAGAGACTTAGGGAGCTGGGTATGTTTAGCCTGGAAAAAAGATGGTTAAGAGGCGCTGTGATAGCTCTGTTTAAGTATTTGAAGGGGTGTCACGTTGAGAATGGAGCAAGCTTGTTTTCTGCTGCTCCAGAGACTGGAACACGGAGCAATGGATGCAAGCTCCAGGAACAGAGATTCCACCTCAACATTAGGAGGAACTTTCTGACAGTAAGAACTGTTCGGCAGTGGAACACACTCCCTCGGAGTGTGGTGGGGTCTCCTTCCTTGGAGGTCTTTAAACAGAAGCTGGATGGCCATCTGTCGAGGATGCTTTGATCGTGATTTCCTGCATGGCAGGGGGTTGGACTGGATGTCCCTCGTGGTCTCTTCCAACTCTACAATTCTATTATTCTATGATTCTAGATCCTGGATGCAATAGGTTCTTTCAATGAGAGCATTTTTTTTTCAGGTACTGTGTAATCCTATATTCTTTACAGTCTTTCTTTATCCCATACATATTGTTGAGATGATTGTACCTGCTCTTATCAGGCCTCAATATTTGTGTTTTGTGGCAGCCACTACCTATTTTTTAAATGTGACTGTTGTCTGGTAGGATCCAGTCACATTCATCTGTCCAAATTGGACAGACAGTTACATTTACCATGGTTTCTTGGGAGCTAATATGAATTAATGCCAACAAGTTGCATTGTTTGTGAAAAGTGTGGGTGTAACTCAGTTTCACTTGCTGGTGAGAAGACAACTGGGGAAGGATGGAGAGAGCTACCAGTGGTTTATAGTTGGAAGTAGGAACCTGCAGGAGAGAATTAATCTATGTGAGACTGAAGTAAACACTTGGGATTCCAAGCATCACTTTTCTACCAGATTTGATCACCTTGCCTGTGGAAGCTAGGCCAATGTGTTGACTTTTACAGAAAATAGCAAGGGTTAAACATAGTGGTTGAAGCTCAATTTCACCTGCAATTGTTTCTGTTTTGTATCCACTGTCTTAAATCGGATTGCCAGATGTGGCTGGCCACCTGTTGAGTAGAAGGGGAAGTTACCCATGGAGCAAAGAGTGGTGTATCAACCTTCCTTGCTCCATTGAAGCAGGATACAGCTACTTGGATATCTGAGGGGACGTGCTACGTCATGAAAAGGGTATCCTGAAAAAAGGGAGCAAATATTTTATCCTAATTTAGGCCCAGAAATTGTCAGATTTGCTCAGACTACATTTGAAAAGAGCCAGGAGCATTGTTAATAGATGTGAAAAATGGTCACAAGAACAATTGCCATAAATATATGAACAATTCATAGAATGTTATAACATAGTTTGGAATGGGCTGGAAAAACTTAGCATGCATACATAGTCAGTACTGTGGTTAGTTTAAAAACAAAACTTTCATTAAAATACAGTATTGTAATATCAATTAAAATAGGATTAGAACACAGAAAGTAATAGCTAGTACTCAATACATGAACAGACCAGTTTAAGGCCAAAGGCCTGGTCCATATAAAAATGTCCTTGTGTACTAGGAGTAGGACCATAGAGAGGGAGCCAGACTAGATTCTCTTGGCAGGGAGTTTGAGCTACTGAGAAGGCCCTCTTTCACATCTCTATCCATATCACCTCCTGTGGCAACGAGATCAAGATGGGAACCTCTTTTAAAGAATTTAAACCTGAGCATGCTTACAAGGAAGAATGGTGCCTGGTTCCAAGTTTTACAAAGCTCTGTTGATCATGATGAGCGCTTTTGCTTTTTGCCTAGAAACAGATTGGTAGCCAGTGATGCTGTTGTAACAGGAGTATAACATGTTCCCTATAATAGTCTCTACCCTGACCATAGATTCAGTTGACGTTTTTGCACACTTTTCAAAGGCAACCCCATGTAGGGCATATAACAGTTGCCAAACCTGAATGTTTTTGTGGAGGAATGCTTGTTTATGCAAAACATGTACTGTCAGAAGTATGGAGCAAGTGAGATATAAATCCAAAATATCCAGGGAAGTATTTTGCTTATTTGGTTATTGAATTTCAATAACAATGTATACATAAAGCCACAAAAGCAGAGCCCCATCATACATTTTGTACCACTGCATTTTAAAATACAGCCGGACCCCTGTATCCATGGAACCAATACCCGCAATTTCAGTTATCTGCAGGACACAAAATAGGGGGCAATCACCACAGAGTCATGCTGGAAAATGCCTAGAGAGGCATCCTCTGTAGGCATTTTCTAGGTCCTCCAACATGACTCCATGGTATGTTTTTTACTGGAAGTCCTTTATTTTTTTAGGGTTGGCTGTTATCTGTGGTTTCCAGTATCCACGGTAAGTTTGGAATCCAAACCCCCATGGATACAGGGGTGCAACTGTATTCTTATGAGTATTCCTATATGCCATAACAAAAGGGGCAGCCTGTGCCGCAGCTTATTTTCATTTCATTTCATTTTATTTTATTTTATTTATATCCCACTTTTCTCCGAAATGGAGAAGTGGCTTACAGCATGAATTAAAACAGAGCAGTTAAAACAGTATGAAGAAAAAAGTTTAAAAAGTATTAAGTAGTACATTCAGTTAAAATACTATTTTAAAACAATAAAAATTAAAACAATTAAAACACTTAAATACACAATGTATGTTAAAATAGCACACCCAGTTACACATCACTCCATCCTGGTAAGCCAAGGCTGAAATCTTGTTTAAACAAGAAGGTCTTTGCTATTGACGAAAAGACAATAGTGAGGGGGAAGATCCAACCTACCTCGGGAGGGGTTTTCAAAGCCTTGGAGCAGGCACCAAGAATGCTCTCTCCTGTGTACCCATCAACCAAGCCTTGGAGGGTGGTAGGATGAAGAGAAGGCCCTTCACAAATTATCAGTGTTCTTTTTATTTACCTTGGAATATTAATCACATTAATATTTGCCTCCTTTCAAACTGATGCATGTCTCTCTCTCTGGCTATTCTTCGCAAACGAAGATTCAGGAAGGACTCATCCTGCGCTTTCTGCAAGTGCGCTGATGACTGAAAAGGCCAATCCGAGATAAACATGTCTGGTTGCAGAAAGCACAGCAGAAGGTCTCCTTGGGTGATGTTTCCAGGTTGTGATTCCTTCTGCGTTGTTGTTTCTCTTCAAGACTTGTTCAGCGTGAGCTCTCAAATAAGGCTGCAGCATTGTGGATAGTGTGTCTCCATGCCTCCTGATGTGAGGCCATGGTGGACCATTGTTGGTGATCAATTTGGCCGAGCCTGAGATGTTGTTTCAGGGAGTCCTTGTATCGCTTTTTTGGAGCACCCCTCTTACGCTGACCTGTGGCGAGTTCACCGTAGAGTACTATTTTTGGGAGGTGATGGTCCTCCATCTGGAAACATGCCCTGCCCATTGCAGCTGTGTTCTCAATATCATGGTCTCAATGCTGATGATCCCTGCTTGCTCAAGGACAGCAACATTCGTCACATAGTCAGTCCAGTATATATTTAGAATTGTGCATATGCAGCACTGATGAAAGCGTTCGAGGAGTCGTAAGTGGTGGCGATAGATGACCCATGTTTCAGACCTGTAAAGGAGAATAGACAGTACAATGGCTCTATACATACTGATTTTTGTGCTTCGACTCAGGTGTTTGTTACTCCAGACTCTTTTGTAAAGTCTTCCAAATGCGCTATATGCCTTTACTAATATGTGATCAATCTCTTTGTCAATCTTGGCATCTGAGGAGATGATGCTTCCCAGGTAGGTGAACTGCTGAATGGACTTAAGCACAGATTTGCCTATGGCAATGTGGGGATGGTGGTGTTCGTCCTGTGGTGCAGGCTGGTAGAGAACTTCCATTTTCTTCAGGTTGACTTCCAGCCCAAACAGTTCTGCAGCTGTTGCAAAGCAGGATGTTAGGTGCTGTAGAGCTGCTTCTGTGTGGGCAACAAGGGCATCATCACAAGCGAAGAGCAGCTCACAGACTAGATAGTTTAGAGTCTCAGTGTGAGCCCTCAGACAACTTAAGTTAAACAAGCTACCATCAATAACGTAACGTATATAGATGTTGTCTTCTTCTTCGAGCTCTGCTGTAGCCCTTTGGAGCATCATGCTGAAGAAGATTGTAAATAAAGTTGGAGCAAGAATACAACCTTGCTTCACTCCATTAGTTATTAGAAGGGCTCTGAAAGAGCATCACCATATCTGACTTGACCGTGCTGGCCCTCGTGTAGCAAGATAATCATTTTGAGGAATTTGGGGGGACATCCTAGTCTTTCCAGGATCTGCCACAGACCTTTCCTACTCACGGTGTCGAAGGCTTTGGTGAGGTCGACAAATGTTACATAGAGACCCTTGTTCTGCTCTCTACATTTCTGTTGCAGTTGTCTAAGGGCAAATACCATATCTGTAGTACTCCTATTGGCTCTGAAGCCACACTGGCTTTCAGGAGGAAGTTCTTCTGCAACAGCAGGAACTAATCTATTCAGGAGTATCCTTGCAAGGATTTTTACAGCAATAGAGAGCAGTGTTATACCTTGATAGTTTGAGCAATCGGATTTTGCTCCTTTTTCTTGTACAGGGTGATGATGACTGCATCACGGAGATCTGATGGCAGTTCCCCTTTTTCCCAGCAATTCACAAGGAGTTCATGGAATTTATCATGGAGTGCATGACCTCCGTGTTTCCAAACTTCAGGTGGGATTCCATCAGTCCCAGCTGCCTTGCCGTTTTTCATTTGCTGTATGGCCTTAAGGGTCTCTTCCAAAGTGGGAGCTATGTCCAATTCATTTTTCATGGGTTTTTGTATCATATGTTGGATAGTTGAGCCTTGGACTACTCGGTTGGCACTGAAGAGACTTTAAAAATGTTCAGCCCATCAATTCAGGATGGAGGCTTTATCAGTAATTAGTGTTCGACTATCTGTACTGTATAAGGAGCTTTGGACCTGATAAGTAAGTCCAAATATTGCTTTAAGAGCTTCGTAAAATCATCTAAGAACACCCAGATCTGCACAGCATTGTGTCTTTTCTGCTATATTGATCCACCACTTGTTCTGAATGTTTCGGAGTTTTTGTTGAAGTTTACTACACATGAGACGGAAAGCTGCTTTTCTTACATGGCAAGTTGGCTGGGTGTGGTATGCCTGGTGAGCAGTTCTCTTCCTTACCAACAGCTCCTGGATCTCTTGGTTGTTTTCATCAAACCAGTCTTGATTTTTCTTGTGGGAGAACCCGAGGGATTCTTCCGCAGACTGGAGAATACTGTTTTGATATGTTGCCAAAGCACTGTAGGAGAAGGATCTGTAGGGTGGTCTTCAAGTTTTGTTTGCAGATTTGCCTGGAAGTTGTACCTCATGGTAGCTTGTTGAAGATTGTTGACTTGGAGTTTTCTCTTTAAGATGCCACCCCTCTTAGGTTTGAACTTAAGATGAAGATTTAGTTTACATCTTATGAGGCGATGGTCTGTTTGGCATTCTGTATTGGGCATCACTTGAGTATGACGGACATTGCGAGTGTTTCTCTGGCGGACTAGAACATAGTCAGTGAGGTGCCAGTGTTTAGATCGGGGATGCATCCATGTTGTCTTCAAGCTATCTTTCTGCTGAAAGATAGTGTTTGTAATAATCAGCTGTTGCATGTAAATTCATTAAATTTCAGTATTAATCATATTTGACATATCAAAACAATATTTTAAACTTGTTTTGCAGGTTTCTATCTGGTAGTCAAAGGTTTGCTTAAACCCATAATTGCTGAGCATATTTGTCAAGTTTCCTCATTTTATAGCTGAAATGATGTTGAGTCCTACAGAGATGTCATCTTTTGCAGAGTAAAATCTTTTGCAGAGTAAAATTCAGACTTCACTAAACCTCTAAAACCTGAATCATAAAACAATTATAAATCATAAAACAACTGTGGTAAACAAATCTAAGGGAAGAAAATAGATCATGTAGATACTTTGGCCTTGTGGACTTGTAAGCTTTCCTGTTTGCCTTATGTCATCTGACAGGAAATCTTTGTGGAATTTACAGAATATTGCTGTGTTGCTGAGAAGCATTCTTTAAATGTAGCCAGATATAAGGCACCTTTCTTATCCAGGTGACCCCTGACAGGCTGAGTCAGAGCAGTACTTCTTCAGCCCTGTACTCTGTATCCTGCCTTCCATATTCTATCATGACAGATGAGGGTTTCCTGATATGCCTTAAATTAGACTTCCTCAACCTAAGCCTGAATAAAACAGCTAGTCCCAGTTCAAATAGACTTGATTTAATGCCATTTTTTCCTAAGTCATCATTTATATAAGGTTCTTTAATATAATGGGTCTACCATTATTCTGACAGGGAGCTCATGGCTTTTAAAGAAAGGGTTTTTAAGAATGTGCTGCATTGTTTTAATTGTATTGTTTTTAATTGCTATTTATTATTTTTGTTTGGTTTTATTAATATTGTGAATCGTTTAATTCTATTTTAAAGTTGAATTTTTGTTTTATTTTAGCTGCATTGTACTTCGGGTTTTTTGTAAGGTTCCCTGGATCCCAGTTTGGGGTGAAAAGCCAAGATGTAAATAAAGATGGTCAATGCTGATGCAGATACTAGCTGTTGGATTGTGGGCCTAGTTTCTTCTAGATGTGTTTGGACTGCACCTCCCAGAATCCTCCAGCCAGCTGTGTAGGTTGGGGAGATTCTGAGAGTTGTAGTCCAACACTTCTAGAAGATACAGAATGGAAAAAAACTGCCTTAGTAGGAGCTGGTTTGGGGACTAATCCTTTGGCTTCACATGTACAGAGGTTATGCATTCTGCTATTATAAATTTAATTCTTCAGTTACCTATCCTTTTGTACTTGTGCTTCCCTTGACTCCTGTTTTCTGTGAATTCTAACTTGTGAGGCAAGGGAAAGGTGATGATGACTTTGTAGAAAGGTTGTCTATTTTGCAGTTAGTTTCTCTTTCAGTGTTATCTTGTGTAAAGAATAATTTCATATCAAAACCATTCTTAGCTCCACAGTTGTCAAGTCATTGTGACAGTAGATACCATCTGTATGGGGCTCAGAGCATCATCCTACTACTGCTCAGTTGTGGATGGCTACAGTATGTTATTATACTCACATATCTTAAAAGTCCAAACTCTGTCTGTGAATATATAAGAGCCTACTTCATCAAGTGGTCACTCTTAATTTAACACCATATCCTGCCTCAGAAGAATACTTCAACAAGTCAGTGACACATATTAAGCTGTAGGGTAACATTACAACAACTTGTTGTCCTTGTAAATTAAGAATGTTTTTGTCTCTCTTTGTGTGTATCTAGACGGAATACTCCATATAAGACTTTGGAGCCCGTTAAGCCACCAACAGTCCCTAATGATTACATGACCAGTCCAGCAAGACTTGGAAGCCAGCACAGTCCTGGAAGGACAGCATCGTTGAACCAGAGGCCCAGAACACACAGGTAGACTTTGAGACAAAGAGGTTGTCTAAAAGGTGAAAATACTCCTCATTGAATTTGAGGAGAATACGATTTGTCTCAATGGCATCCCGCATCAATCTGCCGTATTCGAAAGGATGGGGGCCAAATGCTCCATATACTCCTTTTCCTAAAGTTTTTAAAAAGCTCCATGGGGGAATGCACATTCCTGCTTGTTGGGACAACTGATTTGCTTTGGTGTGCATTCCCGATAAGAGCAGAAGTGGAAAGCTGATTGGTCAGATGTGCATGGGGAGGCAGAGCTTGCTAACATGGCAAGCGCCTGAAACTGTCATGTTGGATTTTCACTGTAGCGATCATGCACTACAGTGAGAAAATAGCCCTTTTTTGTTTGCTACTTCCTTAAAGCAGAAGATCACACCTTGTATTTAGTTTTTTTTTTTAAACCTTATTCAGTAGTGACAACTTGAGGTAAATAAAAATACGAGTAATATCACTTGTGCCCACCATCTTGATTTGCAGGCATGCCCATTGTAACAGCTAAAATGGATAGCTTTGCATGCCTGCGATCTTAAAAAAAACCCCATTAAGACAAATAGAAGCTGCTGCAAATTGGCATTACTGCACACCAATTTTATTGCTTCGTACAGACAAGCCCTATGACTGATGTGATTAAAAAAATTGATTCAGATTTAGCTCAGTCTAAGACAGCACAGAGGTAATGGGCAACCTGGTGCCTTCCAGATGTTTTGGACTACAAACCGTATGGACCACAGTCAGCATGGCCAGTGGTCAGGGATTTATAGTTCCTTAGGTTATAATTCCAAACATCTGGAGGGCCCTATGGCAACTCTGAAATGAAGACTTTTTAAATATAAGACAATTGGTGTTTTTAAAGTTTGCTCTTTTTTTTAAAGAACAAGAATCAATTTTTTTCTGTTTCAGCAGGATCCATGGATCACACTTATCCATGACAGTGAGTCTTAGGACTTACTACTGGACTATTCTAATCTACCATTTAGAAACTACTGATTTGAAGTAAGCTAAAACAGGGGTTACTTACAAGCCTGTGCTCAGGATGGCAGTGTCACATAGCAGTTGACTCTTATGGGATTTTCAGAGACCACTCGTAACATTCTATAGTCCAGGAGATTCTATTCATCACAGCAAGTGTTCCACCATCATCTGCTAAACATGATGTGGTGAGATATGCTTTGGTCTTCACCTTCTCCCTAGATCCAAGGTTGGAAAAGACATCAGTCCTATAGTTGTGCTGATCTATAAAGACTCCAGAGCCAAGTAGAACTGTGGATTTAATCTTTATCCAGTTCTCTAGCTTCAAAGTGGGCAAGTAGACTTAGGCTGAAGGCAGATTTTAAAAAAAGCAGTTCTCCAACTCTCAGACAAATTCCAAAATGGAGAGCTAGTATCAGTGACTACAAATGTTGGCTGTCTAGTACAGAGAGCCAACATTCCAGCTACCCTAAGCTCTTTGGAGGAATGGCAGGATCAATTGCACCACTGAATAATTGCAACAAATTTGTATACTCAGGAGTTAAAATTAAAAATATCAAAGTCAAAGGAATACTTGACTGATTATGCCCCAGCACCTCCCCAGTTTTTTACCTTCCTCCCCACCAAAAAAAAAAAAAAAAGGAAAAAAGAGATTGTCAGTAGTAGTGTTTTGTAGAGACAAAACATATATTTTATTCATTATTTTATTATTATTATAAAGAGACTCCACCTAAACATTAAGAAGAATTTCCTGATGGTAAGAGCTGTACGACAGTGGAATACTTTGCCTCAGAGTGTGTTTTTTGGGAAGTTTTAAAACAGAGACTGGATTGCCATCTGTCAGGAGTACTTTGATTGTGTATTCCTGTATGGCAGAGAGTTAGACTGGATGGCCTTCATGATCTGTTTTGATTTTATTATTCTCAGTTATACTTGAGGAGGGCAAAGTTCTATATAAGTGGTCTGAGGAGTAGAAAATGACTTATCTGAGTACCAGGCTTGGTGGGCTATTAGCTAACACATATTTGAAACTGCTTAATGCAGTGTAGATGTGCAAATTGCTATAGCTTAAAACAATTTGTAAGCTGCTCTGATAGCCTTTGTGGCTGAAGGGCAGGGTATAAATACCTAAAAAAAAAAATCTGCCAAACAAACTCTTCACAGTTTTATGCAGTTCACAGTATTATGTAAGTTCATGTATATGTTTGTTAACTTCTATTCACACATGCCAAATTTCTATTGAAGTGTCTTTTGTGACATTGCCAGCTGAAATGTTTTTGGTTTTGCCTTCCAGCTGGAGAAAATGTATTAATTTTATGACAACCCCGGATACTAAATAACTATCAGCTTTGTGGCTCCAGCACATGGCATGTCTGCAAGTTCTAAAGGGATTCTTATTTGAATGGGTCCTTAGGTTAAACAACAACATTCAAACACTTCCTGTTTCATGCAAAACTAGCATACCAATTGCCCTTCCCTGCAGAGCATTTAGTCAATCAGAATTCACACATGCAAGTTACAGTCCTAGCAATTCTCATGTGATTCTTTTGCATAATGTATAATTGCCCCAGATCCTCCCTAGAAATGGCATACAGTATTGCTATCCTGTTCGTCAGTACACATGTCCAGGCTTCTTTTGAATGGGCAGAAACATGCTCACATTCCCCTTTTGCTCCCTAGAAGTGTCTACATCCTCTTGAGAAGAATATACCACAGTTACGTGCTTAGAGAATGCAGAGGCAAGATTTTCCAGTACTGTAGTTTCTTGGGCTACATTAATGGCTAAAGGCATAGATAGCAGTGGTCATTTTAATGAGCAGCACTGTGATTTTGTTTGAGTAGCATAATGGAAGTTTATAAATTTGATATTTGCTGTAGGTCTTGCAAAATGACGATCGTTCTATCTTGAGAGAGTCTGCAGTCAGTTAAAACATTGTCTTATTTAAAATAGTTGTATAAATGCCTTCTTGTGCATCCATTATTTGAGGCAACGGAAATAGACTCTTCAGTATCACAAGTGGTCTGTGGTATGAAATTCAGCTGTAACCATGGCAACAAGTTCAAGATCTTTGGCATGCAGAGCACTAATTTTTGTGGGAATGAGCTCTGATTCTGGTTGCAATCTCTGATATCTCTTTTGATGCAGCTGTGTGTTTGACTTATTTGGAATGCTTGGAATTGACACTGCCTTGTTTTGGATGAGTATGCAAAATGCAGTGGTACTGCATTTTAATATATTTCTACGTGAGTCATTTTACATTTACTCATTTTTAATGCATTCAATTAATAGTCTTTATGCTAAGTGGCAAATAGCAGCTTATTTAACTCTCTACTTTTTGTTTGAGTCTTTGGGTTCAGTTTCCTGCAGCTAAATTCTGACCCATCCAAAGGCTCTTTTCAGCTCCATTTTTTTTTCATTGCAGGGAAGGGGGAGCTGAGCTCCTACTAAGTAGGATAGCTGAACTGGGGGCATGGATGGCTTCCTGGGGGCACAGTGCCTCCCTATTCCTCAATTCTGTGCTTGGTAGAACATTTTCAAGGGGAAAATTTGTTTCCTCATGTAGATTGGTATTGCTTGATTTGTAAAACACGTGCAAACTTTATTTATTGGTATCATGAGATTTCTTAGAAGAGTATACTTACAGGCATAATTAATGGAGAGTGTTCAACATTTCCAGGGCAGCAGCACCTTACACTAGTGTTTGTTTATATTTGCAACAATCCTAATTTACTTTCCTGTTACAGTACTTTGTTTGTATATATGTGCCTTCAAGTCACCTATTGACTTATAATGACCCCATGAATTTTCATAGGGTTTTCTTAGGCAAGGAATACGGTACTCAGAAGTGGCTTTGCCAGTTCCCACCTCTGAAATATAGCCTGCAGCACCTGGTATTCATTGCTAGTATCCCATCAAAGTACTAACCAGAGCTGACCCTGCTTAGCTTCCAAGATCAAATGGGATCTGGTACCTTTAGAATATTTAGGCCCTTCCTGATACTTTAGGAGCAAGGAAAGTTATTTAGTGCCCATCACACCAGAACTACAAATCACTTGTTGGAAGCTTTTTAACATGCAGTTTATCACCCTTAATTACTTTAGGCTTCCTGTAACCATTTAGAGCATTATGTAGTCTAACAGTTCTTTAGTTCTCAGTGTTCTTTACACTTTTTAATTAAATACTAGGATAGCTAAAACTGGGCCTGTATGCAGAGTATCTAATGACCTAGCTAATTACATCTGTATCTGTTTCGATTTCATGCATTCTGCTCTGCTGATATGATAATAAGCAGCAAGAATCTCTCTCTCTCTCTCTCTCTCTCTCTCTCTCCGTGGATAGATTTAATTTATAGCTCATGGCTTTGTCATGAAATTGAGGTAATTTGTCTCACTATTGATTTAATTTTAAAGTTGCATGTATTAAAATCCCTGTTCTTGCAAAACATTTTATCTCCTTGTATTCTTCTTGTTTTTGTTTGTAATAGTGGTAGTAGTGGAGGAAGTGGCAGTCGAGAAAACAGCGGAAGCAGCA
The DNA here is from genome assembly GCA_030847615.1 of Gambelia wislizenii. Lineage (NCBI taxonomy): Eukaryota > Metazoa > Chordata > Lepidosauria > Squamata > Crotaphytidae > Gambelia > Gambelia wislizenii. The sequence continues at coordinate 133,722,042 of JAUMIR010000006.1, read as the reverse complement.
GTATTGGCATTCCCATTGCCGTGCCTACACCCTCACCACCAACTATTGGCCAAGGTATTTACTTTACTACCTTTTTAAACAATATCCTTTATTGGTGTTGAATACGTTCAGATGCTTCTGAGGGCCAGAGGAATAGCTTAAATGCTTTTTTAACATTATAAGTCGCCCCTGCATCCACGGGAGATGTATTCCTGGACTTACCGCAAATATGTAAAACCATATATAATAGGGAACCACCATAGAATACCATAGAATCTTGCTGGAGGACCCAGAAACGTCAGGTGGAAGTTGACCATAGAGTTATGCTGGAGGACCTCCTGATGCCTAGAGAGACAACTTCCAGCATGACTCTGTAATCTTCAGAATGCCTAGAGAAATCTTTCCCCACAGTCATGGATAAGTAAAACTGTGGGTACTGATCCCACATAAACAGGGATGGGTGGTGACCTGTATATGTGGGATTTTTATTCTTTATCTTTCCATCTTTATAGGAGAGTTCTGAATAAACATAATAAATCATAAATAGATGAAAAAAGACCAGTCTGTTAAATGATATCATAGTATCATTTAGCACACTATCATAGTATATAACAACAATTTTATTCACAACATTCAGAATATTTTAAAACAGTTCAGAAAAATTATAGGCCCTGTCTACATGATTTTAAAAAGATCTGTTTGGGGGGGGGGTAAAAAAGTCTGAAAAGGCAGCCGTTCATATGTGTACGATCCGCCCACACGATTTTACCCCCCCTAAACTCTGTATTATCCCCCTTGCCCAGCTGGCTGGAGCGAGCGATCCAAGCAGCGGTTTTAAATCACCCGCTGCTTTTTTAAAAAAATATTTAAAAAGGTGCCTGTTATGCGGACAGTCAGTTTTCCATATTTACAATATAAAATAAAAAAGAATAAATGTAAAAATCATGGACTCTTGCTTAGCCGGGAATTCAACATGGCGGCCGATCCCAATTCCCCTCTTTGCTAGCCCAGCCCCCTGTGGTCAGCCAGCCAATCAGATTACACTGCTTGTTCGTATGTGTGCGAACGGGGTGTACAGACCATCAACAATACGAACGGCTGTACGGATTTTAGGTCGAGATTTGCTAATCCTCCCGAACGCCGAATCCACGGAGTTTATGGGGAATTCGCTAGCCCCCCTCCGAATGTCACATATGCATCCGAATGGCTGTGTGTATGGATGATCGATCTTCTAAATGCTATATATATATATATATATATATATATATAACCATGTGGACGGGCCCTAAGATTGTGTGCAATAAACCACCTTCCTTTATTACCTGTCTATATTACCTTCTTCAGTGGCTATGCTTTTATCACACTACTTCAAATTGCTTAATTCAATAAATTGATATTGATCACTATATTAAAGGGTGTGTGTGAAAGAGAACACCTCTCTCCATGTTCTGTTTGGGTCTGGTCCTATTTTACAATTTAGTTTAATGGAAGGACTGAGCACACAGAAAGGAAAAGATCAAAAAAGCAGCTTTCAGCTTTGCATGCAAAAAACAAATAAACTTCAGTTGTCTATTCATCTCTTGATGTTTTGAAAGGAAGCCTTGAGAGGACAGTATGTTTTTTCTTCTGTTACACTTCTAAAAGAGGATGCTACTTCATTATAAGCATACCTAAGTCATCATCTGGAAGAATCCCCAAGCAGTGGTTATTTAAATATACTAGCCCTTTTTTGGAAGCTAATGGCATTTACTTTCAGCACACCATTCACTGAAGCAGAAATGGAAAGGTGTATGTGTGTGTTGGGACTGGACCTCTGCTGCTGCCACTGCCACTGAATCACCCTTTGTTGTCTTCCCATCTTGATATATATCTTGAGCATAGTAAGTGCTGAAACACGTGTAAAACATGGGTAAAAGAGGTGTTGCGATCCTGTTGCATGTGCATAGATTTCTTTCATGCAACACTGAAAATGCTAATTCAGCCTAGAGGAAAGGAAGTAAAAATCTGTATAAACTTGGGACTGTTAGCCTGGATCAAGGCCCATGGTTTGTTTTTCCAATAATGATTGATTGATTGATTGATTGATTGGGAATGGATGAAGAGAGCTATTGCTTTCATGGTATCTACTTTTGAACTTACCACAAGATGCCTATAATCACAGCCCATGGGCATGCTAGTCTCCATCATGTACCCACGAGTAAGGAGGAGATGACGGAGATGATGATGATGATCTTCATCTTGTCTTTACTCTCTATCTCATTATTTCTGATCACCTGTGAGGGACATGTTAAAGTAAGTTCTGCCATGCAATCAAATGGAAGAAATTTCAGGAATCCCAGTGTTCCAATCACTTGTATACAAGCAGGATTTTCACAGTATCTTGAAAGGTTGAACTTTGGACCAAGTCCTGACTTGGCAATATGAACTGTTTTAATAGCACACATATCTGTTCCTTCTCCTCCTGAAGCTGTACCAGCAGCACCAGTGCCCCCACCTCTCATGATGGGCAGTATGATAGGTGAGATCTTCTGAGTGTTTTGGAGTTACAGCAGTCTGTTGATAATAACATTTAATAATTCCACTCTCCTTTACTCCTCTTCCAGCTAATGCATTTATAATTCTGTGTTTTGTTGTGTGTGTATATAGTCTTCTAGGATAGTAACAAAAGATTAGGGATTTAACCAATCTAATCCCAACTAATTTTTCTGTGATGAAAGCCTCTGAAGGTTTAAATAGAAACACAGGAGCCCTTGTGTATGAGGGAGACCAGTTGCGTCTGGCCCAGAATTGTCTGCACATTGATCGGCAGCATGTCTTCGTGGTATCAGGCAGACTGCTTTCTTGATCTTGCTGCTCAAGAGCCTTCTAATAGGGCATGCCAGATATTGATGGTTTGAGTATATGTGCAGGCACATCGTTGATCATGTATTTCACTGAATATTTTAGCCCTCTCAAACCAAGTGTCCCCAGGATACAGCGTCTGTCATCCCTAGCCAACATGTCCAAGCTATGTAGCCCAAAACATCTGGGGGAGGGGAAACAGCATGAGGAAGGGTGATATGTTGTATATCAGGGTATTAAATTTAGACATCTGTGGTTTGCTCCCCCCCCCTTTTTTTTTTTTGCCCTGGAATGCATGATCCACTGTCCGGTGTGAAATATACAAAGTAAAAAATGCATAATTTATATAAACAAGCTGGTTTGCTTAACAACACATGTTTTTGCAAGAATCTAATTGACCAGTAGGCACTAGATTGCATACCAGAAATTGTTTTGTTGTCCATGTTCTACCTTCTTATGGTATGTAGCCACTTCAGGGGGCACAAATCCAGCTATAATCCTGTGGTCAAAAATCACTTGTACCTAGAACATGTAAATTTCACATGAATATTTTCCTTGAATCCACTCGCATGTAATGGGAGTTGAGGAGACCCCTCTCCCCCATACACTCTTTCAGTGGCTTATTCATTTATTCTTTATTGTGAAAATAAATATCCACACAAACTGGGCAACATACAAGAAACACTAGATGAATTTGCCCTGTCAAAAAGTAATATCTTGGCTTTCAGTGTCAGTCTTAAATAAGCATTTATTAATGTTTTGTTCCTTGCATTTTCAAACCACAGCATTTGACTTAAAATAGTAATAAGAACTAGTTCATCTGGAAGATTAGTTTACAGAAGGTGACAAATAATGGCTTTTTTATTTAAATGAAACCAGTGCATTTCAAAATAAGATTATTGGATTATTATATAAAATTCATAGAGACTTGATAAGAAGAAATAATCAGTGTGATATTTGGCTTGGCACACATGTCCTATGGTGGTCTTTGGTTGTGAAACATGTCCTACACCAGGGCATCAAATTCGTTAATACAGCACAGTAACATAAGTGGACATCAACAGCTCACATTGTGTTGGCCATGCAAAGAGAGTGTTGATTATATGAATACTTCTAGAAAAAGGAGATGTGTTTTTATTCTCTTTGGGATATCCTTTGATTTTATGAATAATAAAAGCTGAAATGTGCATGAAGCTGAATAATAAAATTTGCACTTTCAGATACAGCCCCAAATATTTAGCAAAGTTTGTGTTAGTCAGAGCTTGGAAAAGTTACTTTTGAGGGCTGCAGCTCCCAGAATCCTTCAGCAAGCATGAGATTGTAGTCCAAAAAAGTAACTTTCCTAAGATCTCTACTTACACTTTATATACTTAAGTTGATCATTTTGTTCTGATCATGCTGCCATTTACAAAACATGAACTTGAGAGGCTTTGACCCGGATAACATTAGTGAACATTATGTTAATATTAAAAATCCAACAGGGTTGTATCCAGTGGTGGCTTTGTGAGAGTGGCAAGTACTTCTGGTTGTGCCAAGTGAGGCACCTGTTATTATTGACTTGCTTTACCCATGCAGCCTTCCATACCATGTCTTAATAGTTTTCCAAAGGGTCCCCCCCTAGGAGTAGTTTTCAAGTAACTGCAGTGAAAGGCTCTCCTTGGCTTGTGCAAATGGAAACAGTTTTGTTAGAGGAAAGTCACTGCTGGATATAACTCGTAGAGTCTTCAGGCCATTAATCATATATTTGTATCATATGTACCTGCATATAGTAATATTTTATTTCAAAACTGTTAACTGCCTTGAAAGAGGCACATGAAGGAGCCTTATACATGAACAAGTAAGATATTTGCATACTTTACTAGTCCACTTTAGATTTAAAAGCATTATTAGCAAATAAGATATTTACATGCTTTACTAGTCCACTTTAGATTTAAAAGCATGAAATGTTTTATCACCTTTGATATTCGAGTAAACTAGTAAAATTGTGAATAGTCTTAACAGAACGTCATGGTTTGTTGCAATGTGTTTTTTTTTAATTAACCTACATTTGGCAGGTAGCTAATAAATTCTAGATTGATAGTGAATACTACTGGTGGGTCTAATCTGTTAATAACAAAAGCTGTCTATAAAATCTTCATCGCATGTTTAAGAAGAGTTTGAGGGTCTGGTCATCATGATTTTGGAAGAAGGGTAGGAAGTGGGGGAAGCTTAATTTGGTAAATTGCAGGAGATTTTGTTTAAAAACTTACGTTTGCAATTTATTTATTTTTTCCTTTTCGAGGTAAATGAAAGTCTCTTGCATTTTAGAAAGCTAATCATTTTTATGATAACTTGGAAGGAATAATTTTCATCTCTTTCCTTTCATTCCCTTGATAATATAAAAGATACTGCATTTAAACTTCTCTAATGCAATGTAGGCAACTGGATTTTATCTGAACCACAGTCTGCATATTTAAATGGCTGCAGCAGGTCTGAAAGCTTCAAAGATCAATCTTTGCAGGGTGGATAATCCCCAATGAACACACACACATACATTAGGTATTCTTCCTAACCTTCTCCATGAACTCTGTGGATTTCGGTTTCATGTGTTTGCTGTACTTTGGGCTTCATATACTGTATATCTTAATTCATCCTCATTCACATCTGCTTTTTTTCTACACTCAGTGTGTCCTAAGGTGTTTGGGGTTTTTTGGTTGGGCTTTTTTTGGGGTTTTTTTTTTTTTTTTGGCTTATGTCTTGTTGGTTCCTTTTGACTCCTGCGTTTTAGCTGTTCCTGGGTCAGCTCCTGGTTCCCAGTACGGCACAATGACCAGGCAGATTTCCCGACACAACTCTACTACTTCTTCGGCATCTGCTGGTGGATTTAGGCGGAATCCTTCTGTGACCGCTCCATTTTCTTCTCAACCTCATGTTAATGGCGGGCCTCTCTATTCTCAAAATTCAAGTAAGCTGCTGGGTTATTGCAGAGCACAGAACTCCTGGGGCTGCTTTTGTGCAACCATTTTGAAGTTCATGCATTGCTTTGGCATTTATTCAGGTCTTCTTCAGATGTAACTGTCTTGGTCTAATAAACCATGATTTTGGGGGCCAAGGACAAGTCTTCAGCTGGCATGCAATATCTCTGTCCCTTCCCCCCCCCCTTGTGTATCTGGCTTTGGCAATTCTGTTATTGTTTAATTAGCACAACTTTCTGAACTGTGAAACTGTGGCTTAATCTCTAAATATGGACCAGGAGCTGACCATGGTTTTATTAGAACCAAGATCACTGCATCTGAACTGAACTTAATAATTTAACTTATTATTTTACTAGGCAAGAAGCCATTTGAAAGATTAAATTTTCAAAGTGGTATCAAAGTTGCTATTTCTTTTCTTCAGTACTATGTTAAAGGAATTACTTTAATTTAATTTACTTTAAAATTACGTTAATTTGATTTCTTTACACCTTTTCCTTGTTTCTAGCTGCAACAACAGTGTTATCATCATTATTGAGGACCATGGTAAACTATTATCAGGCTGGATAAGAAATTATTTCCTCCTGGTCTGATGGGTCACATGGAATGGAGCAAGAGCGATCTTATTTTTCCCCTCATATCCCAAGTACCATCTTCAGTGTACTTGCATATTCATGCAAGAGTGTTGCATTTGAAAATGGTCTGTGATTGTACAGTGGAACAAGTGTAGACCAGGCTCATGTGGCTATTTATCTGTTTCATTGAAGATATTATACTGTGCTGTATTAGCTTCTGCATATTAGTCTGTATGCTTGCAGTCCATATCTCAGTCCAGTTTCTCCATATAGACATACAGGGATGTCTGAGGTGGGGGGGGTTAACTGGCACAGTAGATGGTCAGGTTTCCCCTTGCTCCTCTTCATGTGATGAAGTGATGAATAGGGTAGAATTAAATTCCCAACACAGTCCATAATTTTGAGAGATGCTAAAAAAAATAGCTGGTATTAGTGTTTATTTGCCATGCTCATTGGGGAAGTATACTTTGGAATATATGAAAAATACAGAGAAATAGCCATAACGCTTCCAGGTGGTCATCTTTCAGTATGACAAAAGCATCCTCAGAAAATGTCCTCATTGTCTAATGTTGTAATGCAATTTCATGGAGTTTTTACTACACATATTTTTGTTTGGATACAGACATTACTTAAACATTATTTCTGGCAACTAATTTTAACTTGCTGGTTGTTTTAATTGTTTTTCTGACACTTCTAATTTAACACCCCAGTATTGACAATATAGCTTCCAAGTTAACCACTCCCCTTTGGCTGAATTTTTCATGCCAAGAGATAGACCTGGTTTGGGAAAATGGGAACTGGGAATAGGCAGAGAAAAAGACTGCAAGAAAAATAAATAAATCTTGTACATGAAATCTTTGTAAAATTGCTTGTTGTGTTATGTGTTGTTTACATTGGCACATAGGGGAACCAAGATGGTTTTGAAGTGACCAGAGTGCTGGATTTGATTGTCAAAATACAAATACCAAATGTTGGCACTGTTTAAAATGACTATGTACTTGGAAAACTAGAACCTGTTTCAAATTTGTGATTCCAGTCATATTACTCTGCTGAACTCAGCTTTCAAGATGTGTTGAATTTGATTTGAAGAAATGCTACAGTAGAAATGTATCCTGATATCCTATCTGAGCCATTTTTAAGACCATCTCCTTGGTATTACAAAACTTGCTAGCGGGGCTGTATGCGAAGGTACTTTAAAAATAAAAGCAAACAATGGAAGGCCTTAACATTCTAGATGCAGATGTGACAGATGTACACAAGTAGGTTTTGAGAAATTAATGAGATACAGGTTTTGGCTCTATTGGTTGTAGATTCAACATACTTTTGTTCAGTTTGAAGAGGCTGGGCATATTCTGTTGTGCAAGTTTGAGAACGAAAGGTGCATAGTAATACACATAAATAATGTCCCCTTGTTTGGCACCTTCTTGACATCCTTCCGAGTCCTTTCCAATCACTGCCATTTCATTCACAGTTTACCTAGAATTCAATTTAGCCTTTAACCTTCACTTCACAGTGCAACCTTCTCATGAACCTAATGAAATAATTAGAAGCCTCTTTGTACACAAATGTCATCATGATGGCATTTTGTAACTTGTTGATGTTACCACTGAAGGTTTTGACCTCTGTGTCAACAGCAGAGAACCCTCCCCATGATGCTTCTATGCAAGTGCAAAGTTACGTAAAATATCTTGAAAGGATGAGCACAGTATGTTGGAAGAAAGTAAAAGTGTATCACCTTAATTTAACTGAAATAGATAAAGCCCATTGCAAATATATTCTCTACAGTAATCAGGTTGGGCTGGTTAGGTGTCAAAAATGGAAATTCAGTGGTATATATTGAACTGTAAAACTTTAAAAGCCCTTCTATTTTTTTAAAATCCCAATCACTTTCTAAAAGCCTTCCATTATGTGCAAAGTTACTTTTAAACAATGTACAGTATTGGTCAATGTCATCCTTAAGGCCAGTTCTTGAACAGTTTTCATTTTCTGGATTTTTAGTTTCAGGGCCAATTAGAAAGCACAGTTCCTTCCATGTTCTCTCCCTTTTCCACCCATGAGATTTTATTGCAAAATCTGTTCTTAGTGCTTCCTGTATCAAAAGTTACAGCTTCTTTCATTCTCTCCTGTTCTGCAAGATGCCAGTGCTTCTGAGATGTCAAGTGTTTCCATGTTGAAAGCAAAGAAAGAATTGGAAACACTCAAGTGAAATTGGCGAAATACAGCATATTGGTTTCATCTCCATCTATACTTAGGCTGCTGACATACTGCAGAAATAATGCAGTTTGACACCACTTTAACTGCCATGGCTTAATGATATGGAATCCTGAGATTTGTAATTTTGTGAAATATTTAGATTTCTCTGTCAGAGAGCTCTGCTGCGCTGCCACAGCAAACTACAGATTCCAAGATTCCATAGGATGGAGCCATGATAGTTAAAGTGGTGTCAAACTAAATTATTTCCACAATGTGTCAGCAGCCCTAGTCCACTTTCCCCGTTTCTTCAACTTCCAATGACTTTAAACTTTAAAAGAGTTCAGCAGGAGTTGTATTGTTGGGAGAGCAAACTTTGAAGGAGGTCCTGTTGTGTGCCTTTTTGTTGTTCATTGCATACCTTGTTTTGTGAACCATTGTTACTGACAGCTGCTTTTTGTTTTTGTTTTCCTTTTCCCCCCTGTATCTGTGTTTACTTCCCTGTTTATGGTGTGTGCTGCTTCCAGTTTCTATTGCTCCGCCCCCTCCCCCTATGCCTCAGTTGACTCCACAGATACCTCTCACAGGCTTCGTGGCCAGGGTGCAGGAAAACAGTAAGTTTGGCAGCTCAGCTTCTCCCAAGAGTAGAGCCGGCTCTCTCTTCTTCTTTCTCTCTCCTAGCATGCATGGCTGGCCAGTGAGAATCTGCGTTTATGTTTTATTGTTTGGAGAATTTTCTTTATTGTTTTTTCTACCTGAGACGCTAATTATGTTTTGCAGTTTACTGCCACTGTAAAATCAAAGGGTGCCTTCTCAGTTTTTAAAATCAATTTTTAGTATTAGTTTTGGATGTGTTGTTGCTGTTGTTGTTGTTGTTGTTGACATTTTTGGAACTATGTCTGTGCTCATTAATGGAGGGCTGTATGTGTATGCACACTTGATTATTTTTCTCCTTAGATATATACACACACAAGTGTGTATGCGTGTGTAGTGTACTGGAAAAAAGAACAACTGAACAGCCCTGTTTTCAGGTGGAATACAGATCCCAGAAGGATACTCTAAAATTTAAGTTGATTTAATAAAATGATTGAATAAAATATTATATTACACACACACACATCATTTTGAAGATTTTATATAATAATCTGGATATTTAGTGAAAGATTATTTGACTGGGGAGTCTTATGAAAAACTGTATGTTCATTGATAGTTGCTCACCTTTAAACTGTTCTTGTGTGTATGTGCCTTCAGGGTTTTCTTAGGCAAAGAATACTCAGAGGTGTTTTTGCCAGTTCCTTCCTCTGAAATATAGGCAACAGCACCTGGTATTCGCTGGTGATTACCCATTCAACTACTAACCAGGGCTGACCCTGCTTAGCTTCCAAAATCAGATGGCATCTGGTGCCCTTAGGTTATCTAGGCTTTCAAATCCCTAACCTGATATTTTGTTTTGGAAGACTTAAGGAGTAGTTTGGCTCATGGCCAACAATGGATGACTAAGTAGCATTCATGTAAAATGTCACCGATGCACATATGTCCGTATTCTGAAATCCTTTATCTACCATTGGCTGTTTATATGGGCACTTTCTCCTTTGTAGCCATCTTAGTCCTAATTTAAAAAGGACTACAGAGTATAGAGGGGAAATACTGCTTCTGTATTGCATTGTTCTTAATTTCTTGTTTGAACTGCTCTGAAATTTATATAGAAGGAAGCGTGGTATATAAATATTTCAGATCAAGAAATTAAGTTTTTTCAAGTTGGAGCTAAAAGGTCAAATGACACAACAGATATTAACAACTGCATGAGAGTATCATGAAGGACAAAACTGACTATCAAAATAAGGAGGCATGATAAATTTCCAGCTCATACCAAGACTGAAGACATCGGTCCACTATTGTACCTGGAGCACTCCTGAAGTAGGAAGGAAAAATTGTTGGGCAGGACCTTATTCCATGAACCACCCAACAATGACTGCAAGAAATACCCTATTCAGATGTTCTTAAAAGTGTTAATTCAACACATAAGTGAGTGGAGTGGGCTAGTTCTCTACCTTACATTGCCAGTTTGTCAATGTGGAAAGCAATGGATCTGAAGAGGTGAGAATCTTCTACTTGCGGAGGCTTCTGTGAGAACCACAAATCTGATTCCCCTGCATTTGGCTTGGATGGAAACCCTACATGTGTAGGGATTCTCTCCTCTTCAGCCACATTGCTTTTCACACGAACAAAACAATGGCAGAGGGTGTGTGTCTAGCATACTCACTATATCATGTGTGGAACAAACACTTTTAAAAATGCTATAATATGGCTATGGATCTTTTGCTACAGCTGCTAATTCCACAATAAGCACTTTAGTTCCTAGGTGTTCAATTAGGGGTCAAGCCACACCTCTTAGAAAGACAGATGTGGGAGTCCTAGTTGCTCACCCCTAGTTGAGAATAGTATACAGGACACAATTAATTTAGCTCTAGAATTGTTGGAAGACAGACAGCTGCTTGCTTTAGTTTTTATGTTATTTTAGAGACACTTTATTGCAACCCATGTGTTTTCTGGAAAATGGTAATCCCATCTAACATATATGTTGAGTATACATTGGTAGTTAGTGGATTGGGTGTGTGTGCATAGTGAGATACTACGTGTGTCTTGAAAGAGTGGCCTGCCCTAGTTTTGCCAATACTGCAATTGCAGAATTGAGATTAGATGGATTAAATTTCTCCTGAGCATTTCAAAGGTGAAAACAGCATCAGTGCAGTAAAAAGAGTCTATATAAGCTTCTGTGGAATTCAGATGTGAGGAGTACACTTTATAAAGAGGAAATTAACTGTAGCTAATGAGTTCTGCTCAGTGACATTTTAGAGCTACAGACTATAAGGGCCTGCACTTCTTATTTCAGATAAATCCAGGCAATTACTTCTGCATTTCTCCCTACAACAAATTTAAAATAATGAATAAAGAGAAAACCATTGATTAGTTGTTGTAGGTTTTTTTTAACCAACTGCTTAAAATATAAATTAAATGAAGGGGCATGGAGACTTACATTTATTTTATGTTTTATTATGTTTTTCTCCATTATGTTAACCTGAATTTGGGTATCTTGTAAAACACACAAGCACTATCCTCCAGCTATATTCTAGTATCTGTTGAAAAGGTTTGGGGTAGAGTGCTCCTTTGTGCACAAAATAATTTTCATTAGCTGAAATAAGATGAGAAATGCTTGGTCCTTAATAGCATTTATTTTGTTCTTAAGCTAAAGAAAATTCTGGAATGAAAATGGCTTCTCTCAAAGTCCTTGTGCACTTCCGAATGAAGTGGAGCCTATCCATTAACTGTTTTGTTTTTCTGTACATGCTAGTCTCTTACATTAAATGGTTTAGGGCAAAACAAATGTAATGATGGCAATTCAGTGTGAATTTGTATTGGGAAAGTGGCATTCCCACCCACTTCAGTAGGGTTTGTGGTAGAAGTTCCCAGTGTATGCTTGTCATGTTACATGACATTGAAGCAACAAATTGTTATGCTGTTATCTGACTTCGTGGAAGACAAGTTTTGAGCCAGGTTGTCGTGTATTGCATACAAAAAGCAGGGGTTGTGTGGGATTCTATTTAGTGGTCTGAGGAAAGTAATGAACCACAAAATTAATGCCTATATTCAATTGTTTGTACCAATTAGAATAGACTCAATTGAATCAGTGAGAATTTGGAAAGTCAAAGTCATTGAGTTAATGGGTCTGTTCTGATTGCTACTAGCAGTTGGATTTTTGTCCTAAAAACATAAAACCAGACTAGAGACCAGAGCTTCAAAAAGTTACATTTTGGACTACAACCCCCAGAATCTCCCAGCCAGTATGCTTACTGGTGAATTCTGGGAACAACAATCCAAAAAGTAACTTCTTCAAATTTTGGCAAAGGTCCATTTCTTCTAGTATCTGCTGGCTGGCAAGAGGCCTCCAAATAGCAGATATTCAGGTGTATACTACCTTTCAACTTTGAGGTCCCATCTGACCATTAATTTTTTTTTTTAAAAAAACAAACATTTATCTACAATCAGTTGATACTTTCAGTTTCCTCTTCTGTTTAAAAATCTCTTAGATTTTATGTTTTTAGGAAATAAATGACAGAAACCACAAAAACTGACAAATGATCTCTTCCAACATGTATGTTTCCCCCAACATTCTGCAGTGCTTTATCATCACCAAAGCAATGGTCACCAGGAAAATGCTAAAAGGAAAAGTTGAACTGGGGCTATGTAGATAGAGCGAGTTTTGATTCTTAATATCAAGCGTCACCGCGAAAGAGCGAAAGAGCAGATCATCCATTCCAGCAGTATCTCTGAGTGCACTTAAAGGCACCCCCCCCAAAAAAAAGTCATTGTATGAAAAGTTAAAGGAATTAAAAGTGTTGCACTCTAGGGGCATACTGGGCTGGATCTGTTATTTGAAAGGCAGTCTCAGTCAAATGAGTGACCCACAGGAATTATATGCAACTAGCTTAGTCTGGATCTGGGTCACTTCTGTAGTGGGATGGGGAAGGTGGACAAAACCTGGTCTCTGTGACTAGGATTGGGTGGTCCAGGTGTTTCTGCAGAGTACACAGGAGTTCTGATGTTCAAGCATGGGTCCTATAGGCTTTTCCTAGTACAGTTTGAGTACTCCTTATACAAAATGCTTGGAACCAGAACTGTTCCATATTTCAGATTATTTTCAGATTTTCAAATACTTAATGAGATATCTTGGAGATGGGACCCAAATCTAAACATGAAACTCATTTATGTTTCATATTTTTCTCTCTGGCTTTTCTTCGCAAACGTAGATTCAGGAAGGACTCATCCCACGCTTTCTGCAAGCGCGCTGATGACTAAAAAGGCCAATCCAAGATAAACAAGTCCGGATGCAGAACACCTTATATATATAGCCTTAGGTTAATTTTATACACAATATTTTAGATAATTCTGTGTATGAAACAAAGTGTGTGTACATTGAACCATCAGAAAGCAAAGGTATCACTATCTCAGCCACCCATGTGGACAATTTTGGATTTGGAACATTTCAGATTTTGGAATTCCAGATAAGGGATACTCAACTTGTATATGACGAATTTGCCAGGGGAGGACCTACTGTAGTATAATCCTAGATTGCATGTAAATTGATCTAGAAATACATGTGATAATTTAATCCATGGTGGCCCTTCAGATGATGTTGGACTACAACTGTAAATCCCAGCATTCCTCACCATTGCCTATGCTTGTTAGAGCTGCTGGGACTTGCTGTCCAGCAACATCTGGAGAGCAGCATGATTCCCACCTCTGATATAATCAAGTGAAAGTGATATCATTGATTCAGTTTTTTAAAAAGATTTTTGACATTCCTGCTGCTGAGTTTGGAACAATTCATCCAAAATTATGTATATTTAGATTATAGATATTTATCATTTGTAATGGTCCAGCGACAGGTATGCTTACTTCAGTTAAAATTCTTCATGTTCTTTAGTTCCTTCCCTTAAGCCACTCTGGCAATCTTTCTTTGTACTGTGTTTTCTGACAGTGTAAGCTGAGTTAACAGAAGTACTTCTGTGAATGCATAGATTTAGGTGACTATAAGTGAATTTGTCAGGTCTTTACCTTGGTCTGTCTGACTCTGATCCAACACTGGTGTACATGTCAGAGTCACCTTGCTGTTGTATTACAGTGAAGGGGCTCTTATTTAGGATAATAGTTGTGCATGTTAGGATATAGGCTTGTCACGGAAGTGGGGGCTGTTCCTTCAGGATTAGGTTATAGGACTGTAATGAAGCTCCCTGAACCTTGCAGACCATTCTATGTATACAGTATATAATTTAATTATATCGGCAGAAGAGAGAATGAGACAGTTTTCAGATTCCTTAAGAAAGGCGTATCTTCCTTCCATCAATGTCTAAGGTGGGATGGGGTTGAACTCAGAAGTTGTACTCTTACCATTGGCTTTCTGTCTAGAAGTTCATTAATTCAGATGAAGGCTTTCTTTCTGGTGGTACCCCAATTCTGAAATGCCCTCTTGAGGGAAATAAGATTGGCACCAATTCTTTGCTTTTCTGATACCAAATTAAAACATTCCATTTTGTCCAGATATTTTGAAGAGAATTCTGAAATTTTAATATACAGTCTAAAGTAGGGGTGAGGAACATGTGGACCCTCTAGTTGGACTGTTACCTCCAAGTATTTCTTACCATTGTCTGTGTTTGGTAGGGCTGATGGCAGTTGGAATCCAATAACATCTAGAGGGCCACACATTCTCTTGCTCTTGGTGATGTTTTAGTTGTTGGTTTTATGGATTTTGTCTCTGATTTTTATTGTTATATTACTTCTATAATGTCATCTACACTGCCTGGGATTGCCTTTGGCAGTGAAAGAGTGATGTCTATATCTATGTCTATATAAAAGCCTTAATGCAAACGTGTAAAATAGCATTGAAACGCCCAGAATGACCCATTTGCAGTTGAGCTTACAGTATTCAACAGGTTCCATCTCAGCTTCTTGAACAGGAAGTAATGCAACCTTTGGCACCACAAAAGTGAGAAAATATGCATTACACCTCTGCTAGAGGCTGGCTTAAGCCTTTGGAGTGTCTGCTTTGAAAACAGCATCTATATTTTCATGGCTGCAAGTAACCTGCAAGGCTGTATGCTGTAGCATCTTAACACATCCAGCATTCATTTCTAATCTCTGCATGGTACTGTAGTGCATGCCGTTAGCTTCCGAAGATATGGATCCCCGGCCGTGCATTTATATGTATTTTCCTAGTGCTTAACAGAAATCCTTCTTTCACTGACTTTCTAGTTGCCGACAGTCCAACTCCGCCTCCACCACCTCCACCTGATGAGATGCCTATGTTTGATGACTCTCCACCACCTCCACCTCCACCACCAGTGGACTATGAAGATGAAGAGGCTGCAGTAGTGCAGTACAATGACCCTTATGCAGACGGAGATCCTGCTTGGGCACCTAAAAACTATATTGAGAAAGGTAAAGTGTTAACTCATTTGTATTATAAGAGAACAAAATGACCACCTATGACTGACTGACTGGTTTGTTTATTTATTCGATATATATTCTGCCTTTCTCCTCATGCAGGATCAACTGTACATAATGCCAATCGCACCACAGACCTATAGGGAAGTCTTACGTGAAGGACTAGTTTACAGCCACAAAATCCCTCCCCAAACTAAGATTGCACAATGGAAAAATATTGGCCTAGCTCATAGGATATATCTAAGAATTAATAATATGTCAGCTGCATTTGAATGTTGCAATTTAACACACTGAATGAGTCACAGCAACCTCTGGTATGCCTAATCTCCTGTCTTCTCTTATGGCTGAATAAAGGGGTGTTTGAAACTGCCCACTTTACGTAATCACAGCTGGCTAATCATCAAAGCCAGAAATGTGATCAACAAGCTTAAATTAAAAGAAATCAGCTTCATAAACCGCAGATTGAAGTTGCCTTGTATTGAATTAACCATAGTTAAGGTTAACGTCACCTGATCTAGTGTGGTGTAGTAATTTGACTAGGACTCCAGGAGACCAGGATTTGAATCCCTGCTCAGCCATGGAAACCCACTAGGTAACTTTGGGCAAGTCAAGCCTTCTCAGTCTCAGAGGAAGACAATGGGAAAACCCCTCTGGGTAAATCTTGCCAACAAAACCACATGATAATTTCACCTTAGGCTCAATGTAAGCCGAAATTGACTTGAAGGCACATAATAACAACAAATGTTAACTTTAGTTCATCATCCCAGACAACACAACAGGCCATGGTTAAACAAATGGAGCATCTGAGTTCCTCTTGTCAACCTTCACTATGTCATAGCTTCACTATGGTTTATTATGACATTTAAACATGACCAGTTTTCTAAAATGCTTCCAACACTGAAATGCACCTTGGTCTTACCAAATAACAAAGAGAAACTGATCTGATCAGCTGTTCAATTAATGGGCTTAAGTCATTGGAACGTTCATGTTTTCAAGGGCATATCTAAGTCTTTTCAGGTTAGAGGAACTGTCTTTCTGATCTTGACCAAGATATGGTGGGTCTCTTTTTCATAGTGGTCAAATCCATTTTGGAAAAACAAGTGTAACAAAATCTTAAAATATACCGTTAAGCACTTTGGAATGAGAGAAGGCAAATAATCCATTAATAAGGCACATTGGATTTAGTTTATCTCATTTGTTTCAGAAGGATAGTTTTCCAGAAATAACTTTCCAAATGACCTAGAGTGAGCAAAGGAAAAACATTTTTCATTTTCTAAAGGCAACTTTTAAAGTCTTGCTGATATGCAGCATATCTGTTTTTATTTGGAAAAAATAATTGGGACTCTACTTGATTCCTACATTGCATTAGTTGTGATAAGGGAACGTAAAATGGTTGGCATTGATTTTTAAATCCTTGGCTTGTAATTTGTTTTGCACTTAGGTGTGTTTCACACTTATGCATGAGTATGGCCTTTATTTTTAGCAATAATTCCTATCCCCCATATGTTCATTTGTGAAGCTTCTCCTATGACCATGGAGTGAGCATGCCCTTTCCTCCCAGATATCTTACTTTTCCTTCTTCCTCTTCTCACTAGCAGCAGCAAGAACGTCAACTCCTTTGCAGGCTGAATATCTCAGGTCTGCATCAAGAACTATGCACTTTTTTTTTTTTACTGTGTTGGCATAATCTGCCTCTGAAAATCTGATTGCAAAACTAGCTGTAGCAACAAAAGTTAAAACTCCCCTTATTGCTGTGTAAAGATATACAACAATAAACCATGCTACTTCTGCAGTGGTAGATGATGGAAGGAACAGCAAACACATTGAAGTTAGTAATCTTTTTAATGTTAAGACAACTAAGTGAATCTATATACATATGTATTAGAAGGGTGCCCGAGGTTGGGAAGACCAACTAGGATAGAGAAGGGGCATGGAAATCTGTCTTGTTGGCTGCTCAGAAGAAATCTTTATTAAGTCCTGCACCTCACTGGAGGGAGAGATGGTCAGACTGGCTGATTGTGATCCAGAAGTTTTGTTATTCAGCTCATATGAGTAGCATTTTGATCACAGCTGCTGTGGATTGGGAACTTGGGAAAGTTGCTTGATGTTAAGGTAATGGATGAATTAGGTGGGTACACTTCTGAATTATGCAAGTGGTTACAGATGAGTCAAAATATTAAGTAGTCAATGTTGGAATGAAGGGTGGTAGTGTGAATATAGATTTTGGTTGTCTGGAGTGCAATGAGTATAGTTTGTGTATGTTGGTTGTAAATTAGATTAATGAGGGGTGGGAATGGTGACTGATCAGGAAAGGAGAAGCAGATGTCTGCAGGCTGCTGCTCTTTCAGGCCTTCCCATTATATTTTTTGATTCTGATTACTATACTATGGTGTCCTCCAGCCTGGTGCTACTGGTAAATGTTAGGTTGGTCCACAATATGACTTCACTCATTCACAATTTGTTAATAAAGTTACAGGCATGTGGGTGAGTAAATGCATAAATATTAAATAATATTTCCCCCTTAATATTTTGGATACTGTTCCTAGTATTGCAAGCTTTGGCCTGAATCTTATTGGATAGTCCTATGTAGACTAGAGCCATTGAATCAGTGGAATTTGTCTAAGTGTTGATTCACCATATACCACTTTATCCAGTGAATTTGCACTAGTTAGTACTAACAGAGTTCAAGCCTTTATAATTGTTAACTGTACATTAAACATTACAGATAACAGAGTATTTGGAATAGGCAACTATTACTTGACTAAAGGAGGGAATTGAAGTTAATATAATCTACTAATCTAGGCATGGTTTCTGACCAAATTATTACAGGGGTGTTGCTATGTGTGTTTCATAATGCCACATTGGATTGGTATATGCTTATAGCAGTGAAGGATCTAGATCAGAATCAATATCATCTGTTAAATTTAGGGGGTTAGATTTCATTTTCCTATGGATAAAATTTTGGGGAAATTTAAGAAACAGTCTTACATCAAGTGTTTCCATCTAGTCCAGTAGTAATTGGGCTAGCAGGAGCTCTTCAAGAATTATTCTCAGGCCCTGCTGCCCATGATCCCTTGAGGTGCCAGATACTGAATTTGGGATGCCGTGCATACAAAGCATATGCTCTACTACTAAAGTGACCACTTTGCAATTAAAATACAGATGCTGCAGTTTAAATTGCCAGATCAGTCTAGTTCTGGTTGTTAGCTTGCGTCTGTCCATTTGTAATTAGTTTGCAGGTTAAATTCTGAAACCATTGATACAGCAGTATAGCTCCTAAAGCTGCTTTGAGCCTGATTTACTACAAAATTCATTTGACTCTCCTTCTTATTTCTAGTTGTTGCCATATATGACTACACAAAGGACAAGGATGATGAGCTGTCATTCATGGAGGGTGCAATCATTTATGTTATCAAGAAGAATGATGATGGCTGGTATGAAGGTGTTTGCAACAGAGTGACTGGCCTGTTTCCTGGAAACTATGTTGAATCAATCATGCACTATGCGGATTAAGTTCCCTCTTCAGGTCAGGTCTTGTATTCAATCATGCCATAATTATTTACAAAGGGTAACTTAAAGGTTAACACTTGTCTTAATACTCTTTAAAATGTGCCCATCTTTTCAGGCCATACTGTTTAAATGGTATGATTGAATGTTCATCCGTAAGCAATTGTCTCTACAGAGTTCGTAAAACAAGCAACTGTTTATTACTGATTATGCTTATTTACTTAATGCATTGTTGATTTTTATGGCCAGCCTAAATATTCTGGGGAAGTAGGGTATATAATATTTAATGACTCATGATTCAAATTGTGCCATTACTTTTTTTTTCAGTGCAGCATGATAAACTAACAACTATGTTAGACTAACATTAAATCTGGTTGAAAATTTTGATAGTGCTGGTCAATTACCTTTGTTTAGACTCTTGCTCATCCTCAAAGTATAGTATTTGTTTAAAAGCATGCATACAAACTTATGTATTGAATTATATTCCCCCACCCCCCAGAAAAATCCAAGATGCTTCCAATTTGTTGTAATCTTTTACCTGGAGTACTTTCACTAAAAGTTTATTCCAATGAGTCATTTGAATCTCTGAGGTGTTCGTGTGAATCAAAGATGGGTGGTCTTATAATGTGTATGTAATTTGTACCTGAGTTTTTTTTATGAGTAAATTTGCATTGACTTTTCCATTCATAAATACATAAGTGAACCAAAGGTCTTGTCCATTACTTCTGTTGGCTTGCCTTGCAAAGCAATATTAAAAGCAGTGATTTAGCAAACTTCCCCCTTATCAGCAGGGATGGTTTTTGATTGCAAGTCCAAAATGAAACATCCTCTTGATGGAAAAACAAGTTTCTGCATGTAAAATTACAGAACTCCTTAGTTTCATTTTTTTATGACTGAAAATGATGACATCAGAAGACTACCACTCATGCCTCTTTGAATAGTTACTGCCAGAGCAAGCACACTAATGACAGGGTTATGGGGGATTTTTTTTTTTTTTAGGGTAAAGGAGACCCTGGCTTTGGGCATGTAATATTTTCTTCTCCAGTCTTAGCAGATATATGACTCATTGGGGGCATGTGTGCAGCAGATATCTGTGCATATGCCACCTTTGACGTGTAATGAGCTGTCCAAGCCTATAGTGCTGCTCTAGCATAAAATATGTAAAATTATATCTAAATAGGGCTTCCTCAGCCAGGATCAATTATGAATCCCCTCCCAGCATCTTGTAGCCCTTTGTTTTTATTTGTTACAGAATGACACAAGTGGTCCTGTTTACAAGGCAGTGTATTTTGTGAATGATTTGTAGCCACTCTTAACATTCCACAACACATGGTGTGGGAGTAAAGAATCACCAGTGACTCCCCATTCCCACCCCAATTTACCACATCATTTAAGCTTTATCCATTTAACTATGAAGGTCTCATATCCTGCTGAAAGTAAAATTGCATCATTGGAGGGATTTGCTACTGACTTGTCAACATTCACTGTACTGAAGTAGATTGCTGGCGGGGTGGGGGGAATCTATGAATACACAGAACATGTGGGCCCATATGGAGGTGAGCAATATCAGAGGGGCTTCTCCACGCATCTGCTTGAAAGGAGCCAATATCAGCTCGCCTAGAAAAGGCACAAGCTTGTCACAACTTATTTAGAAAGTGTGCACTTTGACACCTCCATTTTGAGCATGAGGTCAGCTGACATTTCTGGTTCGTTTGTACAAAATTTGTATTACTTAGATAATCTAAGACAGATTATGATTTAGTAAGGGATTTGTTTCTTTTTATTTAGGAAAACTTTATTTGGGGCATTAAGCATTGCCCTAATGGGTATTAAACTTTTAAATGATAAAAAGCCGGTGTACTGGACATGTGAAAGCTGTTGCAATTATTTTCTAGTGTGACATTAAACACTGAAAGAGTCCTTGCCTTCTTACCTTAAATGAACCTAATTATATTAAATGCTTTTTCTGCCTTTTCCTAATTGTTAACATGTTATTTCTGCGAACAAATAGCAACCCATAAAATTTCTGTATTCCCTTTATAAATTGGAACATCTCTTAATCTGTATATAACCTGTTTAATTACAAAAATTTTATGTACAGTCTTTTATAATAAACCAATCTCCTTTAATTTTCTGGGTACTCTGAAATTGTAATAGGCAATTAGGTCACTCAAGATATTTTTGTAGTCCCAGCACACACCAGGGATTACAGAAGTGAGTTTTTCAACACATTGATTGTATTTATTCTTTGTGGCCTTCGGTGTCAATATTAAACAATGTAAACAATGCCCATGTGAAACAAGCACCCTCCTCACTTAAAAAAACAACAACCCGACACACAGGCACAGGGCATTGCTACCAGCTTAACAGATGGATCATGTTTTCATCATTTTGTATGGCTTCCTTCAATAAAACATTTGTACTTCATATAAACCCTAGTTATATTTCTTTCAGTGAGGATAACTTTTTTTTTTAAAAAAAATTGGTTACTGTGCTGGAAGCAAGTCAAGATGTTCTGCACAAGTAGTTTTAGGCACAGTCTGGTAAATTAGCTGCCAGAATGAATGGAAGGAGATGTGTCATTTGTCTCGGGAAAGTACAATTTCTGCCAGCTGAACAAGGGCATCTCTTTCAGGGGATGGTCTGAGCTTGCTGATCTCCCTCATTGCTTCATGGCAGTAGCGCTGGGCGAGGTAGGTTGTCTGTTGTATTCCTCCACTCTAAAAAAACAATACATAAATAGTGATACAGATCAATCAGTGGACAATATATGGCTTTTTTTGCTCATTTTTTCCCCTACTTTTACATTTTTGCAACTGATTCAAAACTTCTATCAGAAATATTTCTCATTTTTAGAGCTGTAGTTTCTCTTAGACACAGCTAAAATAATATAAAAGTTTTAAGAACATTTTAAAAGAGCAAAAGCCTGCCTGTTTGCTTTGTTTGATTTCTGTGATATTAAGTATAAATACCTAGAATCCTTTTTAAAGGACTCTAAAAGTACATAGCGCTATCTTAAAATTATAAAGCACGATACTGTGCTGAATGCCACTTATTTTTATGTTAGTCTTTCCTTACCTGTAAAACATATTCCTGGGCACGTTGGATATCTCCTGGCAAATTGAATCGCCTCATTATCATGGCATTAATTTCTGGAAACTAAGTGAGACAAAGAGTAAAGATTAACCCTGGCCCTCAAAAATCTTCACAAACAACAGGAGAATAGATGAAGCTATCTACCCTGAAGTACAGCACTGTGTTCAGTCAAAAAAGTACCCCTGGAAAGTATCTTCTCAGCCTTTTACTTTTTAATAAAAGTAGGTTAATAAAGTGCTCTGAAATGTTGCAAAAAACAAAACAAAACAAACAACTTTTGTAAAAAAAACCCCAATTCTTATACAAATCAAGTTAACTGAGATTAATACTTCTGTAAAAGTGATTTTATATAACTAGTATGTAACTTCACAGATCTATATTTTAATTCAGTTTTGAGGGTGGATTGTAATGTATTTAGAAATAGACTATAAATTGCTTTGCTATATACTCAGTGTAGAGAAAAGAGGGAATGGTTCTCTTTACACTTGGCTGGAACTTGCCACTGGAATAGAGTGGGTTGGAGAGAGTGCATTTGACAGTCCTCTGCACCCACCACAGAAACTCAATAGGAATCTCTGAAATGTCCTTTAAAGTATTTCCTGTCTGATTTAGAGAGCTTTTAGTAGTTTGCTGCTGAATTCTGGTAGCACTTTGGGGAGAGAGGGCTTGGGGCTGAATGTGTCACAGAAGCCATGTGTTACCCCTGCTTCAGTAGCTACTGTGCAAGTTGCCCCTCTTTCCACTAAGCATTTAACACACACACACATACAAGCAGGCATGTATTTTTGTTGATTCAGAGAATACAATCCTATTCTGTAAACTGTTTAAATTCTTTAACTGCTGTTCCTTTTCAAAGAAAGGCCTTAAATTGCTGCATAGCTATCTTATCTTAAACCAGCTGTACTGTTTAATCTGGGGAGAAGACAATATCTTTATTAAACCTACCTGTTGACATGCAAATAAGACAGGACCAGTGGCTATTCCAAGTTTAAGATCTGCTGAAGCTGGCTTCCCCAGCTGCTCAGAACATGATGTAAAATCCAGCACATCGTCTATCAGCTGCAAACAGACAACAAATTTTATTACAGTACACACTTAAGATCTTTTCCTTCTAACAAAACACCCATGTAACAATTATAAAATATTTGCTTCTACTTCATTCCTAAAACTTGCTTCTTAGGGTGTTTAGTTACTAATGGTATGTTTTACCTGAAATGCTATTCCAATATTTTTTCCATACTGGTATGCAATTTCATGAACTTTTGGATCAGGGCAGGCTAGAATAGACACCTGAAAGGGAAACAGAATAAAACACCTTGTTAGTGTCCACTGTTTGTACATGCAGCATAGGAACAGTAAACAGCTGAAGAGAGATAAGAGAAGGCCTCATTAGCTGTATTCCTCACCACCCCCAGTACCTGTTTACATGTTCAGACACATACAAACCTAGGCCTGTTTAAAAACTCATGAAGCCAAACAGAACTGCTGCATGAAATATAATATCTATATATGTGTGTGTGTGTGGTCTGAATATAGATTCGATATATGAAATATTTATTATGGCTGTTCATATCATTGCTAAGGCCGAGACCAAACAAGGAAATGCAGAATTATGACTGCAAGCTGGTGGTCTATTACTAATGCAGTGACAATTTGATCTGATTGCTATGTGCATGTATATATTGGGGAAATGGGGAGCAAAGGAGAATGGTAAATTGACAGCCTACTGCATCCCTAATAACCTGGAAGTAGCTGGCCAAAAACTACAATGGTGGTCCCAGCAATAACAGTATGATTTCATGTTTTAGTTGAACTTGTTTCTCTATAGAATGGCTGAAAATGTCTTCACCAAACAGACCAAACATTTTTATAATACAGCACACTGGAAATATTTGTGGCAAATTGGTGACTGTCTTGTGTGAATTCTACCCAAGGGAGCCACTTTCTACACAGAAATTGTTGGAAGATTCTTCATACACTCCACACCCCTGTAGCAATCTGATCTTATGATAAAGCGTTGATAGCTCTTAGAATATTAAAACAATAAGATACTGCATGTCATGATTTCTACAGGTATTACTCAGAAGACTGGTTCCCTTTGCTAAATCCCATTCTCCTCCCAACTCAAATAGTCCAATAGAAGCCATGTTATACCAAGTGGTTGCAAAAATTAACATAACACAATATTCAAATCAATCACATCACACCCTTAAGTTGCTACTAAATGGGTTTTGCACAGGTAGGCGTCCTGTCAATATCAGGAGAGCTTTCTCAGAGCTGCTATTGATTAAGAATTCATGAATTAACATCTGAATTCTACTTAACATTTTAAGATCAGTTACTTAGAATTTCTTAACAATTCCATGTTAATACTATCCCAACACTTCCAAACTGTGGGCCTTCAGAATTAAACACAAAAGTCTGCGTGAGCCAGCATCTTATTTTTCATAGTGGCCACACAGGCTATTATGGTAATAGACGTTTCCCAGTATGGTTTATTTACTGGCAGTTTTAGAATCTAAACCTCCCATGACCCACCTTAGTAGTGTCTAAAGCAGGAGAGGGGAAAGCACTGCAAATCACGAAAGCCACAGTCTGAATGGCCAATGATCAGGAACGATGGGAATTCTACCCCAAAACATCTGGAGTACCATGGGTGTTCTCCCCACTCAACAGTTGGGAGGCCCAACCACTGTAAAAGAGTGGGCCACATATTCCAGGTTATATGCTGGCTACAGCCAATGGGAGTCACAGCCAAACAACATCTGAAGAACCCTGCTTTTCTCACTCTTATTTTAAATTTTAACCAATACTTCCTTGTACGGAAAGTGTTCTAACCCCGTTGATAATTTTGGTTGCCTTTAAAGTTTTTTTTTATTAAGTTAAATAATATGACACAGTGGCATAACATATCTATACAAAAACAGATTTGTACAAGGGCATAACAACACTGGCAGCCTTATTCAGTCGCTTTCTTCATAAACCCTATGGGGAATTTACCTCGTTTACAGTGGCTGCATAGATCTGTACAGCACTCAACAATTCTTTTGTGGTTACTCACCACCCCAGTTCAGACCCCATATGTGTACATTTGAAATCAGGCATTTTTACCCCACTTTAACTTGAGACAAAACTTGAAGTTTACTATTAGTGATAATAACTCTTAGAACTAGGAGGTCTTGTGTGTCACAATAAGTATCTATAATAGGTCTCTACTAAAATGAAAGCAAGTAGTCAGCGCTATCTGGAAGACACTGAGAAGCCAGTCATTCAGTGGCAGAAAGAGCCGAAGTACAATTAAAAATGTAAGTTCACAACAACAGAATTCTGGCAATACAGCTGGACACCTATATCTGCAGAACCAATATCCGTGGTTTTAGTTATCCGTGTGACACAAAATAAGGATACATCCCATAGAGTCATGCTGGAAAAATGACTAGAGAGCTATCCTCTCTAGATATCTTCTAGGTCCTCCAACACAACTCTATGGTGTTTTTGTACAGGATGGCCTTTATTTTAAGAGATTCGCCATTATCCATGGTTTCTGGTATCCATTTTAAGTCTGGGAACCAAACCCCTGCAGATATGGGGTCCAACTGTATTTTACTTGAAGGATTCCATTAGGAATTCTTCACAAGTAGATGAACATAAGTGTACATTCTGGCAAAACTGGATAATATCAGCTAGTGTTGCCCCATTCTGCAAATATAACACCCTTACTTGATGTTGACCAGGGCAGAGTCATCTAGATATTACTTTTGACCTCCCACAACTTCTCCTTAGATTGAGACTATGGGATAAAATTAAGGGTGCAAAGCTACTAACTTCCTTCATCCTGTTAGGGCAACTGTGAGAGGCTAGGGGGCTACCTCAGTTCACTAGCAGACTGTGGGTGTGGCAGCACCCCATCACTACACCCCCATTGAAAAAAACCTTCCAAATTTATTGCCTCCAAGTGTCCCCCAAAGACCTCTAGGGGCCATGGGGGACATTTTCATCATATTTTATTCCCCCCCCCGGGCCATTTTAGGCTCCTCCAATTTACTTCCTGTTTTTAAAAAGAACTTTACAGGGGAAACTGAAAAGTGTGGAAAATGCCCTCCATGCCCCCTAGAGGGCATCTGGGTGCATTTTTTTGTAGTCTAGGGGCCCTGAAGGCCCAAAACAGCCCCAGGGGACTGCACTTTGTCTGTCTTGGCTCTAGAGCATAGTGCACATTGGAGAAATGCTTGTGAAGTGTGGGGTAGTGCCAGAGAAGTAGGAAGTCAATAGATCCTTAAGCTAGCGAAGAAAAGGTTAGGGTACCAGGATCCCAAGTTTCCCATCTGTGCATCATGCTATATTAACAACAGGAAAGACGGAACGTACATACTGCTTTACAACTGTTTGCTATAAGACTTGCTGTCTTCTTAAAGGTTTTCTCGAGGTAGTGAGCAAATCTCTCATTTTCATTTTCTTTGGAACCCAGCTGAAGAAATTCACCTATAAAAGAAGAGATCACAGATATTATCCAGGTAGTTGCCTAGATGAAATATCTTCACTTTTTGCTAGATGTGTTGTTAAAAAGCCTTACCACGCACCAGATCCTCAATTGCCCGTGTTAGCACAGAAATAATGGTGGTGTTTCCAATACGTGCTAAAGCTAGAGATGCTACTGCAAGGATGAAATCACCAGCTAGGACTGCCTGGAAAAGAATGACTTGCTTTAAAAAAGAGACCCTTTTTGTTTTTAACAGCACATAACATATCAAAATTGTCCCTTCTTGTCGCTAATACCAAATAAAAATAAAGTCAGGTTAGGGTTAATTTAATGCTAGTTGCCTTTT
Organism: Gambelia wislizenii; assembly: GCA_030847615.1. Taxonomy (NCBI): domain Eukaryota; kingdom Metazoa; phylum Chordata; class Lepidosauria; order Squamata; family Crotaphytidae; genus Gambelia; species Gambelia wislizenii. Next base: position 133,695,075 of record JAUMIR010000006.1, on the reverse strand, counting down.
TCTGAATGCTTCTACAAAACATTTTCATTCTGGTATTACCCAAATACATTTACCACCAATGTAAAAAAAAGAAGTCCACTCAAATATTACATAGAAATATTAGGGAATGAAGTGTACTTTTGAAAAAATGGTTCATACTAAGGTTTATTCATTATTTTTTTTCTTGAGGCAAGTTCAGGAAGAGGACTGAAGCTACATCATTCAGTCTAATGAATTTCTTTTTGTTCAACCAATGGTAGGCAACATGGTGCCCTCTAGATGTTGTAAACTATGACTCCTGTCACCCTTGATCAGGCTGACTGGAACATCTGTGAACTGTAGTCTAGAACACTTGAAGGACATCAGGTTGGTTTTCTGTGGTTTTTTTCCGGGCTGTGAGGCCCATGTTCTAGAAGAGTTTATTCCTGACATTTCACCTGCATCTGTGGCTGGCATCTTCAGAGAATGGTTGCGTAGGGGTGTGTGGGTTTTATATACTGTGAGTCCTTGTTGGAGAGGATATGTACATTTGTGTATTTGAATGGCTAGTTCCTGGGGGAAGATATGCAAGGAGGATTAGTGTCTGATGGCTAATCCTCCTTGCATATCTTCCCCCCAGGAACTACCCATTCAAATACACAAATTTACATATCTTCTCCAACAAGGACTCATAGTATATAAGCCCCAACCCCACCTACCCAACCATTCTCTGAAGATGCCAGCCACAGATGCAGGTGAAACGTCAGGAATAAACTCTTCCAGAACACAGCCTCACAGCCTGGGAAAAAACCACAGAAAACCTATGGATGCCGGTTGTGAAAGCCTTTGACAACACATCAGGTTGGTTAACCGTGTGTTAAACCATAATACCTCTGCATGCAACCAGATATTGGCTGTATGCACATAAAGAAAAAGACCTCAATTTCAGCAGTACAAGTATATCCATCAAATTAATGGGGCTAGATGAATTAGGGCAAATTTTGACCCGGGGACACAGCATTATAACACGGCCCCTTCTTTTTTACTGAATTGGAGGACTTAAGAGCACAGCATGATCTGGGCTAAGTCCAAAGAACATCTAGTCTACAATGCACATTTTTACTTTCCAGCACATCCTGCCTCATCTCCCTGTACATCATACCTCCCAACCACAAGCTTCTAGCTGCTTTTGAGTTCTTGCAAGACCAAGGGAAAGAGATAGGGACATGGAGGATGGGTCTTGCATTGGGACACATGCATTCTGGAGAAGGGGCTAAATGGCTTTGAATATTACTCCTCCCCGTTACGGATGGAGTCACCCAGAAGACAAGAAAAGGACAACCAAGAATTCAAGATAAAAGGTAAGGAATGTTTCCTGAGCAGACTGATAATCTTATCAGCTTCTCTTCATATACTTCCAGTTCTTCTGACCTTCCACTAAGCCTACTCTAATTTAAAAGGTGCCATTTTTCAGAACAATGGATTGAGATACTCTCCGGTTTTTACATAAGTGAATTTCTTTTCCCTTTTCTTATGACCCCCCTCCATAACAATAAAGAAGAAACAAAATCATATGAGTTTTAAAATTTGCGAGGAAAACATTTTTGCCGTTCCTTCTCTAATGATTCCTTGAAACAAAAACAAAAAATAAAAAAATAGAAAAAAATTCAGAAGCTTGCCAGGAAACTCAGTTCTTCTTCGTGGTCTTTGTGACTCACACAAATGGGTCATCTGTGACTGCACAGTGCATCTCTCGGAATTTTCTAGAGCAATGTAATATGTGTTTTGGCAGTAGCCCCTCCCATCCTTCACCTGCATGACCAATGCACTTTCTGCCTAAACTGTCAATTCCATTTTGTCCACTGCAGCAGCAGCATCGTTAGGAACTGTTTTTGAGCTTTTTGGTTTTGGATTCAATATGGATTTCAGACTTATCTGTGCATTTTGGCTTTGGTCGGCCTTCCTTTCTTGCCTTTTTCCTTCAGACTCACTTGACAACTCTTCCAAATTATGTATCAGCTTGTTAGTTACCATTCAGTTTCTTCTTCTGGACATTTGTTCCTCCTCTGGTTCTTTCCTGTCTAAATATGCTAAAGGCACCAGATCCTGTCTGATCTTGGAAGCTAGGCAGGGTCACCCCTGGTTAGTTCTTGGATGGGAGATTGCCATCAAATACTAGGTGCTGTAGGCTATATTTTAGAGGAAGAAATTGGCTCTGAGTATTCCTTGCCTAAGAAAACCCTATGAAATTCATTGCTCTAGAAGGTTCCAAGGGATACACTGTGGAGGCACAGATGACCTATCGCTCAAAGAATCACAGTTACAGTTAAGCAACCTGTTCTTTTATGATTATATGAGTATAAAAAGCAAAGCTTCTATGTAGCATATTCACAACCCAGTCCTTTTGACATTCCACTGATTTCATTTAAGCATGTGCTTAAACCTCTCCTTAAAATGCTCAACAACAGAAAGTTAAAACCTCTGGGTGCAACCTTTTATTTGTGTAGCTTCTTTTGGTAAACAGGTACATTATATTTGACATGCACAGAAGAGGCACACTTTATTTCATTTGAAATTTTTAAAAATGTTAAGAGATCCAGTGTGGTATAGTGGTTTAAATGTTGGACTAGGACTCCAGGATACCAGAGTTTGAACCCTGGAAAACCACTAGGTGACTCTGGGCATATCACATCCTCCTAGCCTCAGGGGAAGGCAATGGGAAACCCTCTCTGAACAAATCTTGATAAGAAAACTGTATGGTAAGTCAGCAATGACTTGTAGGCACATAACATCAACAAAATGCTCAACTGGACTACATTTCTAATTTAGCTGTACATAGCACATTTGTTTAGTTCTGGGCAACATGTGTTCTGTACAATTAAAAGCATACCAGTATAAAAGAAGCTGATCCATCTAAACAGTTATGTCCTCAATTATTTTTTTTCAAAAGTATAAGGTAATGTCTGCCCTTACTGTTTGTGTCATCCTGACAGCCTGTATAATTTTCTATTAGTTCTGGCTTTTTGTGTAAACACCCCCACCCCAAATACAAAAAGCCCCTGCACAGTTAAACTCACCTTCCTTTCCCCCCAGACTTGATTAACTGTCATTTTTCCTCTTCGTGAATTTGCATCATCAATTACATCGTCATGAACCAAACTAGCTGTATGGATCATTTCTGCAATTACAGCTATAGAACGCTGGTTTGCCTGCACCTCCCTAAAATTGAAAGAGGGTGTGGAGGAAAGAGCAAGATAAGGTAAGTCATGCATCCTGGGACATCCTGATCAGCACAGGAAAAGAAAGCTTTGAACATCAAACTTGTAAGAAACATTAGTCCCTCCAAGGTTCATGACATACTTTGAGTTTCAGTGCCTCCACAGTTAACTTCATCTTCTAGACTTAACAATAGTATTCCTTTCAAGCAGCAACATCTAGCACCCCAAAATTGGTGAAATAACTTGCTCTGATCTCTCAGATAAGACAGAGATTAACAAGACGTGGCAGTGCAGGACTAATGTAGAGAGAGAAATTATCCTCTTATTCTGAACATTAGAATTGGTCATCCAATAGGGAGGAAATGAAGTACTTCTTCATGAAACATAGGAAATTCTATTTCACAACACATTGGACTAGAAACTAAAATAAAGGGCTCTTAAGGGATTAGCTCAATCTATCCTCCTTGATTTTATTGATTGATATTAGCCACAATTGCTAAAAATGGAATTTCCCATGTTCAGAGGCAGTATGTCTCCAATTACTAGACAATTTCCACCAATCTCTGCAAAGAGTTTCTCTAGGGGAAGTAGCTGATCAGAACATACAAAGCATGCTGGGACAGACTGGATCATTAGAAAATCCACCTTTCCGTCATGAATGTCAGCAAGGAAAACTTAAAACACTTCACCAGTAAAGCACCCAAGGTTTTATACGGTTCAGAGGAGAACTTATAAAGAGAAAAAGAGCTAATTTGTCCCATGGAACCATACAGCAGGATATTCTTGCAGCCAAAAGCTACAGAGTGGGCATCACTCCATTTGCATCTCTGACATTTGTTAACAGACTTTTCACAAACCAAAATGCCTTTCCCTCCCATCTTGCCACTTTCAGGAATCTAGCTGTGCTGCTGCTCCCCTGCCTTGTTAATATGCTTTCTTATGGGTCAGATACAGGTGTACCAGAAAAATGGGATTAGCGCCTTTAAAACACAACAATTTGGTGCAAAAGTTTTCTCTGTCACTTCCATATTTCTAGGCACATTTACTGGGTCAATTAATTGATTTATATATCAGGCTGACAGAATTCAGGCCTTTCCCTCTCCTTTTATAGAATTTACTGGTGAGGGAGGACAACTTGCAATTAAAAAGATCACTCCCCTTTCCTCTTGCTGTGTGTAATTTGCTGTAGCATAGCCAGCATGCTGTCCACATAAATCTAGGATATCCACATAATGAGTCTTTTTCAACTATTATGAACTTTGGAGATTTTCACACGCCTAAAATACCCCCCGAAGAAATTGGGACAGAAATATTTCTGTCCCGGAAGCAGTGCCGCGGTTTGCACGCCCAGTCCCCTCTCCCAATATGCCGTCGTCATCACGCTGGGTTATTTCTTCCCTCTTCTGGAATATTTTACTAACGGGAGTTCGCCGTTAATAAAATATTCTGGAAGAGGGAAGAAATAACCCAGCGTGACGACAACGGCATATCGGGAGAGGGGACTGGGCGTGCGAACCGCGGCACTGCTTCCGGGACAGAAATATTTCTGTTCCGATTTCTTCGGGGGGGTATTTTAGGCATGTGAAAATCTTTCTCTCCTGAGATACACTAAATATGCTTTAGTAATGAAGTGCATTACTAGAATTTTGGTAATTCAAATATTCAGTAATGAAGTGCAACTTCAGAAGGCCAGTGCTGGTGCAGTGGTTTGAGTGCTGCTCTTGGACTCTTGGTTCAAATCTCCACTCAGGCATGGAAACCCACTGGTTGACCTTGGGCAAATCACACACTCTCTGTCTAAGAGGAAGGCAATGGCAAACCTTCTCTAATTAAATCTTTGCCAAGAAAACCCTATACTAAAGTCACCATAAACTAGAATTGACTTGAAGGCACATAACAACAAATTTGGAAGAGAAAATGAAAAATGATTTTTATGAGTAAATTTCTTTGTTTCAAACTTGCTGCTGAACTATGAAACCAAATACTTCTACTCTCCTACAGAATGGAATGGTTTCATTTGCCATGGTATTTTTTGCAAGAAGATAAGAGAGACAGTTCATACTTCAAATAGTAACAGGCTCTGTAAGCTGGGGTGGTCCTTTATGAGTTACAGTTGCCACCAGAAGTTTAAAATGAATGGGGAAATAGCTTTGTCTACAAAAAATAATGCACTCTGTAACAGAGTAGCATAACTCTCAAACTCCTTATCAGTTTAAAGGAAAACGATGAATGATGCTTCATGAAATTAACATTTTCAACATAGGCTGGATTCTTATCATTACATTATGATCAACTTCAAAAAGGATTGATACTTATCATCTTGGGATGGAAACAATACAAACTTATGCTTTCTTCTCAGTGCTATAAAACAGTCTATTGTATAGTTAAAGGTTTACTTTGGTTAAAATGTTAATAATTAATATTAATAAGAAAACTATTGAGCACAAAATTACCAGCTCTAGGCATTACAGTCTCAATCAAGTTATTTTGCTTTTGGTATCATGGCATTTTAGCATCTTCCTACCCAGGAGCATCACAGTACACATCTCACTTACTAATAGGTCACCAAGCCACACTATCTATAAATGGGGAAGGGGAGGGATTCTGGTTACTTAACTACCAATGCTGCAACCTTGATATATTGGAACAAAGCCTATCATTTCCAGCCAGTGTGGCCATTTGATAAGCCAGTAAGTAAGTATATTGCTGTTCCAAGGCTGAACACAACAGCAACTGTAGACATGGTTTCCTTTCAGTGTAATACCACGATCTGAATACTGGCCCTGGACTGGGTGGTTGCATCTGTCAAGTTCCAACAGTGATCTTATCCTGCCAGCCAGGTCTGGGTGCTATTCATTATAAGAGCAAGTCCTCAAGCTGGTATTTTAACATGAAACTAAGATACAGATTGATTTCTTTTACTAGCACTGTAGCTCTGTATGTGTTTTGAATTAGTAACACCACTCCTGTAGGGTCCTCACGACTAACCTGACACCAACTGGGAGAACTGTGTTAAATTAAACTAGACTAAACTATGAATCAAGTACTGAACTATAAATCAAGTGCTAATTATTAAACAATAATCATGTGTACACATATACATAGATTAATACACAATCACATATGGTAATGTTTTTGTCTATAACATATCAAATGGGTTGCACTTGAATTATAGTGCAACCCATTTGATATGTTATAGACAAAAACATTACCATATGTGATTGTGTATTAATCTATGTATATGTGTACACATGATTATTGTTTAATAATTAGCACTTGATTTATAGTTCAGTAAATCATGGTTCATGGTTGTGTTTTGAATTAAGCACAGAAGCAAATGATTGCCACAGACAGTTCAGTGCTATTTCTCTTATCAAATGAGCAGTGTTTTTGAACCAAATAAACTGGACCAACTTAGAACTTCAAAAATAAATGTTAAGTATTTACCCAGAACTGTTATGATGAAAATTGCACGCTCTAGCCATTAACACCACAATCATTGGTCGAAAAGCCTTCCCTTTTCCATCAAAGTAATATTCACACATTTCTCTAAGCTCTGTAGTAGATGCCCGTAATTCCTGTAAACAAACAAAAAAGCTATTCTGGGCAGTTGCTCTAGTAGTATAAGTGGATTAAATATAAATGGATTGAGTCTCCTTAGAGGAACGACCGTGTAAGAGTGCCTTACCTTTCGAATATCTTCATAGAGATTTTTCAAATCTTTCCTTCCAAGTTTAAAAGGATCTCTGTATTTTTCATCACTAACCAGTTTACCACAGCAGTGCGTTCGCGCTGTTGTGTGATGAAACCTGGAAACAATATTAATCAAAATCAGTCATTCTGTTAAAATACAAGGGGAAAGGGGTGTTTTGTTTTACAGAGCATTCAAAATACTGAGACAGTCTTGCTAATCCCAAAATGGTTGTTAAATTCTGAATATCTGAACACATAAGAGAAGCCATAGCTTCTTCCAATTATGAGGATCAAAGGCATCATTCCATACTTAATAGGCACCTTAGAAGTAAGAAAATATAACTAGGTAGGTAGTAACAGATAAGAGCATTTAATAATTAGCTGTTGTATAGTCACAGAAACAAGGAGGAATGGTTTCTTGCGGTTTCATCAAACGGATGTATTGACTTTGAACTTGTCTCATGTCTAGCATCAAGACTAAACAGAGAGATAAATGCAAGTTAGGTATGTTCACAAACAAAGCAGTTGATTCCTCAAGTACGTTGACCTTTCTTGTTGCAAACACCAAGATTCAATGCAAATATATATATATATTTTCTTGGTGTTTGCAACAAGAAAGGTCAACGTACTTGAGGAAGCAACTGCTTTGTTTGTGAACATACCTAACTTGCATTTATCTCTCTGTTTAGTCTTGATGCTAGACATGAGACAAATTCAAAGTTGCTTATATATATTTGCACTGAATCTTGGTGTTTGCAACAAGAAAGGTCAACGTACTTGAGGAAGCAACTGCTTTGTTTGTGAGCATACCAAACTTGCATTTATCTCTCTGTTTAGTCTTGATGCTAGACATGAGACAAATTCAAAGTCAATACATCCATTTGATGAAACCGCAAGAAACCATTCCTCCTTGTTTCTGTGACTATACAACAGCTAATTATTAAATGCTCTTATCTGTTACTACCTACTTGCTTTCATAAAGCATATCAAAATAGGGAGCTAACAAGAAAACAACTAGGGGCCTGTCTATACAAGGCAAAAAACCCCCAGAGTGTCTCACAGTAATGGCATTTTGCAGCAGCAGTGACTTCTCTTAATGGTATTTTTGCCTCCATAAGCTTTGCATGCGAGACTGTGGCCATGAGTGATTTACTTGCGGTTGTACTTACCTCAATTTGCAGCTGCCAAACTTTTTAAAAAATGATGCACTAGAGCAGTGATGGGCAACCTTTTGAGCTTGGTGTGTCAAACTTTGCCAAAAAACTGGGCATAACTAGAGTGGTGTGTCACTTAGAGAAAAAACATTATTTCACAATATTTACTGTTTAAATAACATAAATGTATATAGTTGCCCATCCACATTCGCAACTTTGACTATTCGCGGAAAACCTCCCACCCACACGCTTTCCCCCCTCCCTTCCCAAGGCACCAACGGGCTTCTCATGAAGCCTGTCGGTGCCTTGGCAAAGGGAGGGTGGAGAGCCTCCCACCCACACCCTTTCCCTCCTCCCTTCTCAAGGCACTGACGGGCTTCCAAGGCTCCCGCCCGCTGCCTTCCCCGGCATTTCCGAGGCAGCTCTGGGGCTTCGAAGCCCTGGAGCCCCCTCGGGAAAGCCGTGGAGAGGCTCGGCAGACTCCCGCCCACCCTCCCGCCAGCCTGCCTCTTTTCCCAGCCTTTCCAAGGCGGCTCCACGGCCTCAAAGTCCCGGAGCCTTCTTGGGAAGGCCGGACAGACTCCCGCTCACCCTCCCACGACCTTCCCCAGCCTCTCCAAGGCAGCTCCAGGGCTTCGAAGCCCTGGAGCCCCCTCGGGAAGGCCGGGGAGAGGCCAGGCAGACTCCTGCCCACCCTCCTACCACATTCCCCAGCCTTTCCAAGGTGGCTCCAGGGTTTTGAAGCCGCAGAGCCACTTCAGGAAGGCCAGGGACAAGACGGGCAGACTGCCTCCCACCTTCCCTAGCCTTTCCAAGGTGGCTCCAGGACTTCAAAGCCCCAGAGCCCCCTCGGGAAGGCTGGGCAGACTCCCGCCCACCCTCCCACCAGCCCGCCGCCTTCCCCAGCCTTTCCAAGGCAGCTCCAGAGCTTTGAAGCCCAGGAGCCCCCTCGGGAAGGCCGGGGAGAGTCCAGGCAGACTCCTGCCCACCCTCCCACCACATTCCCCAGCCTTTCCAAGGTGGCTCCAGGGTTTTGAAGCCGCAGAGCCACTTCAGGAAGGCCAGGGACAAGACGGGCAGACTGCCTCCCACCTTCCCTAGCCTTTCCAAGGTGGCTCCAGGACTTCAAAGCCCCAGAGCCCCCTCGGGAAGGCTGGGCAGACTCCCGCCCACCCTCCCACCAGCCCGCCGCCTTCCCCAGCCTTTCCAAGGCAGCTCCAGAGCTTCGAAGCCCAGGAGCCCCCTCGGGAAGGCCGGGGAGAGTCCAGGCAGACTCCTGCCCACCCTCCCACCACATTCCCCAGCCTTTCCAAGGTGGCTCCAGGGTTTTGAAGCCCCGGAGCCACCTCAGGAAGGCCGGGCAGATTCCCACCCATCCTCCTGCCAGCCTGCCGCCTTCCCCAGCCTTTCCAAGGCAGCTCCAGGACTTCGAAGTCCTGGAGCCCCCTCAGGAAAGCTGGGCAGACTCCCACCCACGCTCCTGCCAGCCCGCCACCTTCTGCAGCCTTTCCAAGGCAGCTCCAGGTGTTCGAAGCCTGGGAGCCCCCTCGGGAAGGCTGGGCAGACTCCTGCCCACCCTCCTGCCAGCCCGCCACCTTCCCCAGCCTTTCCAAGGTGGCTCCAGGACTTCGAAGCCCCGGAGCCCCCTCGGGAAGGCCAGGGACAAGCCAGGCAGACTCCCTCCCACCCTCCCACCACCTTCCCCAGCCTTTCCAAGGCAGCTCCAGGACTTCAAAGCCCCAGAGCCCCCTCGGGAAGGTTGGGCAGACTCCCACCCACCCTCCCGCCAGCCCGCCGCCTTCTGAAACCTTTCCAAGGCAGCTCCAGGGCTTCGAAGCCCGGGAGCCCCCTCAGGAAGGCTGGGCAGGCTCCCGCCCACCCTCCCTCCAGCCTGCCACCTTCCCCAGCCTTTCGAAGGTGGCTTCAGGACTTCGAAGCCCCGGAGCCCCCTCAGGAAGGCCGGGGTCAGGCCAGGCAGACTCCCGCCGACCCACCCGCTGCCTTACCCAGCCTTTCTGAGGCGGCTCCGGGGAAGCAGGAGGCCTCAGGGGTGGAGGTAGCGATCAGGGCTTTGTAGCCCGGCCGCCACTTTCCTCCCCCCTCCCACCCTCCCTAAAGTGGTGATCGGGGCTTCGAAGCCCTGCCCGCCACTTCAGGGATGGTGGTGAGGTTGTGGGGGGGAGGAGGCTTAGCCATGTGTCACCACAGATGGCTACGCGTGTCAGTGGTGACACGCATGTCATAGGTTCGCCATCACCGCACTAGAGTGATTTTTCGATTTAACAGGAAAGCCAAAAAATACCCCACCCCTTTTTATCACCTTAGCAATCGCTTGTTAAAGCAAAAATCCAACATGGCAGCAACTGGCACTTGCCCTGTTAGCAAGCCCGATCCCTGCGCTGGCCCGGCCAGTCAGCTTTGCATTTCCCCTCTTATGGGAAAGTGATTCATATCAACTTGCTTGTCCCAACGAGCAGGAATGCACACCCTCCCTCGCTGTTTTTGGCCCCCCTCCTTCCAAATACAGTGGATAGATGCTGGATCCCATTTAGACAGATCATATTCCCAGTGGGCTCTTAAGTGTACAGGAACCTAGGAGATAACAGGTATATAAAAATAAATAATGGTCACAGTTCTAGATCAGCTACTTAGTTACTACCTTAGTTATGTAGCTACTTAGTGTCTCCCAGCTCACCCCCCCCCCAATTTGGACTCCCTGGAGAATAGCTGCTGTGAGTGATGGGGGTCTGTTCTCCTGTTGAACAGGAAGCAGCGGACTGATGTTTCCACCACTCTCCTGTGAGTGATTTCCAGTGCAAAAGTCAGAAACAGGATCCCCGTCACAATTCCTCCCTGCACTGGAGATTGCTTGTGGGAAGGGGATGGGAATGTCAGTCTGCTACAACCCAATCAACAAGAGAGAACTTAACAGGAGAGAATTTAACTAACATTTTGGGACTAGCAAGACTATCTCAGTACCTTTGTTGCTCATAGCACCTGCTGCTTGGTAAGTTCGGACTAGGGGACTTTCCCAATCCCTACATATTCCCTGCACTATGACACTTTTATATTGCCTCCCAGCCCACAAGGGCTTCCGAGCCGATGGACAAATAAAAGAAATTAAAACTATAAAAAGATAAAAACGTATTAAAATGTTCTCTAAAAACTTTTAAAAGAAATCTAAAAACAGTTCTAAAATACAATTTTAGAACAGTTAAAGCAATTTCAAGCACTGAAGGCCACGCAGGACAGTACAGTACTGTTCTGGCTGTCTGCTGGAAGCTCAAAAAAGACTGACTACATAGGGACTGTGAATACAAACCAGTCACAAATGCATAACTCTAGGTTAAACATTCACAACTGCAATCATGAATTTCAGTCAGTTTGTGTCAGGAATGAAGAATACAGTATCCTGTGAAACACTGTTGGGCTACAGTTCCCATCATTCCTCACCACTAGCTCATTCCTCACCACTGATTAGAGTTGGTGGGGATTTCTGAGTTTCAGAGCATTTCTATATTGTTTTTATTTAAAAACAAAAACAAAGCAGCCTACAATAAAAACAAATACAATAAAATCAGTTGCAGTCCAACAACACCCTGAAAGTTGCACATTCCCCTGTTCCCCAGTTCCTGTACTGTTCATTCTAAGGTTATAAAATCTTCTGTTGCTGTACCATTATTTCATGTGCATGTTCATGGAAGCAGGAGTAAAAATGTAATGAAACAAGGTTGGCCCCAGCAACTGTGTTCAACTTACACACTACTCTAATGAGATACATAGGAAGGGCAAACTCTAATCTCTGTGCATCAGAACTTTAATTGGTGCTTGGCTTTCTCTCCCTTCATACCTCATAGCTATGTATGCAAGGACTTTGTGCCAAACTAGATATTATGCAAGACATTGAATGTCTGCTGCTCCATATCTGTTGTTCCTGTCTTTTTTGGTCATATTTCATACAAATAACATAGATTTGGCATCACAGCACACGTTTCCCAACCCCTTCAGTAACATGAAATGGCAGTACGTTACGTTGTCATAAGGACAGTTTCATTAGCTTGCTTTTATAACCCCTATATCAGCAGTGGGAATCATGCAGCCCTGTGTAATAAACAGTAACAAATATTTAGTGCAGTCAAGAAATGCATTATCTAATCATACATCTAGAGCAGTGGAAGGTAAAATGTGGCCATTTTCTTAGACCATCAAAAGCCCCCCACAGCTGAAAAACCTTTTGGAAAAAGATGGGTTTTTTAAAAAACTAAATATGCCCCCCCTTCCTAGGAACCATGGGGTTGATTTAGTCATGTTGTTGGCCCCCACTGGGATGTTTTAGATCCAGGAGAGGGCTTTATTTAAAAAAAACAAAAAAAAAACCCAGAAGTAAATGAGAAATTGAGATTGTATGTAGGGCGTTTTGAGTTTAATTTTCTCCCTTGAAAATGTTTTAAAAGTTAAACATGTTTAAAATTCTGGGGACAAAGCATATGCCTCCCAACTCACACCAAATCTAGACAATATCAGGCCTACGCAGTATGTAATATAATGTTTTTACTGGATACATTTTGTTTTAACAGGCCTTCTACAGGCAGGCATTACTGAAGTATATGGCATAACAGGAACTTAAGACATACTGCATCACACACTAGTCTTGTTGCAGATACAGGAGGTTATTTTTCATCAGAGGAACTGGAATAAAGCCTGTAGATCAAAAAGCCATGGTGACGTGAGACTAACTTTAGAGCAGGAAGCTAGGTTTGCAGAAAGGCTTGCTAAAAACTCAAAATGAGAATGTTCCAGCAAGACGTGTTTAACAGAGAACGCCATAGGTTTTCCTTGGGGTTTTTTTGGGCTGTGAGAACACGGCCTCACAGCCTGAAAAAAACCCAAGGAAAACCTATGGAGGCTGGCCGTGAAAGCCTTTGACTTCACAGAGACGGGCATCTTACAAAGCATGTATATGGGTAGGATTTTCTTTGTTCTTACTGATGGGTGAGAGTCTCCATGCCCAATTCTTAACTGAGCCAAGACTTCCTCTAGTTCTTCAGCAATACATTGTGACTACAAAATGTTAGCTTCAACTCAAGAAGCTTATTATTGGCCTGGTCTTCTCATAACTCTTGCTACTTGTACTTCAGCTTTGATATAAAAATGGATAAGTGTCATTTGATGGAACATTAGCATGTCTAAAAACAAGACAATTTGTTATCCTGGCACAGTCCTTCAGAACAACTTCTCAATGGGAAGTGTTCCAAATATGGTAACTACTTGGCCCAACAATTTTAGACAAGTAGCATCAGAGCATTCAAACCAAACTGAAAGCAAGAACGTCAGTTTTCAAATTGCTGCAGGACAAAGGGGAAAAACAGGGAGCTTTCAATCTGACTGTAAAATAATGTATCCATTTATATAGTTCTATAGGTTGCAATAGCATCTACAGCAGTTAAACCTTTGAAAACCTTCACCTTGGCTTGTAAAATACAGTTGTCCCTTCACATTCGCAGCTTTGACATTTGCGGTTTTGATTATTCGCAGTTTTCCCTCACCCACCAGCCCTCTCCTGGGTCTTCGTTCCCTGTCGCAAAGGGAGCGAAGACCCAGGCAAGCACGGGGGGTTAGGCAAAGCCTCTTAAATCACCCCTCTGCTGGGCCTTCCCTCCCTTTGGGGGGAGAGCGAAAGCCCAGCAGAGGGGTGATTTTACAGGGTTTTCCCTCACCCACTGCTCCTCTCCGGGGTTTTCACTCCCCTTGGCAAAGGAAGCAAAGTCCCAGGCAAGCGCAGGGGGTGAGGCAAAGCCTCTTAAATCGCCCCTCTGCTGGGCCTTCCCTCCTTAGGCGGGGAAAGCGAAAGCCCAGCAGAGGGGTGATTTTAGGGGTTTTCCCTCACCCACCGCCCCTCTCCTGGGTCTTTACTCCCCTTCACAAAGGGAGTGAAGACCCAGGCAGTGTGAGGGGGTGAGGCAAAGCCTCTTAAATCGCCCCTCTTTTGGGCCTTCCCTCCCTTTGCAGAGAGAGCGAAGGCCCAGGAGAGGGGTGATTATTATTTGCAGATTTTTCACATTCGCAGGGGTCTGGCGGCCCTAACCCCCGCGAACGTGGAGGGATGACTGTACTCTTTTTCATGATGCAATACAATGCTTTGAACTTACCGCCAAAATATACTGTGCATTTTTGGAAAGGATAAACTTCCCCTCAGAAAATCTGATATCTGTATGCAAAAAGAAAGGAAACAGAAGTCAGTGTTCATTTAAAAATCATGTTTCATAGAGTTCTTTAAGGTGGCCTTGAAACCAATGTTACAAATGTTACCTGCCAGTCTACCACACCCACCTATGTTAGTCATCTGTAGTACAGCAACACCTTGAGACAAAAGACCTATGAAATCCATTCCCGTTTACAAAAATCTGCTCAACCAGGTCATCTTGCACTCACTACTCAGTATACACAATAAACTATTTATGATAAAAGTGTCTCCATTTTACTTCCTCAATTTTTTTTCCCATGGTTTATTGCTATTGATTAACTTCCTCCTGTAGGGCAATTATAAAAGCAAAGCTGCAAGAGGAATTTTGCTATCTCTTTCCCTATGTTAGCCATCCTGAATCTACAGGTCGAGCCCTATATCTACAGTTTCACTTATCTACGTCCGAAAATATATGTTATCTCTCAGCATTTCTAGGTCCTCCAATGCAATTCTATGGTCAATTTCCAGCATTCTTCTCATTGAAAATAATAGGGCTCCAGGTATCTACAGGGGGACTTGGAACATATCCCCTGCGGATATGGAGGTCAACCTATATACCTCTCTTGTTGGATTAAATATCTAGCAGTTTGGTATTGTTTGTTGCCAGAAGAGGTCGTTCCTACAAATGTAATCATAAGGTGAAATCTCAGGTTTCCTTCCTCACACACACCAGTTTTGGTGACTGGCATGCATGAAGCCAAAACTCCACATCATGTCTGAACAAGGGGAATGCTAGCTTAATAACAAAGCTAGCAAAAAAGTCCTGACATTATATCCTGGGAACTCTGGCTTAATATAAGTCAGAAATGAAACATCACAGCAAAATGTGTGGTGTAAGGGAGAAGTACTAGGCCTGAAGGTTATTTCTAGCTTCATAAAACATATTACTATATGTGGTTTATGAAGTCTGAATAATCCACATTGATATGAATAATCCACATTGGGCCAATGAGTTATTCAAAAATGTAGTTCTTCCAAAAATTTAAGCTTAGTAGATGAGTACTGACTTGTTTACTTATGTCCCTGTTCATCACCCTCTCAAAATAAATAAAAAAAAATCCATCACAAGCTATTTCCAATGTTATGGAAGGTTGTATAATGCTTGTATAATATTTTGTGTAATGTGTTGTATAATGTTTTGCAATGCATAGAAATTATGGGATGTCCATTTTATTAACTTTGTTCTCATGACAAGCAAGCAACCAATATTAGGTACACACCCAAGAGGCATCTGCTTCGACACTTCTTTCTGAAAGGACCTTCAGATATTATATAGAACATCTGTGCCACCCCTCATAAACATCTAAACCTTATTTGGACTGACACCCAGCCTACTGGGCAACATCCAGCCTACCACTGGATCAAAGACTCCATTGCCAAAATGGAGATCACCTCATACAATCTCAAAGATAGAGATTAACACAGAATTTTGCATTGATGCAAGGTGGAGCGGCAATCTTCTGGGACTACTTTCTGCGACCTGCCCAAGAAATAGGAGCAACGTTTATCATTAGATATAATTAGAAATGGGGAGCAGTATACAGTCTGCTAATAACAAAATTACTTCCAACTCGAAACCTAGAGTACTGTTGAATTTCCTTTCACTGGAGACTAGACTGCTCCCTCTTTACTCTCCTTTTGCAGGCAGGCAAAAACCTTTCTATTCAAACAGGGGTTTAGTGATTAACTGGTTGCATGGGTTTTATGATATATGTGCACATTTTTATGGTATATTTGTGTATGATATATTTAAATATTTTTGAAAATGATGTTATCGTTATTAAAATTTAATGAGATTTCAATAGAACGTACAGTATTTAATTGTGCTTTAACTTTTTTATTACTGGGTTTTAAAAAAGCTTTTTCTTGTTTAGCATTTTTGTAAGCTTTCGAGTCCCCTACGGGGGAGAAAAGTGGGATACAAATAAAATTAACAACAACAAAAACAACACTGGTCCAGTTTCAGCTGGTATACCAACTGCATCTATTCCAGGTATGATCAGCTCTGGCCATGACCCTATATGCATTAGTTACAGTACATCTCATTTGGATTGCTATGATCCGCTGTGAGACGACCTTTGAAAATTCACTCAGAAATTGCAATTAATGCTGCCAGAAGTTTGACTGTGTCAAAGTTCAGGGATTATGTGACCCCACTGTTGTATTAGCTGGAACGGCTACCAGTTTATTTCTGAACTCATGTGAATCTGCCCACCCTTTACAACACAGGTGGGAATAAAGTGGTCCTCCAGATATTGTTGGAATGCAACTCCCAACATTCTTCCCTATTGACAGTGCTAGCTGTGGCAGATGGGACTTGCAATCCATCAACATCATCAGGGCCACATGACTCCTACTCCTCTTGTACAATCTGTTGTTGCAGCCCATTTATATATGCCACTGCCTTCTTGAGGTTGGCTTTCTCTCTAGAACTCTCTGCCCACGGAGTTAGGTTCTCTCTTTCTATGAATTTTCTGCAGCTAAATGAGTTTCTCTTGTTTGTTCTCTGGTCTTGATTTTATTTTATTTATTTATTATTTCTGCAGTCCCCTTCTGTTAGTATATAAAAATGTAAATAATCAAGACAAAAAACCTCAACAAAACCATTTCAAAATGTTGCAACCACAATATAATACTAAATTAAGTTCAAAAGTCTGGTTGAAAGGGTTCTGTATTGTCACATGTCCCCCAAAACTGGAGGGTCAGCCGCAACTGTATAACAAGAGAAGATCTTTTCCTGCATGTCCAAAAGGCAGGTTTCTGCAAGTATGGATGTTTTCTGAGACCTTTCCTGCAGATCTTAAGTGCAGGCAAGAAACTTCAGTGGTGCCCATAAGCGGGAAAGGAACAGTAACTTTCTGAATAGTCTCTTACTAATTATAATATTAGCAACAAAAATACATCTTACTGCTTAGAATCCTTGCTAAACTCTGTCCTCCTGCCTTGTTCTGCCATTCTATATCTGAAGAATGTAAGACAAGGCATCCTGCTGGATTGTATCAAATGGCCATCTAGTCCAAAGCAATCACACATATCAGCCTTACATTTAAGTGCTAATCTGGCAGCTGTAAGCAATAAACAATTTTCTCAATTTTCTCTGTGAAAAAAGGAAGGCATTTAGGGAAAGAGGGAGAAGGAAGCAGAGCTGGGTGATCTTTGGAGGAATGGGGGCATGAAGGCACTTCTTTCTTCCTGCAGATGTCTGGTTTGCCCCTGAAAGAGGATCCCAGGTGTGCATAGGTCCCAGATTGGCCTGCCTGGTCTCCAGACTTAGGGAGAGAGGAGAGACACCACTGAAGTAATCCTCCATGGAAGATACTATAGGAAAGATGCCCTTAGAGCAGGTGACATTTGCAAACGTGGCCGTGTATTTCTTGGAGGAATGGAAATTATTGGATCGGCAGCAAAGATTTTTGTTCGAGGAGGTCATGATAGAAAACTATGAGAACGTGTCCTTCCTGAAGTCCAAGAGTTCTCTGAGGATGCCAGACAAAGATGCAGGCGAAACATCAGAAAGAAACTATTCCAGAACATGGCCTCACAGCCCGGAAAAAAACCAAGGAAAATCTGTAATTCCTGAGAGACTGAATTAGTAGTGGATGAATGGTGGGGCAACTTTAGAACTCTTCCTTGCTGAACAGAGAATAGAGATGTGGGGTGGAAAGGTTTCTGTTCCAAAATTTCTGGAAATTTTCCAACACTGTATATGTGTGTGTGTGCATCCACACATGTTTATACATATTTGCCTGGGATGCTGTACTGCAATAAACATGTTAGATGGGCTAAATATAGGATATAAGATTCTAGTTATTCTTCTAAGTAGACAAGCATTGACAAATGCTAGGGCTCAGAGGAACAGACTAACAAATGAACACATTGTTAAGCTTGTTTCTATTTCACAAAATCTCAGTCACAACTACAAGTATCTATAGTCAAGACAAAATGGAATAAGTTGTCTATGCCTGCAGACTCACATACATCCCTAGTGACATAAGATGTTCAACCAGTTTTCTTCTCAACTTGAAATGGAACTGGTAAGTAGTGCAGAAAGTGACTGAGTGAAGCTAAAGCTATCTCAGCAAAAGAATGTTTGTATGTGTCTTCAAGTCGCCTGTCAACTTATGGCAACCCCATGAATTTCATATTGTTTTTTAGGCAAGGAATACTCAGAGGTGGTTTTTCTAGTTCCCTCCTCTGAAATATACCCTACAGCACCTGGTACTCATTTAATTGCTGTTATATCAGGTATAGCTCTCTTTAGTGTTCTTTCAGGTATAGTTATCTTTGTTAAATATGAAGAAAGTATATGCTGTTCTCTTTACACTATTACAAATATTCTAATAGAATAATTTCCACATAAAGCTTTGAATATGTTTGAATATATTTAAACCAAACAAGCTAATCAGATAACATTATTTAGAGTACAGTTGTCCCTCCACATTCATAGATTTGGAATTCTGAGATTAAGTATTCATGGCTTGAAAATATACTTAAAAAAATAATAATCCAAAAAGCAAACCTTGATTTTTCCATCTTATATAAGGGACACCATTTTGTTATGCCATTGCATATAACGGGACTTGAGTATTCATGGATTTTGGTATCCACGGGGTTGGTGGTCATGGAACCAAACCCCAGCGAATATGAAGGGACAACTGTATTAGTTTATACTTTTTCCAGAAAACCCGCACCACTGGCATTAAAAAAACCCCAGTAGATTGTGAGAAGAGGGAACCACCATCCTAAGAAATCAATACTGAGATGAAGCAGACTATTGCAAGAGATTGTTACTTCCATCCTTCCTCTGTGAGCAAGGAAGAGGCCAGTGAGCATCGCTGTGGTTAGTAACTTCCATGAAGACTGCAAACATGATCTCCCACCATTTATTTCCTCCTAGTCTGCCAGCAATAGTAGGGAGAGGTTTATTGAGAGCCAGTGTGGTGGACTGGAATTCTAAATTCTTGTTCCCAGTAAACCATAGAATACACCTTGGGCCAATCACACTTAGCCTGACCTACCTCACAGGGTTGTTGTGAAGATAAAGGGATGAGGCAGAGAATCGCCTTTAGCTCACTGGAAGCAAAGACATGACACAATAATAACCAATAAATATTGCCTTTGAAGATGAAACTTTAACTTAGTATGGTCAACAACTCCTCTAGCTCTGTCCTCAATGAACTGGTCAAATCCTCTTTTATAGCTGCCCCAAGGTAGTAGTCATCATCATCATCATGGCTTTTGAAAGCAAAAGTTCATCTGTAGGGCACAAACTGTGTGTAAATTAATACTTTTCTCTACCTGTTATCATTTTATGGGGTGACCTCAACTTTGTCCCTCATTTTTGAAAAATGAAAGAAATGTCCCTGTTCACATGACCACACATGGTTTTATAAGTCTCTGTCCTGTTCCTCCTTTATCCTCTGCCCATCACTGTTGCTAAAAAAAAGCCCCAAACTCTTCAGTCTTTTCCACACAGGGAAGCTGCATCTTGACTGCCCAGGTCAGTGGTTCTTAACCTGAAGTGGGGGGGGGGCATGATGTCCCACAGGGGTCCGCAAAGGCTTAAAATTTGCTTGGCCCACCTCCTCCCCACAGGGGAGTGACTACTTGACAGCAACCAAAGCAAAGTCTGGCTAGCTGGCTAGGCCTCCATATTGCCATTCAATCTGCTCCAGCCACAAACTTGCAGGAAGAAGCAGGAGAAAAGTCTTCCCCCTCCAGTGCCTCTGAAGGAAGGTTTCATGGATGAGGATGATATTATTATTATTATTATTATTAAGTATTATTATTAGGGTTTAAAATCTTGAGTTAAGTCTTGGGGGTTCGTGGCAACAAAATATGTTTAAAGGGGGTCCCTGGTAAAGAAAAGGTATTATTATTAGTATTTTAAATCTTGAGTTAAGTGTTAGGGGTCTGCAGCAACAAAAGATATTTAAAGGGGGTCCCTGGTAAAGAAATGGTTAAGAACCACTGGTCGAGGCCAGTGGTTCTTAACCTGTGGTCCGGGGACCCCCAGGAGGCTGTGATGAACTCAAAAGCTTGAAGGCTACTTGACCTACCACCTCCCTGCAGTGGAGCGGCCACGGAGTCAAGGAAAAGGCTGGCTGGCTGGGCTTGTGCATTGCCATTCAATCCACTCCTGCCACAAACTTGCAAGAAGTAGGAGAAAAGGTTTCCTTCCTCCTCCAGTGCCTCTGAAGAAAGGTTTCATGGATGGTGTAATTATATTATTATCATCATCAGGTATTATTATTAGGTATTATTATTGTTGTTTTATTGTTTTAAATCTTGAGTTAAGTCTTGGGGATCCGCAGCAACAGAAAACATTTAAAGGGGATCCCTGGTAAAGAAAAAGTGTTATTAGTATTATTAGGGCTTTAAATCTTGAGCTAAGTCTTAGGGGTCCGCAGCAACAAAAGATATTTAAAGGGACTCCCTGGTAAAAAAAAAGTGTTGTTGTTGTTAGGGTTTTAAATCCTGAGTTAAGTCTTAGTGGTCCGCAGCAACAAAAGATATTTAAAGGGGGTCCCTGGTAAAGAAAAAGTATTATTATTATTATTACTTTAAATCTTGAGTTAAGTCTCTTGGGGATCCGCAGCAACAGAAAATATTTAAAGGGGGTTCCTAGTAAAGAAAAAGTGTTATTATTATTATTATTATTACTTTAAATCTTGAGTTAAGTCTCTTGAGGATCTGCAGCAACAGAAAATATTTAAAGGGGGTCCCTGGTAAAGAAAAAAAAATTATTATTATTAGGATTTTAAATCTTAAGTCTTGGGGATCCGCAGCAACAGAAGATATTTAAAGGGGGTCCCTGGTAAAGAAAAATGTTATTATTATTATCAGGACTTTAAATCTTAAGTCTTAGGGATCCGCAGCAACAGAAGATATTTAAAGGGGGTCCCTGGTAAAGAAAAAATGTTATTATTATTATTAGGACTTTAAATCTTAAGTCTTAGGGACCCGCAGCAACAGAAGATATTTAAAGGGGGTCCCTGGTAAAGAAAAGGTGTTGTTGTTCGGGTTTTAAATCTTGAGTTAAGACTTAGTGGTCCGCAGCAACCAAAGCTATTTAAAGGGGGTCCCTGGTAAAGAAAAGGTGAGGAGCCAGACTGCTCTACCCTGTTCCTCCTTAATCCTCTGCCAATCCCTCTTGCAATAAAAAGCCCCCAAACCCTTCAGTCTTTTCCACTCAGGGACGCTGCATCTTGCTCGCCCAGGTTATTTATTCCCCCCCCCGCCTCTAATTCTACCACTAATTTTGGAGCCAGGAAACCTCCCCAAGGCGCCAATTTCCCCCACCGTGGCCGCCGGACCTCTTCCCGCTCTCTTTTTCCGTCTCCAGCTCCGGCTCTTTCCACCGCCCGCCCGCCATTCATTCCGCCGTGACCTCCATTTGCCCGCCGCCAGCCTCCCTTCCTTACCTTCCACACGGGCGCTGCCAGGAGGCGCCTCCCCGCCAGCTGCTGGGCTTTCCTGGCGCTGGTGGTGGCCGAGCCCATGCCCCGCAAAGGGACGGCAGGCAGCCCTTTCGCCCGGGACGAGGAGACGGAGCAGGGGCAGCGGCAACGAGGCCACCACCAAGACAGGGCCATGGTGGCCGCCGCTCGAGGCTGCTCCTCCTGGCCGGGGCCGCTATCTAACTACTTCGTGAGGCCCGCCTCGCTTTGCCTTGCCTTGCCTTGCCTTGCCTCGCCTCGCCTCTTGGCTGGAGCAAAAGCAATGGCGACCCGGACGCGGAAACCCTCGCCTCGGGCAAGACGAGGAAGAAGGGAAGCCTGGCTGCTCCAACCAAGGCCTCCTCCTGGCCCGCCGCCTCTTTCCCTCAGAGAGGCCAAGGAGACTCCTGAGGGCGGGCGAGGGAGGCAGGGAGCGGCGGGGTGGAGCAGGAAAAGCCTCGGCCGCCGCCGCCGCCTCAGAGCTGCCGGTGGGTACGAGGCAGGAGAAGCGGGTCAGAGCCAGGCTGAGGGGGGGGGGGAAGGAGGGCCGCCCGTCCCTCGTCCCTTCCTTCTTTCCACACTCTGGGGAAAAATAAAGTCCCAAAGTTTGTATCCTCCTCCTTACAAAACGTTAGGGCAGTGGTTCTTAACCTGGGGTCCAGGCAGTACTCGGGGGTCCCATCCCATCCTAACCCTCCTCCTGCAAAAACATTATTAGTAACAGGACCATTTTAAGGGATTTTGGGGGGGGGGGCCTGCAATGCTTTTATTTAGTTAGTTATTTATACCCCGCTCTTCAGCCACAAGGCTATCAGAGCGGCTTACAAACTGTTTTAAGCAATAGCTATTTACACATCTACACTGCATTAAACAGTTTCCAATGTGTGTTAGCTAATTTATTTTGGGATCCCCTTATGTTTATCTCAGGTCAGTGTAACCTAACTCAGCCTAAGCTATTCACAGTACATGATATTCAGATTACTACTAATAATGTTTTGCAGCAGGAGGAGGCTAACTACGCCCCCCCCCACAATGATGGGGCCCCCTGCGGATGCTGACACCGCCGGTGCCTTAAACGGCCCTGATTAGTAATAATTAGTAATAATCACACGGCTGAGGAAAAATAAGGTCCCAAAGCTTATCCTCCTCTTTACAAAACGTTAGGGCAGTGGTTCTTAACCTGGGGTCCAGGCAGGGCCCTGGGGGTCCCATCATTATGGGGCCCCGTCTTAACCCCCCTCCTGCAAAAAAATTATTAGTAATAATCTGAATATCCTGTACAGTTGTCCCTTCATATTCGCTGGGGTTTGGTTCCAGGACCCCCCCCTCCATGGATACCAAAATCCGTGAACACTCAAGTCCTGTTATATGCAATGGCATAGCAAAATGATGTCCCTTATATAAGATGTCAAAATCAAGGTTTGCTTTTTGGATTATTATTTTTTTAAAGAATATTTTTAAGCCTTGAATACTTAATTCCGTGGATATGGAGGGACAACTGTACTATGAATAGGTTAGGTTAGGTTACATTGGCCTGAGGTAAACATATGGGCCCCCCAAAATAAAGCGTTGCAGCCCCTCCCCAAATTCCTTAAACCAGCCCTGGGTCCAGGGACCCCAGAGAGTCCTGATGTCCTCACGGGGTCCACGAAGGCTTGAAGGCTACTTGGTCCACCTCCTGCCTGCAATGGAGTGGCCACTGGCTGGCTGGCTGGGCTTGCACATTGCCATTCAATCCGCTCCATCCACAAACTTGCAGGAAGAAGCAGAAGTCTTCCCTCCCTGAGGGCCTCCAAGGAAAGGTTTCATTGATGGCGTAATTGTATTATTATTATTATTATTATTACCGTAGGTATTATTATTATGGTTTAAAATCTTGAGTTAAGTCTTGTGGGATCATGGCAACAAGAGATATTTTAAAAAAGGGGGGGTCCCTGGTAAAGAAAGGTTAAGAGCCACTGCCTTAGGGCTTTGGAGTTGCTGCTTCTCTCTGCTCAGAGTGTAATCAGTAAAGGCAATTCTGTTTGCTTAAAAATTATGGAATGAGCTTTTGAGCATTCATAGAAATGGGCAGAGCTTGGAAGGAACCTAAAAGTAGTATCTTGTCTTGTATTAATGAGGCTCAATAAACATGCTTCTAAGCATTTTAATGAGAAAAGTTAACATTTTTTTTTCATGACGTATAGTATTTACGTGTTACTTCAAAACATTGGTTTTGAGGTTATTTGGGGCCACTTGTTGTGTATTCAAGTGATTTTTATTTTTAAAAACCAGTCTAAAAGTATCAAATAGTGGTGGTTCATTAGTGGGTAGCAGCTAACAAATTATACTGTAAAACAGGAATATTAGCTTTTCCAAGCTCTGACAAGCTGGTACACTTCAGTCATTTTAGATTACACCTTCCATAATTCCAGATGATTGGTCTTATTGGCAGTGCCTGATGGGAGCTGTAATTAAAAACATCTGGAGGGGTACCTGTTTGGCCACACCTGCATAGGAAGTAAGAAATCCCCTTTATACCTTGTTTGTGGGAAGCCATTTAATTAAGTCTTATAGTAGAGCACAAGTAGAATATCTGTTCTTTTAAACAGTGTTTTGAAATACCTATATGATTTTTGAAAAAATAAAATCATTTCAATATATTCTCAAGATATATTTGTCAAATAGTGTTAAATCTTAAGGACATATCTTATTGCTGAGAATATATTTATGCATGAAACTAAGTGGTCAGGGAGGCAAGAATTATCATTAATAAACCGTTTTCCTCAACATAAAAAGTTTTAAAGCTAAATACTTGTAATTATCTTGTTATCTAAATACTTGTATCTTATTTTTGGTTCCATACAGAGTTGAGCTGTCAATAAGAAAAGTTTGAGGAATCAGTATGTCAAGTCATTCTACAGTTCAATGGTTGTTCACATGGTTAATGCTGGTATGTCAGACTGAATGCTACCTCCTGGACTCCTTAACTGCTGCAAGTAATTTTAGCTATGTGTATAAGTACATCAATACAACAAACTTGGAGCAAGACTATTGTGAAAGAAAAAGTAAATTATTTACTTTGGGTGAATGGAGACTTTCTACAGAAAAAATTACAGGTACTCTACTGCCTCCTTCATAGTTATCTGAGATATATATATTTGCCACTATCTGATTTAAAATACACTAAAATTGGAGGAATCTCCTGAGCTTCTGTAGATGAGTAACATGCCTGATCTTATAATAGCTAAGCTAGAAATGCTCTGATATGATTGGGAGTGACTAGTATGACCAGTTGATCTTAGAGGGATTTAAGGGTGAGTTTACACATACAGTAGGACCCCCCATATCCTCTGGGGATTGCTTCTGGAGGTCCCCGTGGATTCAGAAAACCATGGATAATAACGAGTGTCATTGAAAATAATGGACTTCTGGTTTAAAATACCATAGTTGCCTTGGAGGACCTAGAAAATGGCTAGAGAGGACACATTTTCTAGGAAGACTCTATGGTAGGTATGCTGTTTTGTGTCCTGTGGATAACTAAATCAGTGTATAATGAATCAGTGGATATGGGGATCCTACTGTATTGTTTTGGATCATTTCTAGCTGCAACATACCGTCTTCTTTCTCTGACTCCTCAGGCATGAGTAGAGGGCTTGCGAGCATTTTTCATTTGCTCAGTTGGCCTATATGGAGGAGGTGAAAAGCAGAACTCTTGTCCAAACAATTGTGCAGCCAGAAGCCCTGAGGAAAAAATTATGTGGATTCCCTGATGTTATGCTAACCAAAGCTCCTGGTGAGCTGGGAAGCCAATGTTCATGTATCTGCATTTGAGTATGGCTAGATTTCTCTGGATTGGAACCAGCAGCTCCACTTAATATATCTTTCACATACATGAAATGTGATAGATGAAAGCTGACTTGAAGGCACATAACAACAACAAACTACCCAGAACCCCCAACCTTTGTTTTCAGTCATATATCAATTGAAGTGGTGGCTAGGTGTGATGTCTCAAAATGGCAACTTCCAGTCACCATTTTGTCCAATACATGGCCAAAAACAGAGGTACCTTTGGGTGTGGACAGGCTGTTGTGGCCATGGGGCATGCTGGAGAAGTGAAAATTTGCCCATCCCTGGTCTAGATGAACCAGTGCTTTGACATAACATAAGGCAACTTCCTATAATTCATTGCCCACCTTGTCTAGATGAACTAATAGTTTGACACAGTATAAGGCAGCTTCCTATGATTCTTTGATGTTAAACTTATGTTTTGACTTTCTGCACTTGGTACCCAAAGTGGATCATACAATATGCAATAAATTACACAATAAAAACAGAAAACAGTGATCATCATATTTGAATATAGAATTTTATCTAAATAAAATCAGAACAGATTAAAATAGATCAGATAGAACCACAGTGGCCATTTTAAACCAGCGAATATATGGCTGAGCTAGATTATGAACACAGTTCTTCCAACACATCATCTAAAGTACCATTCAGTAGTCCACATGAATACTGAGATTTTACCTTCATCATTTATATGAAATATAAAAGACAGATTTGTGAAACTTGTGTTCTCCTTTCTATACTTGGGTAAATCAGACTGTCATCCCAATAGAAAGGTTTAGTTCTGATATTAATGATACTTTTAAAATTACCTCATTTTTCACTTTGTTCTCATTTTGTGTTGCCCTTTTATATTTGTTTTTATGTTTTATGTAGCCTCTGAAGAAAGCCATAATTATATATACAGGCCAAAATGCTTTGGGCTTTCTCTGTTGAGCACTTTGAGATGTGTCTCCAGCTTTCCTGTGGGTAATTATCAGGTCCAAAACCACTTTGCCTCAGCAGCTTCAGAAGGTTCTTACCCTAGCTGCAGAAAGCTATTTCTTTTGAAGTGGTGGTCACCATTTTATATTAGTGATACCCTGGTTTTAAAAGCAATTACATATAATACATACAGTTGTTTAAATAACACAAAATACTATGTGTGCATCTTCTAAAATGTTTAATTTGGCATAAGCTTTGCATTTTTATGATTCAAATGTTCTCCAACCACTAGGTAATACTGTATAGTTTAGCTTCAATTGAATTTTTCCCCTATAGTGAGCATTCCTCACTATTTAGAATTACCAGATTGGATCTGGGATGGGGCTCCTGTAACCTTATTCCTGGACAGATTGTGGAGCAAGAGGAAATGCAGTGAGCTCTCAGTATCTGCTGGGGTTTGGTTCCAGAACCCCTCCCCCCATGGATACCAAAATCCGTGGATGTTCAAGTCCTATTATATACAGTGGCATAGTCAAATGGCTTTGCTTATATAAAATGGTGAACAGCAAGGTTTGCTTTTTGGAATCCCTTCCCCCGCCCCCATCCCGAATATTTTTGAGACTTGGTTGTTTTAATTTATGGAAACAGAACTCATGGATACAGAGGGCTGAGTGTACCATAAGGCTCTATCAAGCAGGATGAAGGTACCCTTCCTCCCTCACCTTCCAAACCCCAGTAGTCCCCTCCCAATACGGCTATTACCTTGCCAGTGGAGGTGGAGAGAGGGTGCATGGAAGAATGCCCATTTCTGTTCTTGTTGCAGGATGCTTCTCCATGCACCCTTCCCCCTGCCTCCACCAGAAAGGCAATAGCCTTGTTAGGAGGGGATGACAGCAGCTAAAAGTTGGGGTTTGGAAGGTGAGGAAGGGCAGGTACCTTCACCCAACTTGACAGAGCTTTGAGGTACCTCATCATCATTGGCTATGCTGTGCAGGGATACTGAAACTTGCAGTCTAACAACATCTGGAGGGCCTTGTGATTCCCACCACCCCCCTAGTGCATCATCCAAAATTAATCTCTGTCTTTGCTAAGATAAAGACTGCTATTTTTCTATCTATCCAGGAATGTGCATATTTCACTGAAAGCAGAAAACAGTTCTGGGAAATAGCTGCCTTTTATTTTTTTCAGAAATTGGGGCTAGCCGTTGCTTCTTTGCCCCACAGTCCTTGCTACAATCCTAGGACTAGGAACCTCTGGTCTTTCCTATCTTTTGGACAACAAATACCAAAGTCCCTTGCTGTTAACCACACCTTCTGGGACCTGAAGTTTAACATTTGGAAAACGAAACATTCTCCTATTAGGTATAACCTAATATGAGCATTACCTGTTCATTACTTCATTTGCAGTCTCCATTTTGAAACTGGGTCTGAAATGCAAACTATGGGGAAACATCTGGCCTATTTCTCCTGTATCCTCTGCCTTTTGTACCACTTAGCATATAAAGTGTTCATGAAAACTCTAAACCTTACACAGTATTTTGTGGCATTTAGGGTGGTGCTAAAGGTACTGCTCAACAGGGTTTTGGAGTTCACAAACGGGGCTCTGTTTTGTTTTGTTTTTTAACTGTAAAAGGCAAAGCCTTGTGAATGTTGTGTAAAAGAATTTTGTTTGTTCTCTCTAGCTACCCTTCCCATTGATCCCATTCATGAAAATTATGTTCGTGAAGTTCATGGCACTATTTTTTCAGTTGTCTATCCAACGCCGTTTAAATCCAGAGTTCTGCTTGTAGCTGTTTCAAAGGTTAGGCTTTATTTTCGTTTTACTTTTTCTCTCCTGCTGGGTGCTAAATAGTGCTGCTTTACTTAAGAATGTCATTATAAAAAAATTAGGAATCTCTAAGTACAAAAAGATAACATTCACAACACAATTGTATACACACTAGTACATATTACATAAGAGTATACATAGCATATACTACTGCATACTATTATATATATTGAAGCAATTAACATACAGAATAAAAAAAATATAACATGAACAAAACATTTTTACTTTCATCTTCTTCAGTTGTTAAAAATGAAACTGAGCTGCATAAAAGGTGACAGTTTAAAGCACCCTGTTTTTGCATTCTTCAGTGGATGATAGTATTATCCTCTAGGTTGATGTCATGTGGCATTAGAATTTTAAGCCTAAATTCAGAAATTCTCACTCGTCCAAAACGTCTTAAGGAGAAGGTGCCTCAAAACCAAACAGGGATCAATCGTATATAATATATGCTGTTATGTGTATATATGCATAATATATACTATTGTAGTGAAAGTTTGCAAAAGACAAACAGACTTTTGCTACCCATCATTTAACCCTCCAGGAGAAAGTACCAACTTTGTCAGAATATTTGCAGAGAACCCTAAAGGGTCATTGCAGAGGTGCACTTTTTCTCTTGATATACAAATCACTGAGGGCAAATGGCTTGAGCATAGCAAGCTTCCTTTTCTCATTTTAGAGTAGAAGTGGGCAACATGCAGACTATAGGCTGCATATGGGCTTTCCTGTCTCCATTATTTTTTTCATTAAGATGGGAGATTTCCAGAAGTACAGTATAAGATTCTCCTTTAAAACAATGTACTCATTGCCTCCTTATGCCTTATTTTACCCCATAATAAGATATTAATGAAACCAGAAATGAACATCTGGCTGATGTGGCTTTTGTACCAGAGTAGAGGTTGTGTAGGCCATGGCAGGTCCCAAGGGAAGGATTGCCCCCCCCCCCCAGACCTGCCAGATTTGCCTGCTCCTGTTTTCGGTCATTGTCCATCTAACTCAGTATTGTCTACTAGCCTTTCCTGCCCTTACATAGATGTTGGCAGTTGAATCTGGAGTATGCTATACTATTTAGCTGCAGCCTTTCAGGAGCCTACACGCAAGCACATACTCCACACCATTCTGACTTTATCTCCTATCCCATGAACGTTCCCCCCTTCCTTTCAGTTCCAGAGCTAGGTCACAAAACCACCCAACGAGCTTCATGTCTGAATGGGAAAAGCAATAAAGGATCTTATGTTACCTTAAAGACAAAAGCGTTTTATTTTTCATGAACAGTTCCCATTTCAACTGGTATTTTTAAAGTTTCAAAAACTTCAAAAAAAACTTTTTTTTCCTGCAAGAGTATAACATGGTTACAGCCAGAAACACTAAAAGTGTCTGAAGTATCTTGTCAGGAACAGGTCATTCCTGACATTTACCTCTCCATTTACTATGTGCAAGGTAGCATTGCATTGCCTCTGCCTACATGAGAGTTAAATTGCCTCCCTGAATTGCCTCCCTTTGTAATGGTAAAGAGTGAACAACTGGCATGGCAGGAAATAGGCAAAATGGTGAAGAATTCAAAATAACAAAGGTAGGGGAGGATTGTACTGTAAAAGGTTTAAACTGACCAATGAATGAAAGCCACATCAGGTTTGCATGTTTGTAAATACTTTTGTATCTTTGTATTTCCGTTTATTCCTCATTCTAAGTGACAGCCTTGAGCTAGTAACTCTGTAGAGACTCTATTTGTAATAAAGCTTACTGGGGTTTTTTTTAACTGAAGCTGTTGCCTGTTGAGTCTTATAGAAGACAGCTCATGACATATCTGCAGAGGAAATACTCCAGCTCAGTGTCTTTCTTTCCACTCCTCACATGTTAGCATTAACACCACCACCCTCCTTCACTTTTGGAGCCAACCTGTTAGTGTTACAACATACTGTACTAACATTATCACTAAGCATGAGCAGCACCAGACCAGTTTGCAACCATGATTAGATGTAGAACTGGATACTGAAAATATCTGTGAAGGTGTAATGCTAATAACTGTAAAACTGCAATAAAGAGAATGACTACCTGAGAGGTGTGGAGATACAATATGTCAACCCAGGTGTGCTCTGTTTCCTAACTTTTTTTGTTATGACACTGGGCAGATTTTTTTTTTTTGCTTGCACAAGCCAGTATGGGGAAGGATATCCTTTTGTTAGGAATTTAGGTAGGAGAATTTCATTAATATTTCTTGCTGCAACACTTTTTACTTTCAAGAAGATAAGTTAACCATCTTCTGTAGTGGTTGTATTGAAAATAATCATGGTTGTATACCTGGTTTATAGCCTTTGTGTGTATGTGTTTAAAGTGCTTCACAGTTCTTATCTTATTTATCCACACAACAGTTAAACTAGTAGAAGCAAAGTGAGATCAAATGACTAAACTTTGGACACCCTGGTTCAAATCCAGCGCTAATTCCTACACATTCCAGTTTGTACTGGAGGTACTCCAAACTTTCCCCATAATTGCAACCCCATTAGAGTGACTAAATATTGTGCTCAACAGCTTCAGTTCTTCCCCCAGGACAACAAGCAGGTTCAAATGAGCTATGTTTCTGGAAAATAGAGTGTGCACCGTGTAGAGAGGGAACATGAACAGTTGGAAAGTCTCTTCCAACCGTATTGCAGAGCAATTCACTGGCATAAGTGTTCTACCTTTAATAAGAGTGAAGATTTTTTCCTCCTTTCTTTTATTTCCGTTTCTGTCAATGTTTCTTTATTTTATGAATGCATATTATTTTGATTGTGTATTAAATTATTAGTGTTAAAAATTAAACAGTGTAAAAAAAGAAGAAGAGATAAGTGGCCACCTGGGCAGCAGATGTTAATTATTTGGTGCTCCATGGAAGGGCAGCAAATTTGTAATTATTTAATTTGTTGTTGCTGCATTTTTAGTGTAAGGGATAGGAAGAGGGGCTTGTGGGGTCTTCTGTCTCAGATGTCCAGATAACTTGACTGGCTTTGGGTACTGTGCATTTGACCAGGGTCAGCGGATATAGAGCAGCAAATGTCTTGTGCTAAGCCTGGTGTTTATTAGTAAAGTATCACTAATGTAAATGTCCTACACATCCATGAAAAGTCAGATAGAAGTAGTCTTTGTATGTCCGACTATTGGAACTTCTTTTTATTGCTTAGGCATTTCTGTGTTGTGATCCCCCTTCAGGAAGTCTTGGAAGACGTGTTGGACTTGGACATATCAGTCTCAGGATCAGAAGATTTTCTACAGCTTGTCAGTGGTGCAAAACTGATCTTGGGATCTCTGCCCTTGGCTCACAGATATGGTGGCCATCAGGTTAATAATAATAATAATAATAGCCTAATAATAATGTCTATGAGGTTTTCTGTTTGAAAACTATACTTCTTGCCCTTTTTCGTTTCATCTCCTTTTCTTCTCCCACAAAGCTGCTGTCATGTATTTCCGGAGTATGGAAACTTAGGTCCTCCAGATGTTTTGGCTAGGAATGCCCATTAAGCCAGCGAGGCCAAAGGTGAGGGAGTGTGAGAATTGTAGTTCAAAATATCTGGGGACCAAAGATTCCCATGATTGCTATATTTGGCACAGTGTACTCTGTCAATCAGAAATGAGGGTTCTCAGGGCTGTGAGAAAGGCCACATTCAATTATACCTCACATTCAGGAATTAATGCTGTTGAGCTACTGTTTTTTCTGTTTGCATCATCCTCTTCCCTTTGCAAGGGAACTGCTGGTGATAAGACAAATCTAAATTTGTTAGACGTTCACTGGTTTAAGGCATTTCTCAGTGAATTTCTGGTATGTGGTCCAGATTCAAGAAAACCAGCTTTCATTTAATCAAAAGTATTTTTCAGTATGGTTGAAATTAAGTATGAGTCCCCACTTCAGTAGATCTACTTAATTGGGATGAATAAATCCCATGCATTTTAATGGACCTACTTGAGTTGAATAGAATTCTGTGGATTGAGCCCTGTTGCTCCAGAGCAGGTTTTAAAAGGTTACATCAAAATCCACTTAGTAGGCTGATACTTAATGTACATACCGTACTAGTAGCTAAGCTTTTATTCGGGTTTTATAGATTGGCTCGCCCTGTGGACCTGAGCTCTAATTATTTGCCTCTGTTAATGACTGAAAATGTTTAAAGCCCCATTTCTCATTCCCCATTACTGCCATATTTCACCATCAGAAAAGGAGTAGAATAGGGAAATCACTGCCTTAAAGTTGGCCACCTCAACTGATTCTGTTTTTGAAAATATGCAGAATTTGCTTTTCTAACATGGGATTGTGATGAATGCCACCATCATGAATCTTGGTACTGTAATCATTTTCCAGATCTAAATTTACTAGAAATAATACAAACTAATAATTTTACATTTTAATATCTCCTGGTTCTTGTTAGTTTGGTAGCTGGGCAGGCCAACTGGGTGACGGAAGGGCTCATTTGATTGGCGTTTATACAAACAGGTAAAGTATACTTAATTTTAAATAGGTATTCTCTAAACAATATATGGTGAACACATATCTGAGGAAACACATTAATAACAATTACTTTTAATAGTAATATTATTGAAACTTTTGGAACCATTGTCATAGTCAACCTTATAACAATCTTGCAAAGGTTGTTGGTACATATTGGTACAAATATGTACCAATACATATATTGGTACAAATTTTCTGCGTATTGTAGATTGGGTTAAGAGTTGAAGCTGAGAGAATGTAACTTGGCCAAAGCTGGCTACAGAGGTTTTGGCTGAAGCAAGATGTGAACCAGGGATTTCCAGACTTGCATGCTCATTTACTGTTCTGCACCATTTTTCAACATTACTAATAGTAATATTGTTTTTTGCAGGTTTGGTGTTAGTTGGGAACTACAGCTGAAAGGTTCAGGAAGGACTCCTTACTCTAGGTTTGTCGCACATTTGGAGGGGGCTTTTGAATTAGTTTCTGTTGACATCAAAACCTTTAGTTTCACTTATAATCCCAGCATTAAGAGCCACCCCAAAATCAAGTATCAGCTCATCGAATAAATTGCAAATGTACATGAAGTTGCCTTTCAGTGTACTGGGTTGCTTACATTTGCTTGAAGGATAAGTACCTGCAGACTTTTACCATATGTTCTGACAACCACTAACATAAGAGGCAATTTAAAATAAGAATAGATGGATTCATGGGTGGTATATCTAACATTAGTTATTTATTATAATAGACAGAAGGTAATATACCTCTCACCATGAATTTCTGGGAGGCAAAATCAGACCTATATTGTGGGATCTTGCACTTAATCATATTAATGCTACCATGATGAAAGATGAACAGGCAGCTGTAGGAATCATAGACCTAAATCCAGTTAGTAATCTCAACTAGAGTTGGCCCATTGAGATAATTGTAGGACAATACTTACATAAATCCCATTGATTCAGTAGGTCTACCTTACTTGGAAGTAACAATTTGATGTAGATCTTAAGTTTTGGGCAGCCTTATGGAGGTATGTGGGTTCTTCCAATCATCATCATCATGATGTAATACAGTTGTCTCTCCGTATCCACGGATTTGGTATCCATGGATGTAACTATTCACGGCTTGAAAATATTCTTTAAAAAAATAATAACTAAAAAGCAAACCTTGATTTTTCCATCTTATATAAGGGACACCATTTTGCTATGCCATTGCATATAATGGGACTTGAGTATTCACGGATTTTGGTATCCACGGGGGGTGCGGTTCATGGAACCAAACCCCAGCAAATATGAAGGGATAACTGTATAAAAAAATTAGAGACCAGGTTGCTGCTTTATGATGCAGAGCACTTCTGGACTGCTTTTATTATGCCCTAGAAATGTCACATGCACTTAATTTTGCAAGGGATCTTGATGAAATTATTTTCAAATTTTAGCCCTCCAATGTTTTACTTTTATTTGTTCTATCTTTTTTTCTTACCAGAGAAAATCCATAATAGAAGAAAGATGCAATAGCTTCACAATGCGTTTCAGCTGTGACCAGTAGGAGCCCTTAGTCCAGAAGCACCCATAGAAATCTAAAAGGAAATTATATAACATCTGCTCTCAGTTGTTCTCAGGACAAGCCTCTCAGAATAATATTAGATGCACCCCGGGTGCAGGCTTTCACACTTCCAAAGAGTTGAAACCACTGTGCGCTGGTAGAAATAACTATCAATTGCAACTTTCAAATTACTGGTTTCATATGGAGCCTATGCCAGAGGAAAGGCTTCCAAAATTGCTCTGAGAAAAACAATCATCCCAGTATAGCTAAATTTAATACAGCTAGAGGATAGTGCAAATTAAAAACTTGCAGAGTTTTTCAGGCTTCTGTTGAATCCATCATTTCTGCTGCCAAATAAGAATTAAAAATAGTCTGATGAATTTCAAGACCCTGTGAGATCTATCTTCACTAGAAAACACTTGCTCTCTTGTAGATGAGATCTTATTCATAGAAGGGCTACAATGCTGCTTGTTCTGCCTGTGTCTGTGGTGGAATAATTTGGGATTTCAGCTGTTTGATTCTTTGGTTCTACAGATACTGACATACGCATGGGCTCTTTCCATGCCTGAAATGCCAAGCATTACATCAGGATAGAGATAGTCAAATCAGTCTGTTTCTGGTTTGTTTCAGTTTTGCATTATTACCCACAATTAAATTCTCCTTTCATATTTTTGTTTTAAAAATAATAATATAAAAAGGCTGAAAGCCCTCCAAATTAAACTGCCCATAATGTTGTAGGAGTAATGTGCAAATATTACTTGTTACACTGAAAAAAATGTTACACTTTTACCAATTGTTATGTTACCAACATAATTACTTTTGAAAGGTGACATTATTCAGTGCGTTACAGGAGACATTGTTACTTGTAAGATCTTACTTCCAAGCTCAATGAGTCCAAGTGATGCAAATCAGGTTAAGTTTAGTATTTTCTTTTTCTAATTCTAAAATAAAGGCTAACATTTCTATTCCTTGTAGGCAGTAGTCCACAAAGAGCTTGTGCTGAAATAAATTGGTTAGTCTTAAAAATGCCACAGAATTACTTTTCCTTCCCTTTTTATGTTGATATGGTCTAACACAGCTGTCTCTTTGAAAATTTATATTGTTTTTCTTCTTCATAGGAATGGGGATGGCAGAGCTGTGCTGTACTCTTCTGTTCGAGAATTTTTGGGAAGTGAGGCCATGCATTATCTTGGAATTCCTACAAGCCGAGCTGCTAGGTACTTTATCCATTTTTGTTCTTTTTCAAAGAATTAGGCTAAGATTTCATGCTTATTCATTCCACTAAAGTCTGTAGGGAAAGGCTCAAATTGGTTTGTTTGGTCATTTTTATTAATTGTATTGCCTTGTGTTAAAACAGTACATCTTGTGGCAGTATAGTGGGTAGACTTAAGTTTGTGGTTTGTCTCATAATGCGAATAGTACAGGACCTGGGAAAGAACATTTGCTAAGATGGTGATAAAGGAATGCTTAATATTTCTTTCAATTCCTCCCTGCAAATACTATCATCCTCCACAGGTACACTGTGTTTCCTCTAGTGGATTCTAGGAGCCCTGGTGGCGCAGTGGTTAAATGCCATACTGCGAACCACAAGGTGATAAATTCAATCCCAGAGGGCTCCAAGGTTAACTCAGCCTTCTATCCTTCTGTAGGTCGGTAAAATGAGGACCAGCATAAAAAAGAGCTGGTGCGATGTGCTGTGAAAAAAACTGTTAACACAGTTTCAAAAAGAAGCAGCAGCAGCCATTGTTATTAGTACAATGCATTTTCTGCAGTGTCATTCCTGCAGTATGGTTACATGCCAACAGTGCCATCTACTGGCATCTGCATTGTATAATTGTTTATTTTTTTATGTTTATTTTATTTATTTATTTATACCCCGCTCTTCAGTCACAAGGCTATCACAGCAGCTTACAGATTGTTTTAAACAGTAGTAATTTACACATCTACACTGCATTAAGCATTTTCCAATGTGTGTTAGCTAATTGCCCCCACAAGCTGGGTTTGTCTTGTCTTTAATTTGCTTTGAATTGTCTGTAATTTGCTTTGAATTGTATGTATTGAACTGTATTCAATTGAATTGTGTTGTACTGTATTGTATATTGTAATGTATATTGTAATGTTGTACCCTGCCCTGATCCTGAGGGGAGAGGGGTAATAAATAACTTATTATTATTATTATTATTATTATTATGAAGGTAGAAGGAAATATGTTGTGGGGGAACATCCCTGGGGTGGTAATGGGAATAGAGATTTGGCAGAGAAAATTGTAGGGCACACAAAGGATTAAGTACCTTTGCTTCTTCTTGCTTATTTTGGCCTACAAGTATCCCTCATCCTCCCCTGCACTCATGCTATTTAAGCAGACACAAGATTTGCATTTTATACTGAAATTGTATAAATTGTAGAAAAAGCTCTGTATGCATGTGACAGATAATACTAAACAAGCAGCTACAGTACAGAAACTACTACTCAATTATTATACCTAATACATGCATGTGATGGGCCTTGCTTGTGTTGCTGGAATGTTAATGCATATGGTTTTGAAATGCCTGAAATGGAATGAGGAGATACTGGGTGTCTTTGAGTAGTCAGGTCCTTCTTGGCTGTTCAAGTAGGCTTTTTGTCTCTGCCAAGTACATGCAGAGCATTCCCTAGCATTAATTGGGAAAGCAACATCTGATTTTTGAAGTACACCCTTTTAGGACCTATTAGAATGCCTGCTTAATTCTTTCAACAAAAGATCTCCCAGACCCATCTTCCGATGCAAAGTGTACAAGACTCAAGATCAGCATGAAAGCTTCTAGTGGCTTAATGATTACTCTTGGTCACTGCTGTGAAACTGTTCAGTTGAACAACAGTATTGAACATGAACATTATGTATTAGATCTGCTGAGTCCAGGTGATTTTCTGAGGTTTTGTTTCTGGCATTCTGTTTCAAATCCCTGTAATGAAATTGCTATTTGGTGGGAGAGCAGCATTCTAGAAAGCTTTCCAGGCTTCTCTTCATAAATATTTAACTCACTCCACATGCTGATAGCTAGATTGTTGCCAATGGGAAGCTGTTGTGTCTCAGCTGATGCAGTTCATTCATGAAGTGCTTGCTGAGACTTGGCAGAAGAGTAGGAAAGAGCATGTACTTTATCCAAGAACACTAGATAGATGGAACCACCCCATTAGCTTTGTGTGTTTATGTTCACAACAGGAAGCTGCCATCACAGAGTGATGCAAGATGAGAAATATATTTTTTAATCCAGCACCTTCGGATCTATAGACTAGAGTTTCTAAAATAAACCATAGGATCTAGTGGAGTCAACAGTTGTACTGAGTTCGCCTGCTAGATGAATATGTATTTGGTCTTCCTGCTCATCTATCTCTGGTTTGCTGCCATCTCTCAGTTGAGTATTTTCATGGAGTTAGGCCTTTTTAATAAGATTCTTTAAAAAAAAAAAACCAGGCACATACTCTGTTTATAAATGGAAGATTAAGTCAGCTCTCAGTTTGTTTAGTTTGTTTTACTTGTTAGGGCATAGAGTTTTTAATGGGTTTCCTAAAACATTTTCAAGGGAGAGTTAAATCCCCAATGAGGAATTTTAAAATGTTATCTTCTGTTGAGTTTGTCCAAATCTCTGTTCTGTTCAGTTCATGTAGAAATTCATTTCAGAATTGTTAATCCTGAGAATTAGGATTAGAATTAGAATCTGTCATTTAAAGAGATTTGGCTACTTGCCCACAATTTAAGTGACACAGAATCGATTGTACCTTGCTTTCAGAAAGCAGTTCAGGAGAAACAAATTGTACTCTGTACAATTTCATTGGTAAATAAGGCTTCAGTACCTATCCCTAACAACAAATTGATGCCTAAGGAAGTTGTACGTCCACCATTGATGTTACTAACTTTT
This sequence comes from Gambelia wislizenii, assembly GCA_030847615.1. NCBI lineage: Eukaryota > Metazoa > Chordata > Lepidosauria > Squamata > Crotaphytidae > Gambelia > Gambelia wislizenii. Next base: position 133,656,896 of record JAUMIR010000006.1, on the reverse strand, counting down.
TAAAGAACTCTAGCAATACAGTATTTTTGTGAGCAAATGACACAGATATTGAGCTGGTACATAGGTAACACTAAATGTGCAGGCTGGTGCAAAACTGGTGTAATATGATCCAACCATCTAGCCACAATAAGAATTGGAGCAGCCACAACAGAAATTTTAGGCGCTTCAAAGGTGCCCCCCCCCAGTAGAGTGTATTACAGTTGTCAAATCTCAATCTAGCTAGTATATTGATAATACAAATGCATTCTGCTATCTCTGGGTGAGGTTGCAGCTGACACATCAACCAATGTTAGTAAAAGGTAGTGCTAGCTATTGTCCATCACTGCTTCCCACAGGCATCATCAAATCTAAAACCATCCCCAAGCTATGAGCACATCCTTCAAGGCAATTGCAACTTTTTCAACACCACTTGAATCTTTCTGTCTGCTGACAGGACTTCAATCTTGTCTGGGTTAAGCTTCAGCTTGCTTATACCCATCCATCCCAAAACTATTCTCCAGCATCTATTCAGTCTGAAACTCAAGGCAACTTGACTCAGAAATTTCATGTAGATGTAAAACTCATGTATATACATGGCCTGGGGACTAACTGGGATCTGCTGGCCAATGGGTATAGGCAGGGCCGGTTTAACCTGTCTGCCAAATCAGCATTGGCAGGGGGCCCCGAGGTCAAGAGGGGCCCCCATGTTGGCCTCCTTAATCTGACGAAGGAGACAGCGAGGAGACAGCCGGGAGGAGCCGCCTCTTACCCTCCTCCTCCAAAAACCTCCTGCTGGCTTTTTTTAAAAAACAAACAAAACAGCCTCTCCAAAACTAAAGAGAAAGAGAAAGAGAAAGAAACAGCAGCCCTCCATGGCAGAAGCTGGAGGAGAGGCATGTCGGAGAGGGTGAGTGTGTGTGTAAGAGAGAGACAGCGAATTTGAGGGTTGTCTCCCTCAGAAAGGGCTTCTTTCTTTCTTTCTTTCTTTCTTCCCTTTCCTTCCTTGCACATAGATCCCCTCCAGCCCATCTTTCCAGCTGCTTTTAACATGTCTTGGTTCCTCTCCCCTCCCTTTCCCCCTTGGTCTTCTTCAGCCATCCAACCTATGTTTAAAAAAACCCAAAGAAGGAGACTCCACCACACTCCAAGGCAGTGTATTCCACTTCCAAACAGCTCTTACTGTCAGGAGGTTCTTCCCAACATTCAGGTGGAATCTCTTTTCCTGTAGTTTGAACCCATGGCTCTGTGTCCTAGTCTCTGGAGCAGCAGAAAACAAGCTTGCTCCTTTGCTCAATATGACATCCCTTCAAATATTTAAACATGGCTATCACATCACCTCTCAACCTTCTCTTCTCCAGGCTAAGCATACCCAGCTCCCTAAGCTGTTCCTCATAGGGCATAATGGCTTCCAGACCTCGCACCATCCTTCTCAGTATCTTTCTTGTGCCCAGAATTGGAAATGGTATTCCAGGTGAGGTCTGACCAAAGCAGAATGGAGTGATACTATTACTTCCCTTGATCTAGACACTACTCCTATTAATGCAGCCTAGAATCGCATTGGCATTTTTTGCTGCTGCATCACACTGCTAACTCATGTTTAGCTTGTAGTCTACTCTTTATTTTCTTTGAGGAAATCTACACCATTACATTGCTAATAAACAAAAAATATTATGTTAGTGCCTATAATATAGTTTTTAAACTAAATTATTGGTGGCAAATTATGTAATATAGTAGGCCCCTCTTATCCACTGGGGATTGGTTCGGGGGGGGGGGCGTGGATTCTGAAAACCATGAATAATAGTGAACACCATTGAAAATAATGGGACTTCTGGTTTAAAATACCATAGAATTGCCTTGGAGGGCCTAGAAAAGGGCTAGGGAAGACACATTTTCTAGGAAGACTCTACGGTAGGTGTGCTGTTTTGTGTTCCATGGATAATGAATCCATCGATACGGGGGTCCCAGTATAATCTGAACATCCTGTACGGTGAATAGGTTAGGTTACATTGATCTGAGATAAACATATGGGGGCCCCAAAGTAAAGCATTGCAGGGGGCCCCAAAATTCCTTAAACCGGCCCTGGGTATAGGGTAGAGAATAAGCCCCTGAACATGATCTTTTGAAATTGACCAGCCAGATAAGATCATAGCCTCCATAACACTGTGCTTCCTGAGTCCAGCCCAAGTAGGTAATCCAAAAGATTGATCTATGAGAGACCCAGGAAAACTGACAGGGCTGTATCTTCCCTGTACTGCAGTACAGATTTATATTGTTTATGCATTTATAAACACAGCATTTGTTGACTTTGAATTATAGATTGGTCATCCAACATTCTTCAGCTAAACCTCTGATCTTGAACATTAAAACAATATATCTCACTACTCCTCAAATAACCATTTGATTCTGTGTAGATAAGGTTCTAAAACTCAGCAGTTTTTCTATCCCATGGACATTGGCTATGCTGGCTTGGGTTGCTGGAATTTACACTCCAACAGCATTTGGAAGGCCTCACGATTCCCATTCTCTCATTTACAGGAATTATTTTGGCTACCTCATGAATTATGTCTGTGTTAATTACTCAGAGTTTAGTATGAACTTTGTTTCTTCCCTTAATAAAATCATTACTTTTCTCCTTAGTCTCACCTCCAAATTCTGAATTATTTTGAACAATTTCTCTTTGCCTCTAGCTTTAAAAGGTCTCCCTGTCTTGCTTTGGCTGCAATGCTTCATCTATGCTCTGGCATTATCCTGCTACTGGTAGTGACAGAAGTTTTGACTGCTCTGCCTCTGACCTGAGCCAATTCACTCCTCCTTGGGCAAGACTGTGATTCCCAGCTCCCCAGGGATTAACATATTGATGTCGAAGTTAATACAGACACCCAATCAGCATAGTTCAGAACTGCAGCCCAGAACTTCTAAACTCAAACAATCCACCAGCCTCAGGCCCCAGAGCTGTTGGATTATAGGCTTGTCCCATTACATCCAGCTGCCTAAAAGGCCCTGCTTTTTAAAGATAAGGTATACAGTATTGCGTTCTTTACTTGCAGATGAATTTCACACTGTTCACCCTTCCTAAGGCAACATTGTGGTTCCTAAGCATTATTAGCAATTCCAGAAAGCTAAACCATGGTGCTACAGTAAACTTATTAGAGATAAAGCAGGGCATCTGGTTTTATAGCCACATCAAATAGTTTGATTTTTCTCCCCCTTTTGACAGCATTGTATTTTATTGGTTAAACAGCCTCTTAGTCAGAAATTAGGAATAATGAATTGACTTAAGTGTGGTTGATTTACTCTCCTCTTCATACCATATTAGGGTTTTACATATTTTTTGCATACATTAGATAGTGCTATGCATTAAACAAATAAGAATAATTACTTAATGTATTCTTAGGCAGGGGGCATTCTCCCTCCCAAGAGGAGTGTAGTAGTAGTAGTAGTAGTAATTGTTGTTGTTGTTGTTAAGCTTCTGTTCCTGCCAAGGAAGAGCTTCACTGGTCCTACAGTGGGTTCTGTGAATACATTTATAAACTGTGGTTGTTGGAAAAAACTTGAAAATCCTGATCTTTTATCAGTTAGATCTGAAATCACATCCTGCAAACAGGTCGTGCTGGTAAAAAAATCTGTTAGGATCTGGAAACATTTTAATAAATGTTTCCAGACCTACTCTGCACTGTTCCAAGATTATGAAGATCAAGGGCCAAATTTCACTCAAGGGGCCTAGAGCCTTAGTTATAATACTCAAACAGTAGTGTGTAACCAAGCAGTCAAGAATTGATTTAGTGTCTTAGCAATACCTAAAAAAACAAGCTTAACACCACATTGAAGGATATATTCATTTACAAGGATGAGAAAATGGACAGCTATACACACAAGAACTAATTGAAGAATTATATTATAAACAAACAAGGCAAAACAAATAAGCTGTCTTGCATATCAGACCTAGCCAAGATCTGGTTTAGAGCACAACAGCCAGACAAATACTGAGTATGATGCTATGTACTCCAAGTACAGAGGTGGTTAACACAGGCCATACTACATACAGTCCCAGCTGAGTAGTATGCTATCCAAAAAGGCATGGAGTAAAGGGAGCCTTTTTATCTTCTTCAGCCTGAGATTATCACAAGGGTCAAATAACTGGTCTAAAGATGCAATGCATCAGACTTCCCTGTAACAGGTTTACATACAGTTTCTCATTAGACTATCTTCTGTCCTAGTTGGGGTGACATGGGAAACTTGGGATTGTTTCACACCACACAGTTCCAGTACTATGATTCCACTTTAACTGCCATGCCTGCATCTTATGAAATCTCATGGTTTGTAGTTTGGTGAGCCACAATAACTCTCTAGCTGAGAATTCTAAATGCCCCTCCCCAAACTGCAGCTCCCAGGATTCCATAGGATATTGCCATGGCAGTTAAAGTGGAATCATAGTCCTATAACTGTGTAGTGTGAAAAGGCCTGTAGAAATTCATGCAAACAGAGGTCAGAGAAAGGAGAAATAAAAGAAACACTCGCCTCAAATATGTCATAAAAAGGAAGTCAACTAGAATGGGTTGTTTAATTCCAAGACAAGATACAATTTTAATTTGTAGAAATGTAAATATGTTTGTATATGTTTATATGCAAAAGCTTGGTAAAGACAGTATATTTGTTGAACTGGAATGACAATTTTAAAAAAATTCAAATGGAAAAGGCCCATAGAAATAACCTTTGGTTTAGGTTATTGCAACCTTTGGTTGCTGTTTTGATCAATACTAAATGGCAACAATGAGCTTAGGTTTAGCAGGTGTTCTGATAACCAGCTGGCCAAATATGAAAACATCAGATGTTAGCATCATAACTGTGATGTTGCAAAAAAGGCCATCTTCACTAATTTGCTAGAGGCAAGATCAAATTGTGAAACAGGCCTTCATGACAGTATGCATCCCTGAAACTATTTTAACCTGCTTTATGATTAACTGCTGAATTGTTTTTCTTCATAGCTTAGTTGTAAGTGATGATGATGTCTGGCGGGATCGGTTGTACAATAGGAATGTTAAGAAAGAAAGAGGTATCTATTGCCTTTTATGTTACTATTTGGTGATGCTGTGGATTTCCAATTAATTTTGCTTAAATGAGACTTGCACATTTTGTTTTTATAGTGTGAATATAATGAAGTAAAACAGGTTCATAAATTATCAAAAACCTGTGCAAGATGATGTGCTATTCACTTTACAGGAGTTAGGTCAGAGCTAGGATACCCTCTGGAGTGTGCCTTTCGGAAAAACAGGACATTGGGCAGTATTACATCCATTTTCTGTGCTTTGAGCATGCCAAGATTATGAATTATTCAGTCTTTTATGTGCTGCTCCAGTCAGTTCTAAAGCTGGATTTGAGCAGCTGTAGGTTTTCACTCTTATGTAGATGTAAAATTACACTGCAGCACAGATGGGTAAAGTGCGGCCCAGCAACTGCATGGGGCCCCCAAGATGGTTACTCCAGCCCTGGGCCCCTCCAGTCTCCCAGGACTGTTGTTTCTCTGGCTGAAAAAATAGGGGTGTGTATCTGTGAATTGCGTCTCCTGTATGTAAACTTACAGGAACATCAATTAATCTTTATAAATAAGTTGTGGCCCCCTGCATTGTTTGACGTTTTAAAAAGGTACCTGTTTTTCAAAATAAAGAGTGGAATTCTGGACACTTCCAGGTGGGTTAGTTTGTATGGGTGTGTGTTTGTTTGCATTTTTGGAAGTACATGCAGCTTCTTCAAGCCCCAGGGGCAGAAAATTGGTGGCTGGACCTGCCACAGTTGTCTAACTCTTCTTTAAAGCCTTCATTATATTTGTATGTGTTGAAGGGGGGGTGGTCTCAAGTATTTTAGGTTTGCAGAATTTGTACATTATCTATTTTGGTCATTTTGCTTCTTGTGTTCTTAAGGATTGCTACTGTTCTCTTATATTTGTCAGCCTAGAAGACCATCTCTTGACAAATGCAGATAACGAGCTAGATAAGAACACAATTAAAGCCTTGCTGGATCAGAGCAAAGTCTGGCTAGTTAGACAGGAGCAAATAAGCTCTTTCCTGCTGCCTCTCCAGAGCATACTGCCTCTGAATAATGGAGGTTCCATATAGCCTGTAGGCTAATAGCAGCTGAGAGACCTATTGAGTCTGAGTTTGTTTACACTTCTTTTTCTTTACAGAAAAAGTGTTTGTGTTTGCTGTAGGTATTCCAGAAGCATAGACATAAATCCAACTGTTAGTTCTAACTAGATCAGACTCTTTGAATGAATGGGATCTTTATAAATTGGCATTTATGTAACTGCCATTGATTCAGTATGTCCGCTCTAGTAGGAACTAACAATAGGATTTAGGTCAGGGGTGGGAATATTGCAGCCCTTTAGCTGTTGGACTGAATTTCCAACATGCCATTGGCTTTGCTGGTTAGGGCTGGTACTAAGAGTCCAGCAACATCTGGAGGGCTACATGGTTCCCACCGCTGATTTACGCTGTAGATCAGACTTTCCAGTCACTGGAGTAATTCTTAAATGTCAACGTTTAATTTCTAGACTTGCTTGTTTCTCTATGGAGGAAAATCATTTGCATATATGATTCCACTGCACATGAAGATTTGCTTCCTCCATTGAAGCATGTGAGTTGAAGAAAGTGCAGTAATTCTGTGTATGCATAGAACAGGACACACTCCTCTGGTTCAGAGTGCATTTTTATTCAATAATATGCTCATGCATTTGTATTTCAGGTGCAGTTGTCCTGCGTGTTGCCAAATCATGGTTTCGAATAGGATCACTAGAAATATTAGCTCATTCTGGTGAACTGCACTTGCTAAGGTTAGAAATGAAGTCTTCGTTATTATATCTTTATTAACCTGTATTAAATCTGTATGTCTGCGTGGACAATATAATATAGAAGCTGATGTCCAAAAACAGGTTTCTGAAAGCTCACATATGTGCAAAGGCCTTTCAGCCCTCCCCTTCCTATGACAGATTCCTGCACCCTTCTCAAAGATGTTCCTGAAGGTGAAGAGTTTCTCTAAAGGAGCTTGCTAAACTACTACTTCCATACTTCCACATGTTTTGGATTTTTACCATTGTCCATGCCAGCTGTTTTTTGGTGTTTTTTTGTTTGTTTGTTTGTTTTTAAAATAATGATTCATTTGTGAGTTGTCAGCTTCTCACTCCCAGTCCTGGGAGACAGGCAGGTTATAAGACAGATATAAGTAAAGCCCCACTTACTTCGAAGTTTAATCATTTTTTTCTTAAATTATAAGGCCCTACTATAAATTCTTGTACACACTCTGAAGTTGCTGATATCGTCAGCTACTCAGATGAGATACTGAAGGACTTGTACTCATCTGTTGAGATTTTTTCATTGATTAGCATAGAGTGCTTCCCCTTTTGTCATTTGACAGAGTGCTTGTCCAGCCTGCTTTAAAAAAAAAAAAACCATGGGGGAAGTTCTCTTCATTTTCAGATGTCTTTTGCCATGGAGCATCTAAAAAACACACAAATCCAGATCACCCTTAGTGAAGTAGAACTGGTTGAGCAGTTCTTTGGATCTTGACCAGTAGACTTGTTTATATTTTGTGTGTGGGTGCAAATGCAGAAGATTGGGAAATATTTTGTTTCCTAGACCCATGATCAAATTAGCAGATTTCAACCAACTTACTAGAGGAACTGGGAAACAGTTAATGTGTTAAGTTATTATCCTTCCATTCTTATACAACTAGAATATCTGGCACTTGGAAGTTTTTAGTTATATATGTGAGAACAAATCAATAAACTTTGAAACCATTCCAGTGCTCTAATTCAAAAACACATAGGATACAATTTGAAGGAGCTGTGTACAATATGGATTTAAAAAATATAGTCAGATCCAGTATCCATGGAAAAAATATCCGCAATTTCAGTTATTCGCGAGACACAAAACAGACACACATACCATAGAGTCATCCTAGAAAATGTATAGAGAGGCATCCTCTCTAGACCTATTCTTGGTCCTCCAACACAACTCTATGGTATGTTTTTACTGGAAGCCCATTATTTTAATAGGGTTCACTGTTATCTGTAGTAAGTCCGGGAACTGAACCCCACAGATACGGAGGTCCAACTGTATATAACTTGGCACCCAAATCACGGGAGAAAAGCAGGATATAAGTATAAACAAACAAAATCACAATACTTCTTGATTAAAGAGTGTCTTTTTTTTACAGCCCAATTAATTTGCTTAGGCATGGGCAGCTAAAAAAAGAGAGAGAATCTTTCGGGCTTCAAGGCACCATCTTAAACTGAATGATCCTTTCATTTTTGTTTCACATTATCACTGATGGAATAAACTTTTTATTTGTTGTTCAGAATACTGCTAGATTTTGTCATAGATGAACACTTTCCAACAATAAACCTGAATGATTCTAGTAGATATCTGGTAAGTGAGACAACTATTTCCATAAACATTCTTATCAACAAAAACGTATTATACAGTACACATGTGTGGTACAGTAGATAGAATATATAATCCATAATGTTTTGAGCTTCATATTTATGTTTCTTCTCTTTCCCCCTTCTCTTCCAGTTAAAAAGGCAACACATTGCAGTGTACATTATCTAGTTACTACTTTTACTATGATGACACTACTATTACTGTTGGTACATATTATTTAGCAGCAACATATAAAGAACACAGATGTGATACCATACCAACCCAAAAAGCATCCATTTCGTTAGACAAACTAGACTTGATGCAGAGGGGGTGTAATCCCAATAACCCCTTAATTGTGGCTAATGAGCATCCCTGGGTAGTTGCTTTGAATATTGGAAAACCATCACTGTGGAAGGATTTTTTACCCATTTCACCTGTACTGTTCTCCCAATTTAAACTCTCCAACAAGCATAGAGTGATGAATTTCTGAGAAGTAGTATTGGTTGTGTTTTTCCACATTACCAGATAAATCATGGTAAAGGCTCACTATGGAGTTCTCACTTAATGTCTAGCTTATCTCTAAGTTGAGACTTAACCATTTTCAGATTGTTCTTGTAAAAATATGTAGGCTGGTATTCACTAAGGCAGTTAACAGATGTGTAACCTAGAGTTGCACGTTCAGGACTTGTTCGTATTTGCAGTCCCTACATATTCCTACTTACTAGGCAGCAGCTGCTGTGAGCAACAGGGGTGTGTTTCCCTGTTGATAAGGAAGCAGTTGATGTTTCCACACCTACATATCACTACAAGCAATCTCCGGTGCAAGGGGGAATTCCAACAGGGACTCTGCTTCTGCTTGTCGCACTAGAGATTGCTCACAGGAGGGGGTGGGAATGGGAATGTTAGTCAGCTGCTTCCCAATCAACAGGGGAACGGACCCCCGTTACTTCCAGCAGCTGCTGCCTGGTAAGTGAGTATCAGAGTTGTGGGGTTGGGCTGAGAAACACTACAGTTGTCCCTTCATATTCGCTGGGGTTTGGTTCCAGGACTCCTCATGGATACCAAAATCTGTGAATACTCAAGTCCCATTATATGCAATGGCATATCAAAATGGTGTCCCTTATATAAGATGGCAAAATCAAGATTTGCTTTTTGGATTATTATTATTATTTTTTAAAGAATATTTTCAAGCCATGAATACTTAAATCCGTGGATACCAAATTCGTGAATAATGAGGGGCAACTGTATTTAGCTACATAACTTACATGGTTACATAACTAAGTAGGTGATACTGAGTTGTGGCCATCATATGTTTTGACAATGGTATACTCTGATGATTTTTGTTAAAACACACAAAGGTTTTTGTTTTTGTTTAAAAGGCATTTCTGTTTTGTTTCAGGCCTTTTTCTCTAGAGTAGTGTCTGAGACTGCAAATTTGATGGCCTTGTGGATGTCAGTAGGTTTTGCTCATGGTGAGAACTATTTGTGGTATTGAGTGTGTTTTTAAATGTAACATACTTACGTTCTGCTAAAATTTAGTGTGACCCCCTCCCAATAGGATGAAGTCTTCCTCCCCAAAGCCTGCATCCTGGCACCTGGCTTGCACTTAATTCCTTGCTGTAGTTGTTATGTGCCTTCAAGTTGAGTCCATCTTATGGCGACATTGTCCTAGGGTTTTCTTCCAAGATGAATGGCTTTGCCATTGTCTTCCTTTGCAGCTGAAAGAGTGAGATTTGCTCAAGGTCATCCAGTGGATTTGCATGGCTGAGCAGGGTGTGTGATCCTTGGTCTCCTGGGGAGTCTTAGTCCAGTACTCAAAACATTATACCACATTGGCCTTCTGAAGTTGTGCCTTGTTACTAATGAAGCACTTTATTACTAAAGCATGTTCAGTGCATGTCAGGGAGGTGGTTCATAATAGTTGAAAATGACTCATTATGTGAATATCCTAGATTTATGTGGATTGCATGAATAAAACTAAATTAATAAATACAATGGATTTAATCCAGCCTTAGTTCATGACAACAACTTAAAAATGAAACAGCTACCTCTTAGCTATGAAGTGAGAAGCTGAGCCTGTTTGTTAAACTGTTAACTCTGGAGAAGTTTGTTAGTTTTTTCAAAGCTATTTCATTTCTGTGAAATCAGTATTTTCATACACAGTACACAACATTATGCTGTTGGGATGGCAGTGTTATTGTTGATCCAGCATGTGGCTGCTATAAAAATTCAAATTCCATATTGGACATAATTAGAAAAAGAATGTAAAAGAAGCTGCCAATATCAAACTCCTTTTAAAAAGCTCTATTGTGACCACATCAGGAATACAGTAGGACTCCTGTATCCACTGATTCATTTATCCTCGGAACACAAAACAGCACACCTTCCATAGAGTCTTCCTAGAAAATGTGTCCTGTCTAGTCATTTTCTACGTCCTCCAAGGCAACTCTATGGTATTTTAAACTGGAAGGTCCATTATTTTCAATGGTGTTTGCTATTATCCACAGTTTTCAGTATGCCACCCCCTGAACCAATCCCCAGTGGATATGGGGGTACTGTGTACCCCCTACTGTACTGTGGACAATCTGGTGGCCTCATTTAAAAGAGAATGTTTTAGGAAGCAGAAAAAGTCCAAAAATAGGGCAATTAAAACAGTCAAGGGACTCATGCAACTCCTTTATAAGGAAAGCTTACAACATTCAGAGCTGTTCAGGTTAGAAAAAAGGCAAGTAAGTAGAAATATGACAGACGTGTATAAAGTTAGGCATGGTATGAGTAGATACCTCCCTCTCTTGCTATGCTTGAACCCTGGCCACTGAAGCTGAATGATAGGAGATTCAAGAGAGAAAAAAAAGGAAATACTGTACTTCTTCACACAACATACAATTAAACTATGGAACTCACTGCCATAAGATGTGGGACTTGTCTTTATGAAGCCATAAAAAATGGAGTCCTTCACAGTAATGACATTTCGCAGCAGCTGCGACCTGTCCTAATAGGTTTTTTGCCCCCATAAACTTCACATGCCTGCTAATAGACATGGCTGTTGCAAGCGATTTACTCATGTTTGCACTTATCTCAGTTTGCTGCCGGCGTCCTTATTATTTTTTAAAACGATGTCCAAGGTGCAATTGAGCAATTTTTCACTTGACAACAAAAGCAAAAAAAAAACCCCCAAACACCTTGTTTTCTTGCCGTAGTGCTTTCCTGCTAAGGCAAAAATCCAACATGGCAGCAACGGGAGCTTGCCTTGCTAGCAAGCCCCTGCCCTCGTCTGGCCAATCAGATTTGCACTTCCTCTTGTTTGGGCAAGCAAATCAGATGTACCACCTTGTTGTTTAAAAAAAAAGGGGGGGGAAAGCCACAAAAGCTTCTCTTGTGAGGTTTTTGCCCTTTTTTGCCCCCACTCCTTCACAATATGGCAAAATTGCACGAGAAGCCATTAGGACAGGTAAGATTCTCCTTGCATTCTGTGAGGAGTTTTTTCAGTGTTTGGACAACCCTATAGTCACAATTGCCAACCTGAATGGCTTAAAAAAAGGGATTGGATAAATTCATGGTGCATGGGAGCCATCAATGGCTACTGATTAGGGTGGCTATAACTCATATCAAGTATCAGAGGCAGTTGCTGGGGAACATGAGATAGAGTTGTGTTCATGTCTTTCTGGCACATTTCCCATAGGCAATTGGTTGGCTTCTGTGTGAACAGAACATTGGACTTAATAGGCCTTTGATCTGATCCAGTTTGACACCTCTTATGTTCTTATTTAATTTTAGGTGTGTGCAACACTGATAATTTCAGCCTCCTATCTATAACCATAGATTATGGCCCATTTGGGTTTATGGACTCTTATGACCCAGGTGAGTACAGCCTAAGTGAATGCAGAATTGATTTTGTCTAAGATGTAAGGTATTGAATCCTAAATAAGTGGTGCTGTTTGACTACAGCTACATGTGTATGTTTAGTTTGAGTAATACATTTCTTTGAGTTTCTATTTTTATACAGGATTAGGCAGGTAAGGGGTTAATTGGGTTAGAAAGAATGCATAGAAGGAGAAGGGTACAGAGACTAGGGTTAGAATTAGTCTGATGAGGAAATGGAGGGCTTTGAAAATCAGTGGGGAAAGTTGGTAAATGTATACAGGGCATTTGTTATGGATTTCTTGATCTGGTTTATGATTGATTGATTGATTGACTTGTTGATTTAACAAGCAATATTTTAAGTGATATAACAAGCAACATTTTAAGCAATATAAAACAGTAAAAATTTAAACAGACAAAAACATATTAATGATTTGACAAAAAAAAAGATGGCTAAAATCAGTTTTAAAGGATTTAAAACCATAATACATGTGCAGATTTGGGTAAAATCAGGCCCCAAAGTTTTTTGGTTTTTTTTAAGTTGTTTAAAAGGACAGTTAGTACTTGGATGGTAAACCGCCAATGAGTACCATGTACTGTAGGCTATATTTTAGAGGAAGGGACTGGCAAAACCACCTCTGAGTATTCTTTGCCTAAGAAAACCCTATGAAATATATGGGGTCTCCATAAATCGACAGGCAACTTGAAGGCATATGCATGCACGCACATGCCACAACTAAGGTAACATAGCAGAGAAGGCCCTAGCTAGCAGGGTCCCATTCACACTATAGAATTACAGTGCTATTCCTTTAATGGCCACAGTTCTGTCCTATGGAATCCTGAGGTTTTCAATTTAGGGAGGGGTATTTTGAATTCTCTGCTAGAGAGCTCCTCTAGTGCCTCACCAAAGTACAAACCTCAGGATTTCATAGGATGTATCCATTGCAGTTTAAGTGGAATAATAGTGCTATGAATCTGTAGTGTGATTCATAGTTGGTTCCAGCCCGTAGTTGGTTCTAGAGCAAGTTAGTTGCGTTTAAGTCTAGTGTGTTCCAATGAAAAGGAAAATAGGGTTCCTGTACTTGTAATAGTTGTATGGAGGAAGTATTTTAGCAGGCATAGTTTATCATATAGGCTACATTTTCTGAAATTCTTTTTTATACACAACTGCTAAAGCTTTGTGTGACCAACCTTCTTAAGTACCACTATAATCAATGGAGCCCCATTGATTACAGTGGGACATACATGCATCTGATTTGCAGAGGAACCAACTCCAGCATTCAGAAGTTGCATTCAGAAGCCATAATAACAACAACAAAAACAAGCCCTTTGTGGCTTTATTCTGAAAACTTAACTTTTTGACTGATATCTCTCCCCTGTAGGAAATGTACAATGGATGCTCTATGGCAACAAATACAATTGAAAGTAACCACCATAACCTGGAAGACAAATGCTTAACAGGAAATCAGTTTCTCAGAAGGGACGATCCTGGTTGGCAACTAATGTTTGCCCTGGGCTATTCCGAATTGCTGGCTGAGATTCTTTCTCTCTTCTCTGGGGGCCAGTTGGCAGGAATAGCTGCCACTTGCCACTTCCATTTATTTATTTTATTTATGTATGTATTTATACCCTGCTCTTCAGCCACAAAGACTCTCAGAGCAGCTTACAAATTGTTTAAGCAATAGCAATTTACACATCTACACTGCATTAAGCAATATCCAGTGTGTGTTAGCTAATTGCCCCCACAAGCTGGTTACTCATTTGACCAGCCTATGAAAGGAAGGAAGGCTGAGTGAACCTTGGAGCCCTCTGGGATCGAACTCATAACATTGTGGCTTGCAGTGCTGGCATTTAACCAATGTGCCACTCCATAACTGTACAGCATGTTGGCAGAGAGGCCCACAAAGTGCACATGGCCCGGGGTGGGGTGGGAGCAGAATGCACAAAGTGAGTGTCTGGTCCTATATCCTCTGTGCTATCTCAGAGGATTCCAGATGATCTTTTCTTCATGTTCAGGAAATAGCTGAGTATGAAGCAGGACATGAGTCTTTCTGGCCTACTTGTCAGGCAGTGATGACCTTGAGCTGAGATGCCGGAGGTGGGGCAGGCAGGGAGGCAGAGAACCAAACTCCTGAGGACTTAAAGGTAAGGCAGGCTCAGGAAGCAGACACCAGGTCAGGAACACGGGACATGGAGTCCAGGGTAGGGTCAGTGACAAGCCAAAATCCCCAAAACCAAGCCAAGGTTGAGACATGTACCAGAAATCCAGAGGGCCTGAGGCAAAGATGGGTCCAGGAAATGAGCAAGGGTCCAAACATGGTAAGGCAGCAGACCAGGGCATCCAAGAAGCAAGGCACAGCTACAGGTAGCACAAGAGACTGTGTTGCTGTGGCAAGAGCTGAGGAGAGAATGCCTCTCTTAAATAGCTGTTCCCCTTGATGCTCCAAGTGTACTGCCTGAGTGTAGCTGGCTGTGCCTGATAAGTTGGCCCTAGTTCCTCTAAGACTTCAACACCCAGGGTCTACACCTGCAGGGAGAGGCAGATCCTGACACTACTGCGTGCAGAGCTGAAGTAGTCACTTCTGGTTTCACTTTGGAAGCTGCACCAGACAAGTGAAACAGCATAAAAGAGATTTGTGCGTTATTTTTTATCCAGGTGGCAGCTCTTTGGTGAGATTCCCATGATTCTAAATTTCACGTACATTGACATAAGCCACACTTATATGGACAACCTGTGGAATAAACAGTCTTTTTAGCTACCGTATATTTTATATGCATGTGTGTGTATATACACTGAATGACTGTATGCCCCCACTTACAAACATGGCAAATGATCTTGTACATTGAACAAATCTTGCCCGTGCAGACTGACTGAACAGCCCCCCCCCCCATAATGTATGTGTAATTTCTTTAAACATGAAAATTGGCGTTCTGGCATTGCTTTCTCTTATTCTGTTTAACAGTAACCTATTTTATGACCATGAACATTGAAAATATATTGAAGAATTTGATGCCTTAAACATATGGATTTGTTTTTCATTTGTAAAAAGAAAAAAATACAACTGCCATCTGTAAAATGTATGCTAACAATATATTATTTCTTTGGCAAATATTAATTCATAGTACTAATCCATTGTAAACAAATATCTTTGTGTTTATAGAATTCAGGATAAAATATTTTAGTGCCTGAAGGACTTTTGTTAGCTTGAATCAACATGAAAAATGAGCCCAATTAAATATTTTAAGGTTGCCTATTTATTCTGAATACTCTGTTGTACAAAACTGCCATTTTGTTTCAGACTTTGTCCCAAACACATCTGATGATGAAAGACGATATAAAATAGGAAACCAGGCAAATGTTGGGATGTTTAATCTGAACAAGCTGTTACAGGCTCTAAACCCTTTATTGGCTCCCAGACAAAAGCAGCTGTAAGTAATCCTTTAAAATGTCTTCACACTTAAAAGAACTGGTGAGATGAGATGTGCTTTAATGACCATATGTGCAGAAGAGAAAGATGGTTCTTTAGATGAAATTGTTTTGGAAATTGAAAGACAGTACTTACAAAAAGGAGGAGGCTTGGCGGGAGCGGGGGGGCGGGGGGAGGAAATACAGGGTAGAAAACCATGTTTATAATGACCACATATGGGTGGTAAACAGCATAGTTCTCTTTCATAGATTTGGTCCTAGTGTTGCAGTTGTTGGCCAAATTGAAAGGACAAAGAAACATCAGAAATTAAGATGTATTTAGAAAGATGCTTTGTCTGATTAAATTGTCCAGGGAAAATGTAGTTTTGAGAGCCAAATGGGAAAGAGGTCTCTTTAAGCACCAGTATCTTCATACATGATCTGCTTGAAAACTTCCTTTCCATCTGTAATGTTAGCAGCACTAACTTTTGTAAGAAAACAAACAAACAAAAACCCACTGTCCCAACTGTAATGATGAGGCACCACCACTTGATGCAGTTTCCAGTTCATGATGTTTCTATATGTTATACAGTACATACATACTATTGGGTTGCCTAAATTTTCAAAATAACCCTCATGGAATTCACTGGGAATCCTACCTGTCTAAATGGGATCCAGCATCAATCCACAGTATTCAGAAGGAGAGGGGCCCAAAATGGCAAAAACAATGCAAGAAAAGCCTTTGTAGCATTTCCCGTAGTTTTTAAAAATCAGCGACGGGGGTGCACATTCCTGCATGTTAGGACAAGCAATTTGCTTTGAATCTCTTCCCCATATGAGAGGAAATACAAAGCTGATTGTCTTGGGTGAGCGCAGGTGACAGGGCTTGCTAACAGGGCAAGTGGCTGCTGCCACCATGTTAGATTTTCGCCTTATTGAGCGATTGCTAAGGCAATAAAATGGGGTGTGGGTTTGGGGTTTTATTTGCTATCCTTTTAATTAAAAAAATCACTCTAGCACACCTTAGATGACTTAAAAAAAAAAGTTTGGCAATGGCAAAGTAGTAATGTGAGTAAATCACTTGCAGCCGCCATCTGGCATGTGAGGCTTTTGGGGGATTCTGGGGCCCAAACCACTGTCAAGACATGTTGCTGCTGCTGCAAAATGCCATTACTGTGAGGTACCATATTCCCTCCCCCTGCCCCCGTATAGATGGGGCCTTTGTTTCTGAAGGGGTTTTGTATAGAAAGACCATTCCTTTTTATCCCTGCTAAAGTAGACAATCTTTTGGAGCACATTCTTTATCTTCCTCTGGTCCAGCCACAGGAGTGGGCATCTTAACACATGTAATGGGGACTGTAGGAGGAAATGTATAACATTTGCCCCAGTCTCAATTATGGTGTAGTGGTTTGAGCTTTGGATTACAACTCCAGAGAACAGGGCTCGAATCCCCTCTCAGCCATAGAAAGCCACTGGCTGACCTTGGACAATTCACACTCAGCCTTAGAGGAAGTCAGTGGCAACCCCCCTTTGAACAAATCTTGTCAAGAAGACGCAGTGATAGGTTTGGCTTAGGGTCACCGTACATCAGAAGGCACACAACAACCATCAATTATTTCATGATTATTGTAGAAGAATTTCTCAGGATGGGACCAATTACGTATTGTTGATTACAAGGTGACAATTGGTCGGTTCAGACGTAACATTCCTGGCTTAACAATTAAGGCAAGAAATATCACTGGGCTAATATATTGATTCCTTCCCTCTTCTGCTTGTTTATTCTTCAGTACTTCAGTCTTGCTTTCTTAAAGCCAGTTCCCCAGAATGTCTGAACTGGGAAATTCTGGGTCAACGTTTGTGCTAAATGGGATTTTAAATTGCAAAACTGAAGTGCCAAAACTGGCACATGAGGAGAGGGTAGCATGCAGATTTAACAGCTATTCCTGGTTCTATAAGCAGGGGTGTTTCATCTGAAGGAGCCCAATGACCCTCTTGGATCTTGTCTTACAAAATGGCTTTTCCTACCAGCTAGGCTCATTTCTAAACATGGTATGTTCAAGTTAATGTGATTAAAGCAGCACAGAATCTAAATAACTAATTCTCTAAGTTAAATGTACCATATCTTGTAATGTCAACATTTCATTGCCTAGCAGTGTCAACAACACATACATTGCTTGGTAATTTTTAAAAGAAAAACCCCCAGGATTCAGTTGCAAAATAGAATGCTCTTTTTTAGACTAACAAGGTAAAGTTTCTGCTTTGTAAGGAATAATTCTTTTTTGTTATGTGCTTTCAATTTGACTCCAACTTGTGTCGACTCTCTCACAGGGTTTTCTTGGCAAGATTTATTTGGAAGGGGGTTGCCATTGCTTTCTTCTGGGGCTGAGAGAGTGTGGCTTGCCCAAGGTCACCCAGTGGGTTTCCATGGCTGAGCAGGGATTTGAACCCTGGTCTCCAGAATCCTAGTTCAACTCTTAAACCATGCTGGCTCACACTGGCTTTTTAAGAAGAATTAAAAACATGACATATTGATCTGTGAGTTTTATACCTATCATACATTTTGATCAAGCATTTCACATCTTCATTTAATAGGGCTTCTCAGATATTGGAAGGATACTCTGAACAATATTATAGATGGTATGTAATAGCTGAAACTCATCTTTTTAAGAAAAAATATTCACTTAAAATATGTCAAAGACATCTACAGCTTTGTAATGTTAATACATTTGTTTCATTGACTCTCAGCTTTACAGAAATATTCAAAGGAAAATTAGGTCTCCTAGGTGATGATGATGAGGATAACTATTTGATTGCATTCCTCCTAAAAGTGAGTTTCTTTCTTTAGTTAAATATTTGAACTGCAGTTTGACAGAGTACCAAAGGGTGACACAGAAATCTGGTAATATTTATTAGCTCATGGAAGATTCAAGAGCGGATTTCACAATGACTTTTCGACAGCTCAGTGAGATTTCACAAGACCAGCTGAAGAACCTCAGCATCCCTAAGGTACTTATGCATTGCGTTAGACCAATGTATGAATGCTTTTTAAACTAGATCCATTACTGTATTAAAGAAATGATGTTGGTTTCTTTTAAGATTAGTTTGCAAAAGGAGGCTTGGCTGGTGACTAAAACTGAAATTATGTGCAGTGAAAGCAGAACTGATGGATATTGGGTCTTTTTTGTCTCTGGGAGAAAAGAGTGGCTGATTTTAGTGAAACAGCTGCCTGTTCCATTGTGGATCTTTCTCAATCTCTGTTTCCATGGCAGCAAAGCATGCAGGAATCTGACTGGTTTTCAAGACAGGAGCCAAAGGAAAGGGGGGCATTACTGTATTTGCAATGAGAGCAATTGCTTGACAACAGTTACAGAATTGGAAAGGTTGGAGAGCTTGTTTTTAACCCACCTTGATCCCATAATCTGATACCCTGTTTCCTTTAGCAAGCTTAAGATTGGATTAGTCCCACTACTTACTAGCAGCTTACCCTGTCTTAATTCCAGCAGCCCAGTTCAAAACTTCCATGGTAGGTAGAATCCATAAACAGTTTATTATTATTATTATTATTATTATTATTAAATTTCTTACCCACCTCTCCCAGTGGATTGAGGCAGGGAACAACAAATTAACACAAACATAACATTAGTTAAAAATACATATCAGTTAAAAACATCTATCAGTTGAAAAGAACAAGTAAAACCAAGACACTTTGAAAAAAATCAAAACACAATTTAAAATTCACACTTTAAAACCATCTAGATAGGCCTGCCAGAAGAGGCTGGTCTTTAATGCTGCTTTGAATTCAGACAACGTATTCAGCTGTCCTATCAATTCCAGCAGGCCATTCCAGAGTCTGGGGGCGGCTGAAGACAAAAGTCCTCAGAGGACCTAAGTATATGGGGCAGATTATACAGGAGAAGGCAATCTCGTAGGTAACTTGGACCCAAACCATATTAAAGGCATATAGGGGCTTTAAAGGTAACCAATACTTTGTACCTTGCCTAGAAACTAATTGGCAGCCAATTGAATGATTTTAATATTGTTGTGCTATGATCACTCCTTGATGTACCAGTGACTAATCTAGCTGCCATGTTTTGAAACAGTTGAAGTTTCAGAACTTGGTAAAGAGGTAGCCCAGTGTACAGCACATTGAAAAAGTCCAGGCTTGAGGTTACCAGCGCGTGCACTACCACCTGTAGGTCCTCCAGTTCTAGGAAGGGGTGCAACTCGTATCAGCAGAAGCTGGTCATAAGCACTCCTGGCCGTTGCATCTATCTGAGCTGTCATTTTTGTTGTTATTTTGCAACAGTAATCTCCATTTTAGATGTAATGTTTATGTGGATAGAATCCAGGCAACAAGGACTGTCTTTCTCTCCACATGCTTTAGTAATTTTTGTCCTATCAACCTTAAACATCCCTCAGTGCTTTGAAGGGTAACAAGTTCCATAAGAAAAAAGTTGGTGTCGGACTAAATAATGCTACTTACAATAGATCAGTTAAAATGAATGGGGCTTAATCACAACTAACCTAAGTCTTATTGATTTTAGTTAGATAAGACTAAAATTGGATTTAGCCTTCTATCCTCCTTGGACTAAAATCATTAGCTTAACAAATGGAAAACTCATATAGGTGCGAGATAAAATCTGAGATTATGTTTTCATTAGCCTCGATTCTTGTAGTTTTTAAGCCTTAAGGACTTGTAAGATATCGATTGATTCACATCACAAGCAGTGTCTGGAAGTCCTTTTCCCACTTGTAAAAGGCCATTCTCCAACTCTCCTTGCAGCATGTTTTTCTGTAATGCTGCTTAAGAGGTACATATCTGCTTCAAGGAGCAAAGCAATCATGTTGACTGGCATTTGGGGTAGTTTGAAATAATCCAAACCATTTAATAATCTTGGTAGCTAACCATGCAATCCTATACATGTCATAAATGGGACTTAACCACCATTTAATATAGTATAAAACTGCAGTGTAAGGATGTCCCTTTATTCCACACCAGAAGTTTGCTTTTCAGTCAGATTTTAAACTACAGTACATTCATTGGTATATGTTCTTCTTCAATCTTGAATTTCAAGTGACCTGAGTATCATAGCCCTTTTGTTTTGTTTTGTTTCTAATCAGTCTTTGGGGTTAACTCATCTGAACTTGCTGTACTATATGCTACTTGCAGTTTTTTTCTTTTACTTCACTTCATTGTATTGAACTGTCCATATATCATGAAGCAACATGTATTTTGTTATCCTTGTATAACAGCATATAACTAATTATTTCCATGTAGGAATTTTGGGCTTTGCAGGATGTAGCTAAACACGAGTTCTTTTCCAGCTGGGTTGATCTGTATCTCTTGAGATTAAAAAGGTAAATATATACAATTGTATTAATTTATAGTGATTGAAGATACATAGATAGATAGTATATGTCAAAAAGAAAAGAAAAGAAGGCATTGGACATCTCTCCCAGATATTTTTAAATGTCTGGGCACACATTTATACAATGTTTAGAATGATATTGCTGTTTAAAGTACGATAATCCTAAAAAGTGTGTGTGTGTCAGAAGTGGAGAACATGAAGCCTTCTTGATGTAACCTCAGCTCTTGCAAGCATAGCCACTAGTGTTGGCTGATGGGATGATCCTTCAGTTGTGAGGATGATGAGAGTTACAGTACAGCAACATCTGAAGGACCACACATCCCCACTCTTTCCTATGTTGTTGTTGTTGTTGTAGTAGTAGTAGTAGTAGTGTGCTTCTGTTCTTTAAAAGTGACTATGTAAGTAAGTTGTTATGTTGTATGTGATTGTGTAAGTAGATGTTATATGTTGTTAAATTGTTTGTATATATTGTTATGTCTTTTATGTTTTATATATATATATATATATCTCAATAACTCAATAAAAATAATTTAAAAAGTGGCTACATAAACATGAAAAAGTGATTTTGCACCAGTTCCTTCTTTGTCATTCTGTTTTCTTCCATCTCTTGCAACAAGAATATAGAAATTTTATCTACACTAATACAAGCAATAGCTAAAACAAAGAAAGTAGGCAAATATGTGTAAATATACTTACTTGGTGGCTGTTGAATGAGCAAAAGCTAATTTGTGCAGACATTGTATCTGAGGTGACCCGTTTTTCCCCTATTCTGTTGTGTCCCTGACGTTCCTGGTATGGCTGGAAGAGACTGCTGTCTGAAACCTGGGTAGTTTCAGTAGTATTGACAAGATAGATCTATGGTTTGATTCCTAATAAGGCAGCCTTTAATATTCCTGAGTTCTGCTGAGAAAACTGTACATTCTGTATCCTACGTGCAGCAAATCCATACAAAAATTTGGGTAGGATAGACAGTTTTGTGGCAATTAATAGAAATTTGTCAAGATTTATACTTTGAGTGTTTTTCCTTAAAAATAAGAGAGAGAGAGAGAGATCCTTTTTATAGTTGCTTTTCCACAGGCAGTGCATTTTTATGTATGCAACAGTTTATGCATTTTATGTTAAGTATCAGAAACGTTATTACTGTCTTGAAGATGTTTGGATGAAAGTAGCCTAGATATCTGAACTAACAGATACTATAGATATACTATAGATTCTGTGTTTGCCAAAGTTGCTAGTTACGAATAATATAAAGCAGAACATGTCACAATCACTGTGAAATCAGAATGATTGTTGCATAATTATAGTATTAAGAGCAGGACCAATGCCAAATAGGTCTGTTAAAGAAATGTAAGCCTGTTTCCCATCCAGGCTGCAGTGAAAGTTTGATCAAATATGTGCAGGAGATCTAGTTCATATGTGACAATGTTGGCTTAAGAAATCATAATCCATTAAGATCAGATCCTTCTAGTTATGCTCAGGTTAGTGAACCAAGATTAAGCCATATTTTTTATGTTTAGATACAACAGGAAATGAGGTTTAAAACAAACTAAATTAGAAACACCGAATCCAGGGAGACCAGAAAGGAGGGGTGAACATTTAGGCACAGTGTTCATTCTCTGTTTAATAAACCATGGTTTATCAATCCAAGATTGTTATGTCTGAACTAGCCTAGAGTAGCCGTATAAATTAATGGATGCAAACTGAATTCTCTGGTTCTGTGTTTTTTGTTTTTATATTATCTAGTAATATAGGTGACTCAGATTCTGAGCGAAGGAGAAGAATGACTGGTGAGTGAAGTTAAAAAAAATATTCTTAGGTATTCAAAATCATGCCCTTCATACAGACCAAACTCTTTCCTATCATTTTAACTAAGATCATGATACTATGTTGGGTTTTTAAACACATGTATGTATAGGAAAAGACTTATTATTTCAACATGTGAATAGTATACCCTATTTTCCCACCGTCTACATTGTTGTTGTTAATTGTTGTCAAGTCAACTTTAACTTACGGCAATCCTATGAATGAGAGACTTCAGAGTCACCCTATCAGCAGCCCTGCTCAGATCTTGCAAACTCAGGGCTATGGCTATCTTTATTACGGTAAGTCTATCCGCCTGTAATGTGGTCTTCCTCCTTTCCTACTACCTTCTACTTTACCGAGCATTATTGTCTTTTATAAAGAGTAATGTCTTTTCATAACATGTCCAAGTTTGACAGTTTCAGTTTAGTCATCTTGGCTTCCAGGGAGAGTTCAGAGGGTTCCAATTTGGCAAACGTCATGTGCAAAGTTACCATCAGGTTGGCATGCTGGCACATCACATTTATCAGAGCCCTTTGCCCCTAGAGCTACTCCTGCTGGGAAACATGTGCCTTGCAAACCAGTAACTCTTTGGGGCTCTTCTTAGGTTCAAAAGGCACAGGTTTGGGAATAGCAGTGTAATTTCTATGTTAACAGTGCATGGAATCATTATCACCTTGCTGTTTTCACAAATAGCAACCTGCCACCAGTTTTCTATGCTGGACTTGTTGATTCACAAATATAAAAAAAGACCAGTGTAGTACTCTTGTCATACTCCTCCTCTTACAGAAATGCTGGAAACTTGTCCAGCTAGGCAGATGTGACCAATTTGTTATGCTGTTCCAGTTATTATGCTTTTGGCCCAGATCACACACACACCACCCCCTTTGGTCAAAGGATTGGTGCACTTGTTCTCATGGCTCAGATCTTCAAAAGATAAATGTCATTCTATTCTACAACTGCATGCCAGACCACAAAAAGGCTCATGGAACTTTGGAGAACAGAGTGGATTCAGATTAAGGATGCAAAGAATATTTGAAAACTCAAGGCAAGAAAAAAAAGTGTTGAGAAGTATCATGAAACTCCAGTGATGAGAATTCTGGCTGAAGCTGAGCCCCAACAAGAAGGTCCAGCCCCAAGGCCCTTCAATGAGGCGATGTAGCATATGCTATGTATCTCTTCTCCCACCCCTAGAGATTTTCCTTCTGTTTTCTGATAGCTGGAAGCCTGATGAATCATCTTCTAGGACCTCCAAAAGCCCCCTGTGAGGTCCCAGAAAATACCTGTGTTTTGCATTCAGCTATCAGAACATAGCTGTACAGTCCTTGGTATCTTCCACCCTCCCTGCTACATGGGTCATTCTTGCAGCGGGGAGAAAATTGAATACAGTATTTGTTCTTCTTTGTGGGGACAAAATAAAGGAAAAATTACAGCCGTAGTCCAAACATTTGGCTCCTAGTGTTACCACTTGAAAGGCTTTCTGCAGCTGACCTGTCTCCATTTCTTAATGTCCTTTGTATAGTAGGGGGAAAAAGACCAAATAAGAGATGGGAAAATATGGGGGTTTGCAAATAGAAGGTGATATTGTCTGACACACACGTACATACGCTATCTCGTATAATTCCAGGAATGAGGAAGGGTCATTGTGTAACACTAACTTTGTCTGGAAGCATCTTAAGTGTAATGCAAGTGGGAAGAAAACAGTAGTTAGAGTAAATTGATAAACAGAAAGGATGGAAGCATACCTGCAGGATAGACCTCACACTACACATATAAAGTAGGTTTTGGCCTAGGTTTGAGGATTTTTTTATAGTGAGACTAGGAAAAAAACATGAGAGCTATTGCCAGAAAGAGGACATAGTATTGGACTAGATGCACCATGGATATGACTTAATATAACAAGAGCTCTTTATGTCCTGTAACTCTACTGGTAGCACCCCAGAGCCTAATTCCAGTTTTTCTGCACTAATCACTTGGGGGATGGGGTGGTGTGTATATTAGTGGTTATTGTTTTTTCTAAGGCAGTCCGCATCTGTGAGTAAATAGCAATTGAAAGCATCTAAGAAATTAGCTTTGAAAAGCTAATTCATTCAGCCACAGGGATTGCTGCAGCTATGCATGTCTCTTAATGCTGGTAACCCTATCACGTATCAAAAAAATATTTGCCTTTCATCACCAAGATTCATTAATCTGTTCTTCTCGTCTTCAAATAAAACAGTATTTCAAATGGAGGTGGTTTGGCAAACTCCATGAGGTATATATTAATAATATTAATCCTGCAGAGTTGTGGATTGCAGCTGGCATAGAGTTTTCCACTCCATATTAGAAGCCTGTGATTATTATTGCATATCATGTTAATGTCAACATTTTAAATTAGTTTATTTTGTGGAACAATTGATGGGTGGCCTTTTAGTCAGCTTTGCTCAGTTCATGTTGATGTTACTTTTCCTGTTTTAGCATGTAATGTTTGTATTAACGTTGACTATTTTGTTAAGACATTTTTAGAATCTAACCTTTTGTCTTAGCTTTTCCCCCCTCATAACCATAATCTGCTTGGATTGTGTTTACTAGTAAAGAGATTATATTTTCTTCCGGTTAACATGTTAATTTATGATAGCACTATGGCTGGAATTCTGTAACACCTGCTTAGCTATATATACCTAAGGTGATTATGCAGCTAAGTGGCGTCTTTCAACCTGACCCCCCCCCCCAACCCTCACTTACCTGGCAGCAGCCCTTGTGAGCAACTGGGGTCTGTTTGATGAGGAAGAGGCTGACTGACTTTTCCACCCCCTCCCATGGGCAATCTTTGGTGTGACAGCCAGAAGCAGGATCCCCTTCACAATTCCCCCTTGTATTAGAGATAGCTCGAAGGAGGAGTGGAAACGTCAGTCAGCTGTGTCCCGATCGACAGGGGAAGTGATCCTTGTTGCTTGCAGCAGCTGCTGCCTGGTAAATGAGGACTGGGTATTCTTACACTCACTACATATTCCCTAAACTAGTTAATATGTAAGGATCGTGAATATGAACCAGTCACAAATGCATAACTCTAGGTTACACATTTGTAACTGCCTAGGTGAATTCTGGCTTATATCTTCTATAGTAATTGATTTATTTACTAGTGTTCCCTAACTGGAACCTCTTTTTTATGTTTTCTAAAATGAAGTTGCTTAGAACACAATAAACTTCTATCCACAGGCATGTATATCTTTAATGTCCATTCTGGAGATAAATAACAAGCCAGATGAATCATGGGATTTATTTTGTACAGACCTCTGTGAAATATGGAATAAGGTTTAAGTACTGCTGTGGATTTAATCTGTAAGCATTTTTGTTTGTTCTTTATCATTAAGGGATAGAACTGAGAGTCATACTTTTAATTAAAGAGGAATCCTACAACTTGTTCCATTTTTATAAACCAGGCACTTGATAATTAAATTCTCAGTCTACTTCCAAGAATTTCTGTTTATCTCACAGTTCAGTGTAAAGGCCTCTGTAGCTAAGCATTTGTTGTTCTGGTGGATAGATAGCAGATTAGTGATCTGGTAGTTTCATCTTCAAAATCTGTCTGAATTGTTTATTACACCTAATCAATTTAAGGCAGGCATATGGAATAAAAGAATAAGGTTGTTACAAATTGCTCTGTTTCTACACATGCATGTCCATGCACATGCACACA
Organism: Gambelia wislizenii; assembly: GCA_030847615.1. Taxonomy (NCBI): domain Eukaryota; kingdom Metazoa; phylum Chordata; class Lepidosauria; order Squamata; family Crotaphytidae; genus Gambelia; species Gambelia wislizenii. The sequence goes on along the minus strand of JAUMIR010000006.1, from coordinate 133,630,388 downwards.
CAGAGCATAGATACTGAGGTGGTGCCAGCCTGTAACAGGGGGGCACATTCCTCCAGTGGGCAGAGCTATTGGTCAAAGTGGGAGGATCCACTGTTGGAGTGTGCCTTCTGACACATTCCCACCTTTTCGTCTCTCTTTCGTTTTTCACACACACACACACACACACACACACACTATTCATATGTACCAGCAAAAAGGAGCCAGACGGAGAGTTATAATCTCCCCCACCCCCTGCTGTGGAACAATATGTTCCTCGTTGATATGGGAGTTGACAGATCCTTCTGTTGGGTAGGGATCCACCCCAGCACTGCACATGTCATGGTGGGGATCCTAGAAACCCTCAGATGGTACAGGCACTATGTGTCCAATTTTGGCAGCTTGAAGGAATCCCTATAAGAAGGTGTTTTAAGACTAATATAGCCAGAAAATAAAGTTGGGGGATGAAAGGGGCTATTAATTAAGGAACCCTGGTGGCACAGTGGTTAAATGTCGGTACTGCAACCACAACATTGTGAGTTCAGTCCTACAGGGATCCAAGGGTGACTCAGCCTTCTATCCTTCCATCGGTCGGTAACATGAGTACCCAGCTTGTTGGGGGCAATTAGCTAACACATTGTAAAAAAAACGCTTAGGGAGTGCTTTGCACTGATAAATGGTATAGAAATATAAATGCTATTGCTATGCTATTAATAAGTTGTTCAGGAAAAAATGGGACAATACTATTCTCCTCCACTAGGGTAAGTGAATATTGTTTTGTACCAGTATAAGGAACATAGGGGAGCCAGCATGGCATAGTGGTTTGAGTGTTGGACTAAGACTCTGGAGACCAGGATTTGAATCCTGGCTCAGCTGTGAAAACTCACTGGGTGACCTTGGGCAAGTCACACAGTCTCAGCCTCAGAAAATCCCATGATAGGTTCGCCTTAGGGTCGCCATAATTCCCAAATGAGTTGAAGGCACACAAGGAGGAGGTGGAGGAGGAACATAGTACAGGTACTTAATTCCTAGGCACTCTGACAATGGAAAACTGGTGAATTACGGGTTGTAAGCATACATTTTTCTTTCAGTCAACTTCCGGCCCTTTGAAATGTTTAATTACTTTCTTTTATCAGTGCTGGAGGATGTGGAATTCAGTATAATTAATCTTTACTGAAAAGCCTTGTCTGATTTTTATATGTGCAACTGGGATTTTCTTTTTGGTTTCAGGTATTAATCCAAGGTATGTGCTCCGAAATTGGATGGCAGAGTCAGCTGTCCAAAAAGCTGAAAAGAATGATTTTTCTGAGGTAAAGTGGTCATGATGTCTTTTACCTTTTATACTTGAGAGATCTAAAGGTACCTTAATGAGGGATTCATCAAGCATAGGTTAAAGGGACTGAATAGTATAACTGTTTAAAATGTAACCTACCTAAGAAAATAAAACTAGCTTTGTTTTGTAGCTTTGCCCATAATAATAGCAACATGATTTTATTTTCAGGTCCACCTCTTGCAGCGGATTTTGAAGTCCCCCTTTCAGGCACAAACTGTGGCTGAGAGAGCTGGTTATGCACAACGCCCCCCTCCTTGGGCCCAAGACATTAAAATCAGCTGTTCATCTTGATGCAAATAACTTGTAGTCAAGATTAAATAAACAGGTAAAGCCTTTAAACAATGCAAAAGGACACACAACTAATATTTTTGTCAGTTCTGAACTCTGCTGTTCCTGCTGTTGTGTCATTCAGTGGCTCCATTCTCTTTCTCTTTCAAAGAGACTTGTGAGTGCAGCTGCACGGCAAAAAACAAACAAACAAACAAAAATGGCAAGAATGTGGTCACAATACATTTAGTTTAGATGAGTCCCTGCTGCGATTTGCCATATTCAGAATGAGGGGGGCTGAAAACTTCACATAATAGCTTTCGCTGTTTCTCACTATTTTTTTAAGTGTGCAAAAATGCACATAATAGGTCATCTGTACAACTAGTTCAAAAAGATGACACAGCAGAGCTGAAAGCTGATTGGTTAGACCTCGGAGGGGTCAGGCTTGCAAGGGAGGGCTTGCAATGCCAGAGCTGCCATTGTTGCTGGTTTTTACCAGCTGATTGTTCAAGTGGCAGAGCAGCAGAGCAAAGGTATGATGATTTTTTCAAGTGGAAAATAGTTCTTCCACATCTGTCATTAAAAAAAAAGGGGGGGGGAAGAATGGGGGTAGATTTTCTGGATGCAATTCATGGCCACCGTTTCTTTTCTGGCATGTAAACTGTAAACTATTCCCTTCTAGCAAGTTTGCGAATTAGCTGTGGGAACAAATGTGCACTGCAGCAATAGGGAGGTAAGGAGATATTTTTCACTACAAATTCTCCCGTCTAGCTGCGCCCTGCATGTATGTACACTGTTCTAGCAACCTTACATAGCCTAGTACTTCCTAGACATTTCAGATTATAATGTTCATTAAGGGTGGTAGCATGGAAAGCAGTCAGGAATAACAGGAATTGAAATCTAGTGAGGGCACAATATTGGAGAAGGTTGGTGTATAACGTCATGTAACTACCACCTTTTTTTAATAAGGTGACTTAGCCTCACTGGCTATTGCAATTGTCCTGCAAAGTTGGCAATTTCTATTCCTCACTTTTGAACTACTGTTACTGGAAGCAGTGCCCAAGTAATTTCCCTTCTTATTTTCATTCCCTGAGTTTCCTGCTCTTGTACTGCCACAATTATGAGAGTAGTTAGATTCAACAGAGGGTGCTTTCTGTAAATGGCCCCTAGATTCTGATCTAGAAGCTTGGGGAGCGTGTGTTTTCAAACTATTATAAATAAACATTGCATAGGATAATTAGCACTAGAAACCAGGATTCTAAAATTTTAGAACAAAACCATCCAGCAGCAGTCCCTTCAGATGAAGGTGTCTTTTGCCTAGAGATTACAGGTGTGTCAACAAAAGTGTGTGACAGACAGTATGAGAAATTCAGTGAAACTGTTGCCTGGTGTAAACAGTGGCAGCTTCCTCATACCAAGAACCACTTTGCTCTTTTTTATTTGCTATTTGTAGCAAAATTTCCCCCCTGCCCCTGTGCTGAAAAGCCTCAATGACAACACAAGTTCTGTAAATGAGCTATTCTGGTGAGTTGGTTCAGGGTATCTCTGCTTCCCAATTTAAAGTCACAGTGGTCTGTTTTGGAGGAATGGTATGAACACATTCATGTTGGCCATGCAGCAAAACAAAGTCCAAAATACACAAAAAAAAGTGATGCTTTTATTAGCCAACCAAATGCAAAACACATGATGCAAGCTTTCGAAGCTCTACCTTTTTAATAATAAAAAAATCTTTTGCCTGATGAAGAAACCAGTAGAGCTTCAAAAGCTTGCATCATGTGTTTTGCATTTGGTTGGCTAATAAAGGCATCACTTTTTTGTGGATTTCATAACTATCAAAGTCACTGTAATCTTAAACCAAAGGTAGGCAAAGTGTGGCACTCCAGATATTGTTGGGCTGCAGCTCACATTATTCCTCATCTTTGACTATGCTGGCTAGGAGAGCTTGGAGTTATCTTCATCTGGAGGGCTGGTTATTGTCTTCCACTATCTTAAACTCAAAGGCTGGATTCTTTTAGGGACATAACACATGCATAAGTGTCCCTTACACATGTAAATATCATTTTTTTGGGTGTTGTGCAGGTTAGTATCCCTTCTTCCTGCAGCAGTACTCAGAACTTCCCCACCTCAACTTACTGTAAAGCCCCTGAAGCTACTCCACACAGCCATCCCATGCTTCATTGTGAGCAGGCAGGATCAGAGACGTGTCTGGATACATCCCCTATAGCCAGACACACAATGATTAGAGCAGGTCTGAAACCTCTGGAGGACCCTGGTGGATCTCGGCATTGATGTCATTATTTAGCATCCAACTATGGGGGATGTAACCAGATGCTTCTCCCATCCAGCCTGCTTCAGGGGCTTTACAGTGGGACAGTTTCAAGGACTTTAAAGTAAATCCAGAGAGGGGAGGTATGTGGCTTAACATTGTGTAGGTCTGCATACAGTTATTTCTGCTATACTTGGGATATTGGATTGAGATCATAATCTGTGAAAGTAGATAAAAAAATCCTCAAGGAGTACAGACACTCTTCCTAAAGATTGTCTCAATATGTGTTCTGTGCTGTATTTTTTTTTTAAATAGCGTTCACTTATTAATTTTGACACTGGTGCGAAGACACAGAATGGGATTTTATTCATGTCAAAAAGAAGAGTAAAAAATTTAAGTGAATCATAAATGACAAAGAGAGGTAGGAAAAAGATTAATTAAAATACCCAAATGAAATACTTCCAAGATTTTTAGGAGTCAGCTAAAACAATTTCTAAGTTGTTACATGGCAGAGGAAGAATGGGCACTGATTTTCAGAAATGTTAGCCTAGCATTATATCAGGTGTTGTCTGCAGGTGTTACTACTGAAAACATTCACACTGGTTGAGAGTTCCTAATTTCAAAATAATCAAGAAATCAGGTGTGATACATTTTAATATCAGGGTAACACCTGTATAATAGTCTTGGACTGTATCTTCCACTTTTTATTCAAATATGGGAAGCAAAAAGGTATATCCTGACTTAATTTTTTTTGTAGCTCCAGCCAGTCAAGATTGGAAATTTACAAATTGTTGAAGCTATCATTTTTCTGTCTCAGAACTCCAACTTTTATTTCTGCAAAGTACCTCAGCACTAAGTTCATAACTTCAATCTAGTGAGGGCTTATTAGTCCAGCTCTATGTCACTGCATATCTCTTTCAACTAATTGCTGGATCAAACAAGGCTACACTTGTAGAATCTGCCTTTCACCAGCAGACTTCCCATGCTTCTACTTGTGTTCCTCACCTTTGTATCAGGAGCACTGGGAAGCCCATGTTTCAACAGTCCTTGGGAATGGGGCCTATCTTGCCTCACGATGCATTGAAATGACTTTCTTTACCATGTACTCCTTTGGACCATCAGGAAGTACTCTAGATAATTTCTCCAGAGCATCTTCTCCATGATCTCACACCCCAAGTATTTAAACTACTTGTTTCATGATGTTTCGCTCCTTTTCTTTTCTAATGCCCTCATTAAATCAGACATAAAATCTCCTCCTTGTCCAGCTCCGTCTCCCCTTGGTAGTAGTCCACTTTGCCTTGGCTTTCCTGCCTGACCATCACTTTCTTCCTGCCTTCGAGGAGGAGGCGGCGGCTTTTTTCTGATTGTTGGAGGCATACCAGGGGCAGAGAATGAGGGAGGAGGTGGCGGAAGTGCTGGCAGCAGTGCCTCTGAGGTGCTAGTACCAGTAGCATAGGAAGGTGGTGGAGGAGGAATAAAATCAGGAGGCGCTTCACAGCATTCAGGTGGTGGTGGAGGCGGTGGTGGCAGATCATCCAGTGCAGGGGGTGGTGGTAGCAATTCAGGCGGTGGTGGAAATTCTGGATCAGAAGGGTAAGTCATACTTTTCTTTTCCGTATCAGTGGGTACATACAACGAAGCAGTTACTGCAGAAGATCGTCTCTGAGGAGGGGGTGGTGGATGTAATCCACCAGGTTTACGCTGTCTGAATTGTGGCGTGGTAACTGGTGATGCTTGCCTGGCATCAGTGACACTGTCTGGTTTCTTAACCTTTTAATAAAGGAAACAATAATTCCAAAAATGTTAAGGCAAATGTTAAGGATATTACAAATGCTGCACGTATATTTGATATACTTTGTGATATCATGTTGACAGGAGGAATACATAGCTAGGAGATTTTCATTTGTACAATATCTAACACCTCCGTTAAGGACCAATTAAATATATTTTTAATATCTTCTATTATTGGTTCTGATTTTTTAAAAAATCTTACTCTACCCACTAACACTTATTTTAGCTTTGTCCTATGTTCACTTAGAAACACAAAGCTTCAAATTAGATTGTCACAAATTTCTGATTCCCATTTAACTTAGGGAAACTTCGAATATATGATCTGTAATTTGAAAGTTTTATCCACAATATGCCAAGCCTTTGAAACAGCAGAGCTATCAAGAGAACTTCTGACAGCTATTGATGTATAAAAGGAAATTTAGTGCTATCTCCAGCACAACATTTAAATCAATTGCCAATTTTCATTTGCTGTTCAGCTACATATTTGGGTTTTGGCTTGCTTTTCCACCTTTGTAGTACTGACTCTTAGTTTCTTTCTGATAAACATTTATTTTAAAACATGCTAAGTGCATTTCTCTGATCTTGGGGGATCCCGTTCATTAGAGGTCACCACACTCACTTATTTTCAAGCAGTGGGGAGGATGGGTCGGGAAGTCCACATACCTAGAGTCCCATGTACCTAAATCTGGGCTCAGAGCATTTGATAACTATAACCTCTCTCAGTCTGCAGTTCTATGGTCTGTATACTATAAGGGCTGGTGGGTGGGGATTAGCTTTGCTTGCATTTTAGTAAGGTCTACTAAGGTGCAAGGTGATCCAACATATTCTGCTTTTTGTGCCAATCACAGCCCCTTTCTCCTCCACATTCTTATATAACAAAAGATTACTGGAACTTATTAATCTCTACCCAGATGCTGTATACAAACAGAAGAGAGATATTATGTTTGATCTCTTCTAATGCATCCATCACACAAGATAAATGAAAATGATGTGTAGGCTACCAGTTCATTAATTACATGTTGCCACTAGCATAGAATTAGGTACGTTTGCCTTCAACACATATCACTAGACCATGTTAAGATGAACAGAGTCCAGCTGGGAATATTATATACAGTACACAGTTCCTGTTCATTATGCAGGTGGTAGCTGGTAGTTAACAGTTACTATGCAAATGTACTCTCAGTTTATTCCTGACCACTTCCTGCTTTCGCTTGTATTCATCTGTAGAATTGTTTCAGTACTGACTAAAAGCTCCACTTACACTGAGCAGATGCATATAAACAGGATAAAATCTAAGTGCAATGCATTCATTCCATCAGTGTCGTAAGATGTAATATAATCACACAGTCAGGTTACTCAAAGAATAAACCTTAGGGTGCCACCAAATGTACTGTGTATAAGCTGTAGTTCCAAGTGTTCATATATACTTTGACAATGATTGGCATGGAGCAAGTCATTTATGTATGCCTTAGAATCATAGAACCATAGAATTGCAGAGTTGGAAGAGACCACGAGGGCCATCCAGTCCAACCCCCTGCCATGCAGGAAATCACGATCAAAGCATCCCCTTACACCAAGACAAAAGTTTTTAGCTAGATGATACAAGATCATCATAAAGGTGACAGCCACACATGTTTGTTTGCAATTTCTGATGGTCTATATGTATAATTATTTCTGGGAAAGGGATACACTTTCCAAGATGACAGCTAAACACCAAGAAGTATATTTGGCAACCTAGGTTTTCAATCATTGCATGTTTTCCCATAAGGAACACATGATTGCCACTAGTTCTCATCCACTGTAGTACTAAGAAAGTCACGTACTTCCTGTAACCAGACCTAGTCAAAGCCTGGCCGCAGCATTCTGGACCAGCTGAAGTTTCTAAACAAAGGCAACATGTTACAGTAGTCCAAATGGAATGTAACCAAGGCATTTGTCACTATGGGCTAATTCTACTACAAATTCCTCAGTGTTCTAGTTGAGCCAAATCTACCTTCTTCCAACCCTTGCTGTAATAGGACCTGAGAGGAAATTCTTATGTTCTTCATATATTTTATTTGTACCTTTGGTATCTCAGCAGCTTTTCCATTTGCTGAAGAGGCTGTCATAGCTGGATTTATGCTTTGGGGGACCTGTCCATTCGCATGAGTATTTCCTATAATGATACAATAAAAGAGAAAACAGATTTGCTTATGCATTATAGAACTCCAACTTAACTGAACAAAGAGATAAAAAGTATGTACTATAATATATATTTATAATACAGTTTGATTATTACAGTATGCTAATCTTCATATGATATTAAGAGTACTCAGAACAGTTCTGTAGGATGTTTTTATTTCCCTTTAAATAACATGTTAACATTCCTGGCAAACTTAAAAAGGGAAAACAGACCAGAAGAAATCTTGTTTTAATTAAAACAGTAGTCTAGCCAGGGTTTCTGTGATTCCCCCCCGCCACTCAGTTATCCATAAGCATGTCGTTCTCCAAGTTAGTCTCAAATATTTGGAAGCTAAATATTGGAGACAAGTGGGTTTGTGCATCATTACAACTAGTTCCTCTTTTTGTTAAATAGACTTCTGAAAGCCCCTCCCCATGTAGATTCCCACCTAGATCTAAAGTGTAGCAAAAATATTAATGTAGAAAAAAACTTTCAGAAGGCCCTAGCTGTAAATGCATATTGTGATAAACCATAGTTTTGAGCAACATAAATTAACCAATCACAGTAAGATATGCTCCTTGTCATGCAACACAGCTGGAAGAGTTTGGGAAGGTTTCACTTTTTCCTTTGATCATGGGTTGTCATGTCATTTGGACTTGGGATATAGTTAATTTAACAAGACAGATTCAGCAATGCTAGCCTGTTGAAACTAACCACGGTTAATGTTAACCACAATTTGTTAGTCCAGCAGTTAAGCAAAAGGGGCAGTGAAGGTTTTCGAGCTTCTTCCACTCCTACAGAAGAAAGAACAGGAAATGGGAATGCACAAGCACAAAGTCTTGTTCGTGTTGTGCTAAACGATGGTTCAGTTGGTGATGTGCAGATGCAGCCATTTTCCATCTTTCTGTGGCATATTTGGAGTTTCCTAATGTGCAAACATCTCATTAAACTAATCCATGCTAAGCAGCTCCCTTTTGAAATACCTTCTTAAAATGGAATTTGTGATATGTACAAGGAGTTGTTCTGATGTAAAGTGAGGGCAGGGAAGATTAAGAAATCATAGGAGATATGTCAAAGGCCTAGAGTATTTCCTTAATCCTGGCTGAAATACACAACCAGCAGTGAGCCAAGTGAAAGGAAATTAAGGGTAAGTATATAGACATATGGTTCAGAATCTATATGGGATATTCTTCAACACACCAAATGTATACATAGTTTATTATATACTAGTACCTTTTGAAGATGATTCCACAGTTGATTCCACTTTCCCTGGCTTTGCCAGTCGAGAAGCTAAGCCAGCCTTTTGCACTGCACAAATGTAGTTGTCATACAGTGTCTTGCCATACTGGGAAAATAAACATTAGGGTGTTTTTTTTTTTTTTAATTTCACACCAAGAAAATGACCACTCTTACACCTTAAAGTAATAAAAAAATTCCTGCTGTACATTAACACAAGCAAGCCTCCATGGGTGTGTTTTTTATGTTTTAAATGTATTTTAAAATGTGTTTAGACTGCTTATATCTCTGTTTTTAATAGAACTAATTTTTTTAACTTTTTGTAATACATTTTAAGCTAAACTTTTATTTTAAATTTTGTAAGCAGCATTGGGTCTGTTGGTAGGGGTATAAATGTAATGAATGAATGAAGATAGATATTAAACTAAGCCTGCCCTACAGTATCTAAGAAAAACTGGCTGCACAGGAACGACTTGGTTTCCACCGTTTTGGAGGAGAGCAAACGTGGGTGTAAAGTCATAATCATTTGTGCAATTCAGAGTTCACTTGTAACCTTTTACATTACATATTTGATAGCGGACTATTTAATCCAATTTCAACCCACTTCACATCAGCTTAAATGCAAGTACACTGGATGAACTCACTTGCAGATCTTGTCAATCCTTATTTATAATGACAGAAAGTTAAAGTTCATTTCATCTAGTAAGTTGTCTGTACCCAAAACTATTCTCTCAAAATAAGAGGATAGGGGAAGGACAGTGCTTCAAAAAAATAATGGGGCCATACAGATATGGTATAATTAATTGTGCAAAACTCAATTTCATTCCATTTCACGCCATGCCCAGGCTGCCTATGTTGAAGGACTTCGGGTTTTTCACAAGAATAAAAATAGAATGCTGTTTTTCTACTCTTAAGTACTTTGAACAATACTGCTGAAGAAGACATTGAGTTAAACCTGCTGGCCGTTAATTAACATTTCTTTTGCACTGATTTGGTTTATTTCCAATATTTTTCTAGATGAGGATGGCACTATACTTGCAATGTGTAGTGGTTCACAAAGGAGGCTGGAGAAAGGCTTAAGTGACTGCTGAGCTTATCCAGTCTCAAGGGAATATTTTTAGAGGCGAAACTGACCAGCAGTTTCACATATCTGCTTGATACAAGGGTAGGGGGAGAACAGCCATGTGAAACAATCAGTACTGAGATCATAGGGAGGAATTTTAAATAAGGATTTGTTCATCCATACCATTGTTGTTGCTGCTACTGCATGCCTTCAAGTCACTTCTGACTTATGGTGACCTCATGGGGTTTTCTTAGCCAGGTTGTTCAGAGGGGTTTGCCATTGCCTTCCTCTGATGCTAACAGAATGTGACTTGTCCAAGGTCACCCAGTGGGTTTCCATGGCCAAATGGGGAACTGAACCAGCCATTGGTGACAGCCCCCCCTCTCTATGTTCCAGTGGCCACTGCTCTGGCTTCAGCAGGGGAGAAGAGCAGGCAGGCACAGCTCCATTGTGCCTGGCCCAGTGGCTGGTGAGAAGCCCCTCTCCATACCAGTGGCTGTTGCTCTGGCTTCAGAAGGAGAGAAGAACAGCCAGCAATTGCTGGACTCAATCCTTTCCCCTTTGCCATTACTTTTTCCTTATGTGTCTCACCTTATTTAGACTGTAAACCCGAGGAGGGGAAACGATCAAATAAATGATTTATAAGATAGAATCATAGAGTTGGAAGAGACTACAAGGACCATCTAGTCCAACCCCATTCTGCCCTGCAGGAATACCCAATCAAAGCACTCCTGACAGATGGCCATCCAGACTCTGTTTAAAAACCTCCAAAGAAGGAGACTCCACCATACTCTGAGGCAGTGCATTCCATTGCTGAACAACTCTTACTGTTTAGATGGAATCTCTTTTCCTGTAGTTTGAGTCCGTTGCTCTGTGTTCTAGTCTCTGGAGCAGCAGAAAACAAGCTTGCTCCATCTTCAGTATGACATCCCTTAAAATAGTTAAACATGGGCAGCATAGCACCTCTTAACCTTCTCTTTTCCAGGCTATACATACCCAGCTCCCTAAGCCTCTCCTCATAGGGCAGATGCCCTGAGCTTTTCTGGTTGAAGTGCGCAGGGTATTACATGCTTTAAATAAGTAAATACTGTAAATCAACCCTGGTCTCCTAGAGTCCTAGTCTAGCACTCAGATCACTACACCACACTAACTCTCAGTCCTATACTGTGGTCCTTACTAAAATCCCTTATCCCACCAAACTGCCATTCATTCCTGGCACAAATAGCATCAAGGTTTTCAATGGGGCAACAGTACAAGGAGGAAGAATTAATGCCTCCTAGCAGTCTTGTTTCCAACCCCTGACAACAGTGGGCTATATCCCCCTTAAAAAATGGAAACATGAAATTGCACATTTTACACATCTCGTTTGACCTCTACACACATTACAAGCTGGGGTTCATAGACCTTGGAATAAAGCCCTGACCTTTGTCTGCATGTTGTACTCAACTCCAAGAAAATTTAGGAGCTCCAAGGTCCCTGAAGTATGTGGGATACTTTTGCAGCTTGTATCTTGAATCTTGGAGACTGCACTATCAATGTAAATCCTATTGTGCATGTCTGATGACAGCCCTTACACCACTAGAATTCTTAGCTACTGCTGTCTACTATTTGGTGCTGGTACATACGCCATCTGCTGCCACTCTCTGGCAAGTTCCCAGGAAAGAAAGTTGTAGCCAATGGGCACACATATGCTACCAGTCCTTGGCCATTAAGGAAAAAAATGCCATCCCCCACATCAAATATCCTGAGAAGTACTGTACTGGGGCGTAACATTTCTAGGACCAAGATTCTGCCTCTGGAGAGATACGTCTATCATATAGCTATTGTCAGCATAGCTACATCTCTGATGGCACCCCCACAAAAAACTTGTAAGCATGTAATCCCCATCCCAACATGGCCATTTCCATGTTGTCAGAGAGTGGGAGAATGAGCAGGGACACATCCAGTTATTTCCTGTAACTGGACACACAGTGACAAACATCTACAGAAACTTGCACATATCTGGATATATCCCTCTCCCTCTCTGACAACACACAAATGGGCTGCACAGCTGACAAGGTAGGTGTTGGAGGGGATTTTGGTCATTGTGTGGTTGGAACAAAATTCCAGCCTCTGCAATGCCAAATAAAGTGAGTTGCAATGGTGTAAATTCATGAAGAAGGTGCCAGCCTCTGCTTATTTCTTACATTTTATCATTCTGTTTTCCTTTTATTAATGAGAAAAACTCCTTACCTTTGCAATTCTTATGCCAGTTACCCACTGATGTAGCATTTGCCGGTCATCACAGCACAAGTATTTTATATATTGTGACTCCTTCTGTATCTGGGGATGCTGGCAACAAATTATAAGAATATTTTACCATTAAAAAATCTGATGAAATTTAAAAAGATAGAAGCAAACAACTTCAAATTTGCAGAAAATTAATTAGACATGCATATACGAGAAAAACACAAAAAGCTACATGTCAGAACATCGCTGGCTATCAATATTTGTGCTGCAAACTTTGAAAATTTTGTTTTAAGGAGACTTATGTTGGGAGGAATCCTGGCCTGAAATAGCTACAACATGACTCTCTGATGGTAAATTTTAAGCATGCCAGGGTTCTGAGTTTAGTATTCTGTATGTAAACGGGGGTGGGGGTGGTATTGTAGATTGTCTTCTGACAGGTGTACAAACTGGGAGATAAATGTATTACCCATAGTTTTCAAAAAGGAAGCAGATTTTTGAGAAACACAAAAGAACCCTCTGCTGCAAGTTAACTGTGTCTGTTAATTCCTTTCTGGTTGATTACAAAGTACATGTGTCTGAGTCAGAAAGGTTTTAATGTAATGGCAATAGCCTATGCTTTTTGGAGAATTTGCAAACATTTGCCTTATACAAGGAGATCCAGTATTTCAATCCAGCCATCCAGTATTTCAGTGGAAGATTTAGGCACATGCTTAAATGTAGATAGTGAAATAAGTGATTTTTAGTGTGTTTGACTTTGGCTGGACTGTTATCAATAAGTGTTGGGCTTCTGCAAGTTGGATTTATGCTAAACAGAGGTCATAATTTGTCAATTTTAACAACTAGAATTGTTCAATAGAGAGAAAACAGTGCAAAGTGCATTGGTAATCACATGAAAATAAACAAAGTGCACTGGTAATCACATGATTTAACACAAAGGAAAGCATGGTGTAAGAATAAATCAAGCTGGATTTAGACATTTATCTTAGGTAACTACCAGGTTGAACTGTAAAAATTATTTATTGGTATTTCTTACTGTTATTAAATAATGAAAACCTTGCTAAATGTCATCACTGTTGGCTATTTCTATTTTGAGAATTTCCACTGGACCAGATAATTTCTTTAAAAAGATACCTAGGATTTTTGATGTGTTGTAGTAATCTGTTACATCCAGCAGATGGCATCAGATACTTTTCAATGTTTTAATTTCCAGAACTGCAGACGACTTAACAGTTTTGTGAATTTGGGGCACCTTAAGGCCTAATGCATTTATTATGGCATACAATTTCATGGACCACAACTCACTTTGATTAAATGACTGTGTTATTTTCCTGAATTAGCAATTGGAAGAAGAGTTTTGTAAATATGTATTTTAACTGAAAATTGGAAGAAGAGTTTTGTAAAATATGTATTTTAACTGAAATATTTCAGTAATTCTGATATTTAACTTTAGTAATAATATTCTCCGTGACAGATATGTTAGGGCATTCCATCAGGAAGCAATGCAGATATTTGGTGATTTTCTTTTAAAAATGATCCCCCCTCCAGTCACTGTGCCCAAAAATTATGAAGAAAAATGGGACGGGTGTGTGTGACATAGTTTTGAGTGTATATAACATTTATTTAGAGTCTCTGACTCATTTCTCTTCCCTCTCGCACTTTCTCATTAGACCTAAAAAATTCAAAGAAGGCATGGCCCAAGTATCTCAAATGCTGTGACATACTTTACTAAGGGTAAACACTGGGTATCATAGAATCATAGAATTGCAGAGTTGGAAGAGACCACGAGGGCCATCCAGTCCAACCCCCTGCCATGCAGGAAATCACGATCAAAGCATCCCCGACAGATGGCCATCCAGCCTCTGTTTAAAGACCTCCAAGGAAGGAGACCCCACCACACTCCGAGGGAGTGTGTTCCACTGCCGAACAGCTCTTACTGTCAGAAAGTTCCTTCTAATGTTGAGGTGGAATCTCTGTTCCTGGAGCTTGCACCCATTGCTCCGTGTTCCAGTCTCTGGAGCAGCAGAAAACAAGCCTGCTCCATCCTCAGCGTGACATCCCTTCAAATACTTAAACAGGGCTATCATATCGCCTCTTAACCGTCTTTTTTCCAGGCTAAACATACTTTAGTACTTTTGAGTAAAAGGCTTCAGTTTAAAGGATCTATGGAAGAAAGTTTTAGAAGATGCAGCTGTTTCCAGAGGCCGTGTGGTGCAGAGGTTAGAGTGCTGGAATGGGCCTCAAAAGAACTGTGTTCTAATCCCTTACTGAGCCATGAAACTCATTGTGTGACCCTGGGTCAGTCACAAATGCTCTCAGGCTGGCCCTACATGTCAGGATTATTCTGAGGACAGGGTTTAGATGGAGGAGAGACAGTGTAGAACACTCACTGGAGGAAATGAAGAACAAATACAAATAGATGCGGGGGAATATAAGCTTTCATTATTTAAAATCGAAGCCTACAAAGCAACTTTTGCCTACTTGTAAATCTGTACCACAGAAGTCCTAAATTCCCACCAAGTTTTTAAGAAGCCAAAACATGTGATAAACCATGTTCTCATGTTTTACTATGTGATACAACTCTCATCACTTAATTGTACAGCCATCACCACCAATCAGAAACCTCAGGTTGCTTCTTGTCATACCCATTTCCAAAGAGGTGCACTGAGACACAATAAAAACAAAAACAAAACCTCACATATTTCAGCTTTATGTTGTACTCCACTTTTTTCACATGGAAAACTGCACATGCTATCAAGGAAACAAGATGACACGAACTAGCCCTAGAAGACCAAGGCTGTTAAGAGTGTCAACAAAAAGATGTCTCTGAAGATTATTATGAAAACCCAGCTGGATGGGCTAAAGTGGAAGGTACTAAGGAACAGAAATGGTGTATGTTGATACTATTGTGCGTTTTTTTCCCAGGGCACCAATTCTTTCACCCTAGATTAATTCCATATTATGCACCATTACTCTCAGGTTACTCAAGCAAAACCTTCACCAATAATGCATAATTAAATTCTCCCAGTATCTGAAACACAACAGACTGACTTAAAGAGCCAATTTACATATAGATTACCTTCCTACTGTCAACTGTGAATTTTTGTTTTCAATCTAGGGCTAGGGTTTTTTGCCATTGGCTTTTTATATCTGCAGAAAAAAATGACATATTCCATCATGCTTGTAACTTGACTTTAACTAACAGCAATATCTTTAGTCTCTTGGTTTCAGATAGGATTGCAAAAACACACATCCTATCTGCAAATGTACTTGATTGTTTCACTGAAATCAACTAGACCTATTTCCAGGAGGGCACCCTGCAGCAGCTACCTGGACCCCAGTTCCCTGATGGACCCTGATAAAAAATACAACAGGCTCTGTGAGTCACTTTCCCTTATACCTACAGTCAGCATACTCACAGTGCCACAATGTGGCACTTTTCTGGATTATTGTGGGAGACGTATTTGTCTCACAGCTCAGCACCACAGACTGTTGCACTGTTATACGTGCTTGGAGAAAGCGTGACTATTGGCAGAAGACCATCAGAGGCATTTTGCATCATCTACATTGAATTTATGTAAATCTTCTATGGTCATTATTTTTGTTTTCTTAATGTTTCACAGTAAGCCTGCTTTAGCACTTCCTTGTTTGACTTTCTTTTAACAGTTATTCCAAGTCTTTGTTATTTTCTGCTAGTACTATCGTGTCATCTGCATATCTTGGATTGTTGATATTCCTTCCTCCAATCTTCACTCATCTTTCCTCTGTGTTTAAACTGCTCTGTGTATGATATTTTCTGCATACATGTTAAACAAGTACAGTGATAGAATGCAGCCTTGCCTGACCCCCCTTTCCGATTGGGAACCATTCTTTATCTCCATATTCTCTTCCAATGGTAGTCTCTTGTCCTGAGTCTAGGTTATGCATCCCATGTGTCATTCATTCTTTCCTCTCTTTTATATAGCTCTTCTGTGTATTGCTTCCATTGTCTTTTTATTTTATTTTGGTTGTGTATCATGTTTCTTTTTTATTCACAGAGCACCCCCACCCTTGGTTTAAATTTCCCTTTGATTTACCAGATTGGATGAGGTCTCTTGTTCTTCCTTTTTTGTTGTCTTCTATTTCTCTGCAATGATTATTATAGTAATACTATTTATCCTTGCACACAATCATAGAACAGTGGCATTCATGGTTCTGGCTCTTTTCCTATCTCCCTTTTCTTTTGCTTCTCCTCTGTCCCTTACTACTTGACACGTTTTGTCTGTCATCCATTGATTCTTCTCTTTCTTTTTGTCTACAGATAGCATCTTTCTGCATCTACCTTGACAATGTCTCTGGCTTCTGTCCATAGTTCATCTGGTACCTTGTCAATTAGGCTTAATAGTGCAAATCTTTTTTTCAGATTATCTTTAAATTCTGCTGGGATGTTCTTCAGGTCACATTTTGGCATAATGTTTGGTTTAGTGTTCTTCTTTAGCTTTATTCTAATTTTTGATATTAGTAGTTCATGATCTGTGCTGCAATCTGCACCCGGTCTCATTTTTGCTGATAAAGCTTCTCCATCTTCTGTTCCCAATTATGTAGTCTATCTGGTTTTTGTATTGGCCATATAGTTATGTCCATGTGTACAGTCTCCTCTCTGGTTGTATAAATAAAGTGTTTGCAATGAATAGTGTACATTGTTGGCATCACAAAACTATCAGCTGCTGTCCTGTTTCATTTATTGATCCTAGTTCAAATTTTCCTACAATCTTTGATTCTGATCTGCTTCCTACTTTTGCATTCCAATCGCCTATGATTAACAAGAAATCCTGTTTGTTGTGTTATCAATTTCTATTGAGTCAACATTGACTTGAGAGCAGTTGACAATAACAACGACTACTACTACTACTACTACTACTACTCCTTACCCCTGAAGCCAGCCAGCTCTGCCTTCCAAAAAGATGTATATAGGCTTAGAACAGACTTCCACCAAACTGGGAAAGGCTGGAGTAGGTATAACTCTGTTTAGTAGGATACACAGAATCATTTTGAGGTTACTCAAGCACTATAAGCAGAAGAGGCATGGGGCATGCCTACTACACCTGCAGTACCTGTAAAAGATTAACAGAGCCATACCTGTCTATTCAGAAGTAAACCTGCCTTGAATTCTATGGTACTTCTAAGCAGACAGATTAAATTGTGCAGAGAGGTTTACCCAGGAGTAAGCCACATGGAACTCAGTGAGAATTGACTACTCAGTAGACTACGCTGTTAATCTCTTATAGATATAGCTATTAACAGATTATTCTGAATTTTGATACTTTTAAACTTATTCATGAACGATCCAGTTGCACTGTAAATGTGATATGGGTTTATGCATCAATTCAGAGAGCTTTCTTCTCATATACATACCTTTAAGACAAAACAGTAGTCTGTAGGTGCCTTGTATTTCACTTTGTACTGAATACCGTAATAAAGATTTACATTCTCAAACTGTATGAAGCAAGCCAAATCCCGAGATGTCTAAAACATTAAAATAAACATTGCATTAGATACTATAATAAAGAATTGGTACATGATCATAAACACAGCTATCAAATGTACTTTGATGCTTGAGGCTCTTCCTAAACTTTCAGCTCAAGAAAAATGCAATAAAATTCACACCAGAAAAGAGGTTTTATGGGGGGGGCGTGTTTCTGTAGGACCCTTTTTATTTCCTCATTCCAGTAACAGGATATTTCTTAAACTCTTTCTGTATGGCTTCATTTTTCTTTTAAGGAAAGAAATGGCACTTGCTGTGATTTCTGCTGACCCATGCACCATAGCTATTTTTAGGGGATCCCTAAAAATCCAAGGATCCAGTCTGTGCCCTTTCTGCAGAGGAAACTGAGGCGGGGCTGGCAGTATTACACCATGGGGTGGAGCCTACTTGGGATTGCTTGGGTCAGGATTAAATTCCCTCCTGACTTGATTAAGATAGTTATTTCCTGGCTGCTGTTAGCTAGTGGCACTGAGGAAACAGCAATCTCTCCTGCATGAGTCACTAGAGAAGGGCAAAATTAACGCCTCTTCCCACCCAAGCAATCCTGATCAAGATTGCTGTTTCTCCACTACTAACCAGAACATCTGTTCCTTGCTGGTTAGGAGGGGAAATGTGTGGGAATGTTGACTCTCTATGTCCACAGGTGACCCTGTGTGTACTTTAAGCAAATGCAATGGGAGGATCCTTCATAGATTAAGAGACCATAAATTCAGCTGGGGGACCGGGCAGATACATTCAGCCTTTATTCTAAATCCAGGCCAGAAATGCCTTTTTGCCATTGATTGCTTTCCATCACAATCCATTCAGATGAACTCCTATCACAAGCAGAAGGGTCAAAGGGGGTTAAAAGTCACCTTCATGACTTTATAGAAATACTCTGAGAGACCAAGGAAAGAAGCTAAACTTGAGAGTGTAGAGTAGTAGCAGTAATTTTATTCATTTATATCCTGCCTTTCTTCCAGTAATGAGACTCAAGGCAGCTAACAACAAATTTAAAAACTATACCAATTAAACATACAAAAACTTCAATAAAGGTATAAATATAAAAATTATTTTAAAACAATTAAACCATTTATAAAGTTAAAAACATTAAAATTCATTTAAAGACCTTATACAAACCTTAGAAACAGCATCGCAGAACATTAAAAACCCATCTCAGTCAGTTTCTAAAAGTCTGAGGAACGTTTCAACTTGCCAAGTCTCTCTAGGGAGGGAATTCCAAAGTCTGCGAGCAGCCCTGAGAAGGCCCTCTCCTTTACTCACACTAATGAGCCTGAGAAGGTGGTGGAACAAAGAGAAGGGCCTCTCCGGGTGATGTTCGAACTCTAATGGGCTCATAAAATGGTCCCTCCTGTATTCCTACATGGCAGGGGGTTGGAATGGATGACCCTTGTGGTTTCTTCCAACTCTATGGCCCTGCCTATACGGAGGGGGCAGAGTACCTCACAGTAATGGCATTTTGCAGCAGCAGCAACTTGTCTTAACAGTGTTTTTGCCCCAGAAGCTTCACACGCAAGATGGCAGCTGTGATATACTCATGTTAGTACTTAGCCACTGCCAAACTTTTTTTAAAAAAATGTCTACGATGTGCTAGAGCAAGTGAGAGATTTTTAAATTGCAGGACAGAAAAACAAACAAAAAACCCCCACCCCATTTTACTGCCTTAGCGATTGCTCGCTAAGGTGAAAATCCAAAATGGCTGCAGCCGGCGCTTGCCCTGTTAGCAAGTCCCACCCCCTGCCCTTGCCTGGCCAATCAACTTTGTGCTTCCTCGTATGGGAAAGCGATCCATGTCGAACCGCTTGTCTCAACGAGCAGGAATGTGACCCCCCTCACTTTTCCTGCACTGTTTTTGCCGTTTTGGGTCCCCCTCCTTCCAAATACAGTGGATTGATGTGGGATCCCATTTAGACAGGTCATATTCCCAGCGAATTCCGTGAGGGTTATAACGATAACCCTATGATTCTTTGAAATAGCGTGGACCAAAGCCAAATTTCACAAATCAGTCGGGAGTACTGTGCAGCCCCCCCAAAGAGGGGGGAACCTGGGTTCTCCTTCTAATACTTGATACTTCCAGAATCCCCAGATTCTGGAATTTAGCCTTTTCTAGCTAAAAAGAGAGAGAGAGAGAAAGAGAGAGAGAGAAGGTGAACTGCTGTGTCCTTGGAAGCCTCCAAGCACAACACTTTGCCTTTTAAACAGTTTGCAAGGCCTTCCTATACTGTTTAACATCAAAAGACCTATTTTTGAGAACCAGAAGGGGACTTATGGCCACTTTGAGGTTGTTGGGTTTGTTATTTTGATCATCCATGAAGCCCTTTAGAGGGTCCCAGGACATAAAACTAGCCTCAGGGCCTACTACTAATGCCCCACCCCTGATGGGGAGAGGAAGAAATCCATGGTAGCCCAGGAAAGATGAGGCTGGAGGACAAGAGGTGGGCTCTCGGGTTCATTCGAACCTTGTGATCTCAAAATTATGATAACAAATGCCAACAAACCCAACAGTGACACTCAGGTACACAGGAAAAACAAGGGCAGTATTTGTTTTTACAAAGTATCTTTGAAAAATGACTTTGCTTAGATTGCATTTGGAGGTTTATTTGTAAAGAAGTGCAAACGTAAACTATAAATCTGCTCCATGGTGCAGTGAAAGGGCAGGTTTTCCTCTCACCTCAAATAGCCTTTTGTCTGCTGCTGTGAAGCAACCACAGCCTGTTCTTAATGGGTTGCTATGGCAACCAAGTTTCTCTTACTTGCACACCTTGGTTCTGAGCTAAGGAGATGCGGATGAAGTGTCTGACATACCCAGACACTCATGTTATGCTTCTTAATGGAAACCTAGTAACAGTTCCTTAAAAGCTTTCCAAATTTAGTAAATTTGGGCTAAAGCTAGATATGATGTCAAATGCATCTTATGACTTAACATGCATGGTTATAAAAAGAAAAAAATAATGGGAGAGGAGGTCTAATGATGTTCCTTCACACTAAATAGCCTCCTCTGGAAATATATTTTCCTGGTTGGAAGGGAAATGGGAACAGGTCTGTTCGTTCTCGGCATGGTAACCGTCCTTATCTTCAAAGATAAACGCAGCTAATCTGTAAAGCGCATGGTGAATATTCAGAAGATTGGAGGTGGAGTGAGCATAATTTCCCATGTGTGGGACTTAAATGCCACACTTGGTCATCTTCCACTGAAATAGATATGCCACAGCAGCCGGTCTGGACTGGACTCTCACACCTTTAACAAATGGTTCCAGATCCAGCAGACCTTCCACTTGTGCAACAGGCATCCTGATTTTACCTGATTTTCTACCCACCCAGACTCCAACTTCCTCTCCTATGTGATGTTGTGATGTTGATCACAATTCTGAATGTCTCAAGACTCTTTGGAGCTGCTGCTGCTACTACTACTGTTACATACCAATATGTTACACTAGCTAGTAAACTACATCTACACAACTAAGTAACATCTCCTGACCCAACCTTCCCCACCACAGCCCACCTTAAAAGCCATCAGCCATATCAGGTGGTCCACTTAGCTTCTGCTCAAGAAGGATGGTGTTTCCAACCCCCTAACACCATTGAGCAAGACTGCCACAAAGATGTGGGACAGGGCAGAGGCCTGCTTCTGGTTTTTGTAGCTGCACTTACTGGCAAGAAGATGGATATGACATCCTCCTTGCATCCCAATCAGAAGCTGAATGGACTACTATGTGAGATCTAGCTGCTGGCTCTTAAGGTGGGCTAGGGTGGCGTTTACACAGGTCCACAGTAGAACTACATGCTCTTACTGAGTACAGACCAGTTATGGATCCAGTTATGGATCCATAACTCTAGGTTATGAATCTGTAGCTGCAATGGAGTTATACCAGCTACTATAAGTATTTCATCTTTATTCTTACCCTACTGTTTCCTCAAAACAGGGACTTAAGACAGCTTACAAATTTAAAAACATTACAAAAAGCAGTATCAAACGGCATTAAATTATTAATAACATTTTAATAAACATTTTAAAAATAATACAGTTAAAGCAGTATAGAATGCTCTTTTAAGCCCTTTTGTTAAATCCTTCAAGTCTCAGAAGGCAGTTGGAATAAAAAAAGTCTTTGCCTGCTGAAGAAAAGACAGCAAGGAGGGGAATATCCTAGCCTCCCGAACACTTTTGAGGAATATGGGCTACAAAGGAGGGGGGAAAATAGTTTCTTGGGATTCAAACCATATTAATTACTAAAAGACCATAGAGTTATAGAATCAGATCTCAACAGCTCAGTTTTAAAAATATCTCCCGCCATTGTATTATCTGGGCTGGGGTGAGGAAAGTGCAGCATGCAAGGGCCATGTACAGTCCCAGCACACTTTTGGTGGCCACAAGTCCCATTCCTCTCACCCTTCACCATTAAATTCTTCTCTGGATACAAAATAAATCCCCAATTGCCCAAAAATGCCACTGAAGCAGCAGTATAGCTGAAAAATTCCCATACCCCCTAAAAGCAAAGAAAATAGCTGGAGAAAAAACAGAAATGAAAAACAGATATAGTTATCTGTCCACTTCTGGGGCTGGTTGTGAGCTGAAAATCAGACGGTATGGTCCTCCATGAAGGTCATAATCAGCTCATGCCAGAAATGTTGTTTCTTTACCTAGATCAAACGTAAGACACTCGTCTTACGTTTGATCTACCGGTAGGTAAAGAAACCTCATTTGTGGGGAGCGGGGAGGCTTGACATATAAGGCAAAGGATTCCAAAGTGCTTCCAGGGAGAATCTAGGGAAAGGGCATGGGGACTACTAACAAAAACAGAAGAAACTATCAAAGCCACATGCAAACTTTCTCTTCAGCCTTGCTGTGAAGAAGCTAAAGAGCAAGTCTGCATTTTGGCAGGCAAAAACCCAGACTGTTTGCAAACTGTAAAAGAATTCTTTTCCCTTGGGAATGAGACAAAAAGTAATGGCACAGTTTTGTTGTGAATGACCCAGCTGTTGGCTTAGGGTTCTCATTTCCTTTCAAGTCTGTATTTTAAATAAATAAGTGTTTTTTATCTACTTAAAAAAACAAGAATGGAGAGGAGGGGAAGTGTCAAAAGAGTTCAACAAGTCCTTCCCAATATTTGCACAAGTGTTGCAGTCCAAAGAGAGACCCCTCTCAGGTGCACCAGATGCTGTTCTTAAAATGTCACCTTGGGAGTTCTTTATTTCCACCTTCAAGAATTGCTTTATTTCTTGAAAGGGTTTCTTTGATTTGCCTGACCTTGGTCTTTCCTTTGGGTACATAATAAATTCCAGAAGCTCGCAAAAGAAAATAACGTCTCTTCCAGGACTTCTTGCCATCTTCTTTTAAATAAAGGGGTCCTTCAACCTCTGGTACAATGACAGATGTGCCACAGAAGCTTTCCTGTGGGGTGAAAATTGGGTTACACCAATCAGGAATGGAACACAGGAAACTGCTGCAATATACCAAGTCAGACCACTAAAACAAGCTAGCTCTGTACTGTCCGCACTGATTGGCAGTCACTCACCAGAGTTTCAAAGAGGACTTTTTCCTGGCTCTACATGGGGCCCATTCACACTACACGATTATAGTGCTATTTTTCCATTTTAACTGCCATGGTTCCATCCCACAGAATTTGTCATTTGGTGAGGTACTGGAGTGCTTTGGTTGAGAATTCTAAGTGCCCCTCCCTACACTGCAAATCCCAGGATTCCGTAGGACAGAACCATGGCAGCTAAAGGGGAATAACAGTGCTATAATTCTGTAGTATGAGAAGCTTATCACATGAGGAAGTAAAGCGGCTGTGGAACTAGAACGTTTTGCCTTCCATCCTGCCTTACCATAAGATGTCATCATTCTTCAGTGGTTTTTCCTTTCTGATCCCATGAGAGACAGTGGTAAAGGCTAGTCTTTTTTCTAACAGATTTTTCCAGTTAGAAAAAAGACTACCGTCACCCACAGCACCAGAACAGAAGAACAACTGAAGAATGACAACATCATGTAGTAATAATGTAGGACAGAAGGCGAAACATTCCAGCTGCACTGCCACTTTACTTCCTTGTGCAATAAGCCTCTTGAGATGCTAAGTATGGAATCTGTGGCCTTCTACATGCAAAATTTAGATGCTCAACCCCCAAACAATGCCTTCACCTGGAAACAGCCATATTAGTAAGAGCAGCACATTGACCACATTCTCAGAATGTCAGCCATGTGAAATATCTCCTAAAAAGAATTGACAAAGTGCTAGAGAATGTATACAGATGTATATTTAAAAAACAACCAGCTGTCACCATGCTCTGGAAGAACACTTGTTTTAACAAGATATTCTGTTTCCTCTCAAGGAATGAAGTTTGGAGAAAACAGCATGGAAGTTTTTTCAGCAGAACTGATGGTTTACAGCATTGTGGTGTCACTGTCTCTCCTCAAACTAAAGTTTTAGTGTTTGAGGATCTTAAAAAATAGTTTCCAACACAAAACAACTGAACAATTAACTGAAAAGTTCAACTTTATCTGCTGTGGCTTTAATTGGGACATTGTTTTTTTAAAAAAATTAGACAATGTTCATTAGCTTATCAATGCAAGGATGTCTGTGTTATCACCCAACAGTTGCTTTGTGAAGGGCCACCATTGAGATAATTATCCCTGTCACCACTTTCTGTATCTTCATGCCTCACTGTTATGGTCCCCACTCCTCACTAAAATTCTCTCTTGTCTCTCTCACATACACACACTCACACATATACAGAGACAATTCAGGGAACAGTTCATGTATCTTATGAACAGCACGACAATGCAGAAAGAATCACAACCCGGAAACATCACCCAAGGAGACTTTCTGCTGTGCTTTCTGCAACCAGACTTGTTTATCTCGGATTGGCCTTTTTAGTCATCAGCACACTTGCAGAAAGCACAGGATGAGTCCTTCCTGAATCTTCGTTTGCGAAGAAAAGCCAGAGAGAGAGAGAGATTTCACACAACATTTATGCCATATTAGATTTATTAATGTTAAGGTTCTACACAACTAATTGTTCATGTTTATTGTTTAAACATGTTGTTTAAAAAGATTTTTAAAAGCTAACCTGTCTGCCTCAACTGGAGGAAGAAAAATATTATAATCAATCTAAAAATGACTGGCAAATACGGTATATTTGTTTCCTTATCAAATTAAACACAGGAGAAAGCCTTCCCTGAAATAAAGAAACCTGGTGCCTGCTGTTTTTCGTAAGTCTGGAGAAGACTGCAAGTTATCATGTCTTTGATTATGTTTATTTTCTATATTTCTCTGGTAACTCATAAACTCATAAACTCTTGTCACTGGACTGGTTACTCTTATGAAGAATATAAATTTGGAGTTTATGAATCAGTTCTAATTTTGCCCATCTAAAACTTTCAGGATCAGGCTGTGTTCCACAATGGTGGGAGTATATGAAGAGCATTTACACTCCTTCTTTGGAATAAGTATTATGCTATTATGCTACAACTTCCTTTTTTTCTATAGTAACAAATAACTGAAATGTTTCTATTCTATTTTGTAGAGAGGTAAAAGATGGTTTTTTTTCATGTACCATTTCTCACCCAAACCTGACTTACCTCCAGTAAAGCTTCTTTGCTTTTTTCATTCATTTCTTTGCTTTCATTTTTTCCTTGGTTTGCCAAGTAGAAGTTCTAATTTAAAAAAAAAAAGCACAGACACAAAAGGATGTGGAGAACATGATAATGATCATTGAACTGAACAGGCCACCTGGTATGTCTAAGACTATCAGTATAAGAAAATATGCTAGACAAAAGTTGCATTTTGTCTACTTCAGAGTGCATGTAGAGTTTCTAGGTGGATGGCCAACTAAAGTTCCAAACAGGGTACAAGTTTGACAGAGTTGGCATCAGTGGTTGGCGTGAACTAGTACCTGATCTGATGTCCTCAGCAAAGGACACATTCATAAATACCCTGTTGACCTGCTTCTCTTCCATCATTGCAGCCTGCTTGTTCACCTGCTTCTTCCTTTGAGCCAGAGATGAGCAAGCAACAGCACTAGTGGTTACAAGTATTAACAGCTACCATTGCCTGCTTGATTACTGGTTCCTTGCCTGGCAGACAAGTAAGCAAGCAGCTAGTAGTAAGAGGAACTACAAAACAATTTACTTGCCTCTTCTAAATATCTAAACAATCTACAGTCTTACTTTTGAAAACTCAGGCCTCCAAACACAACAATAAGGAGGCACAGCTAGAGAGGCAACAACAGTGACAGAGAAGTGGTAGAATCATTGGGGGGAGTTTTTTCCTCCAAGGGCCTCCCAAAACTAATACGCAGCACTGAAATCCAATGTAGAAAATGAAAGTATTGATGCCATATTGTTTGTTCATGAAAGGACTTGTACTCATAGCTCCAATTCACACTCAAGGTTTTATGAGTGTATAATTCACATGTGATTCACGTTTAATTCACACAAAAGTTTCTATGACTATCACTATTTGACAGTGAGCTTTTGACAATGCTATGCATCATGAATGAGAATGCATGCACCTCATTTCCATGCCCTGCCATGTGTACAATCTACACAATGGCTAATTGTGAGCCAGACCACAACAATTCTGATATGTTACAACAGGTTATATTAACCCTTGGGATGTTTCAAATGAATGGAACATTGCAAGCAAAGCATTAATAAGGCTGATCTTCAGTCCAGGTTCTAAAATATAAGCAGTGTTGTGACAATTGCCCTAAAGAATATTTTTTAAACCACTTACTGAAACTCAGTTGTAAAAAATAAACACCTTTTGAGTTAACGTTTAGAAGAAATTGGATTCATGTCCGTTATTAGCACAATGTCACTGTATTGTTTCACATGACCAAATTAAGTTTTCCACCACAATGTATTCTATTACAGTTTTTCAGATGACTGGTCATTTCAGGCTCTGCTTATGTTTAGATAATACCACATGCAAGAAAGCAGGGCATCTAGAAATGTACTATAAGATGGCTGTGGGAGGGGGAAAGCTACCTTGTAGGAGAAAACAAAAGGCATGAACCCACCCAAAGATTTCTAAAGCTGGATATTAAAAGAGCATAAATTAAGAGGCAAATAGATAAAAATTTAGACTTTGTAAGATGCATCATTGATTAGCCACATATTGAGACAAGTATTTCTCAATATTATGTTCCAACACAACAGTACACCATAAAAAGGTAAAATCAGAAAGTTTTATGATAAGTTATGTCTTTTAAAATTATTTTACTTTTTTTGTTTTCCAGGTATTGTAATTTTCAATATGTGCATTCTCACTACAAAGGCCATTACTGTCATTACATGGACTATGATCTGTGAAGGCTGGTGAAAAATAATAAAAAGAAGCACAATGGGAGAAAAGACTCAGATAAACACAAAAAGAAAGTTTACACCAGTTCACAAGACCTTGCCAAAATCAAGATGTCTCAATGGGAAAAAGAGGGAAATGTATTTCTGCGTTTAAAATAGTGTATTAATGATACATAAGCCTCTCTGGCTTTTCTTCGCAAATGATATACACACGGATACATAAGTAAGATACTTATAATCCAATCCCACCTGCATTTACCTGGGGAAATGCCATGAATTTCAATTGAGCTTTAACTCAAAGGGAGTACTCAGGGTTATTATGCTCGTCTTGCGCAGTTCCTATTACTTTCAATGAGGCTTGCACAGGAAACATATACCATTAGACTTAATGAAAGACTACCTGTGTTGTTTGCCTTTGTTTGTGTATACATGAACAAGCCCAATTCATATTTTGCTATTGTCACACCACTGGACAAACTCAAAACAGCTGCTGAGAAACTGGAAAGGAAAGAAAGAAAGAAGAACCTACAGGCAATTTATATCTACGCATCTGGCATTTATTTAACGGGATGGGGGAGAGAGAAACTGACCACCCCAGAGTCTACAAAGTGAGCGCAATAGACTACATTTTGGCATTTTGGGAAACAAGGCTAATTGGCAAGAGTTTTGGACCACAGCATATGACCTTGCTTCCCATGTCCACTTTTAAGATGGAGGCATCATTTTGTGCCTCACTTATCAGTGCCTGCTCTCTACTGTTGCTTATTTGACACACTTTTGAAACTGAAAAGTTCTTATCGTTCACCATTCCCAAATAGGCCAAGCCAAGTGATGCATGCTGTTCATGTGCATTTATCACAGTGTGGTCCCCAACAGATTACAACAGTGAATGTCAAAAAAAGTCTTTCTGAGGATTCTTTTTTTTTTTAATTTATTTAACATACTATGGGAAAAACCAGTGTCTAACAAATCAGGTAGTTTGGGGGTGTTCAAACTGTAGGCATATAAGTAGAAAATACTTGAGAACAGGTCATAGAAATTCATTTACTCATTCATTGTACTGCCCTTTATCTTATGATAGCAGCATGCTGTATAAAAAGCAATCTAAACTCTCAATGAAATATACATATAAAAAACAAAACAGCAACATCCACTTCTGAAGCAAAAAAATGGAAAGCACATAAATCAGACAGTTGACATCAACCTGATTAATAAATCCTTTTCGAAGTGCTTCAGAAAACACATAGGTGTCAACCTAGAATCATAGAATCATAGAATTGCAGAGTTGGAAGAGACCACGACGGCCATCCAGTCCAACCCCCCTGCCACGCAGGAAATCTTGATCAAAGCATCCCCGACAGATGGCAATCCAGCCTCTGTTTAAAGACCTCCAAGGAAGGAGACCCCACCACGCTCCGAGGGAGT
Organism: Gambelia wislizenii; assembly: GCA_030847615.1. NCBI lineage: Eukaryota > Metazoa > Chordata > Lepidosauria > Squamata > Crotaphytidae > Gambelia > Gambelia wislizenii. Next base: position 133,601,819 of record JAUMIR010000006.1, on the reverse strand, counting down.
GTGTTCCACTGCCGAACAGCTCTTACTGTCAAAAAGTTCCTCCTCATGTTGAGGTGGAATCTCTGTTCCTGGAGCTTGCATCCATTGCTCTGTGTTCCAGTCTCTGGAGCAGCAGAAAACAAGCCTGCTCCATCCTCAGTGTGACACCCCTTCAATTACTTAAACAGGGCTATCATATCGCCTCTTAACCGTCTTTTTTCCAGGCTAAACATACCCAGCTCCCTAAGTCTCTCCTCATAAGGCATGGTTTCCAGACCTTTCACCATTTTAGCTGCCCTTCTCCGGACATGCTCCAATTTGTCAATATCCTTTTTGAATTGTGGTGCCCAGAACTGGACACAGTATTCTAAGTGAGGTCTGACCAAGGCAGAATAGAGTGGCACTATTACTTCCCTTGATCTAGACACTATACTTCTATTGATACAGTACAACCTGATACTCAAAAGAATACAGTCAGCCCTCCACATTTACAGATTTAACCTTTGTAGATTTGATTATTCACAGATCATACCCACCTTCCTTTGCAAGGCAGAAGTGAGCAGTTGGTGGGCCTTGACGCCACCTCCACTGCTCCCCTATAGCATTTTTAATAGGGACTTACAAGCTTCACCTTGTGTTTGCAGATGTGAGGCTTGCAGAGACTGAGAACACAACTTATAAATCCCTATTTAAAATGGCGTAGGGCAGCAGCAGAAGTAGTGCTGGACTTCTGGGACACTTCATGTATAATGAATTTCATATATAATTGCAAACACTATTTTTTTTAATCAGATATAGGCATTTCTATATCCTTCAGCATGATTCTATGTTCAACATCTGGCAGAAGCTGACCATAGAATTGCACAGGAGAACCTAAAAACACCTAGAGAGGACTTTTATTTTCCAGTCATGTACGCATTCATGTTAAACAGGGTCATTTATGGTTTTGGGGGCTTAAAGATATTCATGGGTTTTCCACTTTTGTGGGGATGCTGCACCCCTAACCCCCATGAAAGTTGAGCGGTGACTGTATAATGTTGCTGCCAGTCACACTTTCAGGAGGACTGCATGCTACAAATGGGGCGTAGAGGCTTCTGTTCCACCACATCCCCACCAGAGTCTGATCTTAACAATCTCTACTCATCACTTGGTGGGGGGAACCCCTCTGCTGGCTAGCTACTTGAATATAGCCTCTGCTATGGAAGCAGAGAAGTTACTATCTAGCTTCACTACCAGCGCTAGCACAAAGTAAGCATGTGTAGTGGGCACCTGCACTCTCTCAGGCATTTTTCTATTTATGACACCAGCACTACACACTCACAATAGGTTGAGGCTTCCTGGTATATTGTGCCAAAAGGCTATATAAAGTATATATACAAATATATCTATATGGATAGAAAATCAGGTTTATTGATTCTGCTGTGCTCCCAGCTTAAACTTCCAGCTTTAAAAAAGTCTGGTTAAGCTTGTGCTCACTCTCTCTTTTCTACCAACTTTCCAATTTAAGAATTCTCAATTGTTGATTACAAATGGGGAAGGAGTTCCTCTGTTTCTTAATTCTGTGATTCCCGTTAACAAGCTAAGTGAAAAATATGATTTTCAAACATATGTTATTCATTATATTCTTCTCCAAAAGCTTAACTTAATTATTTTAATGTATGAATTACAGCATACTTATTGGCCATAAATTCATCGGCTGTCACCTTGCCATTGTTTTCCATACAAGCAGAAACTGAGCTAGTACAAGCAAAGGTCAAAAATATGTATGCCACAAAGCTTCCAAGTTAACATTTCTTGATTAAATCGAACCTCCTGAGAAAATGTTACACTGCACAACAGCATACAATTATTTATGAGATCACCCTTCATCCACCAGTACACAGGAAGGTTGGTGTGTATGAATGAGGCAGCTGTGTAATAATTATCTATATTTTCATTGTTGAGTGAATGCACCTGGTTCTTCAATATTAACTGCACAACAGCCACATAATTTACTGAAAGAGAAGTGGATTCTCTGGTCCACTGGTTTCACATAGGCTGTACGCCAAATGAAACTTTTCTACAAAAGACACAGAGGAACTATATCACAACATGAGCTTCCAAGATCAGAGCCACAAAAACTGAAGCTCAGTTTATTCAGTTTCCTAGAATTTGGGTTTACATAGCTGTACAACACCCCCTGGGTCACCTTAACCCTACTATAAAGGTACAGTTGTCCCTCCACATCCACGGATTTAAGTATTCACGGCTTGAAAGCATTCTTTAAAAAATAATAATCCAAAAAGCAAACCTTGATTTTGCCATCTTATATAAGGGACACCATTTTGCTATGCCATTGCATATAATGGGATTTGAGTATTCACAGATTTTGGTATCCACGGGAGGTCCTGGAACCAAACCCCAGCGAATATGGAGGGACAACTGTACACTAAGTGAGATGTTCTCATAATTATGGTAGCAGCTAGCGTGAGTTCAATATAGCTTGCCACTAGTAGAAATGCCCAGTTTTGGTAGAGTTCAAACCTCATACCCCAACTGCACCCCAGTACTCACTCAGTACTACCTTCAGCAGGGTTAGAAATGTCTTAGTCCCTACCAGTAGGGTTGCCAGGTTAGGACTATCCCAGGCCCTGAGATTCCAGGGCCAAAACTAACTAACTAACTAACTAAGTCACAGTTAAGTATTCTTAACTAAGTATCTAATAGAAAATACTGGACATTATGTCTAACAAATCAAAGAAAATATATATCCATTTATCTTTCAAGGCAGTGCCCTTGCCCTCAGACTCCTCCCCCTTGCACTGAGGGCTGGAGAAGAGAGTCCACACCCTGAGATCTACAATCCCTACCCACTGCTTCTATGCCTTTTCACCCAAGCCTCCCCCCCCCCCCGCTTCTTCCTCACAGCCCGGAAAAAAAACAAGGAAAACCACTCAGTGACCTCGGGCATGTGACACTCTCTCAGCCTCAGAGGAAGGTGAAAACAACCCATCTCTGAACAAATCTTGCCAAGAAAACCCCACGATAGATCCACAAGTCAGAAACAACTTGAAGGCACACAACAATAAGAACAACAACCACCAGTCAAAACTTATGAAGATCCCACTGATTCTATTCTATTCTAGTTGGGACAAATAAATGGATTTAATTGGTTGTACTTTTATTACTGGTTTTTTGCTTTTCTGTGTATACACCACCGGAAGGGCATTTGATAGTAGCAAGGTATGCACAAATTTAAATAAATAAATAGTCCAAAACATCTGGCAGGCCAAAGGTTCCTCACTCCTGCACTTTCATCCTTTAAAAGAAACACAGCTCAAGCCCCTTTCGGGATATCAACTCTGGCACAGAGACTTTCTGTATCTTTCATCATTATAATCTGAACTGCAAAGCAAATAAAATATGGCATTATCTCACTGTGTAAACTAAATAATGTCAACATCCACCATCGTGCTTGTATCATATTATTTTACCTGAGGGTTTTTAAAAACAGCATATTTTTCTTTTTTCTCCAAAAACAAGATCTTATTTTCAGTGTCCCGAGTCCAGTCAGATAAGACACCAATCACATTTTCATGATCTTCGAAAAATCTTTCTGGAGAAAGCAAAAATGGAAATACTAGAAATAAAGGAAGGAAAGAAGATAGATCACACATGCTTAACCGCATCAGAGCATATTCCTATCTTTGAATGTAATTATTAATTTCTGGCCAAAGAAAGGGACAACTTGTCATAATACTTATGCCCCTGTAACCTGCAAATCCGAATAAATGCAGTTTCTCTAAAATACATAAGCTTCCCAAATTTACTTCTATTTTTAGTTTGTAAATGACTTCCCTGTATTTTTCAAGGTTGCCTTTTACCGAGCCAATCTTTGTCTCCAACCCCTTGCTGCAGGGATGGGAAATATACGGCCTATGGCAGGGGTGGGGAAAGTGTGCTCCCTGGAACACATGCAGCCCCTCAGTCCCATTTCTCCAGCCTCTAAAGTCCCCCCCTCTGGCTCCCCCAAAGGCGCCCAAACCTTTTAAAAAAAAAGTCAAAATTTCCCACTAATTTTCAGGCAACCTTTTGCCTGAAAACTAGCCAAAACAATACAAAACCAGCCACAAATCTGTGGGTTTACTTGCCCTACCACCATTTTTTTTAAATGCTGGAAATGAGCCAAAATGGGGGCTGAAAGTGACATGACATCACTTACAGTGTGCCTTTAACAAAAACATATATAAAGGCTGAAAATCAGCCAAAATGGTGTCTGAAAGTGGTATGACATCACTTCTGTGCCTGAAATGAGTCAGTTGAGCCTAAAAGGGAGGCACAGCGATGAAAATTGGAACCCACCACCCCCTGCCCATTCTGCAGTTGCTCACTCCTGGCCTATAGGCAGCATGTGGTACTCCAAGGCTGCTCCTCCCCTATCCTCATCACCACATTTCAGTGCCAAATCATACTGCCAAATTTGAGGCAAACCACTAAAATCCATTAAAATAAGTTTACACATGTACACAACCATTAGTAGGAACAGGATCCAACCAAAGAAGGAGCTTAGAGTTTCATCTGGAAAGCAACAGGAGCCCAGCAACAAAAGAAGAATGTCACCAAACACAGCATTATCAAGTTGCCTTCTGGTAAAGCTGTACATATATAACATGAGAACCAAAGCTCCTCAAATGCTTTGCAACTTACCAATTTGTAGCTCTGGGTATATTTCATAAAGGCACCAGTCAATATTGCAGTCACAGTGGGTCTTTTCAAAGAGATTGTCCAAGACATCACGTGCCACTTGCCGTTCATCCACCATCAGAGACTTCGTGCTGTTATCATTCATGTGCACCTTGACAACAAGCTGGGGAGAGAATAACAGATGAGTCAGTTAATTTCAGCGTGGACTAAAAAGGCTAGCATGCTGCCTGGGTTGATAAGCGCTGAAGATCATTACTGATTCAAATGCATCATGTATCAAAAATTAGGCTCTGAAAACAATGCATCCTGGGGTGTTTCCAAGCCAGCACCCCCTTTCTTGTTTATACATTTTACTAAAAAGGGTTTTAAAGTTCTACAAAAACACTTATAATAATCATAAACATAAATTCACCAAGAACCAAACAAAAGTGAATAGTGGGTAGGAAATAGAGGAAAGGATGCTGGACAGTTAAAGGCAATAATATAATACAGTAAAGGCAATAATTTAATACAGTTAAAGGCAGTAATGTAAACATGGTTATACACACATCACATCATCAGGGAAAGACTGGTAAAATTTAGACCTCTCAGTCTGGGTCTTAAGCAAAGTCCTTGAAATCTGGTAAGCAGATCCTTAAAAATGTATTAGGTTGTGGAAGCCATGGTAGGTAAAGATATACTTAAGCACTGAAACTGCAATCAGACTCTTTGTCCACTGATGCAGACTAGAGGTGGACACTGGTGATGATGATGATGATGATAGGGATGAACTCAGAAGGTGATGCTGGAGGATTCCTGTTTTATCTCCTGGCCTGTGGGGTACCTCAGGGTTCAGTTCTATCCCCCATGCTGTTTAACAGCTACATGAAACCACTGAGAGAGGTCACCTGGAGTGTTAGAATTCAGTGTTTCCTGTATGCTGATGACATCCAACTCTACCTCTCCTTTCCATCTAACTCCAAGGAAACTGTCTCTGCACTAAACCAATGTTGGCTGTCAGTAATGGACTGAATGAGGGCAAACTGGAGCATAATCCAGACAAGATAGAGGTGCTCCTGATCAGCCTAAACTCAGATCAGGGAATAGAGATCCAGCCTGTGCTGAATGGGGTTACGCTCTTCCTGAAATCTCAGGTTCACAGTTTGGGTGTACTCCTGGACTCAGAGCTGAGCTGGATGCCCAGGTAACAGTGGTGGCCAGGAGTGCACTTGCACAGTTAAAACTAATGCACCAGCTGCCCCAATTTCTTGAGATGTCAGATATGGCAATGGTAACACATACCTTGGTTACATTCCAGTTGGATTACTGTAATGTGCTCTATGTGTGGCTGCTTTGGAAACTGTTCAGAAACTTTAGAAGGTCCAAAATGCTGCAGCCATGATGTTGTTCAGGGCTGCTTACAAGGGGGCATGTGCCCCTCCCCCACATTGAAACAGCTTCCCGGACTACCACTTAATTGGTTTTTTGTGGGGGGGTTTCCAGGCTGTGAGACCGTGTTCTAGAAGAGTTTATTCCTGACGTTTTGCCTGCATCTGTGGCTGGCATCTTCTCTGAATAAAATCTTCTAGAACACAGTCTCACAGCCCGGAAAAAACCACAAAAAACCTATGGATGCTGGCTGTGAAAGCTTTCGACTTCACATTGACATTTAATTGTTTTTTTTAATCTTTTGTATGTATTTTTAAAACTGTATTGTTATTTGGAAGCTGCTTTAGATCCTGTGAAAGGCAAAAGGCTGGATATTGAATGAATGAATGAATGAAATGACTTTTATTCACTAAGATGGCCATTTCCAATGTAACAAACTCTACAGCGTAGTAGTATAGCATGTTAAGAGCTTGGAAAATAATAATGCCCACAATCATCCATGAACTGGTAGAATTCTGGGAATGTAATCTTTCCAGCTTTATCAAATCATTCAATGAAGCATCAAAATTGAGGTGAAAACAAATCTTATTGCATTATAAGAGCAATCCCACATCACAAATATCAGGGAGACCTCCTCTTTCTTGCACCACTAACAGAGGGGGGTTACTGACAGAGCTTGAGGGATGTCCAGCTGAACCTAAACACCCATTTTTGTTGGGCCTCAAATATAATATAATGAAAGACTCATCTGCCAAAATACAGGTCCATTCAATTTTTTGATCCAACATCCCAGTTCTCTTATTCTAGCCCTTTTCCTATTTCTAAGAAAGAATTCATGTTTTGGGTAAAAAGTTAACTGAAACATTCTGCAAAGACAGGATAAATTGTTAAGCAAATGTTTTACATTGTAACTAACTTGATAACTATCTTTTTTTTTGGCGAGCTCTTTCTCCTGTGTCTTTAAAATAGCCTTTGCAAATTTTACAAGATTATAATGCCATGTAAAGCATGGTGTAGTAGTCTGAGTATTGGACTAGAACACTGGGAGACCAGAGTTCGAATCCCCACTCAGCCATGGAAACCTGCTGGGTGACCTTGGGCATGTCACACTTTCTCAGCCTTAGAGGAAGGCAAGGGCAAACCCACTCTGAACAAATTCTGCCAAGAAAAACCTGTGATAGGTTAACCTTAGTGTTGCCATAAGTCAGAACTGACTTGTAGGCACATAACAACAACAACAAAGCTTCAGCTACTGCTTCCAATAGCTCAAGACACTATCAACAGTTTAAGAGCCAGAGAGGCTGTTTTTTCTGGTGAGCTGGCAGACCTAAGTATCAGCCTTATAGAATGAAACCTCTAAAAATTTAGCTATTTTCCCTGTCCCGCTACTGGTTGGATATTTTGTCCATTCTCTTGTACAGATAAAACAAAATCTAATTCAGAGTTCCGCTTTTTAAATTTCAAGTATAGCTTTTGAAATTTAAATTGAGCATTTTTAAAAATACAAATACTAGAACTTAAAAATCCTGCTGAAAGCATTTAAGATCATGGCTTGGATCAAGAAATTAATGAATGGTAAGTCAATGCTAATTTCCAAGTACATTTTATTGAGTTCAATTGGGCTTGTGCCCAGGTAAGTGGATACAGGATTACAGCCTTAGTTTGGATCCAATCCAATGATGTGAAGAATCAACTTGCAAAAATGTATACTTCTAAAAACATCAGATTTTTCTTAACTTTAAAAAACGCTGAACCCAATAGTATACAGTTGCCCCTCCATATCCACAGATTTTGTACCCATGGATTCAGCCAACCATGGTTTGAAAATATTGGCTGGGGGAATTCCCAAAAGCAAACCTTGCTGTTCGCCATTTTATTATGCCATTGTATCTAGTGAGACTTGAACATCTACGGATTTTGGTATCCATGGGGGGCCCTGTAAACCCCAGCAGATAACAAGGGCCTACTGTACATAGAATCACAGAGTTGGAAGAGATTAAAAGGGCCATCCAACCCAACCCCCTGCCACACAGAAAGCACTCCCAGCAGATTGCCATCCAGCCTCTGTTTAAAATCTCCAAAGAAGGAGACTCCACCATATGACTGAATGTTGAAAATTCAGTGCTTTTCTTATGAAAAGCGATTAGACACCTACCTATCTTCTGTTGGTATTTGATTTGTGTATATGTATTTTACAAAGAATAAATTCAGTTAGAATATAAATTCAGCAAAGGAATGTAGCAAGCTGGAGACAATACATGCTACTGCCTACCTGTTGAGTCATCCTTAAAGCTTGGTGTGAGAAGTCTCTTTCTACATGTGGGTTTAAATGGTGATTTCTGCTATGTGACTCTAAACATACCCCAACATCTTCCAACCCTGTGTCTCCCAAGTAGGTACCAAGGCTGAGAATTACATAACACTTTTCACATGTAAAGCACTTTCTTCATGTTGACCTTTTACTGCAACCTTTAGTCCCAATTATTATTTGCTACATATATCAGACAGGTTTGCATCTATTACAGTAGGATTCCTGCATCCGCTGGGGATTGGTTCTGGGGGGTCCTGTGGATACCGAAAACCTTGGATAATACTGGACACCATTGAAAATAATGGGACTTCTGGTTTAAAATATCATAGAGTTGCCTTGGAGGACCTAGAAAATGGCTAGAGAGGACACATTTTCTAGGAAGACTCTATGGTAGGTGTGCTGTTTTGTGTCCCATGGATAATTGAATCAGTGGATAATGAATCAGTGGTTATGGGGGTCCTACTGTATTTCAAAATGTGAAACAAGCAACATGGAGTTTTATGCAAAGAAATTGAATCCTGACAAAATGGAGAACATGTGGGTAGGTAGTTTTTCATGTTCAGAAATTGGGCATACAGCTTGCTGCTGATAGGATCCGACTCCCCTTGAAATAATAGCTTGGATCCAGCTTTGTTACTTGAGGTCCACGTGGCCTTGTTTGCCTAGAAAGACTTTTGCTAGCTTTGGCTAGTTTGTCAGCTACAACTCCTCATGGCCATCATGGTCCATGCTCTGGTAACCTCCTGAATGGACTGCTGTAATGCATTGTGCATTAGACTGCCTTTAAAGACAACGCAGAAGCTTCAACTAGTGGAGAACCTTGCAGCTAGAATGACTGATGTGGCCAGATGAGATATTACGCTGATCCCAAAAGAGCTGTGATAGTTATCTATTTGCCCTGGACCCAGCTCAAGGAACACATCTGCCAATGACAGTGGAGCTGTGGTTTAAGATTTTCAGGGGAGGATTTTATACATTATATGACAACTAAGGAAAGTGCCTTCTCCATTGTGGTACCTGATTTGTGGAACACCTTTGCCACAGAGGTATGACTGGGGAAAGACTTGGGATCATTTCAGTGCCAGTTCAATACTTTTCTGTTTCTGTTGTCATTTTAAGTTGATCAGTCTGTTATGATTTTTTAAGACTACCCTTTATTGTTTTATGGTCACATTTTATTTAGTGAGGCTTACTTCTGGGTAGACATTAATAAATCCAGAATAAAACACAATAAAATAGACCTTATGTCCAGGTAAGCGTAGCCTAAATACCCTGAAGGTACAAAATCCCATTGTAAGCTAAGTAGGGACAGCCCTGGTTAGTACTCTGAAGAGGGACCACTAAAGAATATCAGGTGCTGTAGGCTATGCTTCAGAGGAAAGCAATGGCAAACCACCTCTGATTTCTCCTTTCCTAAGAAAACCTTATGAAATTCATGGGATTGCTCAAAGTCAACAACCTGAAATCACATACACACACACAGAGGCAAGTATAAACTGCTCTGATTGTATTCCCACATAGCTGGGAATAATCCATACTGAACATAATGGAACCTCTAAGCAGATTTCTATAGAAATCCTACATGTCTGGTATTGCAACCTATATTCTACAGCAATCTTAAATTATTTAGTACTTATTGATGGTGGTTTAGTTTTACCTGGGAGTAAGTAAAATTGAATTCAATGGGATCTGGTTCTGAGTAGACATGTTTAGAAATTAACTGTAAAAAGTACTTTTTATACCTCCTTTTGATAGTAGTACAGAATGTCCTAAAGCCATAAATCCAATTGTCACGTTTGACTAGAAAAGATCTATCCATTTAATCAATGGAATTTACTATTCAGCAATTGACTGAATGGGTCTACTCCAACAGCATTCCAGCTAAAATGTGTTAGCTATGAACAAATAATATTATGTTTTGAAAGGGATGGGTGGGTCTGAGATAACATCTGGCCAATGATTCTTGATTGTCCAGAAACATTTTTGCATCCTCTGGTATATTAAGACCACAACATTTAATCACTAATTTCTATTTTTATAGGGCTATATTTCCATCTATTTTTCTATAATTTAGTTCTGTCCAAAGAAAGAAGCATGCACATGCAGCACGCATTGGTATAAATCTCTTGCCACACAGTGACCTAGACTGTTCTGTGCACTGTCATCAAACTCATCTGCTGGTGATACAGCAGTGTAAAACAAACAAACACACACACACACCTTGCAAGATTATGCAACCTGGTATATATACCCTAGGAGTTGCTGTGTGGTCTGATGTAAAATCGTGTGCATCAGTCCTCAATATTAACTCACATTAATTTTTCATTTTTGTAACCACCCCCCCTTAGATTACCAAATCTTAAAAAGGTAGAACATAAACTGAATTCAGCAAACTGATCTGTTCTGATAAAAAAGCTTTTCTTTCTACTCATCACCAAGACTAAAAATATGAAGATGTTCTGATCTTAAATTGGTCATAAGGAGTGGTAGAACAATATCTGTCCCTTTTCCTGTTCTTATGTAACTCCCCCAAATATGCCAAGGATCCCTCAACCCTCAAAAGAATTGTGTATGATGGGATGCATGGGAGTGCAAAGGGAAGTGAGAAAGCCCCTTTCCATGAATAGATGTCTATTCCATTAGTGGAAGGGCTCTAAGTAGAGTATTGCATAGAAATCAAACAGGGAATTCTCAGCATCTTAAGGTTATTGTTTTCAGGTACATTTCTTTTCTATGGTAACACACCTACTAACCACACTTGCTATTATTGTTCTTCTCATACAAATAACTGGAGCATTGTTTGCAAACTTACAGCCTGACATTTAAGACCTAAACTTTCCTGGTTAACTAATAGCCCCTATTAATGCTATCACTAATGACTTCTAATTTTAAGTAAAGGAAGGAAGGAAGGTGGATTTTAAATACTGGAAATGAAAATTTTCACTCTGCTGTTCTAATTCATTGTTATTTAATTGTGTTATTTCTTTCACTGGTTTTACTTGTTTTACTGTACATCGTCCTTTGTTTTATTATTGTATGTTTTAATTTGCACTGTAAACAGCAATGGGAGAAATATTTAAGAAGGGTGGTTTCTAACTTGATTGAATAATAATAATAAGAAGAAGAAGAACAACAACAACAATAACAACTGGGAGAGTCAAATCAAGTGCTATACTTGATAATATCTTTTGCAAGTTTGCTTGTGAATTGGATATATTAGCCTTTGGTTTCAATTTCTGAAAAGTACTGCTTTAGAACATGGTTTAAAATAATGATCCTGCTATAATGGACAAGAAACAGAAGAAAAACAAAATAAATGATCCAATAGGTGATAAAAATGGCAGGATTTAAATATTAAGATTTTGAACGTCATCACATTCCGCAACCTTTTAAACTTTGGCTTCTTACCTTTTTAACTTTGGCTTCCTTCAGCTTTTCTAGGGCAAGTTTAATCTTGTCAGCTTTTGCTTGTGCTTCTTGCTCTTCCTGAAAGAAAGAGGAAGAAAGACTATAAATCCCCTTTTAAAGATACCAAGCTTCAACAAGGAGAGCCTTCCCCCATTATCATTTCACAAGCATTTAAATGTTTCCCTTTTGCAACATTTTATTGGAGGCTTTCTGCTGCTCCTGTCTAGGAGGGCTTGCATATCACCCCTTTTAAAATTGCCAAAACCTCTTTCTTCTGTTATTCCTTCTCTTCAACAACAAAAAAGATTTCCCTCCACCATTACAATATCCTATTGGTGTTATTATATTGATTCTTAAACTTTGCTGTACTGAGTGCTACTAGTCTGGTTTATTTATGATCAATTTATTATGGGGACTATGGAATACGACTCTGGAGATCAGGTTCTAATCCCTGCTCTGCCAGGAAAACCCACTGGATGACCTTGGACAAGTCACATAGTCTCAGCCTCAGAAAACCCCGTGATAGTTTAAAGGTTGCCATAAGTCCGAAACAACTTGAAGGCACACAACAACCATGTATTCTTACCTAATGGCTATCATACAGACAACTGACACCTCACTAACTTGTTCTCTCTTTAGAAACTATTCCTTCCCTCTAGAATTCATTATTCATAGAGTAATTCTCTTTGTCTTTCACTTACAGCCTCTAGCACTGCTGAAGAGAGGCTTTAGAAAGTTATGTGGAAAAATCCATTTCCTCTTCAGCAAGCCAACTTACATGGAAACATCAGTCCTTCAGTATTTTCATTTCTTCTCACCATGGCAGGCAACTTGGTGCCCTCCAGAAGTTTTGGACTTCAACTCCCACATGCCCCAGCTAGCAGACCCAATGCTCAAGGAACATTCCAAAACATCTGGAGAACACTAGGTTGCCCATCCCTCAGGCAACACCTGAAAGTGAGAAATGCCACTTGAGATGTCCAGACTATAGTGTAAGAAGGACTATACTACTCCATGCAGGGTGCTATCAATATTATCTTATTTCCCCCCTCCTCTTGTGAACAAAAGAAAACTTCCTAGATAGTTATACTGTGATTTCATCAACAGTTGGGAAGGAGTGGCTCAGAAGAAATTTGATTTCCTTCAATTCATCAGGGAGAAATATATGGCTAGTTTAGATTATTGCTGATATCATACATTGGTTACTTAGTGCTAAATGTATAACTAACATCTCCTGCGCCAATCCCCCAAACCCACCTTAACAGCCAGCAGGCTCATTGGATAAAGGAGGTCTGTTCAGCTGGCAATTGGGGCACAAGAAGGATGACATTTCCAGCCCCCTCCCACCAGCAAGCAAGGGTGTGATAAGGAATTGCAACAGGGGTCCTGCTTTTGATTGTTGCAGCCTTGCTTACTGGCAGGAAGAGGTTGGCAACATCACACTCCTTGCACCCCAATGGCCAACTAAACAGACATTCATTGCGTGGTGCAGCTGCTGGCTATTAAGGTGGGCTTGAGAGGGCATTTACAATAGCACCATCATTGTGACTGTGATGTCCAGCCAGGACTGTTTGAGTCTCCCCTGCATTTTCCTTTGTTTTAGTTCAGGCCTTAGTATGTCTGAACATAGGAATATTTCACTGTATTAGAGTTGTGGGCGGAGCTGAAGAATTCCCTTGCATTTTTCCAGGTTTGGTTTGTTCCTTCCCAGCAAGCTTTGTTCTAGCTAAAAAAAATTTGTTTTGCTCAGTCTTTGCTGTGAGCTTGCAGGAAGCTGTTTTATTGGTGGCAAACAGGCCCAGACAGCTGGGAAGGGCATTTCTTACACGATTTAGCCAAATTAGTTACCAACAACAAATAAGTCAAAAAAATCAGGAGCTGAAAGACCCCACACCAGCTCCATTGAGTGAGGAGATCAAACCAAGATCAAACCCAGAGAGATGACACCCTGAAGATTACTGAAACTCAAACTGTAAAGTACCTTTTATTTCAAGCTTTTTAGAGCTGGGGAGGAGAAAGCCCTTTACTTTTGTTCTCTAAAATAAACTTCCTCCTTTTTTGAACTTTATATTCAGCATCAGAGCCTTTTTGGGTAAAAGAGTTTGATCTCACCAGGGTACTGACATTGCACACCCAAACCTGCCATCACCTTTAGTTGGGTGTGTCTTCAAAGTGACTACATAGTGTTACTGCATACAGAGCAATTATGGATTTGTAGCTAGGATGCCAGCAATACAGAATGTCAGCCTATGTGTCTTTTGCTGGAATAAAAATATCTTCAGAACCATTTTAAAACAAAAGCGTAAAATAATAAATAAAATAAAATTTATTTCTATCTCGCCCCTCTGCAACGCAATCGGGGCAGCTTACAGTATAAAACCTCCATAATTACCTCAATACCCTAACCCACTCATCCTTAAAATAATATTTAACTAAAAAAGATTAAAAACATACAATGATTTAAAAAAACATACAGCAACTAATCACAGCAGCATATAATAATTCAATGGCAGCTCAAAGTGGGGGGAAAAGCAGTCAAATCTTTGGGCCAGGATAGCTGTTCAGAAAGGCCTGCCGGAAAAGATCTGTCTTGACAGCTTTTTTGAAGCTGTCTAGGGTGGTAATAAGATGGATCTCTTAACACAAGTTAAACGCAACTGTAAAATCCATAAACATAAAACAGAGCATAAGGAGAGTGATCCTTTCGTCTGCTCACCTGAGTGAGTGGTTCAGGAGCTAGCGCTGAAGATGAAGGGGGGAGTGGAAGATCAAAAGTTAGTTCTTCAGGGGGAGGTGGCAAATCATCCTCAACATGAGTAACAGGAATATTTGGAAGATATGACTGATACCCATAAGTGCCAGAATTTGCTGGAGGTTGATACACAGCACTTTGCTGGTTGCTGGAGGCATCCTTTTGTACACTGAGTGTGGACTTTTCTACTTCACTTATATCTGCTACAAGATCAGCCATTAAAGCATCCAAATCAGTATCTTCAAGAGCATTTAAGGACTCTGTTATGAAAAAAAAAGGCAAAATACATCAGAGATCTTTCCACTAAGGAACATCAGTGCCATTAGCATGATCAGAAGCTCTTCCCTACACTGTCGTGGGAACTGTTTCTACAGTAGTTTGCAGTAACTGCATTTTAAGCCAAGAAAGTAAAAAAAACAAAAACAAAAAACTTAATACTTTGAACACATTCAGTAATATCGTTGCAGTGAAATTTGCATATGCCTCTTCTCATGAGTATTAACTACCAGATTAAAGTATCAGAAACTTAATTTGCACAGAAAATGAATGATAATAAATGGGTATGAAGTTCCAAAGCAAAAGAGACTTTTGGGAAAGGTACAGAACTACTGTAGCTTTTTTCTAATAATTCAGATCTTTTACATTTAACCTTTCAAGACTAGGTCCAATTAATTTTACACTTTCAAAATTAACACACTATTTTGGGAGGGGGAAAAGCCCATTTAGCACTTTGCTTCTCATCCTTTTCCTCCCCATAAATCACAATTCACCCCCCTGCTTTTTATTTCCCCAGGAGGACAAAAGATTAGAACTTACCATTTAAGTCTTTAAAACCAACTGCAAAATTAAATTCATCATTAGATTCCTTTCTGGATGGAGGCGGGAGAGTTTCCATTCCCAGACTCTGATAAAGAAAAAGAAAAAGAAATGCCATTGTCACTTTTCACTGGCAAAGATTGTGTTAAAAGTTACAGCATCTCCTAAAATGAGAAAGATATATATACACTTCTAGATGCTGTTTCTTTACCAAAAAATATTGAATTGTTTTATGACTATGAGACTATATCCTTTTCTCTAGAATACCTTTCCTCACCTTTAACATCAAACACATTTGCAACTTTGCAAGTTAAAGGAGTCTTGGATTATCTGCCATGAGTGCAAGGTGAACATCAGAAGAGAGAGATGAATGTGAAAGCTTGAAAGGCATATTTGCCTATGGGCCCTTTCATATTACAGGATTATAATACTATGATTCCATTTTAACTGCCCTGGCAACATCCTGTGGAATCCTGGGATTTGTAGTTTATTGAGGCACTAGAAGTCTCTGGCTGAGAATTCTAAATACCCCTCCCTAAAGACTAGGGATCAATTCACACTAAATAATTCTAGTGCCACATTCCATAAACTGCAGTGGCAATATCCCATGGAATCCTGGGATTTGCAGTTTAGGAAGGGGTATATAGAAGCCTTAGCCAGAGCACTCTAGTGCTTCATCAAACTACAAATCCAGGATGCCATAGGATGGAACCATGGCAATTAAAGTGGAATAACAGCACTATAATTGTGTAGTATAAAACGGACCCAGGAGTTGGAAGAGCAGCTATGAAGGAAGGAAGATAAAATTCTCAAGGGTAAAGATATGTGATTAAATAACAAAGTCAGAATAATCCATGTCATAGTGTTTCCAGTTTCTATATATGGTTTTAAAAGCTGAACAGTAAAGGAAGTTGACAGGACAAGAATTAATTTATTTGAAATGTAGTGCTGCAGAACATCATAGACTGCCAAGAGGCAAATAAATTGATCTCAGAGCAAATCAAGCCAGAAACCTCATTAGAAACCAAATTGACCCAAGTGAGGCTATTGTACTTTGGGCATATCATGAGACTGTCAGGAGTTAGAGACTGAACTCCATTATAAAATGGCCGAACAACTGCAGAATCATGCTGAGTCATAATGGCTGACTCCATGAACTACCAAGTCATGCCTAGTCATGCCACTAGAGGGCAATGTCCTGTTTATGTGTGTGTGTGTGTGTGTGTGTGTGTGTGTGTGTGAGAGAGAGAGAGAGAGAGAGAGAGAGAGGGAGGGAGGGAGCGCTAGTCCAAAGCTCACTCTCTTCTTGTGAATGCTGGTGCCTGGTGAAACAGTTTCTCCTTCAATTGTAAATATTTGTACATATATTGCAACTATTTGACTTTGAAGATAAAAGTGCCTCCTGCTTATTTGGACATCAAACACTCTGTGTATGAGTATTCTTGGGAACGGATTGCTACTGAGTCTGCTGATGTAGTTTTTGGCTTCTGCTGAGGACTGAGTGTCCTATCATCACCTGACAGTGGTTATGGGCCCAGCTGACTGATCTTAGATTAAATAAGGTGCACCCAGAAAACTTCCCAGAATTTTTTGTTTTGTTTTGAGTGTTTTTGGCTAGTTGGCTGTGAAACAGTTAAGTTTCAGCCAGGCTCTGTGTTAGAGCTATCTTCAAGCAGCCTTGAAGAGCTGTCAGCTGTTTGTGTTTCATAGCTGGAGATATTTTTTTTATTCAGAGAGCACAATGTCAGATACTAGCCATGTTTGATTTGAGAAATTGGCTGATGGAATTATCCAGCCTGGAGTTTATACATGGAGGCTTTATTAATTAAGGACAATTTGTGGCACATTTTGGAGAATGAAAGTGTGATCCCAGAGGGTTCAGAAGATGAAATAGCAGAGTTCAGGCTAGCAGACCAGAAGGCTAGAGCTGCAATTCTCTTATCTCTCAGCCCCTCCCAGTTGATACATGCGGCTGCAGGGACAGCTTTTCAGCTCTGGATAACAATGAAAATGGTTCATTGGAGGGGATTGTCAGGAATTAGAGACTGAACTCCATTATAAAATGGCCAAACAACTGAAGAATCATGCTGAGTCATAATGGCTGGCTCCATGAACTACCAAGTCATGTCTAGTCAGGCCACTAGACGGCAATGTCCTGTGTGTGTCTGTGTGTGTATATGTGTTTGCGAGCTAGTCCAACGCGCACTCTATTCTTGTGAATGCTGATGCCTGGTGAAGCAGTTTCTCCTTCAATTGTAAATATATATATATATATATTGCAACTTTTTGACTTTGAAGATAAAAGTGCCTCCTGCTTATTTGGACATCAAACACTGTGTGTGAGTATTCTTGGGAACGGGTTGCTACTAAATCTGCTGAGATAGCTTTTGGCTTCTGCTGGGGATTGAGTTTCTATCATCCCCTGACAGAGACAGCATGAATTGTTAGAAAAGATGCAAATCCAAGCACTCCATAGGAAGTTGCCATGGCAGTTAACGTGGAATCATAGTGCTACAATTGTGTAGCATGAAAAGGCCCTAAAAGTCTTGGCCAATCATGGCTTGCATACTGAATGTATATATCATGTCTCCTTTCTCCAGAGGTAGTGTCTCCCCTCCCAGAAACAATGCATGGAGAAATGGGAGCTCATAATAACATAGGAGATGCCTTATTGAACCAAACTACAGGCCTACTATGGAGTCCCACAGTGGCTAACCACATGCCTATGAGAAGCTCACAAGCAGGAAGTGAGGGCAATACATTGTCCCAGTCATGTTCTTCAGCAGCTGGTATTCAGAGGCATGTTGCTTTGGATATTGCATGGAAAATATAACCATCCTAACTAATAGCCATTGATCACATTATCCTATGAATCTGTCTAATCCCCCTTTGAAACCCATTCACATTGGTGGCCATCACTAAATCTTATGGAAGCAAATTCAGAGATTATCTGTGTGTGTGTGTGTGCCTGCAAGTTGCCTGTTGACTTATGGCAACCCCATGAATTTCATAGGGTTTTCTTAGGCAAGGAATACTCAGAGATGGTTGTGCTAGTTCCTTCTTCTAAAACATAGCACCTAGTATTCATTCACGGTCTCCCATCTCAGTATTAACCAGGGCTGATCCTTCTTAGCTTCCAAGATCTGATGGGATCTGGTACCTTAAGAATATTTAGGTCCTATTGACTACATACACTGTGAAGAATTACTTCCTTTTTGTCCTGAATATCACACCATTAAACTTTAATGGTTCTATTACTGCAAAAGAGAAAGAAAAGGAAATCATATTTACTGTAACTTGTACAGAAGCCCCATGAATGCTGATTCTGAGATAGAGTTCAAACACTGCTCCTCCCTCTCCTCCACAAGACTGAAAAAACGGAAGCACTTTGGAGGAAAAACATTTCCACCAAGATCAACATTTGGTCACACAACCTGGAATCTTGGTCCTAAGTACTGACATGAAATGCCTCAGTAACACTGCCACACCAGTGAATACTTTTGCTTTTCACAATGCTGCCCTGGCATGCAATGATATTTAAGGGCCAATCACATACAGTAATCCACATTCTTGTGTTTGTTTCTTGCTTTTACACTGCTGGGAGAGGTTGTCTGGAGTTTCAGGTGCAGTGCCATCAATGTGCAGACGACACCCAACTCTACAGCTCCTTTCCACCCCAATCCAAGGTCCTAAACCAGTGTCTGCTATCAATAATGGACTGGATGAGGGCAAACAAATTGAAACTTAATCCAGACGAGACAGAGGTGTTCCTAGTCAGCTGAAAAGCAGATCAGGGAATAGGGATGCAGACTGTGTTAGATGGGGTTACACTCCCCCTGAAGACACAGGTTTGCATTTTTAGTGTAATCCTGGACTCAGCTTTGAACATGGAGGTCCAGGTTTCTGCAGTGGCCAGAAGCGCTTTTGCACATTTAAAGCTGGTGTGACAACTTCACCCATTCCTTCAAACATTGGATCTGACCATGGTGGTACATGCCTTAGTTATATCCTGTTTGGACTACTGTTGCACACCTACACCTTCTAGGGCTGTCTTTGAAGAGTGTTCAGAGACTTCAGCTGGTCCAAAGAGCTGCAACAAGACTATTAACTGGGACAGGTTATAGAGAGCATACTACGCCCCTGTTAAAACAGATCTACTGGCTGCCAGTTTGTTTCCGGGTACAATTCAAAGTGCTGGTTATGAGCTATAAAGTCCTATATGGCTCAGGTCCAGGTTATCTGGCAGACTGCATCTTCCTGTATGAGCCAGCCCAGGCCCTGTAATCATCAGGAGATGATTTCACCACCATCACAGTTGGTGAAGACGCAAGAGAGGGCCTTCTCAAGGACTGCTAGATTCTGGAACTCCCTTCCCAAGGAGGCCTGAATAGTTCTCCTTCACTTTCTACAGTTTGTTTCCCCCTGTGACAAGTAGCAATCTGAAAGAGAGGAATTTAAATTGGAAAAATGGCAGGGAGGGGAGATTAGTTCCCCCTGCCAGTACCATGGCCCCAGATCTAGACTCCTTTGAAAGAAAGAAAAAAAATAGTATCATGAAATCAACCTCACATCTTGGATTGTGTATTCCTGCAGGGCAGGGGGTTGGACTAGATGGTCCTTATGGTCTCTTCCAACTCTATGATTCTATGATCTCCAGTGCCTTATCTAGTTTGACTGCAGGCTGATGGGAAACACTTATTTACAGGAAGTCCCCACCCTTGCTCTGATGAATCACTCTTCCAAGGCTTGCAAATTAAGGAAACTTCCATTAATTCAATGAGGGGTCTGCTGTTTCTATCAATACTTCTTGCCTATGGAGACTTGCTTGGGACTGGCCGTGCATGTGCATGCTGCTTGCAAAGTGAGCTGAGAAGGGGGAAAAGGCACCAAGGTGACTGAGACACTTTGCAAGCAGCAGGTAAATGGGGGCAGTCCCAAGCAAGCCAATGCAATTCCCTCATGGTCCCATCATGGGTTCTGCTTTTTGACCAATTCCAATCCCTGACAATGCTGCAGTCCCTAATCTGTGTGGATAAGTGGAGGGCTCTATCTATCTATCTATCTATCTAATCTATACCCCATTTCCTCCAAAAAGCACTCAAGGAAGCTAAAAATGATAAAATCAAAGAAAACACAGGCAATTAAAACATAAAGCAATTAAAAATATATCAACAAAAGAAAAAACAGCCACCACCTAGCAAAACGCTCCTTCCACAGCAACCTTAGTTAATTATCAAAAGCCTGCCTAAATGACCAGCAGAAGAGACAACACGGTAGAGACCAGCCTAGTTTCTGTTGACAGCACAGCCTGAAAGAAGCCACTTGAAAGGCATTCTCTCAACACCCTCACTGCATGTGCCTTCATGAGTGATGGAACCAAGAGAAAAGCCTTCCTCAAAGTCATGAAAAGAGCTGAACTAGACACAATGTATGGTACAAGTCTACTTTTGTAGCCTAGTAAACTAATCAGAATAGAATAGTAAGACAGTAGGCTATTTGTTTTGTTTTTTAAAATATCCTGCTGTCTATAACCCTCATAGAATTAAAACATATCATAGGAAGAATTAGGTGGAAGAGGTGGGCCCCCTCCGCCTGCTAAAATGCATAGAAGTTCCTCACCCTTCAAATATACTTCTCATTTACCCCTTCTCTTTCTCAAAATTTTGGACTGTCATATATTTGCCTAGGCTAAAAATAGAAATGTTAGTTGGTAAGAAGAAAATACTACTTCCTCTTGAAGGTTAATACTTAGGGGAATGAGGAAACTGAGACAATCCTATTTTTGAATAGTATAAGGAAATGAAATTAACATAGTCAACAAAGGTATAAGATCAGCTCAAAAGGATTTACTATGCACCATTTCAAACTAATGGCTTTAAGATTATTATAAAGCTGTGCACAAATGATTTTAAATTAAATCGGTCAGCTGGATATCAGTTGCTTGATATTGCTCAATAAAATGCTATTGTAATCAGCATTAGAACATTTGTTGTTGTATGTTGATTCTCCTTTGTCACTGTACAAGTAACCAGAGAATCCAGATTAGGGGTCGACAATTATGCCTCTAGGTCTTCATTAGGCCTGGCCTAATTTCACAAATCCTCTGCAAAATCACCAGTTAAGGGCTTGGCCACACTACAGGAATATAGCAATCTGATACCATTTTATCCACCATAGTTCTATCCAATGGAATCCTGGTATTTGTACTTTGGTGAGGCACCAGAGTTCTTTGATAGAAAAGGCTAAATATCTCACAAAACTACAAATACCAGGATTCCATAGGACAGAACTATGGTGGATAAAGGGGTATCTAATTGTTTTATTTTTGCAACGTGGCCAAGTCCTCAGTCCTTTACAAGAACCACCTGTTTCTTCTCTAGCTACCTTTTAGGTGGGGAGCAAAAGAGAGAAAGAAGACAGACAGAAGTACCAAAAGCCAGAAGCAATAGGTTCACCTATTTTTGGCTCTGCTCTGTTCATGTCCAGCTTCAGCCCAGCTTTCTGCCAGCATGTAGTCCCACATGAATAATCCCAAGGGAACACTTGAAAAACGCTGCCCATCCCAATCTAGATACAGATTCAATGTGATGGTTGAGTGCAATCATATCCTGGATGTGCATGCGAGTGACAGCAATACTGTTGCCACAGATGCTACTACTTTGAAAGCTCTGTGCTGCATCAGAACAGCAACTGCAGGAAGTACAAACACAGACCGGAGGAGATGTATGCATAGCTCCATATGCCCAGTTCCTCCCATCATCCAGCAACTGTCAAGCCCCAAGAGGGTCTCCTGCTGCTGTTGGGGAACGGAGGGAGGTGATTCAACCACAGAGAGGCAACTGCTCTCAGTCCAGTTGGAGGAAGGATGAGGGTGTGCTCACAAATCAAGTGCACCTATCTTTTCCTTCCCCCAGGTGCTCAGGGTGGCCAGATCTACATGGTCTAAATCAGTGGTTCTTAACCTGTGGTCCGGGGACCCCCGGGAGCTGCAATGTCCTCATACGGGGTCCATGAAGGCTTGAAGGCTGCTCAGCCCACCTTCCCCCTGCAGTGGAATGGCCAGATGACAGGTGCCAAGGCACAGATTGGCTGACTGGCTTGGTCTGCACATTGCCATTCAATCTACTCCAGCCACAAACTTGCAGAAAGAAACAGGAGAAAAGTCTTCCCTTCAGTGCCTCTGATGGAAGGTTTCATGGATGGTGTAATTGTATTCTTATTCTTATTATTTATTCGGGTTTTAAATCTTAAGTTATGTCTTGGGGGTCCATGGCAACCAAAGATATTTAAAGGGGGTCCCTGGTAAAGAAAAGGTTAAGAGCCATTAGTCTAAATCATCTCTGCCCACCCTTCCCCTTCCCTCTGGTAAGAAGGAGCAGCAGCCCACAGCTTATAATCTCATTTACAAATTGAATATAAAACAAGAAATGACTGGCAATAATATTCAAAATGGGCGGGGGACTGGTAGAGTTGCTCTCTCCTTATGCATAAGAGATATCACCAGGTTTTGCTTCTGGTGCAAAGGTTTTTTTAACTGTTTGTGTTGCAGTGATTTACTCTAAATGCAGTTACAGTATTTCACAGGCAATGTGAAGGCATCAAATGAGTGTTAATGTTGGTACAGTGAAATTAATTTCTGCAGTTTATTAAAATTAAGAGAAAATGGGGAGCTCCAGAAGAGACAGCAAACAGGATTCTGTATTTTTACTTCAATCAAGAAAACATACTTTACCTGGGTCAGCAAATCCATTTCCCCCAATAAGTTGCTGAACATCTGATCTATATCATCACATGCTTCATCCATCTAAAAAACAAAAATCAGACACAGGTGAGAATATTCCATTTCACTGCTTACAAAGATCACAGCAAACATTTCTGCAACAGGAAAGTGATGCCCTCTTGTCTTTAAAACTTGCGGTCCCTTTCTACTGACTGCATTGGGACCAAGTGAAGTCACATGTAGAGTAGATCCATTGAAATTGATGAGACTTATATTTTGAATAGTTTAAGTGCCAAAGATTGCAGTGAGTCTACCCTAAATATTATTAAATCTAGAATCAAGCCATTGCAATGAACCATTTCATTTTTTAAAAAGTCTTGGGAAATTTCCTCCAAAGTGGTACTTTGATCACCTATCTGTGTCCTTTTCATCTTCTGAAGAAACAGTTTTACACTCTGAGTCAGATTTCAAGTCAATCAAGGTTTAAAGCACTGTAAATTCAAAACTTTTATTTACTCTTTCACAATTTAGTCAATCCCTGGAGATGTTTAATGCATTAGAGAACACCTGCCTTGGGGGGAAAAAAGAATATGCAGAGAACTTCTACTACAAATCTCTACAAAGGACTGAAGCTTTTTAATCATGACTACCAATTTTGACATTGACATTACACAGTGAAAGAAATAAAAGGGACTATCGTGCCAAGAAAAGTCCATGATAGGTTTGCCTTAGGTTCACCATAAGTCAGAAATGACTTGAAGGCATACAACAACAACAACAACAACAACAACAACTTGCATCCTTGGCCTTATCTACATGGGCAATTTACCCCAGCTTGCTCTCATCTGTGAGCCCTGCAGTTTAAACGATGCAGGGCATTTGCCCTGTTCTGCCCTGCACAGTCCTTACGACCCCCCGGGGCAGAAATGGGGCTCAGGTAGGGGCAAGCTAGAGTAGGGTGCTTTATTGTGGTTTAAAATAATATCTACTTTAAACCGTTTTCACCAGGATGGGATGGATTGGACCCCATGTGTCCATGGGAGCATGTCCTGGCAGGAAGGCCCTCACTGCTGCCACTGGTCGCCTTATGCTTCCAGGTCCGGGCAGCAGGCCCGCAGCATATGACCATGGCTTGTCACATGCAGGGGGCTTGTCACATGGTGCAGTCGGGTTTCTCTGGATCTGACAAAGCAAGGAAAATGGTGGTGGTGGCAGCTGCAGTGACAGCCAGTGTTCTGTTTGGACTTCAGTCCATTTCTAGGTAATGGGGGCAAGTCAGGCCAGCTCCACAGCCAGGATACACTGGTGGGGAGCCAGCCTATCTTGGCTGGTATAGATAAGCCCCTTAACAGGATTTACCTGAACACAAATGGAGGTCACAGGATAGAAGGTTAAAGTTCCAGATACTTGAAAAGATATGACTACTGACCTATTGGCCATGAGTCATTAGCATGGCCACAAGGAACTGGTCATTTATTTATTTAGTACATTATGGTGGTATAGTTACTGTTGCCAGGCAGCCCTCCACCCAGGCAACTGACTAGAGTCAAGCCTGTTCAGCTTTAGCAAGGCAGCTTCTCTGATCATACATTCTATTCTGTTAGTTCTTCTAGTATTTTTGGCCGCAGTTAACATCAATGGTGTAGCAATGGGGTGGGGAAAAATGAGGCCATTGCC
This sequence comes from Gambelia wislizenii, assembly GCA_030847615.1. Classification (NCBI taxonomy): domain Eukaryota; kingdom Metazoa; phylum Chordata; class Lepidosauria; order Squamata; family Crotaphytidae; genus Gambelia; species Gambelia wislizenii. Next base: position 133,577,105 of record JAUMIR010000006.1, on the reverse strand, counting down.
CCTCCAAATAAGATTCCCCCCCTGAAATTCTCCTTCAGTCCCCAAATTTCTAAATTGCAGAAACTGTGAAAATCATTCATGCCTAGAACTCTATATATTTGCTCTGTTTCCATTCCTTTGTTGATTCCACATGCCCCCTTTTCTTTGGATGCCTAAGCTGTATTTCTAAATCATCAACTGAAATTTCAAGTAACTACAGTGCTAGAAATTTGGGGACTGGGGAAAAAATCATAGGGGGAGAATTTTTATTGGGGGCCATGGTCTTATCTCCCACCTAGCTACACCCCTGGTAACATCCTCAGAATAACTAACACCTTCATTCACTTAAACTAAAATCAAGCCCTATCTAAAATTCAACAATGACAGATACAATCATGAAAATTATTGCTGGTAGTATAGTGAAAACTGTGAAACATACTGGTGGCATACTAGCAAGTTTGCTGTTTACATTACATTATCTTCAGGTCTACTCTAATATAATATTCCTTCCAGTGCTTTGTGGTGTTTTGAAACAGTCAGCATGATGCCTGGTATCTCTGTAAGCTGGTGCAACAAGACAGCTATCCAAAGAGAAAGCAGCAATTCTCGCAACAACTAAACCAACAAAACTGAGGCTAGGTCCTGAAAACACTCAGTCACAGTCTACTAATACATATTTGTGTACAAGTCAGCTGCCACTGCCCCAACTGGGCTGCCTATCCTAAATGCAATGCTTTGCATTGGTTCATCCATTATGTTTCTACACCTCCTATGAAACGGAAGAGAAATGCAGGGCTCTCCAACATAGCAACAGCAGGAGCTGTACATCAGGCTTGTTAATAGCACAATAAAGACAGGATGGGATTATTTGAAGTGCAAAAGACTGTTTTTATCCTGAAACTGTCTGTAAATTTCTGAACCAAGACATATAAATTAAGAAACACTAGCAAATGCAATGTAGGTGTATGATGTGAGGAATAAGCATCTCACCAGAAATGGTAACAGATGAGCAGAATTGGCTTCCAGGGGGAAAGGGACAAATAATAAAGGTTCTAAATAGTAACTGACACATTACAAAGAAAGTGTATACCAACCACATGATTATGAAGTGGAAGACACAAGTCATAATTCTGGTACATGTTACATGTGAAAATGAATCAGTCCAGGGAAAGATGGAAATAGGATAGCAGAAAAATGGTTAATCTCACTCTAGATTTCCCCCCTCATTCTGTCTAGAGAAAACATAGTTTTCTGCCCAACAACGGATCACTATTCAATGTCATGAGATCAGTCCTAAGAGCATCACTGTATTACTGACTAGCTCAATTCCTACTGGGGCCAGCAGTGTGTGTGCACACATATACACATTCACACACACTCTAAGGAGCCATCTATATGGTGAAAATACTCCTTGTTGAATGTGAGAAGGCTACCTGTCCTAATGGGATTCCATATCATGTTGATGTATTCAGAAGGGGGGCCCAAAAAGGCCAAAAACTTGGCAAGAAAAGACTTTGTGGCTTTTCCCGGAGTTTTTGAAAAACTGCAAGGGGGGGTAAGCATTCCCCCTAGTTAGGACAGCTATTTGATCAGATTGGCTGTCCCATAGTAAAGGTAGCACGCCCCTGATTAGCTGGACAAGTGTGGGGGTGGGCTTGTTGACAGGGCAAGTAACTGCAGCTGCCATTTCCCCTCCCCAGAGATCGGGGATGGGGAAGGGGGGATGGTTGACCCTCTCAACCTCTTCTCCCTTCCTCAGCTGTCAACTTTGCATGCAAGGTTTATGGGGGCTGCTGGGAGGGAAACCACCATTAAGACAAGTTGCAGCTGCTGCAACTTGCTACCACGCCAGGGCAGAATGTTCCCCCCCCCTTTTATAGATGTGGCCTAAGAGTCAACATGGTATAGTGGTATGAATGTTAAAATCCCTACTCTGCTATGGAAACCAGCTTGGTGATCCTTGGCAAGTCATATTCTTTCAGCCTCAAATGACAGCAATAGCAAACCTCCTGTGAACAAATCTTGATGAGAAAACCCCATTATAGGTTTTCCTTCGCATTGCTGTAAGTCAGAAACTCCTTGAAGGCACACAACAACAGCAGCAGTAGCAACAGCATCCTGGCAAAAAAAGAGCCTTCTTTATTTTTTAGAGAGATCTTGTTTTTTCCCCCCAATACCTGCAGGCTTATATGCTGTCAATGCTATGTGGGAAACTGACAGCAAATATTATTTATGAGCTGTTAATATTGATCATTCATCATTCACATTTTTAAAGTGTGGTCAGGTTGGTTTAAAAAAAGAGATTAAAAAATTAGAAAGACCCAGAATAATAAACACATGCTGAAATCCATTTTGGAAGTAAGTGTCTTTAAATTCAATCAAGTTTAAAAATAACACAGAAGTAGAACTTGGCTCTCAGAATAATTCCATGTGGCAAGAAAAATCTCCTACATGATGTAACTGTTTATTCCACATTTTGCCACAGTGAGTTCCAATTATTTTTCTTCCTAGCTCACAGTGTTTTAGCACATTGCTGATCATGAAGAAAAATTAACCAGGCTCTGGATTAATAGATAGCGAAATTGTCCATTCTCTTCTGGAAAGAAATAGCTCCAGTCATGAGTTTATGAGCTGATGCTCATGCAATTGAGAAATGTCTCTAATTCTCCAGCATATCCCACAAGGCTCTGAATGACATGAATTAATGGTAGCAAGGCAGTATGTTACTGACAAACTGAACAGACCAGTGATCTGAGCAGATATGGTAATTGCTAGGGAAAGAAATGAGCAAGAAGCCCCCCTAGGCAAATAGCTTAGTAAGATGCCATTTAAACTGGTTCATATTTATGAGATAAAGATGAGGTTATCTGTTGGGCAGCTCTATTCTAAGAGGCTGGTTTCACTTGAGCAACAAAAACAAATGCATGACTGCAGGCGAAGCACTATCCTCCCCTTGCCAGCTAGGGTTAAGCTGTCTGCTAGAATCACACTGAAACTCCCAAATTACCAGAAAAATGCACAGCACCTTGCTCCCACTGATTGGGAAACAGCTGAGATCCTTTTGCCACCCTCCCTCCCACCCTCCCAGAAAACACCTTAACACCTAAATGGTATGATTTAGTAAATAATCTCAGGCCAGTGCCTTCTGCTTATCAGCACCATGGATGAATTTAAATCCTGGATTCACATAAGAGGATGAGCAAGGTGCCGGCATTTGGGGCTACCCAATTAAATGACTCATTGTGTTAATACAGCATTAACACAGTATAATTGTACATTGTGCCACACGCTAAATCTGCAATATGAACTATCACCTTTAATACACCTAAGTTTGGCATTGACTGGTTTATTTTAGTAGAATTTTCCCAATAAAACATCACTTATTTGCACTGTAGGAGATAGTCCAATCTCCACCTCATATCCCACAACCCTTTCCTCTGTATCAATTGAGAAAAATGAAAGGAGACAAAGCTGCATTTACTAGATGACGATCAAAAACTTTTATTTATTAAAAAGCCCAATAAGTTTTGGCCTTTACACCAATTGGCCTGTTCAAGCACTATTCAACCCTCAGAAATTTCTGGAATTGAAGCATGCACTCTCTAAAAATAAATCTATACAAGTAGACCATTGATTGTTGCATACTGAAACTCCAGAAATTTCTGAGGACTGAATAGCCCCTGAAGAAGGCCAATTGGTGTTAAGGCTGAATCACACTGGGCTTTTTAAGAAATAAAAGTTTTTGACCATCATATAGCACATGGAGCTTTGGGCTTGTCTATGCAAAGCAATAAAATGTGGTTTGGGCACAGTAATGCAAATTTGCAGCAGCTTCTATTTGTCTTAACTGTTTTTTTTTAAAGATCACAGGCATGCAAAGCTATCCGCTTTCACTGCTCCAATGGGCATGCCTGTGAATCAAGATGGCGGGCGCAAGAGTATTACTCACATTGTTATTTACCTTGAGTTCCCATTGCCAAACAGTTTTTTTAAAAAAGGAACCCAAGGTATGATCTTCCACTTTAACAAAGAAGCAAACAAACAAACAAACAAACAGGCTATTTTCTCACTGTAGCGGATCAGTTTCTCATCAAAGAGAATCAGTTGTCCCAACGAGCAGGAATGCACATTGCCCGCAGAGCTTTTTAAAAAAAAAAAAAAAATACGGGAAAAGCTGCAAAGGCTTTCCCTGCAGCTTTTGGCAGTTTTTGCCCCCCCCCTCTGAATATGGTGGATTGATGCAGGATCTCATTAAGACAAATCATATTCTTGAATTCTATGAGGAGTATTTTTGCCATATAGACAACCTTTGGTCTCTTTTCATTCTACTAGTGTAATTACGTGCTTTCCAGTTCTTTGTTTTCTTCAATTGAGAAAAACAAACAATCATACAGTCATTATATATCACAGTACAGTATAACATGAACAACCAGACTGCTTCTTATGCTGAACATACAGTAAACATTTTAAAATTCTTTCATAATCAAGAACATGACATTCACTCCAATAACACATTATTGGGAGAAAGTCATCATGCTTCAAAATGAGAACAGTGTAGGAAACAGAAGAGCATATTTAGCTTAACTGTTAATCCAAATACCATTCATAGTCAACATGATTTCTGAATACTTAAGTACTGAAAGTGCTGTTTTATACATCTAAAAGGAGGCTGGGGAAAAAATCTTTCCTGTATTACGTACCTGTACTTTGTTACTTTAGGTATAGGATATATGCCTGGAACTCAGAAATTTACTTCTAGAATGCTAACTAATAATTTAGTGGGTGGTAAGATCCAGCATGGCGTAGTGGTTTGAGTGTTGGACTATGACTCTAAAGACCAGCGTTTGAATTCCCACTTGGCCATGAAACCCCACTGGGTGACACTGGGCAAGTCACACAGTCTCAGCCTCAGAAAACCCTGTGATGAGGTACCATAAATTGGCTTGAAGGCATACAACAACAACAAAGTGAAAGATTTAAGAGAAAATGTTCTTTGTTTTGTTTTAGCATCCACTGCATTCATTCTCAAATAAACAGACATTCCAAATCTTATCACCAAACAGATGGGCTATCAACAACTGTAATTTCTAGCATCTAAAACTGATTAGTGTGAAATCAAATAAAAATCTGCCCTTCAGGCAGGATGGATTTATAGGTATTCAAAGATTATTATTTCTGCTAAACTGCAACATGAGCTCAAATGTGTATTTGTAATAGGAGAATTTGTTAAAGTGGCAATTTGCCTGCTTTTCTTGATGTTGTTTATTAATGGCATGTAAAAACAATTTGAAAATGAACATGGTATTGTTTTACAAGGCTATATTCCACAGAAAGAATTAAGACAAATGTACAGCGCTGGAACTGGAAAGTAGCAGGATGAAAATACGGTACACAGTTTCCTTGCACTGTGCAGTAGTAAGATGGAAATACAGTTGTCAGCTTGGTAGAAGACAAGATGGCAGATCAGCAGCAATTTGAAATTGTACCACATGGCAGGACATGCACATTGCACATGGGAACAGAAGGTATCTTTTTCCTCAGCACCCATGCAATGAGGGTGGAGAGATATTGCCACGCAGTTCACCCCAGAGTCCAAAGTAGCCATCAAAAACCAGCATGAATTCAAGGTCCTGATTAGTTAGACTGTGGGAGATCTCAAGAAGAGTAAAAGTAAAGTACTCTTACTACCAAGCATAAGCACTGGTTGAATGAGCCCTTAGTACTGCTGCCTGATGTTATAGGCATTGACTCCATTAGTGTTAATGAAAATCTGTTTCACAACACGTAGATACACAAACGGCACAATCTCACTGGTCAATTACACATTCACTGACTGACTCATATACCCACCTTGTACAGTATTCTAGATGCTACCCTGAACATACCCCATCTTGTCTCATTTGGAAAGTAAGTAGAGATGGGCCTTGGTTAGTACTCAAATGTAAGAGCACTAAGTAATACCAGAGATCTCCAGGGAAGGCATGGAAAGAACCCTGCCTGAAACCTGGACAGATGCTTGCAGTCAGGGTTGACAGTATAGGGTTGGATGGACCTATGATCTGCATCAGTGTAAGGCAGCTTCCTATGTTTTATGGTGGTGTCTGTGTATGTACCATGTTAAGAGTGCTGTGGAGAATGGGAGTCCGTCTATACAATTTAAAAAAATCTATTTTGGGGGTAAAAAATACTAATAGGCAGTTGTCGTATGCATACGATCCACCTACACGATTCCCCCCCCCCAAACTCTGTATGAGCCCCCTTCCCAGCTGGCTGGAGTGAGCAAGCCAAGCGTTGGTTTTAAATCTCCTGCCATTTTTTTTTTTAATTTAAAAAAGTGCCTGCTTTGTGGACATTCAGTTTTCCCTATTTACAATGTAAAATAAAAATAATATATAAAATTCACAGACTTACCAGACTCTCGCTTAGCCAGGAATCCAACATGTCAGCCGCTTCCAATTCCCCTCCTTGCTAGTCCCGCCCCCCTCTACTCAGCCAGCCAATCAGATTACACTGCCTGTTCATATGTGTGTAAATGGGGCATGCAGACCATCAGCCATTCAAATGGCTGTACGGATTTTATGTCGAGATCTGCTACTCCTTCTGAACGCCGAATCCATGTAGTTTACAGGAAATTCGCTAGCCCCCCCTTCTGAATGACACGTATGAATCTGAACAGCCATGTGTACGGAAGAGCGATCTTCCGAATGGTGTACGTATATTTTTTACCATGTAGACGGGCCCTGGGTTGGAATATGCCACATGTAACTTCTTTCATCCCTCCAACATTTCACAGATGAAAACTAGGACAATGTGGCCAAGCAACATCAAAGTGTGGTCAAGATGGCAAAAATTATTAACGAGGAAGAACTGATAAGCTAGGAGAGGCCACAGAAGTTTGCATTTTCCTGAGCCTGCTGGGAAGGTGAAATTCCACCTCCTTCTAACCTCTCCTCCCTGCTGAGTTAACTGAGTACCAACTACTTTTGCACTCTGCTCAATTTGCAGCAACTGAAGCGAGCTGAGGCCAAAGGGGGAAAGTAGGAGGAAGGGGTGGTCTATACAAGCAAAAAAAAATTCTGCTTCATATCACATTTTCTTGGTCCACAATGATTCCGCACACATCTTGTTAATTCCACACACATCTTGTTGAAGCAAACTGAGAGTGGCATTGCCAGCCACACTCTTCCCCAAGGTGAGCTTACTTCAGTGTAAAAGGGCAGTCCTGCTATGATCATGTGTCCTATACTTTGCATTATTTTTGGCCATGTAGCCATGGCCATTCTGGGTTTTTTTTCTCCCTTCTTTTTTATGCATGCAAATACACTAATATACAAACAGGCAGAGGTGCACTAATGATAGACAAGCATCCATACAAACACACCTTCAAAAAATAATAGTGACTGCATGCTTGCAAAATGTAAATACAAACAGAGGAAGTAGCCATACCTGGTAGGAATGATCACATGACACCCCACCCCACCCCCGGCTCCACACTGAAGCCAACTCAGAGGACCAGCCACACATACGATAATCTGGATTTTCCAGGAAAGTGTAGGGTAAAAGGCAAGTTTTTAAAAACCGGATTAAAGCCTGCGGGCATAAAAAAGAACTACATTCCAAGCAAATCATCAAGAATATTGTGTGTCATGATCGCAGCGACTGCAAAATCAGTACATTTTTTTTCAGCAGTGTAGACAAGTCCAAGGAGAGAAAAATGGGGCATTTTAAAAGCAGCTGAAAAAGTGGAACACTGCCTCTGAGGGAAGGTTTCATGGATAGTGTAACTGTATCATCATCATCATCATCATCACCATCATCATCAGGTATTATTGTTGTTGTTGTTATTGTTTTGTTGTTTTAAATCTTGAGTTAAGTCTTGGGGGGTCTACAACAACAAAAGATATTTAAAGGGGGGCCCTGATAAAGAAAAGGTTAACAGCCACAGGAGTAGAGAATTCTAAACATAGAGCTGATAAGAAGGAGGCTTTTTCCTTCCTACTGAAGAAGATTATTACCAAGATGTATTCAGGGCTACTGATGGAACTGGAAAAATATTTCAAAATCTGAGTAAAGCTTAATGTGCACTACTAGAAACTGCAGTTTCACAAGCCATAGCTAAAATTCGGACGCATAACAAACTTCAAAATGAGAGAAACAAAATCCATATGCATTATTTCATTAGTGTGTCAGGCAGTACAGAAATGTTTAGAAAGAGGAAATAGAATCAACAAACTATATCTCAGGGTTCCTGAATGTTAGTGACTAGAGGTTGAAAACTTTGTGCAATGTTTAACAGGAAAAGCTAAAATTACTTTAAACCAAGAGGCTGAGAAAAGTCTGAAAACAAAAGGAGTGCAATACTTGTCAAATTACGATGAACAACAACTCCTTCATCCCCAAGTTGCCTCAAATTGTTTCACATTTCTGCTGCCTCCTATGGTCTCCTGCTGAACTGAAGAGGTGAGGAAGGACTATAGGCATATCTCAATTTTTAAAGCCTCAGATAAAGAAGCTCAATTTTACTGTCTTTTTTCCCCACGCAGCCCACCCTTTCCTGCCTTGTGCTCTGTCTAGCTGTATGTTTTTTAATAGCAACACAGCACTGGAAAGATGGAGGCACATAGGTGCATTGGGTTGCAGCAGCATCTCTGCAGTAAACAGTGCAATAAAGCTTGAGCTTGGAAAGAATGGGATTCTACTCTAGCTGATCATTATTGTAGTTGTGTGTAACTGCATACAACAGGCAAGATAAATGGCAACTGCCTCCAAAATCCCTTCCTCGTCATGGGTGAACAGCAAAACAGAAATAAAATGGGAAAGCAGATTCTTAAACCAAATTAGGAAAAATTACATCATTTTTAAAAATTGCTGTTTTGTATTCATAGGACAAAAAGAAATGTACTCTTAGGGGAGAAGAACAGCTATATGGAAAGTACGATTCACTTTTTAATGTAGTCAGAAATGATATACTGAAAACTGAATGCACAAAAACAGTGTGGTAGCCATTTGCATTCTAATGTATATTTGCTAAATGCTGTAATCTTACAATCACTATTTGGGGTCAGACTAGATAGCCCATGAGACTCTGGGACTCTGCAAAGTCTTTTTCCTTTAACTCTCAGGCCTAGTCAATGTTCCTTACTAATCAACTCTATGTTCCATAAACATATGACATGCTGATGTAAACTATTCTTTCTCTAATAACACTCGAACTGTACCCAAGTGTTCCTAAGCTATCTTGCCTTGTACTTTCTGAACTATCAACAATTGTCGCAGAGAAATTGCTGACACCAAAAAGAAGGAGGAGGGAATTGTTTTTGCGTACTGTCATTATACTGTATAAAGGTATTCTGTAGTCATGGCTTGGGGCTCTGACTCTTTGGAAGATATTCCAGTCAGGCCCACCGGTGTAATAAAACTCACTTTCCAATCCGTGGGTCTGCTGTTCCATGATTTCTGCAACAACAGTAATAGGATTATGCATCCATTGTCCTCATTTCAGCCCTCCATAAATTTGTAGACCACAGCAGTACTCCCTATTTAAAGAGCAAATGCTGATTCTAGGACATTTCACACAATTGTAACGTACTCCAACTTTGATTTACCTCTTGCTTCTGCTCTTAAATCCAAGTTGATGAATAATAAACAGTTACCTCCTCGGGACACAGAACTATCTATTCAAAGAAATCTTCTACCCACCATTTCCAGAGTTTGCTCATCGTTTGCGAACTAATGATACAACATTCCTATTCCAAGAAGTTTATCTTCTCTTCTAATGCAAAGGTTCACATAACGGTGGTTTAACCATTAAAAAATTATGGCTTTTCCTCCAATTGCTAAATAGGATCCTCCTACACCCCCACATGAAGCTTTCTGGATCAAAGGTTAGTTAACTGTTCTCATCAGTTCTCCAGGAGGGAGCCTCCTTCCTAAACCTTCCAAACAACAGTTTCCCTCCACTGTGACCTGATAATGCATCTATCTTGAAATGCAGGCTTTGTGGGGTGGGGAGAGGGGGGTGGGGAGAGAGGCAGAATGCAGTGATGGGGCCCTCTTATGAAAGCATTGTGTGTGGGGGAGAAGAGAAATAAATTACACTGGTATATTCCTCAGCATGAAAAACTGTAGGCCAGAGACACAGAATTATGGTGGCTGAAGATTTCCCTCTCTTTCTCTCTCTGGCTTTTCTTCGCAAACGAAGATTCAGAAAGGACTCATCCCGCGCTTTCTGCAAGCGCACTGATGACTTCTACGGTGAACTCGCCATGGGTCAGCGTAAGAGGGGCGCTCCAAAAAAGCGATACAAGGCTGAAGATTAGTTTCATTATAAAACAGAACTACTTGTATCTATTATACAAGCAGTTTCAACTCACACAATATAATGGACATTGAGTCCATTTAACACTATTGTTTTTGTCATCTTTTTTCCTTTGGCATGCATGCATTTGGCTAAAATAACGCACTATGCAAACAAGAAGAACATGCTAGATACCTTGCAGAGACTTCCACAACCCTAGCACATTTTAAAGCTGCCACAGTAAAGGAAACCAGAGTACAACACATGTTTTGTATGCACAATGTCCCAAGTTAAAACACTGACCTCTCAAGTTAAAAAGGATCAGGTAAACAGATTATGGGAAAACCTCTGCCTAAGATCCTGGAGAACTACTTTGGACCACACTGGGATAGATGGAGCAACAATGTGTGACTAAGTATAGATGGAGCCATGGTGTAACTCAGTGTATGGCAGTTTACATAACATACTGGTATTTTTCCTTATAAGAGCATACCCACAGACAGTGTCAGCAGGTAAAAACATATCTAAATACTGTATGTCTAAATGCAAAACCCTTCTGCTACATTTCATCCATTAGAGAGGAGATTGGAGGCCAAGGGTAAACTATCTGAATACTCGTTTTTTTTTTTAATCTATAGTTTATAATTATAATCTATAATAAATCCTGCATGTTCTTTTAGGACAAATTGCCCCTGCTCTCAAATGCTGCCAGATGAGTTTTGTGTCCTCTCAATTATATATGGAGCTATAGAAGAAATGACCTGAAGAGATGTACAGCATATTATATCATCATTCCCAAATCCAATTTATGTTGTATTAATTTGCTTGTTTTACTGTTCATCTCACTGCTATTTCCTTACACTTGGCACTTTTGATGAACCAACTGCTTGTTCTGTTATTTGTTAATATCAAACTGTACTAAAAGATTCTATCATATCTGACTCTCTCTTATATTTCAACAATCTATAAATTATATCAGTTGACAACTGTATATTTTGTAACATATTTAAATTTTATGATGCTAATATAGCATAAATGAATTGTTTATTTGGATTGCTCTGTGATGTTCTGAAATGAACCAGTACTAATTTGTTCATTGCAATGATGCTTGATATGTACCCTCATTTTTGTACCGCTATTCTTTTGTGCTGTGGGGCCACTTATGAAGTATGGGAAAGTGACATATATGTGAAAAGAATGATTTTTAAGGATCATTTTGGGACCAATACAGTTAGGCACCAAGAAGTGAAACATTGTAGTCTGCTATATTCTACTGACATATTATTCATTTTCTAGCAGGCTGTCAAACTGTGGCATCACTAAAGCTAGTGTCACCCCTCCCCTCGATGGTGTCACCTGTTACGGTTCGGCCTCTCCACACACCCCAGTGCCATCACTGTTGTCAAATAACCCAGAAGGCTGTTCTACTCTGTTAATGAGCAACCATTCTGGAATAACTATTTCATTGTAATCAGACATTGCTTTTGCCCAAGTCTTTTAATATACCATCACTCTGCCTCATTCACAGAGTATTATGGGGCAGGGTGTTCCCAGATAACGTCATCCTCCATGTATAACTGTCCCATGTTTTCCCAATGGTTCTTCCTATTTGTGGCAGGAAAAAAAAGATAAAGAAGGAAAGACTAAATAATTACACATCTCTTGATGGTTAGTGTTTAGAATTACCCCAGAATTCTAAAAATGGAAAAAAAAAATACATATAGATGCCTAGTTGCTCATATTATGTTACATTTTTCCATAGACCAATTATGAGCAATGGTGATTTATTCAATGGTCACTTACTAGGTGAATGGTGAATAGGCAAGATTGTTAAAGTTCTGAAAAATCACCTTGAACCAAAAAGAAAAAGGTCAAGAAAAATAACTAATACTAAGAATGAATTGGCTAAGCAATATGAAGATTCTCTGAGATGTTCATTGGTTGTCACTGGAAGAACACGAACTATGCTGCTTGTTTAGATTATGGAAACAAGAATTTTATTTATTTATATCCCATCTTTCTCCCAGTATGGGACTCAAATTAGCCTCAAGCATAAATTAAAATAATATACTGCTAAAAGTTTAAAAGAATTAAACAATCATATTAAAAACAGCAATGAACTAAAAACATTTAAGAAAAGATAAATAGATCAGCACCCCACATTTAAAAAGCCTTCCATAAGAATGGCCAAAAGCCTATCTACATAAAAAAATATTATCTGCATGCTGGCAGAAGAAAGGCAGAGAGGAGCCCAACCTAGTTGACCAAAGGAGGGTGTTTCACAGTCTGAAAGTAGCCACTGAGAAGCCCTTCTCTTATGTCTTCCTTGGACATGCTTTTGATGATGGTGAGAACTTTCTCCCAAGGACTTAAAAACCTGAATACAGTTACTTTGCCTGAAACTGGTAAGACAGAGGCAAACTCTCAGTACAAACAACGTGTCTTCTTTCATTTTTCTAGTAACTTCAGGCTTGTCTACATGGGCTAAAACCCAGTCTTGCCCCCATCTCAGTCCTGCAGTCCATATGATGCAGGGCATTTGTCCCGTTCTGCCCCTGGGCAGTCCCCACCACTCCTGGGGCAGATACAGGGCTGAGATGGGGGAAGGTAGTGGTGGCACCTGCATTGGGCCAGTGTTCTTGTTTGTACTCTGGCCCATTTTGCTGAGGTAATGGGGAAAGGATATACCAGCAGGGAGACAATTTGTCCTGGCTCCTGTAGATGAGCCCTTCTTCTTTTTTTCCACTAGTTTTTATTAATGGGGGGAAATGCTATTTGGGTGAGATTAAAAAGAAAGACAGTGACAAGAGCTAACTATTGTAGACCAAAATATTCTCATTACAGTTGGCCCTCCACATATGCAGGTTTAACTTCTGCGGATTTGATTATTGGCAGATTATTTGCTGATGCCTCTGCTGATGCCCTATGACATTTTTAATAGGGACTGCAAGCCTCACGAGACAAGACTGTGAGTGCACGGTAAGGCTTCTAAATTCCTAGTAAAAATGATGTAGGGCAGCAGGGGAGGCGGTCACCTGCTTCTGCCTTGCAAAGGAACCCCACTGCCTCAAAGGCAGTCAAAGTGGGTTGAATCTGTTGATCATACTTTTTTGCATGTTAAATATGGTTTGGGTAGCCTAGAGATATTTGCATTTCCCCCATTTTCACAGGGATCCTCCACCCCTAATCTGCGTTAATGTGGTGGGCCAACTGTAATATATTAATGGCCTTCTCAAATGAATGCCCATCCCCAACAATCCATATGAACCTAGGCTTTCATAATGCTGTATAACATGCAAATTGAAAGATCTAAAATATTCTGTGGTTTGCCCTCCAGACCAGAGCAAACTATTCAAGCTGCACTACCGTATTTTCTAAAATGCATGCATATTATTCTAGTTGATTTCTAATGACATATGGTTCATGAATTGAATTTAGCTCTTTACCTTTTCAATATTTGTTTCATCAGAACACTGTGGAATAGAATAGCCGCCTATAAATTCCATATACTCATACATACTAATCCTCACACAAAATATCCAAGAAATATAGTAGCCATCCCACCAAGTAACTTATCTTCAAGGTATATAAGGTTACCACCCTTGTTTATGATCAGCGGCTCAGTGCTTTTGGAACAGCTACACGGTGAGCTAAAAGTAATAGGTGCTGTGATCTTCAGCAAGACACTTCTATGCCAAGAAAAATAAGTAACTTGTCTGTTTCTGAAGTTATAAAAGGTGTAGAGACTATACTCAGAGAACAGGGATTGAGAATGTAGTCCATATATCCTTGGACTACAACTCCCAATAAGGAGCAGCCCTTACTATGGTCTATGCTAACTAGGCAATCCTACAATATAAGGGGGAGCAGTCACATGATGTTCACCCCGGTATAGAAAAACAGCAAGTGAACTCTTTTTTTTAATATATAAAAAGTATAACCTTAGAGTTCTTGCAGATTTACCATTAGGTCCCTTGGGAGATGGATTTTGCACTATGGATGTGACACTTTGTTACATAAGAAAAAAATGAGATCTTAAATAACAATGGAAAGCATAAGAAAAAGATGAAACCAAAATATGCATAATTTCTAGGAAATATCAAAATAGTCACCTAAAAAAAGCAATAAAAGTTATTCATCTGCCTATCCTGAAATTTGCTGCCTTCAAATATGTTTTCAGTTTCAAAATGTGTTAGGACCTCACTTGAGGAAACTACCTTGCAACTGTTCAAATACCACCAAAAATGTATTTACTAGAATGCTAATATCTTTAATTTGTCAGGACCATTGATATAAATGAGAGAAACTTAAACATTGACAATTGATCCAATAGTATTAACATGAGAAGGCTTTTTCTTTTTTGAAAGAAAAATATTAATATGGGATTGTAAACAAAACAACTCCATGTGATACCCATTCCAAGCCAAGGATTTCAGTTCAAACGCACTGCTAAAGAACCATGGATAGGGTTTTCCCAGTTTGTTTAGCCATTTCCACTGGGATGAGAAACTTGACAGAAATTATCATCAGGCAGCTTGCACTAGATAATTTTATTTATACTCCACCTTTTCCCTAATATTGGGAGTCAAAGTAGCTTAGAAATTAAAATGATTATAATATAGTTTAAAACATAAAAAAACCAACATTAAAATAAAACTGAACTATTAACAAAATCTAAAAATGATAAAAATTGTTTTAATAATACATTTTAAAACAATACAGCACCTTCTTACAACCACTTTCCTTAAAATCCTTCAGTTCTAAAAGCTTTTGTCAGCTAATGAAAGGACAATGAGGAGGGTGCCATTCTTGCCTTCCTAGGGAGGGAACTTCAAAGCCTAGGGGCAGCCACTGAAAAGGCCCTATCGCAAGTTCCCACTAACTATATCTGAAAGGTGGTGGGAAGTGCCTCTCTTGAGGATCTCAGGGTCTGGGCAAACTCATATAGGGAGATATGATATGTCAGATAGCCTGGACCTAAACCATATAAGCCCAGGCATTCAAAAAGGCCAGAAGCGGTGCCGAGGTAGACAGAATAAAGCTCTCACCTTTCACCACTCTACTCAGAGAAGGGGATGGTTTCTTTTTTTATAAGATTTGATATTGTACCTCAACTTTTATTTTAAAAAATGAAAGCATCCCTTTCTCTGAGTGGTGATAGGCCTTTTTGAACGCCAGGGTGGGAAAATGGCGGAGGCAGGTCCCTTGAGATGGTGCTGGCACTTTAGCCTCTCCACGTAATGGATCTGAGAAGCTCCATGCTGAATCCCAAAGTTTTACCGTCAACTTATCCATGGGTCATATTAAAATCCTCAATTTTGGCCCCCAAACCCAAAACTCATGAGGTAGACTTATACACAAGTACATATGGTACTCTTTAAAGGGAGCCTCATGCAGAGTGCTTTACAGTAATCCAAATGGTAATTATGTAGTATGGTGAAGTTTAGGGAGTCTCCCCCACCCCCATAAAGGTTGCATCACAGCCTCTTTTAGTCAGGATAGAATCCTGCCTTGCTGCAGCAACAACCACTACTGTCTTTACCCACTTGGTCAGTCCCCTTCTGGCTGCTTTAATAAGTACTGTTCTAAAGTGGCTGCAGTCCATTCTGGATCTGCACTGGTAACCTCCCGTCTGGATTTCTGTAATGCACTCTACATGGGGCTACCCTTGTGCTTGACTCAGAAACTTCAACTAGTTCAGAACATGGCAGCCAGGTTGATTTCTGGTGTTTCCAGAAGAGAGCATATAACACCTGTGCTAAAAGCTCTCCACTGGCTGCCTATTAGTTTCCAGGCACAGTACAAGGTGTTGGTTATAACCTTTAAAGCCCTACATGGCTTGGGTCCAACTTATCTCCGGGACCGCCTCCTTCCGTACGACCCTCCCCGCGCACTTCGGTCCTCTGGGAGGAATCTGTTACAGCCTATGAAAACAAGGCTGTCGGTGACGTCCCAGAGGGCCTTCTCTGCTGCTGCTCCCAGATTATGGAATGGCCTGCCGGACGAGATCCGTCTTATTACCTACCACCTTAGACAGCTTTAAAAAAGCTGTCAAGATGGGTCTTTTCCGGCAGGCCTTTCCTGAATAACTATCCCGGCCCAAGACTTGGCTGTCCTTCTGAGCTGCAATTAGATTTTTTAACTATTGTATGTTTTAATTTTTTTTCTGTCTAATTTATATATTTTAATTACTGTTATGTTTTAATCTTTTATAATTTAATATTATTTTAAGGGGTGGGTGGGCTAGGGTACTGTGTCTATGGAGTTTTATATTGTAAGCCGCCCCGATTGTGTTGCAGAGGGGCGGGATAGAAATAAAATTTTATGATGATGATGATGATGATTAAACGTGGTGTTCTCTCCCAGCTAATCTGCAAATACTGTATGTAACTGGGGATTCTGTAATATATTTACTCAGTTGTGCTAAAGCCAAAATGTTCGTTTATGATTTTTCATGTGTAATTCAATATAGTTTGTACTTCAAATAAGATGCATGTGAAAATACTGCCTTTGGAGACCTTGTAGAAAAAGTACTAAGACACCAGTAGTCCAGGTACTAGATTCTACAAAATGTGTGGTTCACTTGAATATGATGCTTCAGATGTAAACATTTGTCTTACATTGGCCTCATTTAGAAACAACACGAGGTTAGGGAGCTTCCTTCCTGACACAAGCTTTTCACAGCCTCTGACCCTGGGTTGCCATGTACTGTAGCTTTGTGAACATACACATAACATGCATACACTTTGTATCCTCTCCACAAAAGCACACAGACATGTTATTTTGCTGTATGCCTGTATTTATAAAAACAAAGGCATTGTCAAGTCCCTGTCATATATACTACTCTACAAGACTTCAATGAAGACATTGAAATAGTCAAAGATTTTCTGTACCTTAGCAGAGTCATTAATCAAAATAGATACTACAGTCAAGAAATCAGAAGACTAAAAGTTGGAAGGGTAGCTATGAAGAAAAGCATGTGTGAAAATATATCACTGAATATCAAGTTCAGGGTCATTCATGCCATCGTATTTATGATTTCTATGAATGGTTGTGAAAGCTAGGCTGAAAAGAAAGCTGACAGAATCAGCTCATTTGAAATGTCATGTTGGAGGAAAGTTTTATGGATACCAAAGACTGCCAAAATGACCAGTAAATGGGCCCGAAAACAAATCCCTATAAGTCAAAGCTGACTTGACAGCAGTTAGCAACAAAAAACATTCAGCTTTGTGGTCCATGAATTCAGAAAGCCTCCCTATAGGTCTGTGGTACGTAGAGCACATACTTTGTGTGCAACAAGGTTGGAAATTCAATCTTTGGTAAGCCCAATTCTTTTCTTCTCTTCTCTTTTTTAAAGGAAAGGATCAAACAGTAGATGAAATGAAAGACCTTCATCTAAGACCCTTGAGAGCTGCTGCTGCCAGTCAGAGTAAACAATGCTGGCTAGGAAGAAAAGCAATCTGACCTGGACTTATACAGGAGCTTCCTATATTTCAGTGTCCTTCTGGCACTGATTCAGGACTTTTAAAATGCTGACATGCCCCCTTCGTTGTTGTGTGCCTTTACGTCATTTCAGACTTATGGCAACCCTAAGGCAATTCTATCACGGGGTTTTCTTGATATGATTTGTTCAGAGGAGGTTTGCCGTTGTCTTCCTCTGATGCTGAGAGAGTATGACTTGCCCAAGGTCACCAGTGGGTTTCCATTGCCAAGTGGGGATGTGAACCCTGCTCTCCTGGAGTCCTAGTTCAACACTCAAACCATTACAACACACTGACTCTCTAACAATACCCCTTAGCGAATTCTAAAATCCCTACTGGAGCAATTGCTTTACTGGGCCAATTCAAATATCATATAAAACTGTACAAGTTATCAGGCAAAACAGTGAAAAGTTGTAAAGAACGTGAAAGCTAGCAGTTTTGTGACATCTCAGGGCTTGTCTATACAAGGTGGGGGGGAATTGCTCCACAGTAATGACAAATTGCAGCAGCTGCGATTTGTCTTAACAGTGTTTTGGCCCCCAAAAGCTTTGCATGTCTGCTGGTAAAGATGGTGGCTGTGAGTGATTTACCTGAGTTTTTAATTTGCCGCCACCAAACTTTTTTTAAAAACTATTTTCCATTGTGCACTTCAGCGATATTTTGCCTATTGAAAAAAAAAACACACCCCATTTTCTCACCTTAATGCTTATTTGCTAAGGCAAAAATCCAACATGATGGTGCGAGTGCTTGCCTGGTTAGCAAGGTCTGCCCCCCATCATTTGGCCAATCAGCTTTGTGCTTCTTCTCTTATGGGAAAGGGATTCATATTGAATTGCTTGTCCCAAGGAGGGGGAATGTACATTCCCCATGCAATATTTTAAAAACTTTATGGAAAACCCACGAAATCTCCTAGCATGCAGTATATGGCAGGGTTTGCCCCCTTCTTCTGTATACAGCGAATCGCTGCAGGTTGCCATTAAGACAACACATGTTCACCTCGAATTCTATAAGGATTACTTTCATCATTAAGACAACCCCTGAGTTGATCTAATAAGGCCTAACATGAATTTCAACTTTTGCTTTTCAATTGCCCTAATATATATTTCAATTTTTTCCTTTGGGATACCATTCCTTTTCACATGACCTTTAGCTGAATACTTTTCTATACCTTCATGATGTACATTTCCAAAAGAAAAGGAAAGCATGATTCACTCCCTGTTCTGCAAAAGGGCTCATAATCACAGGGCACTTTGCTAAAGAAAGACATGTGAAAAGTCATACACTGGCTTGCTGATGGGGTACGTGGTGTAGTGTGCAGGGATAAGGGATATCACTGAAATAACTGGGTTTTTTAAAAATTCAAATAAATATTGTGCTGCATAATAAAGACAACCTCTTTCATACTCTTAAGTGAAGAGGTTGTCCATTTTTATTCTTCTTTATAATGAGGGAAAGGACAGTATTCTTTTTATATACCTTTTTCTAATTCTATTAGTGTTGAAACCAAACTGTGGTTCTTCTGTTTTGCAAGAGGATTTCTGCTACAGCTCACACTAGCTTTTGCAAACTTCTGTGGCAGGAAGTTCTGCAGAGCTGACAAAACCACTGGTGGAGAAGTGAGCACACAAAATCTTTTCAGAGCAACATAGGAAGAGGATCATGAGAAGGAAACTCAGCTGCTACCCTCCTCCTTCCATATGTACACACCTATACAGCTTTCTTAAGCAAGGTTTAATTTACAAAATGAGAATTTCTCAGATACAGCTGATCTAGAAGCTACATTCAGTTGAAAGGGGGAGGGGAAAGATGAAAAGCTGGAAGGGAAAGGCACTAGGCACATTTTCTGAAACTTCTTCATTCAAAAAGTTTTAGCCCTTGACTTTCTGTCACCCATGGCCCCCACAAGGGGGGGTGACAGGGCTCTAGCCTGGTGGCCCATGATTAGGAGGGGTCCTGGCATTATATTATTGTAAGTTTTTATTAGGTCAATCCATTTAGCTTTTAAAAAAATAAATATGAATATAACTTTGGTGTCATCATTTAAACTGACGTATTTTACTTTTTGTCCTAAACCCTGTAGAGCATCTCGTTGCCCTGAACCTTAGCTGTAGGTAGGGAGTCCACCAAAGATCCTGGCTTGGAGGTCTGCTTCAGGATGTGGAGGCCGTACTGTCACCACACTCTCAGACCAGTTTCCACACCAAATAAAAGCACTTGCTGTCGATTCCAAACCAACAAAAATCAACCCAACCACCCAATCTGCTGAAACAAAACACACACACACAGAAAACAAACACACAAATCAGCAACAGTAACAATATAACGGGGTGGGGAGTCCTCTAGTAAATGGTCTGGAAACGGTAAATATTAAGTTTGGTCATGGCCCCCGCAAGTGGGGGTTGACAAGGCTCTATCCTGGGGCCCTTGTTGCCCAGGATTAGGAGGTAAGCCCTGACATGATATCATTGTATGTTTTAATTACATAAATCCATTTAGTTTAAAAATATATAAATACTGTATTACTTTGGTATCATCATTTAAACTGACTTATTTTAAATTTTGTCCTAAATCCTGCAGAGCATCTCATTGCCCTTAACCTTAACAGTAGGTAGGGAGTCCACCAAAGATCCTGGCCTGGGGCCCCGTTTCAAGATGTGGGGTCCATGCTGTCATCACACTCTCAACCAGTTTCCATGACCAAATAAAAGCACCAAACCAGCCAAAATCAATCCAGCCAACCAAAATCAATCCAATCCACCCTGTTAAAACACACACACACACAACTCAGCAAGAGTAACAATAGAATCGGGTGGGGCATCCTCCAGTAAATGGTCTGGAAAGGGTAACTATTAGGTTTGGTCTCCATAACCAGCATGCAAGGCATGTCTCTTGGCAGGATTTTAGGAGTCTGAGAAGTGGTCCTGAAAAGGGACTCTCAACCTGAGCACCAAGAGATAGATGGTGGAGAGACATTTGTTATAAAAAAGGGTGGGAACCCCAATATATACACATTTTTAAAAAATGTGTGTGTGTGTGTGTGTAGATATATATGTGATCCATATACAGCTGTCCCTTCATATTCGCTGGGGTTTGGTTCCAGGACCCCTGTGGATACCCAAATCCGTGAATATTCAAGTCCCCTTATATGCAATGCCACAGCAAAATGGTGTCCCTTATATAAGATGGCAAAATCAAAGTTTGCTTGTTGGATTATTATTTTTAAGAATATTTTCAAGCCATGAATACTTAAATCCGTGGATACGGAGGGACAACTGAATATAGAGACATATAGATATATATGTGTACACACACACACACACACACATCTATTTAAAAAAAAGTACTGCATTTAATCTGTTCCCCACTCAATGTGAAGGGAGATAAGGTTCAGCTAAGGTTTGGCAACCAGCCCTCCACTTCCCTTTTCTTTTCTCCCCTACTTGCCAAATATCTATCTGTCCCTGAGACCAACCCACCCACCCCCCGCGCCATTTGTGAGGAGGCGAGAAAGACCCCCCTCCAGCAGCTGCAGTTATTGGGGACCCTAGCAGCTTTTGGCGCTTTTTATACCTTGCTGGCCTCGGCGAGGGCTTCCTTCCAGCCGCTGGAGAGGCAACGCGGGAGGCGAAAGAGTTCAGAAAGGGCGCGCAGCCGGGCTGGTGTGGGGCGGGCAGGGCAGGGCAGGGCGGCCCCGGCTGAGGCCGGAGGGTGTGGACGGGCTTGAGGCGCGCCTTCTTCACTCCGCTGAGGGAACGGTTTCCTTTCTGCCGGAGGAAGCGGCGCCTTGGTCTGTCGAGGGGAAGGCGATGCCTGCCCTCTGCCCCACTTACCTGCACTGATAGGAAAGGCGGAGGTTGGGATGAAAAGATCACCCCACAAACATTTACTTGATACAGGATTCTGGCCATTGTGCTTATTTTTAATTTGTAAGCTGCCTTGAGTCCTAGTTGTGAGGAAAAACTGTATATAATGTTAATACAGTAGACCCTTGGTATCCGCTGGGATTTGGTTCCAGGACCCCCAAGAATACCAAAATCTGTGGATGCTCAAATCCCATTATATACAATGGCATAGTAAAATGATGTCCCTTGTATAAAATGGCAACATTTTTGCTTCTTGGATTTATTTTTGAATATTTTCAAGCCATGGATAGTGGAATCTGTGGATACCAAATCCATGGATGAAGAAGGCTGACTGTAGTGGTGATGATGATATGGGTGAGCTCAGTTTCTAATATGGCCATATAATATCCTGAATCCTGTTGGTTAGTCCTAACTAAAATAGACCAATTAAATCGTTTTTTGAATAGTGAGTCAACACACAGGTAGATCCCATTGATTTGATGGGACTAACAAGCGGATTTAAGCCAATATAGCATTTGTGAATGGGGATGAGGATGTTTGCAATGCATAACAACAAAATGGCTACTAGTGGCTGACAAAAATTGCTACTTCTTTTCCAAACACCTCTGCCAGTACTGCAAGCCACCACGTTGCAAGTTTGATTCCAGCGGGCTCCAAGGTTCACTCAGCCTTCCATCCTTTCGTAGGTCGGTAAAATGAGTACCCAGCTTGTGGGGGCAGTTAGCTAACACACATTGGAAACTGTTTAATGCAGTGTAGATGTGTAAATTGCTATTGCTTAAAACAATTTGTAAGCCGCTCTGATAGCCTTGTGGCTGAAGAGTGGGGTATAAATAAATAAGTAAATAAAAGTGTGTGTGTATAGATGAATACCTAATAAATGCTTGTTCTTCCAGCTACTGTTGTTAGTGATGAAAAATCTTGTCAGTTGCATAGAAACATGATTGTCCTGCCATGTCCTAATGTTCACAAGACTTTTGTAACAGAGTAGTAGTAACTCTTTCTGGCCTTGACAGACATTTACTCATGATGACTGGCATGTCTTTTGGCATTTGACTATATTAACTTTACAGGGGTCAGGAGAGCAGAAGAATAGTATACAATGCACATAGCATAGCTGGCTATATGTTCTCCCAGTACTGCTAACACTTCATTTGTTGCTTCCATTTTGCATTTCTTTTCTATTTTTATCAAGATAATATTCTTCTCAGCACCTCACTTCTTGCATAGGATTCATGTTATTTATTTGTTTTTATTTATTTATTGCTCTATGAATCTTGCCTTGTTTTTTTTATAAATTGATCTATTAATATCAAAACATTTCTTCAACATTTACACTGTTATTATTTAATTCTTAAGAAAGATTAATGTTTTGTGTTTTGCTGCAAAACTGGAAAAATGTAGGGGCAGCATATCCTCCAACATTTAACAGATGACAACTGGAACATATCTACCAAGCAACGTCAGAAGGTGGTAAAGATGGCAAAACCTATTTATGAAGAAGAAATAAACGCAAGCTAGGAGAGGCTGTGATAGTTTGCTTTTGCCTGAGACTACAGGGAAAGGCAAGATTATGTCCTCTCCTCTTCCTCCCTGCTGAGTCGAGTGCAAACTACTTTTGCATGTTGAACTCAGTTTGCAATAATCGACGTAAGCTGAGGACAAAAGAGGAAAGTGGGAAGACAAAAGAGAAACTGGGACATTTTAAAAGTAGCTGAAAAGTGGAACAGAGGCTTAATCAGGACTGTGCCTGCTAAATCAGGACAGTTGGAGGGTATGAGACAGGTTAGATGTGATGTTGTTTACACTGTTGGTGACTGTTTTATAGTGAATATTTCTTTTTAAAACAGTCATTGTGGATGACCCCAATTCAGATTGGGACTGTCTTATGTGTGTTGTGAGGGTGAATTTCGTCCATCAGTTCTGCTGTTCTGGAATGAATCCCTATTGCCTAGGGGGAGGGAGTCCCCATTGTCACCAGTGGACATGCATAAACATGCATTTGAAGAGAAAGCTGTGAAAGTTAAGAAAAACTTTCTGAACTGGGCAACTGAGTTTATTTAGTCAGGTTTTTCTTTTGGTACAGTTTAAATCTGATTTGATCACTGTCCATTCAGTCAGAACAAGGGTGTGTGATTGCTGTGATACCAAAGGATTTTTTCTGGCTGGCCAAGTGCTCAAGGGATGTATTTGTTATTTGGTTGGGGGTTTTTTTGTCTCTTAGAGTTTTTTTTTAGTGTAAAAATTCATAAACATTAACTACATATACATAAAATAGATGGAAATAGTTTAAAAAAAATCTGAAATTCAAATCATAGAACCATAGAGTTGGAAGAGACCAAAATGACCATCCAGTCCCACCCCCTGGTTTGACCTTGTCTTCTTCTGAGACTGAGAGAGTATGACTTACCTAAGGTCACCCTGTGAGTTTCCATAACTGAGCAAGTGTTTGAACCCTGGTCCAGTGCTCAAACCACTACACTGGCTCCTCGAGCAAACTATGCCCCAGTTTTTGCAAATTATTAGCCATGGTTCTTTTGACCAGTCTGAAAGAGACTTTTGCCAAATGCATTGTTACCATTTTTTCCACTGAATTTTGAAGAGCAGTGTTGTGTTTCATTTTGTTTTTTCATTTTTTTTCCTGTGATGGAAGGGCAAAAAAGAAGCCGGGGTTTCATATAGCCTGTAGGCCACACTTTGTCTACTCCTGGTCTAAAATATTCTCTGTATTTTCACTTCCAGCCAGGGACAGAATTAACTAGTAGTTTTATAAAACCAATTCATATTTTTATCCTTTAAGATATTTTATAATGCATTTAATTGTACAAGGAATATGGTAGTCATGTCTGCTTACTAAAAGACTCAAGAGAGGTGATTTATTTGCTAGAAATGGTCATTTGTAATGAGCTGGTTTAAAAGCACTGCTGGGGATGCATGAAAATGTTTGTTAATTGCCACTTACAGTGAACCACAAACTCATTATACAAAGAGATTTAAATTAAATGCTGGATCAGCTAATTAAATATTAATACCCGACATTCCCCAAATAACCACAGGCCTCTTGTTGGAAGCTGAAAGGGCAAATTTCTGGAACAAAAGGCAGATTTTTAAACCTACTGTTAATGCTGTTACATCCAATTGTACAACTGTTTTTCTAAACATATATACCACCATTATTTGATGATGGTGACGATGATGATGATGGTGACGATGATGATGATGGTGACAGTGATGATTATGTCACTAGTGGAAACACAGTAAATTTTCTTTTCCCAGAAGTGCTGATCCTAACTGGTAGCTCTTGGTATTTCAAAATTTTTGCTTTGATTTTGCTGCTCATTGACGTCCCCTTGTCGTGGGAGAGAGGCTTGCATACCCTAATGATGTTTTGAGCTATGCTGGCAGTGGCATAAAGCCACCGGTAGGGTCTCCCATGCCAGCAAAACTGAAGGGTCTGACAAAGAGCGTCAAAGGGCAGGATGGGCTCTCTAGCCTTATGGCAACCATCCTAGGAGAAGGAAAACTCTAATCCCAAACCCCGGGCAGATGGTGCTTGTCCAACCCTGTAAGGTCAACCATCTAAGAGAAGGAAACTCTAATCAAACCTACGGTCCGAGGACCTCGCTGCTACGTCCATGCTTGCAAGGCCACGGCAGATGAACCTTTGGTTTAAAGGGTGAGCCCAGTTCTGCGCACACTGCGCTCCACCAGAAAAATCAATTGCACAGGCTCGAAGGACAAATCCAGATCCAAAAAAGCCATGTAGCGATAGGTGAGGGACGAAATGGCTGGTGTAAAGATGCACTGGAAGCCGGAGACCCAACCCTGCATGCAGGTGGTTCAGGACATTGGTCACTTGAGGCTGACCCGGGAGAAGACAGTCTTGTTCGGCAGCATCTTGAACAACCAAGCAGCCTTTTTTTAAGGAGAGCACTGCTTGCTCCATATGGAGAGGGTCTAGAAAACGTGGCCTAATGAAAGCTCATCCCCAAGTACCTGGTTGGCTAGCCGCAGCCAACGGGTATCTTCTGATGCAGTCAAACCAAGGCAAAGAAACAAAGGTGCACACCGGCCTCCAAAGGTGTAAATAAATTGACACTTGCATGATGGAACATCAGAACCATGCGAAACTCTGCAGATGGTGGATGGCCTGAGCGTCGTTCTGCCCTAATAGCCCATGAACTATCACAACTTAATATTGAAATCGGTGCTCTTAGTGAAGTTAGCCTCAATGAGGAAGGCAGCCTTAAAGAACATGGCGCCGGCTACACACTTTACTGGTCTGGCAAACCCAAAACCAAAAAACGTCTTTCAGGAGTAGGTTTTATGATTAAAAACTCCATTGCCTCCAAACTCGAAACCTTGCCAACAGGACACTCTGATCGCATTATTTCCTTACGCCTCCCATATGTTGTTCTCTTTAGTATATATGCCCCAACTATGCAAGCCAACCCTGTAGAGAAAGACAAATTCTACACAGACCTACACCAACTCATACAAAAAGTCCTTGTAGAAGATAAAATTATTATCCTTGGTGACTTCAATGCCAGAGTAGGAAAGAACTCCGAAGCCTAGAAAGGTGTCTTAGGCAAGCATGGTGTTGGAAATTTCAATGATAATGGATGCCTCTTGCTAGAGTTCTGCGCAGAACAAAAGCTGACTATTACAAACACAATCTTTCAGCAGAAAGATAGCTTGAAGACAACATGGATGCATCACTGATCCAAACATTGGCACCTCATTGACCATGTTCTAGTTCGCCAGAGAAACATTTGCGATGTCCGCCATACCCGAGTGATGCCCAGTACAGAATGCCAAACAGATCATCACCTCGTCAGATGTAAACTAAATCTTCATCTTAAGTTCAAACCTGAGAGGGGTGGCATTTTAAAGAAGAGACTCCAAGTCAACAATCTTCAACAAGCTACCATGAGAGACAACTTCCAGGCAAATCTGCAAACAAAACTTGAAGACCATCCTACAGATCCTTCTCCCACAGTGCTTTGGCAACATATCAAAAACAGTATCCTCCAGTTTTCAGAAGAATCCCTCGGGTTCTCCCACAAGAAAAATCAAGACTGGTTTGATGAAAACAACCAAAAGATCCAGGAGCTGATGGCAAATAAGAGAACTGCTCACCAGGCATACCTCGACCAGCCAACCTACCATGTAAGAAAAGCAGCTTTCCGCCTCACATGTACTAAACTTCAACAAAAGCTCCGAGACATGAAGAACAAGTGGTGGATCAATATAGCAGAAAAGACACAATGCTGTGCAGATCTGGGTGATCATAGAGGATTTTATGAAGCTCTTAAAGCAGTGTTTGGACCTACTTATCAGGTCCAAAGCTCCTTATACAGTGCAGATGGTCAAACATTAATTACTGATAAAGCCTCCATCCTGAATCGATGGGCTGAACATTTTCAAAGTCTCTTTAGTGCCAACCAAGTAGTCCAAGGCTCAGCTATCCAACATATGATACAAAAACCAATGAAAAATGAATTGGACATAGCTCCCACTTTGGAAGAGAGCCTTAAGGCCATACAGCAGATGAAAAATGGCATGGCAGCTGGGGTTGATGGAATCCCACCTGAAGTTTGGAAACACGGAGGTCATGCACTCCATGAAAAATTCCATGAACTCCTTGTGAATTACTGGGAAAAAGGGGAACTGCCATCAGATCTCCGAGATGCAGTCATCATCACCCTGTACAAGAAAAAAGGAGCAAAGACCGATTGCTCAAACTATCAAGACATAAC
Source organism: Gambelia wislizenii (assembly GCA_030847615.1). NCBI lineage: Eukaryota > Metazoa > Chordata > Lepidosauria > Squamata > Crotaphytidae > Gambelia > Gambelia wislizenii. The sequence goes on along the minus strand of JAUMIR010000006.1, from coordinate 133,549,726 downwards.
ACTGCTCTCTATTGCTGGAAAAATCCTTGCAAGGATACTCCTGAACAAATTAGTTCCTGCTATTGCAGAAGAACTTCTCCCTGAAAGCCAATGTGGCTTCAGAGCCAATAGGAGTACTACAGATATGGTATTTGCCCGTAGACAACTGCAAGAAAAATTTAGGGACAAGGGTCTCTATGTAACATTTGTTGACCTCACCAAAGCCTTCGACACTGTGAGTAGAAAAGGTCTGTGGCAGATCCTGGAAAGACTAGGATGTCCCCCCAAATTCGTTAAAATGATTATCTTGCTACACGAGGGCCAGCGCAGTCAAATCAGATATGGCGATGCTCTTTCAGAGCCCTTTCTAATAACTAATGGAGTGAAGCATAATGTGTTCTTGCTCCAACTTTATTTACAATCTTCTTCAGCATGATGCTCCAAAGGGCTACGGCAGAGCTTGAAGATGACGGCATCTATATACGTTACCATACTGATGGTAGCTTGTTTAACTTGAGCCGTCTGAGGGCTTACACTAAGACTAAACTATCTAGTCCATGAGCTGCTCTTCACTGATGATGCTGCCCTTGTTGCCCACACAGAAGCAGCTCTGCAGTGCCTAATATCCTACTTTGCAACAGCTGCAGAGCTGTTTGGGCTGGAAGTCAACCTGAAGAAAACAGAAATTCTTTACCAGCCTGCACCACAGGACGAACACCACCATCCCCACATTGCCATAGGCAAATCTGTGCTCAAGTCCATTCAGCAGTTCACCTACGTGGGAAGCATCATCTCCTCAGATGCCAAATTTGACAAAGAGATCGATCACAGATTAGCAAAGGCATATAGTGCATTTGGAAGACTTCACAAAAGAGTCTGGAGCAATAAACACCTGAGGCAAAGGACAAAGAGCAGTGTGTATAGAGCCATTGTACTTTCTATTCTCCTTTATGGATCTGAAACATGGGTCACGTATCGCCACCACCTACAACTCCTCGAATGCTTTCATCAGCGCTGTCTATGCAGAATCCTAAATATACACTGGACTGACTATGTGACAAATGTTGCTATCCTTGAGCAAGCAGGGATCACCAGCATTGAGGCCATGATATTGAGAACACAGCTGCACTGGGCAGGGCACATTTCTAGGATGGAGGACCATTGCCTCCCCAAAATACTACTCTACGGTGAACTCGCCACGGGTCAGCATAAGAGGGGTGCTTCAAAAAAGCGATACAAAGACTCCCTGAAACAACATCTCAGGCTCGGCCAAATTGATCACCAACAGTGGTCTGTCCTGGCCTCACTTTGGGAGGCATGGAGACACACTATCCATAATGCTGCAGCCTTATTTGAGAACTCATGAGGAACCAGTCTTGAAGAGAAACGACAACGCAGAAAGAATCACAACCCAAAAACATCACCCAAGGAGGCCTTCTGCTGTGCTTTCTGCAACCAGACTTGTTTATCTCGGATTGGCCTTTTTAGTCATCAGCGCGCTTGCAGAAAGCGCGGGATGAGTCCTTCCTGAATCTTCGTTTGCAAAGAAAAGCCAGAGGAACACATGGTAAACTGTTGAACAAGGGGGTAGCGGTGCTGGTGGTTGTGGTGATGATGATGATGATGATGATAGTAATACCATTTTTTTAAGGAAACTGAAAAAGGCAGGCATGTTTTTTTAAAAAAACAAAACAAAACAAAAACCTGATACCGATGTGTATGTTCTAAGGCTGACGGTTGATTAAAGAAAAGTGAGTTAATTATTTGCCTGAGTACTAGATAATTTTCCACCAGCATACCCTCCAAACATCTCACAGATGAAAACTGGGATAGATGTGGCCAAGCAACATCAGAGTGTGGTCAACATGACAACAATCATTAGTCAGGAAGAACATACAAGCTAGGAGAGGCTGTAACAGTTTGCTTTTGCCCAAGCCTACTGGGAAGGGCAAGATTCCACCTACTCGTCTTCCAGCCTAATTTCAACTGGTCTTTACAACTGAACTATCCTTTCCCTGACAGCCTGGTAGTCAGGGAGAAGAAGGAGAGAGAGAGAGAGAGAGATAAAAAGAAGATGGCAGAGAGATAGAACAAGACAAGGAGTTGAGTCACCTACATAGTAAAGATTACTCACCCTCCAGATTAAGTGAGTCCTGTCCCCTGGATTCTCTGTTCACTGCCTTTGGTGTATTGCTCTGTTAGACTAGATCTAATCCAATTAATATAATCACTTTATGCAATCAATTTTGATTAAACAAAAGCCCTCTCCACCACATTTCTGACCTTGTTTAGGTGCTTATTGAATAGGGCCTGCTGCGGTGTCAATGTCCCCTTGTATGGCGGCATGAGCCATCTTCTTACCGGGTATGCAGAGTCAGCAACCAGTAGTGGTCCAACCTGAGCACCACAAATGGTGAGTGTGGGATTCCCGGGGACAAAGACACCCGCCTCCATTGTCTCAAACAGGGCGGAGTTACGCAGTACCCGAGAGTCATGATTACGACCACTCCACCCGATCTCCACATCCAGAAATCTCCCGGTGTGGTTGCATGTGCCCTGTAGAAGCATGGAGTATGTGCCCTTGCGATTCACAAAATCCGCTGCCTGGCGAATGGGAGCAAGTATTGAAATGTGACAGCCATCGACCGCTTCAATCACCTGTGGAAAGCCAAGTGCTTCAAGTCCGTCCATCACCTGTGAGTACCCAAAGAAAGTGTACGTTAGAAAGGTCAGAGTACTGACCAATCATAAAGAAAGGAGAGGAATCATTCCTCACCCTAACTCAATAGAACCCACCCACTCATATTATGAACTTTAAGTAATTTATATTATTCTGTAACCGTACTTTCAATCACCCTGTTAGAATGGTAATTCAATACTTGGAATGGGAACCCTCAACAATACACATTATTATGATTGGCCGCTAGAAACATTGCACACAGCGACTGTTGCCAACTCGCAAGCATGCCACTCCAGGGCAGACTTATAAGTATTGTTTTTTACATTATCATTTAGTAATCCCCATGGATGCCAAAGTAACTGCACATACACCCAACATACTTGCCTGCATAAGCACATATATATGTATGTATGTATGTGCATATACTTCACATGATGCTGTTGCAAATCCATGCTCTGCTATGCAGTTGCTATGTAGTTATATGGAAACCCAAAAAGAAGATTTAAAGCAAAATCTAGTTTACGTATAAGGATTGTTTACGTATAAAGATTGTCAGTACCTTGCGAGGTTCACCAAGACGTATCACTCGAGGCAAGAGTATCTTTTCCATTACTAGAATAACCTCTAAAAACACTGCTGCCACTGTTGACTTCCCCAGTCCAAACTGCCAAGCAGTTTTCCAATAGGAACCTCTGTTTGCCAGGGTCCACAGTGTGACAGCAACCCTTTTGCCAGGAGAAATGGCCTACTCATATTGGTATCCTGCTTAAGGATCTCAGGACAAATGGTCTCTACAAGGAGATCAAACACAGGTCTGGTCATTCTGAAATTAGCTTTCCAGACCTCATCAGACCAAACAGTCTGCACAAATACCTCATAAAAATTTCTGGACCTTGGATAGACCCACCAACGTCGGTCTCTTATCATCTGCTGTTGAGGAACACTAATTAACGTTAAAGCACATTGGAGAAAGTCCTGTTGTACTCGAGTACGCAAAACAGCTCTTCTCCACCGTTTCCGTTTCAACCTCCAAAACATGGAAAGAGTGGAAATCCGCGATGTCCGCAATCTCGATATATGCCATTCAAGGTCATTTAATACTTCAACTGTCGTCTGAATCATCTCCTGCAGTAATAATAATATTTCTTCAACCATTTTCCTAAGAAGTTCGCCAGGACCCAGCAAAGCACGATTGAGAATTAGCCGCCCTGATAGAAAATCCGGAAGTTCACATCGGCGGTCTTAAGGAACCAATCAAAAGAGTACTCCGTCAGGAACTAAAAGGTGAAAGGCGGGCATGTTCTTGATTGACAGACGTTGTAACATTCGAATAAAGACATGTGTGTAACGCTCCCATACGTTTACGTTCGCATTCGCGATCCCTTTCTGTTCGTATTCTCTGGTCCCCATATGTACGGTTTTTCCGGCATCCGAATCTTGGAACGTGCGGATTTGCGCGAATTTGGCCGGATTTCTTTCGGTCGTATAGCCGCACCCAAAGTATTCTATCCACTTATACTGAAGTTGTGGGGCAAATGGAAATAACCAAGGAATCAACCCACAAATACAGAAGTCACAAGTGCTGCAAGCCACATCAATTTGAATTAATCAAATTGATTTAATTGCATTTTTATACTTATTTATCTTCAGGACTTATTAAATAAATATTTTAGGTAGAAGTAAAACTGATATGCTTTGCAGGACATACAGATAAAGGGCTCATCTGCACCAGTCAGGATATGCCGGATCCCTGCCAGCATATCTAGCCTCCAGAGCTGACCAGTTTCCATGCCGTAACCTGCAGAAAACTGGGCTGGAGTCCAAACAGGATGCCAGCCTGTCACTGAAGCCACTGCCATCGCCACCATTTTCTTTGTTAAAGTGGAAGCCAGGCAGGGTCCCTGCAACATGTGACCAAATGCCCCTGCATGTGACCAGCCTCTGTCACATGTTGCAGGATCCCTACTTGGCTTCTGGGAGAGCCAGGGAGCTGGCAGTGGCAGTGAGGAGCAGCATTCTGGGACAGGCTCCTGCAGAGACATAGGGCCTGATCCAGCAATAACGGATTAAAGCGGGTATTCTCTTATAACTCTTGATAGGGCCTTATCCTGGCTTGTCACCGTTTCAGCCCCGTATCTGCTCCAGGGGGCCATTTGGACTGCCCGGGATCAGGTTAGGCTAAATGCCGTGTGTTGTTTGGATTTCAGGGCTCTGGAACAGGGGCAAGCCGGGGGTTTTGGCCAGTGTAGACAAGCCCAAAGACATTAAAAACCTGCTTTTCTCTAGAAAAAATAGTTCTTTCAACTTACTATTATTTCTGTTTCCAGAGGCCAAAACAAACAATCTCCCTGGACCATCTGATGAAAATCATTCTTGCAGAGAAGGAACATATAACTACTTTTTAGAGCATTTCAGAAAGCATCTGGATCATTTGCAATTAAATCTCTTTCTCTCCCCCCACCTCTTCACACAGACACACATTTTACATAAATTAATAAAAGGAGTGTTATATCGCTAAAAGTCAGTCAGTGAAGTTCTGGTCTATTTTTAGCAAGAGGGAAATGAAAGATCTTGAGTCTCGGCCTGGCGAGACAGCTACACTAACAATATAAAGCCCTCCCAACCATAAATGCCACACAGCTTGGAGCAAAGAACAATATAAACTGTTTACAGAGGGTGCTTGAAAGCTGAGCATATTATGAAGCATTTTTTCCCTGGTGGAAGCTTTTAAAATTATTGTACAGGGTTTTCAACAACCAATGAAGCAGGATCTTCTCTTGCTTTTGCAGAGTGGGGAAAATTAGAATAAAAACTTCTTAACCTTTATGATGTTTTGTTATCCTAATCCAATAAAGAATAACAGTCTACCCTACACTGTATTCCTTAATTATGTATGAAAGTCAGTGACAAGACATAAGGTACTGAACTCAGTTTATAAGAATGTTCATGTATTATCCATTAAAGCTTTGTGTTTGATAAGGATATGGCCCACTGGAGCCTTACCTTCTGAGTATGCTCTGAACAGCTTTGAAAACAGATTTACAGTGCATGTGTCTACGCAGAAGTAAACCCCATTCAGTTGGCCTAAGTTAATCAGCTACTGAATGGTAAATCATTTATTATAACACATATTATAACAACACATCTTATAGGAGCATGGAATGTGAGAAGCATGAATCAGGGGAAGATAGACATAGTAAAATCATAAATGGAACTTATAAACATTGCAATACTTGGGTTGGGTGAGCTGAAGTGGACAGGAATGGGACATTTTGAATCAGATAATTACACAGTTTTACTCGGGCAATGAAAATCTAAGAAGAAATGGGTTGGCATTAATAATGAGAGATGTAGCAAAAGCAGTCAAAGGATATACAGTAATGCAAAGTCTGTCCAAATAATAGCAATAAGAATTCAGGGAAAACCCATCAATATAAACATAATCCAAGTTTATGTTCCAACTACAAAGGCAGAAGAAGAAGAAAAAATTGAAAGATTCTATGCTGGAGTACAGGAGGAAATTGATCACACACCAAAACAGGACTTCTTATTAATCATAGGTGACTGGAATGCAAAAGTAGGAAACAGCTGAATCAAAGGGCCCATCTATATGAGGAGAAAAAAAATCTAAAATACCTTGTAGTATTGGCATCTCGCAGCAGCAGTGGCATGTCTAAATGGTTTTTCTGCCTCAGAAACCCCATAAGCCTCACATTCCTGATGGCGGGTGTGAGTTATTTACTCACGTTAGTTCTTCACTGTTGCTGGCTTTAAAAAAAAAAAAAAGTCATCCAAAGGTGTGCTGGTGAGATAGAGTGATTCTCCAATTTTGTAAGAAAGCAAAAACAGAAAATATTGATCTTTTTTATCGCCTTAGCAAGGCAAAAATCTAACATGGCGGCAGCAGGCACTTGCCCTGCTAGCAAGCCCTGCTCCCACTCTCGCCTGGCCAATCAGCTTTGTGATTCCCTTTGGGTTTTTATTGTTCTATAGTCCAAACAAGCATAAATGCGCACCCACCTCACAATTTGTGAAAAAGTACAGGGAAATCTGTGACAGCTTTTATCCCATTGTTTTTGCCATTTTGGGCCTTCCTTCCAAATAGTGTGGATTTGGGGCTGGATCCTGTTTAGACAGGTAGGATTCCCAGCAAATTCCACAAGGGGCATTTTCACCATTTAGATGGGCCCAAAGATTCAGAGGAAAACCAGTCTGTGCTGTACAGATTATAGCAATGCCTTTAATTGTGTAGAACCTGATGCTTTTGCTCAGAAATTTTAGAAGAGTCAGGCCAAAGCGAATAGGGTATGCTATGGTCTTATCTTTTTACTATGCCTTAAATGTGTTTTTAACTATTTTAAATGAATTTTTTTAACAGAACTGTTTGTTTAATGGTTTGGATAATGAAGACATCAAAATAGTTCAAAGGTTTTCTAAACCTTGGCTCCATTAGAAATAAAAATGGACACTGTAGTCAACAAATTAGAATAAGACAAGAACTTGGAATGGTGGCTATGAAGGAAGTAGATAAGATCCTCAAGTATAAAGATATATCAAAATAAAGGTTATCCATACCATAGTATTTCTGATTGCTATGTACAATTGTAAAATGCTGGAAAATGAAGAAAGTTGATGAAGAGAACTAATTTATTTGAAATGTGGTGATGGAGGAAAGTTCTAACTGATACCATGGACTGCCAAAAAGTCAAATGAATGGGTCCAAGAGCTAATCAAACCTGAAGTCTCCCTAAAAGTCAAAATAACTAAGACATGTAATGAGACAAGATGACTAATTAGAACATAGAATCATAGAATCATAGAATTGCAGAGTTGGAAGAGACCACAAGGGCCATCCAGTCCAACCCCCCTGTCACGCAGGAAATCTTGATCAAAGCATCCCCGACAGATGGCAATCCAGCCTCTGTTTAAAGACCTCCAAGGAAGGAGACCCCACCACATATGATGCTTGGTAAAGTCAAAGACAGTAGCAAAAGAAGATTGCATTACAGGTGGATTTACTCAATCAATTAAGCCATGCCCCTGAGTTTGCAGTACCTTAGAAGGATCTCTTGGATCTCATCTACAAAATATGCCTGTTCCCCATTGGAATATTCTGGTTGCAGGTCTGGGCCGTTCCTCTCCTGTTATCAGCACAAAATGGGATGGAGTCCAGACCACCGTGCAGGCCCGTCTCTGTAGCCACTGCCATCACCACCCACATCCCACTCTCCAAAGCCAGGAAGCCATCTTGCAGCACATTTTTTCAGGCTTTGCCCTGTCTTAGCCCCATCTTTTCCCTGGGTGTCATGAGGACTGCCTGGGGGAAAAACAGGGCAAAAGCCCTGCCTTTTTAACCTATACTGTAAACCATTTTGGTTCCCATGCTGGAGGAAAAGTGGGATATAAATTAAACAGGCAGATGGACAAACAATATGAAAAACAATATAGCCAGCCCATTTGACTATTGGTTATGCATTAGATCTGACACTTTGTACTAGTAGAGAGATATGATCTTAGAATGAGACACATTTATGTACATCTTGAAAAGATGGGAGACCTATAACATTTTCTCTGGGTTTTGTACTCCTTTTGTATGTCCCTAGATTGAGCCTTTATTTATAATTGTTAAATTCCTCTGGAGAAACTGGGATATTAACTCATAAGGAATCAATACTTTTCCATATGTTTGGAACCAAGTTAAAAAATGATCATTTTATGTATATGAAAGTCGTTTCACATGGGCATATGGGAGCAAGATGAGGAGAGAAAATTAGGAGTGGAAGAAAGTATAATGCAAACTATGCCATTTCATCCACAAGTAGAATAACTGTGTAACCATGGCAAGGAAGCGAAGAAATATTTTTATCATGGGTGGGATTTTGTAATATTCTGGCTTTGAATTACATACTAGAGTCATAGAATCATAGAGTTGGAAGAGACCATAAGGGCCATCTAGTCCAACCCCCTGCCATGCAGGAATACACAATCAAATCATTCCCGACAGATGGCCATCCAGCCTCTGTTTAAAAACCTCGAAAGCTATTCAAAGATAATGCCAAGGTAAGAATGGATCCAATGCATATTAGAAATGTCTTTTGTTCCTTAGTAAGATCTGAGCAAGGGACATCTTAATTAGAAAGATAGTTTCTTTAAAATGTAGTAAAATGAGGTGCATAAACATGTTGAGTGCTACTAAGTTCTCTTTAGATCCCTAAATGTGTGAACAAGTATTTTCACATGATTACAGCTGCAATCTTAAACATGCTTACTTGACCCAATTGATCAAGTTTTGTGAGACTTACTTCAGAAGAAACATGCATATAGAACTGCACTTCACAGCTATTCCAGATTTTCAGTTCCTTTGTTACCTTACCTCAAAGTAGAGCAAAAACAGCTGGCTGGCAAATAGTTATGCTCACTCCACCTCTCCATGCAGTGAGAAATTTCAGGGATGAATCACTTACCCAGTGTTGATTACCTTCAGAAGAAGCCACTGGAGCTTCATGACATTTTGTGATAGATATGTTTATTCACAATTATATAGGCTAAGCATAAGTGGAGGCTTAAGCTGGCCTTACCATTAGGCAGAGTCAGTTAACTGTTTTAGGCAGCAGATGTTGGGAGGGAAGGAAGAATAGCAGTGGCGGACTTCTTGAGTTTCCTGGCCATTCTCCTATCTTTGAGGACAAAGTTGTGTGTTCTACCCAGCCTTCCTGGACCCCAAGACTATCCCATTTTGCTGCCTAAGGTAGAGCAAAAAATGACACCCACCCCTCACCTGAGTCAATGTGTATGTAACTAAAATCAGCCAAGTTATTTTTGGCTTATGAGGTAGAAAAGCCAAAAGCATTTCTTCCATTTCTGAGAGTAAAAAATACAACAGTCATGAAGTAGATAACTGACCATTTGCTCGTGTTTCATAACACCTACAATCTGTTGCCTGAGGTGGCTGCCTCATTCTGTCTAACGGTAGGGCTGGCACTGCTGCAACACCTAAATGAGTCTGCTGGCCTCAGGTGCATCAGATTCCCATTGCAAGTATTGATGTAAGGTTTAACTAACAGTCTATCTGGCTTGAACACATGTATAGAAAGGGTCACCATCTTGTCCTTAGCAAAATGTTAATTCTGAACAGTATTTAAAATTAAACACTCAAACAGTCCACTGCTCCCCATCAGATCTCCCCTGCCCATTCTCAAGAAAGAAAGAAAGAAAGAAAGAAAGAAAGAAAGAAAGAGAATATTCCCAAATATTAGTGCTGTATAGAAGCCAAATTCAATGTTCTTTGGGCCTATGCTGTTTGCAGGAATATAGGCTTACTCCTTTAACAGAAACGTTGGTACCAGAGGTAGAAATAAAATAGAAAGAATATGAATAGTTCTTACACCACACACAAAAAAGAAGAGCAGTTCAATGTGTTTCAGTAAACTTATAATTAAACACTAACATTATGCACATGTAAAATGAAATAACCCATTCAGGTAAGGCTTACATAAATAAACAAAAACATTTTAAATCTTCTAGAGGCCACTTAAAAGCTTATTCCAAAATGCATCCCAGGATGATTTTTCCCTCTCTACAGCTTCCACTTTTCTTATGATTTCTGTTTTGGTCATGAAGGTATAGCTGTATACTTTTTCAGCCAGGGTAGCTGGTGAGGCAGGCTAATTTGCTTTCCCATTTTCTTTCCTTTTAGCTCTTCACACATTCTCAGCAAGTGATCTGGGAGGTAGCTATTTACCTCCTTGCATGTTGCACACAGGCCCCGTCTACACGATTAAAAATACTGTAATCCATTTGGGGGGTAAAAAATCTGAAAAGGCAGCCGTTCGTATGCATACGATCTGCCTACACAATTTTTTACCCCCCTAAACTCCGTATACCCCCCTTGCCCAGCTGGCTGGAGCAAGTGAGCCAAGCAGCTGTTTTAAATCTCCCACCACTTTTTTTAAAATTTAAAAAGGTGGCTGCTTTGTGGACAGTCGGTTTTCCCTATTTACAATGTAAAATAAAAATAAATATATGTAAAAATCTCCATTTCATGGACTTACCGGACTCTCGCTTAGCCAGGAATCCAACATGGTGGCCGCTCCCAATTCCCCTCCTTGTTAGTCCTGTCCCCTCTGCTTGGCCAGCCAATCAGATTACACTGCCTGTATGTATGTGTGCGAACGGGGTGTACAGACCATCGACAATACAAATGGCTGTACGGATTTTAGTTTGAGATTTGCTAATCCTCCCGAATACCAAATCCATGGAGTTTACGGGGGATTTGCTAGCCCCGCCTTCCAAATGACACATATGCATCCGAACGGCCGTGTGTATGGATGATCGATCTTCTGAATGCCGTACGTATTTTTTTTACCATGTAGACGGGCCCACAGTTACAGTAGAGTAGAATCCCACTAGTTTCTAGGTCAAGCTTTATTGCACTTTATTGCATAGACATGCTGCTGCAACCCAACACTGAAAGTCTGTCTTTCTCCAGCCTCCAATGTCAATGCTACAAAAAATAGTCCAGTAAGACAGAAGACAAGAAGAGGGTGGGGGGCTGAGCTGAGGTCACATAAAAAGACTTTGTAAAGGGATGCTTCTTTGCCAGAGGGTTTGTTAACTGAGGTATGCCTGTATTTGTGTGTATGTGCCTTCAAGTTGCCTGTTGACTTAGGGCAACCCCATTCATTTCATAATTTTTCTTAGGCAAGGAATACTCAGAGATGGTTTTGCCAGTCCCTTCCTCTGAAATACAGCCTACAGCACCTGGCATTCATTGGCAGTCTCCCATCCAAGTACTAACCAGGGCTGACCCTGCTTACCTTCCAAGATCAGACAAGATTTGGTACCTTTAGGGTATTTAGATCTCCATGCCTGTATACAATATGTTTTTAAAAATTAAAGTCCACTAGGGGCAGTTTTAACTAGATAAAATAGCAGCCTTGAGATTGATATAAGGGCAGATTAAACCGAGAAACAAAAATATCAGACAAGAAAGTAGAATATAACAGATAGAGCTAAAAATACAGGAGCAAGAAAGAAAGGGGAGTTAAAATAATCTGTCTACTGGGAAGAAAGTTCATTTAACTTTTAGAATAGTTGTGAACTGCAAAAAGAGTGTGGGCCCATGAAAACACATACCTTTCATTAAAACAGATTCTGAAATTGATGATGTCCAGTCTTGGTTGCAGCTTTTAAAGCACACAGATAGCTCCTGCTTATGTTACTTGAGGGGAACTAAGGAGAGTTGAAAAGTATCTCATCTTCTGGGGTGGGGGGAAGCAAAAATGCCATCTAAACTGAAATACTTCCATGGTGTAACATTTAATTGATAAGGTATGAAACAAGTGTTGACAATGGAAGCTATAGAAACAACAGCCATAGAGAGAAAGGAGATTATCAGCCGCTTTCAATATGGCATTACAGGAATGCCAGGAGATTGCCAAAGGGCTTCCCTTTTTGGACGATGTCGTCCTCATCCCGTTATGCTCCCATGCTGGCCCCATTTTGCCCTCGTTTCTTGATCACCCATTCCGTTCCTGTCATGGAACGATGGGTGAGCGAAAAGGTGCCCCGTTCCCGTAGCGCGATGCCAGCCGCAGTGGGAGGTCCATTCTAGAACACTTCCGGGTGCGATTGGGACATCCAGGTAAGTGACACCCTTTTTTGTACCCTCCCCGATTACTTTGTATTTTTAAAGTCTGTTTTTGTGCTTCCTGTCACTTTTGGATATATTTGTGGCTTTTATTTTTGAATTTCCCGCATGTTCGTTATCTAATGAGAACGGCCCAAGATTTCAACCAGGAAGTGAATGCAGCTCCATGCAAGCTGCATTCACTCCCTGGCTGCTGAGGTGTGATTAAGGTAAGTGCAAAACAATTTGTTACAGTGCCAGGACAGGGTCGGTGGGGAGGGGGTTAGTGGGAGAGGAGAGGAGACAGCTCCGTCCAATAATCTCCAAGGACAGACAACAGACAGATTTAGTATGAAACTTCTGTTTCAAATTTTGGATGAAATATGGATCTGACTCCCACCTACCTCCTTTACAAATTTAAATGTGTGTGTGTGTGAGTCAAGGTTACATGCACTGTATATTACCATTTATTTCATAAAACAACCTTTCATTACAATGACTCTATATCATCTTCATTGACAGGCATTTTAATGCAGTATTCCTTCATTATCCAAGTCTTTTAAATTGTTTAGCAAAGATTGCCATATATGGGAACAAACGTTAGGTCCTGAAATCCACACATGTTCAGCATTTCACTCTGTGTTGTTGTTCTTTAGTATTTATATTGAACTTTCCAATGTGTAGCTTCTATTTTTTTTTTTTTTTAGGAGTGAGTGTAAACATTTAGTTAAAATCAAAGCAAGGTATCTCCTTATAATGTAAACAAATATAGGGGTAGCCATGCTGACCATAACACAAATACCAAGGTCCATATGAGGTAGTATTTTGATTAGGCCAACCAAAAAAAGGCACAAAATTCTTGTGCAGACTTTTGAAGCACACAAAAATACTTCATCCAGCAATTATGGTAAAGAAAAGAAGCATGCAGGGGAATGCAGAGAGGGACGTTTGATAATGTTGAAGTCATGTAGTCTGCATGCTGTTTTGAGATATCATAGAAAGAAGGATTTGCAGGCTATGAAAGCAGAATCATCAGAGCACACCTTCAATGGCCCAACAAAGGCAGCACATTAATTTTAGACATGAAACTTACATCCTTCAAAGTTCTTGTAAAGAATCAAAGCTTATATTATTAGCTTATTATCAAAACTGCATAACTTCCTGAGAGAATTTGAAAATTCGTAAGTAAGGACTTCATCCAGCATTGGTACTACAGTTGTCCCTCCATATCCACGGGTTTGGTATTCACAGCTCAAAAATATTCTTTAAAAAATAATAATTCAAAAAGCAAACCTTGATTTTGCTATCTTATATAAGGAACACCATTTTGCTGTGCCATTGCATATAATGGGACTTGAGTATTCACAGATTTTGGTATCCATGGGGGGTCCTGGAACCAAACCCCAGTGAATATGAAGGGACAACTGTAATGGAGTAGATCCATTAAAATACATGAGGGTTCAGCCTGATGTGACAGACATCCCATTTTTATCCGTTTAATTCTAGGTAGGAGTCTATCCACCTGTAAAGCAGTCTTCCTCTTTTTCTACTGCCTTCTACCTTACCAAGTATTATTGTCTTTTCTAGTGAGTCATACCTTCTCATGATATGTCCAAAGATTACTGCTTCCCTATGTGACATGAGCCCTGGTCAGCATTTCATAACAAGGTTAACCTGAACATATGGGGGAGGCCAGTTCCACCCCTCCCCTCATGATGGTCCCAATTTTTGGATAAGGACAACCTGAAGAGGACAGTTTCTTCTTTGCCTGAAGTATCTTCAAGTGATCCCATCATGTGGAAGGGTTGCAGGTGTAGAGGGTGCTGTCCTCCTCCTTCACATGCATTCAGGTGAACTATGTGCTGAATACTTGCACTGAGCTATGATCGCCTAAGAGTCAGCCATCTTGGGTATTTTGGAATTGGTTCAATGCAATTAAGCCTTAACCAAAATTTAATTAAAATATGTTTTAAAAAAACAAAACAAGAACATTCTCTGTTCCAGAATTCACTGTGAAGGAGGGAGGGACAGGTGGTAGAAGGGACAAAATATTTTAAAAATTAGGGACATCAATCCCAGGGATAGCAGGAATCAGTGCTACTGGCAGGATGTATGGGTCAAAAGACCACCCAAATAAATGCCAGTTTTCTGCCGCTCTCTATCTCGCTCACACACTCCCTCTCACACACACGCATGTCACCAGCTCTGGCTGTAAGTACAAATCATGAGGTGAACTTGAACTTTACCAAACTTGGGAAAATGACACTTTGGATTACAACTGGCAGAACCCCCCAGCCAGCACATTCATTGGCTGCAGTCCAAAACAGGCCCCCTTTCCAACCACTAGTTCAATGTGCAGGATGGGAAAATGGTATGTGGGCAAGAGGTATCCACAAAAACAAGAGGAAGAGATCAAAACAACGCTTGGGCCTTAAGTGAAGAATCACATTCTGACAGCCAACGTCACAGGCTGACCACTTCCAGCTCTTCTCCCTAGCTTCTATTTATTTAATTAATTTATATACCACCCAACTAGCCAGGGGTCCTATGCATCTAGAATTGGGTGGGTAGGGTGCTATATTTTGCCCTTCTTCAAGGAGCATCATGTCTTGGCCCAGTGCAGGGCTAATAATGAGCTCTTCAAAGTTTATTTAATTTTATTTCTGCTTAAAATGATGGTGATGTTCTACATTTATTTACTGTGCTCTCCTCCAATAGAAAAATAAGAGGGTAGAAGCTAAGCAGGATCAGCCCTGGTTAGTACTTGGATGAGAGACCACCAATGAATACCAAACACTGTAGGCTACATTTCAGAGGGAGGAACTGGCAAAACCACCTCAGAGTATTCCTTGCTTAAGAAAATGCTATGAAATTCATGGGGTCATAATTATTTATTTATTTATTAATTACCTGTTTCTCCCCATGGATCGAGGAGAGGAACAATAGATTTATACAAAACAACTAATATCAATTAAAATAGATATTGGTTAAAAAGGAATAAAACCAGTACATATTAAAACAGTTTAAAAATTACAGTTTAAAAATAATCTGGACAGGCCTGTTGGAAGAAACTAGTCTTTAATGCTATTTTAAATTCAGTGTATTGAACTGTCAAATCTTTTCCAGCAGGCCATTCCAGAGTCTAGGGGCGGCTGAAGAAAAAGTCCTCTGAGTGACAGTTGTCAAACTATTCCTGGCTGACTGGAGCAAATGTCCCCCAGAGGACCGGAGTGTATGGGGCAGATTATATGGGAGAAGGCAATCCTGTAGGTAACCTGGACCCAAACCATGTAGGGATTTAAAGGTGACAACCAACACTTTGTACCCTGCCTGGAAATTAACTGGCAGCCAGTGGAATGATTTTAATATTGGTCAACAGGTGACTTGAAAGCACACACACACATGGCTCTCCTCCACGTGGCTTTATTTCCACAACAACCCTGTGAGGTAGTGTCACTGTCAGGCTGAGAACAAGAGAGAACGACTGGCCCAAAGTGAGAACTTGGACTCAATGGGTACTAGAACCGGGCTCCCCCAAGTTCCAGCCCAGCAATCTTTGGCCAAATCTACACTACACACAAATAATCCAGTTTGAAACAAGATTATTTGCCATGGCTTGTTCCTATGGAATCCTGGGATTTGTAGTTTGGCAAGACACCAGCACTCTTTGGCAGAGAAGGCTGAAGACCTTGTAAAGCTACAAATCCAGGATTCCATAGGAGGGAGCCATGGCAAATAATCCAGTTTCAAACTGGATTATTTGTGTGGTGTGGACTTGGTTTTAATTGCTAGTCCAGAGGATCAGCAGCGTTTTTGTGCCACATCACCAAAAAGTGGCAGACCCAAGGAGAAATTTCTTCCAGAAGGGGCTTGGCTTGAATTTTGAGGCGGGCAGCACTTTCTGGTTGAGGTCGGAGTAAAAGGGGGAACCTTTGATCCAAGCCAAGGCCCACCCCCAGAAGTCAGTCTGCAGAGCCCCCTTCACTCCACCCACCCCCCTAAGTAATTCTAGGGTCAGATTTCAAAGCGTGCTTAACCTCATTCCTTGGAGCTCAGCCCTGAAACTCCCAATTCTAGCCGCTTAATCCGTTGCAACCCCTTTCTCAAAGCTTTGAGTGTAACCCTTGCTTCTCTCTGCCTTTGGCTCTCTCTGCAGGAGGAGAGCGCTTGAAGAGTTAAAAAGAGGTTCTGGGGAAATTGGATGCTAGCGATGCGTCGAGAAAAAGCGCACGAGCGCATTCCTGTCCAGGTTCTTCCCTTTGCAGGTCAGTAAGAAGTCTGTCTGGGGCGACACTCCGCAACGTCGTTTCTTTGGATCTGCGCGTTCCTCTCCCAACGAAGCCCAAAGCCATCGAGGCGACCGTGAAGCCCAAGCGATTGGGTTTTAGCCTGATCTTTTGGTAAGAGGCTCACTTATTTGCTTAACACTGGCGGGACCGTGGCTCTGGAAAGGAAGAACGAACTTTGAAAAGTCCCTTCAAAGTTTGTTGTGTGTCTTCAAGTCGTTTCTAGACTTACGGCGACCCTAAGGGGAACTTTATCATGAGGTTTTCTTGGCAAGATTTGTTCAGAGGGGTTTTTGCCTTTGCTCTTCTCTGAGGCTGAGAGAGTGTGACTTGACTGAAACCAGCCAGTGGGATTTTATGGCCAAGCAGGGATTCGAACCCCAGAGGCAAACTCTCAAGCTATTACATCACTCTGGCCTTAGAAGTTTAAGGAAGAAAAAGACTGTATACAATCGGTGTGTGTGTGTGTGTGTGTGTGTTATAAAGGAGGTTGGACACTTCAAATGGAAATACGTTTGTCAAGTTAAAAATAGTTTTTATGGACTCTTCAGATCAGGACCGGTTTAAGGAATTTTGGGGAACTCTGCAATGCTTTATTTTGGGGCCCCATATGTTTTTCTTAAGTCAATGTAACCTACCTCAACCTAAGCTATTCACAGTACAGGATATTCAGATTATTACTAATAATGTCTTTGCAGAAGAAGTGTTACTACAGGGCCGCCCACAATGATGGGCCCCCCTGCGGATGCTGATGCCGCCGGTGCCTTAAACCGGCCCTGCTTCAGATGAGTACTAACAAATGCCAGTTTTCACCATTTATTTATTCATCTGTGGTCCTAGTCCATCACAAAGGGTGAGAGAGCTAGATAAATACAGGTAAACGTAACACACACACAGTGTGTGTGTGTGTGTGTGTGAAAAAGAGTGTGGGGTTGTCCAGATGGTGAAAAACTCCTCACACAATGCGAGGAGAATCCTACCTGTCTTAATGGCATTCCACCTGATTTCACCATATTGTGAAGGGTTGGGGCCAAAACTGGCAAAAACCTTGGCAGAAAAGCCTTCACGGCTTTTCCTGGCTTTTTTTTTTTAATAAAAAACAACAACGTGAGGGTGCGCATTTCTGCTCCTTAGGACAAGTGAGTCAATCTGATCCGCTTGCCCAAGTGAGAGGAAACACAAATCTGTCTGGTTGGACAAGTGCAGGGGGAGGGGCTTGCTAGCAAGGCAAGTGCCTGCTGCCACCATGTTGGATTTTCATCTTAGTGAGCAAGCGCTAAGGTGAGAAAATGGTATTTTTTTTCTTTTTCTGCTTTTGTATTAAAGCAAAAAACTGCCCCATTGCACCTTGGATAGCATTAAAAAGAAGGCTGCCAATGGCAATTTCAGGTAAGTGCAAATGCGAGCAAATCACTTGCAGCCACCATGTTTCCTAGCGGGCTTGTGGAGCTTAAGGGGGGCAGAAAAAACATTAAGATAGGTCGCAGGTGCTTCAAAATGTCATTACTGTGAGGGACTCCCATTTTTTATGGGCTTATATAGACAAGCCCAGTGAGAGAGAGAGAAAATGAGAAAAGAGATGGAACAAATGTTGCCTCCTATAATAAGGCATATCTAGAACCCCTAAGAATGGGGCAGTCTCAGATTTCCTGAATCTTGTCTTCTCAGTTCTAATATGGATGGATGAAGAAAACATGTGCAAAGAGAAGAGATTTCATTTTGGGGAAGGCTCACTTCAAAGTTTGTTTCACAGTCTCCTACAGCCTAAATCCTACTATTTGTTTATTGATTTCATTTATATGCTGCCTTTCTCCAGGAATGGGACTGAAGGCGGCTCACAAAAAGAATCAACTAAAACCTATCAATAATTTTTTTTTTACAAATACTGCAAAGTATTTAGGAGTGACTTCTGCTGAAATTAGTGAGACTTCCTTCCAAATCACAGTTTTAGGATGGAGTGCCTGTTAGCAGCTCTGAGGAAGCTTTGCTGAGGAATTTTTTTTACATGTGAGGCATAAATTAGATTTGCACTGTCTGCACTACAGTTATAGCAGTTTGATTCTACTTTAACTGCCATGGCTTCATTTATGGCTCTGTGGGATTTTCAGTTTGGTGAGGTACTTGGATTCCTCTGCTAGAGACCTCAGGCACAGTACCGGTAATTCAGAGGAGTGCATTAGAACTCTCTCTAGCAGAGAATTCAAAGTATCCCACCAAGCTACAAATCCCAGGGTTTTGTAGGATGGAACCATAGCTGTTGAAGTGGAACTAAACCCCCTTAATTGTGTACTACTTTAAAGCCTACCTTTGTGTGGAATGTACACTGGATATCTCCCCCAATGCACTCCTCCCTTTATTCTGTCCGTTGTTAATAAATTGGCAGAAAACAGATCAAACTGGGGGTGGTTGTGTTTTTTGTATAAGTTGAAGAGAACAAGAAAAAGCTCAGTGGAATAACATCCCAATATCTAATTGTTGATTTCTGGTCACAATGCGGGTGCATTTTTGACATTTAAAGTAGGGGTAGGTAGTGTGGGGCCCTCCAGATGTGCATGGACTGCAACTTCTACCTGCTTGAGTCTGCCCCATCAGTGGTGAGGGATGATGGGAGTTGTAGTCCAACAGCATCCCGAGAGCCCTAGGTTGCTCACTTAGGGTTTAAAGCAGACCTCCACAACTTGGCCATAGGTAGGGACCAAAATTAAAATACGCTAAATTTCTGAGGGCTGCAGGTAGATTTTTAGTGGCTCGCTGTCCAAGTAAAGGTATAATCAATCAATCAATCAATCAATAATAAAATTAATTAATTAATTAATTAATTAAGGTATAATTACCTCCTCTTCCTGCTCCTGCTTCTCTTTCTCTCCCTGGGTGCCTTGCTCACTCCACAGCACTCCTCCCTCAATCTGCCCCAGGGGGCTTGTTGGGGTGGCTGTGCCTCTGTCCCCCCTGCCAAATCATCTCAGAGCAAGGGAACACATAGGCCACTTCAGCTGGGAAGCTCAAGCAGCCACTATGTTTCCTCGTCTCTGTGGTCTCTGCTAAATCAGCTTTTCATGGCTAGCAGCCGGCCGGCTGTGGAGCAAGGGAACGCAGAGGCCGCTTCAGCCCCTGGCGACTGGGGGGCACAAGCAGCCCCTGTGTTCCCTCACCTCCAATGCTACCACCAAATCTTTATGGCTGGCTTACCTTGAGGTAAGAGGTTCTTCCTAAGCCAGCACCTCCAACATCTCCTTGCCACATGTGGGGCACTAGTGTGGGGCAGGCACTTCCAGGCTAGCCACTTTTTGTTGTAGTCCTGCTTTTTAATTGGTTGTTTCCCTTTATTTTAATTCAAATGTAATGTCGACCAGTCAGAAGCTTCACAGGCCACACAAAATGCTTTGCAGAGGCCCACGGGGCGTATGTTGCGGCAGCCTGGTTTAAAACTATATAGTAGGATCACTGTATCCACTGATTCATTATCCACTGATTCAGTTATCCACGGGACACAAACCAGCACACTTACTATAGAGTCTTCCTAGAAAATGTGTCCTCTCTAGCCATTTTTCTAGGTCTTCCAAGGCAACTCTATGGTATTTTAAACCAGAAGTCCCATTATTTTCAATGGTGTTTGCTATTATCTATGGTTTTCGGTATCCATGGGACCCCTAGAACCAATCCCCAGCAGATACAGGGGTCCTACTGTACATACTAACCTCTTTACACTTCATATTAACCTGATTAAGACTGTAGTTGTTATGTGTTTTCATGTCAATTCTGACTTATGGCAACCCTATCATAGAGTTTTCTTAGCAAAATTTATTTGGAGAAGGTGTGCCATTGCTTCCCTCTGAGTCTGAGAGCAACCTGGGACCTTCCAGATGTCTTGCACGACAACTCCAAGGGTTCATGGGAATTGTAGTCTAGAGCACCAGGTTATTTAACCCTGACCGAGACTGTAGTAACATGTATCAGAAGTCACAATTTTCCAGCCAATTGTGTTTGCTTCTCTGTGTTCCCCTGAAATCAACAGCAAATGGTTGTTTCTCATCAAACATGTATTACACAGCTTACATGAGAAAGTGTGTAGTGTATGTGTTTTGACAGTTGTAGTGTTGCAAGTTTCAGTTGGACAGTGTCTGTACCATTTCTGCCAGCACAAAGTACTGTAACCAATATACCAAAACATCTTTTATAATTCTTGTATATCTTCACAGCAACCCTGTGAGGCAAAGTGATGGATGATCACATTCCCCAAAGCTATCCAGTGGGTTTGTCCTTGAACCATCAAGATCCCAAGGGGTTATCTAGCCGAGAATATATAATGCAGATTGGGGCTCTTTACTGCAAATTTGCAGCAATGGTCATTTGTCTCCATGGTCTTTTGGCAAAATCTATTGTATGCAAAGCTATCTGCATTTGAAGTGCACATGCAGCCATGCTTGCGAATCAAGATGGTGGCTGAGAGTACAGTATGTTATTATTGTCCACATGGGTTATTGCTGCTGCATGGTATTTTTTTTTTTTTACTTGTAAATCAAAGGTGCAAAAGTGCGACCTTCTGCTTATCTCTTTGGTCACCTCAGCGCTTTAAGAAAGTGCACACTCGATAACACGAAATGCAAAAATGGCGCTTCCAGCCACTTCCTTGTCGGCAAGCCCACCCACTGCCCGCACAGCAGATCAATCTGCTCCCCGCTTCCGCCCTTGCCCAGAATGCACAGCGTCCTGAGTTGGATGTCCAGATATGTGATAATGCACATGTCCACGCATTATTTAAAACACCTCAGGGAAATCCATAAAGGCTCCCCCTGCAATAGATGGAGTTTTTTGGGGGGGGGGCGCCTTCCAAATACTGTGAATCTTATTTATGCGGTATTAGGACAAAAAGGGTATTCTAGTCGCATTCTGTGAAGAGTACAGTTGTCCCTCCACATTCACAGATTTGGCATTCACGGATTTAAGTATTCACAGCTTGAAAATATTCTTAAAAAAATAATAATCCTAAAAGCAAACCTTGATTTTGCCATCTTATATTAGGGACACCATTTTGCTTTGCCATTGCATATAATGGGACTTGAGTATTCACGGATTTGGGTATTCACGGGGGGTCCTGGAACCAAACCCCAGCAAATGTGAAGGGACAACTGTATTTTCATCATCTAGACAACCCCAACCCCTTGTCCTGTTTCAGCATTTCACTGTGCTTTCGCCCCTGACCAACAGAAAATTGTATTTCTATGATCTTTGTTGAGATTCTTTCATAAAGAAGTAAAACAATAAAATAATACCAGAATATTTTTCATACCTGTTTCTCTTTCTCTGAAACAGACCCAGGGGACCTCTTCTACACTGCAGAAATACAGCAGTTTGACACCACTTTATCCACCATTGCTCTGTCCTATGGAATCCTGGTATTTGTAGTTTGGTAAGGCACCAGAGTTCTCTGATAGAAAAGGCTAAATTCCTCACAAAATTATTCCATAGGATAGAACTGTGGTGGATAAAGTGGTGTCAAGTTGCTGTATTTCTGCAGCGAAGACAGGGCCCCAGAGACTAAATTCACAGAGTTCCAAGTATGTAAGTGAGAAGGGTACTCTGTGTGTGTGTGTTCTGCTGACATCCACCCCCCTCTTTCCTTTCCCTATCTCTTTTCCCTTTGTGCTGTGCCTTTTTTAGATGTCCGGTCTGAGGAAAGGCATGGCCTTGTTTTTATTTCAGGGATTGGGAAAACTGTGACCCATGGACTGCATTTGGCCCCTAACCTTTTAAGTAATCTCTTCATAAATCCTCCCAACACCTTCAACCCTCCTCCCCCAATTAAACAAAAAGTGAGAGCAGAAAACTTCCCCAAAACAGATAATCATCACATCTGGAATGACAGCTTATCTTTTAAAAAAACAAAACCCTAAAACTTTTCTAAACAGATTGAAAATGATCTCAAACAGGAAGTAGATTTCCAGTCACTTCTGGGTCACATTTTCAGTTGAAAATGTGATGGTTTGGGAGCAAACCCCCCCATCATGAAAATCTCACAAACAGACCAAAAGTTGTCTCAAACTCTAGGACGTATAAAGGAGAAGTAAATTTCTGGTCACTTCCAGGTCTCATGTTCAGCTGATGATCACCTGGAAAGGTGATGACGCAGTCTTCCATAGAAGTATGGGGACAAAAACAGCCCTGCTATAGTTGCCCACATAGTTTTACATATACACCATCTCAAGAGCCTTTCCAGCTGTAGATTCGGACATAAATACATACCCTCCAACTGTCCTGATTAATCCTCTGTCCTCCCACTTTTTCAGCTGCTTTTCTAGTGTCTCTCTCGTCCTTCAACTTCCCACCTTATTTCCATTGCTGCAAACTGAGTTCAAAGTGCAAAAGTAGTTCGCACTCAATTAACTCAGCAGGTGGGGAGAGGAAGGGAGGGGACAGAATCTTGCACTCCCAGGAGGCTCAGGCAAAAGCAAACTGCAGCAGCCTCTTCTAGCTTATGTGTTCTTCCTCATTTATAACCTTTGCCATCTTGATCACATTCTGATATTGCTTGGCCATGAATATTGAAGTTTTAATCTGTGAAATGCATACCTTAAAAGCACCAGATCCCATCTGATCTTGGAAGCTAAGTAGGGTCAGCCCTGGTTAGTACTTGGATGGGAGACTGACAATGAATACCAGGTGCAGTAGGCTATATTTCAGAGGAAGGATCTGGCTAACTACCTGAGCAGAGCCAGCATGGCAGGGTGGTTTCAGCATTGGACTATGACTCTGTAGACCAGGGTCTGAATCCCTGCTCAGCCATGAAAACCCACTGAGTGACCTTGGGCAGATCACACTCTCTCAGGCCCAGAGGAGGGCCATGGTAAACCCCCTCTGAACAAATGTTGCCAAGAAAACCCCTGATAAGTTTGCCTTAGTGTCACAATAAGTCAGAAATGACTTGAAGGCACACAATAAGAACAAATTCCTTGCCTAAGAAAACCCTATGAAATTCATGAGGGTGCCATAAATCGTCAGGTAAACACACACATGTAAGTGTCTTAAATAATCGTCAGGTAAACACACACATGTAAGTGTCTTCAATAAACACAGTAAATACAAAATAAATCTCTTACAGATGGGACCAGAGATGCTGTTGAGACAGCCCAGCTGGACTTGCTGTTGCTGGCTAGGCATTTGCTTCTGGCTTCTGACTGGAGAGGGAAGAGGCGTTAGCACCAAGCTCTGCAGAAGCCCCCCATGCAGCAGGAGCAGCCAAGATGAGCATCCACCTGGCAGACAGCTGTGCCAGGGGTCTCGCTGCTCAGGCAGGGCAAATCGCTCATCCCGTGCCTTCGTTTACACCACCACTTCTGTGCGAGGACAGCCCCACAACAAGCTACACCTCTCTGTCCTTCAACAACAGCAGGAGCAGCATCCTCTAGTGGGAAGAAGCCTTGAACACACAGCTCTGGCCACAAAGAGCATGAGGGAGAGTTGCCCTGGAGAAGGAAGAGGAGGAGGAGACTGCCCCACAAGGGCTCCCAATAGCCCTGTCCAGACTTGCAAAGGAATCGAGTGTAGGTTGGCCCTGCGCATTCGTCAGAAGCCCAGGCTAGCTAGCCAGGCTATGCCATGCTCACCGAACCAGGGAGAAGGCTGTCCTGAACCCACACTGGTCAGAGAAGCTGAGAGAGCTGCCCAATTCATTGGGGAAGACCTTGCCTACACAGCGTCAGAATTAGGAGGCACCACTCTAGGTGTTCAGCTTACTTGTGATGTTAAACCAGGTAGGTGGCAACCTCTAAAAGATGACAGAAATGTTCTCTGTTCTTCACAGCTTGGAGAAGTGACTGTTTTTCGACTTTGTTGCCATGCTGGCTGGGAAGTTTTAGTCAAGGAACTACTTGTAGTTAAGTTGTATCAAGCCACTACTTCAAGCTCTAGTGCTTCCAATGGTTGGAGAATAGGTCGATTAAATGCTAGCTTTAGTTAACAGGAACACACACTAAAACACATACACACACTCCAACAATAAGTGAAGCCCTAGAGACAGGCTCATTGTATTAAATTCTTTTTTTTTTTTTTTTAGATATAATGTAGGGGTGGGAATTATTTCAGGATGGTGGGAGCTGCCCTAGAAGATGAGCTATGCCCACAGACATGATTCACTTCTAGAGTTGCCAGATTAAAAACTGGAGATGGCTTCTGTGCCTTTAATGGTTATATAGAAGAGAGAATATCAGCAGGTGGTGTTTGGCACAAACCAGGTAGCAAGCAAAACCTGCTGAAATTCCCTCTTGTACACAACCATTAAAGGTACAGGGGCCCTTTCTAGTTTTCACTCTGGCAACCCTATAATAGCTGATGTACCTGGATGACTTTTTGGCAAGGAACCCAACTGTGCTCCTGTTGGACAAAGGGGGAGTAGGAGTCAAGGACTGTCAGCTGCTGCTTGCAAATACTGGCCAAGAGGGGATTATTTCACTCCTGGGACCAAGTTCCTCAAAGCTTCAGTTGATGCTGCTTTACTTCATCAGCCTGAGAAAGGGCTTTGGGAAGAGAAATATAGAACTACAGTACTACAAGTGAGATGTGGGCCCTCCAAGGATCAGATTAGATTTATGGGGCATAGATTTCTTGCTCCCACAGCTGTTCAGAGCAGGCTGCATGTAGCTCACAAGTTATGCTTTGCCCAGCCCAACCTAAATTATGCTACATTGTAGTATTATGGACATTTGACAGAAATGTTCTCCCAGATCTGGCTGTCTGATGGGAGTGCTAGTTGAAAGGAGGCCTAGGATAGGAGTTGGTAGTTGGCGGCAGTAGCATGAGCCTTGGCAACCACTCAGGGACGCTGTGTGTTGATGAGGTTGGGCTTGGCCTTTCCTAGATCAAGCTTGTATTTCCACTGATAGAGCTCTGAATTATGCTGAGCATCTTCATCATGCAAAACATGCCTGGTGAAGACTTAGCAATCCGTGCAACAATATTGTTTGTTCACCTAGCTTGATGGAAGCTGAATGTCCTTTTTCCTAACAGGTGACTGTCTCCATTCATTAATTTCTGAATACTCACACAGCTCCAATGTTCTGGTTACACAGAGCAGCCTTTCTCAACATAGAACCTTCCAAATGTATGGACTACAATGCCCATCATTTGCCAGCTGATATGGGGCTATGGGGTTTGTAGTACAATACATCTGGATGGCACATAGGTTAAAGAGACTGAGAGCTGAGGTTTCTAAAAAAAGAATGGTGGCAATTTTGAGAAAGGAAAGTAACTGCCAAGTTGTTGTTTGTATTTTAGGAGAGAATGAAGTCCCATCAGAAGATGCACTTGTACTCCAACTTCAGCTAACAAAAGGGCAAGAGAGATTTGTTGAAGCTCTGAAGAGCCAACAGATGTTAATTATGGATTTACAGCAAAAGCTCATGGAGCAACAGAACACATTGGCCACTCAGCAGCGGGAAATTATTGAACAGCAAAGGAAAATGTATGAGCAAATGGATCTGGTCAAAGTCCAGTATGGCATGCTTTTTGACACAGTGAAGCAAATGTCATTTAAGGGTTTGCAAGAGGATATTCAACATTACTTTGAAGCCAATCTCCAAGGCCTCCAGAACCAAGTCAGGAACCATCTCCAGAAGTCCTACTCTGCACATAAAGTAGAAGTTGATGCAAAAGTGATTGATGTTGGAGAACCTTTAATGGACTGTGGCCTTTGTGAAAGTGATGAATTTTGCAATTTCCAAAAGACACCGTCACAATGTGAAAAATGCACCTTGTGCCCTGCCGGTTTTTTCCAGCTGTCTGAGTGTTCTGCCAATGCTGATCGGATATGCCAGGTGAAATATTGTCATGCTTTGAACTTTTAACAGTAGGCAGTATTACCGTCAGACTGGTGGAAAATAAAGACTGTATCTGTGTTTAAGTATTGTGCCCTGTTGGGTTTAGTTTTATTACTACCTGTTCAATCTCTATTTATTATGGTTGGGATCTAGATCTAGGTACTTTCTTGCCTCATCCTCCCTGCTACTGAATGGAGTTGTGTTGTTTGGGGAGAAGGGAGATCCTTGAGAATTGGACTGCAATGGTGTTTGAATTAAAACTCTTAAGCCTTTTTCAGGCTGAAAGAGCATGAAGCTTCTAGAACAGGGGAAGACAACTGTGGCCCTCCTCCAGATATTTTTTTGATGGCTAGAACTTTTGGGGATTTACTGCTACAAAATGTGGTTATACATTTTGTAACAAAGTGGTAAGTGAAGAGACAAAGTGGTAAGTGAATAAATCAACAATTTTCTTAAGGTATACAGAACAGGAATTATAGTGAGGAGGAAAGCTGCCTAGAGAGACCACATTTTTCAGGTGATGGATAATTGAAACCATAGGTACTCGTCCTGCACATAGGGTGGTGTGTGTGACCTGTATATGTTTTGGAAGCTCAGGGGCCAGACTGTGCAGAACTTGATCTCTGAAGGAACAGTTGTGATCATAGTAATATACTGGAAAAGCCATTCATTAATTTCACCTTGCTGTGTGCAGAGGGTTAGCAAATTACAAAAGTGATTTAATTTGTATCTGATACACACACACACGAGAGTTAACAATTACATGTTTATAACCTTAGTTTGGAAAATTAATTTTTTGGACTATACCTCCCAGAATCTTACACTAAGTAGGTCTAGTGGTCACAGCTGTAGTTAAAAAGTTACTCTTCCAAGCTGTATTGTAACTTCTGGTATTCAAGTCTATATAATTGATGTATGTGTTTTCTGATTGTGGGGACAAAAGTGTTCCCAGAAAAGAGTGGTTTGGGTTTGAACTTGACTCTTGCTATTTTTAGGACAGAGATGAGTGCCTTGAATCGCCCAGCATCTGTGGGGAAAAGATAAAATGCCTGAACACTCCAGGTAAATTGCTGTCTTGCTAAGAATGAATTAAAATAGACATGTTTTCTCACTCTGCATTTTTAAGCACCTAAAAATATTGAGTGGGATGCAGACAGAGCTAGTTATGCTTTAGTTCCAGAGACATTGTTGGGTCTTTATGTTAGCCATGATTAATTTAAGATGCCCCAGCTGCACACAGTATAGTGTACTATTAGAAGCATATAGGTCAGCCTTCTCCAATGTGGAGCCCTCTAGATATGTTAGACTATGACTCCCACCATCCCTAAATACCAGGGATGATAGGAGCTGTAGACTTAAGGTGGCATCCTATTGGTTAGTCCCAACTAGATTAGACCCATTCAGTCAATTGTTCAATGATGAGTCAACATTTAAGTAAAACATATTGATTCAGTGGGTCTACTCTAGTTAGTACTAACAACAAGATTTAGGCCTAGCATATCTGGAGGGCAAAGGTTGGAGAAGGCTTATATAGACATTGTGGTTTTGGTTAGTCTGCAACATGTAACTGACTGAAAAGTGTTGAAACACTGGTTTCTTAGTGATACTTTTAATATAACACTAACTTATTTTAATATACAGTACTGTACTTACTTTAATATACCGCTAACTTTAATGTAACACTAACTTTAACCTACAAAAACTGTAGATGAAAGGGGCCATCTTAGGAGGAGCATTTCACCTACATGAGAGATGGAGAAATGTCTCTTTTGAGACTGTACTAGCTACAACACATGCACGAATCATCCCAAGAACAAAGAAAACGGGCTGGTTTTTCTTCAGAAGTACACTAGGACCCCCTTATCTGCTGGGGATTGGTTTCGGGGGGGGGGGCTGGATACTGAAAACCATGGATAATAGTGAACACCATTGAAAATAATGGGACTTCTGGTTTAAAATATCATAGAGTTGCCTTGGAGGACCTAGAAATGGCTAGAGAGGACACATTTTCTAGGAAGACTCTATGTTAGGTGTGCTTCTTTTATGTCCTGTGGATAATTGAATCAGTGGATAATGAATCAGTGGGTGCGGGGGTCCTACTGTATTGCTTTTACTCTCATGCAGATGTAGTTGACTGTTGAATAAATTGATCAATGAAAACCTGCACAGTAGTGGACCCCAGAAGGCAGGGGTAAGGGCAGGAGGGGCTTGAGGCCTCCTATGACTACATTGAGGGGCTGAGTCTCCTTTTTAAATTATTTGGCAAAATTGGACCTCAAAGACTTCTATGTAGTTGAGCCTTCTTAGGAATTATCAATCAGAAGTGTATAAAATGATCACATACTAAGAAATATATGTCTGTGGTTGTTATTGAGCACTGCCAGGAATAACAAAGCCTGTCTTCAATCCATCCTGTGCACATTTACTTAGGGGTAATCTACACTGACCACCTAAATACCCTATAGGCACCAGATTCTGCCTGATCTTGGAAGCTAAGCAAGGTCAGCCCTTGTTGGCATTTGGATGGGAGGTCACCAATGAATACCAGGTGCTGTAGGCTGTATTTCAGAGGAAGGAACTGATAAAACCACCTCTCAGTATTTCTTGCCTAATTAAATCCTATGAAATTCGTGCAATCTCCATAAGCTGACGGAAGTCTTGAGGGCACACACACAAATACAAGCTACACTAAACACAGAAAGGGCACTTTTAGTGCACATTGTGCTGGAAAGACCCTCACCCCACCCCTTTTCTTTTGCCTCAAGTAGCAAAATGTGTCACAAAGACCTTGGAACTTCCCCCCCTCAATGCCCTGTATAAAAGCTAAACAGACTTTATAATGCAATCTTATTTGATTATTGGCAACTGGACAGGATCCTCTAGTACACATGACTGCAGCAGGACACCTCTGGGGGCAACAAACATCATTTGACACATACAGCTCTATCGTTCCATTCCCTTCAGCACCTATCACCTGAGGCAGATGCCTTGCTCTGCCCAGTGGTAGGGCCTGCCCTGCAGACCTTCAGAAAGATAGAATATAAAGGTTCTAATGAAATAATGAAACATGAGGTTGTGGCTGAAACTGTCTTTTCTTCCTGTGAACAGGAGGATTCCGATGTCTTGGCATTGCAGAAAAGGAAGCCGCCCTGGGACTCTGCGGAGAGGAATACTTCTTTAACAAAGAGCTGCAGGAGTGCCAAGCTTGTCTGATGTGTGAAGCAGGGGTGGTCACTTTCCCTTGCTCCACTATGAGTGATACAGTTTGTTCAACAGCCAGTGATAACAAGCTGTCTGAGTCATGGGCTGCAAACCTTGTTTTCCCCTTGACAAAGTCTGGCACATCCCAAGTCTATCCAGGTTTCAACTTGAAGATCAAGGGAAAACAAGAGTGCAACATCGGGACAGTGGAAGGCGACAGTCTGGTGTTCAAGCAGCATGGCTTAATGTGGGCTGACTTCAACTTTGCTGTGAAACACAGCTGCAGAAATTTCCTCCAACTTTCCCTCAAATTCAACAACAGCGAGGAAGGCTATGAGTTGAGTGGGGTTCGTATCGAGCAGCCGGAAGGCAAAATTTTCCAGAGTGTCAGTGTGAGTGGTGCTGCGGAGGTCGAACCAAGCCAAACCCTTTCAGTCTTTTTGAAGAGCCCTAATCAGTTCTGCAACCAAAGCAAAGATTTAAACATTTATGACCTCAACACACCCTTCAGTTTGTTTTGGTTATCCCATGATACAGGAGCAGTGGCCATGACTGCACAGACTGCCACAGCAATGCACTACCAAACCAGCTATCGGCCCACCTTTAAATTAGTTTCTGTCTCTGATCCTTATATGTTAATGTCGTCCCATGATGGGAAAGCCATCAAGTTTACTGAAATGGGTGTAGTCAAGTTTGTTTTTCACCAAGCCTTATATTCCATGGGTCAGACCTGTGTTCGTGAAGGGTTTTCTCTGGTTTCTTATCTCAACAGCAACGGCACCAATTCAGAACTGATGACTGTTCATAAGTCTGGTGTCAATTATAGAGACACATCAATATCTGCCTCTGGGGCCACCAAAGTGGGAGCTGGGGATCTTATTAGCTTTGAGATTCTTTCTCCGGCACAATGCAATGTTCGTTATTTTGGAGATGGTTCTGGAATTAGCATGCTTAGTCTCATCTGGATCCCATCTGCAGTGTCTGCTGCTCTTTCAGCCTCAGTCTCCATTAAAGGGATGCCTACAGGAGCTGTCAGGAACAAGTTACTAGATTTTACACAGGTCTCACCCATTGAGAAGCAGATCTATCTCATATGTACTGGACAGCATGCCCAGAAATATTTTCTATTCACTGAAAGCGGTGTTGCCAGTGTTGCGTTTACTTTAAAGTTGATCCACTCCTGTAACATGCTCCAGGTGACTCTAAACCAGTTCATTGGTGATCATGTGCAACCTCATGTAATTGCCCAGCAAGTTGGAGGCCAAATGCCAGAAGGAAGCATGTGGACCAGTGTTAGTCTTCACTCTTCTTTTGAAGTTCACAATGGTACAATGATATCTCTTTCTCTTGACTGTGTACGTGGCAGAGTCAACCATATTGCTCATGGACCTGGAACCAGCTTATCTATCTTATGGATTTCATCCTAGCAAATCTCAGGATGAAACTAGAAGTTAACCAAACAAATGCAAGGATTCAGTAATTATGATGCGTAGTATCCAGTAAGCCTGTGTTGGACATGTTTCCTTTCTCCAGTTATATTTGGGTGGCACAGAAGTTGTGTGTGGGAGGATAGAGAAGACATAACAAAAAGGTTATAATGCTTGGTTAAGCTGGTAGTAAATTCTTTACTACCAGTTCTTAATTAACTACCCTAGACAGTGTTAACACTTTAGAGATTATCACACTACACTGTTATAGTACTACTATTCCACTTTAACTGCTCTGGCTGCCTCCTGTGGAATCCTGGGATTTGGAGTTCAGGGAGGGGCATTTAGAACACTCAGCCAGAGAGCTCTTAGGCTTCATTAAACTACAAACCCCAGAATTCCACAGGAGGCAGCCATAGTAGTTAAAGTAGAATAATAGCACTATAACAGGGTAGTGTGAAAGTCATTTCAGTTTGATTTTATTGCTTAGTGGAAAGGTGGATGTGTTGTGATGGAAGTTTTAGCCCAATACATTTGGAGAGCAGTTAAGTTGGGGGGGGGGCTGGCTAGGCATGTTTTATAGCTAGATTAGAGTTTTATTATACCTAGGAGATGATAGCCAAAGCTCTTGCTCCTAGAATCAAACGATTTGAAACAAAGCAAAACAAAATTTCAGTTGTTTTTTTTTTTAATGGATTTAAGAAACAAAGACAAGGAACCTTTTTGGCTCATAGTAGAATAAGCTTTTTGAATGCCAGGATTAATATTGGGTAGATGACTTCTTCAGTCCTGAAAATTGCCATGGAAACACATTGCCTGGAGATCTAGTAGTAGTGACCTTCAACCCAAGAAAGGCAAAGGTCTAGTAATGAAAACAGTTGTTCTCAGGTATGTTTGTGTGTGCCTTCAAGTTGCCTGTCAACTTATGGTGATTCTATGAATTTCATAGGTAATACTCAGAGTTGGTTTTGCCAGTTCCTTCTTCTATTGTTTTTGGTTTTGTGTGCCTTTAAGTAATTTCTGACTTATGGCGACTCTAAGACAAACTTATGGGGATTTCTTGGTAGAATTTGTTCAGAGCAAGTTTGCCCCTTGCCGTCCTCTGAAGTTGAGAGACTGTGACTTGCCCAAGGTCACCCAGTAAGTTTCCATGACTAAGCAAGAGATTCGAACCCTGATCTCCCAAATGTTCTAGTCCAGCACTCAAACCACTCGTACACCACACTGGCTCTTCTGTTTCCTCTATATGTACTTCCAAAAGGAAAAGTTAGCCCCATCCAGTCAAAGTTAAGCGCTTTTAAGATTCTATTGACTTCAATTGTAATATTACCATTGTTAACATTACCACTGAAACATCAAAGGAATTTCAAAGTAAAGTATTTGAGTGGATCATGCTGTTCGTTTTCAGAACATTACAGTCTGTGCTCTAAATATCTGTGGCATTTTAAAGAATTTATTTGAATATCTTTTATTACTTTTAATAAATTTTACATATTTGCTAAAATGAGCAGATTATCAGAATTGCCTTCAACTGCAATCATATACACTTTTACCTAGGAATGAGTCCTGTTGAACTCAGTGGGACTTAATTCAACCCAATGAGAAGTCAATATCAGTGTGTACAGGCAGGTGTACTGTAAGTATTTTAATTTAAAGCAGGGCTGAAGAATGGGTCCCCTCTAGATGTTTTTAAACTGCACTTCCCGAAGTTCTTCACCATTGGTTATGCTGGCCAAAGCTGATGGGAGTTGTAGCCCCCCCCAAAAAAAATCTGGAGGGCCATACTTGACCACCCTACCTTAAAGTATGCAAATTGTAATTAATGTTGTGGGTTTTGTTGGTGTTTCTGGTGTATTAATTTATGCTCTTTTTATCTCCAAATATCATTGTAATTATTGCAGTATACAATTTGAGCTCTTGATGGGTTTTTTTTGTGCATTGAGATAATTTAATATGAATAAACCAATTGGATTTGCTGCCAAACGTCTTATATAAGGTAATTTTATAGAAGTGCCTCATTAAATTAGGGGGATTCTTAAAAAAAAAGGATTATGGCCATAATATGATTGTTTTCATAACAGGGTTGCATTGTGATAATAGGGTTATATTTGAGCTTTTTCTGGTAAGGCTTCTGTGTGCAGAATGTGAACAAATGGATCTCCATGTTAAGAAAAGCTTCATAACTGTTGAAGTACATGTGCTTCAAAATAATCTGAAGAGTCCAAAAATCCCTAAGAAGAGTCTAAATATTCAGGTAAGTATGGGGTTGTCCACACGGTGAAAATAACCCTCATAGATTTCGCTCAGAAAACGAGCTGTCTTAATGGGATCCCACATTGTCTTTGTCGTATTGTGAAGGAGGGGGGCCAAAAAGAGGAAAAATTCCTGACTTTTTAAAAAAACTCCAGAGATATGTGCATTTTTGCTTGTTAAGACAAGTGATTCGACATGAATCACTTCCCCATGCAGGATACAGTGCAAACCTGATTGGCTGGATGAGCACAGGTGGCAGGGCCATTTTACAGGGCAAGCACCCACTGCTGCCATGTTGGATTTTCGCTTTAGCTAGTGATCACTAAGTTGATAAAATGGAGGTTTGTGCTATCTTTTTTTCTCTTTCTTTTTTGGGGAAAGGTGAAATATCGCTTGTGCTCACCATAGAAATAGGGTTTTTTTTTAAAAAAAAGTTCAGCGGCGGCAGATTCAAAACATGAATAATCCACTTGTGGCCAACGTCGCAGCTGCTGCGACTTGCTATTACTGTGGAGCAGTCCATTTTTTCCCTTCATATAGACAAGGCCATAGTTAAGTCATATATTAAGTCATATATGTTCCAGTTTTCATCTATGAAATGTTGGAGGGTATGGAAGAGGCCCACGGCATGCACAGCAGTAATGCCCTCCAACAGAAAGGAACTGCCAGGGGACTCAGGAAGAATGACCGCCATTGATTTGCCTCAGCAGCTGCCCCCTGAGGTGGTTGTCCTATTCTGCCTAATACCAGGCGTGGACCTGGGTGGAAAATGTATGGCCCTCTAATGATGGGAGATGATGTAAGTTACAGACCTCTCTTTCTGGCTTTTCTTCGCAAAACAAAGATTCACGAAGGACTCATCCCACGCTTTCTGAAAGGGCGCTGATGACTAAACAGACCAATCCGAGATAAGTCCGGTTGCAGAAAGCTCAGCAGAAGGTCTCCTTGGGTGATGTTTCTGAGTTGCGATTCTTTCTGCGTTGTCGTTTCTCTTCAAGACTTGTTCAGCATGAGTTCTCAAATAAGACTGCAGCATTGTGGATAGTGCGTCCCCATGCCTCTGGATATGAGGCCAGGGCGGACCATTGTTGGCGATCAATTTGGCCGAGCCTGAGATGTTATTTCAGGGAGTCCTTGTATTGTTTTTTTGGAGTACCCCTCTTACGCTGACCTGTGGCGAGTTCGCCATAGAGTACTATTTTTGGGAGGCGATGGTCCTCCATCCTAGAAATATGCCCTGCCCAGCGCAGCTGTGTTCTCAATATCATGGCCTCAATGCTGGTGATCCCTACTTGCTCAGACTCTGAAAAGCCTATCCCTGCTTTGAAGGTTACTTTCACCCGCTTGCTTCATGATAGTCCCAATAAAGTTACCCCTGTGATGTATGCATAGGAGCTTTCATGTAATCACTTCAAAGCAAGTGTGATCTGTGGAGTGAGTTAAACTAGTAATCGCATCTGAATTGCATGATTATGGTCCTTGCCTGAGAGAAGCACAAAGGATGCCTGAGACTATTAATAGATTGAAAGCAGGTGACTTCAGAAGAAGGTTACAGATGCTTGGCATCATACACAAATAAACTTGTGTTCATTTTGGAAAGCTAAAACTGGACAAAGATTTCGTAGACACTGTAAAATATTTTGCTTGGTGAAGGAAAGGGTTTGTTGGTTTTTATTATGAAAGAAGGCAGAGGAGGCAAAAGTCATTTATCTTGTGCCAAATGGATAAAGATACTTGAAGCAATGTGTTTTATTTCATGCTTGAAACAGCATTAAACTTCTTGGGAGGCCATTCCATTCAGACTTCCAGTTTATTTAATTTGCTGGGTTTTGCTTATCTTACAGTTCCAATGTTTTAATATTTTGTACAAAGTAATTATATTTTTTCCACGTCTACAAGATGAAACCAGAAAGCAGAAGAGCACATAAGACACTTCTCAGTGGAAGCCAACAAACAAAACCATTTTTTGTGATTTACCAACGCTGTCTATCAATAGTTTATTTCCATAATTTACTAAAGCTGTATTCCTAAATGGGCTTGCTACAGAGCAAGCTCATTCATTACTTCATATTACACTGCTATATCACTATGATTCCAGTTTAACTGCTATGGCTGCCTTCTGTGGAATCCTGGGATTTGCAGTTTAGGGAGGGGCATTTAGCATTCTCAGCCAGAAAGCTCTTGGGCCTCACTGAACTGCAAATCCCAGAATTCCATAGGAGGCAGCCATAGCAGTTAAAGTGGAATAATAGCACTATAACAGTATAGTGTGATAAAGTCCACTGACACTTGTTTCTGAGGAACCATGCATTAGATCTCACTGGAAGAGTGTCAGTTCCATGAGCTAATCAATTAATTACCTGATTATTATTTTTATTACTAGATTATTATTATTTATATAAAAATGGTACACACATAGCTAGATCACTATAGTTATTTGTATCAGTATGCTTTCAACCCTCTTGCATAATTGCAGAATTGGGTACACTCTCCAGATGTAGCTGCACTACACATTTATAGTAGCTCCATCCTAAGGAATCTTAGGATTTTTAGTTTGAAGTACTTCTAGAGATCCCTAATGCAGAGGTGAGGGCGTTTTGGCCTGTCGCTTTTTGTTGAGCTACAACTCCCAGCAGCCCTGGTTGGCATAGCCCATGGTAGGGAATACTGGGAGTTGTAGTTCACCAACATCTGGTCATATAGTTCTCACCCCTGCTTTAGTGCACTTCCTTGAGCTATAATTCCCAGGGAATATAAAGAAGAGGGGCTAAGAGCTAAATCAGGGCACCTTGGAAACTGTATCTCAGGGGAGTGCATTTGGCCCCTTTAATTATCACACCAAACTGTAAATCCCAGGATTCCCTAGGATGGAGCCATGAGAATTAAAGTGGCATCAAACAGCTATAACTGTGTAGTGCAGCTACACTCTCCATTTGCATGATGAGAACATCATACTGGAAACATGCTAGAAGCATCATATGCCACTTTTAGCACTCTTGGTGTTCCCAGTCTGCTACCTAATGTGTCTGAATATGGTGAATTCATTCTTTAAGTGTGGATCTTTGGGTTGCTAAATGGCACAACCCACATACAAAAGGGAGATAATTGCAGGACTGGAGAAACATCAAGCCTTGCAGAAGTAACATCACAAACACCAACTCCAACAAAACCATCCCACTCCCATTACAAACTGAGGGCTAAGTTCACTCACTGGTCACAAAATGTTCTCTAGTTGTTTGAGAATGGGAACAGAAAACCCTGGATCCAAGCAGAAATGGAATGGCATATCTTGGAATGTTATGGCACGGCTGGAACTCTGAACAGGAGTTGTCTCCATGCTGCAACAGTTTGTTGCAGAGCCCACTATTTATTCTATATTTATCCTGTTCTTCCTCTGCAGAGCTCAAGGAGGCATATGTGATTCTTCACATGCATATTTTCTCCTCACTTCCAAGACCAGTCTTAGTGGTGGGTGAACTGCTGGTTTTCCTGGCAACAACATTAAGGGGGTACTGAGGTGAACTTAGTGGCTCAGTGTTTGTTGATTATACTGTTTGAAGTAAGGGCGTGCAGTAAGTACAGTAAGTGCCTTTCATCCCCTTTTCAAAGTTCTTCAGGTTGCTTGGATGCTAACTACTGTACCAAAATTAACTTCCCTGCAAGAATGAACACCTGCAATTAGCTTTAAGATCTGTTTCTTACCTCAAAATTTCCAGTTTGATATCATTTGTTCATAGATAATAACTAGCATAAAAAGCATTTACTCTGAGGAAGTAGACAAGGAATACTCAGGGGTTTTTTGTCAGTGCCCTCCTTTGGAATATAGCTTACAGCACATGATATTTGTTGGTAGTCTCCCATCCAAGTACTAACCAAGGATGACCCTACTTAGCTTCCAAGATCAGATGGGATCTGATGCATTTAGGGTGTTTAGGCCCCTGTAATTTATGTTTATAGTATTCAGTTATAGAACCTAGAAAGAGGTACACAAACAGCTTGTAGACTTAATATGTTGGAGTTCTTCCCTCCCAAGTTCATGATAAATCTCCCACAGCACTCGGTCCACTGCTGGCAACAATATTTGAGGTTTTCAGCAGAAGTCCTGTAGCATGTCCCACTATCCTGCAAGATAAGCTTGGTGGGTACACATGACAGAGCTTTTTTTGTAGCAGCCCTCCAGCTGTGGAACTCCCTGTCAAAGGACGTCAGACCAGTTGCATCTTCTTTGAGTTTCTGGTAAACAGGTAAATCTATATTGTTTTACATGGCCTTTGGTCTTTAAAACCAGGGATGAGTGCTCTGACTGTTTTACTGTCTATGGTTTTTAAACTGTTACAAGACAACATTTTAGTCTGTTTTTAAATGTTTTTATTTCTATATTTAATATTTTAAATGTTGTTATCTGGTCCACATCATATCAGAGGCCCTGGTTTTCTGAGAGGTGATAGATCAAGGTTTTAAATAACTTAAGTAGAGGAAAAACTGACATGGGGTGCTAAAAGGCCTGTTAACCTCAGGCCAGCCTTCCTCACAACCTGTGAAGCACTTAGGCTGAGAGCACAGTGACTAACAATCCCACTGAACAAGCCTCCATTATTACTCAAAACTGGTTCTGTTTGTAGGAGAATGATTATGCATAGGATGTTCATCTCTTTCACATTAGGGACCTAGTTTTCTATTTCTTGTGGTAAGCCCAAAGCAGTAAGTAACAAACAGAAGGCTGTCTGGGCATATGCATACACACACACACACACACACTCATTCTCTCTCTCTCTCTCTCTCTCTCTCTCTCTCTCTCTCTCTCACACACACACACACACACACAGAATATTAAGATCATTCTATTAAAAATGGAAGCTGGTGTGGTGTAGTGGTTTTGAGGATTGACCTAGGACTCTTGGAGACCAGGGTTCAAATCCCTGCAAAGTCACAGAAACCCACTGGGTGAACTTAGGCAAGTCATACTCTTAGTCACAGGGGGAAAGCAATTGCAATTCCTCTTTGAACCAATCTTGCCAAGAAAACCCTATGACTGGATTGGAGTTGAACTGAAAACCATTACAACAGCAGTTGTAGGGATCCTCTATATGGGACAAATGTGTTGGGAAGTTGTGGTATTTGTTGTTGTAGTTCTTGGGTTAAAAAAAATCCAAATGACATGTCTGTTGTCTGAGACTATTTTCTGGTAATTCCCAACACTCTGCAATGTTTTATTTCCATCCTCGAGGAGGTTTCTTTTTCATTGCAAGACATATTGGAACAATATTATACCCTTACATCTCCACAGACCCAGTGGTGTTGCGAGGTCAGAGTTTGTAGGTTGAAGTATTTTGGTGATATCCTGGTTCACCTGCTACCTTCCTGCAACCTGCCCTATCCATTCTCAGTTTAACTATAATCCTCACAATTGTTTGGGGGAAGGGGTTGTAATAATTTTCTCCAAAACCGATTATTGTTTTGAGCTGCACCTGCTTTGGTGTGAATTAATCTTGAATGGGAAATTAAGAGCAATTTGACTAAACAGGGGCTATCCTGCTTGGGACACATCATGAGATAACATGATTCATTAGAGAACATGGTGATGCTTGGTAGACTGGAAGGGAGTAGGAAAAAAAGAAGACCACACTACAGGTGGGTGGACTTAGTCAAAAAAGCCATGGCCCAGAGCTTGCAAGACCCGAGCAGGGCTGCAAATGACTGGGTTCATGGAGGTCTCTCATTCATAGGGTCATCATAAGTCAAACCTGGCTTGTTGTCAAATAATATCAACAAGCTCCTATTGGAGACGAAAACTGCTATAACTGGTTTATCAGTATAGATCAACCTAGTTGCCTGTGTTTTTTTGGATTCTCCTTGGGGACTGTAATGGTGAACAGTCAGAGTTAAAATATACCACCACCCCACTGCGTAGAATTGGGATAGGAGAGAGTACATCAACCATGTTCATTATTTAATTGGTTATTACCATCTTTTTCCTGCCAGAATTGGGGAGAAACCCGTCGTGTCCTCCTGTGCACAAAATTTGGCTATTATTTGGCTAGCTTTGAGTGTTATGCACATGGACTGAGGAAGGTTGCCCTTTGCTCCTGTTCTTTAGGAAGCAAAACTTCTTGGTTTAGTCTTGAGATCAGGAGTGAACTGAGCTACATTGACAAAACAGGCCTGGGGATTTCCTAGCCCAGGTGGTAATGTTTACTTTCAGACAAATGTTGCCTTAGACCACCCTACCTTTATCTTTTGCATAACCACAAATAATCTGCAAGCAATTTTTTGATTGATGTAAAATATGATGTTAGGGACAGCCTCATATTTACTCCCCTAGTTTGCCCTTGAGAAAATGAGAACAATACAAATTTCTTGAACAACAATTAGCTGTGCCATCTGTTAGCACCATCTGATGGACATGATAACCACCTCATCTTTGCCTCAGGAGGATAGGGGTACGTTGTGTTCATCAATGTGACCATATGCACATAAAAAAGATATCTCATATCACACCTTCTCTTTCAAAAAGATCACAGGGCTTTGGTAAATGTACACAGGAACACTGCAGGAATCTTTTGCATTTTTTTATGGGAAATTAGATTCCATCAGTTTATGGGCAAACTTCCATCAGCTTATGTGCTCACTTCACCAGTGTTTCAGCAAGAAGCCCATTAGAGATGATTTTACGATGTGTCAAACTGCTTTACGATGTTATGTTAGTTATCACTTCCTAAAAGCTAAAGTAATGCGAGACCCGAGTCTGGGTCAGGAGTAGTGGACATGAGTGATGAAGGTTTCAGTCTCCACCCATCCATTTTATTTTTAACAACAACATAAATATGCCCCTCCCATGTAAAGGTTAAAAGAAGAGGAAGAAGGAAAAATATCTTTTGGCACCTAAACTAGACAACTAGATAAGATCCTGAAGTGTAAAGATATATAATTGAATACTAAAGTTAGGATTGTCCATGCCATCATATTTTCCATATCTATGTATGGTTGTGAAAGCTGGACATTGAAGAAAGCTGATAAGAAGAAAAGAAATGTGCTGGAGAAGATTTCTACAGATACCATAGATTGCTAAAAAGACAATGGGTCCTAGAGCATATCCAGTCTGAATGCTCCCTAGAAGCCAAGATGACTAAGGGCTTGCCTACTATGGGGGCCAAAAATCCAAATGGAGTCCTGCTCCTCATGCCCCTGCATTCACCCTGAAGCCCTGCACAGAATTTATTCTCTGCATGGATGTCGGGTACTTGTCTTCACTGTCCTTGCAGAGTTTCATCCACCGCTCGCCACTGCTGCTGCCTCACGTGACAGGCGCAACCATTTTAAAGCTCAGGAGGCAAGTTCCCGGTCAAAGAGAGAGATTTTCTCCCTTCCCCTGGCTGAGCAGCACTGCTTCCATCTACTTGCCCATCACAGGAAGAGGCGCTTGAAGCAAGTAATGGATGAGGCACTTGAAGGAAGTGATGGGCAAGTGGAGAGCAGGCGAAGGCAGCACTGCCAAGTGTGTGGAAGGGAGAAAACCTCTCCCTTTGTCTGGGAACTTGCCCCCTGAGCATTAAAGTGGTTTCAGTGCCCATGGATGAAAATCTGGAGGAAACCCTGAATCCTAAAAACTCTACATCAAAGTAAATTCCTTCCAAAGCCCTGAATCTGGGCCCTGTGTCATGTGGCCTGATCACTGCAGATTCAGGGGAATTCGGGAGAGGATTCAGGGTTTTTAATAGTGTAGATAAGCCCTAAATTGAGACTTAAAATAATAATAATAATAATAGTAATAGTAATAATACTTAGTTATTTATTACCCACCTCTCCCCTCAGGATCGGGGTGGGGTACAACATCACAATATACATTACAATATACAATACAGTCTGTCATACTTTGGCCATATCATGAGAAGACATGACTCACTAAAAAGGATGATAATGCTTTGTAAAGTTGAAGGCAGTAGGAAAAGAGGAAGGCTGCATTACAGGTGGATAGACTCAATCAAGAAATCCATGGCCCTGAGTCTGCAAGATCTGAGCAGGGCTGTTGATGACAGGGTGACTTGGAGGTCTGTCATTCATGGGGTTTCCATAAGTTGAAGTCAACTTGAAACCATTTAACAACAACAACTTTCTAAAGTCCTTCAAGAAGGTACAATAACCAACAATCACAAATACATCAGTCTAGAACAGTTCCCTGGCCAATAATCAAGGATTCTGGGGGCTCAAGTTTAGTAACTTACTTTTGTAGTGGAAAGGGAAACTGACATTAGACTTGTTGACAAAGAAACAGAAATAGGAGTAGATATCTGTTTACTGAAAATGAAATCCTGGGGTCCTCAGATGTATTATGATGTGTTAATTTGGAGTGTTTCCCCTCTCACCCCATCTAAAAGCAACTATTAGGTGCCACACTCTGGTTAGTGGACCTCAGGGTTTTAATACAGAAAACAAAACAGAGCCTCCAAGACAGAATTCTGCCTGCAATGCAGACAAGCAATACCAAGTGAGAAGGACCAATCATCTGACTCAGTATAAGGTAGTTTCCTGTATTCCAGGTATTACTTTAGGAAATAAACCTTTCTCTTTTTTCTTCTGTATCATAAACCCCCCAATACCTTCTTTTGTATTTTGCTGTTGATCACTTTTAATTGAAAGATACTGAATCAGAATGTTGTGATACAAGACTGTACGGTTTGTGTGGATTTACCACATTGGTGGCAGAGGCAGTTTAAGAAACTGGCTGTTTTGTCAGGCAGAGATGAAAGATGAAGCATATGAAATGTGAGTGGGCAAGACTGCACTTTGAAAGGCATCAATTCCTAATGTGTGTTCATATGTAACATTATTCCTGCTGCACATTGGGTGCCAACAATTCTTCTGAGCCATGTACAGATGCTGAACATCTGCTGATACCTCCCAGCAACAGAAATGCACATGTATTGCCAAAAAGCTGTAGTCTGGAAATGTGGTTCTGTCTCACTCGGATTTTTGATCTGAAATGTGAAAAATCTCCTGGTTTAAAAATTCCACACCCCTTTTCCAGCCATGTCAAGAAAAGTACATTAACAGCTGCATTTTCTTAGCACATGTTAATTAACTGTACATTATTTGGAGAGGCTAGAACAGGTGAGCAACATCAGTTCTAATTATGCTGCTAATGTAGAGCTTCAGTTAACAATCGGTGGGGCTAGATGCAATTAACCACCAAGGCAGAGCCCCCCCCAATACTTGAGGCAAAATCATCATCTTCATCTTCATCATCATCATCATCACCATGTTTGCAGTAAAAATGAATTAATTGTCAATATATTGGCCTTTGTGCTAAAGGCGAGTTCTCTGGATACCATGAACTGTCAAAATGACCAATAATTGAACTTCCAGTGTGGAAAATGGATGGCTGATACCTGTTCCACAGAGCTCTGGTAAGGAGAGTGACAATGGCGGCAGGCATAGGTTTGGTGGCCAATGCTGACCTGTGCCTTTCCCCTTTGGTAAATGAGGAACAAAAAATATGTCTGTGAAGATCAGTAAACTTCACAGAACTCCTGGGGGCTATAATAGCCCACCAGGAATGAGGGGGGAAGATCAACTCTACCCACCACCACAAGCCTAATAAAGGATACTAGGGCTTATCACACGAAGGAAGGGAAGCAGAAGTAAAACCTGAGAGTAAAGCCTTGCCTTATCACACAGCATCGGCGTACTTTAGCTGTTCTGTTCTGGTCCCATAGGAGATGGTGGTAAAGGGGAGTCTTTTTGCTAATGGGTTTTTGCAGTTAGCAAAAAGACTCACATTTATCACTGTCTCCCATGGGACTGGAA
Organism: Gambelia wislizenii; assembly: GCA_030847615.1. Lineage (NCBI taxonomy): Eukaryota > Metazoa > Chordata > Lepidosauria > Squamata > Crotaphytidae > Gambelia > Gambelia wislizenii. The sequence continues at coordinate 133,506,656 of JAUMIR010000006.1, read as the reverse complement.
CCGAAGAACAGTTGAAGCTTGCAGACCAAACTAAGGCTTTGGCCAATTAAAAAGATAACACAACTCTTTAGACAATGTGATAATGCTAGGTAAAGTGGGAGGCTGTCTTGCACTAGATAGACTCAATCAAGACATGGCCCTGAGTTTGCAGGACCTGAGCAGAGCTGTTGATGGCTGGTTTTCCTGGAAGTTTCATTCATAGAGTTTCCATATGTCAAAACCGATTTGATGGCAATGAACAACAATGTTGACCTTTAATAGCACTGTAATATGTGATTAGTCACCTTGCCTAACTGATGAGCCACCTGTGCAAGGCTGGCTATTATGCTATTATGCTGTCTGTAGAAGAGAGCTCCCAGACTGTGGAATTCTCTTCCATGGAAAGTCCGGCTGGCCTCCTCCCTGCTCTATTTTTGTCAGCAGCTGAAGATATTTTTATTTAGACAGGCATTTGAGAAGTGAATTTTAATCAGCGTGCTTTTTGTTATTGTTTTTAATGTTGTCTTTTTATTGATTTTATGTTTTTAATTCATGTTGTGTTTTTGATTATGTGAACTTAATTTAATGCTTTTTAAGTTTTGTAAATTGCAATTTTAGCTGTATTTTTTAAGTGTTGTAAGCCACCTTGAATCCCTTCTTGAGAGAAAGGCGGGGTATGTAAATCAAATAAATAAATAAATAAATAAATAAATAAATAAATAAATAAAATTTCCTTAAGCATATTTGGACGATGTACAACTTTTATCTACAGGTTTTGGTCATTTCAACTTTTTATGGCCTGAAATGTCTTCATTTGCAAAACATTTCCTCATCTACCCCATAGCTGACCTTTAGCTGTGGAGGAAGCACACAAATAGAAAATGAAAATCAGAATCTTTTTCATTTGCAAAATCAGAATGGATCAGTCCTGGCATCAGCACTTGGCATCTTTGGACAACTGATGAAGCCCCTGTATCACAGGAGAGCACATATAGAAGTTGCTGGGATTTGCCTTGAGATCCTTATTGTCTGCAGGCAAAGTCTTAAAAAAAAAAAAAAAACTACTAAAAAATCCAGACAGTCTTTTGGGAACTGACTAACTGCTGAGGATGGGGCTTGTCACCTGAGGGGTGCTGTACTTTTCTTAAGAACATGTTTTTAAATTGTGGTTTAACATTGCCTTAAAATTGCTTTTACTGATTTCTGTTTTCATAGTTAATCTTATTTTATTTTTAAATGGTATTCTTCTTTTGGTGAATATTGCTGCATCATTGTTGTTGTTGTCGTCATCATCATATTTATTTATATCCCGCCTTTCTCCCAATATAAGGACTCAAGGTGGCTACTTGTGCATTGCTACTTCACATCCCAAACTTTGGAGAGAACTGAAATATCAGTTCCCATAAAGAAATAAAATATATATCTGGACTAGTGAGCTTTCAGTTGCTTATACAGTACAGTAAGTAATTGCATTGCTCCAAGGCATTGTGGGAAATTTAAAATGATGGCTTACTGACCCAGCTTCTGCCTCCACTACGTAAACTTACAACAGTCACGCACATATATATAAAGAGGTGTGCCAGGGGTACTTTGTTGAAGGCTCCTTCAAACCTGGGGGCCGACCTTTGAATGGATGCTTTATTTAGTGTATTCAAAATGTTCTTATATTCACTGGGGTAACATTTATTTGGATTAAAACACCGATTTCCAGATTTCACTTATGTGTGCCCTAACAGACTTGATGAAGCTCTCTTTTGCTGGATCAATAACAACCAACCAATTTATTTCCTCTGGTAGAAGTCTACATGTTACTACTTTTATCAAAGGTGAAATCTTCTTCTCCTATTGCCTGAGCTTTCTGTAGTAGCAGGATGGCTGTTTAGGGTCACTACCTGGAGATTGAGGTCAGTTCTTCAAATATCACTTGAGTTATCATTGGCTCCTTCTGGGATCTTTTGTTCAGTCTCTCCATCCCCCCCCCCCTCAACTCCCCAAGGTTCAGTTGTGTCTCTAACCAAGGTCATTTTGTCTATTGGGATTCAGAGCCACTCCTGCAGCTCTGGGCAGTGAACCTCTTAAGCTGGTGGAAGAAAGACGAAACATGATTTCAAGTGCACAAGAGTGATGTTCTTCAGTAGTGTCGAACCATTCATCTCAAGCATGCTTTGACTTGGCATTTCTGCACAGAACTACCAGCAGCTTCAAAAACACTTCAGCTACCAAATATATGCACAGAAATAAAGAAGTGGAAGCATACATGCAAGAAAAACTGAGGGGAATTAATGAGTGAAATTACGATGTGTCCCATTTGAGATTAGCCCAAATGCACTAGGATGGGGCATTTTAATCCTCCAGAGTCACATTTTGTTTCACAGTTTTGTTGTAGTATTGACACCCAGTCAATGGCACAACTTGTTGTTGTGTGCTTTGAAGTTGACTACGACTTAGGTGACCCCATCTTAGGGTTTTCTTGGAAGATTTATTTAGAAGAGGTTTACTATCACCTTCCCCTAAGGCTGAGAAAGAGCCACTTGCCCAAAGCTACCCTGTGGGTTTCCACAGCTGAGTGCAGATTTGAACTCTGGTCTCCCAGATTCCTAGTCCAACACTCCAACCACTACACCATGCTGTCTCTCACCAGTTTTCCCCTAGATATGAATGGGATAAAAAGTATCCCAACAAGTCTCATCAGTAGGATGGTCCCATCAATGGGAAATTAAAGTTTCTTCCATGAAGGGGATTGGAACACTGGCATTCAGGAAATACCCTACAAGAAGTGTATGTTTTATTTTCTTCCATTTTCTCTGATTTAATTTCACTTTCATTCCACTTTGTATCTTCTGGCTCCTGGTGTTTGCGTGCACTCCCCACCCCATGCAACAGGCAAACACTCATTTGGACTTACTCCACAATACAATGGAATTCTCATTGGGGGTCAAAAAGTATCCAAGACTTCACACCATACAAAGTATTGTTTTTGTTTAGCCTAGTGCATGAATGTTGAATGCAAAATTTCAACAAATATTCATTCCAGATCATGATGGTCTGCTTTGGTGATTGCAGGAAGACATATCAATGTCCTTACAATAGGTTGAATGGGAGGTTTTAACAGGGAACTAATGAGTATGTGTTTTATAACGAGCATGCTAAATGACTCTACCCTTGTCCCACACATACAGGCTCACTGCCAGACAGCTATCTAGTGGTGAGTGATTGTTTCCATGTCAGTGGAGTGGTGAATCAACTCTAGGTTCTACCACAAATGTACATTCTCACCTGATTTTGGAGGCTAAGCAGATTTGGGCCTTGGATGGGAGACCACCAGGGAATACCAAGTATCTTCAGGTAGGGCTAGGAAATAACCCTTCCTTGGGCTCTGGAGAATTACTGGCTAGATGGGCCAAAAGTCTCACTGAGGGCTTGTCTATATGAGCAAAAAAATGTGGGTTGCTCCGCAGTAATGGCAATTTGCGGCAGCTGCTATTTGTCTCAATGGGTTTTTTTTGGCAGTTTGCAGGCATGCAAAGCTATCCGCGTTTCCTGTGCAAATGGGCATGCCTGCGAATCAAGATGGTGGCTGTGACTGAATTACTCACATTTTTACAAACCTCAATTTGCTGCTGCTAGACAGTATTTCTTTTTAAAAACCATATTGATGGGGTGAAAGATCGATCTTTTGCTTTAATAAAAAAGCAAACAGAAAAAAGCTGTTTTATCGCCTTAGCACTCCTTTGCTAAGGCAAAAATCCAACATGGTGGCTCTGGGCACTTGCCTTGTTAGCAAGCTCCTCCCCCTACACATGTCCAACCAATCATCTGCTCATGTTGGGAAAGCAAATCAATTCGGTCGATTGTCCCAACGAGCAAGAATGCACATTTCCATGAAGGCTTTTCCCACATACTTTTTGGCATTTTTGCTCCCCCCCCCAATGAATACTGTGGAGTGATGCAGAATCCCATTGAGACAGGTCGTATTCTCCTTGCATTCTGTGAGGAGTATTTTCACTGTTTAGACAACCCCTCAGTATATGGAAGCTTCCTATGTTTCTTTGATGTTCAAAGCTGGGGAACAAAACTGCTTATTGACATCATGAAATTAAGAACCCCGTCTATCCAGTTTGTGCTTACAACCTAAAGATTATGGCTGGCATTCAGTATTGCAGTTATAAATTTGCTACCTAGAGTTATGGATCCATAACTGCTCTGTATTCAATTACCCTGTTAAGTCACAATGGTGGCACTTACTGCCATGATCTTAAATGCTCCCCACAAACCACCTTAACAGCCAGCAGCTGCATCAAGTAAAAGGTTTGTTCAGGGCAATTGGGCACAAGGAAGAAGATATTTCCAGCTCCCTCCCACCAGCTGCCCTCCTACCAGCAAGCAAGACTAAGGCAATCAGAAGCAGGGCCCATTACAATCCCTCACTTGCTGGCAGGAGGGAGGTGGAAATGTCATCCTCTTTAGCCTTGATCACCAGCTGAACAGACCTCTTTTGCTAGATACAACTGCTGGATGTTAAGGTGGGTTGGGGGTGGGTGGGCCATGCAGCATTACTTAGTTACACATTTGTAACCAAGAGCCTTAGCACACTCCAAGAACATTCCATCTTCGCTGCTGCCTTACTGCATGGCATCAGTGTTATTCCAATGTTCTTTTGTTCCGGCCCTGTGGGGGACCAAGGTAAAACTGCATCTTTTTGCAAATGGATTTTTCTGCTTAACAAAAAGATGCGCTTTTACCTTGGTATCCACGGGACCAGAACAAAAGAACACTGACGTCATGCAATAAGACAGCAGGAAAGCCAGAGGAATGTTCCTGCTGCTTTGCCACTTTTCTTCAGAGTGCAGTAAGGCTCTACATAGCTAGTGTAGGATATTGGTGAATATCCAGAAAAGGTCTCCCTATAGATGTCTATATAGGGAAAAGTAGTTTTATGCATACCTTGGATCAGTACTTGGAAACAGTACTTTTTTCTGGACTACAACTCTCAGAGTCCCCAATCAGCATATCCAAAAAAAGGCAACATTTTCCAGCCTCTGTTCTGGATCCATGCACAATGATTTTCCTCCCCAATAATCAATGGATGATGGGAAATGAGCAGTTTTGGAAAACAAATCTTTGGATTGTGATCAATTATTTTTTTTTTAAAAAAAATTCTACTGTAGAGCTGTAGTATCTTATCTACTATATAATTTTTATAGCAGGGCTGCTGAAAACAAGACAGTAGTGAAGTATAAAAGACAACCAGCCCTTTTACCTCTTATGACCAAGAGTGACAACATTAAAACCCTATTAGTTCATTCCCATTAAATTCATTGGTACAGCAGCTTTATTAGAATTGTTGCAGCAGGCTTCATAACAGGACAGCCAGCAGCAGTCTCTTACGGATGTATCAGCCTTGAATGTTAAAATGGTCCTTAAGACAGCAAGCCTGGAGAGGTCACGTCACACAATTAACAGCAAAGGATGGCCAGGATGTGCAGGATCAGCAGAATCTTTTTATCATCTCTCAAAGTGACATTGGGAGGCATTGTGTGGCTAAGTCCATCTTTCCATCCACAGTGGGGTCCCTATAGTTTTTTTTTTAAAAAAAACATCTTGCTAAAGTTACTTTTTGGACCACAACACCCAGAATCCCCAGCTAGCATGGCTATATACCATTTTTGTATTGAGTATTTCATGGGCATTGAAACATGTAATAATCTCTGTGCCAGCTTCATAGAATCATAGACCCATAGAGTTGGAAGAGACCACAAGAATGTGGAGGAAAACACAAAGTTCGAATGACAGATGGCCATCCAGCCTGTTTAAAAACCTCCAAAGAAGGAGACTCCACCACCCTCTGAGGCAGCACGTTCCACTGCCAAACAGCTCTTACCATCAGTAAGTTCTTCCTAATGTTTAGGAAGTTCTTCCTAATGTTTCTCAAAGGACAGTTAAAAGCTCTAAGGTGTAAATAGCTTCTATTTTAAAGTATATTTAGTCCATTTTGCTAAAGTATATTTAGTCCATAAAGCAGTTTGCTTTTGCATGAGTCTACTGGGAAGGACAAGATTCTGCCCCCTGTCTTTCCTCTCCTCTTGCTAAGTTGAGTGCAAACTACTTTTGCACTGTGAACTCAGTTTGTGGTGGCTGAAGTAAGCTGAGGACAAAGGGAATACATGGAGGAGGAGAGAAAAAACTGGGACATTTTAAAAGCAGGCGAAAGAGTGGAAGCTGGAGGGTTAATTGGGACGGTTCCTGCCAAATCAAGACAGCTGAAGATATCTGGTTATGCTGGTGAGGGAATTCTGGAAGTTATGATTGAAAAGAAGAAATTTTCAGAGCTTTGCCTCCTCCCCCATTTCCTCCCTCTTCCTCTCCCTTCTTGCACAGTGGGTTACTGAGGGGTTGCCAGGTAGCTCAGGCAGAAGTCAGAGGGAGTTACCGTACTCAGTGGGGGCTTTTGAAATGGGAGGGTAACCCAAGTTCCCAGTCCTGTTATCTTCAAGTGAAAAGTTCAGTGAATTGCTGGAAGAAAGCCTGGAAAGTCAGAGAAAGACCAGCTGGAACATGGAAGGTACCTGGCTAGTGAAATGCTTCCTAATTAATCTCTGCCTGAGGTACCAAACAAGGACAGAGTGAGACATGGAGTCACTTGCCATTTTTCATAAATGCTATGATTTATCATCTGCCTGTCAGGAAATAATTTGTGAGGCTGTTTAGCTATCATATTTGCTGGACTCACCTCCCCTAAACAAACAAACAAACAAACAAACAAACAAACAAACAAACAGCACTTCCAGGTCAGAATTACTGTGGAAAAAAATATAGGTGGCTGTGCTGCTGTCTATTAATCTTTTTATGTTGGCATTCTGAAATGCCCTTAATTGCTCAGGAAGAATGGAGCGGCATATTTCAAATTCTCCATTGCTAAGAGGCTTTGCTTGTCTGAAATCGTTGTAGACTGTCTTCGGGCTTCATCAGATGGGGAATGCAGCACAAAACCACGTCCCAAACCGCATCAGAAGAATGTTATAAGAACTGACGGGCGGTATTATAAGATGCCCGCGTCCTCAGCCATTCTGGAGGCGAAGTGTGTGCATGAATAAAGTGTCCCTTTTTTATTGATGGTCTAAGCCATCAATAAAAAGGAACACATTATTCACACCCACACTATGCCCCCAGAATGGCTGAAGGATGTTGTTGTCTGGTAATATTGCCTTTTTTTGTTCTGATAAAGTCCTTCCTCCGCATGTTTCAATTAAACCTTATTGAAGAGTATGCAAAATCCCATGCAGAAATGTAGTTCTTGCAGATGTGTTCTGGTTCCATGATGGGAGTTGTAGTAACTCCATCATGACAACTGCACAGAAGAATCCAAGACCAAGTGACGTAACACAGGGCTGATCCAAAATATGTTTTCTGCCTGAGGCAAAGGACAAGATGGTGCCCTATGCATAAATGCTGCCCGGAAAGACAAACTGAATCTTATTTCTGCTGAAAATTAAAGTACCAATGCAATAATAATTCTTTGCTGATTTTATTTCTCAAAGGAAGCAATGAGTAATTTTAGCAGTTTTCTTCTGTTCAGTTTCTGAGGACTGTTTGCAATTTGGGACTAATTCTGCACAAAATTTGCACGTGTGTGTGTGTGTGTGTGTGTGAAAAACAGAATTTTTCTGCACAGAAAAAAAATCCGCTGTTTCCTGCACAAAACAACCACATGCAAATTTTGCGTAGAATAAATCCTGAACTCTGAAGGTTATCTTCAGTCCAGGATTCTTCTTATCTGGGTTTCTCAGCACTCAGGAAACATGTTCTTGACTGTTTTAAAAATGATTTTTGAATATTCTTTCCATCCCTAAATAGAAAGCAACTTGAACCATGTAGGTGTGTATGGATATGAAGATAGCCCTTGGTGTTTCCCCAGTTTATCATTTTCAGATTTATAGGTAGATTGCTACACTTAAGCATTACTTCCTCTCCCTTCTGCAAGGTCACTTCCATTTCCTCTTCCTCTTCCTCTTCCTCCCCCTCCTCCTCTTCTCATCTAGTAAGAAGCAGACAACTTATTAAGTCCCTATGCTGGCTGCCCGAGAAGATTTGCACACATAGAAACCAAGCATGAGAAGCTTCTGTAACCACATTTCAGTACTCTGCACTATCTTTGGGTGGTAGTCTTGAAGCAGAAATGTGAAGTTTTATATTGGTGCCTAACTACTGTACATGTTTCTAGCAGACTAGTTACTCTTCTTTAACATCCATAAGCTCATAGTACTAGATCAGTGGTTCTTAACCTTTTCTTTACCAGGGACCCCCCCCCATTTAAATATCTTTTGTTGCCGTGGGCCCCCAAGACTTAACTTAAGATTTTAAACCACCACCACAACACATCATCCATTAAACCTTCCCTCAGAGGCACTGGAGGGGGAGGGAAAACTTTTTCTCCTGCTTTTTCCTGCAAGTTTGTGGATTGAATGGCAATGCACAGGCCAAGCCAGTCAGCTAGCTGGCCTTTGCCTTGGCCACTCCACTGCAGAGAGGAGATGGACCAAACAACTTTCAAGCCTTTGTGGACCCCTGTGAGGACATTGCGGACCACCGGGGGGTCCACGGACAACTGGTTAAGAACCACTGTACTAGACTATTATACTCTTTTCAGATCAATATGAAATATTCTTACAAGTGCAACAGAATTAATGTTCTCCAGCATACCTTGAAGTGGTAGAAAAATTTAGTGTGTGTGTGGGGGGGGCAAGATGGGATGTGGGATCATACACAAATCATACTCTCCAACTTTCTCAAGTTGTTAGTCTCTATCCTGATTAATCCTCTGTCAATTCCACAAACTGGGACACGTGGCTGAGCAACATCTGAGCGCAGTCAAGATGGCAAAAGTTATTAATGATGAAGAACAGACAACCCAGGACAGGTTGCAGTGGTTTGATTTTGCCTGAGCCTACTGGGAAAGGCAGGATTATGACCCCATCTCTTCTCACTGCTGCATTAAATGAGTGCATACTAATTTTGTATTTTGAACTCAATTTGTAGCAATGGAAGTAGGCTGAGGATGAAGGGGGAAAGGAGGAGGAGGAGGGAGAGAGAGAGAGAGAAAAGGGACATTTTAAAAGCAGATGAAAAAGTGGAATCACAAAGGATTAATCAGGACTGTTCCAGACAAACTGGGATATCTGAAGGGCATACTTTTTATAAGCTTTTTTCATTTGTACTGGCCAGTCTTGAGTTGGCCTGGCAACAGAGACCCAGAGAGCATTGTTCTGTATTTGTGTCAGAACAAAAAAAACTGGTAATGCTGTGATCAATCTTCTTGTGATAAACCTCTCCACCCTTAAATAGACAGGTTCTCAGACATCAGGCATGTAGTCATCTACCAGGGCTGTACTCAAAGGCTTACCAGCTTGGTAGAATCCGCTGGATGCTGAATTTCATTGGTATAACCTTTGTAGCCAAGATATTCTCCATGTCACAATGAGGCAGCAAAGTAAGAGTTCATGGAAGGCCCACTAGACAACTTGGTGCAAATATGCTTATTATAGATAAGCCCAGTTCAAAGCAGATTCAACAGGCATCCCCATATGCTTCATTAGCCTTCTGCCTGTCATGGTAGCCAATACCAGTTTTATCTTCCTTTCTCTTTATTGTACTTGGCAGCTGGAGAATTTTGAGAGAAAGGAGAGCAAACAGATGGTGAGCAGTGGGGATCAAATTCTCTGAGTCACTGCTCATCTAATGCTTCCATTTATATACTTCTCAATCCCTCCCTTATTTCCCCTAGCTGTTTCAAAGCAGCTGTAATGATTCTTGCCCATTTATCCTGAAAGGTGCTAATTAAGAGTGTGTGCATGCTTTAGGAAATAGCATCAGAATTGGCTTAATTTGGGTTCTAGGATCCAAACCTTTATATTGTTTTTTTTTTAAATGCCCACTGCCTTGAACATTTGAATTCCAGCTGTAGCAACCACTGCCAGCTGCTTGCAAACCTTCTATAATATTTATATTTGCAACTCATAGCAATCTGGAAGATCAAAGCAGCTAATTGTCTTTAGAACAGAAAGGGCAATAATGTTATGTTTGTAACACTTGCATTTTCCAAGGCATGAAAGGCAAAGCTGGGGAGGTTAGTGTTAAGAGAAATGAACAGAAGAACATGCTGAAGCCAATAATAATGGTGCAGTGTGGTAGGATGGTTCTCAGGGTCCCAGAGCATCATACTACCACTGACATTATGGATGGCGTTGATACTTCATTCTGTTAATTCATCTTAAAATCAACCTTCCAGGCTCTAGTTAAAGGTGGTTTATGGCTGTTGTTAACTGCCTCCAAGTCAACCCTTTCTCATGACAACCTTTTGAAGAAGACACCTCCAAGACACACTGTCCTCAACAGCTCTGCTCAGGTCCTGCAGACTCAGGGCTGTGGCCTCCTTGACTGAGTCTATCCATCTGGTATCTCTTCCTACTGTCTTCTCCCTTTCCAAGCACTATTGTCTTTTCTAGTCAGTCATGCCTTCTTATGATGTGGCCGAAGCACGATAGCCTCAATTCAGTCATCTTGGCTTCTAGGGAGAGTTCAGGCTTGATTTTTTTTTTTTGTCTTTTTAGCTGTCCACAGTATCCACAGAATTCTTCTCCAGCACCACATCTCAAAAGAGTTGATTTTCTTTCTAGCAGCTTTCTTTACCCTCCATCTCTCACACCCATACACAGTAATGGGAAATATGATGGCATGGACAATTCTTAGTGCTCAGTTGCATATCTTTGGACTTCAGGATCTTGTCTACTTCTTTCAAAGCTGCCTTTCCTAGTCCTAATCTTCTTCTGATTTCTTGACTGCAATCTCCATTCTGATCAGTGATTGATCCAAGGTATGGGGAATCTTTAACTATTTCAACTTCTTCATCATCTGCATTGAATTTATGTAAATCCTTCATGATTATTATTTTTGTTTTCTTAATGTTCAACAGTCAGCCTGCCTTAGCACTTATACAGGGAAAATATAATTTTTATTACCACAAAAACCCTGTAAAATAGAGTTTGGCCAAGAAAAGAGTGACTGGTTCAGCATCATGCAATCCGCCATCCAGGCGTAAAGCTCAGGTCACCCTCATCTAAGTCTAGTACTGTATGGATGACACTAGGTTGCTTCAGAAGCATAGTCTAAAGTAGCATGGCATAGAGCTCCTTGGGTTTTGCCAGTTTTTGTGGCCTCCATGTATACTCATTTCATTCTTTGTAGGGGCTGTTTGTAGCAATTTTGTAGATCTGCACTAGGGCTCTTCCAAAGGTTTTTGAAAACTGAGGAGTTTGCTGAAGTGTCCCTATGCTTTTTATTTAGCTATGTCGTAGACTGACTTTTCTTTGGAGGAGAAAGAAGAGAACCATCAATAGCTATCTCACATGTCAGGGATAATTAAATCTATCCTCTCTTGCAGTGCTTGTATCCATGTCCATGTCTCTCCATGTATGAAAGCTCTGTAGGGTTTTTTTTAAAAAAATCTTTGTAATCAAATAAATAAATAAATAAATAAATACAGTATTCTTGCCTTTTTTCTTTTAAGTGTTTCACATTTTTTAAAATGAGGTACCTGAACAAAGTACTACATTAATTCTCAAGTTGAATTATACTTAAATAATGCCACTCTGCCAGTTCATATTCCTCCCTCCCCATCTAGGTATTATATAATAAATATTGCATTTGTTTTACTAACCTAGAGATGCTTAGGTTCAGATGTTGATGAGCTAGAGAAAGTTCCTTTTTTGGATTACAATGACTAGAATACCTTACTCTAGGAGGTGGAATCCAGAAAAGGAACCTCTGGTTGAGAGTCCAATGGAAATTCAATAACTGTGAGTAAACCAATAGGACTGGATCTCTTTCTGTCTGTGCTCTTGTGGTGTGAACTTTCTACACAAAGAGTACTGTTAAGCATGTCCTTGGTCAGTCACAAGGACTAAGTGTATAAATTATTGGAGAGGTGGGGCTGCCAGCTTTTTGGGTTGTGCTAACTTTGGATTCTTGGAATTGAAATCTGGAGGACCGTAGATAGAGAATGTTGAGGGAGATCAGAGGTGAGATGGGGTGCAGTTCTACTTGGGCAGAACTTTGCATCCTGTCTCCCAATGAAGGATCTTTACTCTCAGTATTCTTGAAGAGTGAACATAGATGGTAGAACACAGTTTACATGCTGAAGGTCTCATGTGATTGAAAAGAATTTTGCCTAGGACGCTAGAGAGCTCCTGTCAACGAGAGTAGACAATACAGTGGGCCCTTGGTATCTACTGGGGTTTGGTTCCAGGATCCCGCCACCCTCCACCATATGGATACCAAAATCTGAGCATGTTCAAGTTCCATTATATACAATGGCATAGTAAAATGGTGTCCCTTATATTAACTAGCAAAATCAAGGTTTGCTTCTTGGAATTATTTTTTAAAAAACATTTTCAAACCGTGGATGGTTGAATCCATGGATTTAAAAAATCCATGGATACGGAGGCCTGACTGTAGTGACTATTTAGAAAAATAGTCTGATCTGATCTATGATAGCTTCTTAAGTACCTATGATTACAACACAACAAGTTCTTGAACAGTCAATGAACACTAGATGTTGTACTTCTGGTTTTAGCATTGTACCTTTGGTTCTTGATTATCACAGTTGCTATTGGTGGAACACTGTACAGAAAAGGGGATAGGCATCTAAGTGGGAGAAAACTCAACAGTGTCTGTGGAATGGCAAGAGATATGGTGAGAATTTTGCAAAGAATGTTTTGGCTTAGAACCCCTAGAATCCCCTAGCCAGCATGGCTGGCTTTTCCAAGCTCTGCTATGAGTCCATGCTGTGATCAATTATTACACAATATCAGATACTTCATGTTGAAAAAGAATACATTTTTGAAAAGAAGACAGGAACAAGCCTAGATCTAATTTGGCAAATGATAAGATGACAAACAGTTTATATATGAATAAGAAGGACTTTGAGACACTGTTACTGCATAATGCCATTATTTCTGTGCTTATCACATTTAATAAAGTGTGCCTTATCAATGTCAGTGCTGAAGCAACAACATGACATCAGTGACAGCTGGTATAAAACATTCTAGTCCTCATGACCTTTGTGGAAAGATAGCATGACAGATGTTCCTCATTCTTACAATCTTTCAGGTGAGTAATGGGGTGGGGGGAAACCAGGGGGAGAGTGACCCCGAAGAGACATGACAACCACATTTTATACTTTTTATTTGGGTTCTGAGTGACACCACCACAGATAAAATACTTGAATCAAATACAAGAAGAACAGACTGCCAAGTGGTTCTTTTCCCTAGATGCAACAGACAGAGTTAACATGGAAAAAGAAAATCCTGCTGATGTTTATTTGCATGAAAACACCAGGTGAACATCTTGGACAAATACACACAAATAATATCTACGACAGCTGTAATTGGCTTTATTATTTCTTTGTTAAAAATTACATGCAAGATGTAACCCATACCTATAAATCACCACTGCTATTGTCCCTGCACTACCTTCCCCCTGGGGAAGCAGGAGAATTTGGCTGATAAGTTGCAAATGAGCCATTGAACAGCTACACTCATCTTGAGTGTACAACTTTCCATCCACTTCAAGGAAAGCTGTGCTAATACCACTTGAACAGACATTGGAGAGCAACAGTGCTTAATGGGTGAAATCCATATATCCCAATTCATGGAGATGCTGTCCCCTGCAAGGCAAACACAGAGTTGTTCCATCCACTGAAGTGAATGGGAAATGTCCAAATGTACAGAAAACTCTGTAGTTCTTGTTGGGATCTGGGCAGGCAGGGCAGCTTGGAACAGCAGCTTTAGATATTATTAGCAGAGCTGTTAAGCTTTCCAGAACTCACACTTTCATGTAAATAATTGAGTGTTCTTAATGGGAATCAGAGTTGAAGGAGATGTGATCTATAGCAGGTGAGCAACAGATGAACTAGAATGAATGCAGTTCTTACAATATCAAGATTCAATACTGCTACCACACAGATAATGACATCTCAGTAATACAAGCTTATACAGCAATTATGTTGACTGGCAACACTGTACAGCTTTTAAATTTAAAGTGCACAGCCCTCAGTCTGAGGCGACAAAAAACATACTATCAATATAATTTAAAAGGCAACACAATTACAGACACAATTTATAATCTCTTGTTCCTATTTTGCAATGTTACAATGTACTTTACCCAACATTATGTATTTTTGATAAAATCATTACATTAAATTTGTTTGCTTCAAGTATTTGGAGAGAGTGTAAAACAATATTGCTTTACAAACCCAGGTGGCCATGTTGTTTTGAGTTAAAGCTAAACCCCAAAATTTAGCTAGGCTTATAAGTGGAGGCAACTTCGAGGCATGCAACCAATGCATGACAGATTTCCTCTCCACCTTCCAATCAATCTTCTGCAGCAGGATGGTCTCCAAATGTTTTACCTTATAATCTCTGATCATGCTGGTTAAAGCTGATGCGAGTTGGAGTCCATCAGCAAGTGGAGGCTGGCATGTTGATAGAGACTCCCCCAGAGTACAGTATAACTTGTCTTACATCCATAAAGTCTAGGCCAGTGTATTTTAGGTTATCTGATGTGAGGGACCAGCAATTATTTTTTCCTAATGTGCCAGGGCTTGGCATTATATTTATGTCCATAGGGTGCAATTGTTTCTTTCTTTCCTGATCAGGGAATGGCAGGCAATGGCTGAGGGATTAGCCTTGGTCCAGCAACCACCACTTTGAGTAGTACTGGTCTAGGTCATGCTTGGGGATATGTGGCTCTCCAGGTGTGGTTGACCTCCACTTCCCATTAACCCTTGCTAGCACTGCAAATGGCAAAGGATAATGGGAGCTGTAGTCCAACAATAACTGAAAGGCCACATATTTCCTGCTCCTGGTTCAGGTGGATCGTCAACATGCCATACTATTGGTCCTTCTCATAAGATGAAGGTTTCCCTAAGGGATAACACCTATTATAATGGTTAGTATTCAGAATGCTTCAAGATACATTAGATTCTCACAACAACCTTGTAAAGTAGTTCAGTATTATAATCTCCCAACTGCACACAAGCCTGAGAAATGGTGGCTTAGTGAAGGGAAGGCCACCTAGTGGGCATACAGCACAAAGAGAGTCAAACTAGGGATTTCCTGATCTTAGGTTCTTGGCCACTATACTATGAGGTGGAATAGGACACTGGCTTACAGAAGTGGGAAATCAGAATCAAATATGGATTCAGCCACAGAGCTTATTGGGTAGCTTTAGGCATGTCATTTTCTCTTAAACTAGATTACACAGAAGGCCAATGGGAAGGAAATGAAGCTACTCTCCAGGAGAAGTGGATAAGGGGACAGGGTTGAGGATACAAATATTATCTCAGGAAGAGGAAACTGCAGTTCTATGACTTCTAAGTCAGGACTGGAACCCAGACTTAGCAGCACTGAGCACCTACAGAGGCAGACCCCTGGTCCTGTTGTTGCTGTTTGTTCACCTGCCTCTATGAGCAGAAACAAGAGAGGGGTTTGGACATTCACCACCACTTTTCTTGTTTTTGCCCTCTCTTACTTTCATCTATTGGCAGTGCTGAATAAGCCCAAAAGAAGAAGAAAAGAAGCAAAAATTGGGGAGCATCCAACGGAATCCACAGGGAAAAAAACACAGAGAACTTTGATTCTTAATATGTACAGACCATAGGTAATATACCAATGTAATTATGATTTTATCTTCTATCATATCATGTATTCATGCTATTCATGCACTGTCCTTTTATGGTGTTATATAGCCCCTGAAATCCCACTGTGTTCCATTTAGTCTGTTTGACATCAGGCTGTGAAGCAGAACAGCAACTCTCTGGAATTTGTGCTGCCCCCCCCTCTGTTTTCTCAGCTGCATGCAGTCAGTCATCATGAGTCTTCATCTTTGAATTACAGAGGGTCTCAGTAGTTGACTGTGAATTCCCCCCCCCCCCTTTCACTACCATATTATAACACTATGATTCCACTTTAACTGGCCTGGTTCCATCCTATGGAATCCTGGGTTTTGTAGTTTGGTTCAGCCCTAGAGCTATCTGCCTGAAAATTTTAAAGACCTCTTCCTAATCCCAGGATCCCATAGGATAGACCCATGGCATAGCTGAGTAGTGCAAAGGACTCTATGACACCCCTGCTTTACAAGGGCTGTGTGGATTGCACTTAACTATCCTTGATGATGTCAGCACTTGTATGCAGAGGTCATTGTAATGTTTTATGAGTGTTCTAAGAGATCATGGAGCATGCCCTCTTTCCCTGCCCACTCTTTCTGTGTAAGTTTAAGGAGTGGTTCAGGCCAGGGATGGGGAATCTGTGGCATTCTAGAGCTTCCTGGACTCCAGTTTCCATCAACCCCATGCAGCCTCACCACTGCTGATGCACTGACTACTATTGGTTGACCAACATCTGTAGCAGAGCTTGAACAGTTAGTTTTTTGGACTACATCTCCCATGCTGGCTTGAGGGTTTTGGGAGAAATTGATCAGAATCTTGTTCATGTCTTATGAAAGTGTAAACTCCCTTTTGGTTGGACGTTTTTAGCCACTGTGCAACATTCACATTCAGTTCACAGCCATAGAGACAGAGTTGCACATGTGTGGGTGTACATTATCAGTTGATGCATATCAATATGCTTCTGCCGAAGTTCTCTGAGGTATTCCTTCATGCTTGCATTTGGTTAGTCATTCAGTTGTGCCTTCAGTTGTACATTCAGTTGAGTAATATTATCATTCAACAGAAGGATTGCACAGTACACTCAGCCTGTAACTCTGAGGAGATTTACATTACACACCCCTGATATAGAATCTTGGTCAGAGTCCAAAGACAAGCTTTCCCAAGCTCTGAGATTCTGGAGGGCAACAGGTTCTCCAGCCATGGCTTCAGCAACCAAACCTGGGTCAACAGCCACCATGTTGGTCTGAGCACTCTAGCACCACGTCATGGATCTGTGCTTTGACATTAGATTTGGCTCCTTGGATTTCAACAAGGAGAGTTTCCAGAGGCTTCTGGAAACAATGCACAACTATTCTGTCTTCTCCTTAAGACATTTTGTTGTGTTTGTATAGAAAGCCAATTGTGAGAAGGAGTAGTAGGAGAAAAGATGGAAGGGTTACACATGGAAGACAACAATCTCGGGACTCCACTAAAATATGGTGAATGAGGCAGGTCAATTGCATGATCAAAGCCCCATCTGGAAGCACCCAAGAAAGGACTCCTGTTTGGCTGCTAATGCAGATTTGCTGGTGAATGTTGGTCTTGTGAATCCAGTCCAGCTCTCCCTTTTCTCACCCTCAGGGTAGTTGTTGTCCCAGCAAAAAGATCCCTCACTGCTTAGCTTTGTGGGCTGAGCTGCTTAGAATTTAGAATGTGTTTATAGGGGTTGTCTAAACAGCGAAAATATTCCTCATAGAATTCGAGGAGAATATGATTTGTCTTAATGGGATCCCACATTAATCTGCTGTATTTGAAAGGAGAAGGGCCAAATACTCTATATCCATGGAGAATGCGCAATCCCGCTCATTGGGACAATCGATTTGCTTTGGTGAGCATTCCTGATAAGAACGGACGTGGGAAGCTGATTGGTCATACATGCATGGGAGGTGGAGCTTGCTAACAAGGCAAGCACCCAAAACTGCCATGTTGGATTTTCACCACAAGGATCGTGCACTATGGTGAGAAAATAACAAAGAAGTAAAAAAAAAAGAAAAAAAAAAGCTAAAGTGGAAGATTGCACCTTGGTTTTTCTTTTTTTAAAAAAAAATCTGTTCAGCAATGGCAATTCAAGATAAATAAAAATGCAAGTAATTCATTTGCATCCACCATCTTGATTTGCAGGCATGCTCATTGGAACAGCAAAAGTGGATAGCTTTGCATGCCTGCAATCTTCAAAAAAACCCATTATGACAAATAGAAGCTGCTGTGAATTAGCATTACTGCACACCAATCCACATTTTATTGCTTCGTATAGACAACCCCATACTAAAACATTTCAGGTTTCTTTCACCTCTAGCCCATAAAGATGGTCATTGCACAAGTAATTAATCTGAAGTGTCACCCTTTTTGGACAAGACTCCACATACAACCCTAGGATTAATCTTGGGTAAACCAATCTCTTATGATTGTGCGTCTGCTTAGCTAGGCCACGTGGGAGGTATCAAGAGGAATAGCAGCGTTTTGCAATTTAATTGTCATTGGTCTTTGCTTGTTTAACAGCTGCAGTAATCATGAGGTTTTGCAGTACTAAACTCTGGAGATGTGCAAGATAAAAATCTCAAGTAGATCTGAGAGACATTTCTTTTAAAGAACTGATATGGGGTCAAGTCTCAAAATAAGCACTGTTAAATATCTGATGTACCTCCTTTGAAGGAAAAAGGATTTTATTTCTCTTATCGTTATTGTTATTATTTTTGCCCCTGCAGTCATTATAACCAATATAAAATAAAAAAATCTATATTTTACAAAATAGGATCTTTTTAATATATATATATATATATATTTATATATTTCTTTTGTAAAATTATATGTATTTAAATACATCTGAAATGTTTGCATGTAAATTAGAAATTCTGTTCTAATAGACTAAGAAAAAAAGGCAAAACATCTGCATTTTAAAGCATCTTTTTTTGTTTTGCTTTATGCTGCACACTGCCCCTCATTTCATTTTGCGACAGTTTGGGAGCAAATTTGGCATTGTTTTATTTGGCTACTTTTAGCATAAATTATCACTTTTACTAACCATACTAAAATTTGGAGGGGGGGAACTGTGAGCATGTCTTGATTTCTGATTTGCATGAATGCAGCCTTTTGTATATTTACTTTATCAGAAAAGATGTATTCACAAACGCAAGGGTGTGAGGGGAAAGATTTTTAAAGAGGAGCAATGTTCTCAGTTTTAAATTGCACTCTACTTTTGACACCACAATATAGAAATAGATTCACTTTGGAACAGACTACAAATACATTCACCACAGTTTGTGACAACTTAATTGTCTACCTAGAGACATTTCAGAAAGGTCTGACAGACCACATGATTATAAATCTTGCCCAAGGCGCTCTATTTCTTCAATCAGAAAATCGATGTCTTGGTGAGCTGCTGCTGGATTGGAGATAACCATGCGGAAGAAGTTGACCTTGTCTCCCAGGGGCTGATAGCTGACCATAGTGGTACCATACTCCATCATTCGGGCTTTAATTACTGGGGCCACCTTCACAAACACAGTATGAAAAGCAAGTAAGTATTTGCATGGTCTCTTCTTAGTTTCAGGGTCAAACTAGACATGTGACCAGAGGCACCATTAGAAGAGAACTTAGGGGCAGAGGTCTGGAGCTCCAATTCCAATCAAATGAGCAGGAACACCCTCAAATTAAGCAGCGTTGGCTGATTGACCACATTTTGAAGGAAGTAAAGTAATAAAACATTGTCTACTGACCTTCACCCAAGCTATGGGTCTAAATTTAATTGAACATTAGGAAGAGCTTCCTAACAGTAAATGCTGTTCAACAGTGGAATAAACTGCCTCAGAAAGTGGTGGACTCTCCTTCTTTGGAGGTCTTTAAACAGAGGTTGAATGCCCATCTCCCAGTACATGGATCCTGCACTTGCAGGGAGTTGGACTGAGATGGCCCTTGAGGTCCCTCCCAACTCTGTGGTTCTATGATTCTAAATCCAGAATTTAAAATGACCACTGTGCACCAATGTATGAGACTACCCTTCCATGACATCTAATAAAGCTCACTGTAATCCTGAGCTTTATGTGGTTCTGTCCTCCCCCCCCCCCCTTACAGATGGATTGATTCAACCAAAGAAGCCACCGTCCTGCGTTTACAAATCCTGGGAAGGGCAGTTGATGACTGGGGCTCTAGGAGGTTTCTCAGTCATAGTGTTGCTACATGTCAAAGTCAGCTTGATGGCAAATAACAACAACAGCATTCCCCCTCTCCAAATCCATATCCAGGATCCCCCTGGGAGATGCTGTAGAAGTCAACAACAAACCTCAGCTTTCTTAAACTATGCTGCAGCCTTGTAAACAATTAATCTCTCCTCCCATAATAAGGAATCAGATAAATGTTGGGGTCACTCAAAAATACACCTTATTTTCATTATTGGTTTTATAACAGAAATTGGAACATCTCCTTCTCCTCTCTCTTTCTGTTTTGTTTACCTTTGAAAGACGATTCAATCTTTCTTCATTATCCTCCATATTCCGTAAACTGGGAGGCACATACCAGAAGCAAACATTTGTGTGCTGAGGCTAAATGGAAGAACAATAGCATATATTTTAAGAGCAGCTCAGTCACAGTAAAATCCATGGTTTCTCCCTTCCCAGATGTTGCTCTTCCTATGAGAGTCATCTAATTGCTATCTTTTTCTTTTTGTTGACTTTGGCACAGCCTGGTAAGAAATGTCATCACTGTGATCAATGAAAGTGGCAAAGAATGTGGCAATGTTTCTTGCAACATATCTTGTAACGTATCTCAGCAATGCAGTTAAAAGCAGCTGAAGGAGACATGGCTTTGGGGACATGCAATGTAGAAAATTTGATCGATACACATCACTCCATATGTGTGTTTCCAGAAGAATTAGACATCCAGATTCTATGAACAGGGCACTGGAAGTATAGAGGTGTATATGTGCATGCCTTCAAGTCACCTGTCCACTTATAGTGACCCCATGAATTTCATAGGGTTTTCTTAGGCAAGGCATACTCAGATGTGGTACAGAGCAGTAAAAGAGCTTTGAATGCACGAGATTTAAGATTCAGTACCTGTCACCTTCAGTTAAAGGACTTGGTAGCAAGTAATGGAATATTTCTTGGCAATGGACTGTGGAGAACCCCTGCCAGACAGACTAGACCAGAGTTTCAAATTACTTTTTGGACTATTCCTCACAGAATCCTACAGCCAGCAGTGGCCATACTAGCTGAGGATTTTTAGGAGTTGTAACCCCAAAAAGTAACTTTTCCAAGCTTGGCAGTAGATCATATCAAGCCTACAGTAACTACATGTCATAACTTACAAAAGAAATTCTTCTGTTGAAAGACGGCCAGTCCAAGCATAGTTTAAATAGAGCAGAGGTCACTTGGCTAAGGGATTGTCTATACGAGGCTATACAATGTGGATCGATGCACACTAATGCCAATTCGCAGCAGCTTTCATTTGTCTCCACGATTTTTTTGGCAAGATCACAGACATGCAAAGCCATACGCATTTATTGTTCAAATGGGCATGTTTGTGAATCAAGATGGTGGGTGCAAGTTGTTATTTCCACCAGTTGTCACGGCAGAGCTATGTTTTTTATAAGTAAATCCAAGGTGACAAAGTGTGCTCTTCTACTTAAATAAACAGAAAAAAAAAGAGAAAAGGTTATTTTGTCACCTTAGCACATGATCGCTATGGCAAAAATCCAACATGGTGGTTTGGGGCACTTGCCTTGCTAGCAAGCTCTGCCCTCTACGCACGTCCAACCATTCAGCTTTCCACTTCTGCTCTTATTGGGAATGCACAGCAAAGTGAACCAGTTGTTCCAACAAGCAGGAATGCACATTTCCTTTGGAGATATTTTTTTAAAAATATGGGGAAAACCATGAAGGCTTTTCCTGCAGAGTATTTGGCGTTTTTGGCACCCCTCCTTCCAAATACGGCAGATTGATGTGGGATGCCATTTAGACAAATTGTATTCGCCTTGAATTCTATAAGGAGTATTTTCACCATATAGACAAACCCTCAGTCTTCCTCATTTTGGTGAGACCTATTGTTTTTCTCTTTAAAGTATGGAATATATTTTCCAAGCAAATATGCTTATAGGTATGTTAGCAAATGACTCATTATACAGATCTCTGTTATCTTTGTCCTCTTTGGGGGTAAGATGCTTCCTCCTTTTTGATTGTGTAAGTGGCCACCCAAACCAGTCAGGTATACAAAGGCCACTTCTAGTACAGACAGAAACATTTCTGGAGCAGGGCCTGTTGTTTACAGCCTGTTTTGAGATCTCTCCAGAAATGAAGTTCTCTCCACAGATATTTTTGACTCCCCCTCTCTGTCTCAAATGGTTTGGGACAGTGGGTTTCCAACAGCTGAAAACAGCTGAAGGAAACATGGCTTTGGGGACATGCAGTGTAGAACACTGGATTGACAACAACAATGCAAGATCTCCCTACTGCTTGCACAGAGACCAGCTGTGGTCCTTGCACCAATCTTGCAACCTATTAATGAGTTAGTACAACAATTATTCTGCCAGTGTTGACATACAGACTTACCAACTGTGGCCTTCTAGATGTTTTGCGAATGCAGCTCCCATAATCCCTCACTGTTGGCTTGGCTGCCTAGCACTGATGGGGGTTGTAGGCCAAAAGCTTTGGAGGGCCAGCTGCCTGTTCTTGGCTTATGTTGATCCCTCCAAGCACAATGGGCAGGAAAATTAATTAACAAACTGTCCCTCTGAACAAAAACTGTTTTCCAACCCCCTTCTGAAGCAGACTTCCTTATTAATAAAATCCAAGGCTAGTTAATGAAGGCAGGTGTACTGATGGAAGTTCTCTAACAACATGATCCTATGCATGTTTACTGGGAAGTAAGCCTTTCTACATTCAGTGTTGCTTCCCCTCAGTGTGTGTGTGGAACAATGGAACTTGGCCTGAGACCAGATACGCAAAGTTAAAGACTTACCTTTCCATCAATTACCAATTCAAAGCCTTCTCTGTTCTTTATTTTGTTATACAGGTATTCTGCAAGTTCCAAGCACTTGTCAATATGTGCTTCAAATCCTATAGTGCCCTTTGGAAGAAAGGAAGAAAGGAAGAAAGAGAAATGCTGATGGGAATTGAAGCAAAAATAAAAATAAAATACACATTAGATAACAATCAAAACAATCATTATGAAGTGCTGGTGTTCAACCTTTCATTCTCTAGATGGACTTCAACTCTCAGAAGCCTAAGTTAGCATGGCCAATGCTCAAGGCTTCTGGGAGTTGAAATACAAAACATCTAGAGTTTTAAAGAGTGCAAATGGTTTGGAGTTGGATGATGCACTAGAGGCTGACATGTCAAAGCAGAACACTATTTTTAAGGCCAAACTAAATGGTGATGCTACATTATAACCAGTGTGTGTGTGTGTGTGTGTGTGTGTGTGTGTGTTTAAAGCAAGGAATAGCAGGAGGTAGGCTAATTTTGTTAGTACTGTGTCACACAGGAGGGGAGGTTTAACCCTTTCCTTCCCACTGTGATTCCAATTAAAAAAATGTTCTTTCCCCCAAGCTATTATTAGTCCTAGAAAAGAAGTTCCCATTAGCACCAAAATAACTCCCTCATTGGAAAGGGCTATAATGATGTTACATTAGCAACAGGTGGTCTCTTGTGGTCTCCTGATGAAACAATACCAGATTTTTAAAAAGTTGTCTGCCTTTTAAAAAGTTCTTGCTGAACTTTCCCCTGCAAGTTCAGTGCTAAATAGTTGACTACATTAATACTCAACACTTCTGATTTGGTCTGTAACAAAAAGAATCCTTCTTTGATACCATCTAGCTAGCAATCTCTCTTTAGGTGGACTAACATGTGCAGGGTTTTTAAAAATTTCTTGCAGTTCAACCCCCCCCCAATTAATTTAATTCAACATTTAAACCTTGAAATATAAAAATAATATAAATAAATAGCCAGTGGCCTTTTTAAAGCTAATTAAGGTGTTTTAATTGATTACTCCACCAATTCATTAACTGTGCAGCCTCATTTTTAAAAAAAATTAGTTATTTGTACCCCACTCTTCAGCCACAAGGCTATCAGAGCGGCTTACAAATTGTTTTAAGCAATAGCTATTTACACACCTACGCTGCATTAAACAGTTTCCAATGTGTGTTAGCTAATTTTTAAAGAAATTCTTTAATTTTTAAAGAAAAATCAGTTTTAATAGGTGTCCCATTTAAAAGGTGGTTTCAAGTCGTAACTAAATGAAATGATAACATATTCAGTGGAGAGTCAAAGGATATTCAATATATTAAATGTGCTGGATTCTACCCCCAGCACAGAAATCTTTACATGACCAAAAGTGGGGCTTTATGTTTGTGGAAGGGACATGTGAGAACATAAAATGAGAGGGGTGTGTGGAAGTCATCCATGAACCATTAGGACAGGAGTGGGCCAAGTATGGCCATTTGGTCATTTTTATGTTCCCTGCCTCCCCCACAAGGGGTTACATTCTTTTTAAAAATAGAGTCTCCCACCCCTGCATTACCACCTTGACATCAGGTTGAATAGATACACACAAGGCTCTTCCACTATAGTCAATGGTATGTTAGTTCTCTTGTATTGTACATTCTATACAAATCTGTGTATAGAAAACAAAAGGTATTTTCTGCCTTTTTCTTTTCTTTTGGAGGCTGTATTTTTCTCCTACCCCCTTTTTAGGATGCCTAAGTCACTGGTCTACTTGTGATCCACCAGTTATGTACTATGAGATGTCAGATGCCCATTCTCTTGCTCTTTTTGCATATACCGGTATATATATACTAGTAAGCCTCCCTACCTGACTGGTAGGCTGCCTTTGACTTAACAGATGCAAGGAGTATTTTTATAAGTCTACTTTTTGGACTTTAAATCCAAAATCTCCCAAGCAAGCTGAGGGATTCTGGGAGTTCTTGTTCAAAAAATGTAACTTTTCAGAGCTCTTATCACAAGGTATGAAGATCTGATTAAAAGCATTGGCAACCTGGTTCAAAGTTGCTAACGTCATGATGAGGAAGATGAAATAAGGCAACAAATGCTACATAAAAGGTTTATTCTTTCAGGCTATTTTAATAAGTATCTTCATTAATTGTGAAGAGGAAATCTTGGTAGAGAAATCTGAAATCATTAAGTGGGAAGTATTTATTTGGCAGCATTTACCAGCTGCAGCTAAACTGATCCTTTGAGATTCCTTACAAATGTGCCCCAGGAAAGGACAGATTTTTAATTAGTTTCCCCACATTAATAACATGCCTGCTCTTAATTGCTGCATAAAATGGAAACAGGTGTTCTAGTCACAGTTTTGCCATGTCTAGTTTTAAGAATTCCTACAACCAAATCCTCTGTGTTTCTCAAAAGCTTTTAGACTGATTACATTAAAAAATAATTGTTGTGCTGCCAAGTTGCCTAGAGCTGAGGCTCAGCAATTGTTCCATGAGGTTATAGGATATAAACTTGAAAGAAACACATGCTTTCTTATAGCTGGAATGTGCTTTGGGCCTGTCTAAATGGTAAAAAAAAAAAAAAACCTCATGGAATTCGCTGGGAATCCTACCAGTCTAAACAGGATCCAGTGCCAATCCACACTATTCGGAAGGAAGGGGGCCCAAAACAGCAAAAACAACAGGGTAAAAGCCTTCACAGCTTTCCCTGTACTTTTTCACAAACTGTGAGGCAGGTGTGCATTTTTGCTCAATTGGACTATGAAACAATAAAAAACTCAAAGGGAAGCACAAAGCTGATTGGCCAGGTGAGAGTGGGGGCGGGACTTGCTAGGAGGGCAAGTACCTGCTGCCGCCATGTTGAATTTTCATCTTAGTAAGCGATCGCTAAGGTGATAAAAAGGATCAATATTTTCTATTTTGCTTTGGAGAATCGTTCTATCACACCAGTGCACCTTGGGATGATTTTTTTTAAAAAAAAACCAGTGGCAATGAAGAACTAATGCAAGTAAATCACTCACAGCCACCATCAGGAATGTGAAGCTTCTGGGGGCTTTCGAGGCCAGAAAAACCATTTGGATATATCACTGCTGCTGCAAGATGCTAATACTATGAGGTATTTGGGACTTTTCTCCCTCGTGTAGATGGACCCTTTGACAGTTGTTATTCATTTGTTCATTCCCAGCACTGTGTTTTTACTCATTTCTCACATAGACAGGTTTGCCCACAGATCTGCAAGGCTACTGCAAGGCTCACAAGCAACTCTCTCTTCTCCATGGCCAACACAACAGCTGGACTGAGGCTGGAGTATGGTTGCCTCAGCTCATGGGTAGGCAACTACCAAAATTTGGTAGCACAACATGGTGGTGGCAAGAAAGGCCAATGGCTGCCTTTTTAAAGGGCGCTTCCCCTTAAAAGAAGTTGTGCAAGGAACAATACCTCTTTTGGGAACTCATTAACACTTCTGGGAGGCATCTGGTAGCACTATTTGGCTTCCAAACAAGGTATACATTCCTCACATGGCTTGTTTTAAAGAGGCACTGCTTGCTCTTGAAGGCAAACTTGTTTTTCCCTTGCAGTTTATTGCCAGTGGCAGCTGGGGACATCCAAGTCAGTGGGGTAGTGAATCTGTTCTGAGTTTTATACCAAAAGTTAAAGGAGCTATCCGAGGTGCTGAACCTATTTTGGAAACATCATTCAGCACCTTGGATAGATTCTTTAAAACCACCAGTTGCCACTGGCTGCTGTTGTTCCCTTGCTGCCTCTTGCTGACCTGTTGGAGACTGCAAAACCGGCAGGTGCATGTAACAGGAGGCTGTTTTCTAGCGCTGTCTTGGCTGAAAACTGGACAGTTGCAGGATAAGGAGAAGAATAGGCAGGTCAATGGTGGGTCTCCTTCCTTGGAGGTCTTTAAACAGAGGCTGGATGGCCATCTGTCGGGGATGCTTTGATCGTGATTTCCTGCGTGGCAGGGGGTTGGACTGGATGGCCCTCGTGGTCTCTTCCAACTCTGCAATTCTATGATTCTATGATTCTACGATTCTAAGTGTGATCCCTGCGCATTCTTGAAGCAGAACTGAGATGGGTACAGCCAGTTACCAGCCAGGTGATTATGCTTGCTGTTTGGAGAGTCTACCATCACCACCTCCCTATTCTTCCTTGGCCAAACAATCCTACCCCGGGATAGTAGTGTAGTGGTACATTTTAAAGTAAAGCCCATGGGGGCCCATATAGCCAGGTCCTCAAAGAGACTCCAAAAATGCAAGTAGCCATATTGATATACATTCTTGCAGTTTTTGCCTCTACCAGGAACAATCCTCTGTAAAGCTAACAGGTTTTAAGTGCCCATTTAAGACCAATCCATCTTCAGATACACTGTAGTACAATAGAGATAGCTCATAAAAATATATTGTTGCTGTGGGAATCCATTGTCTGTGAACTACTCTAAACTCAGGGAGAACAGGAGTGGAAGATAATGTCATTGGCCTTGCTAATCAAGAAGTCCCAGCGTTTCAGTCCGTGAATTTTGTCTGCCTTCCTTTAGCATTGCTGGGCAACCCTAGAAAGAGTGCAACCACTAGTGAACCAATATTGCCATAGTGCCTTAGGATCCAGGGAGAAGACAGTGCTGCACAAGTTGACAAGAGTGCCCACCATTTCAACATCTTTGGCAGGGTTGGGCAAAGTGTATCCCCTCCAAAAGGATATCCAGAATTGCCAGACTGGCCTTTTTCTGGTCCAAATAAGAGTAAACTGGCACCTCGAAGTGCAACAACTTATCTTTTAAGTAGATGACAAGGTCTCCTTGTACTGTTTAACATCCAAAAATGCCAATTTCTGAGAAACAGAAGTGGGCTTCTAGTCACTTTGTGATTCTTTCTTTTATTTTTCAGTAGCCCATGTGGCCCCCAAAGGGTCTCAGGGCATAAAAGTGTGCCACCAGGCCTGCTGTAGTTGCCCATATCTGTCCTACTGTCTCCCTAGTCTCCAAGATAATTTATTTGTTGTTGCATTTGGGAAATGGAACGAGGATGCCTTGCAAGTGGCAGCTGCTCACACTTTTATCACCCATCCCAATCTGAATGTATCAACAAAATAAGGACAACCTTGGCTTACTCCTCAAGGTCAACATTTTTCCTAACTGTATTTTTTGCAGACCAGAATTTCACTCATTCTGATTGCGTTATTCCAAAACTTATCATGGAAATGCTTACCTTTGCCCTCCACATCAGCCACAGTTTAAAGACATCCACATGGCGCCCACATTGCAAGGCCTTGTCACCAGTGTCATAAGACAGATCATAGTGCTTGTCTTGTTGGAAGAGGTAGGAAGCATGCATCTGATTGCAGCTTTGCATCAGTCCCTTTAAAGAAACAGACATACACTGAAGGACAAATGCAGCAATAGGTGGTTTTATTTACCCCTCAGCAAGTGGTCATACTGACTTGAGGATTCTGGGAGTTGTAGTTTTTCCGAGCTCTGGTTCTAGTGCCAGCAAAAAGGTCAATGGTATCCTTCGACTTGCACAATGCATTCTGAACACTCTTTTCATCTATGGGCATAACCACATATACTCTGGCCTTGACAGCTATTAGTCCTAGCTACTGGGCCTGTAAATATTCAGGTGAAAATGTGTAATTCACCCCCTCATCTCTTAACAGCAGGCATACAATAACTAGGCATTTATTAGAAAAAGAAGACTGCCTATTAACTATGTGTTTCTGAGCTCTTAAATCTGCCCATAATAGAGTGAAGAAATGTTCAAATGCACCAAACCAGTGTCTTGCCAGTGGCGAGGTTCATCTGGGTGACTTTCTACCCTTAGAGAATACTTTTCATCTTCGTCAGACAGCTAAAGCTCCCTGGAACACATTTTTTTCTGGGGCCAAGATTAAGGATTCTGACATGACCCATGGATAAGTCGAGGGTCATTCCACCAAGGGAAAGGTGCCAGCACAGCTTCACAGGGCCAGCCACCCCAGCCACTCCCACCAACATTTTCCTGCCCAGGCATTCAAAAAGGTCTTTCACCACTCTACTCAGAGAAGGGGATGGTTCTTTTTTTTGATAAAAGTTAAGGGACAGTATTAACTCTCATCATAAAAGGAATCATCCCCGTCTTTGAGTAGAGTGGTGAAAGGTGAGAGCTTAGTCCATCCTGGGAGAACCTAAAATAAGCACTAACCCCCTCGACTCTCTCAGCGCTCTTTTGAGGGGAAGTATCAAAGAACTACCACTGCCACCATTTTTCCATTCAGGCATTCAAATAGGCCAGAAGTGGCACCAAGGCAGAGAGATTAGAGGAGGTCAGTGCTTCTTTTAGGTTCTCCCAGGATGGACTGAGCTCTCACTTTTCACCATTCTACTCAGAGAAAGGGATGGTTCATTTCTTGATAAAAGTTAAGGTACTGCACTTACATTGACCAATGGATAAGTTGACCCAGGATTTTGGGGTGAATTTTTTGACTAATATTACTACACACACACACACACACACACACACCCCAATGTAGAATATTGATGATTTTTGTTTTCCAGTGGTTGTAGCTTTTTCTTTGCTTTGGGACTAAAAAAGGGTTTTTCTATCAGCTCTTTGAAAAATTCAATTTTTTTTTGGACTATTAGCTCCCCAAATCTCCCAGCCAGCATGGGAGATTTAGTCCAAGGGGAGCTATGGCCCAAAAGGTAAACATTTAACTTCTGGTTTGGTTTGCAAATTCCACAATATAGACATTAATACTTTGTGTCACAATCATGGGGAAAGCATCCAGACCGTGGGGCCAAGAGTGGCCATTAAAAGGCCAAGAGTGAACAGAAATATAAATGAATGGAGATGTACCTCTTCTCGAACAAGCAGAGCAGAACACTGTAAGGGGACTCCCATCATCTTGTGTGGATTCCATGTCACAGAGTTAGCCCTAGAACGACAAGCAAACTTTAAAAGGCTGGATTGAAATCACAGTAAATCCAAATAAAGGAAGATAGAACACTGATGTGAAGTCATAATTGGGTGTTCTGTGAAGATCCAGGAACAGTTCATTTAAACGTATTTAAATGGATAATGTTCTTCAGAAATGACCAAACACTT
Organism: Gambelia wislizenii; assembly: GCA_030847615.1. Lineage (NCBI taxonomy): Eukaryota > Metazoa > Chordata > Lepidosauria > Squamata > Crotaphytidae > Gambelia > Gambelia wislizenii. The sequence goes on along the minus strand of JAUMIR010000006.1, from coordinate 133,476,889 downwards.
TAGCACAAATATTTTGGATTTTTGGAATAATAACCATGTTGTTGTTGTTTTTAACACTAGGAGGAATAAACCTCCATTTTCTCTCAGTCTGGATATTCATGTTGATGTGGGTAATGTTTTTTATTTATTTCAATTTGTTTTTTTTATAAAATTATTTCTGCATTGCCTTTTGGGTCAGAAAGGCCCAATTCTAGAGAGTGTGGATATGTATCTAAATCACTGGAATGAATTCCTTGGGGCAAAATATATGGAAACCATTAGGAAATTATCGGACTTATACTAGGTGGTGTTCTGCCAAGGAAGAGGTGGTACACGAGGCAGGTGTATTTTTAGTGCCACACTATGACATTCAGAATATTAGGTTAGAAGTGAAGTGGTGTGTAAGAGCAATACCAATTTATCCAGACTTCCAATTCTCTGAATATAATATCTCTATCTATCTATCTATCTATCTATCTATCTATCTCTTGGATATGCACAATGGCCTTAGGTATGTAGGTATGTTGCTTCTTGGGTATATACAATGGGTTTAGGTATGTTGCCTCTTTCAGTGTGCTGACTGGCCACTCCTGTCACTCCCTCAGCCAATCACCACCCACATGCAAATCACTACCCACATGCAAATACCCTCTCCACCTCACAATCCACTGCTGCCACTCATGGCCATATCTGCATACTGGGAGCGACCAAACAATGTGCTACAGTGTTGGCTGTAGTTACTAGCTGCTGTGACGGGACCCAGGCAGTGAACTGGTGGCAGCGGTGGTGGCAAGATGCCTCTGCTACTTCTGCAACAGGACCCAGGCAGTCAACTGGTGGAGGCGGGATGCTGCTGCTGCCCCTGCAACAGGACCCAGGCAACCGGGCATGAGGTCTACTGGGTGTGTTTGGGGCAGGGTTTTTTTAATGGTGTTTGGTATGCTGGGTCCAGCTAGTATATATATATAATGGGTTGTGCTTTTTGGTGAAAGGGCAGCATTATCATAATAATAAAATACTAAATTCTTATACTGGAAATCCTTCTAATAGTAAACAGCCCCCCAACACCCTGTTGTTCCAAAGCCAGAAGCCAACTCCTGGCCACTCTTGTCTTGTCCTCCCTCCCTTCCTCTTTTTTTTGGGGAGGGAAGGGTTTGGCTTATAATGCATTTTCCTTAAAAAAAACAAAAAACTCCCTTAATCTTCACCACTACCAGCAGTACACAACTCAGATTTAAGCTGTTAAGGAGAGTCAGTGTGGTGTAGTGGTTTGAGCGTTATGACTCTGGAGAGCATGATTCAAATCCCTGCTGAGCCATGGAAACCCATTGGTTGACCTTAGGCAAGTGATGCTCTCTCAGCCTCAGAAGAAGGCAAAGGCACCCTCCTCAACCAAATCTTGCCAAGAAAACCCTGTGATAGGTTCTCTTGGGTCACCATATGTTGGAAATGACTTGAAAGCATACAGCAACAAAGCTGCTACCCATTGCATATTTCTGATTAGATGTAGTCATGACTGTGTTGCATGTCTGATAAAATCTAACAGCCTTACTGCACTCCGAAGAAAAGTTCCATCTTTTCTGCTGCCTTACAGCATAGCGTTGGCATTCTTTCATTCCAGTCTTGTGGGGGACCAAGGTAAAACAGATTTTTCTGGTTAGCAAAAAGATGTGGTTTTACCTTGGTCCCCCATGGGACTGGAACGAAAGAACGCCAACGTCATGTGATAAGGCAGCAGGGAAGATGGAATGTTCTTGCTGGTCTGCCGCTTTTTTTTGGAGTACAGTAAAGCTATCGGTTTCATAGCAGGATGAATATGAAGAATTTGCTCTTTTTCTCAATGAAATAATCTCTCATTTTCTCAATGAATAAAAGGCAAGTAATTTTAAAAACAGCAACCCAAAACTGAAAGAAGGAAAGAAAGGAGAGACCATTTAAAGGATAGGTAGGCAGGCAGGCAGGCGCTATTTGTATGAAAGCTTGGATTTTACTTTGCAAGAAAAACGTTTTAAGTGAGTTGCAGCTGTGATCTCTATGAACTGTATTAACTTACTGTTATTTTGTTTTGTGTTAGTTTGCATAAATTAGGGAATGTCTGTCAGGGAAAATAGATATTGTGAGTAAATTTTGTTCATCAAGGCACTCAGGCGCCAGCTTGTCTATCAGAAGCTCATAAATCTGTCTATTCTTGTTATTCTGTTCTTTGGGGGTTGAGAATGAGAAATCGAAACTTGGAATTAAGTTCTTCTTTCGTTTCTCAGAAAGATTGAATGCTGAAAAGCTATATAACTGGGAGGGTTTTTTTCAAACTAGTTTTAAGTTTTCTAGCCTGTGTGTTTCTCTTGCTTTTGAGGAGCTCTTTGCCTTAACTCCAGAAGAATCTTGGAGCATATAGAAGCATGGGTGAATGTCTTCTATTGTTTATTTTGTTCTTATCTGTTTATTAATAAAAAGCCATAAAGGATTTTGATATGGTATTTTTCTTTGCACCAGAGGAGTACTTGTTTTGCTCAAAAGGCTCACGCTATTTTGCTGCATGTATCACTGTTCGGATGAACAGAGAATGACCGCACTCTGCATATCTTATGACAATGTCACTACCTGATGGAAAGGCAGCTTCAAGGTACTGAATAAAGGTATTTTTAATGAAAAAGGGCATTTTCCCTGCTAGAGTTTCTATTCAAAATATCATAGCTTGTGAACAGACATACATACTGACACACACTTGAATATTAAATTTAAAGTTTTGAAACAATAAGTTCTTAGGAAGATAGGCATTAGATATGAAAAAGAAATTTAGGGACAGGGAATACATTGTGTATGAACACTGGTTGCTCAGAAGCACGTTCTGAAAGCTCTGGTTTTGAATATAGGGTGTGGAGTTTCAGCTCTTCTGAATTCCACATTCAAGATATGCATTATGATCAGTCTTCTGATGAGCCCATATCAATCCCTAGAAATCCACACAACTGAAAGGAAGAGAGTCAGAACCAAAGCAATCTGTCCAACCAGTATGGATGGATCTATGTAGAAACTGCAGAGACTGCACACTTACCTTAGAAAAATTCAAGCTTCATCCCCTATCACCTAAACATAAATTTGCTCTTTTATTAGCCCCTCTGTTATTATACTTGGAAAGCTCTATTGTTATTGTTGTGTGCCTTCAAGTCATTTCTGACTTACGGTGACCCTAAGGTGAACCTATCACAAGGTTTTCTTCACAAGATTTGTTCAAAGGGGGGTTTGCCTTTGCCATCCTCTGAGGCTGAGAGAATGGGTCTTGCTCAAGGTTACCCAGTGAGTTTCCATGGCCAAGCAGACATTCAAACCCTGGTCTCCAGAGTCATAGTCCAATGCTCAAACCACTACACCATGATGGATAATGAAATAAATAAATAAATGGATGAATGACGCCATTCCTAACTTTCATGACAGAAGAGTGATGGGAAGGGGCAATGAAACAATAACAGAGATAAAATAAAAGGAATTTAATGATGGTCTTTATGCTATTAAAGATCTAGTCAATTATTTCAACAGTGATCAGAGTTTTAAAGATAGTTTCTAATTATATCTTAGAGCCGAGTGTATTGATTGATTTGCTACAACCCTGTTGGGGAGTGACCTGGGGATCAGAGGCATCCTGTAATTTTAATTTGCAGGAACTTTAGTGACAGCGGGCATGATTCAGTGAGAGGCTTCCACTGGTGGAATCCAGCAAAAATGAAAGGAGGTTATTCCCTCTCTACTGCAGCCCCAAAACAAGCTCTGGATGGCTGAGAATCCCTCTGGACACTCCGCCCCCCCCCCCATACTTTGGCAGTAGAGAGGGTATTAAGAGGTGGGTAGAAGAACAGTCCACTACAACATCCAGAGCAACACTGGATTTAGTCCAGTTACTGCAATATCCAGCAAGCAGCATTTAACAATATTTCCCATAAGCCCTACCTTTCAATGCCATTTAACTTCCATTTATGTTTTCTTGACATCAGCAGCCCACCGCCCCATGCTCCCTGGAGGGAAAAAACCCAGATGATATCCATTAATTGTACTCAGTGATATTGAATTCAGAGGGTAAAATGCATGCATCACTTTTGGAAAAGTGTTGTGGGGGAGCAGCTAAAATAGGGAAAGGAAACTGTAGGACATAGATGCTGATAAAATGGTGAACCAATCATACCTGCTGATTTTACTACTTCCAGATGTGATAATGGCACTAACTTGAAGGGGTTTTAGAATAAAGATTTCCTCCCCCACAGTATTTTAAGGGCAAGGAGCTGTTCTCTTCTGTTTTGCAAAATTTATGCAAACACATGGGGCTACACAAATAAATTTACACATTAATACAATTGTACCAATTGTGATTAAACAGTAACGCAAGAATCACATAAGACCTCAATATACTAATATTAAATGCTGGGAAGAACATGAAAGGATATTTATTAGGACTACAAGTCCCAGAATCTCCTAGCTAGCATGATCAATGACCATGCTCACTGGGAGATTCTTGGGTCTGTACTCAGTAAAAAGTAACTTTTCCACATTTTGCAAGGGACAAGAACAGAGGATGTCCACCAGCTTTAAGCCTTCCTGAAAGGCAAAGATTCTTGAAATCCTCTGCAGATTCTGTTGGGAAGCTTGATTTCCACATTTAACAGCATGGCTTTGGCCCTGGAGCATATTGCTAGATTAGATACCATTAGATATTCTAGTATTTATAATGCAGTTCTCGAAGGTACTGATTCCATACTCACATCAACATGCATCCAGATTTTGTACTTCTTGCAGATATCTGCAATGGCTATCAGTGGGTCAAATGCCCCATATACTGTAGTTCCTGCTGTAGCACTTACTAGGAAAGGAACAAATCCCTATGGGGGGAAAAACAAACAAAAAATGGAGGTAACATTCTTTAGATGATCCATTATCTGCCATGAAGCACCTGCCATGGACCTGGTGGGAAGTGAATTAGAGCAGGGGCTTCTTATATAATTAGTAAACAATACACTGCTGAGCACATAATCTTTGGCTCTATCACTCTGTCATTTGAATCGGGTGAGACTGGTGCCAGAGTTGGTAATACTGTCAAATGAGAGACAATCTGTTGAAGCTGAATTCTCACAAAAGAGAGGTCCTGTGGGTTGTAATGGAATGTCCTCTCGAGTCCAGGAGAAAAATGTTTAGCCTGTTCTAGATCTGGTTGTACTCTTCCCATAAGATGAACTTTGTAACTTGGGCCTGCTCCTGAATTCAGGACTGTCTCTTGAGACTTAGCTGGGCCAACTGTCCCTTGAGGTACCAGCTATGACTATTCTTGAGCACCATTATCCATATTCTGGTAACCTCCCACTTGGGTTATTGCAGTGGAATGGGACTGCCTTTGAAGTTGGTCCAGAAACTTCAATAAATGCAGAATGTATCTGTCAAAGTTCTAAATGGTATGGCTAAATGGTATCCTATTATACCATTAGTTACATTAATCAATACCATTATCATACTATATCAATGATTATATCAATATCCATTATCGATATTGCACCAGTCTTAAAGAGCAAGCTTGGCTTTTAACCTCTGAAATCAATTCAAGGTGCTGTGGCTTATCTTTAAATCCCTAAAAGTCTTATTTGATTGACTGATATTCCACCTTTCTTCCAAAACTGGGACAGATGATGGCTCCCAGCAAGAGTGACTAAAAAAGGTACAGATAAAAACTTTTGAAGGTTTTTAAGGTACTGGAAAAACACAGTTTTGTGTTGCAAAAGTTGATGTTATAACAGAATTACTACTTCCCCTGATCTACAGAGGATAATCCTATATTCAGAGCGTTGTCAGAGAACAATCTTCTATTTGAAGGTATAGTATTTTCTATTAAAAAGGCTTTCTGGTTTCTGTCTAGCTTAAAGATAAAGAACTACAAGGAAGGAGAACAAAAAGGACCTTGAAACTGCCTATTCACAGTTAGCAGATGGACAGCAAGTTAAAGTACACAGGTTACCTGGTCACAGTTTTCCCTATTATGGTGAGATGTATTGTGTTTATTTAAATTATTGATATTGGCTGGAATTATTTTGGTGCACTACAACAGTGTTACTACATGAGCAGCAGGAGCTGGGGGCAGGGAACACTTGATGCAGTGACGTGCAAGGAAAGTTGGCATTGGTGAAATAAGCTTTCTGTGCAACCCTGAGGAAAAAAATCCAACCGCTGGTGTAGCGCATCAACAGGATTGTGGCCATTACTGTCAAATCTGCGCCTATGTTTTTAAAAATTAGCTTAAGCTAATGTTATGCAACCTGATGTTCCAGTTTGTTGCCCTTTTCGGTGCTGCACTGGGATCCTTGTTAGGTTAGCAGGTAACAAAGATACAAGGGATATCTCATTTCAGCTCTACAGAAGTTGATATTGCCACCCATTTACATCCTCACTTTATCTTCTCCTGTTGCCGGAGCTATTGCTGTTTCTACATGTAGGTGGCAGCAAACTGCCAAGACCACAAAAGCATATTGATGCTTTGTTTACAGAAAGCTTTCCCTGATACATAATCAAATGGCCATCTAGAACAAACATATCTGCTTTTCTCTTCTGAACTTTGTTGAATGAGCAATCTATATGCACTAACATCACTCTGCTGTCTTCACATGGATGATATGCAGGTGAGTTAGCGGGAGCCAGAGCTTCTGAGTAACCAGATACAAATAACTGGTTCTTTTTTGAAGTGACTACAATATAACTAAATTATATTACACCTGTAACTCAGAGATAGACAACCTCACTCCTTTTGCAATAGGACTGTATATAAGGCTAGACAACCCAAGACGTACAATAGTTGTTTGGGAAGCTGCCCTAGATCCTGTCAGACTGCCATTGGGTTGCTCATCTTGGCTAAACCAATTTTGTCATAATTTTGTAAGGGGCTACCAGGTCATTTCAGTACATTGGTTCAAGCCTTTAGACCAGGGCTGGGCAACTGTGGAAGGCTAAGGGGTGCACATTACATCCTATGAAACCTTTAAGGGCCGCACCTGTTCCTGCAAAAAAAATTGCCCCCCTCTAGGGGATATGGAGACATTTCCACCATGTTTTGAGTTTCAAAAAAAGGTCTCTCCTGGGCCTAAACTGGTCTAGGGCCCCACAAAATGTGTTGTAAATGCACCCCATGTCCTTCTAGTGGACATTTTGGAGCATTTTAAGGATTTATTTTTAAGTTGCAAAAAATGTTTTTGAGCCCCTGGTGGCCCAAGTGGCCTCCAAACATGGGAGAATTGCCCTCCATACCCATTAAAGTGCATTTGGGGGCATCCAAGAACAATTTGTTTTGTAAATAAATATATTTTGACCCTGGGAGCTCTGGGGGCCACAAAAACAGTCCTCAGGGCCACATGTGGCCCATGGGCCACACTTTGCATACCCTGCTTTCTACATTCACATTGATCCAACCCACTAAACACTCACACTTACTTAAGTACACTGAAAAGTTGTACAGTATTTTAATTTATTTTATCCATATCATTATAAGTTGACGCCCAAGTCCTCAGCCTTTCATGAAGCAGGACTCAAAGTATCTAAGCCACTATAGATAACATTCATAAACAACAAAATCCCAATTAATACTGAAGTGATAACAGATGCAACACAAAACTAAATGGCAAAAAGAATTCAGTGGTTAAATGCCAGTACTGCAAGTCACCACGTTGCAAGTTCGATTCCAGCGGGCTCCAAGGTTCACTCAGCCTTCCATCCTTTCGTAGGTCAGTAAAATGAGTACCCGGCTTGTGGGGGCAATTAGCTAACACACACTGGAAACTGCTTAATGCAGTGTAGATGTGTAAACTGCTATTGCTTAAAACAATTTGTAAGCTGCTCTGATAGCCTTGTGGCTGAAGAGCGGGGTATAAACTAACTAACTAACTAAATAAATAAAATGTATACACATGAGTGGCATCAGAAAACCTCCTACCTTCCTCCTGTCTGCCCCAACCTGATGCCCTCCAGGTTATACTTCCTACCATCCTCAACTAGCACAGCCAATTGATAGGTTAGGTGAAGAAGATGGAAAGCAGAGTCCAATACATCTGGGGGGCATTTGGTTGGGGAAAGCTGCTGCACAGCACAATAATTGTAGGTAGAAATCTACTTGCCTTTTGCTTTGCTTCAATGATTCTCCTTTCAAGATCAGATGGGATCATTTTGCCTCTGGAATGAAGAAATCAAAACATAATGGTTATCAATTTGGTACCATGATTTCTCCAATCATTCTGATACTCAGGTTGTTGAGAAGTTATGAGAAGTTCCAGAATGTTGAATTTTTTAATGACAATTCCCAGAATCCCCAACTAGCATGATCAATAGCTATGTGGCTGGGGAGTTTGGGACCTGAAGTCCAAAATTAAACTTGTTCAGGCTGTGAGGGGTTCTGTTTCTCTGGAAATCAACAAGAGATCAAGTTCTGTAGAAGCAGTTTGAGAATAAATTGAGAGTGAGTGGAAGAGATATTGTAATTCTCAAAGAGATTCCTGTCAGAATACTGCATATAAAAATTCCAGCTTTGTAGCAGGTGAGCTGAAGCAGAAAAGGATCGCATTCAGATAGGAAGATTTGGAAGGAATGAGCTTCAACAAAGATTTTGACTAGATTCTGAAAAGAAAGCAAGGAAATTTTTGGAAAAATATAAGAAGGAACTCAAAGAAGTCCAAGAAGAGGATAAGAAAGGAGAGGCAACAGGACAAGATCAAGATTGGGATTAGGAAGAAGAAATGGAAATGGTAAAATTCGATGATGCAGGGAGGGTACGTGTCTGAACAATTGGTCTGAGTATGGATTACAAGTGTTTTGTGTGGAATATTAATGTATTTAATTCCTCTCAAAAGAGGAGGAAGGTATTTCACTATTTGGCAAAGCTTAAACAAGATATAATTTGCTCAGAAGAGATACACATAAGAAAAGACGATACCAAATGTTTGAAAATAACAAATTGGGGAAGGAATTTATTTCTGTGGGAAGGAGGATGAAAAATGGAGGGGTTTTTTTGTATATAAACCCACAATTATGTCCAAAATTGATATTGTCAGGTGAAAAAGATAGATATGAAAGAGTACAGGCTGATCTGTAAGGGGCCAAGTCTCTTTTTTGAGAGTTTATGCTCTGAATAAATTTAAAGCAACATTTTACAAGGACCTGATGGATAAATTGATTGGTGTTTTTTTTATGGGGGATTGGAATGGAGTTGTATATCCATAAATAGATAGAAAATATGAGAAAAATATAACTATATATCCCAGGGCAAGCTGTCAAAAGGTTTTGTTGTTGTTTGTTTAATAGATAAGCTGGAGTTGGTATGGAAATACAAATATGATGTTATAAGGAAATATACTTATTTTTCTGAAAGACATAAATCATTTTCAAGAATAGACATGGTTTGGGTATTGAAAACTTTGGCTACAAAGGTGAGTAAAGTTGAGATATTACCAAAAACTTTTTAACATCATAACCCAATGGCCTTAATGATTAAAAAAAAAGAGGAGAAATTTTAGATGGTTGTTGAATGAGACTCTTTTGCAGAATTAAAGGGTTGTAGAGAAGTGGAAGTTGACCATAGAGCTATGCTGGAGGACCTTTGGATGCCTAGAGAGACCAGCTCCAGTGTGACTCTGTGGTCATCCAGATGCCTAGAGAGACCTTTTCCCCTAATCACAGGTAAGTGAAACCACGGATACCAATCCTATGTAAACAGGAGGTGATCTGTACAGAAAACCAGAACTTTTTAAATTGGGATTTTTGGATAATCAAATGGAAAGGAACTACAGAATGATGTTTCAGTGCATGATCACAGCAGTGAGAGTGGTATATGTGCAGAAATTGAAGAATCTAGAAATCCTTATAGTGGAAGAATGGTTGTTAAAACTAAATGAATTAGCAGAAATGGATAAATTATCTTGTTTGATTAGGGGAAAATTGCTAGAGATTTTTAAAAAAAGATTGGAAACCTTTAATAGACTTTTTGAGGAATTACAAGAATGATTCAATAACTGTGGGTTTGCAGTTCTTTTTGTTTTAATTGTACCCACATATTTATCCATTTGAAACGTCCTAGGTTTCTCTCATTCACTCCTCCTCCTCCCACTGATCATGTGTCACATCTAGACCCATGCAACATTTCAGAAATTGACTGTGACTAATTTTCACCATGCACTTTTAAATTATTATGCAGGAGTTATAGGAGATTATCAGATGAGCTTCTAAAAATGTTTTTGTTCCACTATATTTTAAAGTGCAAGTATTCTGGCAAAATAAAACTTCTTGTCACATGCTGCTATAATCACAAGAAAGAGCCGCCCCTGAATTATTGCAACATGACCACTAGCACTGTTTACTCTGTTTTTATATGGGTGAGACTTCGGCAGTTCTCGCAAGAAGATGCGAGCTCACTTAAAAGTCTAAAAACACCTGAGTTAACAAACAAACCAAACACACAAGCACTGAAACACACTTAGCTTTCCAGCAAAATGGGGAGGTTCATAAAAAGAGTATCCCGTACCTAGTTTTTGTGTTCTCACTTGGAAGTGTTCTGGCAGGGACTGCCCATTGATGCTGAAATCATGCCAGCAGAATGGGATGTGGTCTCGCACAAAAGCAATACCGCAAAAAAAATTTTTTTAAAAAAAAATGCCATGGGATATTTATTAGCGGCTTGGTCTACTAATAAAAAAGAACATCTTTTTCACAGCAGCAGAACACGAGGAGGATGGTGTTGTGAAGTAGGGGAGCCCTTTTGCGGTATCCTGTCATCGTAATCACGACATATTTGCCGCGTCTGATAATCTCCATAGTCAAAATGTTAATCGGCTTTAGCAATAGTACAGTAGTCAAGCAATAAGATCATTTCCTTTCATTGCTAGCATTCCTCTTTCCCTTGCTTGATCTCTGTTGAATCTGGCTCCTGAAAAAAATCACCATGTTTCTTGGCAATGGCCATCTTAGTTACTTCAGGTATAACACAGCCAGCCAGCCATGGAGAGGTACATTTCAGGAAATAGTGGGTTTATTTAAACTGGCCTGGGGGATGGTAATGAAAAGTCTTTGATAATGCCAGGAGTTTCCTGGGAATATGGGAATGGGAAAATGTCATGTAGATCTCCAAAATGAAATTGGTTTATACAGGAGCAAAACCTAGGACTTTCAGAGACTTTTTTCTTGGCTAGAAAGGCTCTCTGATTTATGGAGTTCATATTGAAGGATTTTCTCAGCAAGAGTCATTCAGACCAATTTTGCCATTGCTTTTCTTCTAAGGCTGGGAGAGGAGTGTCTTTTCCAAGGTCACCCAATGAGTTTCATGGCTGAGTATGGATTCAGGACTCTGGTCTCCCAGAAACCTAGACCAGCACCAATGGCGGCACTAGGGATGTGTGGAGAGGCCGAATTGCAACAGGTGACACCATCGGGGTAAGGAGTGACACCAGCCTTAGTGACGCAACAGTCCAGCACTCAAACCATTGCATCATGCTGTCTCAGGTGGAACTTTACACTCTGCCAGACAACATAGGTTCTAAGCCATCGATGGTCCACTGCCAGTTCTTCTTAAATAGATACAGTCATTTTTTTTTTAAAGAACACTATAGAAAAATGAACTGTTAGTTTGACTGGGTCTGAAGTAAAATAAAAAAAATCAGCACAAAAGCCAATCATTAATGCCTATTTTATAACACTTTTTTGACTCAATGAAAAGCTTATGTTGGTGTAGCACAGATTACTTAAACTAAATATAGAATGATGCCATTTTGTATTACAGTAGGACCCTCATATCCGCTGGGGATTCGTTCTGGGGGGGGCATGGATACCAAAAACTGTGGATAATAGCGAACACCATTGAAAATAATGGGGCTTCCGGATTTAAATACCACGGAGTTGCCTTGGAGGACCTAGAAAATGGCTAGAGAGGAAACATTTTCTAGGAAGACTCTATGGTAAGTGTGCTGTTTTGTGTCCTGTGGATAATTGAATCAGTGGATAATGAATCAGTGGATATGGGGGTCCTACTATATTTGGCAAATCTGTTTCATATTTTTTCACTTCCCTTCTGTTGTAATCAAAGATTGGATCTTCTTGTAGTGATTAAGAACAACTTACCTCTCATCACATCTGATCAAAATCACACTGTCAGTACCAATTCCTAAGGCTGCTGCTCCTTTCTTCACAGAAAAATGACTCTGAAAAGGGACATGGATTATTATTTTTTTCATAATATTTATAATAGTTTTGCTTCTTCAATTCCTAAAGAATAATGAAGTCTTATCCATGGTGGCGGGGGGACTCACCAGGAACACTTTCTGTGTAAACAATACTCTAGTATGTGTGCAGACCATGGTGAAATAAATTGAAGATTTCTTGCAGAGCGCTGATTATATTATTTATATTAATACTAAAGCCTCCCCAAAGCATTACGACTCCTTGAAGACCAGTGGTGGAGAAAGCTTTGATGGATGACAATCCACTTTGTCCAAGGCAGGAAGTTTAATCCTGAGTTAAATGTTACATTTTACAAGGTAGTGTTGTCTTGAGCTACTTGCTAATATAGACATATATGGAAGATAAGAGGTCAGAGGGAATTAAGAAGGAGAAAGTATAGACACTGATAATCACATCATTAACAGTGGCCATTCCTGAAAAACACTGTGACAAAATGAAACGCACAACTAGCCAATCTATTTCTCTGTACATATCTAGTTGTCTGTTTCTCAATCAACTGATCTTTCTGTATACATACAACAGACACACAAAATGAGATATGACTGATTCCTATTTACATACTCTCCAATATTTCACAGATGAAAACTGGGACGCATTTGACCAAGCAACATCAAAGTGGAGTCAAGATGGCAAACGTTCGTAATGAGGAGCTAGGAGAGGCTGCAACAGTTTGCTTTTGCTTGAGGCCACTGGGAAGGGTAATATTCCATCCTAATTTGTCTAGATAATTCACAAGGAGACTTTTGCTAAGCTACTTATTCTTACCTATCTCGCAAGGTGCTTTTTTTAAAGCCAAAGCCAAATGGGGAAAGAAAAAGTTATTTACTTTTATATGTACTGTAAAAGATATGTATGAGGAACTACTTTATGTGGGTGGAGGCCAAATACTCCTTGGCAATCCTCCATGGGCCAGAAGGTGTCAATGGAGGTGACCATGCCATTGACATCAGGGCATGCTCAGGATTATTGACACCATCAGATCCTGGACAAAGCAGCATCTAGAGTTCTTATATCCACTTACTGTGGCCTGGGATTAGCTTTGTTCCTGCTCTCCTATGCTGATATGGGGAAGAAGGAGGAGAAACTAAGCATTCTCAGTTGGCCCTCCCAAATACTGGCTGGGAACAGCTCACTTTGTTTGCCACCCCACTAATGTCTGCAAGAGGTAGAGGAAAAAGAAGCAAATCCAGGAAGAGAATCCTCTTTTTCTCCAACTGTGGTTGCAGATAGAGGAGATTCCCTTCAGGGCAGCTGCCATAAACTGAGTTTAGAGGACAGAACAAGACTTGCTTGTCTCCTTCTCCTGTAAACCAGATGGGGAAGCTCTATGTGTCAGATTAGACCCATGGACTTGCAGTTCCCCCTCTTCTGTCCTAAGTTCCTTGGAGGAAGAGCAAGATAAAAGTAAATAAAACAATAAATCAAATGCTACCAAATGAACCAATGGATTTATATGAGAACACACTTTCCTGATATAATACATTTTAAAAAGAGGGAGTTACCGCACACAATTCCTTTCATAAGAAGGGAAGGGAAGGGAAGGGAAGGGAAGGGAAGGGAAAAAGAAAGGAAGAAAGGAAGAAAGGAAGAAAGGAAGAAAGGAAGAAAGGAAGAAAGGAAGAAAGGAAGGAAGGAAGAAAGAAAGGAAGAAAGAAAGAAAGAAAGAAAGAAAGAAAGAAAGAAAGAAAGAAAGAAAGATTACATAGTCCTAAATTCAATTGTTGGTCCCAACTAGAGTGGATCTATTGAGACAATGGAACTTGCATTAGTGCTGACTTACTAAATTACTATTCATTCAGTGGGTCTGTTCTACTTGGGAGTAACAACTGGATTTTATGATTATGAAATCATGGTAAGAGAAGCCTTCTTTCATGAGCAAAAGAGAGAGCTTAGCAAAGCAGTGAAAACAGAAACACCTACATGCTCTGATGTGAAGGCAACCAATCTTGGAATAGCTGCCATTCCTTTCTCCTTAACTTCTGGGAACATCTTGAAACGTGCAATCAACATAGCATACATGTTAGATATGGCACCACCTGGAGTCCACAGTAACACATTGTTACCTCTTCTGTTCACACAATTGCATGGCTTTAAGTACATACAGCATTTGTCATCATACAACTTTTAAAAGATGGAGACATTTCTCATTTTGACAATGTGGCTTGATCTTAGATAGGGAAAATCTTTGTTCTATTACTCTCCTCTGCCCCACTGAATTCACTTGCCTAATAAGTCTTCTACCATAAAAAGTACAGATAAATTAGGGCTCATCCAGATGGGCAAAATGTGTTCAGCTCCAAGTAATATATCAAGATCCAAACGATATTTCTCTCATCCTAGCATTTGTTGTTGTGAGCCTTCAAGATGTTTCCAACTTAGGGTGACACTAAGGCAACCCTATCATGGGGTTTTCTTGGCAAGATTTGTCCAGAAGAGGTTTGCCTTTCTCTTTCTCTGAGGCTGAGTGATTTGCCCAAGGTCACCCAGTGGGTTTCCATGGCCGAGTGGGGATTCAAACCCTGTTCCCCAGAGTGTAGTCCAATGCTCAAACCACTACACCATACTCATTAATTACCACAAAAGTTTATTCCTTCCCTGAATGCACAATTTTGTTCAGGGATCATTCAAATGGGTGGGGGGTAAAAATCTAGACGAAAACCAGATTACTTTGGCCTGGAGATGTGGCACATGAAATTCGGGCTATTCTGTCCTGGATTTAAGTGCCAAATCTCTGGCCAAAGCCTGAATCTGCATTCAGATATTTACTTGGTGTCAGTGGAGAGCAGCTACTGCTGGGGCTTGCTGTTTAGTTCCTGTTATACGCTGAACCCAGCAGCTTCAGGGAGAACGGATAGCTACTCTTCTGATAGCAGTGTGCCAATGGTGGTGGTGGTGGGTGCCGCCCGTTCTGGCTTCAAGAAAGTGTAGTTATCACTGTGGGTGTTGAGGAGGAGGAGGGGGGAAATGGCACCTCAGGCAGCACTTGTCTTTCCTCTCCACCCCACGCTCCTAGAAGCCAGAGCGGATGGACTAATCACATGGTGGTTTTCTCCAGAGTTTCAAGCAAACTCTGGAGAAAAGTGCAGTTTTCTAAAAGCCAGATTAAGGGAGGTATTCCCCATGTCTGGTGTCCTTTTCACACCAGATTCCGGGGAAGGCTGCACATAGCGTATTGTTATCAGGCCAGATTTTGGGGGAATTTGAGGTTTTTTTAATAGTGTGAATCTCCCCCCCCCCGTCTATTTGGGTACCTATGTGTGCACCTATTGTTGTATTTCACTTTTGGGCAGTGTCTTATGCTGTGAGCTGTGGGTGCTAATGCTCATGTTTTTTCACCCCCATGTCTCCAGGGAAGCTGGAGCTACTTCTGGTTGTTGTTGATCTTCTTTAAAAAAAAAAAACTTTTAAGATCCTTAGCACTATTGCATTATTGCACTAAGTTGGTATCCTGTTACTTCTGTGTTTTAACTGAGCCTAGATCTCCCCATGTATACACACCCTCTATGTGAAATGAGGCATTTGAGGAAACTTTTTCTCTCTCTCCCTCCGTCTGCCATCTCAAAACCAGGGGGGAAAACCCTACAGACACCACCATAACAGTTCATAACAATAGTGCAAAAGTTCTACAGAGATGCAAAAGCACAAAAATCCCAGAGAAGTTTTTCTTTAATTAAAAATTGTAAGGTGATATTGGAGAGAAAGAAGACCACATAGGGACTGCAGATATACATATATCTGGAGGCAAACGGGCAAGGGTGCTCATCTGATGTCACATCCAACATCATACACAATATGCTCACAAATAAAAAGTGCCACCTTTTACCACTTTTTTAAAGCCAAAAGAGCTTGGAGAGGGAAGTGACCAAAAGCATCAACACATTACATTAAAGGGTGCAGCACCATGTGGCACACGTTGGCAGTTTGGATGAGAAGTTAGGTGAGCTAGAAGAAGCAGGAAGTTTATGTGCATTTGGATACCTTCTCCTTCTGTTTTGTTATCTCATCTTTCCCCCCCCCCTTCTACCACCCCCTCCCTAAAAAAATAAAGCTGTCAGAATTCTTAATTTTACTAATTTTACCCACTGCATTGCCTTCCTTAACAGGATATCCTCCACACATACTAAGTTACAACTGCCAATCACCTCCAGCCAGTATGGCAATAGCCCAACAAACCTGAGGGTCACCAGGTTGGAGAAATTTGGCATGGTTTAGGAAGTGCAACAGATAATGTAGTCCACCACCTATGCCATCATTTTGCCTTTGTCACACCTCTATTTTACACTTCTCTCTGATTGATTGACTTTGATGTTCTAGTAGAAAAAAAATACTAAAAGAGATTGAATGTTACCTACACCTAAGCTCGAGGAGATTTAAACCAGGGTTGGGAAATCTGTAACCCTCTAGAGGTTGTTAGGTCAAGTTTGATCAGTGCTAGACAGCATGAGCAATAGTGATGGGTGGTTGGAGCTGCAGTTCAAAATCTCTAGAGGAGTACAATCCCATCCTGGTTTAAATTAACACAAACTTTGAGATACAAACACACATATACACTTACCGTCAGACCCCCATATCTGCAGGGGTTCTGTTCTCAGACTTAGGACTTTTTCAGACATTGGGAGAGGTACGCGGCTATCTCGCGGCAGAGGGTCCTTTTCGGATGCCACTGTCCCTCTCCTGGCATTGTCTGTGTCAGTTCCGTGTCCGATCTATTGCAACCGCACCATTTTTTACTCACAGAAGTTGTCCGTGAATAAAAAATGGTGCGGTTGCAATAGATCAGACACGGAATTGCAACGGACAATGCCAGGAGAGGGACGGCAGCGTCCAAAAAGGACCCCCTGCCGCGGGATAGCCGCGTACCTCTCTTGACGTCTTCTGCTGGATTTAAGGTTGACCGAAAAAGTCCTTACTGTGGATACTGGAAATTGTGGATAACAGTGAACACCATTGAAAATAATGGCACTACTGGTTTAAAATACCATAGAGTTGCCTTGGAGGACCTTGGAGCATGCCCCTCTAGGCAGTTTCTAGGAAGACTCTATGGTATGTGTTCTTCTTTTTGTGTCCCATGGATAACTGAAACTGCAGATACTGGTTCTGTGGATACGGGGGTCCGACTGTACAGTATATTACTGTTAACTGCTTTGAGAGATTGATTATACTAGTAAAGAAGGGTATAAATGTTTTGAAAAACAAATAATATTTACAGGATTGGATCTGTGTGGACAACCTAAAAGGAAAAGATACTATCTTATTGTTCTTCCCATTTACTAAAGTCACAAGTCAGAATATTTATTTTATTATTAAACACTTCTTTAAATATATACACAATACACAAACTAAAGGGCAACGAAAATGACTCTTCTGACTACATTTTCCCAGGCTGCCACTTCAGCTCCATATAAAGCAGCACAATTTGCATGAAGGAAGCATTCAACTGAGGCCATGCTTAAAGTCTTTAATAATCATGTCCCTGGACTGCCATAAATATGTAGTATTTCGCTATCCAAAAGAGGATGTTTCACAATGAGCAAGCATCCTCTTGAACATGAACACTCTTTTCCCCACTAGAATAATTGCAAAAGATATCATACATCACAAGGCTCAATATATAAAGGAAGATCACTCACCAGGTGAAAAGATCCCATCGCCAGCACCTCCTGGCCAGCCAATGATTTCTCTCATTTTCCTTAATGTGACATATTCCAAAAGCACAAATACGGGAGCAATTTCATAGGTGAACCTGAAAGACAGCAACATCATTATTTTGCTGGGTAAGTTAAAATAGTGAAAACATTTACCTGAGCATGGAAAAATTACTTTGGCTGCCATGCTTGCTGGGGGATACTGGGTATTATATTCCACAAATTTAACTGTTCCAAGCATCGGAATTCCCCTCCCCCTAAACTCTATCATTAAAGACTCCATAAACATGGCATGTCAATTAAAACATACTGGAGATTACCACACTACACTGTTATAGTGCTATTATTCCACTTTAACTGCTCTGCTGCCACCTCTGGATTCCTGAGTGTTGCAGTTTAGGGAGGGACATCCAAGAATTCCACAGGAGGCAGCCATAGCAGTTAAAGTGGAATAATAGCACTATAACAGTGTAGTGTGATAAAGTCCACTGTCTAGTAGTTAGATACCTATGATTAATAAAAAGTTTTGGAAGCTTGATTCTTTGTTAAACTGGCTGGTCCAATTAAAGGTACAGTACGTTTTTCTCTGTTCTTCTGTATTGTGTGAAGATCAGAGATGTAAATCTTATAAATTTCATTTTCACAGCCAAGAGCAAATGCGTTACCATGTTTCTCCTCACTGTGAGAAAGTCCTTGAAAACTGTCCTTGAAAAGTTTAGAGAAATATTTCTAGATCAGTACTTTTTCAGCACAAAAAAAATGTGCATGGAAGTTTTTTTGGAGAGAAAACAGCATTTTCTGCACAAAAAAATTGTTTTTTTTTCTTTTAAGAAAACTCATGTTTTCTACACAGGAAACTTGTTTTTTTGTGCAGAAAATGCCATTTTCTATTCAAGTACCAAAACAAAAAAACACAAACAAATGGGTGCTAAGAACCCAGGTGCAGGATGAATTTGTCCTGTATTGTGAAGTTTCTCATCCCTCCAGTATATATTCTCCTCATCAGAGTTCTTGACACTCAGGAAACCAATTTTTCATCTATCATTCAAATATATTTTAATATACTCCTTCTGTCCCTAGTGGAGACTGGTGTCTTCTAATAATCATTCCCTTTACGCAGGAATGGCCAGCTTTCAAGAGCCAGGGGTGTGTGTCACACTGAGGGTCCCACAAAACCCAATGAATGCCCAGGAGAAGGGGTATGCTGCTGCCGCTGCCACCAAGAAAATTCAGTATTAACTGCAGTTCTCTCTATAGTATAGTAAGGTGCCAGAGGGTCTTCCTTAAGCTTAGAGCCTCAGCAATGCAGAGTGTCTCCTTCTTCCTGGGAGGAAAGAAAAGGTGAAACAATTGTGTCTTTTGTTTGTTTAGTTTCTTTAGTTCTGTTGCTGCCACCATTTCTCAATGGTGTGGTTTGCTACTAGTGGCAAATGGGGGGTAGCAGGAGATGACCGAAACAAGCTGGAGTCCACATGTGGCCTATTATCTACAGGCTGCTCACTCTCCCCTTAGGATAAGCAGAGTGCACACTTGCATGTAGAAGGTCTAAGGTTCAGCTCTTATCACCCTACACTGTTGTAGCACTATTATTCCACCTTAACTGCTATGGCTGCCTCCTGTGAAATCCTGGGATATACATTTTAGGGAGGGGCATTTGGCATTCTCAGCCAGAAGCTCTTGGGCCTCAATAAACTACAAACTCCAGAATTCCACAGGAGGCAGCCATAGCAGTTAAAGTGGAATAACAGCACTATAATAGTGCAGCATGATAAAGTCCTTACACAGTTGAAGGATCTGCAGAACTACAAAGACCAGTGCTCAAGACTTTGGAGGGTCATTGCTAGAGCTGATAGCAACTGAGCTAGATTAAGGGTGGGAATCATACAACACTTCAGATATTGCTGGATTGAAACTCCCAGCATTCCTATTATCTGTACTGGGTAGGACTGATGGGACTTGCACTTTGACAATAACTGGAGGGCTGCCAGATTTCCCACTCCTAAACTAGATGAGACCAGTGGTCTCACAAAGTAAAAGTCAGGCTCATATGTTTGTTTAAGGTATGTGTATGCTGCCCTTAATTAAAAAATCTTACCAATCTGGCTTCCAACACTTGACACAAACTTTTAATGGGCTGGATTCAGGTTTAGTGCAGACACATTGAAATGAATGGGACTGAAAGTAGATACGATGTATTGGCCCACTGATTTCAAAAGGTCTCCTCTAAACATGACTAAATCTGTATCCAGCCCAGAAAGCAAATACTAAACTTACACACAAAATGAACAATGAACAAAAATATGCTTAAAACTAAAACATACCCCACCCCACAAATGCAACATTCCAATAAGTATTTAAATTACAGTAGCTGAAACCATCTCAGTTTCAAATCACTAAAATATTTCTCTACTTTTCTTGGATGTTTCTGTACAGTTGTTTAAGCTGTACGGTATTTGTTTTCAGTGGGAAACAACATGCAAAGCAGTTACAGTGACAAAGGAATCTGTTTTTTAAAAGACTTCTGCATAGACTCAGTACTGGAGCCTTATCTACATGGGCTCTGCAGTCCAAAAAATTCATTACTTTTGTCCCAGTCTGCCCCCAGGGCAGTCCTTGCCACTCCTGGGGCAGATATGGGGCTTGGGTGGGGGCAAGCCGGGATAGGGCCTTTAAAAAAAAATAACCAGTTTATTCCATTTCCACTGGGAGGAAATGGATCAGGCCCCACGGGTCTAATGGCATGGCCCTGTAGGCCAGCCCATCGCTCTAGATGCCAGTCACCCTTACTGTTCTGGGCCCAATGATGGTCACATGCAGGGGGGCTTGTCACATGGTGTGGGGCTGGCATCCTGGACCCAGCAGAGCTAGGAAAATGGTGGCGGTGGCAGTGATCGGCCAGTGTTTTGTTTAGATTCTGGCCTGTTTCATCCAGTTAATGGGGCAGAATGGGCCTGATCCATGACTGGGATACGCTGGTGGGGAGCCGGCATATCCTGGCTCATGTAGATAAGCCTTAAGCCTAAATGAATCCCTTATTTTAAAGCACCAAGAAATTGACGTACTTACATATTAGTGTTGGCTGTAGATGTTAGCCAATCTGCAGCTAATCCAACCATATCCAATCCTGTTGACAGTTGATTGAAATACCTGGGATGTCCTGTGAAATATTGAAAATGCTGATGAGAATATTTCAAGTTGGGTACTGTTCCTTTTGAGCCACATGACTGAAAAGTCTGAATTCTATATTTCATGCTGCAGCGAAGAGAGATCATTACATGAGACAAGAATGCTAGACTCCAAAACAACTGATTCATTTAAATTTGCATTTGCATTGCATACCCTGTATCTCCCTTACTCCCTGCTTCCCAATTTATATAATCCATCCTGCATTGTACTACAAACTGAGATGAGGGGCTGAATCCCAGGCACATGTAAGTGGGTTGGTGGAAACAGACTCCCTCACTCCTTCCATACCCTCCAGCGTTTCATAAATGAAAACTATGGGCCCATCTGCACGAGGCGGGGAAATCCAAAGTACCTTGCAGTATTGGCAGCTTGCAGAAGCAACATGTCTCAATGGTTTTTCTGGCCTCAGAAGCCCCCATAAGCCTCACATTCCTGATGGTAGCTGCGAGTAGTCCCAAGGTGTGCAGGTGTGATAGAGCGATTTTCCAATTTTACAGGAAAGCAAAACAGAAAATATTCATCCTGTTTTATCGCCTTAGTGAGCAATTGCTAAGGCAAAAATCCAGCATGGTGGCAGCAGATGCTTGCCCTGCTAGCAAGCTGCACCCCTGCACTTCCCTGGCCAATCAGCTTTGTTCTTCTCTTCAGATTTCCTGTCATTTGATAGTCCAAATGAGCAGGAATGTGCACCCCCCCTTGTGGTTTTTGAAAAAGTATGGGGAAATTTGCAAAGGCTTTTAGTGCATTCTTTTTGCTGCTTGGGCCCCCACCTTCCGAATAGTGTGGATTGGCGCTGGATCCCATTTAGACAGGTAGAATTCCCAGTGAATTCCATGAGGGGTATTTTCACCATTTAGAAAGGCTCTAGGACAAATGTGGCCAAAGAACATCAGATGACAAGATGACAATTCGCTGGGATTAATGAAGAATTTGCTGGGATTTGCTGGGATTAATGAAGAAGAAAACACAAGCTAGGAGAGGTTGCAGTAATTTGCTTTTGCCTGAGCCTACAGGGAGCAGCAAGATCCCACCCCTTCATCTCCTCCCCCCCCCCCCGCTGAGTTAATTGCTTTTGCAATTTGAACTCAGTTTGCACCAATGGAAGTAAACTGAGAACAAAGAAGGTAAGTAGGAGGATGAAAGTGAAATTGGGACATTTTAAAAGCAGCGGAAAGTGGGACAGAGGATTAATCAGGATTGCTTCTGTCAAACTGGAAGAGATGGAGGGTGTGCCCCTCCTTTCCATGCAGCCCCCTGAAATGCTACAGTGAGAATCAGGGAACCCTACTGTCAGGAAGAAAGGGGAGAATCTTCCAAATCTGTGCAGAGAAAAAAAAAATCTCATAGAAACCTTCTCCTAGTAGACAACAAACCCTGGTCTAACATGAACCATTTACAGGCCAAATAATTTGAGACAGGCATGGTGGCTTTCTCAAGCCTGGATCCTATTTTACTCCCAGTTAGAGTTGAGTCCTTGAATCAAGTGTTGAATAGTGACTCAACGATTATGTAAATCCCATTGATTCAATGGGTCTACTGTGACAAAAGTATTCAGACAATAACCTTAGCCTTAAGTGACAGACTAGACTGGGGTGGAAATCAGGCAGCCCACCAGATATTTGTTGGACTGCAACTCCCAGCATTCCTCACAATTGTTTACATTTGCTAGGACTGCTGGGAGTTGCAATCCAACATATCTGAAAGGCAACCTGAAAGGTTGGGAAGGACTAATGTAGAGGCTTTCATAGGCAGGATACTTTTCGGTGTTAGTGGAACATAAAGCTCCACCAGTTTATGTCTACTGGGCTTCACATTCTGCCCCTGCACGCAACCACAGCCTATTTGGTGCACTCTCACAGCCAGTTAGGGCAGGGGTGGTGGGTGGTGGAAGCACAAGGAGATCAAGGGCATTATCTGTCTTCAGTTTTGGAACAGAGGAAAAGGAAGAGTTGTTGCCCTCCTGGACCTCTAGCAACTAGGGAGATCTGGAAGGCTGATGACTTCCTTTTCTCAGCTCCAAGCCAAATGGTGCCAGGGAGATCCCGCCCCCTGCCACACCCATTCACAGTGTACAAATTATAGTGCTACATTCCACTGCCATAGCAACATCCTCAGCCAGAATGCTCCAGTGCTTCACCAAACTACAAATCCCAGAAGTCCATAGGCTGGAACCATGGTAGCTAAAGTGGAATAATAGCGCTCTAATTATATAGTGTGGGTGGGCTCCTGGTCATTGTTTGGGCATGATTGTGCATCCTGCCACTTCATGAAGCGCTTATTTATGTGTGTGGAGGATGTTGTACAATGTGGTACTGGATACCTCCTTCTGCAACAACCAAAAGACACTTATGCCAGTGTATGTCACCAACAAAATTCTGGCATTAATGTTCACAGTTTTTTAATGAATGACCATATGTAAACCAGCTGCCCTATGCCTGTTTGGATTGTTGAAGGAGAAGGCATGCACTCTCTCATTGGTCTCCTAGCAGGAGACAGTGATCTGTAGAGTTCTGATACTTATATCCCCCCCCCACACACACCTTGCTTTCCCATAGTCCCTGGTGTGCAAAAGTTCTTCCCTCCCACTCCCCTCCCAAACACCAATGGTGAGCACAAACCATTGATACACACACTTTGGAGTAGCAGCTCCATCCAACAAAACCACATTTCCCTTGGAAGTGGCAAAAAATGGCTGACAGCATAGTGGAAAATGTATATTCTAGTCTGAAACCTGCACTTTGCAAATATCCCACGACCTTCTATGGAGTACATCTGTGTAACTGGAAACACCATGCTTTTCTGTTATACAAAGTGGTTCTCCCTTAGGACTTGGTATTAACGGGGAACATTAATTGGCCAATTAGGCTGATCTTTTGTCAAAGTCACCTTGGAATGTACTTTAAGACACTTACACAGGGTAGAAAGATGAAACTGGTTTGCCCAGGAGGTGTGTTTGTGTGTATGTGTGTGAGAAAGAGTGGGTGAAAGACAGATAGAGAAACAGAGAAAGAAGAGAACTGGAAAGGAGCAGTCCAGATCTTGCTAGTTGGCTGAGGAAAGAATTAGGTAACGTAGTGAAAATGGGATTGCCTGTATCCTTGTATTTGTACCCCTGTAATGCCTCTATGAGTAAATAAGATTGCTGAACAGATACTGATCTACAGAAAGCAAGTAAAGCTTAATTGTCTTTAAAATCAGTGGGAAATACACTGGACTAACATTCTCTCCTTCAGAATCTGTACATCTCCCAAATGTTCTCATGTGATGACAAGTGACACTAAAAACAGGGCTGGGAAATGTTTAGGCTTCAATCTCTAGTTGTTGTTGGATTGCAGTTTCCATCATCCTCCACCATATACTATGTTGGCTAAGGTTGATGGGAGTTTCAGTCCAACAACATCTGGAGGGCTACCTGTTCCCTGTCCTACTTTAAACCTTGGCCTTCCCACTGCTCAGGAAAAGGCTTTCAAACCTATGTAACAAATTGGAATGGTGTAGTTTCTTGCCAGGATACCATATAAAAATGTATGTATCACCAGAAGTGAGCCGCTGGGCTCAGCCGACGGCTCCTTTGCAGCCCGTCCAGCTCCCCCTGGCCTCTGGCAACCCCCGCTACCATGTCAGGCGTCTGTTTCCCAGTCTGCAAAGCAGGTCAGGAAACAGATGCAAAAAGATGAGCCAATCAGAGCAGGCTTCCCCTACTCTGATTGGCTGATCCTTAAGGGAAGTGGGTTTTCAGCTGGCACCACCTGATGCTGTCACAACTTGTGACATTTTATGGCAGCCGCTTTACAGCAGCTCCTTTATGACAATGGGGTCAGGTATATAACCCAGTCCCAGCGTCAAGCAGCTCATTGGCTTGCTGGGAGCCAAAGACCCACCCTCCCTCCTTTTGTTGCTATTGCTTGTTTTATTGGCAGGATAGTACTGCATGTAATTTTCTTTGTTGTCTTTTCTATCACAACTTTAAGGGGGTGATTGGCATGGGTCCTGATCTGGGGTCAGCAGCTGGGGGAAGGACCTCTGTCAAGTTCAAGTTCATGGAGACCCCATTTGCTTTGTTTTACAGGGGAGGGTTGGATCGGCAAGTAGGCGGAGTTTGGCCAGGACTCCTCCCCTCCATATGGTGAGGTGTTGGTGGCAACTGATAGTGGTATCATTGGCCAACAGTGGGTTGGTTGATAGCAGGATCCGGACCCATGTGATTTGAGCCAACCATTTACATCTGTTATCAAAAGTTGTGGCCTTTTTATTGCCAATACATATTACTCCAATACATTACTTATCATCATGTACCAATATATCTTTTGTGACGCATACATTGTGTCTGTGCCTTTGTTTAAAGATGGAAGAGGAGGGGGGGGATGTCGAGATCTGGGTCCTCAAGTAGATCTGTGATAGTCACACTACAGCAGGGGGCACAATTGGGCTGGGATTGAGCCCTATAGAATTTTTAGCACAATGCTTAATCCCAATCTGAGCAGGTGGGAAAAGATTTTTAGAATCAGCTTTCTTTTTAATCACAGGCTAAGAAAAACTGAAATAATAAAGTAGCATTTGTTCTAATTGCTATACCTCCCCTCCTCTTTAAAATGAAACTCAATGGTGCCTTCTAGCAACAGCCCTTTGAAGACCTTTGTTCACATGCCACATGTTGTCAATAAATGCTACATTGCAGAGGCAGAGGCAGGCATACCAGCCGAGGAGGCTTGCCACAGCTTGTAATAACATCTCTGATGAATAGCCAAAGATTATAAGTGACAAGGCAAAATGAGGAAATAGAACTCCTTGCAGATTGCATTGCAGAAGAGTCAAGGGGCTGAGGATGGTACACACAGGGCGCCTGGGCAGTAGAAATATGTGTCACTTCTCCCTTGTCAGAATGCACAATTATAAATGGGGCAAATTTTTTTATAATTGTGATTTTAAATAACCTTGATTAAAGTATCATTGGTATGTCAGTATGACACATGAGAAAATATTTTAAGGACTGATTGGTCAATTTACATGGTTGATTTCAATGGCTTCTAGGTTGTTTTTTACTGGTCATTTGTACATATAGATGTGTGTGTGCGCGTGTGTGCACGCGTGTGTGCATGCATGTTGTGATTTCCAAAGAGTTTATACTGTATAATTAATATCTTTATATATCATCATATAGCATATATCATATTCTGATTATTCGCACGTGCTCATGCACACACACAATTTCTGTCATTTATATGATTATAACACACACATATACAGTTTCCAAAACCAGCTTGTGTGTATACTCTCCAAAAGGTTTATGTAATTTACATCATTTACATATCAACATGTAGCATATATCATTTGTGATTTATAGCATTAATATTAATGATTTATGTCATTTATATGATGAGGACATACATACACAGTTTCCAGAATCTCTCTCTCTCTCTCTCTCTTTTTCAGAGAAGGTCAGTGCAGGCAACAATCTATGTAAAAACACAGCTCTAAAATAACATCTGAAAAATCACTCACACATGTAACAAAGAAAATGTTTTTGAAACAGAACAATGATTTAAATCAAAAAGCAAGAAGAACTGCATACTAAATAAAGCTGTGTCTAGTTTTAGACATCAGCAAAGAGAAAGATTAATAACTACTTCAGTACCATAGAATTATGAAAGCAGGCCAAAGATACCTTTTCTTCCAACCCAGGAATACTTAACATAGCTGCCTCCAAGTCACTTAACAGCATGGGTTATTAAGAAAAGGCACAGAGACACAAGGACTGAAATTATCCAATATGTGCACACATATGCACACACAGACACGCACAGCACAAATAAAGCATCAAATGTGTTGATCTGTCTCCTTGGTACAGAATACAAAGTTCTGTGGGTAAGCTAAAGGATAGAACAAGGGAAGGCAATGAAAAATGTTATTTTCTTACAAATGGAGTCAAAGCCCCACCCCTTTGCCTTTCTTCCTTTAGCTTAAATTATGTTGACTGTTCTGGATAAACAGTTCCTAATAAGAAAAAAGAGAAGAATCTCTCTCTCACTCTCTGTTCCTTTCCAATACTAGAAAGGAATTTCCTCCATTTCTCCCACCTGACTTTCCTTCCTGGCTGTGTTTTTACTCAGCTCTTTCCTCCAATGGTGGCAAGGAGCAAACCAAAAGTGGATGGGACAAATGCAACACGTACTCTCCACTCACACATATCTAGTCACACATTCTTGACAGTCATACTACAGGTACACATAGAGGTCATGACAGTACTACTACCTCTGGTAGGGTTGACATGGGTCCCATATTGTACAGGATGCCCCTCCTCAAAAGCCTGTCTTGTATGGGTGTTACATGGGACATCCCAAATCCTGTATTTTAGTCCATTTGTAGTGTAAGAGGGAAGAGTGGGCTCCAGCAGTGCTTACAGTGGACAGACTCCCTGAGCAATTGGTGTATAGAAGAAGCTTCACATTACATATCAAATTGGGTGGGTGGTGGTAGTTGTTTATCTATTGTGAGTGCTGCTGATGCCTGCTCTCTAGGCCAACCAGTGCACTCATAGTGATAATATTCCTTGTCTCACAATGGCTGCTGACCTACCATGGCATTATTTCCTGGGCTTTGGAGGTTCTCATGAGATTTTGTGAGAGGCCCTCCTAGCTTGACACTTGAGGTAAGCCTTATATAGGTCTGTTTCACATGTCCCAGCCAGACTTGAACTTGCAATAAAGTTGCAAAGACATCATTAGACCAGGGCTGTCTAGATAAGGCCTATGTAAGTATTCTTAGTGGAACTGACTGCACCCTGTCAAGGAAAAACCAGCAAGGAACAGACTGCATGAAGAATTGTTGACATGAAGGCACACTTTGTTTTTAGATGCAGGACTGGCTCCAGCATACATGTGGGAATTTTGGCCAGTGTCCTGATGGTGACATTTACACACTGAATTGTAAGTTATACCTCTATATGTATTTTTTTTACAACCACAGATGGTGGAATTCAGCCCTGAAGTCCATGTTGACTCTCTGCACCCTTAGGTGCTCTCCTAATGTCAGGGTTCCCTTCTCCATGGTCATTCAGTGGCCAGGGGAGAGTCTATCAGCAGCTGGCTGTGCTCCAATAGCTGGCTGCAGGAAGACAACATGGCCTCCAGGAAAACCCCCGGGGAGGTTTGTGGGGATGTCTTTGGACTTTTTTGGATGTTGATTTACTGTGCCAGAAGGCTTGTAACACTTGCGACGCTACTGCACAGCAGGGAGCCTGTTTCGTACGACGCCGTCCCCCTGCCGAAATCAACTGTTTCAGTTCCGTGAGAGACTGGAGACAGCCACGGAAGTTGCCTGTGAATAAAAAATGGCCAAATGTGGCACGGCTGCCTCCAATCTCTTGCAGTACTGAAACAGCGTCATACAAAACGGGACCCCTGCTGCGCAGCAGCGTCGCAAGTGTTACAAGCTTTCTGGCGTGGTAAATCAATGTCCGAAAAAGTCCTTTGTCTTCCTACAGTCAGCTGCTGAAAGACAGCAGCCCCTTGTCATCATCTGACTGACAACGTGTGGAGGGGGCTGTGTCCCACAGCAGAAATATAAATGAGGGTGCAGGCAGGGAGAAGAACATCTTGTGCCTGGTGGAGATTTACATTCCACCACTGCAATCCAGGAGATCTGACTTCATTTTTTTCACAGTACCATAGAGTGATGATGCATATGTGGCATTATGAGAATTTAAATGGTTACCTGTCACCAGGATCCTATCACACTACACAGTTATAGCACTATGGCTCCAACTTTAACTGCCATTGTTCACATGTAAGCACATTTTCAACCTTGCAACTGCTGGATCCCATGCATTTTTACACAATGACTCAAGTTATCATTCAGAATGTTGATGATAACAGAAAACAACAAGAAATGACTGAGGAAGAAGAGGATGTAAACTACATCTTTTCCCTGTGGCAGTGGGCTCCTAGCTATTAAGGGGCCTGGAGCATTTGCAACAATTGAACGATTGATAATCCGGCCCTAAACAGAGATTCCTCACCACTGCAACTAAAAAACACACATGTGATTTCATTGGCCACAACTTTCAAATTGCCAATCCCTTGTCTAATTCAAAGTCTAGTAGTGTGATAGCAATCCATATCCTATTTCATATTATTTACTGCAACAAGCTGGAGAGAAGCAGAAAAGTTCCAGCTTTTGAGCAAATAACAAGGTGGTGGTGATGGTGATGAAGATAGCAATGAGGCTTTTAACTGGTGGGCGCTGTACTTTTTATGGATGTATTTTTCAATAGCTTTCAATTTAGTTGTGTTTTAATGTTATAAAATTATATTTTATTTGTTTCTGGCTTTTTAACAATTGTTGTGAGCTGCCATGAGCCCAAGGTTTTGGGATGGTGGGATATAAATCAATCAAATAAATAAATGAACAAATACGGGACACCAAAATCAGGGACAAGAATGAGTGTTGGAAACAAGAGGCTATCTGAATGTCCACAGGAAACAATGGGAGCTTAATAATAATAATAATAATAATAATGCCAACAACAATAATACTGCAGTTACACCATCCATTAAACCTTTCCTCAGAGGCACTGGAGGAGGAGGGAATACTTTTCTCCTGTTTCTTCCTGCAAGATTGTGGCTGGTTTGGATTGAGTGGTAATGCACAGACCAAGCCAGCCAGCCAGCCAGCCAGCCTTTCCCTTGGCTTCTGTTACGTGGCCACTATACTGCAGGGCGGAGGTGGGCCAAGCAACTTTCAAGTCTTTGCAGACCCCCTGTGAGGACATCACAGACCTTTGGAGGTCCCCAGACCACAGGTTAAGAACCACTGCATCACCTCACAAACCAGAAAGAATAATACCAATAATTTCTCTCCCTATGAACAGAAAATATTAAAATCATATTGACACCAACATCAAAATGTACCATTAAAACAATAGCCTAAAAAGAGCAATAAACACCATTTCTGTCTCCCTGTTTTACCTAAGGCAAAAGACAGGCAAGGTCCTATCAGGTATTTCCACAGACAGGAAACCCTCCATTTTGTCTTCATCCCAGCAAGCATTGCTTAGATGTCACATGATAGACCTGAAGACCTGTCAGTGACTCGTCAGCCTTGAAACTGATGAGTTCCTGGGCAGATCCCATGCTTTTAACCATCTAGCCAGATTTTTAGACATCTATGCTTCTTGGTACTCCTCCACCCTAATTTATTTACCACCTAGCCTGAGGATAAAAAAATTATGGGAGAACATGAAAGATTGCACACTATTGTAGAATTCTCAATAACACTTAGCACCAACTTGTGGATTTGGGATGCTCTTTATTGTAAATTAACCCCCCTTTCGTCCCAGTTCCCTCTCAAGATCCATTCCTTGCTATATCTGTAGCTCATCATTAGGTCCCATCAATTTCAATGAGCCAGCCATCTGTCCCCTGCAATGCTTATGTGTGTTCCTTCAAATGGAATGTTACAAGGCAAGATTAGTTGCACAAGGATTCTCACAGAAATATGGAGTTGATTATGACAAAATTTTCACTCCTGTTGAGAAACATAGCACCATAAGGCTACTTCTAAGTTTGGCTGCTTCTAAACAGATGAATGTCAGACATGTTGATGTGAAAACTGCTTTTCTACATGAGAAGATTAAAGAAGAAATATACATGTGATAATAACCAGGTTTTGTAGACCAAAATAGACCACATTTTGTCTGCAAACTCAAGAAAGGACTGTACAGACTTAAACAAGCAGCTAGAGCCTTGAATGAAAAATTAGATAAAATGATGAAGTGATTAAACTTTGAACAAGGAGAAGCAGACCCACACCTATACACCAGAACCAAAGATGGACATTCAAGTTTTATCTTGACTTATGTTGTTGACTTCATCATAGCTACTCAGAGAGATGAAGATTACAAACAAATTGTACATAATTTGAACAAAGAAGTTGAATTAAAGGAATTAGGAAATGCTACATATCAGTTAGGCATACAGATTCAAAGAGAAGAAGACGGTTCTTTTCTACTAAGTCAAAGACAGAAGATTGTTGAATTTTTAGAAACTCTTGGAATGCAAGATGCATATAATGTGACAGATTTCTTAAAAATAATGAGCAAAGTGATTCTCTATCAAACAACACAATGCACAGAACAGCAATAGGAAAGCTTCTGTACTTAGCCACAAATACTAGACCTGATATAGTTTATGCTGTAGGAATTCTAAGCAGAAAAGTTAGTGAACCAACCAAGAAGGATTGATTTGCAGTAAAAAGAGTTGCCAGATAATTAAAAGGCACTATGGACTTTAAATTGAAGCTACCAGCTAGCAAGGATCCAAGCCTTGTATGCTACGCTGATGCTGACTTGGCTGGAGATAATGCAGATTCTTGCTCTACCAGTGGTTACTTAGTTTTGTATTGAAATGGGCCTATCTCTTTAGCCAGCCATAAACACAAAATTGTTGCACACTCTTCTACAGAGTCAGAGTACATTGATCAATTGTTGATTGATTTTGGAATAAATGATCTGAAACCAATTTACACTTTTGAAGACAATCAAAGTTGCATTAGGCTATCTCAAGTGAAGATGACACCATGCAACAAGCACATTGGAACTGGATATCACAGAGTTCATGAACTGGTGAAAGAAGGCATGATCAAGATGATCTACTGTCCCACAACTGAGATGACTGCTGATACCTTGACCAAGCCATTACTGAGAGATTGCTTTGAGAACCTATGAGTCAAGATAGGACTTCAAGGGTGCATGCCAGGTTGAGAACGGGTATTGGGAATTTACAACCTTTGCACCCATGGCCTGCATGGCAGTTAAATAGTTAAAAGTGCATGAACGGGATGTTTAGGACTAATTTACTGTTTGCTTGTTTATGACCCTGATGTTCTTCCTGTGGTACATACACAACCCTTTGATCCTTTGTTCTGAGGACCAGCTCAGAATGGAGCTTTCTCCCTGATTCTTTTTACCTTTAAACATGGAGCACATGTTTCTAAGCACTTTGTAGTTAACAGTATGTAGACCTTCATTTTACCTCCTCCTTGCATATCTCAAGATGATGAACATGTGTATTTGACGATGCACAAGATCCTTTGTAAGTAAATTACTTTTTATACTTTTAAAGCAGGCTTAGCTTGTTTATTTCTTAGCTAGACTTTGTGTGTGGGGAGGTGTTAGGCTGGCTTAACTTTGTTCCCAAAATAAACACTTCGGCTAAAGTGTGATTTAACTCTGCTACTGAGATTACACAATAGTCTGAGAATGCCAGCCACAGATGCAGGGGAAACCAGAAATAAACTCTTCCAGAACATGGCCTCACAGCCCCCCCCCAAAAAAACCCCAAGGAAAATCTATATTCCTAAGGGCTTGCTCCCTGGAATCTTTAATAATGTTTTAATTTAATGCTCATGCACCCCAACAGGTTTACTTTGGAGTAAACCTGGAGAGACTGGAGCTTCAAGTCTCAGCCCTTTCAAACATCCAATGGTGGAGGAGGTTCCATTCACTTGAAACATGGAACCAGGAATCAGTTTGTTGCCACACTGTGCTTGCAACTGGATAGACTTTGCTGTTATTCCCATTGAAGTGAATGACCTGATTCTGATGACATGAGCTTTTGCAATTATGTTAAGGTGCATGCAAGATCTTATTTAGGTCTACTTTGGAATCACAGGATCTTATTAGAGTTGGAAGGGACCACAGGGGCCATCTAGTCCAACCCCTTGCCCTGCAGGAACATACAGCTAAAGTGCTCCTGAAATGTGGCCATTCCACCTCTGTTAAAGACCCCCAAAGGTGGAGAGTCCACCATCCTCTGAAGCAATCCACTCCATTGTGAAAAAGCGCTTACAGTGTTTTTTTTAAAGGTCTTCCTATGTTTAGGTGGAATCTCTTCTTGTAATTTGAATCCCTTGTTTTCTGGAGCAGCAGAAAACAAGCTAGTTTTGTTTTCTACATGACATCCCTTCAGATCCCCCACCCCATACTTTAGGTCCGCACTATGAATAGTAAATGTGTTCATTAGGAAAAGTTGCCTTTTCTGGAGTGCAGCTCCAAGAATCCCTCGCTAGTCAAGCTAATTTGGGGATTGCAGTCCAAAAAATCCGTAAATTTCCTCAAGCTCTGCTCGAATTGTGAGGGGCGGCTGACACACGGAAGAAATAATGCAGTTTGACACCGCTTTAACTGCCATGGCTCAATCCTATGGGATTCTGAGATCTGTAGTTTGGTAAGATATTTAGCCTTCTCTGTCAGAGAGCTCTGTTGCCACAACAAACTACAAATCCCAGGATTCCATAGGATGGAGCCATAATAGTGAAAGCTGTGTCAAACGACAGGGCATACTTAGCTGTCTACAGTGCAAACGAAGGAAATTTTAAATTAAAAAAACAAAAACAGGATGTCAATTGACAGCCGAAATTTTTTTTTTTCCTCAGAGGAATAGGAGAATTGGGCTCAATTCCAATTAAGCAGTACAGTAGTTAAAATAAATATATATCATAGACTGCAGGTATGTTTCGTCTCATGGGGTCGACTCTTCTGGAATTTAGCACCTCTTCCACCTCTTCCATCCTTCTTAAAGCAGACGCAATGTTGAGCACGCCTAAATCTGTAGATTTCCCTGGATTTAGACAAGCCTAACCTTGCATCAGACTATAGGGCGGAAGAATTCTGGACTGTACTATTTCCTACCGTGGGGATGATTCTAGTTTTGAATATCTCCCCATTATCAAACGAAAGCAAGGACTGCAAGAGAAACGGGCGTGTAGAAAACGAACTCCTCAGAGACCAAGATTTAGCACAGTCTTTTCCTGCAAGTGGTGATTTACTACGTTATTATTTCCAGGCGAGGCATCCTCAAACATAAGATCAGCACCACCACCCCAACCGTGGAATGAAGTGGTACATCCCAGAACGCTCCCCGGTGATCTATGTATGGCCAGCCGTAGATGTACATGATGTTCCGTGTTGGTCACATCAATACACGCATTGGCGCGACCACACGCGCACCACATCGCTTTTAGTCCTGACATCCTATTTCTCCCTTCTCCTGCATGGAATGGTCTCGGCTACAGGCAAGCGTTTTACCATTCAGTTCCACTTGTAATTGCTCCGCGATATGATTGGGGGTGGGTGGGATATCGATTAACTCCGATGTGATGGGCTCTCCAAAGGTCTTGGCACACAAAAGCCCCCTCCTTTCCCCCCAAATCTCGCAGTGCATTGACTTGGCAATACCCACACCTCTTGGGTAGCTTCTCCATCCCTTTCAAAACATCACCCCCCTCCCAGTCTTTTTTTTTGGGGGGGGGAGAGCTTCCATACTATCTAATTGTAGCACTTTGATTCCAGTTTAATTGCCATGGTAACAACCTCTGGAATCCTGGCGTTTGTACCTTGGGCAGGTGCCCCAGTTCTCTGGAGGAGAAGTCTAAATACTTGCCCTTAAACTACAAACCCAGGAGTCTATGGGACGGAACCATCATGGCTGTTAATAAAGTGGAATCATAACGCTTTAACTGCACAGCGTGGAAGGGCTCTCGATCCTCTGGCCTTTCCAGTCCTTTAAGGACGCAACGACCTCACCGGGGTAACAAGGGGGGCATCCACACTAGAGAAATAATCCAGGTTGAAAGTGGATTATTGGCATGGCTCCTTCCTATGAAATCCTGGGGTTTGTTGTTTGGTGAGGCACCAGCACTTTTTGGCAGAGAAGGCTAAAGACCTTGCAAAACTACAAATCCCATGGTTTCATAGGAAAGCACCATGGCAAATAATCCAGTTTCAACCTGGATTATTTCTCTAGTGTAGATACCCCCAAATCACTGCTGTAGAGCATCTCACTACCCTTAACCTTAGCAGTAGGTAGGGGGTCCGCCAAAGATCCTAGCCCGGGGGCCCGCTTCAGGATGTGGGGGCCCTGACTCTGGAGACCAGGGTTCGAGTTCAGGGTGGGCCATGGAAAACCCACTGGGTGACCTTGGGCAAGTCACAGCTTCTCTGCCTCGGAGGAAGACAATGGCAGACCCCTCTGGACAAACCTTGGCAACCCCCCTCCCCAAAACGTCACCACAGGGTCGCCACAGGTCAGAAACGCCTTGAAGGCTCACAACCACCAGCCCAGTTGACCCGATTTGGGAACTGCAATCCTATATACCAACATTATCAGCCTGGTAAATGATTGCCTAGTGAAAGGCTAATTAATATTGGGACTATTTATCCACTTCACATTCTAATAAGTGGATGTTCCTGTATTTATTTTTTAAGAGCCATCTCTTAAATATTTATAGATCTATACATTTTTTAACTTCTAAGAAAGTCCTATAGCATTAGATCGAACCGATTTCCCAAGGAGCGTGTGTAGGGCTTCAACCCAAAGCAACTGATGATCACGTCGAAATAAACAATGCCGCGCTCTCTTTTGTCATGCTGGTGTGTTTTCGTTACCGAATAAGCACCGAACAGGTTTCTTCCGACTAACTGCATCACTTTCTCTTAGGGATGGTTTACTGCAAAACCATTAGCCATAAGTACTCATTTTACAAGCAACGCCTACTGTTTCCAAACCCCTTAAAATCTATATCTTAAAACTGCAGCTAACTAAGGAATCGATCGATTCATCTGTTAACGCAATCTTTTGGCTGTATATGAGCGAGAACTATATATATATATATATATATGTATAGATTTATACATATATACATTATATATATATAGAATTATATATATATATATAGATAGATAGGTTTATAAATCGTTAAGAGATGGCTCTTAAACAAGCAAATATATATATATATATATATATTCCTTTCGTGTCCATAAACAATGACTCCCCATCTATACCGACATCATAGCTCACACTTCTCATTTCAGTCACTCGACGGTATGGCACTTATAGTCCCTATTTCTTTTTTAAATGGCAGCGCTTCTCTAGGAATCCCAGGAAAGGAAAGGACGCCCCAACTAACAGATGCCTTTGGGGAGGATTTATACGAAATAACATAATAAACGAGGTAATGGAAATCATCGATAAGGTCTAACAAATCATTTTGATTGCAAGGTATCGTCTGCAGTCCTTCGTCTAGCGTTGGTTTCCTGCCATTTTAGGTGCCCAGGGCGAGTGTGAGAATCTGTCTTCGATGCAGCGAGCTGAATTATTTCACGGATAGGTTGTCTGCATATTGCCCTGTCTTGTGGTTTGAAGGTTAGATTACGAGACTAGGGTTCGAATCCCTGCGCGGCCATAGAAACCCATTGGGTGACCTTGAACAAGTCACGCTCTCTCAGCTTCAGAGGAAGGCAAAGGTAAACCCCTTCTGAACAAATCGTGCCAAGAAAACCCTGCGATAGGCTCACCTTTTGTTGTTGTGTGCCTTCAAGTCACTTCTGATTATGGCGACCCTAAAGGGGAGGGGGGCTATCACGGGGTTGGCAGAATTTGTTCAGAGGGTGTTTACCCTTAGCCCCTTCCTCTGAGGTTGAGAGAGCGTGACTGGAGCAGGGATTCGAACCCTGGTCTCCCACTGTCCTGATTCAACACTCAGACCACAACCCCCCGCTGGCTCTCAGGGTCGGAAACGACTTGAAGGCACAGAACAAGAACAATAAGATCTGCTGGCATTTCTTTAGAAAAGCAAACGCCATAATCAAAATAAGCGGCGTTGATCTGGGTGGGAAAGCCCAACGGGTTCCTTCTCTCTCTGATTTTAATTGGGCCCAATCCAGTTGTCCCTTCATATTCGCTGGTATTTGGTTCCAGGAGCCCCGTGGATACCAAAATCCGTGAATACACAAGTCCCATTATATGCAATGGCATAGCAAAATGGTGTCCCTGATATAAAATGGCAAAATCAAGGTTTGCTTTTTGGATTATTATTAAAGAATATTTTCAAGTATTTCAACGGAATACTTAAATCCGTTGATACCAAATCCGTGGATACGGAGGGACGACTGTAGTTGCTTCCATAGGCTCCCTTCTTCCGGCGATCGGATCGCAGGGCCTTTCCTCCTTTGGCCCCGCTGTTCACATTTCACCTCTCCATGCCCTCGTTTTAACAGCCATCCCAAGGAAGCCAACTGAAGAACATGTCACAAGCATCTGACCAGTGGGGCACTAGCGATGCCCAGATGCCACCATTAATAAACAGGGCTATCATATCGCCCCTTAACTGTCTTTTTTCCAGGCTAAACATACCCAGCTCCCTAAGTCTTGCCTCATGAGGCATGGTTTCCAAAATG
Organism: Gambelia wislizenii; assembly: GCA_030847615.1. Lineage (NCBI taxonomy): Eukaryota > Metazoa > Chordata > Lepidosauria > Squamata > Crotaphytidae > Gambelia > Gambelia wislizenii. The sequence continues at coordinate 133,439,605 of JAUMIR010000006.1, read as the reverse complement.
GTGAAAGGTCTGGAAACCATGCCTTATGAGGAGAGACTTAGGGAGCTGGGTGTATTTAGCCTGGAAAAAAGACGGTTAAGGGTGATATGATAGCCCTGTTTAAGTACTTGAAGGGGTGTCACATTGAGGATGGAGCAAGCTTGTTTTCTGCTGCTCCAGAGACTAGAACACGGAGCAATGGATGCAAGCTCCAGGAACAGAGATTCCACCTCAACATGAGGAGGAACTTTTTGACAGTAAGAGCTGTTCGGCAGTGGAACGCACTCCCTCGGAGCGTGGTGGGGTCTCCTTCCTTGGAGGTCTTTAAACAGAGGCTGGATGGCCATCTGTCAGGGATGCTTTGATCGTGATTTCCTGCATGGCAGGGGGTTGGACTGGATGGCCCTCGTGGTCTCTTCCAACTCTACAATTCTACGATTCTATGAAATCTATTTTCGCTTTGCCCCACAACGCTTCTTTTGTTTGTGTGAGTCTGTTTTTCAATCGATCCATTTCTCAACCCGCTAAGAAATTCAAGGGTGGTTTACCCCATGCCCCTTTCCTTCAAACCAGAGCAAAGCCGTTCCCTGCGTGTCTTCTAGATCCTTCATATCCACATTATCCATACTATGCTATAGTACAGTATATGCTGATGACCAATATGCATAGATACTCTGCAGATATACAGTATTAAGCATCACTAAGTTCCGTTGATTTTTGTATGGCTTCTTCCCACGTTAGCCCTATTGCAACCCTTTCCGTGTCTACTCAGAAGCAAGTCCCATTGAGTTTAATGCGACTTACTGCCTGGTAGGTGAGTACGGAATTTCACCTTCATCCCTTCATCCCCAGTTTCTCCATTGGCTATAAAACGAAGGCTACTCTCCTCTGTACATTTCCTCAGGTGTCAGCCCCACAGAAACCAAAGGGCTTACTTTCCAAAGAAAGGGGTCAGGATCCGTTTGTAAAAAGGACACGCTCCATCTCAGTGGAATCTGTGGCGCCGGGAGAAAACTGGCTTTTCTCTGGATGGCGTCTAAAAAGAGGTGGTCCAGGGGCCATGGAAATAAACTCATCTCCCGTGATAGGTGGCCGGATCGTAAATCAGGCTGTCAAAACGGATAATGCAAACCAATCCGGGCCGCCCCATCCGGGCTTGGCTGAGGAGTTCTTGAAAAAGCAAAATAAGCATCGCACAAGAACCTGGGAAACCAGAGAATACCGCCAACCCGGAAAAATCAAACACAGAACCAGTTCCTCCTAAAACAAATGGAAACACGCCTCCCCCTCAAAGAAAACCCCAAAGTAAAATCAATACAAGCGCTAAACCATCATCTCCACGGTTCTTTGACTGATTATTTTTGTAATCTAGGGTAGGAACAAACGGAAGATGGAAATTTTTCGAACCTTTCTTCGGGGAAAGCTGAACTCAGAGAGATTGACTTCCAGATAAACAGGCACAGGGTTATGCTGTAAAATTTGGGGGTGCATCCACACTACACAAATAATCCAATTTGAAACTGGATTATTTGCCATGGCTCCTTCCTATGGGATTCTTGGATCTGTAGTTTGGTGAGGCACCAGCAGACAAGGCTAAAGACCTTGTGAAACTACAAAACCCAGGGATTCAATAGGAAGGAGCCAAAGCAAGTAATCCAGTTTCAGTCTGGATTATTTGTGTGGTGTGGATCAGACTTAAAGTCTGATGGGAAGTCAGCATTACCGGTCGCTCGACTGACTTCTGAATAAATGCGCATGATGGCTAGGCTGTAATTTGCGGGTGGACTGCATATGGAAATCCTGAACTTAATGGGGTTTACTCTAGGGTAAGTCTATGCCAAATCCCAGCCAGCACCCGTGATTCGATGGCCAGCATCCATATCCACTTAATCAGGTGGTGTGTGTGTGTGTGTGTTAGAGTGATTAACAATCAGAACTATTTAAATATCGTAATTAATCTCTCTCTCTAGTAAATTGATTAGGTGCATTCACTTCGGATCCAGAACAGACTTGGCAGCAGTGTTTGTTAAGCGAACAGACACTACTGTTGCTGCATGTGTCTTTATTTGTGGTTGTTGTTGTTGTTCAAGTCATCGCCGATTTATGGCGGTTCTGAGTATATGTAGCCTAAATTAAGTAGTTAAAGCAGAGCAATTGAATGACTGTGAATCACATAAGCGTTAACTGATTATTCAGCGATGGATCTAACGAGCCAGTGTAGACTACAACTCTCTCTCTGTGTGTTTAATTACTCAGTTCTCATCCTCCAATCGAATTTCGCCCTCTTTTTGAATTAAGCAACAAAAGGAAATGGCTTGCTTTATTGTTCCTCCACCTGGCCCAGCTTTCTGGGTCCACCAGAAAGACGCATTAAATTCCGCACAGTTTGCGGGTGTTTTTCTTTTTGGATTTACCCTCCGGAGGCAGGGAACGCCTTTAGCCTTCCAGAGCTCAATTTATCTTTCCTTGCCCCACTGGTTCTTGCCCGTTTCTTGCCCCACTGGTTCTGCCCCACTCCCAGACAGCCTCCACCCACCCAACCCCAGGACCACCGGGGCGACTCCCTTTACTACGGCACCATTTCTGTTAGGACCAAAGAAGCGGTGTGAAGTCCGTTGGCCTCCGGATTGGTACTCCGTGTGAACAGAGCTGGGGCGGTTTCACAACGTGTAAAGTAGGGGAACAGGGACCTCCGTCATTGTTGAACTGGTGACATCAGGCATAAGAAAGAAAATCCCCCCTCCTCCCGAGCCATTCCCTTTACACTAAAACCATCACAGTAGGGATGCTGCTCCGAAAAGAAACGCAGGCGTGGTGGTCAAAGAGTCAATGACCTTCCCATGTAACGTACCCTGTGTCTATGTATTCAACGCTACAAATGCCTCTGCTCCATTAAAGAAACGGAGTCCGTTTCTGGGATCACAGCCACAAGCTGCCACTACATTATCCCAGGAAACAAAACGCTAGATATCTAAGCATCTGGCTGGATCTGCAAATGCAAGAATACAAGACTGTCTCCTCTTCCTTTTCTCTTTCAAGACAGGAATTACGGGCTGTTTGCTCCACATGTCACACACCGCGACCTGGCTTCAGCACCAGGCAATAAATACCGAAAGCCAACCAGGGGTCTCCAAGCCCAACGAAGGATGTTGTGTGCGTGTGTGAGACAGATTTGAAGCTTAACTGCTCGGTCCCCCAGTTAACGCTTACCTGTTTTAATGGCGTATTTTAGCGCTGTCCTGCAGTTCAGCAGAATTTCTTCCAGGGTCTGCGGTTGGTCGGCCAGCTCCCAATTGTATTCCTGAAGAAGCTCGTTCGGATAGTGGAAATCGATCACTTTGGTTGACCTATCAAAATTTTTCACCAGATACTGGAGCAAAATGTCCACCACATCTTGTAGGAAAGACAACGTGGCTCCTTCTCCCTCCGAGGCTGGCAGGAGATCTGAAAGGTCGGGAAGGAATGAAATATGGCCTTGATCTGGGGGTTTGTTTTTTCTATTTATGAGGGACAATCGAAATACGTTTCCTTCGTTTTATGTAGTCTTCAGGCAGAGGGGCAGGAAACGACAAAAGCCACTGCATGGGAAAAGGAAATTTGCTGTCCTGGACGTATATTGCTTATGGAATGAATTTATTACTAGGGAAAAAAAAGGACCCCAACATTTCTACTTAGATTTCTGCTTCTATTAGGATGTTTGAGATGGCTTGTTTTAAAGAAACGAACCGTCTTTGCCGCCTGACGAAAGCCTAACACTTAAATTAAATAATGAATAAGAAAATTAAATAAGATATTATTATTATTATTATTATTAATAATAATAATAATCCTATGTACCTATAACATGATACGAGTTTCCCAGCCCCAATTTTGCCCTCGATTCTTGAATCTCCAACATGCCTCCCTCCTTCCACAGAATTAAACGGTTCCGGGTCGCTGTTCCTCTCCAGTGGTGCTGAAACCATCGCCACACTGGCAAAGAACCGACACTAGAGCCAAATATCCTCTAACGCCGAGGAATTGGCACGCCCGCTTCTCTGAATTTAAGAAAGGCTCTTTAACGGATATATATATATATAGTCTCATTCATTGCGGGGGGATTTAATGAAGCAATAAAGATTCATAACCCACCAATGCACTTCTTGGCAAGCACTTCCCGAATGAATAGTCTGATTCCAGTTCCTGGATTTTCTCCCTCCCTCTCCTCTCTACACACACACACACACACACACACACTTTTTGTCCCTTTTCCTATCATAACTGGAGCGCAGAGAAAAGCGGTAGGATTTCGAAGAAGGAATTCGGGAGGTTTCTAAAACCAATCGTGACCTGGTGTTAAACAGTGTTAAACAGTTGTGTCCAAGCGGCACAGAGAACGGCGTTGATTTCCACTTGGGAACCGGTGTGGACTTTCTTTGCAATGTTTCAGCCAAGAGCCCCACCAAGGGGATTTCTAGCATCGGTGGTGACATTCTTTTGAACGGGCTCCAAGATGCCAAAGAGTTCCTAAGGCGATGCGTATGGAGAGCCGTGTTGCAGCCCACCCAGCCGCCGCCTGATCGGGATTGTGTATCTTGGCAAAGGGAAGCCCCCGAGGTTCGTGCCCAGCCGTTGGTGCCCCCCTCCGCTACTCCCCTTGGCTCTGATGAAAGGTAACAGTCAGTGGCCACGTCAGCTAAGTCAATGGCCACGGGCCAGTGGATTTTCCTGAGCCAGGATCCCATTGCAAACCCACCCAAAGGCGCTCTGTGTGTGTGTGTGTGTGTGTGTGTGTGTGTGTTGGAGGGGAGGGGGACTATCTCAACTGCTGGATGGTTTCCAAGATCTTCCGTCACCCTGTCCCCATTCTCCACCTAGGAGGCTGTTACCTGAGGAGTGTAAAAAGGCATAATTCATGTCCTCTTTGGGGCAACCGCAGGGCTTTTTGTTGCAGGTGCAAGTCGCCTTCCTGGCCGTCGAGTTGGGGTCCTCCTTAGTAGCCCCCGTTTCCATGGGCTTCTCGCCATCTCCGTAGAGCAAAGCTGACAAAAGACACAACAAACAAAGGGCGACGGACTCAACAGCGCGGACGAGACTCGAACACCCTTCCCCCCCGCCCCGTCGGTCATGGAAGACTGAAAAGGGATGGCCTTTTCTGTTACCCAAACGAACCCCACTCCATCGTCTGTTTCCTCTGGACCCCCCACCCCTTGTTTTCCTTTACTTATCCCCCTCCCCTTATTTATGGGGCGATGGGTTTGGCCCTCCACATGGTTCTCATCGCTTACCACAGAGTTTGGTCGAAATGCCTCCTGTGAACTTCTGAGCAGCCTGGCACCAAGCTTTTGCTGCGCGGGATGGGGGTGGAGAGGAGAGAGTAAGAATAGAGAATCAGACACGGGCACTTTTGAATGGATTTTCAACCAGAAATTAGACCCCACTCCCGATGCCTTGCTGTCTCGCCTCCCACCTCTTCCCTGCCAGGGGTTGCATGGCAGGGGGTCGGACTAGATGCCCCTTTGTGGTCTCTTCCAACTCTATGATTCTAGGATGGAAGCCCTGCGGTGGTTGCATTAGAGCGGAGGAAGACGGCGGTCTCGGGGACTTGAGAGGGGCTTTCTGAGTCCAGGTGCTCAGGATGGCACTGCGTCCCTCTCGCTATTAGAGCTAAGTAGGCAAGCGGGCACGTCTGGATCCTTCGCAAACCCAGGAGGGAAACTATTCGACTTTCTATAAGGGTTTTCACTGGAGAAAGAGAAAGGGATGGCGAGGTGACCGCCCGCTTTCTCCGCTTCACAATCTATGTCTGCCTTCCCGACCCCCCCCCCCAGTTCCTTCGGCGACCCCCGTAGGGCGCCTCGCCTCGCCTCCCCTCTCAGAGCCCGAGAGTAATGGGGGTGACGCCCGGCCTTGGCCCCCGGACGGACGGACGGACGGACGGAGGGCCTTTCCCCGCCTTGGGCGCCACTCCCCGGGGCGCGCAGGGGAGCCGCTGGGTCACGCCTTGCGAAGGTCGAGCCCTCCGCCGCCCCTTCCGAGGAGACGCCCGTCCCTTCGCCTTCTCCGGGGCCAGATCCCGGCGGGAGCCCTCGGATCCTCCGGGGCAAAGGCAGGCGGGCGGGCGGGCGCGAAACCGGCCCTCGAACCACCAGGCAGCCCAGGCGCTGGGAGGGGGGGAGACCCTGCCGGGGACGCGGCGTCGGGCAACTGGGCGGGCGGCTCCGCTCCTCCGGGAGGCAGAGACGGGAGAGGCTCTCCTACCTGGGCCGGGGTTGTCCGGGTCTCCGGAGCCGTCTTCGGAGCCGAAGGACCAAAACCCCGCGCCGGGAGCGGCCATCTGGGCAGCGGGGGAGTGAGGAGGGGCCGGGGGCGTGTGGGGCGAGCGCGGCCAAGAGCCGTCGGGCCGAGGGTCTGGGGGGCGCTGGAGCCCAAAGGCAGCCAAGGCAGGCGGCGGCCGTGTGTGCGCAAGGGAGAGGGCGGCCGGGCTAACGGGGCCGGTGGGCGAGGGCGCGGGGCCGGCAGGGCGGTGCCAGCGCTCTCCGGCTCACTCGCTCGGCGCCGGGCGGGCGGGAGAAGGAGCGGCGGCCCCGGGCGCTCTCCGTGGTGCTGATTTGCCCGCCGTGGTCCCGGGCGCTCTCCGTGGTGCTGATTTGCCCGCCGTGCTCCTGGGCGCTCTCCGTGGTGCTGATCTGCCTGCCGTTCTTCTGCGCGCTCTCCGTGGTGCTGATTTGCTCTCCAACTCGCTTTCAGAGCCAGGCGGGGAATGAAGAGCTCTCTCTCTCTGTGTCTCTCTGCCTCCCTCCTTCTCTGTGTATACTTGTTTTCAGGTCGCCTTTTGGCCTCGGGAACTTCTGGCCAAGGTCAGGAAAGGAACGCCTCTGATCACAACTTCCTCAGAGGCGGCGAGAGCCAGCCTTCAGGGTGAGCCGCCTTCTTCTTGGCCCCTGGCAAGACAAGGAGCATGGATTGAACCCACCACACCTGGAGAAGAGCCTTCCCGGGACAAAACACACGCCCAGGTGGGTGGGTGAGGTGAGGGAGATGGGAAAGAGAGAGCTGTATTCCACGGCGAAGAGGGATCCTGCGCTCAAGAGAGGCAATTCAGACGTTTGGGAGAGGAGGGGAGGGGTACCGAAGTGGGTGCTGCAGTAGCCAATCTCAGAAGAAGAGGAGGGCTTCTCCGATCACGTACGGATTTCAGGCATGTGTGGATGTATGCTTAAGTACGTGACCTTGTCTGTGTAGGAAAATATGTTGGGTTCCAGATGGGAATGGAAGTTCTGGGGAGTCGAGTTTCTCCCTGCTCACTGCAAGGAATACAGACTGGTTGTGGCAAGGGTTTCTCTCAGGTGTAGCCAGAGGGAGTGAAATAAAAGAAGAAAAAAAGAATACACAACACACACACCCAATTCCTTGCCCAGTTTGTGGAGTGCCACAGCCAGTCCCTTTATCCACTAACAGTCAACAACTCAAACAAGCCATCTCTCCCAGGGATCAAGGCATTGGGGGTGCTCTAAACATAGTAGCCATAGTAGGCTTCTCCATTGGAACTCAAGCTTCTATCCAGAGCTTTTAGGAATGAGGGAAAGACAAGTGTTCTAACAATATGTACATATGTGGCTCCTGAAATGTCAAAACAAAACAAAATAGCCCAGCAAACGACTGGTTTTCCTGGAAGCCAACCTGGATGGCCAAAGAACTAGAATCAAATCTCAATGGCACTCAAGTCCCTGTAGTTTGGTTCATCCAGGTGGCTAGGAGATCCCTATTGGGCCAGTTTATGTTGTGCTGTTTAGAAGTATAGGAAGCTGGGCATTATTTTGTTGTTGGGTGCCTTCAAGTCATTTCCAATGTATCACAGCACATTCTTGGCAAGATTTGTTCAGAGGGGATTTACCTTGCCTTCTTCTGAGGCTGAGAGTGTGTGTTTGCCCAAGGTTACCCAGTAGGTTTCCATTGGTCTTACCTGAATCTTATACCTTGGATAGCTCACAAGGCCATCTAGCTTGGTACTGTTGACACTGATTGGCAGCACCTTTCCAAAATTTCAGAAAGGAGTCTTTTCCTGTTCTACCTAGAGACTGAACCTAGGACCTTCTGCATACAAGTCATGTGCTCTGCCTCTGAGCAGCCAGTTTGATGTCAGTGAAGACAGCTAGAGAAGGAGGGACTCTCCTGGATATATTTTCTGCTGAGCTTTACTCCCAAAAGATGGCATGATGGGAAGAAAAAACCTGATGCAACAATCCTGTTTGAGAAAGCTACTTATTTAGACCACAGCTCCTAGAATCCCCAGATAGGATAGCCACTGGCCATGCTGGCTGCAGTTTTCTGGGAGTTGTAGTCCAAATAAATAGATTTCCCAAGCTCCCTACTCATAGCATGGCTACTGTGGGCTTGCCTTCCATGTCCAATCCCCATCATGGAAGTTGCTCTGAAAGTTGCCATGGCAGTTTCTTCCTGCAACTGTCAGGGTGCGTAGAGCAACTCTCCCCCATTGACCCTCACCCCCTTAGGTAGAATGCTCTGGGAGTGAGTCATGTAAGCAAGACGCTTTATGAGTCAGTTCAGACATCCACTGCTTCCTCTTTGCAGTGAGCTAAACAGTCCTCAAGAAAGAACACCAAGGGGCCAGAACTTAGAAAAGATACCTTTTTAAAAATTACAGTTCAGATCCATAGCCAACATGGTCAACAGCCCTGAAAGGGAACTTTCCAAGCTTTGGCTGTGGAGGGCAATGCATTCCCAACATAGAGCAATCAGTGCTGAGGGAATGAAGCTGTCCTGCATATTACAACTACAAGGTTCAAAGTAAACATCCCCGTGGTTGGCTGTAACAAATTTCTATTTCCTAATCTACAGATAGGGAATGTGTCACTCTCCCAATGCTATTGGACTGCAACTCCCACCAAACTTAGCCAGTAAATGAGGGAAAATGCCAGGTGAGTTCCAACATCTGGAGAACCACCCACATTTCTGGTTTTGATCCTGCTAGATCTCTGGTCCATCCCCAAATAATACAGGAATGGTGAAGCATTCTCCAAGCTTCTTTGCAGAGACCCTGGAGCAGAGTTAGGGGACATTTAGCTCCCTAGAAGTTGTTTTCCTGTTACTCCAGTCATTCCTCACCATTGGGTATGATGGCTAGCGCTGGTTGGGAGTTGCCATCCAACAATATCTAGAGGGCTATGTACACGGTATCCCTGCTCTAGAAAGAGAGAGATGGAGACCGTTTATCTTCTCTCCCCCTGCCTGCCCTCTTTCTGCCCTGTTTGCAAAATAGCTTCTGGCTCATCGCGTCAGTAAACAGGTGGTATGAAGAGAGACCTCAGCTGGCTGGCTGAAGAACACATTTGAGAGTTAATGAACTGCAGAGACAAATGTATTAGTCTCTCCATCAAGCAATGGTGGAAGCATTAACAACCAACTTTGGAGTGACTGGAAGCCAGAAAGATATTTGTAGTAAGCACACCAGGTTCCCATATCATTCCTTTCTAGCTCTTCTAAATCCATCTGGGATTTGCAGCTATAGCTGAAGAGGTGGAATGGTGAGATCTGTTTTGCAATACTTAATACTTTTAAAAAGAAATATTTTTTTTACAAAACAAAGGCCATCTAAAATATGGGCACATTCTTCTAAAACTGAAGGCCAGATACACCATTGTGAAGACAAAGTAGACATTGCTCCAATGGCTGATTAACAACTGTATCTGGGTTTATGAGAAATTTAATAGTTATGGGGATGGAGCTGTTTTCATTGAGGTCATAGCAGACAGCAAAGGGAAATTATTTTTACCTCCCCAAGCTTAGGATTCCCAATGAAAACCATCCCTTGTGCTGCAGTGGAGCCAACGGGAGCTCTTCTTCCGCTAGTTGGTTAATGAAGGTTAATAAGGGTAATTAAAAAAACCTCATGATGATTATGTTTAGAGAGGGAAGGGTTAAATAATTTGTCCCAGTGTGTGATAGTCCAGATGAAATATGCCTTTACCATACATTTTAAAGTTAAAAACCAAAGCAAACCAAGTTTGTGGTTGCTAAGGGAACTGTCCAGTTGGTTCTGCATTTTAACAGCCAATAGCCTTGTAGCATGTCCATGGTTTACTATAGAACAGAAGTGAGAATCATCTGGTAGTAGCCCAGCTGTTCTTGGGTTGCAGACCGCAGCATTCCCTTCCCTAGGGCTGCTGGGAGTTACACTCCAACAACATCTGGTGGATGGTGTGATATACATTCCTGTCACAGATGGTCACAATAGCTCCACAAAGTAAGAACATGAGTGGCATAGAGGTTCAGATGTACTAGGCCCTAGATTTACTTATTTGAATGGCCATATTTTAAGACAAATTTAAGGCATATCTCACTGTCAGAAGAAAGTCTTCCAAAAGACTTTCCCCAGCACTGGGGATTGTTCTCCTCACTTTCCCTGCCTCTTCTTCTCTGCTTTTCTCTCCACCGCCACTTCTCATTACATTGGGAGAAGGGGTGTTTCTCCCACTCTCACCTTCTGCATCTCCTTTCTTATCCTTCTCCACTTTTTTCACTCCCCAAAGTTTTCTTAACCCTTATTCAAGGAGAATACGATTTGTATAAATGCCATTAATCTGCAGTATTTGGAAGGAGGGGGAGAAATTCACCAAAAACTCTGAAGGAAAAGCCGCCAATTGGTCGAATGTGTGCAGGGGGTGGAGCTAACAAGGCAAGTGCCCAGAACCACCATGTTGCATTTTTGCCTTAGCGATCGTGTACTGAGGTGACTAAACAGCCTTCCCCCCTTTTTATATATTTAGGTGGAATATCACATTTTTGCACCTTAGATATACTTTAAAAAAATACTATTTGGCTGCAGCAACTGGTGAAAATAAAAACACAAATAATTCAATTGCACCCACCATCTTGATTCACCTGCATGCTCATTGGGGCAGCAAAAGCGGATATTTTGCATGCCTGTGATTTTGCCAAAAAAATCACAGGCATGCAAAGATATCCGCTTTTGCTGCCCCAAAAGCATGCTGTCCCAAAAACATGCCTTAAAAAAAAAAGTCACAGGCATGCAAAGCTACTTCGAATTGGCATTAGTGCACATCAGTCCACATTCCCCCCCCTCATATAGACAACATATATCTATCTATCTATCTATCTATATATCTATCTATCTATCTTCTACCTCTGATATATATCCCACCTTTCTCCTGATATGGGAACTAAAACAGCTTACAATACAAGTTAAAACAAATTAGCTATAACAATATATGGTACAAAAGATTTTAAAACAGCAAACATTCAGTCCAGTTAAAACCATAAGGCCTTGATCCTAACTTCCACCCCACTCAGTCTTTTGTGGCACCCTTCTGCCCTAGGCCTGCCAAATGTTATCTTGAGCAAACAAAGGGTCAGGCAAGACAGGCAAAAAACCTCAGCAGCAGCAGCTTGCAAAGGAAGCCAGAAGAACCAGAGACTAGAATGCAAGCCAGTAGATTCAAATTATAAGAAAACGGATTCCACCTCAACATTAGGAAGAGTCTCTTTGCTATAAGAACAGTTTGACAAGGGAATAGACTGCCTTGGAGGATGGTGGAGTCTCCTTCTCTGGAAGTTTTTAAACAGAGGCTGGATGGCCATCTCTCTGGAGTGCCTTGTTCCCCCATGGCAGGGTGGGGTATGGGGTTAGACTAGATGGCCTTGTGGTCTCTTCTAACTCTGTGAGTGTATGACTCTAGACTGAGTGGGTATGAAGAGCAGAATTTGGAGAATCATGAGTTTTGGGATGACAACTCCCAGAATCCTCCATACAAAAAAACAACTTTCTCACACTCTGCCCTTGGCATCCACTCAATCTGGAGCCTGCTACATCAGGACATCTATTTAATTCATGTCGAAGAGCATGTAGGCCAAAGTCTTGAACAAAATTCAACACAATACAGAAGTGAAAGGGGGGCAATTGGCTGTGGAAATGAAATAAGGGACACCCCTTCCTTCCCCCTGCCTATCACTAGATATGCTGCATTCAGCAGGCAAGGCAAATAGCCAGCTGTAGGCAACCTCTGTGCCTTTGTTCTCCCATGGCACATACAGGTCTTTGAAGGGCATCAGTAGCACAAATCCTGTCCTCATGTATCCTTGGGCTAGTTTATGCCTTGAATTCATCGAAGCAGCCAGTCCCTTGCACTTCTTTTAAAATTGCTTTTTTGGGAAAAAGAAGACTCTCTTTATGAAAAGACAGGTCTCTTTTTGGAATTTAGTTTCTGACACGTACATAAGTGTGAAAGGGGTTTGAACACAAGAGGATCTGATACATTCTGCTCCCCATCCCATCAGGTTTATCCTTAACTGGGATTAAACAGCAACAGGTTTAAAATAGGGGTTCTCAAGTGTGGCCCTGGAGCCTCAAACTCACCCCTCCAAGGGTGAAGTGTTCTTCCTGGAAGCTTTCAACAGCAGCAATTCACCTTCTAAATAGTTGCAGGGCTTTCCCTGGACTGTTCAATGTATTACAAAACTTCTGTTGCTCAACACTATAAGTGGACTTCCCACTATTTCCTATTTTTTGTTTTTTGACACTTAGTGTGACCCTGGAGAAGGTCCCAGAGGCAAAAAATAAAAATAAAAATGGCCCCTGGACTTATTACTGTTGCCCACCCTGATTTAGACAGAAGGCTCCGCCTTTGAGTTCCTTGAATATAGCATCTCACTCATCCTTCACTTCAACCTTGCAAAGTAGGCCATTCATAAACATTCCCTGTTTCACAGACAGGGAACAGAGTTGGGTGGGGTGCAGGAAAGGGGAGATTTCCGCAAAGTCATCTTCTGAGTTTGGCTCCATAAGGATGAGTCCCCCCCCCCCCGCGTTTCTTTAACTGAAAAGAGAACAAAGTATGCTAATGCAAGCTAAGGCATGTATTTCTAATGTGAGCAAATGGGAAAATTCATATGTACACTATTTTTTTTTTAAAAAAGGTCTCACATGGAAAGTATGCAAGAGCTATCTGCATGTGTACATGTCTGTGCATAGTATAACCCTCTGTCTCTGACTAAAAGAACAGTGTACTATGGAATATTGAGCCAGTCATTTCAGCTTGCAGCTGAGGGATGCCTGATTTGAATATGGAAGATTTCCCCCCCTGCTGTGCTGAGAACCTACCAGTCAATTATAAATCACTGATGCAGAAACTGGAACGTTAGCACTATTCAGTTTTTCCATTTGTTTCAAAATAGGTGAAATTACAGAAGCCTCTTTTTGTTTCCATTCTTTCCAATATAACTGGAACACCCTCCATCTAGATTTTCTTAACCACTGCAGATGCTAACAGAAGGTAAAAGCTCTTTAGAAGGGAATTTCAAATCCACAGAAGAAGGTGTGGGCATGTGCTTGTAAACTATTCTACTGATGCACAATATCCATTTGTGTTCCAAAGGGGCTTTAACATACTTTTACAACAATCACTATCCAAATGAATGTGATTGTGTATTGCTCAGAAGCAATTCAGAAGAGTCCAGCAGGACCACATTCAAATGTCCACCCAGCCTAGAAGCATTCTGATAGAATTTACTATCACACACTGCTTTTGGGGGCAGGGGCAGGGCAGAGAATATAATGGGTGCTTAGTATGTCCAACATTGGTCTAAAATACAATTCCTTAAACTGTATCAGCTGCCTCAGCATAATTCCTAGAGGATTCAATTTTTAAAATATTCTTTCCATTAATTGTGTGCATGGGCATTTTAAATGTCAAAGCAGACGTGTTTAAACTGAAAGTTAGCTATGTGATTATAGAAAAATGAAAAAGAATTTGAGAGACATTATTTGCTTTTTCAGATTATCTAGGTTTTAATAAGTTATGGCTTACTAATAAAATAATTTCCACACATCTGTTCATTTTCTTTTTTTAAAAAAACAACATCCAAGAACACACACACAAAAAATACTATTTAAAACCATGGCATCTTTCCCTGTAAGGCTCTACTATAATACTGTGTGTTGAGATGTCATACGCAAACACACAGAGTTGACTTAAAATGCCAAAGAGCAAGGAAGAGAGATGCATTAAGAGGAGAAGAATACAGTATAAAACCATACAAAAAAGGGGGCAGAGATTATGCTGGAGAAAGCCAAGCAGAGCAGCAGTAGTAGCCGCTAATACTGCTGGATAAGGCGTCGGCGTTGAGAGGTTTTCCGTAGCAATTTTCGATAGTCATAAGGATTCTCCTTGGTTTTGTTCTCTTCCAGAGGGCCCCCAGTGACCCTTGGCCTAGAGATGAAAGAAGAGAAGCATCTTAAAAACTAGAGGTAAAAATAATTTTGATAAACTCTGCTAATGCATGCTTGTTGTTCTTATTATTTGATTAACTTTTTAAATACTCTGCCCTTCCCCCAGATTGGGACTTGAGGCAGTTTACAAAATAATATTAAAAACTATTTTAAAATGTACACCTAAAATGACAAAAACAGTTAAAAACAGTATAGTGTCAAACAATACAGCACAATAAAAGCCCTTTCCTCAGAAAGTTCCAGTTCTAAAAGCCAGTCAGAATAACAAAATAAAAAAAGTCTTCAGGAAGCACAGCAAGGAGGGAGCCATTTTAGCCTCCCTTGGAAGAGATTTCCAGACCATAGGGGCAACAACTGAGAAGGCCCTATCTTGTATACCCACCAACTGTACCTGCAAAGACAACTGGAGTGAAAGAAGGGCCTCTCCTGATGAGGATCTCAAGGTTTGGGCAGGCTCACACTTAACCTTTGTTCTCAGCAAGCAATCAAGCAAGCAAGTAGTAAAATATCCCTTGAGCAACTTAGCTGTATCACTCCCTCAGCCTATTGCTTTTTCAGCAGGTGGAAAGGTATGTGTGGTGTGGGGATATCAAATAAAAATGGAACTTTAAGAAGTTGGGATCTAAGAAATGTCATAATGAAGAGGTCAAAGGTAATAGGGGATGACCTTCTGGGTATTTATCAGCTTCTCTTGCTTCTTAGCCCTGGTAATGCTGAAAAGCAAATGGAGGGCTGGAAAGTCTTTGGTCCAGGATATTTCAGATAAAAGCTACCCTGTTTTAATGCAGGGCACTGGACTGATGATCTGCTAGTCTCTCTAATCCTGTGACGCTAATCCACTATTTTTACAAACTGAGAGACAGAATGTCAACACACAAGTGTACCTGCATCACTGGATGATTCCCTCTGAAAACTGGGAGTTAGATGTGTGGAACCAGCTGCACTGAAAATGATTTGCCAAGATCCAATGATGTACTTCTATATAATATCCAATACCAGAAGAATCAGGACTTTCTTCTCTTTTTTCTGTGTCTACAGAGCTTTGTGATACCATCAACCCACTCCAGAGTTTCCCAGCCTTCTAGGGCAGGTTTTTAGGGTGCTGCATGGGGCTGTAGGAATTCACCATTTCTGGAAGATGCAGCATGATCCAGCAAAGGGACATCACTGGAACATGGCCATTATATTTAGGATAGTATGGAGACTCTAGTATGAGATCTCTAGAAGTCTGTACACACATGGAAATCATCATGTATCTTCTAGTTAGCAAGCAATGAACATGCTGTACTCCAGGTACCCTCATTTTGGGATCACATCACCCTCTCTTGAGAAGCAGGGCTTTTTCATGTGGTGGCCCCCATGATGGTACATTTATCTTCCTTCCTCCTGGGTGGCAGGCAGGACCGTAAGATATATTAGTTTACAAAGTCCATTGAAGATAGGCTGGAAGAGGGCCTTATAAAGGCTGGCTAGTGGTGTGAACACGGTTTCATTTGGAGATAGAAAGCTTGCGGTCCTTGATATGATCTTGCATCACAGCAAATAGCAAAAGATGAAGAGAGTTTCACTTTATCAATACCTATGGAACCACATTTCCCCCTCCCTGTGACCTTTGATCATGTCATTACATCCTATGGGTGCTTACTTGCACACCATGTTCAAATTGTGCATAAGCATGCAACTTAAGTCTGTATTTTTATTCCTGCACAGGATAGTAATATGTTAAAAAACCTAAAAATAAATACACTCATTCACAAATTAAACTGACTACAATTCCTGCTTCCTGATTAATTTGCATGATCCTTCAGCTAACTACTGTATTTGTTTTGTGGAAGAGTTAAGGTTAGGCGTAATGTGCTCCCATTTAATTCAGTTGAACTTTCAGTGCTCAGCTTTTAATTGGTATAACTTACCCTTCACTAATTCTTAATATTGCAGTTCTAGGCTCTCGTGGTGGCTTCTTTTCTCTTGTGCTGGTATTATCATCATTTGAGATTAAATCAGTGGATGAAAATTCTTGGTAATACAGATCTTCTACATCCAGTATTTTTCCTAGACTACCAAAAATACATAAATACACAAACATATATAAAAACCAGGCCAACTCATATCCTGCACCATCTCACCAGACCAAAAATGTTTCAAAAGTATTGCATCTTGATTCAAAACAGTTACCAGGCTCTACCTACAGCCAATGGGTGTATGTGTATATACACACCCGTGTGTGTGTGTGTGTTGCTACAGTGGGCATATGAAAAGGTACTGGGTCAGATCACACTTTGTGGTCCTACTTTGTATTCCAGTCCCACTTTGTGTTCTCCCTGATGGTTGTCTAGGAAGTCCACAAGCAGGGCATGAAGAGAAATGTGGTGGTGTGCATCAGAGGCTGTCCAAGAGACTTCACTGCCTGATGAAGGGCAACAAATGACCCCTCCCACTTCATTCATGAGTCAGGATCTTGGTACCTCAGGCCAGCCAAGTCATTCTGGCATTTGAGACCAAAAAAATAAAAATAAAAATAAAAATAAAAAAATCCACAAACACCTTTCTTCATCATGAGCAGTAAAAAAAAATACAATAACCAAGTAAATAACTAACAATCTGATGCCTTTCCATGGTCCTTGAATTCTGACACCTGAGGCTGATGCCTCTTACTCTTCATGGTAGGGCTGGCCCTAGGTGTGTCCCAAGAATGTAAGATCTATCCATCTTGTCCAAAGGTGTATCTTGCCCATCACTATTTCCTACAATGGCCAACCAGAAAGCTCAGCAATAGGGCATGAAGGCAGTAGGTCTCCCACATTATTGCCACGTACCAACTGGCATTCAGTGGCATCCTGCTTTGGAACCTGGATGGTCTACCTAGCCACTGATAGATCTATTTTCTATGACTGGAGATCTAGTCTAGATGTGCAGGGCTAGACTCCCATGCTGGCTGGGGATTATGGGAGGTATATCCCAATATATTATGGAGGGCACCAGGTTGGGGGAGTCTGGGATACAGTCTAATTAAGTCAGGGACAGAATCTGCTGAAAACGTGTAGCGTGCATTTCTTCAAACCTTTGAGCCTGTGCCAAAGTATCTAGTTTAGGGCAGCTTTTCACAAATTTAGGTCCCCAGTTGACACTGAACTACAACTACCATCATCCCTGATCATAAGTCATGCTGCTGTGCAGGATGAAAGCTGAAGTCCAACAACATCTGGGGACCCGAGTGTGGAAATTGCTGGTCAGTGAAAAAAAATGAACAAGAAAAGTAATTGAGTTGCCCAGAATTTTTCACTGATTGTAACCTCAGATCTGATCTGATGAAACATGGCCACACTGTTTTACACACTCTGAATGTCTCACTCATTTAGACTGGACACCCACAGTCTATGAGAGATGGATCTGAGGTTGTGTTTCTGCCTCTGAGCAAAATTAGTTTAAGGACGCTTATTAGAAAGCAATCCAAAAATACTATCAGTTCTTTAAAATGTCATCCTTGAGGGCCAGAGAGGTGTGTAGTGGCAACGCCTCAAGGCTTGCTACAAGAAAGGAAATCATAGCACGGGTGTTTTCAAATGTCCTTTGTCATGCCCAGGGATGCAGCCTCTCAAAAGCATACAGCAAAACGTGCAATGGGTGTACTTCAGAGCTGTACCAAGCTTGAAAGGCTCTGCAATTACTGGGCAATTTTCCGCAATGCTATTCTTACTGATATAATTAGGACTGTATTAGGACTCCCTTTATAAAGCCTGGCTCAGATGGATTTATGTGTTTAACACCCATATGCATTCTAGACAGCAATTTTGTAGGCAAGGCTTTTGCTCAACCATGGCTGCAAGGCATTTAAATTCAGTGTGCAATGTTTTGTGGTATCAGTGAGAAAGTGACATTATCAGGAGTATGTCAGGTTTTGAAATGAATGAATGAATGGCTTAGTCTGATCAATAAGGAACACAGAGATAATCACCACCTGCATGCTTAACTGTATCAGTGCTGGGCCAGAGAGTGCATATAAAAGAACCAAATTTGATTTCAGTATGTTATTAGTAAATCTCCCAACACTGCCTATAGCACTGAATTATATTTTCTGTAGGGAGCTGGTAGATCCCATTGGGCCTTATTGAAGATCATAGCTATATGAAAAGCATGTTGGTGTTGACATGGCAAAATCAACCTTGCAATGGCCTGTTTTGAAGGAATTCAAGCCCGAACAACAGAAGGGGGGGGGCTGAAAAAGAGAGTGTGTTTAAGGGTCAAGCAACACATTACCTTGGAATTTCAAATATAACTTTCTTTTTCAAAAAGGAGCCACTTTGGGGTGGGGATAGGGAGAGAGGTAGAAGGTCCAACTCTCTTCTCTGCAACGTTACCCTGATTTAAATTATACCTCCAAGCTGTTTTTGCCATTCATCGTGGAAGGAAAAACCAGAAATGTACAAAATTTGAAAATGAATGTTTGTTTGCCACAAATTGCAAATTTAAAGATTGTTAATTGGAGAGTGGGTAGAACTTTCATTGATAAAAAAAAATAGAGCGCATAATTTATGGATAAGTAAGTAATGCTGCTGTGAAATTCTGACAAGCAAGAATGACTTGACAGCCCAGTATTCAGTACTAAATCTTGTCCTTGAAAAAAAAGTAAGACTTTTATATTGTTTGTACTGCTCTTCAGCATTGATACAGCAAAAATACTCAGTTCCTTAAATATTATTTTATTAATGCATTCATTTCATCACCTGAAAATGCTACTGCGCTTTACTTAAAAAAGAACAATCACCTGCTTTTCCTTGGTTTCCGCTTTTCATCTTGCACTGATTTCTGAAAACAGAATTTTTGAAGTGATTACAGCTATAATCAATACTATATACATTCTGTACAACTATTAATTTACAACCCTTTTCTGTGAGGCATAGATTTGATATTGATAGGTCAATCTATTTTTTATTTCATTGTTCATATATTCATTTTTAAGTTCACTTGATCTTGTTTCTGCATCAACCTGCACATTCTAAATCAAAATCATGCATGAAAACCCACCTTTAAATACTTAATATGCATTTTTATATCAATTTTATCCTAAGTTGTGTATCAGACCATTTTTTGAGGTGAGAACTGTATCATAAAATTTGGAGCTATGTGTAACCCAAAGGGAAACTGTACATTTTGCCATTGGTGTATTGGTCCAAGAAGTGAGATTCAGATTGTTCACATAAAAAATGTGGACTGAAATCCTTATGAATCCCTGTGACAGATATGTATCAAAACAAGGGCTGAGAATCTTCCTCTTTCATCGCATGAAAAAGTTACTGCTTGGACTGCACCTCCCATAATCCTCCAAACAGCATGGCAGCACTAGACAATGGTACATGAAAGATATGGTCCAAAGAAATAAGTTTTCCAAGCTCTGTTTCCTTTTTTTTTTTTTGCACAAAAGAAAACAGATCTTCCTTCCCCTTGACACTCCTGAAACATGGAGGCGTTCTCTGTGATCATGAACCCTGTCTCAGTTTGAAAGGATCTAATTTAAGAGGTCTAAATTGTCTATGCAAGTATGTGATTCATAGATGCTTTGACCTAGCTTCCTGCATTTGTATGTAGTCTGTATTCCAGAGATGCTGTTTTGCTTCCTCCATGTGTGCATGCCATGTCACCTGTCAACTTATTGCGACCACATAAATTCCAAAGGGTTTTTAAGGGAAGGAATAATATTCAGAAGTGGTCTTGCCAGTTCCTTCCTCTGAAATATAGACTACAGTGCATGGTATTTGTTGGCGGTCTCCCATCCAAGTACTAATCAGAGCTGACCCTGCTTAGTTTCCAAGGTCAGATGGGATCTGGTGTCTTTAGGGTGTTTAAGCAATCTAAAGATTGGAAATAAGGTAACACTGAAGTCAACAGGATATACTTAAATATATGTTCATCAGTCCATAACATTATTCTGCCTAGAAAATGCCATGACATCACTTATGCCTTCTCTTATACCTGCACACCAAATCTTTGCCCTAATTAAAAAACAACAACAATGGGATAAAGGAAAAATCAAATAGAAAGCTGAATGTTTGGGTTGGAATTGCTATGTATCATCAGCCATATTAGTGCTGAATTAAAAATTCCCAAGTCCTTCTTTCTGAGAGGCTCTTTATTTTTAACATTTACATGGCAGGTATGAACAATATGATCTCTTCTACACTAAGAATAGTTGTACCTACTGAAAGAGAGCTCGTGTGGTATAGTGGTTTGAGTACTGGACTAGCACTCTGGGAGAACAGGATTTGAATCCCTGCTCAGCGGTGGAAGTCCCCTGGGTACCTTTGGGCAAGTCACACACTCTTAGCCTCAGAATAAGGCAATGGCAACCCCCTTCTGAACTAATCTTGCTGAGAAACCCTGTGATAAGGTCATCTTAGGGTTGCCATAAGTTAGAAAGGACTCAAAGACACAGAACAACAACAACTGTACAGGGTGGATGGGACAAAATGTAATTTCAGTTGATTTTGGAACAACTTGAAGAAATATGCAATCTGGGCAATTTTGAGAAATTAAGAAGAAAAAGAACTTGCCATTTGGAAAAAAACTGAGGCTAGGAGAAATCAAAACAGCCTGCCCCACCCTTACCTGTGGCAAGTGAGAGTATTACAGAGTACTTAATACTTTCATTAAGGCTCAGCCACTAGCTCTTTACACTGCTGCAGCCCAGTCCTTGGAGCTCAGCAAACAGGAGTTCAGGTAACAGGCAAGGGCAACAGGTATTTTGCATGGACCATCTAGTCCAACCCCCTGCCATGCAGGAATACACAATCAAAGCATTCCTGACAGATGGCTATCCAGCCTCTGTATAAAAACCTCCAAAGGAAAAGACTCCACCACACTCTGAGGCAGTGGATTCCACTGCTGAACAGCTCTTACTGTCAGGAAGTTCTTCCTAATGTTTAGATGGAATCTCTTTTCCTGTAGTTTGAGTCTCCTTCTTTGGAGGTTTTTATACAGAGGCTGGATGGCCATCTGTCAGGACTGCTTTGAATGTGTATTCCTGCATGGCAGGGGGTTGGACTGTATGACCCTTGTGATCTCTTCCAACTCTATAATTCTATGATATTTACACAAATCCTACATCTCCACTTTGCATTCCACAGCATTCAGTGCAACCAACACAGTGTGATTTGCCTGAACATGCCAAAGAGTATGGAGAACAGGTGGTTATTCACATCATGAGATACAACTTGGAGGAAGCCACTGATGCAATCCTGCTTGCCATTGCTTATTTACTACTCCATTTTTGCAAACACCAATGGTGTCAAGTGACAATTATAAGAGACATTAAGCTGCCACCATTACTCTTCATCTCTTTATTCCACTCATTTTCGTAGAGTCTCTTGTGCCACAAAGTATAAAGCATCATAAGGTATATAGCAACACTATTGTCATTTTGATCTCTTCTCCATGGCCTTACCTCACTGACTCTCTGGAGAGGGGAAAAACACAGTGTAAAGATGTCACATCACATACTTATTGCAGTCAATGTTACAAGAAATCTACAGCAAAGAGACCTGAAACAGCATTCACCCTATGTCTCTTAGTTAAAAGTGTCTAGTTTTGCCTTAAAAAAAAACCCCTCTATAATTTTGGTTGAGTGCCTGCAAAAGCAGCAGTCTGACTAAGCAAACGTATTTTGTCACCTGCTGCTAAGTAGGTCAATAATATGCATATGACTCTAGCAAGTGGGCTTAATTGCTCTTAAGAGGAACCAAGGAAACAGCTTCTTCCATTTCCTTTAGACACATTTGATCACCCTGCCCCCATTCTCTCCTTTTAGCATCTCTAAGACCAGATCTAGAAAGCTCTTATGGATATCTGACCATAAAGCCAAAAGTTTACAAGGAAATACTGAAAATCTTTTTTTCTTTTCTTAGATCATTTCCTTGAATGTAGGGAAAAAATATATGAATGTACCAGAAAAGGAGTTGCAGTGGACCCTCTGATTTTAGAGTACAAATTGGATGCTTTGAAAACAACAGCTTTTTGTATTGATTTCAGTGGAGCATGTAGTACACCAAAAATGCACAGCAGATTCACTTAGGCCTGGAACCCATAGTCCTGAATAAGAACTGTATGTTATAAATTAACTAAGAACAACATATTAAAGTCAACAGTTTGAACCATATCATTTGACAGTGTATTCTGTTGCAGGAGCTCAGCTTTGCTTTACAGCCTAGGAAACTGTTTTGTGGAATTGGACTGCAGCCCAGTACTAGCTGTTGCATTGGGGCTTACTTTAGAGTGGAGATACACAGAGGTGAGCTGTGTTTTGCATGTCTGAAAGCTGTTACTTTGGGACTTATTCCTGAATAGAGATGCCTTAGAACTGAGCTGTGCTTTGCATAAGGTTGCCACATCTCAGGACCTAGCTCCTTTTCTCCAGTCTTCAGGGCAGGGGGGAATCTCAGGGTTAGCGGCAGCTAAAAAGGCCAATGCAATTTTGGGCTGTTTCAATAGAAGTATAGTGTCTAGATCAAGGGAAGTAATAGTGCCACTTTATTCTGCCTTGGTCAGACCTCACCTAGAATACTGTGTCCAGTTCTGGGCACCACAATTCAAAAAGGATATTGACAAATTGGAGCATGTCCAGAGAAGGGCAACTAAAATGGTGAAAGGCCTGGAAACCATGCCATATGAGGAGAGACTTAGGGAGCTGGGTATGTTTAGCCTGGAAAAAAGATGGTTAAGAGGCGATATGATAGCCCTGTTTAAGTATTTGAAGGGGTGTCACGTTGAGGATGGAACAGGCTTGTTTTCTGCTGCTCCAGAGACTGGAACACAGAGCAATGGATGCAAGCTCCAGGAACAGAGATTCCACCTCAACATTAGGAGGAACTTTTAGACAGTAAGAGCTGTTCGGCAGTGGAACACACTCCCTCGGAGCATTGTGGGGTCTTCTTCCTTGGAGGTCTTTAAACAGAGGCTGGATGGCCATCTGTCGGGGATGCTTTGATCAAGATTTCCTGCGTGGCAGGGGTTGGACTGGATGGCCCTCATGGTCTCTTCCAACTCTACAATTCTATGATTCTATGATATGTTTTTTCTCATTTGTTAGACTCAATGGTTTTTTAAAAATTTAAATGGCATATTTGGTACAACTGTGGCTGATGATTAATGTTAACATGCTTAAAGGAGTCACCAGGCCTCTTGTACTATCTCCGTCACCTGTTTGCTGTGTCATCACAAGAGGTCATTCCTAGGTTTCGGGGCCTGGCGCAGTCCTAACCTAGCTTTGTGTTCTTGATGAGGGAATGTTCATATCAGTAAGGATTACAGCCGGCCATTTAGTTTTGGTGTTGACTTGTGTCCCACCCACTTCTGGAAGATGGGCTCTGAAACCCTTTGGGCTCCCTCAAATAGTCTCCACTCAGCTTACATGTATAAGACTGTAATATGTAGAATCTTCAGGGTTGTTCAGTGTCTTGGGTTTCTGAGGTCTCCTTGGGCTTCTCTGCACAGGCTGAGTATCCTCTGGTTTGGAGGGGGCTGCAAGAGAAGATCAAAAGGCAACAGCTTCTTTGTTAACAGAGGGGAGAAAATGTCTTTGTTTTACACAAGAGACATACTTCGAGATACAATAAGCCCTTAAAGGTAGCAATGGTGCACATATTTTCGAGACCTAAAAATGCCATCAGAAATACACAAGGTGACTAGCTCACTATTGGATCCCATGGCCACTATTATGTGTAAAAAGTAAAGTCACCTATCCATGCATTCCAAAGGTAGCAAAACATCTGGCAAAAAGTAAAACTCAGCCCCAGCTTTTCCTTGTTTTTTTTCCAGGCTGTGAGACCGTGTTCTGGAATAGGTTCTTTCTGACGTTTTGCCTGCATCTGTGGCTGCCACAGATGCAGGTGAAATGTCAGAAAGAACCTATTCCAGAACACAGTCTCACAGCCCAGAAAAAAACCAAGGAAAATCTATGGATGCCGGCCGTGAAAGCCTTCGACTTCACATCACCCCCAGCTCCTAATTTTTCTGGAGCAACCTCACGCTCCATATGTATGTTACATCCCACAAATCCACTTATAGCCTGCCAGCTGATTGCCTGGCCAAATTAAGGGATGCAGGGATAACCAGGGATGTGGCAAAGAGAGAAAACATTTTAAAGGGATGTCCTCACCCTCAGAGCGAAAGAGATGACATCATCCACTGTCACCATAGTAGGTGATGTACCCTCCTAGCTCTGGCTCTAGCAGTTTATGCAGGAACTTTTTTTTTGTGGGATTGTTTGCATTTCTAATTAAAAGCTAAAGGGAAGCTTTTAGCAAGCTGGAGAGCTTTAGTTAAAGCTTGATGTGTTTCAGAAGTTGAACCTATGCCATCATAAATAAACGCTATTGAGTTCAACGAAACTTACTCCCAGGTAACTATCCATAAGATTGCTTTCATGCTCCACAAATTCAATTGTGAGATTTTATTCGTTGCTTGTTTGTTGTGGAAATCTCTGTTTTATGATGTAGTTTTTAACCAGAGGTCTAGCTCTTTTGAGCATACAAAACAGAAAAGCATGATTCAAATTTAAAATGGTTTTGTCTCTTGTACTTTTAATTTTTGCTGTATTTTAAACTATAAAGTGCCATGAGTGCATTGGTAGAAAGGCGGTGTATCAGAGTAGTAAACAATTAAGTTTGGAATTCAGAAGAGCTTGGGTAAGTCTGTCTAAAAAAAGCATAAACCTCACAGCCTTTCAGTGTTAAGGAGGATGGTGTATAAGATCCATTTGCTACTATACTCCAACCCAGAGTCTGGAAAAGTTCCTTTTCTGGATTTGTAACACTCAGAATCTCCCATGGCCATGCTGGTTGGGGAATTCTGGGAGTCATAGGCTGGAATCCTGTTGGGAACTTTGTCATTGTTATTTGCTGTCAAGTCAACTTAAGACTTATAGTAACCATATGAATGAAAGACCTGCAAGATCCCCAGTCATCAGCTGCCCTCTCAGGTGCTGCAAACTCAAGGCTGTGGCTTCCTTGATTGAATCAGTTCACCTGTAGTGTGGTCTCCCTCTTTTTCTACTTGGGATCTTACATATGTTTAAATTCCCCCAGGGAACCAATTGGAAATTTTTGTCTGATGCACAACATCTGCACTCAGTTCAAGGCAGCAGAAATGGAGTTGCATATGTGGTGCCATTTCACATACAGATGTGCATTCTTGGTTAAAATTGGCTCTAGTGTTCCCTCAGTTGCACATTCAATTGTGCAACCTTGCCATTCAACACAAAAGCCATGTAACACAAACACTGCATAACTTGATGTGTAAAGTTTACACCACACAACCCCTGTGTAGGAGCTCAGTCACTGTTTCCCAATGCAACAACCCTCCAGTTCTCTACTTTTCTCCTTTAAGCAGTTTATAATAGTTAGAAGTGCTTTAATGTGTCAGGTTGAAAATCTATAGCTAATGGGAAACTTCTGCGGATGCCATTTAATTTGTTTGCCCATACTAAAGCATCTTTGAAGCTGAAAGTGAAGGTTTGTTTTGTACATAGTGGTGGGGAGTCTAAGTATTCCAATCTGAAAATAAAATATTATGGAATTTACCATCATTTCATAACTACAAAAATGGAACTAGTTCTTACTGAGGATAAATGTATCTCTGAGTTGTGCAACTTCAGATGGTGAATGAAATATCCCCTACACCCATTGGTACACACAGAAAATGAGAATGTTAGGGAAGGATTTAGGTGAGGACTTTGCTCCTTAAAAGGAGCTCTGGTGGCACAGTGGTTAAATGCTGGTACTGCTGTCACAATGTTGTAAGTTCAATCCTGCAGGTCTCCAGATTGACTCAGCCTTCCATAGGTAAGTAAAATGAGTACCCAGCTTGTTGGGGGCAATTAGCTAACACATTGTAAACCGCTCAGAGAGTGTTTAGCACTATAAAGCAGTATAGAAATGTAAGTACTATTGCTATTGCTTGATATCTCATTTCCTATGTAGAGATGGATACTTTTCTTTCATGAAGGACCATTCATTTATACAGTTGCTGGAAGGCACTTTTAAGCCCATCTAGTCCAATTTCCCGATCAAAGTAGGGCTTAAATGTTGGATACAAAACCAGTATCTCCAAAAGAGAGCTGTCCAACATCTCCACCTCCAAGAAATACAGTTGTCCCTTCATATTCGCTGGGGTTTGGTTCCAGGACCCCCTGTGGATACCAAAATCTGTGAATACTCAAGTCCCATTATATGCAATGGCATAGCAAAATGGTGTCCCTTATATAAGATGGCAAAATCAAGGTTTGCTTTTTTGGATTATTGTTTTTTTAAAAATATTTTCAAGCCATGAATACTTAAACCTGTGGATACCAAATCCGTGGATATGGAGGGACAACTGTATCTCCAACAAAGAAGAGCCCACCACCTGCTGTGGCAGTCTGTCCCATTGTCTGAACAGCTCTTAATGGTTAGGAAGTTGATTCTGTGTTCAGCTAAAATCTATTTCCCATTAACTTTCACTCATCAATTCCAGTCCTGCCTTCTGGAACAAAGAGGAACACAACTAGTCCATCTTCTGAGTACTGAACCTTCAAATATTTGAAGACTTGTTTCATATTCTAAATCCAACATCACATTGTCAGAACTTCCTTCCCTTCTCTGCCCTGCAGCTCTCTACTCTATTACAAAAGTCACACCTCCAACGCTGGTTTTGGGGGGTGCAAGGGGAGGGCTGCAGTGGGCTTCCCTTTTTCACTAGCATGACTCCAATATTTGAATATTGCCCCATTCCCCTCTTTCATTTCCCCCCCTCTAGGCTAAACATACCCATCTTTTAAAACTATTCCTCACAGGACTTCATTTTTAGCAAAGTGATCCTCCAACAGTGGTAACTGTTATACGACTTCTGAGGTCCACTTTATGGTTCCATTTGGGGCATCATCTGGGATATGTGCTTCCTTTGCCTAACTCATTCTTCTAAAATAAATGTTATATGCTAAAGAACCTGCCCATGGGAGCAGCCTGCTCCGTCCACAGCTATTTATTGCATTCACCTTGTGTTGACCTACAAGGACAGGAGAACTAAAGATTTGCTCTCTGATGTCTCACAGAAACTTGTTATCCCTGGTGGTAAGGAAAATGCTGTTCTGCCACCATCATAATACCATTTTAATTAAGAAAGTGGCACAAACATTTATAATCAGAAATGATCAGCAATACATCAGTGTAAGTACTAGCACAATTAGCTGTATAACTTTTGCTTTGTTACATGTGATAAATAACACCTCAGAAAGGTCACGGATATATTGGAGGACCAAAAGGAATAATGTTAATTTAAAACATACTTGAGTAATGAATACATTTATTGTTCTAGCTTCTTTGGAATGCAGACAGATCCTAATTTGATGAATGGAAAATTATCTCTCTAACATGTTGTCTCCTGAAGAACAATGGTGCTTTTCTATATGAAGGTGCAGTTAATTTGCTATAGACAATGAAATTTCAATGCATTTTCTACACTGAAAGCAAATAAACAGCAGTCTTCCATTTAAAACAAGCATGCAGAGTCAGATTACAATCTCACCTAAAATTGTTTCACTGTATTAATACATATATGTTTGTGTATGTATACAGATATGTGAAGGAATCTTGCTTTAATGACTTTAATGACTAAGGCAGCATTGAGGAATTACGTTTTTTTTCATGGTAAACCTCAGCTTCAATGATCCAGTTCTCTTTCCCCCTCTTTTACACTTAAAAGGAAAAACCCTGAAGCTTTATTTCACGGCCCATCTTATCTGAATCTGAAATGGAGGCTTGAAGAAATAATAAGCAGTTAAATAAGAAACATCATAATGGTTTGATATCCTACTGCATTAATGTGGTTTACTCTGCACATAGGAACTCATATTCAGACAAACAAGAAAACTGTGGTTTGTTTTAAACTGTAGACATCTTCATGTAGAAGATGGAGCAAACTTGTTTTCTGCTGCTCCAGAAACTAAAAGATGAACCAATGAGTTCAAATTACAAGAAAGAAAGCTCCATCTAAACATCAGGAAGAACTTTTTTTTACTGTTTGACAATAGAACAGAGGGTCTTAAAGGGTGGTGGACTCTCTCTCCATCTTTGATGGTTTTTAAGCAGAGATTGGATGGACATCTTATTCCTGCATGGCAGGGGGTTCAAATATATAACCCATGTGGTCACTTCCAGCTCTAAGATTCTATGTGAATGAAATCTTCCGATGGTGGGGTCTGAACTCACTTGGAAAAAGATCATTGCACATATGGAATCTTCAAGCTAATATCATGAGCTGATGGATGTGTCCCAGGCAGCAGAGCATAGGATAACAACATCCTAAGTCTTCCCCTCATCTTAAAATGACTTTTCCCAAACATTCAATTCTTGGTCATAACATATCAGCCTGTTTTCTTACTACCCTTTTACCTTGGGTGGCCAACAAAAATAATCTACAGGAAATATAGCTAAAATCAAAAGTTAACCACCAGAAGCATTGTGGGCTGTCAGAAATGAATAATGTGGGTCTATTCATAGCTAAAGGCAGACAAGCATGACTGTTTGGCATACAAAGTACTATTTATGGATCCCCATATCACAGCTGTAAGATTACATACTGAACAAATGAAGTTGAAGGAAACATGTACAATTATCACTAGAACTATTACAGTAATTATGTAAATAGACATGCCAAATGATTTAAAGGAAAACAAAGGATCAGCAGTCAATGCCATTCACTGATGCCTTTATTGGAAACCACAATGATGCAACTTGCAAACTTGCAATGATGCAAGTTGGCAGGAAATTTCTTCTCCAAAACCATTGCTTCCTAAAGAAGAGGGGGAAAGATGTGCCACTTTCTAATTAAACACTCTATTTATGAGATAAGCCTTTGCCTCTGATAGATGGCCTGGTTGAGGAAGCAGAAAGAGTGCTGGACAAAAACATCTGATTTACTTTATTATTATTATTATTTTAAAAGAATGCTATCTTATTTACTCATCCTGAATAACCAACAGCTTTCATTGCAGTATTTGTATCTGTAACAGAGTATGATCATTATACTGCAAGGTAGGAATCCAATCATGCAAAATAAGATGCATTTATTTCATGTTGTAAGAGCAATAGCATTTTGTAAGAGCTATAGCACATATTCTGGAACTACTAGCAGTTATAATCCTGGCCTTGCTCAGAAATAAAGATGAACCAATGTTACGGGGCATTATAATTGCTAGCAATTTTGGAATACACAAATACATTGTTTATAAGCAATGGACTCATGCACACTGCCCAAATGCTCCCAGGAGACTGCTATTGTAAGCAGGTGCAGCTAGACAATCCATATATCTATGGTCTGTCTTGCTTTACATGAGAACCAGAGACTCTGGTCCGTTTCTCCCTAGAGAGTTTGAGCTGAACATCAGAAGAGTATCACCATATATACAAAAATCAAGTGAACACTGACATCTTTTTCCATTGATGACCATGATAAATGATGTTGAATTGTGATTAATAGCCCCTACTGGGATTGCTGAGAATACTACAATGAAGTGGTAAAGAGTGCTGGGCTGGGACTTTAGAGATCTGGGCTCTAATCTCAGAGTGGGTAAACAGCACCATCCTCATCAAAGTATTTTCAAAAACTTTTTTTGGGGGGGATGTTTTTGAAAAAAAGTGGGATTGTCAAAAAATATGGGTATATCTACCTTGGTAGTCTGTTACCCAGCCTTATACCTTCTCTCTCCAATAATTCATGATTTGGCAATATTGGACAGTTCACAAAGTCTAGGATAGACCAGTGCCAACCGCTGTTAAGTTTGAGTGAAGGTCATCCAAAGACCTACAGAAGTTGTCTTGGAAATTCTCCAATAGACACACTTGGGATGGGATTAAGCAACGCCCCCCTTAGTCAAAGCATTAGGGTGGAATGTGGTAATCTTCCCTAGAAACACCTGGCAGTGTGTCATACTTCAAAATAAACAGTGACCTGAATCCCCATTATCCACAAAATGTCTTTCCCTTGCACCTTTTCCTCTCCACAATATGGAGGTGGCCATAAACCTATTAACTTTAACGTCTCAACCATTAGCAGCAATCAGCAAAGCTGGAGCTTCCATTGTTCAACTATGGAAAACTCAATCTAAGCATTGTTTTACACTCAAAACACCCCTTAAGGGGATAAATATTGGGGATAAATATTACCCCAAATCATAGCCAAAGTGTGCACAGTTTTCATATGCTGTTACTCTGCTGTTTTGCTATGTCACCCTCAGATCTAGGCCCGAGTTTCTTTACTGCATGAATCTCTGCTCCTCAGACAGGTAATTATAGCCCATTTCCCCTGACTCTATCTCTTCTATCCAAGTTTTCCTCCTGATTCTTTGTTAGCCTTGTGTGGTTCTCTTGCGTGCATGTGTGTTTGTGAGAATGCTTCCATGTCTATTTTTCAATAAAAACCATTTTTATTTCATTTTGGCTTGGAGTTTCATCAGTGAGGCCGTAAGTTACCCAGCCTCTTGCAGCCCTTGAGCTAATTAAAATTCCTCAATATAATATCATGTTTTCTGTGTCACGAGTGGGTCTCCACAGACCCCCAGCAAGTTGGGTAACAAGGTCCTTCAATGTTCCCTGGCAGGAGGTATAATGAGGCCCTCAATACCTGACAGTTTCCTACCCCTCCTCTAGTCCCCACAGAGGCATGAAACTGACTGGGTGACCTTGGGCCAGTCATTCATTCGCAGCCTGGGGATGAGAAGGTTCAGAGGGACATGATAGCCATGTTTTAATATTTGAAGGGATGTCAGATTGAGGATGGAGCAAATGTGTTTTCTGCAGCTCCAGAGACCAGGACACAGAGCAATGGACTCCAACTACAGGAAAAGAGATTCCACCTAAACATGAGGAAGAACTTCCTGACAGTAAGAGCTATTTGGCAGTGGAATGCACTGCCTCGGAGTGTGATGGAGTCTTCTTCTTTGGAGGTTTTTAAGCAGAGGCTAGATGGCCATCTGTTGGGAGTGCTTTGATTGTGTATTCCTGCATGGCAGCGGTTTGGATTGGATGGCCCTTGTGGTCTCTTCCAACTCTATGATTCCATGATTCATAGACCAGCCTGGGTAAGTATCAAAAACCTTGTCACAAGAAGGACAGCTAATAGCCATAGTAGCTCTTCACAGAATAGTAGTGATTAACCTCATTGCACAGGGAGGAGAGGTTTACCTCATTTCTCTCTAGGCACACCCTCTACCCCAAATTGCCACAAAATGTGGCTAGGAATATTAGTTAAAAAGTTTCAATAGTGCCTGAGCGAAGTTTTCAAAAATCTCACACCACTAGCCACACAGGCCCCCAACTTGGAGGTGAAGACACAGTTGTAGAGGGAAGGAATACATTTAGTGCCCTTTTACACTACACAATAATAATAAGATTTATTTGTATCCCGCCCCTCTACAAAATGCAATCGAACTATGGCACAATGGCTGTATTTTAACTGTCATGGCTGCATTCTATGAAATCCTGAGATTTGCAGTTGAGGGGTGGAGGAGTCATAGAATCATAGAGTCATTGAGATTTCTTGGCCAGAGAAGTCTAATGTCACACCACACTACAAATCCCAGGACTCCGTCAGATGCAGCCAGGGTACTTAAAGTGGAATCACAATGGTATGATTGTGCGTGTGAAAGGGCCTTTATTCTCCAGTGCAGTACCTCCTCCAATATTCCCCACACATCTCTGTAAATACTTTAGGAAAACAGAAAGATGTAGCTGAATATTATGCATTAAATATAACATGTCATTTGAACCTCAGGTTTGGGCTGGGCAATTTAAATTGGTCCAACCCTCACTAAATGGTCCAGGCCTAAGCACATGATTCTCACTGAGTTCAGTTGGGCTTACTTTTGAATCAGTGGTTTTGCTATTGAGGGCCAAACGTTCAATCCTACGCCCACTTACTAGTAAGGGTGTGCTGCTGAACTCAGTGGACTGTATGGTTGTCACCCAAAGCAAACGAAATTGAAAGCAAACCCATCAAAACCAATAGGCTTCTTTAAATCATGTTGATAGAACTGGGATGCAAATCTGCTTAAGCCTAATACACCAAGTCTAAGCTGTAATTCAGAAACAAACTGAAGTCCCTAGTTTAGATGTGAAACATATTTCAAAAATGTCTTTTCTTGGAAATGCAGAACATTGTAAATAATAAAGTTACCTTTGAGTTGTGAGAACAGAATTAAACAGAACATAACCTACCACTACATTGCATTTGAACATAAATGGTATAACTTTGTTGGATAGCTGGACTTTGGGCCCATACAGACATACAAATAGTTCCACGGGATTCATTTTAGGGGGGAAATGCAATGTAGGGTATCTAGTTACTGCTACTTTTAACCTCACCAGACCTGCAAGTATGATCTCACCAACAGAACCAACTCTGACATTAGGCAGAGCCAGGTGTCTGCTTTGGGCAGGGAAATATACAGGGAAGCTTTCTATTTACTACTTTTGCTCTCATATACAAGCTTTACTTTCAGAAACACAGAGACCAAGGAGTAGTTAAGAGAATAGGCACAAAAGCACCACTTTCCACTTTATTTCTCTTTGTATTACTTTTGCATCCACTTGATTTTAGATCTCTTGAATCTTAGTGACTCATGTATTTCTCTGTGGTCTATTTTCAGATGCTGCCTTTAAAACAAACAGACCTGGAACTGGTTTCTTGTCACTGCCCTCTGATTATTACAGTATTTTAAAGTTTTATTGTTAGGAAGATGAGGTAGCTATGCTGGTTAGGTAAGGCTTATGGGAACTGTAACCCAACAACATCTGGAGGGCCAGAAGTGGCCCACTTGTATGTATGGTTTAGCTCTGCAGCAGTGTTCCATACTTTAGCAACACAGCAAGCACCTATATTTGTATGCCACTACAACTCTAGATCATGTAATCAATGCAGTGGAAGTCTTTGAAAGGCCACCCAATCTAACCTCTTGTCCAGAAGGCAGGATGATCTGCTCACTGTGTATTTTCAAGTATGTTTCAGGTGCAACACAGGCCATAATACATCCTCTGACAGGTACGTGTAGCTGAATATGCAACAGAAGCCACAGTCCAACAAGCTCTGGAAGGCCACTGGCTGCCCACCCTTGTTGTCCCAGATCCATCATCAAGGCACCTGTGGTTGCACAGTGTTCTGCTGTGTCAAATTAATAATGCCTCTCAATAATGAGTGTGATTTTTACCTGGCTGACACACACGAGGAGAAAGGTGGCCATTTGTTTGCTTGTCTTTAGAGAGCATCACAGGTCTCAGCTGATGTGAGAGAATCATTTCGTTCAATTTCTGCTGCAGCACCAAATAGTCTTCTGATAATTTTGATATCTACAGGGGGGAAATGAAACAAAATCATGTACAAGGGCTAATCAACAAGAGAGAACAATGATTTTAAAAAGATTTTTTAAAAGAGTAGGAACCAACTCCTAATATTACAGAAAATTCTGCTTTCACAGATATTTTGAAAAGCTCCACAAATGTTTTGGCCAGAAAAAAATGGGGTATTCCCACTGCATCTTGCCGCTTCTGTCAGAACTAGCAATCCTCTTTCTCTCTTGCAGCCCATCAGGAATGCTAAAAACCTGTTCCAGGGGGCTGGGAAATGAAGAAGGCTGTGATGGGAGGACAAGCAAGTCCCACTGGATTGTGGCCTTATAGCAAACCAAGATTTTTCATCATACATTCAAAGGATTTAATGATTTCGTAAGACCTCCTAGGATTTAACACTAAAAGTAAGTACAAAAAATGGTATGGAAACAATTAAAAGTGACCACAAATTAATAAATAATTAAAAACTATTAAAATGTTCAGCAATCAATACAAAAAAGAGCAGCGAAGACAACTGCTGAGAAGTGAATACGTCAGTATACAGATTTATTTTTAGCAGGCATTTGAAAATAGAAGTTTATGCCTCTCTAACCTTGTGGGGAAGGAATTTATAAAGGTTGGCACTACTTTAAAGCACCTCCAAAACCTCAATTCATTGTCATTGTTGCTGCTGTTATGTGTCTTCAAGTTGACATTGACACTGACTTACAGCAACCCTATCCTAGGGATTTCTCAGCAATTCAGAAGAAGTTTGACATTGCCTTCCCATTAGATACAGTTTGAATTGCCCAAGATCAACCAGTGGGGTTCTGAGGCTCAGCAGGTATTTGAACTCTGGTCACCCAGAATCCTAGTCCAGCACTCAAACCACTACATCACATTGGCTCTCACTTTCAGAGAGTTTTCTTTTAATGCAAACTGAGCTTGTAGAGAGCAATTGAAACATAGATCTAGTCTCTAAGCCAGGCTCTCCCAATAAGGCAGCCTTCAGATACGTTAGGTCACAACCCACTAGCCCAGCACACATAGCAGTGGTTGGGGATGATGGATGGTACGCCTTAATACACCTCAGAGAATGCCATATTGAGGGAGGCTGCTCTCAGCAGCTTACCTGCCTGGAGAAAGCTGCCAAGTCAGACTTTTCTTTCTCTGGGTCCTCTTTTACAACACTCCTTAGGCCCTCGACCTGGCTGCTGGAGCTGTGCCTCTCTTTGGTTGCCTTACAGCCAGGACTTTGAGTGTGCCCACCGCTTTTCAGCTCACTGTGGGCCCTTTCTTGGTTCTCACAAAGCAATTTCCCTTCTTTTCTGAGCTGTCCTCGTCTTCGGTATCCTCGGTAATTACTCTGAATGACTAACGCTGCCTTCTCTTTGTCTCCTGAGGCTGGCTTGCTGGCTTCAATATGTTTCTGAGAACCTCTTAGGGAGCCTTTCCTTACACTTGCTTTGTTTTCACTGGGAATTGGCTGGCTGTTTTTCAGAGACCCTCTCTCCAGGTGACTACCACACTGAAAGATGGGAATTTGATTTTTCTCACTTGTACCTCTTCTTTCCTGAGGAGCCTGCTGCTGGCTAGTTTCACCTGCCTTTCTGATAGATGCTTTCTTAGAAGAGCGGCTGGAAGTGGCCTGTTTTTTGTCATCCTCTAAGGACTTCTGTTTCATTGAAGAACTTCTTCCCCTGGGAAATATCTCTTTGTTCTCCTCTGGTTCCTTTTGATCCAAGCAGGGGATGCTCTGAGTAAGTCTAGCAGCTGTATCATTTTGGTCCATTCCAGCTTCCATTTCTGATACTGTACTTTCAGCCAATTGGAGACTTTGGGCCGAAGAGGGCTCAGTCTCCACTATTTTCTTGGAGCACTCTTGCTTGACCCGTTTACGTTCTCTGTAGCCCCGGTAGTTACTTTGAAGAATAATAGCAGCTTCCTCTTCAGTTTGAGGAGGTGAGTTTGGGACAACAGCTGCACTGCCCTCAATCTCCAGAGGAGTGTTCTGTTCCCCACCCATACCAGACATTTTCTTGTGCTGCTCCTTGAACTTCTTACGCTCTCGGTAACCCCGGTAGTTACTTTGAAGGACAACAGCAGCTTCCTCTTCCGTATGGGAATTATTTTGTACAGCAGCTGAACTATCTTCAACCTCTAGA
Organism: Gambelia wislizenii; assembly: GCA_030847615.1. NCBI lineage: Eukaryota > Metazoa > Chordata > Lepidosauria > Squamata > Crotaphytidae > Gambelia > Gambelia wislizenii. The sequence continues at coordinate 133,403,867 of JAUMIR010000006.1, read as the reverse complement.
AGGGAGCTCTGTGCAACATGTTCCTCACAATTTTTCTCACGCTGTTCCTTGAATTTTTTACGTTCTCGGTAACCCCGGTAATTACTTTGAAGGATAATAGCAGCTTCCTCTTCAGTATGAGGCGGAGATTTTTGCATGACAGTTGTTGTACTCTCAACCTCTGGAGTTTGGATTTTTTCCTTTTCACCTGGGTTAGCTGCCACTTCAGTCTTTTCCTTCCTGAGAAGTGATTCCCTGGAACATATTATATTAGGAGATATTATAAGAGACAGATACAGTAACCTTACAAGACCCCTCAGGGCAAGGTTTATACATTAAAATGTCAATATGATAAATGTTTCAAACATGAATACAATAGAAAAATATTAGGGGTTTTTGGTTTTGCTTACCACAGGAAACAAGGTCTGAAAAATGAAGATACAGACTTCTGTACACAAGTATTCTTCAGTAACTCATGGACTAGCACTTTTAGATAATTTAAAAGGCATGCAGTTAAGTCACAAGTTACTTAAGCCAGTACAGTATTGTTGAAGTCAAGTTAGCTAACTCACTTATTGGCTACTCTATGAGCTAAAGTTATTATTTAGTAGAGCTGGTCTTAAGATTTTTTTAAACCAGTTTTCTTTTGGAGATTGGGATGGGCGGCTCTGGATAAAAGGAAGCCTGGCAATCTGACTGGTAGGTCAGGTGGTATAATTTCAAGAGTGCAAAGTCAGAGAAGGCAAAGGCAATCTCCCTCTGAATAAATCTTGCCAAGAAACCCCTGTGATAGGTTTGCCTTAGGGTTGTCATACATTGGAAATGACTTGGAGGCATGCAACAACAATGAACAGGTACATTTGCTCTAGGACTTAAATACCCCAAAGGTACCAGATCCCATCTGATCTTGGTCAGCCCTGGTTAATAATGGGATGGGATACCACCAATGCATACCAGGTGTTGTAGGCTATATTTCAGAGGAAGGAACTGGCAAAACCACCTCTGAGTATTCCTAAGAAAACCCTATGAAGTTGATGAGATTGCCATTAAGTTGACAGGCAACTTGAAGACACACACATACACACACATATTTGCTCTGGTAAAATTTTCTTCAGTCTTGAGTAAAACAAATAAAAGCTAGAGAGCATCCCATGGAACCCACAGACAAGAGACACTTTTACTGAAAGGAGCGTAGGAACGGCTTAGGGAACTGGGCATGTTTAGTCTGGAGAAGAGAAGATTTGAGAGGAGACATGATAGCCATGTTTAAATATTTGAAGGGATGTCATACTGAGGATAGAGCAAACTTATTTTCTGCTGCTCCAGGGACTAGGACATGGAGCAATGGGTTCAAACTACAGTAAAAGACATTCCACCTAAACATTAGGAAGAACTTGTTGACAGTAAGAGCTGTTCAGAAGTGGAATACACCGCCTCAGAGTGTGGTGGAGTCTCCTTTGGTGGTTTTTAAACAGAGGCTGGATGCATCTCTTGGGAATGATTTGATTGTGTATTCCTGCATGGCAGGGGGTTGGACTAGATGGCCCTTGAGGTCTCTTTCAACTCTATGATTCTATGAAGGAACTTTTAGAATTATAGAATCATAGAATTGCAGAGTTGGAAGAGACCACGAGGGCCATCCAGTCCAACCCCCCTGCCACGCAGGAAATCACAATCAAAGCATCCCCGACAGATGGCCATCCAGCCTCTGCTTAAAGACCTCCAAGGAAGGAGACGCCACCACGCTCCGAGGGAGTGTGTTCCACTGCCGAACAGCTCTTACTGTCAAAAAGTTCCTCCTCATGTTGAGGTGGAATCTCTGTTCCTGGAGCTTGCACCCATTGCTCCGTGTTCCAGTCTCTGGAGCAGCAGAAAACAAGCCTGCTCCATCCTCAGCGTGACATCCCTTCAAATACTTAAACAGGGCTATCATATCGCCTCTAAACCGTCTTTTTTCCAGGCTAAACATACTCAGCTCCCTAAGTCTCTCCTCATAAGGCATTGTTTCCAGACCTTTCACCATTTTAGTTGCCCTTCTCTGGACACGCTCCAATTTGTCAATATCCTTTCTGAATTGTGGTGCCCAGAACTGGACACAGTATTCTAAGTGAGGTCTGACCAAGGCACAATAGAGTGGCACTATTACTTCCCTTGATCTAGACACTATACTTCTATTGATGCAGCCCAAAATTGCATTGGCCTTTTTAGCTGCCGCATCACACTGTTGGCTCATGTTCAACTTGTGGTCTACTAGGACTCCTAGATCCCTTTCGCACGTAGTCTCATTCAGCCAGGTCTCTCCCATCCTATATTTATGCATTTCATTTTTCCGCCCTAAATGCAGTACTTTACATTTCTCCGTATTGAATTTCATTTTGTTAGCTTTGGCCCAGCTCTCCAGTCTATCCAGGTCATTCTGAATTTTGATCCTGTCCTCTAGGGTATTAGCTACTCCTCCCAATTTGGTGTCATCTGCAAATTTGATAAGTATGCCCCTAATTCCCTCATCTAAGTCATTGATAAAGATGTTGAATAGCACTGGGCCCAGGACAGAACCCTGTGGCACCCCACTGGTCACATCTTTCCAAGACGAAGAGGAGCCACTGCTGAGCACCCTTTGGGTTCGGCCGGTCAACCAATTACAAATCCATTGAACAGTTAACTTGTCTAGCCCACATTCTACAAGCTTGTTTGCAAGAATGTCATGGGGAACCTTGTCAAAGGCCTTACTGAAATCAAGGTATGCAATGTCCACAGCATTCCCTTCATCTACCAAGCTGGTAACTTTATCAAAAAAAGAGATCAGATTAGTGTGGCATGACTTGTTTCTCTGAAACCCATGCTGACTTTTTGTGATTATGGCATTGCCTTCTAAATGTTCACAGACTCTCTGTTTAATGATCTGTTCTAGAATCTTCCCTGGTATTGATGTCAGACTAACTGGACGATAGTTGTTGGGATCCTCTTTTTTCCCCTTTTTGAAGATGGGAACAATGTTTGCCCTCCTCCAGTCTGCTGGGACTTCTCCTGTTCTCCAGGAGTTCTCAAATATTATTGCCAATGGCTCTGAGATTATATTTGCCAGCTCTTTTAATACTCTTGGATGTAGTTCATCTGGTCCTGGAGATTTAAATTCATTTAGATTAAGAAGGTATTCCTGTACTACCTCTTTACTTATTTTGAGCTGGATTTCCCCTATTGTGTCCTCTGTTCCATTCTCCTCAGGTTGGTCCTCCTTTTCCTTTTCTGAAAACACTGAAGCAAAGAAGGTGTTGAGTAATTCTGCCTTTTCTCTGTCCCCTGTTAGCATTTTGCCATCTTCTCCACGTAGCGGCCCTATCATTTCCTTCTTCCTCCTTTTGCTGCGGACATACCCAAAAAAACCCTTTTTATTGTTCTTAACCTCCCTAGCAAGCCTGAGCTCATTCTGCGCTTTAGCTTTTCTGACTTTACTCCTACACGTGTTCGCTATCTGTTTGAATTCTTCTTTGGTGATTTCCCCCCTTTTCCATTTCCTATACATGTTCCGTTTAAAACTTAGCTCCATTGAAAGTTCTTTAGTCATCCATCCTGGTTTCTTGAGACACCTCCCATTTTTCTTCCTCAATGGTACTGTTTGAAATTGTGCCTTCAGTATCTCCCTTTTGAGAAAGTCCCATCCGTCTTGAGGTCTCTTCTCTTTTAGTATTCCTGACCATGGGATCATCCCCAGTATTTCCCTGAGTTTATTGAAATCAGCTCTCCTAAAGTCAAGAATGCGTGTCTGACTATGCCTGGCTTCTCCTTTCCATTGTATAACAAACTCCAGGAGAACATGATCACTCTCACCTAAGGATCCCACCACTTGCACCCCATTAACCAGATCGTCTCTGTTGGTTAGGATCAGATCTAAAATAGCTGACCCCCTTGTTGCCTCTTCCACCTTTTGGACCATGAAATTGTCTTCCAGGCATGTAAGGAATTTGCTAGACCTTGTAGTTTTGGCTGAGTTAGATTGCCAGCAAATATCAGGATAGTTGAAGTCACCCATCACTACTACATCTCTCCTTTCTGCATGTATGTTCATCTGTTCTAGAAAGGCAACATCCAATTCCTCCGTCTGATTTGGGGGTCTGTAGTAGAGTCCCACAATAACATCCCTGTTGTTTCCCTCCCCTTTAATTTTTATCCAGATGCTCTCCACCTGGCTTCCAGTATTGATGTCATGGATCACTTCACTGGTGTAAATATCCCTGACATATAATGCTATTCCTCCTCCTTTCCTGTTTGGCCTGTTTCTCCTATAAAGGTTATACCCCTCTATTCCTACATTCCAATCATGAGACTCGTCCCACCAGGTTTCAGTAACGCCTATTATATCATATTTGTTTTGTAGTGCAAGAAGTTGACGTTCATCTTGCTTATTTCCCATGCTCTGTGCATTAGTGTAGAGACATCTGAGACCGTGTGTTCCCTTTACTTGCTCCCTGTGCAAGTTTTTTTGCCTCCCACTGTTGGGTCCTTGCGCTGTTTGCCTTGTTCCCTCTATGACAGTTTGACTATTTTCTCCAGCCCTTTTGCCTTCCAGCATACTGTCTCCCTCCCCCATTTGACTCAGTTTAAAGCCCTCCTGATCAAATTCTTGAGACTGTTGGCAAAAATGTTTCTTCCAACTGTTGTAAGATGCACCCCATCTCTTGCCAGAAGTCCCCCCGCATGGAAGCGCGGTCCATGATCCAAGAATCCAATTTGTTCTCGGCGACACCATCTACGGAGCCAGTTGTTTACGTCGGCTATTTTCCTCTCCCTTCTTGGACCATGCCCTTCAACTGGCAGAAGAGACGAGATGACCACCTGTGCATTCATTTCTTTCAGCTTCCTCCCCAGGGCCTCATAATCTCTTCTGATCTTGGGAAAGCTGTGCCTTGCAGTATCATTGGTTCCCACATGGACCAAAAGGAAGGGGTAATGATCTGTAGGCTTGACGAGTCTTGTCAGCCTCTCGGTCACATCACAGATCTTTGCCCCAGGGAGACAACACACCTCCCGAGTCATCTTGTCAGGCCCACATACCACTGCTTCTGTACCCCTCAGCAAGGAGTCCCCCACCACCACCACACACCTCCGCTGAGGCTTCGCAGCTGCTGTTCCTTGCGGTGGTCCTCTCAAGGTCCCCTGCTCTACCCCTGAAGTCTGTCCATGCTGTTCTTCCTCGTTGTCCTTGATAAGGGAAAGGGCTTCGAATCGATTCTGTAGCTGCAAGCTGCTGGAAGAATCCCTGGATTTTCTTGTTCTGTGTGTGACATTCCTCCAGCTGTCTACTTCCTGTGTCCGTGAAGTGACCCTCTCCTCCACAGCCACTTCCTCTGTGCGGTCCCCATCCAAGACTGTTCGTTCTGTTCTGTCCAGGAAAACCTCTTGCTCACGAATCTGTTGAAGTGTAGCTACCCGTGTCTCCAGCTGCTGTACTTTCTCCTCCAAGAGGGCTACCAGCTTGCACTTGGTGCATGTGAAGTTCTCCATGTCTGTAGACAAGAATACAAACATCGCACAAGTGTTGCAAGTGACTGCTGCAGTCCCCTCAGTGTCCATGATGAGAGCTTTAGGTAATCTAAGAACTCTTAGTTAACGCTGAGAATGCTAAGCTGTACTTTTAGGTCTGCTGTATTTTTGTTTGCGGCGTGCGCCTCTGGCTCTTGAGGGTAAAAGGGCAAGGTCAGAAGTTCAAGCCCCTCAGCAACAAGCAGCCTCTCCCAACAGTTTAAAAAAAAATTCAATCTCTCCAGTCAGAATGGCTGTCCAGAAGTTGCTTCCTTCTTCTCCCTGGCAGGAAACTGGCAGGAAACTTGCTGTCCAGAAGCTGCTCTCCTTCTCTCTGGCAGGAAACTGGCCTGGAAAGCCTCTGCAAGGACTTATATAGAGCTAGGCTCCCAGCTCCACCCCCTAATGACTCACAGGTGTGACTCACAGGTGTGACTCACAGGAAGGCTCTTGAGGGTAAAAGGGCAAGGTCAGAAGTTCAAGCCCCTCAGCAACAAGCAGCCTCTCCCAACAGTTTTTTAAAAAAATTCAGAAGTTGCTTCCTTCTTCTCCCTGGCAGGAAACTGGCAGGAAACTTGCTGTCCAGAAGCTGCTCTCCTTCTCTCTGGCAGGAAACTGGCCTGGAAAGCCTCTGCAAGGACTTATATAGAGCTAGGCTCCCAGCTCCACCCCCTAATGACTCACAGGTGTGACTCACAGGTGTGACTCACAGGAAGGCTCTTGAGGGTAAAAGGGCAAGGTCAGAAGTTCAAGCCCCTCAGCAACAAGCAGCCTCTCCCAACAGTTTTTTAAAAAAATTCAGAAGTTGCTTCCTTCTTCTCCCTGGCAGGAAACTGGCAGGAAACTTGCTGTCCAGAAGCTGCTCTCCTTCTCTCTGGCAGAATCATTTATCCAGTAATTGCTTCAAGAGCTCCTGGTTCAAAAAATTTTGAAGTTTGATTCCAAGCAGCCCTTCAAAGAAGGCCTTAAGAGCACCTATAACCTGATATACATTGGGCTTTTCTACCAATAAACAATTGTATTTTGAACATCTTGAAATACATCCCTTGTTTCTTCTGTAGACTCCAGGCTGAGTGTCTGCTAAGGGAAGTATTCAACACTATTTTCTTTTGCGTATTTTTCTATGTTGGACTCTCAATATCTGGATGATATCCAATAACTACCTTTTAAAAAGTGTATTTGGTTCCACATCACATGGGAGTCAGGACTACAACACAGTCTCAGAAGCACCAAAATCCTTTACCAATCTGATGTGGAGAAGACAGTTAGCTGTGAATTGTATTTATTTGCTTTCAGGATGTTTTAACAGAAATCCTACAGAAATCCGCGAAATGTCTTCAGAAAACAATACTTATATTAATCTTTCATCCTGAAAGAGTGCAGTTTGTCATGGTTTAGGATATACGGATGCTTTCTCAATGCAGTTTATTGCAGAAAGAGGTGGCATTTAATGGAACAATTGTAACAAAACAAACAGTACCTTTTCCTTCTGAAACTCTTTCTCTCCCTGTATCCCCTGTAGTGAGACTGAATTGTTGTTGCTGCTTTATTATTTGCATCCTTTTCTTCCTTAATCTTCTTTCTGATTAAGTATCCTCTTGCAACTAACATATGTAACAAGAAGAATAAAACTTTTTTTTAATGGTCACAAACCATGTTTTCTATGAACATAAGGAGAGGTTACATCAGACTACCCTAAATGGGTGGTCTGCAGATGTGCTGGGTTACAAGGCATATTATCCCCTATTCAGTGTGCCACTAGCCAATTTGTTCAGAAAGATGGGAGATGTAGTCTAGCACATCTGCAAGGTGCAACGATTAGATGATGTTGTCTTACACAATCATAAAACTACATGGGTTTCTTTATAAGTTATGTATTTTGCATAGATCAAAATTCCTCCAATGTTTGGCAGGGGCCATTCAAAGATATTTTGCTATCTGAAGCGACAGGTAAGATAGCACCCCATTCCCCATATGGAAGCCAAACAGAATGGCAATTCAGTCTTACATCAACAATAGCAATATGTCCCACCCATATATGAAGGAATGTCAGGATCAGCTACTGATGTTGATTGTTCCTGCCATTTTTTGTACTATTCTGTAACCTTGCTATTAATTGTGTTTTAATTTCTTTGTACTTGTTAACAAATGTTCTGTGGCAACTGTGGAGGGATGTATAACGGTTGGTAATGGGAATGGGAAGATAAACCTGCAGCTGCATAAGAAGCTTGGGGAAAATGAGATAGACGTTGTATGGGAAGAGGAGGTCAGGGTATGATGGTTGACCAATAGTACTGAAACCTGCCGATTTTATGGATTGTAATATGCATTTAGTATACTGCCTGCTTTCTAAGTTTCAATTCTGAGCAACAACCTTGTATGATACACTTTCTGGATTCTTGTGCCAATAAATTTTTCTGATTAACTCTGAAACTGCTGGTCACTGAGTCTGAGAATGCAAGTACATGACAGGAAGCAAGGTGCCTTAGGAAGCTGAGGGGAGAATGTGTAGCATACATAGCCCTGTCCTGCAACACCTTGCTACAGCATTAATTTCTCCCCGTCAGCATCTGTCACCAAAGCTGGCTGCCTCATTCTGCCTAATAGTATGGCTGGTCCATCTTCCAGAAATGAAGGAGTCCTTTTGCTGAGAAGACCCTCTTATATAGTTGTTTTTGTTTTAAAAAATTAAGAATGTTCACTTTTCTCCAACAAAACTGAAATGGTTTGTCCCACTTAAACTGATGATGGGGGATGCCACTTTGAGGCTCCTACATATAAATACTATCTGTAAAATAAAAAAAGCACATCTGTCCATTCCCTGCCAGGCTAGTTTTATATTAACAGGGAGAATTTCCATAGAAGATGAGCTTTAAAAAGTGAGCATCCCACCTCAGTCTGCAATGATACAATCCATTTTTATACCTCTGGAACTTGCTGCCTCATTTTGCAGAATGTATAGAGCCAGTGTGGTGGAGTAGTTTAAAGTCTGAACTCTGGAGATCAGGGTCCGAGTCCCTGCTCAGCCATGAATATCAGTTGGGTGACCTGGGGCAAGTCCCATTCTCTCAGCCTCAGAGGAAGGCAAAGCCAAACCCCTTCCTGTAAGCTGCCTATTGCCTCTCCGCAACAGGAAGAAAGACCAGGATATTTCCTAGACAACATTAATTTATCCTGGCTCTGGCACGGACTCCTGGCTTATACTCTGGTTCTAAATCCTAACTTGACTTCTGTTTTTCAGCTGCTGCTGAACTGTTACTTACATCTCAGTTCTGACAGATACAGCTTTTAAAAAAAAGCTGCAGATGTCTCCCCTTTAATCCACACATATAGCCGTGCATACTGATTCTGCAAAAGTGCCTTCAAGTAAGCCTGAAAGAATTAAACATCAATTCTTACCAGCCTGAAGTCTGGTGATGAGTAATTCTGTTTTGTATGTATTCTTTGCAACTGTATACTCTTTCCGAGTAACATATCCCCTGTAAGCTAAAGACAGATGGTGAAAACTTTATAATTCAGCAGTTATAATACTCTTGCTAAACTACTATGGTAAACCACATGGTGGGATTTATAAAAACATACCCTTGAGATCATGAGTAGGCACCATGCAGCCTGTATGCAATTCTATCCATTTTTACCCCACTTTGTAAGGGCTTTTGCTCCTTGTGCCAAAGTGCCACTTTTCCTTTAAAAGAAGGCATATCTTGTTTATAAGTAGAAACACACTCTTGTAAGTGTTCCAGAGGTGTGATTTTATTGGTAAACAAGGTGCACAGGAGCATGCATTTTGTTTAAATGAATAACTGCCACAACTTCAGTGGCAGTGTGTGCACGGCAGGGGGAAATTCAGGAGATACAAATGCAGCCATCACCTCTTGCAGTTGCCCATAGTTGCTTTACAACAGAGGCTATAAATGAGATGTTGTGTGGGAGTCCAAATACATGAAAAAAAAGCAGAAATTAGTTTGATGTGACAGAAAATATGGATTTCTCTGACATAAATTCCTAACCAACTTATTAAAATTATTCCATTGGCTGCTTAGTTTAATAGGAATCAAAAGTGAGCTGTGCTTAAGGGATCAAACTGGCGTCCAATATTAAAAGTATGAAAAGCTTTACTCCCCAAAACAGAGATACTCAGTATGTTGAGTTACAGTTCTTACAGGCTTCAGTTGACAAACAAATTAGCTTCATCACCATGGACCATTTATATTTAACCCAGTTCATTTTGCATCAATGCAAGAGTTCTCTCCTAGTAGTAAAAATGCCAAAAGTCATCTTAGACATTAATTAGTTGAAAAAATCTAAGTTTATTCATAAATAACTTAAGTCCCATTGCTTTCATGGGGTCTACTTCGCATGCTTAAATAAAGATCCAGATGCCACCAACCACCATTGCTACTATCACCATTGCTACTACAATTATTACTATTACCCTACCTTTCAAGGCAAAATACTAGATCAGCCTGACTTACAGTATCATAAAATAAAGGATAACAACAAAACAATATCTAATATATAACAATATGCCAACAATAATTAAAACTGGGGGGAGGGAATTCTTAAAATTATCTGATCATCATATTGTACACACATATGCAGATACACATACAAGAATCATATTTCCACATAACTTAGTGAAGTCAAACTATTACCTGACTGTATTTTAATTGCACTTTCTTCCCTTTTTTCCTGGAGCTTTCTATATCTCTTTGAACCAAGCCATCCTCTGACATATGCTTGAATCAAAATAATCCTGTTGATTGTTTCCTTTCGCATTAAATTCAGCTGTTCTACATGGTAGTACTTGAGAAATACCTTTAAAAAAGAGTAGGAGAGGAACTATATGTTACACCTTTCTTCCATAGATGACATCCCAATATTGTGCCCTAGTTGAAGACACAACATACTCATGACTTGAGGAATGTCTTTCTCCATCTTCCTGGTAACCCTGGACTGATTAGGACCAGGGAAACTACTGAGGAATGCACGAAGTTTAACTCCAAGGTGGCTGAAATGCCTGTGTGAACATATAGAACATCTCAAGAATTCTGGCTTGTCATGAATGAGTTGCGTCTGGCACACACACACACACACATTTTGTTCTCAGTTTGCTCCCCCCTACTCCAATGACTTCTAAACAAACAAGGAAGCCTCTATTTAACACATGCTATCCCAATTATGATTCTTTGCTTGTCACTCGTTTTACAAGCCAGATTGGCAAGACAGAGTTTGTTCTTAGTTTATGATTCTCAATGTGTTCAGAAAGAACAAGCCAGAAATCCTATTTCAGATAACTAAACAAATCTGGTCTGTTTAATGGTCACTCCAGTGAGGAACAAAATGGGAGAAAGCAGGTTCTGTGCACTAAACTGTAGTTCATTAAGAATAAACTACATTGTTGGAAATGTTACTTCATTATGCCATAAGAACATGCTCACTGATATGGGGGCTTATCTTCAACTAAGGATTCTCCATCTATTTTGGGTTACAGCCCTCATCTTCCTTGGCCATCCTGGTTGAGGCTGATAGGAACTAGTCTAAAACATCTGGAAGGTGCCATATTGGAGAATGTCTTCTGGAAGGCAGAGTTACATCAGATAATATATGTGTGGACTCCACAGTCTAACAATATCTCAATCACCAATGATTCCTACCCATGCTTTTTGGGTACTGGATCCCCAGCAAGAGCAAGGCGAAGCCTTCATTTATACTTGCGTTAAGCAGAAAATGTATTTTGTAAAGTAATTGTTTTATAAACACATTGTACAATAATGTTAATTAATTTATTCCCATTTCTTTCAGTGAGATATGAGCATGAGTTTATCCTGGAGCCAAGTGTGTGAAAACATTACCTTCGTTTTTCCCAGTATCCAGTTATCAAGCTGAGCTTTTTCCAAGATGGCAGCACAGGTTTCAGGGCTAACAGGAGGGTTGTCACTTGATTTGTAACAAAGGAGATAGTATCTAAAGGAGGGAAAGAAACCTTGATTCTTAAGTACTGCACTTACAGGAGACATTTAGTGCTGATCAGTTAACTTTTATCTGATTTTTTTGGTACAAAATGAAGTGTAATGCTGTCACCACCACTGTGAATTTGTATGCGTGGCATTTGGACACCAAGCTTGTAAAAGGCTAACCAAAGGCATGTCTGCATACAAAAGCAGGTGAAATTTAACAAATAAATGTTGCAAAGCACCAAAATACTTACTTTTTATTTACTGTCATTTAGACAAACTATTTGGTACTCTCCTGTTAGGACTCTTAACACTTTAAAATATAAGTGACGACTAGCATGACTGAATGTTCTCCAGCATCAAAGCAAACAACATATTCAGAGAAGCCACACACCTGCCTAATATAATGGTTTTGCACAGGAAGCGAATTTGCACAAGACATACGTGATGTTGAAGCTAACTTTTTAAAGTGCTGTAGAGAGTGTGTTTTCTAATAAATAATATATATTTATTAGATTTGTATCTCACTTTTCTCCCCAACAAAAAAAGGACAAGATGGTTACTAATAAAGCCAAGTGAAATAAATAGAATTAAAATGTAAAATAGATTAAAACATAACAAATGGAAATGGATTAAAACACATCAATAAAGGGAGAGGGAATGCACCCTGTTAGAAGGCCCTTCTACAGAAACATAACACAACTGTGAAAAACTTGTCTGAAAAAACCTGATTTTTGCTGTTGGTAGAAGAAAAGCAGGGAGGGCAGCCTTGCCTTCATTAGTAAGGGATGCCACAGCCTCTGAGCAGTCACTGAGAGGTTTAAAAGATTGCCCTTCAATCCAGTAGATATGTTGACTTAAAATCCCTAACATGTTTTTATTCTTCAGAGGCACTTGTAAAAACCACAGCATACCCACAGTAAAGTATTACTGAAAAAGAATGTCATCATGACTGAATGCTGGTAATATTGTGCATGCATGTTTACTAAGCTGAACACTTAAAACAACTAAGAGAATAGGGCTGCCAGGTTAGGAGCGTCTTAGGCCCTGAGACTTCAGGCCAAAAATGTGAGCCCTAGTGATCATCCCTTGTGATGTCATGGTGAAGGGACACTGGCAATGTTATGAGAGTGATTGGTAATTTCATTAATGATACATTAAGCAACACCCACAACTGCACAGAGTATGTCATGCAAAGAAAAAACACCGTCTAATAAAAGAGTACTATAAACACATACTTTCAAGACAGTGGTCTCACCCTGAGACTTTTTCCCCTCACCCTGGGGTCCGAAGAAGAAGATCCACACCCTGAGATTCAGGGGCAGGGACTGGGACCTCAGAGGGTCTGCTATTACAGACAATAGCAGTCTATATAAATTTGCAAGTTTAAAATGAACCAACGCATTTTGTTTAGATTCTGGTTGTTTCTAAGAGTTTATTTAGACAACTAAGAGAATACAGACATTGATAACTATAGGAAGTTAGAATGGTGCATTGGTTCCTCTTTGACAACAGAGAGAAGCACAGAAAATGAGAGGCTGTCCTGAAGTGGAATCTCCTGCCCTGCCAGGGTAGCAGAAAGCAGCTACCCAAACTAGCTGGCATAGAGTGTGGAGTGGAGTGTTCCTTGGGTGAGAGAGGAGAAATAACACCTGTATATCTGCAAGATCCAAAGCTACTCTGTTGCTCCAGCTGGACTTGATTCAGACACAGTCTCTCTCTGGGTCCAGTGAGGTGGTGGGGGGGTTAAATATGTCGTAGATTTATTGGGCAGGAAAGCCCATTAAAATTGCATTCCCCCAGTACCTTTGTTCCTGGGCCCAGGGATTCTGTGTGGAAGCCCTGAATGCATCAACTTTATCTCTAGACTCAAGGAATGATTTACATGTGGAGGCCACTTGGAGACTGCAATCCCAAACACCATCTGTAACTATGGATGTGCCATCACAGTTACAACCAAAGCTTGGAAAATTTACCTTGACATATAGCTCAGGGGATTCTGGGAAATGTGGTCCAAAAAGTAAAATTTCCAACTTCTGGTTATAATAACAACAAACAAAACTTCTGTCCCACTTTGTATGATCGCAAATACTTGAGTGAATCAGTTGCCAAAATAGAGTTGGGGGAGGGGGAATCCTCTGGGCCTAGCAAACCACACATATAAAAGGCATACCGCTTTATGAAGTTAGCAAAGAGGATACGATGAGAATAACCCTGCCTTCGAATCCGTGCCGTTTCCAGAATGCCAGTGTAGCGCAGCTGTACCAGTACCTTTTCTCTGTCATACTTGTTTGCCTGTCGATCATTGTTTGGCTTAATGCAACGAACAAAGTGAGGCTGGCCCACCACCATTTTGGATAATAAATCCATTAGTGAGTACTGAAAGAAAATATAAGAAGAAACATTTGGAGTTTTTTTTTTTTAAAATATATTGACTTTTGTGTGCATGAGTAAGAACTCTGCAAAATTTGTATTATTTCATATCTATCTTCCTTATACTGAGAATGATTGTCGCCTGCCTACCATTACATACTGCTTAAACAGTTGCATAATGTATCTCACTTAAATGTGTACCTAGATCACATGCAGAAGTAGGAACTATTATATTTGCACTGTTCTCATGCTGAAAACAACTAACACCAGGCAAAAGAATTCTTTGTTGTCACAAATTAATATCAAAATGCAGAAAAAATGGTGGAATGAAGAGGAGCAAATATTTAATGTTTAGTTGGTGGGATATTTAAAAAACTAAGACCAGCCAAATTATTCTCTTGTACATCAGGGTGGAAGAATGCTTTCAGAAAGGGATGAAAACGTTGACTTAGAAAATTTCTATTGATTCAATGGATTTAGCAATTGGATTTAGAGCAAAATAATCAATCCACATTGGGGAGTGCCAGGACAGGGGGAAAAAACACCTCTTGTAATATAATTTATCTGGTCTTGAAATTATACTTAATGGTAGGACCAAAAAGAAAAACAACCACAACCCGGGGGCTTTGTACTTTACAAACTCTTCAAATAATCCAAGCTTGATCCTCAGAGTTCTGCTAGGTTTCCTTTTCCAATAGCCCTCCTACCTTACTACAGGCTAAATTTCTAATGGAAAAGTTGACCTATCAGATCAGATAAGCTAGAGAATAAAAAGATGGCCCCATCTTTAAAGCAGTTTAGTTTCGTTTTACTGAGCACATGAACAATACAGAGAGCAACCAAAAATGCATGCCAGTTACACATGGAACCCTATGGACAGTATTATATAATCTATGATGAGAACTGATAACAACAACCTTGCAAACTGTACTCATATTCTTCAATATGAACATTAACTATATTTGTCTGCCCATAACAGGGCAAAGACATGCAAAGCTATCCACATCTGAAGTGCACACAGAGCCACAGCAGTGAATCAACATGGTGGCTGAGAGTACAGTGTGTTATTATTCTCCACACATGTTGCAGCTGCTGAACAGTATTTTTATTTTATTTTTTTGTATTTGTAAATCAAAGATGCACTAGTGCAACCTTATGCTTATAAAAAGCTCTTTGGTCACCTCAGCACAGCGAAAAAGTGCACACTCAATCACACAAAAATAAAAAATGGCACTTCCAGCCTTTTTGTTGTCAGCAAGTCTGCCCACTGCCCATGCAGTGGACCAATCTGCTCTCTACTTCCACCCTCACGAGAATGCGCAGCATCCCAAACTGGTTGTCCAGATGTGTGATAAGGCTCAAGTCCACACATTATTTGAAAAACCTTGAGGAAAATCACAAAGACTTTTCCTGTGCAGTAGATTGAGTTTTTGGTTCCCCTCCTTCTGAATACTGAGAATCTGGCACATAGCCTGTTAGGACAAAGGGTATTCTCCTCAAATTCTATGAGGAGCATTTTCACCATCTAGACAACCCCCCAAACAGAAAAATATTTTGAAAGGTTGGATTGTACCTGGATTTTCTAGAAGCCATATGATAAAGTTTTTATTGTTAACAGGATGGCCTGTATTCTTACATTCTTTTATATCCTGTTCTTTCACTGGCTGTTTGAGTTGTTTTACATTATTATTATTTTATTTCAAAAAGCCCAAAGGACCTTAACAAGTTAAATTTCAAATGAGTTGTTTATAAACTTTTGTTTAGTCCATATGATTGAACTTAAACCTTATGCTAAATTTTCTGACATATAAAGTAAATCCTTTGGATTTAGTACTAAATTGGCTTCTGCAATGATGTGAAATTTGTAAAAGTAAATGCTGCAAATTGCTACTGAGATTCATAATGATCTCCTGGAAGTGACTCCTGTAGCTAATGGGCCATATTTCCTCCTCCTCATTATTATTATTATTATTATTATTATTGTTGTTGTTGTTGTTGTTGTTGTTTATTAATATAGCACCATCCACATACATGGCACTTTAAAGAAGGTCACAGAATAAAACAAAAATAACAAGTTCCTACAGATTTGTTCTATTTTCTGTTTAACTCCCCAAATGTTACTTTTACACACTGTTTCTTGGTCATGGCCCTTATGTTGAAAAGCATGCTGTGGCCTTTCATGTTAATATCATCAATGCTATACTGTCATGGCCTATGGCTTAAAATAACACATTGAAAATAGTGCCTATAGCAGAGCCCCTGCCAATTCTAGAGCCCTTACAAGCAGATGGATATGTAATTGCCTGTTGGCATGATATTGTTAATGGCAGTTGTGGCATAAAGTGATGTTCTGACAGGTGTTCTGCCGAGTGGCTCTAATGCAGATTCTTATTCAGAAGAGAGATGCTAATTGTGCAAGCATCAGAGTGACTCAAAGGAAAATAACAGCAATAATGTAACATTGCTTAAGTGTGCATTTTATTCAAATGTAAATTCAAAATGCATCCTCGTGAGCTCCTTGAATATATAATTACAATTTCAATGGCACGAAAGAACACAAAAAATGCTACCAATAACAACAATGAAGCCCAAGGAGTGGACAAAATAGCTGATAAAATATTTGGAAAGAAAACCTTTCAGTGACATTATGAACATTGAAAGAGAACTAATCACAGCTGGACTTCTTTCTGACTATTATTTTGTCCCCGCAGATTCAGAAGAAATAAGGTCTATGCAACCAATAACACCAACTTCTGATTTTCAATTGAAAGCTGGTATACATTTTGATTTGTTCAGGGATCAAAACAGCTTTTAGTCCAGCTTGTGTGAGGGAAGGAAAAGTTGACAGTTTGATGGATGCTGAAATCTCACACGAGGCATGACAGCCTTGGCAAAAGAGTTTTAAGGCTGCCTATAGGCCTCTCTTTGGCTAGACAAAAGTTTCCTTGGCATGCCAACTATAGAAATGGTTCCAATTTGCAATAAGGAAGACAGGAAGCCTCGCTCAGTGGTGCCTCCTATGAAGTCTCAAGTTCAATCTATGGCACCTCCATTTTGGAGGAGGTTGTTAGTAACTTCTATGTTTTTATACAGGTTCTTCAGCTTTTAAAAATAATGTTGAAGAATGATGGACACCCCCCCCCCACAAAAGGTTAAGGGGATTTAAAAAAAATAGAAAAGGAGAGAAGAAAAAGGATGAGATGATAGTGTACACTCTGATGAGCCTGCCTCCTTTACAATTTGTCCATTGCTTGCTTTGGCCCACAACACAAAATGAGGAGCCCTGGTGGTGCAGTGGTTAAATGCCAGTACTGCATCCACAACATTATGAGTTTGATCCTGCAGGGCTCCAAAGTTGATTCAGCCCTTCCATAGGTTGGTAAAATGAATACCCAGCTTGTTGGGGGCAATTAGCTAACACACATTGTAAACCGCTTAGGGAGTGCTTTGCACCGATAAGCAGTACAGAAATATCAGTGCTATTGCTAATACTTTTGGTATCACTTCTGAAAAAAGCTCAGGGAGAAAGATCAAGAAAAACCTCTGCCTGAGACCTCAGAGAACCAGGACCTATTGGACAGTGTGGACAATACTGGGTTTGATTGGGGTGGGTCACCTTGGGTCCCTTTGGCAGACTTTTTAAAAACAAACTAACAAACAAACAAAAAAACAATCCAGGCATCTTTTAGGGACTCTGGGGGCAACTTTGCCACTTTTTTGGGGGGAGGGTGAAATCTGTTTTAGCTCATGAGGGCCTTTGCCCCAGACCATAACTGACAGGGGCTAATGGCAAAATATTTAGTTTCTTTAACAAGCATATAATCGTTTGGCAAAATCACACGAAAGTGGTAGCTAGAAAGGAAGCAAAGTTGCTAGCGTGAGGTGGTGGTTTGAGTGTTAGACTGTTAAAGCTTTTACAATTTTTTGTTAAGTATTAACTATTTCTATCTGCTTTACAAATGTTTTAGTGTCCTCCTTTTTTAAAAAGTAAAAAAATAGAAACCTGGTGCTTTATCACTTGGTGACATCAAAAAGAAACCCCAGGCTGGTCACACTCATGGGCTGGATGGACCAACATTGTATGTTTTTCCTCTTATTCTAAAAAGTTTAAATACCTCACGTAAGGTTTAGCTCTTAGAAGCAAAAGCTTTCAGCTAAAATATATTGGAAGTTTTTGTCTCTGGACCTACCCACTACTGGTAAGTGTCATCTCGAGAAACCCTTAATTTGCAGGGTTGTGTATGTATGTGAAGGGGGCGTGTTTACCAATCAATTAATAAATGATGCATACCGGACACTTTACAACTCAGTTCATAAATAATAAATATTAAAAAACAAACAAACAAAGGATAGCTAAGGACTCACTCTGAAATATGAAGCAACTGTTTGTGTTTTCATATTGGTTGTTTCTCTTGGATGATGTGTGGAATCCTCCGGCTCACTCTATACGTATCAAGAAAGAAAATGACATTTCTTATCTGCATATCATCTGAAGCATATTGCTCCTGCTCAAACAAAGTGCCCTTTTAAAGAACATTATTAATTAAAAAAATCCTTATTTTAAACTGCAAATGCTATTAAGTAATCACTAGGGAAGCCAGAGATCATTACACCAGTTACACATTACAATGCTTTATCACACTGTACAAACATGGAGACACACACATACTGAGCACAGTTTGATAACCGAACATATAAGATATCTGTCACAAATAACACAGTAAAGAAAAATTGTCAAGATTTCTCTTTCCCCCCTCTTTTTTTAAAAAAAGATCAGAATTGTTGATACCCAATAATAATAATAATAATAATAATAATAATTCATCCCATTTTATTGTGGTTGTTTTGAATAGAGCTTGAAATAGCTCCACAGGTAGAACCTTTGTGTTTTTCTTTTTTACTCAGAAGTATGATTCTTGTGAATTCACCGAAACATACTTACAAATAAGCATGCTTAGGGGATGAGAGCTAAAGACAGTGACAGCCAAAAATGTAGTTAGTTTTCCCTGAAGTAGTTATAAAACTATAGTCAGAAAGAAGGGAAATGTAGGTCTTTTTTACCTCACGGAAGGAATACGAATTGCACAACACAAAGATATCCAGCTAAACAGAAAAGAAAATAGGAGAAAGGGAGAGAAACCAAGGAAGGGGTTACTTGCTTACTTCTTTAGTACCAACAACAATATTGCCTTTCTCTACTTTAACATGAAGGCATGGCAACTGCCACTAGGACTCTTACCTTACTTTGGCTGATAGATTTCTGCGGAGTCCATGTCTGGTAGTTGATAGCACTCTTGCTTTTAGAGTGTGCCAAATTACCTAAATGGGAGGGAGGGGGGAACACACTCTGCTGAAAGAGGGCTACTGTCTATATTAGACAAGAGGCCAACCAGTTTTTTAAAATTAACAAATCAGGTTTACAAAGCTCCCTGGCAAGAGTATCTATATGTGTCTCTTACCCAGGGACAGCACAAAGCATATTCCTCCCTGAGGGATAATAAGAAAAGGAATCCTTGCCTGTGGCCAGTGTCAGCTGGTGCAGTTCAGTCCTTCCACACACCCCTAGAGCTGCCACTGATCTTTGCCATCATCTACATCAGTGGGCACCATACAAAAAGCCCACCAAGTTATTTTGGCATATGAGGGCAGATAATCCTACAAGCACATCTCCCCACCCCACTATATATAGTATTTTTTTAAAATAAGGATGCTTTATCTATTTTAAAATTTGTGTTTTTTGTGTAATATATACATATATATATATAGACACACACATATACACACACTGTTTTATGTGGCTTTACTGTTTTTAATTTTATTCTGAACTCTCTTTTTAGGACTGATTGTCTCTAGGGTCCCATTCTGAGAGAAGGGGGCAGACAAATGCAATAAATAAATTAAAAACAAAATCAAACTACTAACAATTTGCTGCCCTTTCATGATTGCCTTTGTTGGAATTATCACAATGACACTCCTAGTCTGCTACTTTAGTCAGTCACCTCACTCTGCTTCATAGTAGGACCGGCCTGTTGCCACCACTATGCTTTACGTTTTGAAGCATACACAAGCCAATTTATTAAGTAGCCTTCCTTGGAAAAGATGACTAGTTCTCTCCATGTTATCTTGCTTATTTCAGATTGCTTTTAACTGAAATGGTAGATTACATTTGCATTTTGTTCTTATTGGCCTAGCTTTTAGTTGCTGACTTGGTGAAACAGAATGAAATCACTTTAAAATATATATAGCTTTGTTTGGCATACCCACCTAAAACATTTGAACCCAGAATGAAAATGCTCCTGATCTTAAAAGAATTTAATTCCAAATGCCTTTTATAAAGCTGTTTCTGCTTTGTGATTCCACTATAGAATTTGAATATAAATTAATCTTGCAGTTGGGTGCCTGGAAAAAAGCACTTGGGGCAAAATTAATTATACGCTGGCTATGGAAATAATTGATAAGAATTGTGTAAAGACAATTTGCATTTTCCAGACTGTTTTCATATCATATTTGGGTGAACAGCAACAAATAAATTCTGGTTTATTTATATGTGATCTTACAAAAGGACTAAAGGGATGTCCCACCTTTTACAAAAAGAGTTCATCTTTTCTCCCCCAAGCACTTTATCATCACAAAGGCTATCTACCCTGCCACACAGCTACAGAGTTGGAGCACAAAGTTGCCACTTCCTATTTTCTTTGTATGCATTGAACTTGAAACATTTCATTACAGAAATACAAAATGATGTGAAGAGCACACTTTCATATTTATGTGAGGAAATGCTTCAAATACTATATTTTTGCACAACAGATTTCTGTTAAAGAAACAAACAACAAACCACTCTGAACACACTAGGTTTTTACTGCCAGAGTGAAAATTGGAGAGGGCTCCTGTACCTTACTGGTGGTGCCGAAGAGGGAATTTCAGCAGGAGTTGCTTGTCATGCAGCCAGGTAACAAGCAACACCTGATGAAATCCCTTCTCTGCACAACCATTAAGTCTACAGGAACCCTCTCCAGTTTTCACTCTAGCCACTACAGAACACTCCAGGTCTTGTCCAATTTCAGAAGTTAAGCAGGGTTGACACTAATTGCATGTGGATGGGAACCACCAGAGAATACTAGAGATCTCCAGATGGGACTAGGAAATAATTCTGCTTGAAACCCTGGAGTGCTGTTGTCAGTCAGAACTGGCAGTACTGAGCTGGATGGACCAATGGTCTGAGTCAATATAAGGCAGCCTCCTATTTTCCAAAGAATCAGGGCCAATAAAAAGAAACGGCAATCCTAATTGTGTTTGAGGCTGCATTTGCAGTTCATGAAGTTCCATTCAGTAGTGGTTTGGCTTAAAGAGAACACTTTAGCACTCACTGCTGTTGAGATACACATCCTGCAGTGTACTTCATGGAGGGCCCCTAAGCACCATCCATTGCATCCTGAAGATCTCAGGCTCATCTCCAGGCAAGGCCATCTTTATTTGTGCCTGAGACACTGGAGGGACACTGCTAGTCAGTGCAGATCAGCCTTCCCCACTTGGGTGCCTTTTGTATGTTTTGGACCACAGTTCACATCAGCCTTGGCCACTGGCTGTGTTGACTAGGACTGTTGGGAGCTGTAGCTTAAAAGTCAAAGGGACACTGGTTGAAAAAAGGCTAGTGTGGACAATACTGAAGCAGATGGATCACTGGTCTAACTCAGTATGGCAGCTTCCCATGTGGCTATCCTCTGAAATATGCAAGGGTAAAATAGCAGAGGCACAGGGATTTTGCTGCAGATCAGTCTGCATGGAAAAAGCTCACTGAAGGTCAGACATTTGAAAATCACTGTGGTAGAGTCTGTTCCGGGACAAGGATCACACATCACCTCTCAGTCTTCCTTCTTCTATTCCCCTCCCAAAGCGGAAAATAATACTGTGGATGTCTGGTTTGCAGGAATGAGCAAGGCACTGTCCCTAGAGGTTGCTAAATTGCAGCTCCCAGCGTTCCTCGCCACAGGCTATGCTCACTAGGTTTGATGTGAGTTGCAGCCCAAGAGCACCTTGACAACAACACTTTGCCCAGCCCTGCTCCGTCTGCATGGGGAAGATGCTTGAATGATCCACTATAAGACAAAAACAAACAAACAAACAAACGCCTAAACAGTCGATTAGACAAATGCAGCATATTACCTGTTTTTGTAAGAGGGTGGATTACCAGCTGTCTAGTCAAATAGTTTTCAGAAGATCGCAAGAGCAGTACAATATCAGCTGGTAAGGTGTCTCTATTTTTGGCTAAGAATCCAGTTGCATTATAAAGAACCTGTTTTTTTAAAAAAACAACAAGGACAGTAAATGTCATGAAACATTTTTTCCCTTCATGTTTACTGCCTATTGAATGGTTATATTTCCACGCATTAGGGAACTGGAAATTTATTAGGAGAGCAAGCCCAATGGTTTCGTGGGGACATTGAATAAACAAGGAAGCAAGGAAGCTGGGACTCAGTTAATTAAGTGAATGGTCTGGTTCACTTGGGAAACATTTGGAGCCTGATTACCACTCTGCCTTTAAGTACTACTATAGGATGTTGATATCACATGCTGCTATGCATTCAACAAATGCTGAGGGTGTTAATGAGAAAGGCTCAGACCTTGGGAATAACTACTTACAAACAGCTAGTTACAAAAGGCAACTAGTACTAGTTACAAAAGACAACTACTAACTACTTTCAAAAGGAAAATTAATCCCCTGTTGCAATAACTAAAGGATAAGAAAGTCACATTATGACTGTAACTTGACAAGGAATAACTTCATTCCTTTTGTGGCATATTAGTTACTTTTACAGTTAGGAGGGTATAGCCTCATTCAACAGTGCAGGGGGAATATCCCCTGGTTCATGTTCTGCCTTGTGCTACTGTCTCATGTTTTGATATGGGTGCTGAGGCAACAATCTGATGGGTGAGAGGTGAAGGGAATTTTTTTAACCCTTTAAAGTTAATGAATGGAGTCTGATAGTAGATAGTAAAACTCAGCAGTTATTTAATGACACATGCTGGGTGGATTCTTGCTTGGTAGTCCAGGATTCCACCATGAACAAGCAATTCATCCAGCGTATTACAGTTGTCCCTTCATATTTGCTTGGGTTTGGTTCCAGGACCCCCCGGATACCAAAATCTATGAATATTCAAGTCCCATTATGTGTAATGGCATAGCAAAAATGGTGTCCCTTATATAAGATGGCAAAATCAAGGTTTGCTTTTTGGATTATTATTTTTTAAAGAATATTTTCAAGCCGTGAATACTTAAATCCGTGGATACCAAATTCGTGGATACGGAGGGACAACTGTATACAGAATTCTTACAAAAGTATGCATTAGCAGTAGCTGAGCAACAATGACTTTCTAAAAAAAAAGAGGAAATAAAAGTAGCAATTTTAATCACTTTTGATGAATAGGAAAGTAAAAAGTCCATTTCTAACAATTGTAGCTGAAATAGAAACTACTTTTTTTTTTTTGGCCTTAGAAGTAAACTGCAGCTAATAAATTTTCAAAAGTAACTTTCCAAACTTTTGAAAGACTTCTATGAGCATATAACAGTACATGTACAGGGTTTCCTTCAAAACTGGGAGCTCAGATTGGCCAGGATTTCCAACAATAGTAAGAAGTAAAATTCAGGTCTTTTACCTTCCCTGCATAATGATATATCCCAAATGTCAAGTCCATTCGTTTGGGTCTCCAGAAATATTTTGATTTTAGATTGTCTTCAAATTTTTCTGTTAATAAAAGGAGATGTATTCAATTCCGAGCAAATGGAATAGCACGTGCTAATTTCTGCTTATCGTAGACATGACATGTAGTCTTAATGCTAACTGCTTTCTCCCCACTCAACCCGTCTCAGTCTCCAAATATATAAAACACATACACATGTTTTCATACAAAGGTTTTTAAAAAATCCTTCTCAGACTCTGGCACTTCAAGGAAACTGAATCTGTTAAGAATGCACTAAACCTCCCACTGCTTTGGGTAAAGAGTGAAACAGACCCATCTTGTGATTCTGCTGGATCATTCTTCTGAATAACAGCTTTCCATGAACAGCAGAATTGGCCCAAGATTGGAAATGCACTGCTGCCATCCAAAGTCAAGATACTTGACACCTAATACCCAGCCATCTTATTTTGACTCATCGGGAATAAAATGCATCTCTCTGCATCTTCAGTAGGAAAAATGCAGTTACAGGAAAAATAGATAACAACTTGCTTTCTTTCCATGACACCCAAAGCATGCTGCCTGAATGGCCACCTCACTCTAACTAATGGCCAGGCTGACCCTGTTAGGCAGAAAATATCAACTGAAGATGTTCCACTAGCACCCTTTGATACCTTTTTATCCTGGAAACACAAGGAATAGAACAAGAAATGTAACATACACAAGTTGCCAATATACCTTTAGAGTACAATAGCTTACCCACAAGCGTCTGATCTGTAGCTCTAGGAAAGCGGCTTTCCTCATCAAGAAGGGACAACAGTCCCATTGGTTTTTGCAGGAACATATCTAACAGGGGCCTATTGTCTTCATACTCAATAACCCGTGCATCAACACCTTCATACAAATATTCATTCTGTAACAGACCATAGAAAGGTGTTTTGTTGTGTGTTTTTGTAAAGAGGAAAACATCATGCGTTGGCCTAATTTCATGCAGGGCTGGGAGGCTAGAAGGAGAGAATTGGAAGGAAGAAGGACAGCAATGAGCAGGGGTGCTGGAAAAGTCTGATGTAGGGAATCCCTTTGCAAGTACAGTAGTCTGTTCAGGAGGAGTAGTGTTGTAAAGAAAACTCACAATTTTTCTCGCTCTTGAGGAAAATGGCAAGCCCAGACTCAAACTGGTCAACCACTGCAAGATTTTTCACATTTTGGGACTTTCCTTTTTGTAAAACATTGCTTCTTTTGCATAATAGGAGCTCTGGTGGTGCAGTGGTTATATGCTAGTACTGCAGTCACAATGTTATGAGTTTGATCTCAAGGTTGATTCAGTCTTCCATCCTTCCATAGGTTGGTAAAATGAGTACCCAGCTTGTTGGGGCCAATTAGCTAACACATTGTAAACTGCTTAGGGAGTGCTTTAGCACTCATAAGTGGTATAGAAATATAAATGCTATTGCTATAGTAAATAGTGTTTTCCCCTACAATTTTGTTCCAAAAGTCTCAACATGTAAAAATATCGTTGGAAAATGTACAAAAATCCTTGCAACCTTACCCAGTGGAAGCAAAAAACCACCTGAAATTCTTCTCAACTGCATGCAACAATGACATAAGCAAAAGTTTACACCATAAATGATAGAACAACAATTCTTAACCTTTGATGCTCCAAATGCTTTGAACGTCTACCCTCAGAATCTCTGATCATTGACCACACTGGCTGGAGCTTCTGGGAGGTGAAGTCTAAAACATCTGGAGGACCAAAGATTGAGAATGACTGAGATACAGTACAGGTTGAGTCTCCTTCATCTGAAATGCTTGAGACCAGAGGTATTTTGGAGTTTGGAATATTTTGGATTTTGGAATATTTGCATATACATAATAAGATACCTTGGAGATGGGACCCAAGTCTAAACATGAAATTGGTTTGTTTCATA
Source organism: Gambelia wislizenii (assembly GCA_030847615.1). NCBI lineage: Eukaryota > Metazoa > Chordata > Lepidosauria > Squamata > Crotaphytidae > Gambelia > Gambelia wislizenii. The sequence continues at coordinate 133,378,435 of JAUMIR010000006.1, read as the reverse complement.
TATACCTTATACACATAGCCTGAAGGTAGTGTTATACACAATATTTTTAATAATTTTGTGCATGAAACAAAGTTTGTTTACACTGAGCCATCAAAAAGTAAACCCACTCATGTGGATAATTTTGGATTTTTGAATATTTTGGATTTTAGAATTCCGTATAAGGGAGACTCAACCTGTATAAAGTTGTTCAGAATTCATCTCTGTCATTTATCCTTCTAAAAATCTTAGGACACAGTTTCAAAGAGATCAAGACTGGAAGAACTATCTTGTAGTTCATTCCCTGTTTCAGAAGATATTGCAAGAAGTTAAGAGTTGAAACTTGTTAAAACAGCCCTCTCAAAGTGGTTTGAACTACAACTCCTGAGATTCCTTATAACTGGCAGTTAGAGCTGCCATACTGATAACTGGAGAGGTCTCCTGTACCTTTAATGGTTGTACAGAAGAGGGAATTTCACCAGGCATTGCTTGTCACACAACCAGGATTCCCTCTTCTCCAGAGGTATATGAGCCCTCTCCAGTTTTCACTCTGGAAACTCTATTGCCAGTGCCATCTGGGAAAGACAAAAGATGAAGTCTAAAACACCTGGAGGGCATGAAGTTTGAGGATACTAAGTTAGAAGATGCATACAACAGTGACCATGTGACAACACCCCCCATTAATTACTGTATGGTGAATGTGATGTAACAGGCATATCCTCAAAACAAGTTAAGGAATGGCACAATTTTCACCATAAACACAAAAAAAATTCCGTCAAACTAGGCCCAATGAAGATAGTAATGACATTCTAACATGGTCATATTGACAACTGTTGCCAATATGCTTCAGAAGTACATTCTGGTCACAAATTTCTCAACTGCTGCTTTAGACTGGATGAAATTATTGTCCCAAAACATTTTTTTTTTATTATCCCAAATCTTTAAATTAGGTTTTTTTTTAAAAAAATCTTCCTTACATGATTCTTATCAAAGAAGTGTAAGATGTCTCCATTGTCTCAATATCCACTGGAAAAAACATTCCCGTGACGTGCTGGTAAGCTATTGCTTTAAAATATTAAATCCTTGTGAAGTAGCCAGACTAATAGTGTGGAAAACATTTTTTTTAAGATGTACTCCATGGTAACATACAGTGTTTCCTGTTACATAGAACCAAACAGTTGGAAGGGACCACAATCCCCTTCTGTGCAGGAATACATAACTAAAGCACTCCTGAGTGATGGACCTCCAATCTTGGTTTAAAAGACCTCCAAAGAAGGAGAGTCCACCACCAGCTGAGGCAATTCATTGTCAAAAAGCTCTTACAGTAAACATAATGTTTACGAGAAATCTCTTTTCTTGTAATTTGGGAATCCATTGGTTTTTGCTCTAGTTTCTGGAGTGGCAGCAAACAAGCTTGATCCATCTTCTACACCAGTGCTTCTCAGGGTATCTGATGTTAGAGACTGATAATTATTGTTTCTACCCAGTGTGGAAATATTTTTGCTCACAGACGACAGTTGTTTCTTTCTTTCTTGGAAATTTTCCAGGGACTGGCAGCTAATGGCTCAGGGGCTGGTGCCAGTCCAGGGAACTCCAATTTGAGTCTCTCTCTGGCTTTTCTTCGCAAACAAAGATTCAGGAAGGACTCATCCTGCGCTTTCTGCAAGCACACTGATGACTAAAAAGGCCAATTGAGTAGCACTGTTCTATATGACATCCCTTCAGATATTTAAAGATGGCTATCATATCACCTCTCAGTCTTGTCTTCTCCAAGCTAAAGCCATTCCTCATAGGACTTGGTTTATAGATCTATGAAAGATTGACACAAAATGACCTGTCCACTTCCATCAGTCCTGGCCAGGATAGTCAATGGTGATGACTGATGGGGGCTGCAGTCCAGCAATACCTGGAAGGCCACACATGCTTCAGGCCCACTTAAAATGGTCATAACACAAGCTGTGAGGGGAGAGGCTTGTCTACACAATGAAAATATTCCTAAAAGAATTCACAGAGAATATGATCTGTCTGAATGAGATCTGAAGGGGATTCACAGTATTCGTAAGGTGGGGGGGCTAAAAATGCCACAAACCGTGCAGTAAAAGGATTTGTGATTTCCCTCGAAGCTTCCTGGAAAATGCAGGTAGATCCACATTTTCGGACATGTGGCTGTCCGAATTCACATTGCTGTGGATTTTTGCTCAATTGCCCTTTATGAGCGTGCAAATGAATGCAAATATTTATTTATTTATTTATTTATACCCTGCTCTTCAGCCACAAGGCTATCGGAGCGGCTTACAAATTATTTTAAGCAATAGCAATTTACACATCTACACTGCATTAAGCAGTTTTCAATGTGTGTTAGCTAATTGCCCCCACAAGCCAGATATTCATTTTACTGACCTGCGAAAGGTTGGAAGGCTGAGTCAACCTTGGAGCTCTCTAGAATTAAACTGGCAACATGGTGACTTGCAGTACTGGCATTTAACCACTGTACCACCAGGGCTCCATTTTGTGGATGTGATTAGGCTCGGAAGTGGTAAAGACAAATCAACTTCTCTGCAAATGGGCGAAAATGTGGACCCATTCACAGTAAACCGTTACATCTAGACAAGCCCTCAATCTTCAGAAACACCCCCCCCCTCTTGCACAAGAGAATGAGGTTGAGAATGAGAGTGAGGAGAGTGGGAAAAGGAGAATATGTCTTGCTATATGGCAACAAAACCCTTATGCTTGGAGTTGACTGCCATCCTTAAATCTTATCCTATAAGATAATACAGTGGGGTGAGAGGGTTCAGGAGGGCAGAAAAGAAGCACAAGTTTTCTTTTCCTCCCTGGAACCGCCCCCTCCCCTAACTCACCAAGGCTGCTGTTTTAGCTGTTTGGAGCCTTTGACATAACTGTTCGTCTTAGCGGCTGGGAATCCACAGCAACATTTGTATAATGTATGTTTCACTTATAGAGAAAGGAGTTCCCCTTGGTTGGGGCTTAATAGCCATAGGCTTCTTTCTGTAACATTTGCTATTTTCTTCCACTGAGGGATATCATCTAAACAAACATCCCATTGCCATTTTAAACTGTTAAATATTCATTTTAAATAAGCTCCCCAATTCTGACCATTGACCCATCAAGTTCATTAGCTTTTAGTAATTGCACTGTTATATCTTTTCAAAAAAATCCAATGACATTGTGCAGCCAGACGAAATTCTCCACCTTTTGAATTAGGCTGCAAATTTCCTAGATGAAATAAAAGTAAAATTGCAATTTTCCACTCTCACCTAAAATTCATGGTTAACAGACTTGTTAGTAAAATTATAAAGAAATCACAGCCCTTTAGAATGGCTCTGTATGGTATTCACTTATTTTTTTTTTTACATATTCTTTGCTGTTGAACCATAAATTACATAGTACACCTTGCTCCTCATGAAAACTACATTGCATTTGCATCAAACCTATTATCACGGTGTTCTGTTGCTTGGAAACGGCAAATAGGAAGCTGAATGTATTTCAAGTTGGACATTTAAATTACAGAGAGCAATCACAGAACAGTAGAAATTTTTTTTTATTTTCTTTCACTTTTTTTGCCTTTCCAAAAGTATTCTAGTCTTCTTAAGCAAATTTCTACATGTTTAAAAGTCTACCAAGGTTGCTCTGCATTTGCATGGCCTGCTCTTATGTATAGCAGTATCTTCTTCCTAGAATTAGATCTAAACCAACACCTCTCACACAAGAGCCTCAGACTCATTGTGTGATCAGTTCCACATGCCACTAAGCAGCTTCTTTGGTGAGCCTGATAAGGGCACCATATCTGTACCTCAGTAAGGTATCTCACACTTAATGACAGTGTGGCTAATAGATACACCAATTTGGAGCCAATCCAGTGGCGTGGAATGGGTGGCCCTTCAAATATTTTAGGAGAGTATCTCTTATCACTCCTCTCTACTGGCTATGTTGGCTAGGACTGATGAGAGTTGTAGTCCAACAATGCCTAAGAGAGTACATGATCCCCTCACTGGGATAAAAACTTAATCCTGACTCCCCTCTTATCACATGAGCCCTGTTCATTTGCACACCTTTCCTGGGAGTTCCATTTCTTTACTCATCTCTGAAAAACTTACATGGCCCATCTTTATATCTGGATTTGGGAGAGATGGACTGAGTAACTAATAGGCAAGCATAATAGACAAACTAACTTAATACACAATCTGATGCTATCGTTTTAATGTTGTTTTTTTAAAAAACAGAGGATTTTGTTTTTGTAAGGTGCTCTAACATGTGCAAAAGTGGCATAGCAACATTTTAAAGAATTCTAACAATGCACTATAGTGTTTACCTGCTCCCATGCAAAGACATGCTGATTGAAGTAGAACTGAATCTGCTCATTGGCAATGTTGATGCAGAGCTGTTCAAAAGAATTCTTTTTGAAGTTTTCAAATCCAAAGATATCAAGAATCCCAATGTTCAGGCCTTCGTCACTTCTGCTGAAAAGACAGAAGATGTCTGCATAAGCGACATACACAAGTAAAAGTCCACTGTATGCCTGTATATATATATATATATATATATATGTGTGTGTGTGTGTGTGTGTGTGTGTGTGTATATGTATGTATGTGTATATATATATATATATATATATATACACACACACACACACACACATACATACACACACACACACACATATATATATATATATGAACTCGCCACGGGTCAGCGTAAGAGGGGCGCTCCAAAAAAGCGATACAAAGACTCCCTGAAACAACATCTCAGGCTTGGCCAAATTGATCACCAACAGTGGTCCGCCCTGGCCTCACATCGGGAGGCATGGAGACGCACTGTCCACAATGCTGCAGCCTTATTTGAGAAGTCACGCCGAACAAGTCTTGAAGAGAAACGACAACGCAGAAAGAATCACAACCCAAAAACATCACCCAAGGAGACCTTCTGCTGTGCTTTTTGCAACCGGACTTGTTTATCTCGGATTGGCCTTTTTAGTCATCAGCGCGCTTGCAGAAAGTGCGGGATGAGTCCTTCCTGAATCTTCGTTTGCGAAGAAAAGCCAGAGAGAGAGAGAGAGAGAGAGAGAGAGAGGGAGAGAGATCTTCTTCAGTCATTGAGAAGGTTGGCATTCTCTTCTCCTCTCCATAAAGACCAAAGCCCCTCCAGGAGTCACCATTTCACTGTAACAGACTCCCTTTCATGTTTATTCAGTAGTTGGTGCAAAGCATGGGAGTGGGGAATCTGAGAAGTATCTGGTTATGTCTCCAGAGAATGATTATATCATCTGATGAGACTTTCAGAGGTCCTGAGTAGATCTCAGTGGAAGAGGTTGTTGGTCTGTATCCGGTGATGGGGACACAGCCATGTGCTTCTCCAACCCTGCCCACTCTCCAACAGCTACTGAATAGTGTGGAGGCTGGGGGCTGCAGAGGCTACCTGGTGTGTCTGGGGAGAGAGATTGAGAGACACAGTATAGTTCTATCTGCAGAATGTTTATTCTGCATTCTACTATACAGGATCACAGCCAATATGTGTATTACATTTCCTGCCCCCAAAATAATTTTACATCTACTTTAACATCACAACTATTTTGAAGAACAGAATGACTATGCCAGGGTTCACACACCTGAGAGTTACATCAGTCTGTTTGGGAGACTGACAGGTTTTAATGTCCTATTCTATGCTCAAAGAAGAGTTAGGCAGAGACTTCATGTTTTACTGCAACTCCTTGTTTATGTAAGGAGAGTGGCTACAGGATAAGCTGTCCTTGTTTCTGGGCAGAGAGTCCTCATATAGCACTGAAGCATCTGCATATCCCATGGGTTGATTTGCATTGCAAATCTGAATTTACACAAGCATAATGCCCTTCAGCAACTTCTCCCAAGTGAATGGAAAAGGTCCCAGTGTTGCTGGATTGGCCTAGAAGTCAAAGATTAGCTTGAAACTAAGGCAGTTTAACACTCATGTCAGAAAATTCTAAATAGAACTGGAGTCTATGGGTTTTTCTATCAAATTCAGGCACGCAACATGGGAAAAAATTACCTTTTTCTTTGGAATGAATGTGTTCTGTGGCAGAAAGACATTCCATAAATCCCTTGTCTGAAAAGATGAAAACCTGAACTGGCAGCCACTGCATGTTTAAATTTACAGCCAGAGTTGAGTCATACAGCTACTTTTTCCATGGCCAAATCAATAAAAGTTTACTTTCGGTGCGCCTGAATGCTTAATACAGGTCTGTTGAATCAGAGAACGGGAGCACCCACTCCTTTACCAGACAGACAACACTTCAGACAGATAGTAAATTGATGAGGCTGCCATCATTTCTTGAAGGAGAAGCATTGCGATCTGCATAAAGCATCTCTGGACAGCTGTGTAGAGCCCCATCGTAATGTTCCAGTTCTCCTTAGTCTCCTTGGTGTGAGAGCAGGATTGAACTTCAGACTCACACACTGGATCTTTCCCAGTCTTGAGTTCAGATCCAATTAGTTGCCTCCTAATTATGCCAAACAGCAGTTTACCACTGCACCCAAACCAGAGAAGTATGGTTTGTGCTTGCCCTCTGAAACAGAACTGTGACTCATGATCAAGCAGAGTTCTAAAGTTATGTTTCAGTGGATAAGCATTAGTCAGAAGCATTTCATTGGCTTGTTGCTCACTCCTGCACTAGTAGGTTCACTTTCTAAGTTCTTATGCACGGATGCAACCATGGTGGGAGGAGAAGACCTGCCTCAGTGGGTCTTTTGCAGCACTTGACTGCCTTGACCCAGTTTTTTCAGCTGAAAGTTGAATCCAAGGGGCTCAATTTGGCCTGTAAATACTGCCCCCCCCAAAAAAAACCAGTAGGAAAAAAAATAGTTGAAAATGACCAGAAGTAACTTAAAGTCATCTGAAACATCACTTCCAGTTGTTGCTTGGCATGCCAGTATGGTCTACTAGGAGTCTGAAGGAGCCAAAAAATGGCCTTCTGACCCTAAAGGTGTGCTCGCTCAATTTAAACCAATGGAAGAAACGAAGCAAATGGGTATTGTTGAAAAAACATAACTGTACGGCTAAACGAAGGCACCAAGAAGCACAACAACAAGTGAATAATTCATGGGAGGTGCCATGTCAACTGGTGACCTGTAGGCACATATTGTTTTCCTTTCTTTAACTCCATAAGGGAGAGCTGAGACTGGAATTGGTTTTGGGAATAACTAGTGAAAACTTCATTAAATGCTACTCAAATATTCACTTTCTGATTACTGTATTCCCAGGGCATGCCCAATAAGATACACTTCATATCATAAGTAGATTCAGGTTCCCATGTGAAAAGAACTCTTACTTTAAACATGTATCTGGCTTGAGCAATGCATTGATGCGGTTGACTATCCAACTAAAGAGTCTCCCATACAATGCTTTGGCTGTGGCATCTCTTACATCAGTGGCTTTTTCCATCGTGTTGGGCCGTATAATTGTTTCCCCTCGGGTCACCACACAATGAGAGGTTAGAGCTTCTTGCAGCTCATCTGCCTGAATGCACAACAAAGAAGCAGCTGGAAAACAAAGGAATGGTGTTATGTCTGTATCAATGAAAGAGGTTTTGTACTGAAACACTTTCTAAGGTTACTCAATGTCTTCATAGGTGTAGTTTAAGCAAAATTCAGATATTTAATTCAAAATACATTGTGGTAAGGGGGAAGCTCTCCAAGTAAAAACACTATAGGATTGGATTAGGTTTGCAGGTTCTCTGCAGAGCAATACAGGACATATGATGCATGCCTATAAAGGCCACCTCAGATCCCACAAGAGGGGGACCTCTTCTGAGATTTCAGGACTTCAGATCTCACAGGAATCCCAAGCCCCATGCAAATCTCATGATGGCAGGCCAACAACCCTCATGAGATGAGAATTTTACTCTGCTGCTCAATGCCAGATATTGAGGAGGATAAGCGGTCTCATACCAGCAGCAATCTGAGAAAATGGACCCCCAGCATGTAAGGCTTGATTGCTGCATGCTTCCCAAATAGGGGCCTGGTGTGTTGGGAGTGCTCAAAATTGGGATTTGGGGAATCCTATATCACCCCAATAAGGGACCTGATTTTATTAATACAGAATACCCCATACTGAACAGGACACCTGGGAACTCCATATTGGATAGAATGTGCCAAGAGACATTTTTTCATCAATACAAAGGGGCACTTCTAAGCATTGGCAGCAACACTGTGCCTCTGTGGAATATGGCACCATCTGCTCCTTGCTGGGATCATGGTTGATGGTGCTCCCAAGGTGACAGATTAAAGCTAAATTCAGTTTCATAGCCTGCCTAAAACTGAATGAAGAGGGAACCAGTCTCATATTCCATGACTGGGATGAGAAGGCCTTGTCCTGGAATTTCTACCAACCTGGCATGTCTTGGAGGCGGGGCACACAATTTCCAGAGAAGATTGTAAACTATGGGGTAGGAAGTGTTTTTTCAGCTGTTCTAGTCTCAAAACATTTGGCACCTAATAGGCAATATCCCACACAATGAGCTGGGCTTTTGGGAAATTGGAAACCAGTGTAATTGATAGTAAACTAGTGTAATATGGTGTACAAATCAGAGACCAGCTGAAACATTCAGCTGGAGCCCTGGTCACACAGTGGTTAAATGCCAGTACTACAAGCCACAAGGTTGTGAGTTCAATCGCAGAGGGCCCCAAGGTTGACTCAGCCTTCAATCCTTCTGTAGGTTGGTAAAATGAGTACCCAGCTTGTTGGGGGCAACTAGCTAAAAACAATGTAAACCGCTTAGGGAGTGCTTCGGCACTGATAAGTGGTATATAAATATCAATGCTATTGCTATTGCTACATTCTGCATTTGCTTCCTTATCTGAATACAATTCAAGGGTCATTCCACACAGAGCACATTGCAGCAATTTAAAAGTGACCAAAATCATCATATGTTAAAAAAAAAAAAAAAGCATTCTGTGATTTAAACCAGGGGTGAGCATTTGCTGGTAGGGACAAGAACCAATTATTAGCCCTGTGCCCCACTATGGGTTGCATCACCCTATTTCCAGCAATATACTATCTGAAAATCAGAACTGTCAAGTCACTTCCAATTTACTCAGAAGAGACCTCCAGTTGCCACAGTTAGCCCGTTCTTGGCACTTTTTTCTCCTGGAAAAAAATATTGATTTTTTTTTTTAAGGAGTGGAGGGACTTTGGGATGTCAGGGAATTAAAAAAAAGAGGGGTTGGGCTCACAAGTTTCCTACTTCTGGTTTAAATAATGGGATGGATACCAATTTAGTCACATGTAGAGTAAACCCACTGGAATTAATGATACTTAAATTAATGATGCCCAAGTTAAGTCTAGTTTATTTCAATGAGTCTAAGTATGATTAAACCCAAATTCAAGCCACTGCTACCATTACTGTGTCAATGAATTGATCAGGAGCATAAAAGATTTAATCAAGAATGAACATGAAAAAAATTGATAGTGCAGTTTGATGCATGCTCACCCAGAAGTGAGCTCCACTGACCTCTATGGAACTTACATCCAGCTAATATTATGAGGCATTGGAGACACAGAGAGGTTTTCCTAGAACCAACTCAATAATTAAGCAAAGTTGGAGAGCTGCCACATGCAAAGAGTAGCAGCCCACTCTTAGGAAGGCAGGGTCTGTGCTCTCCATGTGACTCCCAGGGGCAGTGGAAAATGATCTCCCATTGTCCATGTCAAAATAAGATTTAACTACCAGTCCACTTGGCTTCTGCAAGTGGAAATGGAAGAGTATGTGCCCCATATTTTGTATCATCTCTGGTTGTAAAGTGTTTTGGGCCAGGCCTTGAGAGTTCTGCAAGAAAGAACTCCAAGGTTGAGGGAGAGTCTCATGGAAAAAGGGGCTGCTCCTACTCCAGATCTACAGAAATATAACTTCACTGTGTCAGGCCCCTATTTGCAGATTTTCTAACATGTGAAGATTACAATAATGCTGGAACCAGAATGTTAAGAGCATCACATACAATAAGGTTAGATCTTTATGATGCCCAAATTGAAATCATGAATTAAAATTAACTAGACAGCCCACAGAGACTGTAATCCCTGTTTCCCCAGAGTCCCACTAAACTCTGCAGAGTTTATTTCCAAGCAGATACATCTAGGGCTGCACCATCAATCACAAAAGGCATTTGAATCTTATAATAAAGGAAACTCACAGTTCTCAAGAGGTGTTGGATTGGAAATGATGCTCTTGTCAATCATGTACTCAGTAACCACGGATGAAAATTCAATGTTGCCCACATTTAAAATGGCAGCAAGGATGCTGTATACACTCCCTAGTTCCTGAAAGACAGATGCACAGAACCGTTGTAATTGACTGTTTTATGATTTGCACATCAAGTGATAATCACATACTATCTTTCTTCACTTTATGTTGACCCAGAATACTGAAAACTTGCACATTGACAGTAATACAATCTTATCAATTTGTTTTCATCTTAATTTATAGTGTAACTGGAGTATTAAAAAGTTTTGGTACCCAGCTAGATACACAGCATTAGTACTAGGGATATTTAGGTGGCTCCCAGAACGATCTACAGATTCAATCCAGTGCCCCAAATTCTTCAGAACCTGTTTATGACCAGCCTATGCATGAGGGTACTATTTTTCTATCTGTTTTAGAGATGGGTAAACTGAAACTGAAATGTACTTTTCAATGAGGTAAAAGAAATTCATGACAATGATGATATGGGTATTCCAGCCTCCCTAAGTAACTTATAATCACTGGGACCAAAATGGCCTGAAGGCACTCAGTGTACAACCATAGCTTCCAATTTCCTCCTGGCTGTCCCACTTGTTCCTCATCCAATCTTCTAGGCACAACTTCACAGGCAGCAAGATTCAAGTAACATTTAAACTAATGTCATTGTCTCAAGTCTCAGGTCTTAAGAAATATCTGTTTATATCACAGCTACTGAAATTTTTTAGGTTTTAGGATTTTGGGACTATATTTTCCCAGCAATAACTCTGAAAGACATCCTCATAGCAAACGGCTTACATATTAAGGTCTATTGGAGACCTTAATACCCTTCCCCTAGAGGCCTGATTGGCACTGATTCTGGTATCATTATGGCATCAAATAAAAAATGGCTTTTTATTAAAGTCTTTGAGGCCTAACTGGTTTTATCCAATTTGCACATGTGCTAAGGTCAAGTATTGTCTTAAAGCCTTTTTAACTGGTTTTAAACCATCCAGTTTTAAGTGGTAAATTATTTAATATATTTTGAGTCTCTTAGAATTATTGTTATTTGTTGTCCTTATCAGATTTTATTGTATGCCACACTGAGATCTTCAGATGTAGGGCAGGATAGACATATTTTAACAAACAAACAAACAAACAAACAAACATATTTTGTTTTACTATATTTCTGTGTCTATTCTGGAGGGTTAAACAAGGGCTGGGCAATTATCCTGAGAACTGAATCCATCACCAAACAAGCCAGAGCTTTGAGTTCACCTATCACAACCAGCCAGATGTCAACAAACTCCAGTATATCATGGCTTGCTGTGAAATTATGTCAGGCCTGAGCCACATAAAGGTCTACTCAGATAGTTGCCTGTGTGTCCACAGATTCTCTGGCCTTGTGTTTCTTGAACAGAACCCCCCTTATCATGCTGTAGGGCAAAATACTTCTAAACCTGCAAAAGTTGTTAGGGAGGCAATAAAGGCTTGGTTGCTCAAAAAAAGAAATGCAAAATATATATCCACATTTATATGGTGCATGCAAGATCTTGAATTAGCCTAACTCAGTTGATAACCTCAGTTGCTAGCCTAACCTCAGTTGCTAGCCTTTCCTCTTCCTTCTTTTATTTTTCTTTTAAAAATCACCCACAATGTCTTTTAAAAAAAATATTGTGGTGATGACTGAAATTATTATGCTGACATCTGTTATTACGTGTATTCTAACAGACACTTCAGTGCCCTTTTCCTATAAGCATTAAGTTTGGCTTGATCTGTCTTGTAAGGCATGATTACTGTTCATTCCCAGCAGCCCTTTTCTCAAAAAATAAAAATAAAAAATAAAGTTCTTTTGCCATCTAACCTTTAGTTTGATTCTCAGGCACAAAGTAATATATAGGCTGGGAATAAGTATATCACAAGAACAACCTGCTTCTCTGTTAAAAAAAAAAAGAGAGAGAAAAAGCTTTTCTGAAATTCTCAACGGGTGAATTTGACCACATTGGAATAAAATTCTGTCTTGGATGTTTTAGATCTAGTAGAATTTACGGGAAATATAGATTTGAAGGCACAACTTCACAGGCAGCAAAAAGGATATATGTCTGCTGATCTACTCTGTGGATAGTCATAACATATAATATCAACTCAGCCACCGAGATAAAACATATCTGCACCTAGAAAGCTGAGTGCTGTCAGTGGGGATGGAACATTTGTGGTGGAGTCACTTAACAACTACAAATACCCTCCTAGAGTAATATAAATTAGATAAATCTCTTTAATGTGGAAGAAGTTGTGAACAGCACAGATTTAAACCTCAAATCAGCATATATATTACAAAATGTGCAAGAAAAAAGCTTTCTTGTGCTTTCAGTGCTCACAACCCCAGATGGCATTTGTAGAAATGACAGGAGTTAAATGCCTTTATATTAATTAGTCCAATAAACAAAAGGTGATCCTGAACTTATTCTATGGACTTTTTCAAACGAAGTAAAAAAAAAAAATCCCAAGGAGGTCGGGAGAAGAATAGGGCTGTCGCGCTTACAGAGCCCCGTTTCAGACAGCCCCGTTATTCTCTGTGAATAAAACCAGCATGTTTCTCGTGCGAACAGCACGGGGGAAGGAAGGGGGAGGTCAGGAGGAGGACATGGCTGCATGAAATGGGGCTCTGTAAGCGTGACAGCCCCGTTCTTCTCCTGATCCCTTGGGTTTTTTTTTACCCCATTTGAAAAAGTCCTGTGTCTCTAGCACCATATAAGCAACTGTGTACATCTCTGCATTCTCCTATCTGCCTGATAATGAAAGAACCACAACAGTAGTCTAGCACATGATGGATCATGATATATAGCTGGTGAGTCAGATATGCATAGGGCACATGTAGGGCTAGTCTAAGAAATAAAGTGATATATCAGAACTTGGAAGTATTACATTTTGAGACTAAAACCTCCAGAATCCCCAACAAGAGGATTGGGGCCCATAGTCTAAAACAGAATCTTTTCCAAGTTGCATAATCTTTGCTTACAGCATAACATTTCTTTCTGCATGTTCAGTGTTCCCTTTTACTACTACTGGCATTAATTTGACTCACATCAAAATGCTTTCTAAAAGAAAAAAAATAACACACTGAAGACGTTCATGGATTTTTGTCGCTCACCTCCATTGTAAACCCAATCACTTTGAAGCACTGTTCAATTAATTCAAATTGGGATTTGTAGAAACTGTTGTTCATGAAATCTTGTACTGTTCTCAAATGTTCATTCTGTAGATACCTACAGGGATCATGGTGTGCAAAAGAGTGGGAGAGAGTTTTAACATGAAAATGCAGTTTAAGGTCAACACAAAACTTTATGCTACACTTTAAATGGTTCGGTCTAGTAAAGGGAGCCAATCAAAGTATTTACCTGAAAGAAGACATGGCAGGTAATAGATGCCTAGGGAAACACTGAGGGAAAAGAAATACAAAAGAAAATGGAATGTACCTGGGGGGCTTATTTTCTGGCAATTTATAATGAGCTAGTTTTTTCTTCTCTGCCAAGCCAGCATAGATGTAATAAAAAATATGAAAATTCTTCTCACCTCTGAAATTAAAAAGCAAACACAAACTACAATAAGATAGCTTTTTAAAACAAAACAAACACTGGGCCAATAACATTTGATTTCTGCTTCTCTGCTACTTTTAGGAGATTTATAACAAAAACACTCAGATTTATACTTCAGCTTTTAAATGTTAACATTTATCTTGCAGCTATTTCTGAGTCCTATTGCCCTGTCCAGAAAGTACAATAGGGAAGGTTGCAAGAGAAGTGGTCACACTGTAGCATAGCAAAACATTGTAAAAGGGGAGGCCTGGAAGCAGATTGGAAAGTAAACAACAACAACAACAAACCCAAACACAGATATATTTGTATGAATGTATATTGCTATCTGTCTGTCTGTCTGTCTCTCTGCCCATCCATCCATAGCAGGTGTGAAGGATGTGTATTCCTCCAGATGCTATTCAGCTACAGCTCCTAGCTTCCACAGGGTTCATTTTTTTGGTCCCCAAATGCCCCAAAATACCCTTGGGGGAGGGTATGAGGGGGCTGGGCCAAAACCCCCAAACAAACAGGAAGTGACCTTTTTCTCACTTCCTGTTTTAAAATGCCTCTCTTTGTCTCAAAATGACCAGAGTGGGGTCTGAAAACATGGCGAAAATGCTCCCCCATACCTATAGAGCGTTGTGGGCAAAAATGTTTGATTTTTTTTGTGGGGGTGCAGAGGGAGGTGCAGCCCTCCAATGTCTCCTAAGGGGCTAGTGTGGTCCCCTAGCTTCCCACAGGTGACCATCCCTGATCTGCATTAAAGGTGAGACCCCATGGGCTCATTACAACCCCCAGGATTTACTTGACCCTGAAAGCTGCTGCATGGTAAAAATTGTTTCAATATATTTTCCACCCCTAATTCAGTTAACCACCATTCCTGAGATCCTTTAGGAATGATGAATCCTGCCAACTCCCTCCAAGTATTCCAACCCTCTGAACTCATCAAGAACTTGTCACAGGAAGTGACTTGGAGTTGCAATGTTTAGCTGATTTACAGCTGAAAATGGTGTAGTATGGGAGCAAAATTTAGTACTCAGACCCACAACACATTCACAAGCACACAGCTCTAGGGGTGACCAGTCTGTTTCTGGACACAATTTGAAAGGGCTGATTATGACCTATAAAGCCATATATGGCTCAGGTCCAGGTTTTCTGGAGGACTGTATTCTCCCATATGATGCTGCCTGTGTCTTGAGATCTGCAGGGGAGGCCATTCTCTTCATCCCACCATTCTCACAGGTACATCTGGTGAGAACACAAGAGAAGGTTTTCAGGGTGGCTGCTCACAGGTTCTGCAACTCTCTCCATAGGGAGGTTAGACTGGCACCCTCCATGGTGTTCATGGTGTCTTTTCAGAGACAGGCAAAGGCTTTGTTTTGTTTTGTTTTGACATGCATTTATGCACGAAACTGATGGAGAAAGGGCTTTTAAGAAGGTATTGTATTGTCCATATTTGCTTTTGCTGTTGTTCTGAGTGGGTAAGCTTTGAAATTGCCTTTAATTCTATTTTGTATGTCTTAATTATATTTTCTATGTGGAATTTTATCTGTATCAGCTTTAATTTTATAAGCTGCTTTGATTCTCAGAGTTAGGCAAAAGGTGGGATGTAAACAAAGAAACAAATACAAGATGTATGTGTAGGCCCACATTGTATGGTCATTAACCCATGCAAAATAATAACAATAATGATAAAAAAAATACGACACAGTTCTGGTGTATTCACATTGCAATTTCAGTGGTCTCATGTAAATGCTAAATCCAATTCCACCCTCTGACCACATGTAAATTATATCACCTTTAAATATATCTTATTTTAACTTTTTTCTCCCCCTCTAGAAGTATCACTCTTTGGTCCCATGTTACTTACACAGCTTGATGTATGACTCTAGATTTTTCTAGAAGATATTCTGAAATCAGAGCGCTTACAACAGTTCCACTCGAAGTGAATTTCATTTCTAGATATTTTCCAAATCGGCTAGAATTATCATTAATAATAGTGCCTGCGTTTCCAAATGCCTCCAGTAGATTATTGACTTGGAGAATCTTTTCCTGAAGAGTCCTGTTATTAGCCTGGATGTGCATTTAAAAAACAACAACGCCACATATCTACAGAGAACTTTGAAAAAAATGCAGTTTTATAATATATCCCTGGTAAAGTATATTCAACCCAATATGGGATACTTTTGTTGTAAGTCTTCTATGATGCCTCTCATCATCAATGAATGGCAAGCAAACTGGCATATTCATAAATTAGTTTTTTAATGAAGGGAATGCTCTAATTTGAGCCCCAGTGCTAGTGTGTAATAGCAATGATGGACCAAACTTTCCTACCACCTGAAATGGAAAGCAAAGCACTGTCCATCACAAGTGCTACAGCAGTACAGTTGCCCCTTCATATTTGCTGGGATTTGGTTCCAGGACCCCCCATGGATACCAAAATCCGTGAATACTAAAGTCCCATGATATGCAGTGGCATAGCAAAATTGTGTCCCTTATATAAGATGGCAAAATCAAGGTTTGCTTTTTGGATGATTATTTTTTTAAGAATACAGTATTTTCAAACCGTGGATACTTAAATCTGTGGATACCAAATCTGTGGATACGGAGGGACAACTGAACTTCCTATTAGTGTAGGATGTGGCAGCAGTGGTGGTCAATTCCCCCCTGTAGGAGCTGAAAGTGGTTCCTGTACTCACTCACGCAGCTGAGAAACAGTATGCCATAGCAGCACTCGGCCCTTGAAAAGTAGGAAGATGCAGTGGCATGTATGCTTACTGCTCCTGACAATGACATGACTTTTGCCCACCTATCTGAAAATGAGAAGGATGTAGTGCCAGCAGTTCTGCTTCTGCTCTACCTATGTGCAAAGGAGGAGGAGGAGGAGGCATCCCTGCCAGCCAAAAGGGAAGAGGTAAGAGACAGAGGGACCAAGAAGGTACAATGGTCTGAGTGCTGAAGTAGGACTCCAAAAGATCAGGGTTCAAATCCCTGTTCAGCACTGAAATTCACTGACTGACCTTGGGCAAGGTCACACTCTTTCAGCCTCTGAGGAAGGCAATACCAAACCCTCTCTGAATAAATCTTGCCATGCAAATCCTATGATCAAGTCATCATGAGTCAAGTTGAAGGTTCACAAGAAGAACAAAGAGACAGGGACAGCCATAACCTCTGCCACCAGAGACAATAGCAGCAGACCTCCAGAGGCAGAAGCAGAATTTGTCATTCCCCCTAGGACCTAAGGTGACTGCCTCAGTGAGGTGAGTGGTGAGACATTCCTGTATGTCAGTATGCAGCTTTCTGATTAATCAGTCTAAATCCATTTGTTAGTCCCAGCTAGAGTAGAATCAATGGGAATTTGGTAGGCCAAGTCTAAAGATACAAAAGAATGATGTGGCAGGTGATTATTAGTGAGGCAGCACTGGAGATATAATGGCAAATGAACCTCTGGGGATGACTAGAAACGGAAATATTGGAAGAAAAAAACCCAGCTTAGAATTTGTCTTACCCTTCCAAGGACAGTCAGCTGTTGGACAAGAAGATGGGCACTCTGGGTTTTTCCTGCTCCACTTTCTCCAGAAATGACAATACACTGAAGAGAAGACCACTTGTTATTAACAACTTTCTGCACATCTAAGAGGAGCATCAAATATGGCCTTGAAAGCCCTTATTCTTACCTGATCTGAATTGTATGTAACCATGGACTGGTATGCAATATCTGCCACAGCAAAAATGTGAGGAGGGTTGGCAGTCCGTTTGGCCCCAATGTACAGTCTAGAATGCTAAAAGTAAGAGTAGAGAACATTTATTTACTCCATTATGCCATCCTCATGCATTTCTAGTCTTCCAAGAATAACCAGTCCTGTCAAAAGGTATAATGCCCCGGTTCAGAATATAATGCTTCAATTAGGGAAAGGTGAGACATTCATTCAGTTTGCATTTTAATGAAAATTTACCAAACTCACACTTCTTAAATTTAAATTGAAGTGGAATGCATTTTGGTCTCAAATGCTACATTAAGAAAACCCAACCACATGTGAGGCAGAACACAAAAATTAAATGACGTTTATAAAAATGCAGCATTGAAACAGCAAAGTTTTGTAAAATAATAATAATAATAATAATAATAATAATAATACACAAGTATGCTGTATTTTAGAAAAACTGTGCACAAAGTATATATATTTAAGAATGCATAAAAACACATATTTTGGAAAATGTGCAAAGAAGCATAAATTTCCCAACCTAAACAGCCAACAACAAAACCAAAAGATTTTATTAGCACAATGGCCAGGTATCCCCATAAGTTAATGATGTCCTCAAATTTCCCTTTTTGTTGTCCTGGTGCTCAAAACAAATGACATCTTACAAAATTTCATGACAAACTGAAGGCATTATTTTCATACCTGTGTAGCATAAAGGTCTAAGTTCCGAAAAGGATTGACTGCAATGAGGATGTCTCCTACATAGGTGTAGATCTGATCCCTGGCATAGCTCTTCTGAAGTTGCTCAGTTACTGTATTCTGTTAAAACAAAGTGGGGGGTCAGATGGGGAGGAAGCATTTATTTCATGTCTGCTTTTGTTTTGGAATAATAGAGGCTTTGCACAGAGACCACAAGTCAGACCTTTCCAGCATCTTCATACAGATACTAGTTCTGTTCCAGCTTACAAAATGTTGGGTTTCCTCCATGCTATATGCTTTGCGATCTTGACATCTGTGTATCAACATCCACTAATCAGTAACATAAAAGGTGCTAGGAATACAGCAACTGCCTAATCAGCAGACCACTGGTCCAGCTACTTTAGTATATTGGTAGACAGTGTATATAAATCTAGGGTTTCAGATAGGAGATTTTTCCAGCCCTAGCTGGAGATGCTGGGAACTGAATCTGGGAATTTCTGCATGCAAACCATGTGCTCTGCCCATGTGTTCCTTTCATCTGGTCAGGCTATAGCTCTATCCAACTGCATTCCCCTCGCAACTTACTGGAGCTTAGGGTTTCCAGATCTTAGGGACTGTACTATCCTCCCTGGTCATCAGGGCAAGAGGGAGGAATCTCAGGCAAGAGCACTGCCTGGAAAAGTATGTATTTGTACATATTAGGAACAGAAAGAATATTCTCAATTATTCCTCAACTGATCAAAAAATGGCTTGCCCATCAGGATCAGTAAGGGAGCAGTGAGACTTCTGTGTAGTTTTCTTCCAGTATCCAAAGTCCCATCATTTCTGGAGGATTTTTTCTGCGCAGAGAAGCACTTGTTTTTCCTCCATACAAATTCCACATTTTCTATAGAGAAAATGTGTTTCCTGTGTAGGAAACAAGGTTTTCTATGCATGAAATGGGTAGGATTTTTTTTTGTACAAAAATATGTTTTTCTGCACAGAGAAATCCTCCAGAACACTTTGGGACATTTGAATATGGGCACATGAGAACTGTGTAAAAATAATCATCATTTGCAGCAGTGGAGAGGAAACTACAGAAATTATTTGTCCTTCAGTATGAGGACAAGATAATCAAGGATTTACATCCCTAGTACATATACATTCTTCATTACTTATGGGCTTATCGCACAAGGGAAGGAAGCTGCAGTGCACCCCATAATAGCACATCCCAAATTGCCTTATTGCACATCATCAACATGTTTCAGCTATTCTCCTGTTCCAGTCCTATGGGAGGCAGTGGTAAATACGGGACTTTTTGCTAACTGGGAAAACCCATTAGCAAAAAGACCTGCATTACCAGTGTCTCCCACGGGACTGGAACGGGAGAACAGCTGAAACACAGAGACACTGTGCAAATCCATTAGCAAAAAGATCTGCATTTACCATTGTCTCCAATGGGACTGGAACAGGAGAACAGCTGAAACACACCAACCTTGTGTGATAAGGCAAGGTGGGATACGTTTCTCTTGGGCTTCACTTCCTCTTCTCTTACTTTGTGCAATGAGGCTCTTAGCCTTTGTGTTTTTTATTTGAATGACATACTCTGTGCAAGCTGATGCTTGATGTATCTTGCTTGATGACATTACCAGTGTCTGCCTCCTGGGGCATCACAAGGGATCACCTCTAAGTCTCAGATTTTGGCCTTGAAATCTCAGGGCCTAGAATAGTCCTAACCAGGCAAATCTACAAGTTCTTCACCCTTCTACTGCTACTGAAATTCAGTGGTGGTGGAGACGTCTGAGAGTCCACTGCATCTGGCCAGTGTGTCATGTGCTACCTATCCCTGATGTAACACAATGGCCTAAATCCAATGTTTATCTCCAGAGTAGACCACAATGACCAGTATTACCTTTACCCTTTCTTCATTCACTCTCCTTATTTTTATACCTGCCTTGCAAAATTTACATATAACTGGGGCAGACAAGATAATTGTTACGTCTGCCACTTGTTAGTTAAACTTTCTAATACTTTTAATCAGTACCTGGAAAAGTTGCTTTTTTGGAATGCAACTCTGAGAATCTCTCAGAGAGTGTGGGAGTTAAGTCCACAACCCTAATTTCCAAGCTTTTAATGCTGCTTATGTTCTGGCAAAAAACATCTCAGCATATGGTTTATGATAGTGTAAATAAATATTAGGCTCTCACCCAAACATCTTAGATTAATCACAGTCATTAACTCAGCTATCATGCCATTAACTGGTTAGTATTGCACAGTTCTTTCAGAAATGTAACATACTCTAGAAATGTAGTGATCAAGGGAAACCTATAAGTTAACCTCAATGCGGAGCAGTGAAGGATCAGCTTCATACAGAATGTGAGAGCCCACATTTGTCTGTAATTAATTTTAATTTGATTTCAGCAATTTCTAGGCCACCCTTCAGTTGAAGCATATATAGTTGCTAACAAATAAATACAAAAGAAGAATTTAAAACTAGCAAATAAATATCGGCTTCCAATTAAAAGTACACAATAAAACTAGTAAGACTAGCAGATAAAAGCATCAATAAATCAAGAAAATAGCCATTAAACTATTAAAAGTTGAGAGAACAGATACATCTTTGTTCAGTGAAAGATGCCGGTACCAGCCAATGGGAAGTGGCTGAACTCATGCTTTATGTGCAAAAGATCCAACTTTCAATCTTGAACATCTCCAGCTAGACTGGAAAAGACTTTGTCCAAAACCTTGGAATGTTTCTGCCAGTTAGTGTACAACAGTCTTCCCTGACCTGATGCCACTCCTAGGACTGGGGATTATGGGAGATGTAGTCCAATATATCTGAATGGTACCATTTGGAAAAGATTGGTATAGATCACACTTGGAGAACTGCATGGGAGATGGGATCCAATTTTCAACCCCAATTACTGGCCACACCTGCCCATCTGCACCTGAAATACCACCACCTGCATGTGTTGGCCAAACTGATGTCTGGAAGTCAAAACATCACTTTCAGCTACCATTTTGGCTGAAAATGGGGAAATGATCATAGCCTTTTAAAAGCCATTTTTTAGCAACAAGAACTGATCAGAAGTCACTTCATTTTCACTTCCTGTTTTAGAAAAAATGGCCTGGGCAGGAGGAAACATGGCAAAAAAAAGCCCCCCTCATAGCCTAGAGGGCATTTGGGGGCAAAAAAAATTCTGGACTGCTGTGGGGCTCGTGTAGCCCTTGGGCTATACTCTGCCCACTCCTGGTCTAAGGCTATATATGTGAAAACTATCACTCTGAACATATCAAATGAATTGGAAACTGGTGAAGAAATTATTTTGATGAGTGATTTTATTTCTACACTGTTCTTTTTGGAAAGAAGCAGAATGTTTGTTTTTTTTATTATATAATTTTTATTTGACACATAGTTCAAAATACATACAAGTTAAGCAGTTATACAATGTTTTCTTAATAATACTAACATAGTTTTCCAACATTTTCTCCCATCATTTCCTCACATCCATAACTAACCATCCATCTTAACTTCCAAAATTTTTACCCTTCATTTGGGTTGTGTACGTATATTTCATTAGTTTCAATTTCTCTTTATCTCCCTCCTGTTTCACTTAGCCAAATAATATTCAAAAATTCCCAATATTTCCTTTTCCCTTCTTATTTATTTTCTTTCTTGATTACTTTTGATTCTGTCGCTGAAATTTTTCTGCTAATTAGTGCCTCTAAATTTTATTCTTCTCTTACAATATTTCCTCTTTCCAATCCATTGACCGGTTCTACATAAATTTTTAAGTTTCTATTTTAATCTCCAGTGATCACAGATTGGGTACCATTCTTCTTCCATCTTTAATATTCTTCTTTTATTTACAGTGTGCGTTAACCTATCATTTTCTCTCATCTCGTTGACTTTTTCCCTCCAGTCCTCTATCGTAGGGGTTTCTTTTCCCTTCCAATTAAGGGCTAGAAGTAGTCTTGCTGCTGTGATTAAATATAATAATATTCTTCCGTATTGATGTTTAAATTTTTTTTCCAAGTTCATTGTTATATTTAATAAGTATATTTTAGGGTCCATTACAAACTGGATCTTAAAGATTTTTTGTATTGTTTTATGTATTTTCCTCCAGAATTTTTGTATCTTCGGGCAGCCCCACCACATATGGTATATCGTGCCTACGTCTTTTCCACAGCGCCAGCATTTATTATTTTCTGTCTTATATATTTTACTAATTCTAGCTGGTGTTAGGTACCACCGGTTGACCATTTTTAAATGGTTTTCTTTCAAAGTTAGGCACGCCGTAAATTTGTCCGTATCCTCCCAAGCATTTTGCCATTCTTCCATCGTTATTATCTCTCCCACATCCTGCGCCCATTTGGTCATTGCCTCCGTTACAGTCTCTTTCTCCAGGTCCCTCGCTAACAGTAATTTATAAAGTTTTGATATTTTCTTTTCATCTTTCCCCCAGATCGTTTTATCCATCTCTGTTTCTGTCATTCCTATTCCAGGTTCTATACTGTCTTCCAAAAATCTATTTTTAATTTGTAAATATTTTAGCCAGTTCATACGTATTCCTTTTATTTCTAATTCCTCTTGCGTGAAGATTTTTATTTTTCTTTCTTTGTTCCATAATTCTTGATTTATCAGATCACTGTATCTCAACCATTTGTTTGTTTCTTCCCATCTTCCTAAGAAAGCTTCCTGTGATGAGATCCACAGAGGCAATTTTGGATAAAATTGTTTTTTTATTAGGTGCCAGATTCTTAATAGTGATTTTCTTATTATATGGTTTTCAAAATCCTTATGCACTTTTTGTTTTCCATAACCTAAATATGCGTGCCAGCCGAATCTTAATGCATGGCCTTCTAAAGTTAGTGTTCTTATATTTTTTAATTTAATCCAATCCATCAGCCAAATGAGGCCTGCAGCAGTATAGTATATTTTCAAGTTTGGAAGGGAGGCACCTCCAGCTTTCTTGTTAGCTGTTAAAGTTGTATATTTGATTCTCGCCTTCCTTCCTGCCCAAATGAATTTACTCAAGTCAAAAGTCCACTGTTTTAGCGTTTTTTCACTCTGGAGTATTGGCAGGTTCTGGAAGAGAAAGATGCATTTTGGCAAGATGTTCATCTTTATCGCATTTATTCTGCCCAACAAAGATAGATCCAAATTATTCCAACGATGAAGATCCATTTTTATTTCCATCCTGAAAGAAGCAGAATGTTTTCCATGGTGGCAACACATTTGTGGCAGGGACCCACTAGAACATCATTATCTCTGCTAATTCTCTGACCACTGGTAAAAAGACTGTTTCATCTGTCCTTCATGAATGGCAAAAGCTCTCATTATTGCTCCTTGCAGTGGTGGGGAGGCTGCTAGATGTCACAGGATACTCCTTCCTTCCTTAGTCATTATGACTACTGCTCAGGAATTATGGGATTTCCAGTCCGATGCCATCTGAAGGATCACAGGTATTCTAGGCTTTGGCTTTGTTATTGCTATTAAAATATCTCTATCCTACCCTATACCAAAAGGTTTCGGGGTGGCTTACAAGTAAAATTAATACAACAAGTACAAGATGTTACCAGCTAAAGGGAGGACACACCCAGATGTGGAACTGCTGCATTTGCTAATAACATCTCATTACAAGAAACAGGCAGATACCTCTAAGACAGAAGACTACGTTCTCCACGTGGTATTTTTTTTACCTCTCTACCAAAGCTCTAAAAAAAATAAGATTACCTCATCTAATACTTCCAAAGTTGCCAGGTCATCTACATCCTCCTGGTTTCCCACAGGAGACCTACTGTAATTCCCTTTCTTAGTATGAATGCGCTCAAATCTGTTGAAGAAACAAACAAATGGGGGAAATATAAGTACATAGAAAGAGAACATTTAAAGAGAATAACAGGTTGCTTACCTGTAACTGTGGTTCTTCAAGTGGTCATCTGTTTCTTGTTGTTTCTGTTATGTGTCTTAAAGTTGTTCAGTTCTCTGCAGGTATTCTGACAACCTTTATTGTTATGTGTCTTCAAGGTGACTCCAACATATGTTGTCCCATCATAGCATTATTATTTTTTTGGCAAGATTTATTCAGAGGTGGTTTGCCTCTGCCTTCCTTTAAATGCAGCCTATAGCACCTGGTATTTCCTAAAGGTCTTCCTTCCAAGTACAAACTAAACCTGGCCCTGCTCACGTTCAAATGGGTTGTTCTTTGCCTGCACAAAGCCACTTTGGAAACTTCCAGACCTGAGTGAAGCATTTTTGTGGGACCCTCACTCCTTTCATTGTGCATGCAGTGACTGTAAACATCATGAGTACACCCCACTTTGAGCCTGACAGTTGGGTATTCTTTCCTCTATTCCTTTCTTGAGCAGAGTGAAAATTTCATCTTGTAAATCTCAAGAAGGAAGAACAGAACAGAACAGAAAACCATGCTGGGCAAAGGGGTATGGAAGTACCCATGTCTCCAATGTAAGCCTATCCCATTCTTGCTGGAAATGACTCAAGTGGTTCCCCAAGAGGCTGGAAGCTATTGGTATAAACATTGCTGGAGGAGATTATTTCCTTCACTATAATACACAGCGCCATACTGTTGGACTAATGGGAATACTTTTGCTTTTGAAAACAAAGATCTCCAAGAAGGTGGCTGGGGTAAAATCTGCAAGTACAGTATATCTAAGAGGTGCATGAGGACCAGTACCAGGAGTCATGCAAGATGAAGAGATTCCCATCTTCCCCCAACCCCCGTGAGGCTTTCATCTTCTGGTTATGATCAAGTTTAACCCCCTACTCATTGAAGGGAAGGTCAGAAGTTAGGCCCAAAGATCATAACCATGAGTGCCTGTGGAGCGTGAGGGAGCATGCCTTTATCTTTGCTTCACAATCTGCCATATACCTGGTTACACTGATCAGGGGAGTACCTTCTTCTGCCTGAAAGATGTACACTGTTCTTCTAACATCATCAGATAATTTGTCAATGAAAGAGGCTTTTCTTTCCCAAAGGAATTGCTGGTACCCTGCCATGCAGGCTTTAGAACTAGCAAAAGTAAATTTTTACTACCTATGCTGTCCAACTTCCTACCCTCTCTGTCTAGGGGTGTTGACTGAAGCATATTTTTCACCCTGTGAAGTCTTGATAATGATCACATTTGGCATTGGTGCTCAAACAAGAAATCACAGTCATTATCTTGGATCCTATATATGTTCTTAATACGCCTTGAAGTTGGGAGAATAGCAGAATGTTTCCCTGCCCCTCCAAGAATTCCTAGACACATGAAGTAAAGAAGCCAGTGCTGGGACAGCCACCAGAGCCAATAGTTTTTCAGTTCTCTTAAATACTGAATCCATCGGTATCAATTTCACCTCTGTTTCAATGGATTTTGCCATATTATGGAAGAGCTCATGACCCTATGAATGGACTTCTTCCTTAAAGTGACAGAAGATTCTGGTCTATATCATGGGAATTCCCAGCTCCTTAAAAAGATGCATTATTTACACAGCTACCTTTACCATTCTGGACCTCAGTGGGCCTCGCCATTTTTCAAAACCCCTTTTCCAGATGCCAAAATAGCTAGCTGCTCAGTTTAAAATAGCCAGCCAGCACTGAACCCTCTAGGCAACACCACTTGAGCTGACTGAATTGAAACCTGAATCCTCCTGAAGACTGATTAGCAATTTTGACTCAGAGACATAGCAGTAGCCCTATTCAAGCATTCATGAAAAGGATTAAATTCAACACCTGAGGAAGAGAGTGCATTAATCCCATCCTTGTTGCTACTTTTCATATGTGGAGAGTGATAGTCTGAAATGTACAGAATCCTCTGTATGGAAGTCTTCCATGAGGTCAGGAACTCTGGTTTTACCAGATTACCCATTGCGTAGAATGCATCCAAATGTAATGGAGGTCTCTCTTTCAGAATATCAGGCTCCACATACATGAGGAGGGGAAGGGGCAGCACATTCCTTCCTCCTGTGCTGATTTTGGCCCTTTTTAAAATGAAAAATGTATAGGGTTACTGGTCTGTTCCAAAATCAAGATTCAGGCTTGAGAGGAATTGTGTCACCTCCAAATATCAGTTTGGCTAAATTGGGCTATTTTCTGATTGATTATGTGGTCAGAGCACATCCCTAAACATTCTCCATGATTGTGCATTATGGTCCCCATGTAAAACCTCAGATATCTCTACTGGTTGTATATAGATCAGATTTGAATCACTGCTTGTTTAATTGGGCAACACCTTGAGTATTCAAGTTAGAATGTTCTTCCTCCATAGATCAGCATCAATAATATACTGAAACTGGCTTAAGTAACAGTGAATTTTCACATTGATTTTTCACAGTAGATTATTCATATTGATAACGGAAAGCAATGCTACTAGCTTTATCTTTTGCTGCAATTAAATTAAAATTCTTTATTTTGTTTTCTATCATGTTAAACAAAATAATCCACACTTCAAAGTGCAGTACCACAGAATGACATGAAGCCATGATGTCCTCATGGGGGGATCTGTGAAGGCTTGAAGACTGCTCAGCCCACCTTCTCCCCACAGTGGAGCAGCCACATGACAGGAGCCAAGGCAAAGGCTAGCCAGCTGGGCCTGAACATTGCCGTTAAATCCGCTCCAACACCAAACTGGTGGGAAGAAGCAGGAAAAAAGTCTTCCCTCATCCTCTGGTGTCTCTGTGGGAAGGCTTAATGGATGGTGTAATTGTTAATGGTTCAGTGTTCAGGTATTGGTGGTATTATTATTATTATTATTATTATTATCGGCTGATACGCCAGCTGCGCCCTTTCCTGGAAGTAAAGGACCTCGAGACTGTGGTGCACGCGCTGGTAACCTCTCGTCTAGATTTCTGCAATGCGCTCTACATGGGGCTGCCCTCATGCTTGGTCCGGAAACTTCAGTTGGTACAAAATATGGCAGCCAGAGTGGTATCGGGAACATCTCGGAGAGACCATATAACTCCAGTATTAAAATCTCTCCACTGGCTGCCTATCAGTTTCCGGGCCCAGTATAAGATGTTGGTTATTACCTTTAAAGCCCTAAATGGCTTGGGTCCAACTTATCTCCAGAACCGCCTCCTCCCATACAATCCTCCCCGCGCACTCCGGTCCTCTGGGAGGAATTTGCTTCAGCCACAAAAATCTAGGCTGTCTGCAACCTCCCAGAGGGCCTTTTCGGTAATCGTCCCCAAATTGTGGAATGACCTGCCGAACGAGATCCGTCAGATAACAACCCTGAGTAGCTTTAAAAAAGCACTAAAGACGGATCTCTTTCGGCAGGCCTTTCCTAATTAGATCCCGGCCTCAGGGGATCCTGGCTTCTTTTAGTCCGCTGGCCATTTATAGTATTTTATTGTATTTATTGTTTTTAATTGTTATTTTTTTGATCTGTTGGTTTTAATTTATAATTGTTTAATATTTTTTTATGGGGGAGGGTGGGGGTGGGGGGTGTTTGGGGATTTTATCTGTATGGTATTTTAATTTTTGTAAGCTGCCCCGATTGTTTTAACAGAGGGGCGGGGTATAAATAAATTTTATTATTATTATTATTATTATTATTATTATTATTTAAAATCCGGAGTAAGTCTTGGGGGCCTTTGGTAACAAAAGATATTTAAAGGGGGTCTCTGGTTAAAAAAAGAAAAAGAAAAATGCTAACAACCACTGTTCCAAACATTTGTACCAATATTTCTGGGGATTTTTTAAAAAACACATAAAACTTAAACTGATTAACATTTGGTATATAAAAACTATATTGGGCAATGAGTGTGCTCAGATGATGATGATGATGATGATTTATTTTATTTCTCACCCACCTCTCCCCAAGGCTTAAGGCAGGGTACAACATGCATTAAAATACAATATATAACTAAAAAAAAATTATACCTGTTTTACGTGTTTTTTTCCATATTAACTAACTCATGATCACAAACCTTTAATGCTCACGCAAACAGTGGATCTTAGACAGGAATAAAAAGAACATTTGTCATTATTTGTTTCCTGGCTGAAAAATGGAAACATGGTCAGGAAGACTAACACGGGGGCGGGGGGTTGTGCAGTTTTTGGTATTGGCATATTATTAACATTTTTTTTCATGTAAAAACATTGTGCAAACAGCATTGTGTTTTAGTGCAAAATTTGTGGGTTTTGTGCAAAAAAACACCATTCTGTGCAACATTTTTCACACAAAAACCGAATATGGGTTTCTGGAACTATTGGAGGTATTTTTATACATATATGTGTGTGTATGTGTCCGTGTGTGTGTGTGTGTGTGTGTGTATATATATACATGCAAACATACAGAAATAATCCAAAATTTACATCCCTAATCTTTAACTGGTGACCTGAGAAATGGTAGGCAGGGTTTTAACCTGTATGCACCCTGCAATTTTGGTGTAAGGTCATTAGGTGTGTGACGTTACACTAATGTGCTTGGAAGTGCTCCAGAACTTAAGCACTACTTGATAAAGGAACGTTTTTGGATCAGGCTGCTGGCATTTCCATAAGAGAAAATTATACTTGGCTGTAATCTATAATTTTGAAGCAATTTGCTTGGCAAAGCTGTACATGAAGGTCATCTTCTTTCTTACACATGCCCTGTTGACAGGGTGACTTTGTCCAAATCTCTTGTAGATGCAACGCTGATGACAGATGTAGGAACTGACAGCTTATCCTTCCCATTCTATTTTTTCCTCTCACCCAAGGAACAACTTGGACCTTGAATCAACTTGACATTTCACATTCCTGATGTTAACCATTACATACTATGAAATATTTTTAGCACATTACCAAATATAGAGAAATGTGCTGCTAGAATACAGTAATTCCAGTGTGGTATCACATTCAGCCTAGAGATTTTAACAACCCCTGAAGCCTATGAAAGATAAAATAAGCCAAGCTAGTGGGAGAATTTCCCCCCTTTTCTTGCATTCTCCCCTCAAATAGATTTTTCTTCTCTTCATTTTCTCTTCTTGCTGAGAGTACACCAATGTTTCTCTAACAATATATTTAGCAGCACATTTTTAGAAGGAAATCTACTAAGTCTGTGTCTCATGCCATGGATAATTCATAAACCAGCTTATATTCTTTCCTACAAGAGAGCCAACATGGTGTAGCAGTTTGAGCATTGGACTATGACTCTGGAGACCAGGGTTCAAACCTAAGCTCAGACATGGAAACCCACTGGGTGGCCTCGGGCAAGTCATACTCTCTCAGCCTCAGAGAAAGGCAAATGAAAATCCTCTCTGACCAAATCTTGCCAAGAAAACCCTGTGACAGGGTTGCCTTAAGTAAGAAATTATTTGAAGGCACACAACAACAATAATTCTTTCCTACACCATATACATAGAAGAGAATACTGCAATATTTTGCCTGCTTTGAAGCCAAAGGGGATTGATCTCCTCAAGGGGAAGACATAGCTTCAATTCTTGAGGACCAATGCGTTTATAAAAAATAATTCTGCCAGCTGCTATAATTCAATGTGTTTTCTTTACCACTGTGCTCATGGGCACTTTAAACGGAAGTATCTCTTTTGCCCCCACATAGCCATTTTCATCTGTGAAATCATTATTCTTAGCATTGTCAAGAGCCTGACAGGCTGTTCCATAGAGGGAGCATTGACAACAGAATGACTCAAGACGCTTATTGTTTCTGCTCATTTTCTCTCTGCCCCTGGCTGCCTACCTCCTCTGCTGTCTTTCACAGTCAAAGCAAAATGAGGTCACTGGAGCTCTTTTGGTCCAATTGTCAAAATACACCAAAAAGTCATTTTTGATGGCTCCCAAAATAGCATAGGGAATACCAACCCCTTGGGAATTTGCTGTCATTTCAAAGGCAATTTTTGTCTAATACAGAAAATTCTTAGGCCAGATAAGCAATCTCAAATTATGAAAGAACAAAGAGACAAAAATAAAGAAGCAAAAATCATAACAATAAAGCACCTTGAGATGGTTTAAAAATTAATTTTAGATGTTCCAGGACCATGCAACATAATGTTATTTTGCAGAAAGAGTTGTACATGCAGTTTTTGGCAAAGAATTTCTCTTATGCAACTTGTCAGGGATGAGGGTAGGAAGTAATCTATTACCAATCACTGCCCATATTTCTCCCATGACTTACCAAACCTGACTGTTTCAAAAATTAGCCTAATTAGTGCTACCTATTTAAGTACCACCTCTTAAGGCAGGAGTGGGGAAATATTTGGCCTGGCAAATGTCTGTGTCATTGTCTGATTGCTCCATAGAGACATCTGGAACAGGGATGGGCAACTGCACCAGTTGTAGGACCAATGTTTACCACTGTGCCTTTTCTGGTTGGTCACACAGGTGTGTTTCAGCTAAACCAGAGCTGGCATGACATCTATTCTGGTTTTATTTTCAGCTTGTTTTTGGACTTTGGAAAGGTGTGTGGGGGGGGGTCAGGAGGCCAAATTAAGAATAACTAACACATTCTGGGGTGGTATTTTGTTGTTTTAAATCAGTTGGGCATGAAAACTCATCTGGTTTTCAGTTCTCTGGGCTTTGGGGTGGGTGAGAAATGGTATTAGGGAGAACAGGTGGGTGCATGGCCTACAATCTTCCTACTCTTTAGCTGGAGGTTGCCTACTCCACTCAGGAGGATCAAGGTCTTTTTTTTTTTTTTTTTTTGAGATGCTGTTCAACATAGACTTATTTGCTGGCTGTTTCCCAAGTCTTTGAAAGTGGACAATTATGGCTTAGAACCATGTAAGAAATGCAAGTATGAACACTACCTCTGAAGGATAAAGAGAGCTTTTTCGAAACATGTTCTCCTTTTTATTGTGTTTTGAATTCCATGTTATTTGATTCTGTAAGAATAAATTTTATTTTTCTCCATTGCACTAGTTTGTTTTTGAATCTGACCCTTCTGCCGCTATCTATATGCTTATACTGTATATTCTTTTGTACTATGTGGTACTGAATAATGGTAAATGAATTTAACTCCAAGGGCACATCAGAAAATGAAGTACTACTAATTGTTCAGTGGACTGGTGATTGCTACTGCTGTTCAAATATTTTTGTGTTTCAGTAGGGAACTGTTTGTGCATGCACGATTAGCAGGTTAGTAAATAAACATCAACACAGCTTGATGTCAGACTTTGTAAAGCTATTTCCCAAACATTACTTTAGTTGTCACTAGCTATTTCTCAGAGTACTGCATTAGGCATTACTCGTTAGTAGCATATTACTTCTTAATTGCATTATTATTATTTACAACAAAAATAATTAGGAAAATTGAAAACCACCCATCCCCAAATTACCTTCCCTTAACATTTTAGAAGTAATGAGTAAATGTTGTTTGTAAACTGGTAGTGACATAAGTTTTTTCTTGTAAGATGTATATCTTGTTTGTTATACAAGAAAAGTTATGGCAATACCAATTGCTGTGCTATTTTTTTTTTAAATAATGTGTTATAGGTAAAACTGCTGCCTGCAGCATATTACATCCAAGCTCAGCTTGCATATCTCATGCACGGCTTGCATTTCTCATGCACCTGTGCTAAGCAAACCATGATAAAGACAATTTCCTTACCATTCTGATCTCTCAGTTTGCAACATGAAAGGCAGTTCTTGTTGGCATCATCCTATACAACTTTTATGGGGACAGGTCTCAATTCATAAAGTGAAAGCACGGTTGCACTGTATATTTGGGGTTTTAACCAAGATTAAAGCAACAAACCATGGTTTATACTAATCAAACTTAAATGCCATGTCTACAGTGGTCCTCTAATTTTTACAGAGTAGCTGTTTCTGAAAACATCTTTTCTGAAAACCTAAGGGTCACACCGAGCTTCTTCGACATATCATTGAAGAATGTGTTTTCCCTGCCTTTTATCACTGCTAAAGGTCACCCTGGAAAATCTTTCCAAATGCCTACAGGGTTGTTTTATGTATGTGTGTGAAAAGTCTTTGTAGTAAAACCTAATTGGATTAGCTACAAAAACCACAAGCATCACTACAATTTTTCCTGGATTGGCAAACACAAATGGACAGATGAAGCAACAGAAGACAAGTAGATCTTGCCAGATAATGCTTGATGGAATAGCCTCCCTCCTCCAGTGTCACTTTTAGTCATCTAATTGCTATGCACTGGAGCATGTTAAAATAGGCCAAACTGTTTTAGATGGATAAGCTGTGGAGGGCAAGGAGAAAAAACATTGTACAGCACACAATAGCCTTTTCTGGCAGCTGAGAAAGTCAAAAGTCTGCTCTCACTGAATACTTCCATAATACTACTTTGAAAGTCCTTGACTTCAAGAATGGGAAACTTCTTCAAGGTAATGGACCCAGGTCTCCCTCTCTCCTCTGGAACATAGTGAAGACAGCATCTAGCTACCACAGCTAAATTTGCTATAAAAGGGTAAGAGTGATCCTTGGGGGCAATTTTGGGAAACAAAAAGGCTTATGTGGGGTGTATGTGGCTGGTGGCTATAGGTGATCCAAATCAAACACAAAGAGAGGGACAAAATGCAGCTGTATTACATGCAGAGAGCACTAGGGATTAGGGGATCACACTAGACCACTGTAGTAACAAACAGGTCACAGTAAGCTCCTCTTGAGAGCTGGGTGTCTGAGCTGTTGTTTCACATCAGAGTTCTAAATTGGATATTGGATAACAGAAAGTTGAGCACTGGGGAGAAAAAAATTAGCCCCTGTAACTTTCTGTTTAGTCAGTATGGTGTAGTGGTTTGAGTGTTGTACTACAACTCTGGAGAGCAGGATTAGAATCCACGCTTGGCCATGAAAACCCACTGGGTGACCTCGGGCAAGTCACACTCTCTCTGCCTCAGAAAATGGTAAATCAAGGGTTGCCATAAGTTGGAAATGACTTGAAGGCACACAGCAACAAGCAGCTTTCCAAATCGTTTTCAAAATGTGCCATATCTAATATGGTTTCAGAAATCTTAACGAAAATTCCAGAATTCAGGAGGTGAGTCTTGCTGGCCTTGTATAGATAGCTTCACTAATTCCAGACCTACCAGAATGATGTAGCTAAATAAAGTTTAATCATACCACAAAGGAATAACCACATTCCAGTTTATGGTTCTTCCTTTGTTTCTTTTTCGTAATAGAATGATGGATACATGTATTCTTATTGTGAAGGGGTAAAAGTAGAGCAAAAACTCTGTGAATTAGTGTATGTGCAGTGTTAGCTGCAGGACTGCACCCAGTGAGCACTGCTGTGACCACCATCTTAGTTTTCCCCAAAGGCAATTCCTCAGAAGTTCCTTACAAAACATGATCAGCCACCCCTGAAATACACGTTGGATGCCATGTCTTTTTAATCCACAATGCCACAGAACAGGAGAACTTTCAGAGCAATGGAAGGGTATTTTGCTGCCACAAATGTGGCCACTGAGGGCCAAGAATGGAGGGCCCAGCAGGTGTCACCATCAGCAGCGGGCCCTATCAGACACCCAAGGATGCTAAGTGGTAGTGCCAAGCCTCTGGGTGTATGTGTAGAGCAGGGCTGGGCAAATGCATGGAAGTCAGGGCCCAATTTCCTCTCCAGATCCCTCCACAAGCTGCACACACTCCCAGCTGCCCTGAACTCACAATAACAAGTGTCTGAGGAGCAACAGGATAGGGATGCAAGGAACGAGAGAATAAGAGGTGCAGTCCTAGTCTGTCACCAATTGTCCATACTAGATACAAGAGAAGTCAATAGCCAGTCCAGAGGTCGATTAACAAATGTCCGTTCAAGATGCCAGGGAAGTCAATAGCCAGTCCAGAGATCAATAGAGACAGGTCCAAGGTCCAGGTACTTGGCCAGCAAGGGGTTACAGCAACAGTCCAGAAGTCAGTCCAAAGCCAAGGCAAAGCAGGAACACCAAAGAGTGCAACAGCAATGATAAGCAGTTGTCAGCACTGAGTCTTGAAAGAAACCCGCTGGGAGATTTATAGCCAGATTTTCAAGGCCAGGTGGGCCTCATTAATGACTAATCAGGTCAAGGTTTAGTATTTAAATGGTGTTTGGCATGGCGTTTCTCCCTCCTGTGTTCAGAGAAGGAAAGTGGCATGTCATCTGGATCATCTATCATTGGCTGGCAGACTGTTTTATCTTCAAGGTGAGGTATGCTTTCTCTATCTGCTTCAGCTGCCCTCACAGAGAAAGATGGGGCAGTCTCTTCAAGGTAAACCAGGCTTTCTCTATCTGCTTTGTCTGCATTCTCTGCTTCCTCTTCCTCATCCTCTGAGTCCTCAGCAATATGACACAGGGATGCAAACTGCCATGATTCTGTGACAATTTGGATGGTCTGTGGGTGTGTTTTCTGGCCAACCTTTGGTCAAAATGTTTTTAAAATATTTAATTTGGGTGGGGGAGATTTGGAGGTTTAAGGGGCTATATGCAGCCTATGGACCTCACTTTCCCTATTTCTGAGGAAGATGGACAGTGCTGAGCCAATGGTCTTACTATGCATAAGGCAGCCTCACATGCTCACAGCAAAAAGGGAAGGAGAAATTATTTTGCTTGTCCCCAGTGTTGTCACTAGCAATTTCTAACAGATCTCTACAACACTTAAACATTATGTTCCATACAGCTGTTGCAACCACTAGCTGAAATAAAAAGACCTCACATTTATCAGTGACAAAATATAGTATTGCACTGTGTGCTGGAAAAATGGGACACCCACAGTGCAACCTTGAAGAAAGACAGACTTTGAAATTCCCTACAACAAACAGCATGGCACTTATTGCTTGAAGAAGTGCTTGCTTGGGAAGGCATTTAGGTTTATTGCTTGCATCAAGTCATGCATCTAGTTTGACTTCTTGGGTTTGAGCTTCAGGCTTTCTCATTAGCACTGCACGCTGGATTTGCTCCTGGCCACTGACCCAGTATAGCTTTATTTCTACAAATACTGGCCACATCCCAGTCTTTATGGATGATAAAGCCCTCTTCCAAAGTACTGGAAAGAAAAATTGTTTTCATTTCTTGGCAGTGTATCCTTATGAGATAAATGACAGGCAATAAAAAGAATGAACTAAACACATAGATCTCACTGGAAGATTGCCAAAAAAAAGAAGTGCAAAAGCAATTAAGTTGCCATAAATATCAATAAGAAAGGCGATTGATTTTAATGAGATTTCTCTATGCAGCTCATTTGATATGGAGTGTGACATTAACAACTGAAAGGATCAAAAATAAACCCAGCAATCATTTTTAAGAATACTTTTAAAGAAATCTTGAAGCAGTATTGAAATACATCAATACTCATCAATGAGTGAATTTCACATTCAGTACATTACTTTGATGAAGTTGTTTCAGAAGCTTGACACTGAGCCAAAATACTCGTGGTAATTTTGCATAAAGGCTACAAATTACCGAGTGCTTCCTGATGCACAGAATAGAGTGCTAAATAACCTTGAAATAAGAATGGCAAAAGCCTCCTCTATAAGTCACACATTACTGGCAAATTTCTAAATATACTCCATTGTTGTTCTTAATGTGCCACCAAGTCCACTTCAGCCTGTGGCAACCTTATGAAGATGAGATCACCCAAAGAGCTTGTGTAGCCTTGCTCAGTTCTGGCAAACTGAGGGCTGTGGCTTCTTTTATTGGACATATATAACATAACATGGCCTTCCTCTTTTCCTACTGATTCAAGTTTTTCCAGCATGACTGTATTCTCCAATGAATCATGTTTTCTCATAATATGTCCAAAGTATGACAGACTCAGTTTAGATATTTTGGGTTTCTCATGAAAGTTCAGGCTTGATTCACTCTAAAACCCATTTACTTGCCCTTTTTGTAGTCTATGATAGCTATAAAACTAAGTATGTGTATTTAATCTCTGCATTACATATGGACATCTCCCACCCAGTACTAGTTATTCATATTGAAGACCTTCTTCTGTACTTGCAACTGATGGTAAAACTTTAAGGAAAAGATTCAAGCATAGACAAAGATTATCTCTAGTAAAGGGGCCATTTAAATTTGGAACTCAAATATACTCAAATTTGGCACTGAAAAACACCCTGAAAAAATATAGGCTTCCCCTGTTTTCTGCCGACTCGCTCTTTCAATGCATGCAAATTACAGACAAGTTTCATTAATTTGACAGGGGTTCCATTCTTTCATCAGTTTTCTTGCCTACGGGGCTTGCTTGGGACCACTTGCACACACTTTTGCATATATATAGTGTGTTAATTTAGCTTTTGCATGCATTAAGAGGTGATACATAGTGTGTTATTTATGTATTTTGGTGGTCAAAATACATTTACAAGCTTAAAAAATCTGGGTTCTACTTTTCAAGTGCTTGTCCTGAAAAAGACTGTGATAGCAATTGTATTCCAGAGATATAAATAACAGATTGCCTTTGCTGGCAAGAAATGATGGGGTTTATAATCCAGTTAATTTGGAGGTGACTGTCCTGGGCCCAGTGCTATTCAACATCTTTATCAACGACTTGGATGAGGGAATTAGGGGCATACTTATCAAATTTGCAGATGACACCAAATTAGGAGGAGTAGCTAATACCCTGGAGGACAGGATGAAAAATTCAAGATGACCTGGATAAACTGGAGCGCTGGGCCAAAGCTAACAAAATGAAATTCAATACGGAGAAATGTAAGGTACTGCACTTAGGGCGAAAAAATGAAATGCATAGATATAAGATGGGGGAAACCTGGCTGAATGAGACTACGTGCAAAAGGGATCTAGGAGTCCTAGTAGACCACAAGTTGAACATGAGCCAACAGTGTGATGCGGCAGCTAAAAAGGCCAATGCGATTTTGGGCTGCATCAATAGAAGTATAGTGTCCAGATCAAGGGAAGTAATAGTGCCGCTCTATTCTGCCTTGGTCAGACCTCACCTAGAATACTGTGTCCAGTTCTGGGCACCACAATTCAAAAAGGATATTGACAAATTGGAGCATGTCCAGAGGAGGGCGACTAAAATGGTGAAAGGTCTGGAAACCATGACTTATGAGGAGAGACTTAGGGAGCTGGGTATGTTTAGCCTGGAAAAAAAGACGGTTAAGAGGCGATATGATAGCCCTGTTTAAGTATTTGAAGGGGTGTCACATTGAGGATGGAGCAGGCTTGTTTTCTGCTGCCCCAGAGACTAGAACACGGAACAATGGATGCAAGCTCCAGGAACAGAGATTCCACCTCAAAATTAGGAGGAACTTTTTGACAGTAAGAGCTGTTCGGCAGTGGAACGCACTCCCTCGGAGCGTGGTGGGGTCTCCTTCCTCGGAGGTCTTTAAACAGAGGCTGGATGGCCATCTGTCGGGGATGCTTTGATCGTGATTTCCTGTGTGGCAGGGGGTTGGACGGGATGGCCCTCGTGGTCTCTTCCAACTCTGCAATTCTATGATTCTATGATTCTATGGTTTACTTCAATGGCCTTAACATGCATTTTGCTACATACAGAAAGAAGAGATACCTTGCTTTTTCTGTGACTCCCATTTGCTGGTGAACTTCAATAAATTCCATCAGTTGCATCTGCAGGATGTTCTCCTTGCCCTCCACCTGTTTCACAAAATCATGCTGCAGCAGGTCAGACACAGTTGGGCGTTTCTCATAATCTTTGGTCAAACACCTGAACTAGCAAAAAAAAGAACAACTTTTAGGAAATATAATGCAAGAGGGGAAGTGACATGGTGCAATGACATGGTTCAGCAAATGAAAAATGGACAAGTGAAATATATGACCTTCACCATGTTATATTTCACTTATACTCCTGTGCTATTCAGTCCTTAGGCCTAAATAGGGTACAAGAATAGTTCTCAACCTTGTTGTACTCTAAGTGTCTCACCTTCTTGTATTGAGTGGAGATGTCTGAAAGGCATTGTGACATACATTTACTGGAATACAAGTAGAATTGTCAATCTGGTTAGGGGCTCATCTATGCTAACAAGAAAACCCGGCTTATCTTTGGGTTTCCCATCCACAGCAACCACAGGCTTATCTACATGATCACCACACACACCGAGGTGAGTTGGGGGCACTGTCCACACACAGTTCTGCCTTCTGAACTACATCTCACCCCGGTCAGATAAATCACACTATGCATAGCCACACTGTCATGATGACTCTGGGTTCCCCCCCACCACATGCACATGAATGTATGTCTTTTCCCATGGCTTCAGACAGCCTATTAAGCAGAGATATATGAAGCTATTAATATGGGTATGCTGGTATGTGCTTCTCCAAACAATAATAATAATAATAATAAAATTTTATTTCTATCCCGCCCCTCTGCAACACAATCGGGGCGGCTTACAATATAAAAACTCCATAGTCCCAGTACCCTAGCCCACCCCCCCTTAAAATAATATTAAACTATAAAAGATTAAAAACATACAGTAAATTAGAAAAATATTAAAACATACAATAGTTTTTTTTAAAAAAAATGATTAAAAAAAAGTGATTACAGCTCAGGGAGGACAACTGAGTCTTGGGCCGGGATAGTTATTCAGGAAAGGCCTGCCGGAAAAGATCCGTCTTGACAGCTTTTTTAAAGCCGTCTAAGGTGTTAATAAGACGGATCTCATCCGGCAGGCCATTCCATAATCTGGGAGCAGCAGCGGAGAAGGCCCTCTGGGAGGTCACCGACAGCCTTGTTTTCATAGGCTGTAACAGATTCCTCCCAGAGGACCGAAGTGCGCGGGGAGGGTCGTACGGAAGGAGGCGGTCCCGGAGATAAGTTGGACCCAAGCCATGCAGGGCTTTAAAGGTTATAACCAACAACTGCTGCATGTGCAAAATATTAATAATACAAAGGGAACTGCTAAAAAGTGAAATTGAAACAGTGGGAAGGCTCAGCTGATCACCTGGCCCAGGGTGACTCCTCCTGACCTCTTCCACCTGCTCACCAAAAACTCCTCTCCCCAGCTCCACACTGATGTTGCAATGAACACGCACACACACACACAGGAAGATCGAGATCTTCTGCTAAACTCCAGAGTAAATCCCCACTTTTTAAATGTGGATTAAAGCTCTGAAGCACTTGAATGCCCCAGATTCAAGCTGTATGTTATCTGGACAGCTTGAGGATACAACGAGGTGAGGTTGTTTTACTTGGCCAGTGTAGACAAGGCCTGGGAAGCCACCACCATCATCATTATTGTCATTTTTATTTACATTCTGCCTTTTTCCTAAGACTGGGACTCAAGGCAGCTTACACATTTAAAAAATTAAAATTAAAAACATACCAAAAAAATCAACATAATACAGAATTAAAGTATTAACCATATTAAAAACATATACTCTAAAAGATATTTTAAAAGTTATGTAATATAATTTAAAGCAATACAGCACTTACAGCCCTTTGTTAAAAGCTTTCAATTCTAAAAGCCTGCCTGAATGAAAAAGAACAGTAAGGAGGGGGCCATTCTAGACTCCCTAGAGAAGGAGTTCCAAGGTGTAGGGGTAACCACTGAGAAGGCCCTCTCTCATGTTCCTACCAGATGTACCTGTGAAGATAACGGGACA
Organism: Gambelia wislizenii; assembly: GCA_030847615.1. NCBI lineage: Eukaryota > Metazoa > Chordata > Lepidosauria > Squamata > Crotaphytidae > Gambelia > Gambelia wislizenii. The sequence continues at coordinate 133,338,846 of JAUMIR010000006.1, read as the reverse complement.
CGAGAGAAGGGCCTCCCCTGTGTACCTCACGGGCTGGGCAGGCTCATATCAGGAGATATGGTTTGTTTTATCAGGGTTCCCAATCACATAGAAGATCTATTTGAGTTCAAGTGAACCCGTGCTGACTGTAATGCACAAAAGAGCTCTGTAGAAAAGGAGACTGTAGGTAGGGCCAGTGCACATGACATCCTGTCCCTTTTACATGGTAACAACATGTAAATAAGGCATTTCAGACAACTGTGACATCAGAATAACATGGACTACCTATTCCCTCATTCTTCCTTGCACTCTTGTTGGATACAGCATCCAGGCAATCTCTAGGGACTTTATCAGACTATCCCCCTAAACCCCACTCTTTTGCTGACATGACTTTGCCATTTTTATGCTGGCAAAAGAAGTGTCCATACCACACTTACCTCCTATCCATGAAAAGGCTTCCCCGGCAATGAAAGAGGATGTGAACAGAGCTCCGTTCACTTCCTCATTTGAAATCTCGCGTATTCTCGTGAGAATACATAGTGCGGGAAATTCAAAAATAAAAACAAAAATAACAAAGTTAAAGTTACACAAAGCACCTAAACACACTAAAAAAGACTCAAGTAAACTGGGGAGGGTCATAAAAAGTGTGTGACATACCTGGATGTCGCAATCTCACCCGTAAGTGTTCTCTCTGGATGGGCCATTGACACTGCATTCACGTGAGTACAATGGCACAAAGTTTCAAGTGCCACAGAAATCAATTGACAGCTTGAGCCGTCAATAAAAAAGTACGATTTTTTAACAGGACATGATCGTGAAAGGGTGACGTCGTGTGGTATGTGTGCCCATTCGCAATCATTAGGTGTCCTTGTGATACCTTATTTGCCCTGTCTGATAAAGGAGTGGGCCTGTACAAAGAGGCATGAGACAACAACTATTAAGGGAGTATGACCTCTGTGGCCAAGGGATCATCATTTCCTTTGCCCATGGAGAAACTACTGTTACATCCCCTGTAAGTATTATACTGTATATTCCCACATATTTGCTGGGAACCTCCCACTGCAAGGAATGTCTCCTGACTCTTTAGCAGAAGGGCAAGAGACAAAATTTTTCCAGTTCCCCTTTAAGCCTTCCATAAACATGCTCTGGAGGATTAGGTGACTCTTTAGGACAAGGATGGGAAAGTGCGACTCAAGGGCTACTTGTGGCACCTAGGATGTTTTCGGGGCCCTGAGGGACTGTGGCAAACTCTCCCCCTCCACATCTTTTAGACCAATGCTTCTCGGGATATCTGAGATGGGACTGTTACATTGTTATGTGCCTTTAAGTTATTTCTGACTTATGGCGACCCTAAGGCGACCCTATCACAAAGTTTTCTTGGCAAGATTTCTTCAGAGGGGGTTTGCCTTTGCCTTCCTCTGAGGCTGAGAGAGTGTGACTTGCCCAAGATTACCCAGTGGGTTTCAACAGCTGAGTGGGGATTTGCACCCTGGTGTCCAAGAGACCTAGTTCAACACTCAAACCACTATACCACTCTGGCACTTGATCGGAGGTGAGATACTGGAAATTATTCCAGTGTGCCAGGGCCCAGTCCCGTATTTGTGCCCATTTGGTGAACCTGTTTCTTTCTTTCTTGGAAACTTGTCAGGAACTAGCAGCCAATGGCTCAGAGACTGGCACCAGGCAAGGACCACCACTTTCTGTAGCACTGCTTTAGGGTGCTTGGGGCCCATTTTAAAAGACTGAATGGAAATGTACAGGGTTGAGAGGGTACAGCCCTACAAAGTCCCCTACAGGAGACAATATGGCTACCCAAACAATGGCAATTGGCCACCTCTCCTCTAGAACAATATGGGGTGTGTGCACACGCATGACATGTGGGAGGAATGGGTGAACATTGTCAGGGGATGGTAGGACACTCAGTCTCCAACAGAAGCCAAAAACTATCTCAGCAGACTCAGTAACAACCCATTTCCAAGAATACTTACACACAGAGTGTTCAACATCCAAATAAGCAGGAGGCACTTTTATCTTCAAAGTCAAACAGTTGCAATATATACAAATATTTACAATTGAAGGAGAAACTGCTTCACCAGGACTCAGCATTCACAGGAAGAGAAGAGAAGAGGAAGTGAGCTCTGTTCTGAGCTCTCCCATATATACATCTACAGGACATTGCTCACTAATGGCCTGACTAGGCATGACTTGGTAGTTCATGTAGTCAGCCATTATGACTCAGCATGGTTTTACAGTTGTTTGGCCATTTTATAACGGAGTTCAGCTTCTAACTCCTGACAAACATAACATTCCACCTCTCACCAGTGGTCTCTTTGCCTCATAAGGTAAATAACCTTATGGTAGATTTTTGTATCCTTCCATTTACTGAAGCCTAGTTGGATCAAAGCCAAAGTAAAAACAGGAACGTGTTCTGTGGGCACATGATTACTTTCATTTTGGTGCAGGTAAGCAGGTCTAGGTCTGATTAGTGTCTCAGAAATCTAGATATACCTCCTTGGGATTCCATCCACCTTGAATCCCATCTTGGGAGAAAGGCGGGATATAAATCCAATAAATAAATAAAATAGAATTCCAAGACAGAAAATGGCAGCATGTAAACTATACCAAATAAACATAAAACAAAATAAAACCACCTATTCCTGTGATTTTAAAAAATCATTTATAGTCTCCAAATACTGAAAGTAGCTCTTTATTCTCTACAGCAGATCTTTCCTAGCTTAGAGTAAGCAATATTCCTGTTTACCTAAACCATCTGAATCATTTCAGTTCTATTTGAATAACTAGCATGACATTATTTTTGACTGTTTGTTGCACATTTTACACATGGGTTTATTTTTTAATGATTTGATGGTTTATTTGTTACTCACTTGCTGATAAAGTCATTGAATTCAGATGACCATAGTTCTGGCTGCCGCAATGTTGGAGGTGGATTTCTGCAAAAGATGGTATTAAAATAGGTTAACACACAGAATTACAATAGGCTTGAATGTATTCTTCACAAAGAGAGTGAGAAAAGTCAAGCTGAGTAATGAGTCTTCAGACGAGTTGTTAAAAAAACGATTTCCTCTAGTTTGAAAGGACCACTGTTTAGAAAAGTATAATGCACTACTGATCATCTTAATGTTACAAAGTTTTTTTTAAAAAAGGAGGGCTTACCAATCTCTACTCAATAAATCAAAAGGTTCTATATAATTTTCCAGCATTCTAAAAAAAAATGGTATGACTAATGACTTTGACATTATTTATGCACCACTGACAATTTCCTTGTACTCCACAAGCAAAGACTACAATGCTTTGAGTTTACCAACATTTTCAAGATTTGAGGGAGAAAAAAAGGTATTTATTTCCAATTTCTTCAGGATCCTAATCTAACCTACATAGGCCAACTGCTTTGATCAAGAAGGAGCTGTTTATAATCTACGAAAATGAATCTTATTAAGCATGCAGGGAAACCTAAGACATACATTAGAATTAATTTATTCATGGTACTTCACAAATTTGAGAAACAAAGCTGGCCCAAAATATTTTGCCATTGCTGCTGCCCAGCATCTATCATCAGCATTTGCCACTTCATCTAATAATAGGACTGGCCCTCTTGTCAGGTCCTTACTCCAAGGGTTTTACAACTTAAAACAATCAAAAAGAGAAACATAAGAGGAAGGCAAGGAAACCTGGGACAGAAGCAAAAAAGATGAAGAATATGTGATGCTTTCAATTATATGTACACTTCCACTTCATCATAGTAGACGCTTCAGCTTGATTATAATATGGTGCAGGAACTAGGTGGAAAAAAATTCCTTGGAGTTGGGATTCTTGAAAAAAGGATCCCGTGTTGCAGTTCCTTAGACTGATATGAGACAATGAGCTCCTTGCCTTGAAAATATGCACACTTGCAGGAGTTATGGTATTTCAAGAATTCAGATACATACACCCACACAAAATGCAAACATTTCAAAATTGTGATTGGCTAAAAACAGAGACAACTATAGAATATGCAGAAACCTCACTTCAGTGAATGCAGAAAAGTGTGTTCAAAATTATATACATTACCAGAAAATGTGCATGGACTTCCATGCAAGAATTAGAAAACAATTATTGCAACTTGATGCACACAAAGAAGGGATGGGGAGAATATTTGAAAATATTCAACAAATAGTTGAAAAAAGAGTTTTCCAAGTTCTTGGAAGCCCTGACGAGGCAAATTCCCCCACATTTAGAATCTTCACAGTTCTATGTAAGAAAGTCCATCTGGGTATTTGCTGTGCAGAAATCATGTTTTTACAAATATGCAGAAAACTTTTTTTTCTAAAATGCATTTTTTTGTTCAAAAAAATCCTCACTTTCTTTGCACAGAAAACTCAAAACTGCACAGTTTTCAAGGACTTTCTTGCAGTGGGAAGAAAATAGTTAAAATTATTCATTGCTTCCCTCAAGAATGAAATTAGCAAAGATTTATATCACTAGCATAAAGAATCCAAGTGGAATCCAAACACACAAGATAAAACTAAGACCGAGGTTTTTGCATACCTATCTGGGACAGGTGTGTGTGTTACAAAGCCTTCAAACGAAAGGTAAATATTGACAGAGTGCCTGAATGGAAGAAGTCTCTCCTGCCCAAAAATGTGCATGAACTGAATATGGATGTCTGAGCTGGGAGAGCCATAACACTATGCAATCCAAGTTCTAGCTCCCAGAACAGCCTATGCATTTGGCTGAAAAGTCTATTGCCATTGCAGGAACACTGCTCTACTGCCTCTTTCAACACACTGATACTCTTCATGGAATTAGTATACCCAGTAACTTGAACAGAAACTGGCATTTCAGTTCTGCAATCAAACTACATTCATCATTCATGGTCACTATTTTCTTCAAGTTTTCTGACACCCTCTGTTGTTATGTGCCTTCAAGTTGACTCAAACTTAAGGTGACCCTATCATAGGAATTTCTTGGCAAGATTTATTCAGATGAAGTTTGCCACTGAGAGCGTGTGACTTGCCTAACGTCACCCAATGGGTTTCCAAGACTTACAGGGTTTCCCAGAGTCATTCAAACAACAACACCATGATTACTCTCAAACAAGGGTGACAGATTATGGTTAGGTAGCGCCTATCATCTAATACAGAAACATCCTAAACTTAGTTTGAAGTTTCTAAAACATAATGGCACAGACTAAGGAGATTATCAGACGGGAACAAAAAAAGCGTTCCCACCCCACAATCTCCTTTCCCACCCCTCTCCTGTCCCTGTCCTGGCACAAAAATGAAAACTTTCACACTTACCTGAATCGTTCTTGTGCCAGGAAGCCCAGGAAGTGAAAGGAGCTCTAGAGCTCCTTTCACTTCCTTGTTCATAATCCTGGCTGCTGCTCTCGCGAGAAGAGAAGATTTAAAGGGACAGGCTGGGGATTTAAAGGAACAGGCTGGGGACAATGGGGGGGGGGAAATCAAGGGGCAATTGGGGGAAGGCGATTGGTCTGGAGATCGGGGGGTGGAGAGCTGGTGATCTGGGGATGGTGGGCTGGTAATCAGGGGTTGGAGGGCTAGCGATTGGGGTGCAGAGAGGGGTGGTAATTGGGGTGCAGGGAGGGCTGGTGATCGGGATGGAGGGCTGGTGATTGGGGTGCAGGGAGGGCTGGTGTGCGGGGAGGGGCGATCTGGGCAGCAGCAGCAGGGGCCTGTCATAAGGGAGGCATCCTGAAGTGTTTTTACACTCCGGACCTCCCACTAACGCTGGCATCCCACCAGTATAATGGGCACCTTTTCACATGCCTGCCATTCTGTTACTGAAACGGAATGACAGATCTATTAATGGCTTAAGCCATAAATAAAAAAAAATGGGGGCAGCACTGGAGCAGAATGAGAGCAGAATGGGCAGGGAGAACGTTGTGTGAAAGGGAAAGCCTTTCCCAATACTCTGGCATCCCTGTTCTGCTTTATTTGCTGCATCTGATAATCTCCTAAGTCCTGAAGTCTCTTATCTCTTCATTAGAAAATTTAAGTTCCCTTCTCTAATGAAAAATCGAGGAAGTCCATTTTTAATGTATTTTTTTGCTCTCTAATTAAAGTTAAAGGAGAAGGTAGGCATTGTTGTCCATTGCACTTGTGAAATTATTAAATAACATTTTTAATTTGTCCATTGACGCCATTGCAACTGCAAAAGCTGTTGGCACATCTAAGATACAAGAAGGATTCGCTGAGGACAGTACCTTGGTATTTTGAACAGAGCTCTCATGGGATGCAAATCAGCCAAAGGTGGATCTCCGTCACCTAATTCAATAGCAGTGATACCCAGTGACCACGCATCACATCTGGCATCATAGGAACTATCCAACTGTTGCTCACATGCAATGACCTGCCAAGACAGAAAATTATTTTGAAAAATTAAAAGCAAGCACTTAACTGGAATTCCTGCCAGAAAAGAATTTTACAAGGAATGCCTTGGGATTTTGTTTGTTCTGAATTTTTATGAAAATTCACCTGATTCAGATTTCTCAAACTAATACATGGTTTGGGTTTCAGTTAAGTTTTGCTTTTCAGTTCTCTAAATGTTGTGATACAATTATCAGCTCAAAACAATACATCAAACTGCATACAAGAATCAATATTTTAGGTTAAAATTCTTACAAAAATGTACTTTTTGAGATTAAATACATACAAATGTGTATTTTAGGATTACATGTCTGCAAATCATATACTTCAGGATAAGTATATGTCTATCAAAAGGGTATGTTTATAAACGTGAATGTTCACATGTATTTAAATGTGAATGTTCACATCTGTGTTTGTTAATATTTGCAGACTGATATGCAAAATGGACAAAATGAACATATGAATGAAAACATTCAAAGCCCACACAGTTTGGAAGCAAGACTGATCCATCCAGCCCTAGCTTAAAAACATGCTTCTTACAGACAAAACTGTTCTTACGCTTTTCTAGCATTACAATCAGGATAGACATCATTTAAAACTTTTTAGTGCCAGGCTGTGTGAAGTGGAACTATCCTGAAAATGTAAGTATATTTAAACTGTATTTATATCTTCCAGGCTGCCTGCAGACAGCAGCCACAATGCCAAGTAAAATGAAATTTGGATAAGTTCCCTTAAAAAAAAATTACAACTACTGGAATCTTTCAGCCAGCATGAACAGTGGTCATGCTGGTTGGGTTGAGTGGGTTCTGAGAGTTGTAGTCCTAAAAGTAACTCTCCCAAGCTCTACAGAAAAACAAACAGCAGCATTGAGCCCCAAATACTTCAGCCCATGATTTTTTGCTGCAATAATACAGAATTGGTAGAGGGAGGTTCTTTTCCATGTTCACAATGCTATTGCCATGGTAACTAAGCATCTGCCTACACATCTGAAAGGAATTCAAATAACATCTTCCCAGGCAGGATTAATGCGCTCCAGGCAGAGCCAGCCTGAGACTGCTCTGTTGCCTGAAGTGAAGAACAAGATGGCACCCCTCCCATTCCATCTACTAAAGCTAACTGGATTGGCAATTAAATCTTTCTTCAACACTAACAATGGCAGTGCATTTGTCACTGTACTCATACACAGTAGGCTAGCTTAGGAGGTGCACAGCCTCTTCCCCCTAAACACCTTGCTGCAGTTTACCATCATTGAATACCTGAGATGACTGCCTAATAGTAGGGCCTGCTCTGAATCCAAGACCCAATGAAGACCTTGATATAAAACCAGGTATTGCCTCAATTCAAATAACTACTTCCATTAAGTCCTCCCTCCTCTGTTTTCCACCACCGGGGATGCAGATGCAAATATTCTTGGCTTTAGTGCTCTGATTGTAATGCCTTCCCCTTAAAGGCTATAACGCCATCAACACCTGCCCCTATTTTCGGGTCCAAGTTAAAACCTAGCTTTCATTCAAGCCTTTGGGGCCCAGTGAGAGCATGGCTTGGTTTTAAAATGGTCAGAACCACATCAATTAGTTTAAGCTGTTTACATTATTTAAATTGATTTTAAAGTGACTTTATGGATTGTGGCCTGCCCTGACATCAGTTGATACAGGGGAGGTTTCAAAGAAAGAAAGAAAGAAAGAAAGAAAGAAAGAAAGAAAGAAAGAAAGAAAGAAAGAAAAGTGAATCAGTTAGGTGGGTATAGGCAGGTTTCTGTGAAAAGCCATAAAAACACAGGTTTTTTTTTTTAAAAAAAGAATTTATGTCACAAAGCCTATTACAATTGACATTTTCTGTGTAGAGAAACAATTGACTGCAATATAATGTACGGTAGTTGCTTTATTGTACTTGAATGAATAATGGCAAAATGTCATCTTGACTATATTCTGTTTTAATAGCCTTAGCATTGATCAAAACGTAAAGCATTTCGTCAAAGGATTTTAAAAATGTCATGAGAGTGTGCAAGAGAGAGTGCACTAGAAATTTGAGGGAGGGGACTGGAGGACTAGGAAGTGGTAGATTAAAAAGAAAAGCACAGAAGCACAAATAAACAGATCTCAAAATAGCAATTAATTAAAAAACAACAACAACAACAACTCCACAACCATCTAACCTCAGGAGCCATCCAAAAGGGAGTCCCTACTGATGTATTCCGTCGGAGACGACTGCTGGTCAGCTGAGCCGATACACCTAAAGGGAACAGGCCAATTGACATCAGTATGACATTTATGTTTAAGGAGTTCCATCTGGAGGGTCTCACCACTTCTTATTCTCCTAATTATGTTCCAACACAGCATTTCTCCTCCAAAAGCTTAGCAGCATTTTGCAGCTTTCTAACAGCCAGCCAGCCAGCAATACCCCACCAACGTAGGCTGACAAATATCCAGCTTGCCTTTCTGAATTTCCCCCATCGCCACCAGTCGCTGAAAGGGGCTTGGACTTAGTTCTAAATTAGGGTTTTTACAAGCAATCCGACTGCACATTTTTTGGATGGATGATTACAGTCTTTCTGTATGCTTTTCTTAGCAGCAGGAAACCACATTGAGCTTTTAACGCATGGTGCATTTTTTTAAAGAAAAGAAACACATAGGCTATACTTTAACAAAAAAAAAAAAAGGTGCTGTACCAACACTGGGGCAGGGGGATCTTCCTCTCTCAGCTTTATAAACTACTTCCTTCATTTTATTTTAGACTCAGAAAACCTCTGAACTTTATCCACGCTTCTTTAAAAAATATCATGAATTGCAATTAAAAAGAAAAAAAGCACCTAAGATGCACTAAGGCCTAATCCACACTACACAAATATCCAGTTTGAAACTGGATTATTTGCATGGCTCCTTCCTGTGGACTCCTGGGATTTGTAGCTTTACAAGGTTTTTAAGCCTTTTCTGCCAAAGAGTGCTGGTGCCTTACCAAACTACAAAACCCAGGATTCCATAGGAAGAAACCATGTCAAATAATCCAGTTTCAAACTGGATTCTTTGTGTAGTGTGGATGCACCCTAAATCTATACTGAACATGAGTTGCTGCCATAATATGTTACCTCACATTTGCACTGTTTTAGGGATCACAGGCTGATGTACCCATAAACATATATATCATACAAAGGCCTCTTGCACAAAACACATGTGGTTACCAAAAGCTGTATCAATGGTATACCTTCCAACTATCCTGATTTGGGAGCAACAGTCTTGCTTAATCCTTCGTCATCTCACTTTTTCAGCAGATTTTTAAATGTCCCAGTTTCTCTCTTTCTCCCATCTACCCCCTTTGTCCTCAGCTTAATTCCACTGGTGCAAATTCAGTTCAAACTGCAAAAGTAGTTTGCACCCATCTAACTCAACAGTGGGGAGAGGAGAGAAGGGGGAAGTATCTTACCATTCCCTGTAGACTTATTGAAAAGCAAACTGCCAAATTCTCTGCCAAAGACAAAATTGTATGTTCTTCCTCATTAATAACATTTGCCATCTTAATCACACTGATCTTGAGTGGACCCATGTGTCCCAGTTTTCATCTGTGAAATATTGGAGGGTATGTAAGTGAGGGGTGGGGAGTGTGTGGTCTTTATGATGTTGCTCGATGACAACTCCTATTAGTCTTCCTAGCCAGCATAGACAGTAGTGAGGTTGCACTCTGACATCTGGAGGTCCCTGTGTCTCTCACCCTTGCTTTAGGTTGTTTTCAACTATAAACAAAACCATATACCACACAGGCTCTCATGGTCACATCCATCTATTTTTGTGTCTCTTGGTCTACCTACCTATCTATTTATAATCTACTACAATTTCTTCCTGTAGATAGAAATGTCCAAAGAAGTTATCATTATATAAACTATATTAAGCAAGCCAATCACTAACACATATATAAACAAATACTGAAACAAAAGTACAAGAGCAGCAAAAAAGCAATAAACGGAGGGAAAATCAACACAGAGCTAGACCAAGTGACAAATCTAACCAGCAGCAAAATAAAAAGGATGTGCTGGGGAAAAAATATTTTCAAATGATGGTGGAACACTGGCAAGGAAGGTGAAAACACTCACACAGAATATTAAAAGAGAATCCTGGGTTATTGTTCCAGCAGAAGCAATACTGATAGCCATTAAAGTTTGACATTACACCTGAGCCTGGAATCCTGGTTTGTCACTCCCCTAACAAGCCAGAGTTTGAAGTTGGTCTATAGTTACTAGTTTGCTTGAGTGACAAGCCAGGGTTAGGCTTCAGATATAATATTTGAAGGTTTAAATCCAATTGTTAGTTCCAACTAAAGGTGACCAATTCAATGAATGGGATTTACCTGATTTATCATATGATTTAATAGGTTTGCTCTAACTGGGGCAAGCAATTGGATTTAAGTTTGAGTTCTTCCCTCCTGGTAAGTTCCTGGAGCTTGAAGCTGGTCCTGCTTTTGTGAGGAACCAAATGGAAGGGGCTGTGTTTGTTCATGATTGATAAGCCAGGATTCCCAGAACAGCAGCTTATAGTTTTGTGCAAACGCAGCCAATGTAACCACAGAAGCAGGAACGGTCTATATTCAGAGAACCACTACATAAATATGAGAAGAGAAGATGGTTCCATCTTTTCCTCATTCAGTAGATTATACACTGTTCACTCACACTTAGCCAAGGCTTGCTACTTCCATGTCCACTCATATTTATGATTTGGAGAGAAGGACTTTTCTCCCTTGTCTCATAAAATATAGCTTGTGCCCTGGTACAAATGTAATTCACTTCAGCTTGGCAAAGGAACACAAACTTGGACCATCATGCCAAAGGAAAAGGGCAGTGAGTGAACTCTTATTGTGCTACGCTGTCAGATCTGATTAACATAAATTGCTTCACAGAGAAAAGGGCAAACATAAAGCTAACATTAATTCACAGGTGAAGCTGCACTGAAATAATGTTCCATTCCTTCAAACTGAAGTGTCAAAATTTATGAAAGCATGTAAGGATCCTGTTTGGATTCAACAGAATGCATGCTTTAAATTGTAATCATGAGACACTGTTTTCTTAAGGATGGTTTTAAAAATTATTAGTATTACTATTAACCTTTTGCTCTTGGCAGCAGCCTTGCATTTCAGTCTGCTTCACTGGCTTAAACAATATTTCCTTGGGCTCTTGCCTCATATGAGAGGATCATGATGTCAGCGTGTCACACTTGGCAACATTGCCTTTCACTTCCACCAACCAGTCAAACATAAAGCCAGCTGACTCACAAGTTTTCTAACAATGGCTTTTCTGGGGACTGGTGCGTGTGTATCATGTGTATGTGAGTGCTGTGTGTTTAAAGCTATTTTTAGAACCATATGGATTAAAACCATAGTGCAAATCTTACACAAAGGCACCAAATCTGGAAAGTATTGCTCTGTTGCATTAGACTACTTAATGCCCAGATAACATTCCACAGAATATCTTATGTCTGTATTTTGAACATGGAAAATAATTCTCTAGTCAGCAGGGCCACTGGGAGTTATTATCCAAGCTCTGTCCATGTATAAAACCAGCCAGACCTATTGGGGTTCAGTTGTTGCCCCACCTGGACTAAGTGTGGATTAGAATGCAGCTACCACCCTTGCAGCTGTATGTTTCAGGGGAAGATAGGTAATAATCAAACTTGGTGTCACTGTACAGTATCTAGAGTTGCAGTGCACATTTCAATATGGCTAGATCTTCTTCAAAAGTCCTGTTTCACGTGGCCTCAACATCTAAAGTACAGTGGGCCTTCCACATCTGTGGGGACTTGGTTCTGGAACCCCCACCCCAGATAGCAAAAAACACAGATAGTTAAGTCCTATATAAATCAATGGGTGCCACAATTTTAAATATGGGCAGCACTATTTTAAGTAAGCAGCACCACCATTTTAAGTATGGATACCACCATTTCAAGTATGTGACAACAATCTGTGGACACTGGAATCTGTGGATATTAAACCCACAGATATGAAGAGCCCACTGTATTGGGACAGGAGCTTACCTGTGACCCCATTCAAGCTGTGGAACAGCCCCAATAAGGAAAATTATTTTGGACCTCCCTTGGTCCTTTAAGATGTCAGGCTGAGATAGCTCCCTGAATGATAATAGGCGCTGCTAGCCTATCCTTACTGATGAAACTGCAGGACATCATCTTTTAAAATTCTGGTCTTTTTATTATTCCATATCAAACTATTCAAAGTCCCAGTTGTGCTCCCCTATAGGAAGTAACATATGAGTGTCATATTATCTGGTGCAGAGCAGTGACAACACAATAGCTCTTGATTGAAATCAGTGAAGCAGAGAGCTTTATTTACTGACACATGTTGGCATGACTAAAAGAAAACACTAAGCCCTTCTCTGACTCATTGCTGAACGTAATGCTAAAGGCACAGAAAAGCTTATTTCTGAACAGTTTCAAGTAAAATTGCTTTAATTAATGATTATGCTTTATGGAATGATTCATACAAAGTTTACAGTTCATTCAGGGCAACTAGAACTCTGACTAGAATAGGAAGCTACCATTGCTTCAAGGTTGTTCTCTTTCTAAATATCACTTTGGACAAGGGTTGCCAGATCTCAGGGCCTAGCCCTGAGCCTCCACATTTCAGGGGTCATCTCCAGGCAGGAGACAAGTGTACTAATTGTCCAGTTTTTTTGGGGGGGGGGGCAGGGGGCTCAACACCAGGCTAGAAGAAAGGGCTGAGTACAAATCTCTAGTTCAGCTAACAGAGCAGCAGCTTCCAACAATTTGCAAGGCTTAATTGATGTTTTACTGTCAAGAATCTCCAGGAAGTCTATACATTTACTTAAGTTAGCTTCCTCCTTCCTTCCGAGTTCTTGTGGTGTTAGGGCTCATCCTGTGAGAGCTCAAGGTGAGCTTAGGGAAGCAAGCAAGAGGGAAGGGAGAGCAAGCAAGGGAATGGCAGAGAGAGCCTTCTCCGTGGCTGCTCCCAGACTGTGGGAGGTGCGATTGGCCCCCTCCCTGCTCGCTTTCTGGTGGCAGTTGAAGATGTTTTTATTTAGGCGGGCATTTGATACTTGCTGTGCTGCTTTTAACGTTGTATTTTTAATCGATTTAATGTTTTCAATTCATGTGTTTTTAACTATATTTTAATAATGGTAATTTAATTTAATTCTTTTTTTAACTTTTGTAATTTGTGATATTTTAGTTGTATTTTTTAAAATTATTGTAAGCTGCCTTGAATCCCATTTTGGGAGAAAGGTAGGATATAAATCCAATAAATAAATAAATAATGGCAGAGGGCAAGAAGCAATTGAGCAGCATGAGTGGTGGAATGCAGAAAGCAAGGGAGGGACACATTGTGAGGACTCAAGGTATGGAAGGGAACAGGAGAGACAGGAAAACAAGCTGTGGCTGTGGCATGAGCAGCAGAGCACAAGAGCGAGGTGAGCAGCACAAGTAGCAGAATGCAAGAAGCAAGAGCATATGGGTGGAACCGGGGAGGTGGGAGGATAGGCAGCACAAACGGCCGTGTGCAAGAAGCAAGGGAGGGATGCTGTGTGAGGGCATGACATAAGGCTAGGGAGCTGAGTAGGCGGGAAGAGCAAGAAACAAGTGAGGAGCATATTGTGAAAGCACCAGGTTGGGAGTGTTTTCACTTATTTATTTAATTTATATGCCACCTTTCTCCTAGAGGGGGACTCAAAGCGGCTCACAAAAAAAATCAATTAAAATGTGCAATACAATTTAAAACAATTAAAACATAGAATCATAGAGTTGGAAGAGACCTCAAGGGCCACCCAGTCCAACCCCCTGCCATGCGGGAATACACAATCAAATCATCCCCAACAGATAGCAGATGTTGATCTTTGGTTATTGAGGGAATCTTTTGTTTACTCTAATAATTATTTATTTTATTTATTTATTTCTATTCTTTGACTCTTTGTTCTTTAAATAATTCATGATAGAATTTGTAAAATGCTTTCTTTATTTTCTCTTGGTGTGTAGATAATTCATCTTTGATTTTAACTTTTAGTGTTAAATTTTCTTCTCTTTTTTCCTTATTTTGTAAACCAGCCATTTCCCTGGCTTGTTTGCTTGTTCAAAATGGGCTTGTTTGGCAAGTGTTAACTTTTCCCCCCATTTCATCCACTAATACAATATCAACCTGTTTTTATAATAGCTTAATTTCATTATTAATTTTAGTTACAGATGGGTTATTACATAGTTTCTCTTCTTTTTCTTTTATTAGTTCACTGATCTTAATTTTTTTTTCATTTTTCTCTTAGCTGTCAAATGTCTGAGATTTTTTTTTTCTGAGAGCTCTTGGTAAAACTTCTTTTTTCTTAAGAACTGTATATGCCTACTGTTAAACATTCTTGACCACTTAAGATTATCTCCACACTTATATAGTGGCCTTCTGAGTCATTGAAGATTTCTCTAGATTCATATTTTGTGTTACTATACAAAGCCGCTCCTTTTTTCTTTGTGGGTGATATTTAGTCTTTTCCCAGTTTCTGGTTTTTAATCAAATGTTGGCCATTTTTTTAAAAAAAATCTTCTGTAGGCATACTATATCATATTTGTTTTTTCCTAAGTAGTGGAAGATCTTTTTGTGTGTGTGTGGAGAATTCAGACCTTTGATATTCCAAGAGATTGCTTTCAGATTTTTCATAGTTTAATTGATAAATAAGTTATGTTTAGATTCTGTATCTTCTTTCTTGGATGTCTGAGCTGCTGCTTCTTCTGGATCTTCTCTATCACTTTCTTCTGGTCTTGATAAATCTTCCTTTTCAGTTTCTTTCCCCCCCAGTAGCTCATATTTCCATTTCCTCTTTAATTTCTTCCATTGTTATCGTATTCTGTTTGATCACCATTGAAAATCATTTAAAACATGTAAACGTTAAAAAATAAAAATAAAATAAAAACACACTCCAATAAAAAGCCTCTACAGGCACAGCTACATATTAAAAACCTGCTTAAGTAAAAACATCTTTGCCTGCCAGCAAAAGAAAAGCAGGGAGTAGGCCAGCCTAGCCTCCCACAGAAGGGAGTTCCAAAGGTTGGAAGCAGACACTGAGAAGATTCTCTCTCCTGTAGGCTCTCGCTCTCCACTAGGGGGAGAGGGAGGGAGGGGGAAACACAAAAGGGAAGGGAAGGTGAGAGTTGCAGTGGTAGGGTGCAAGGAGCAAGGGAGGGAGGGATTATGAGGGGGAAGGTGCAAGAAAGGGAGATGTGGTGTCACAAGGTAGGAAGGAGATGCAGTAGCAGAATACAAACAAGGGGGGGGCAAGGCAGAAGCACAGTGAAGGAGGCATCAGCACTAGAAGCCCTCCAGGAAGGCGGGGGCAGTACAATTCACTGATCCCATGCTCTGCTCCTGTGCTCTGCTCCCTGAAGTGGCTACCTCTTGACACTATTTTGAGGAAAGAAGGAACTGGGAAAAGGCAAAAAGAAGGGTGGATAGAAGCTTATTAAGGTAGATCCTTGATGTGAATGTTCAGATTTTGGGGAAATGGATCCAAATAACAATAAAGAAAAAATAACCTTTTTTTGTTGGACTAACTCCACATTTATTTGTCTGGTATAGTATGGGAATTTTAACTGCCTACACATGTACGTGTCATACTAAGCAAAATGTGCATAAGAATATCATTCACCTCTGAAGTGTTAACTATCAGGGAAAGAAAATTGTAGCTATAAAAGTGAAGATGTAGAAAGGATTTATGTTGCAAGGCTAGTATTAATTGGGGGGGGGCACATCTGCCACATTGGATTGGCACTTACTTTGAAATATTTACTTCAAAGGAATACCTTTCAAAGGTTTGAAGGGGGTTGCTGTGTTAGTATTTTGCAGCAAAAACAACAGGATCTTTGTAGACTGCAGCCCACTTCATCAGATGCATGAGAGTGGCCTGAGCTGGCAGATATTTATACACAATGGAAGAAAAAAGCAACAATTAATGTTCCTAAGTCACATAATTAGAATACAAATTAGACTAAGTTGTATAATATACAAATTTGCGTAATATACAAATTGTATAATATACTAATTTGATGCTTGGATCTGAAGACATAGAATACAGCAACCCTATCAATGAGTCACACTAAAACTGTCATTTCAAGAACATCTAAGGAAGTTTACACAGGGGAGAAAGAAGCTGTAATTTGATATTAACTGACATTAAGCTGACTTTGATTTATGGCAACCCTATGAATGAGAGAACTCCAAGTATCCCTGATATCAACAGCTCTGCTGAAGTCTTGCAAACTCAGGGTTGTGGCTTCCTTGACTGAGTCTCCCCCACCAGTGGTCTTCCTCTTTTTCTACTGCCTTCCACCTTACTAATCACTGTTGTCTTTTCAATGAATGCAAATATACATAAAGCAGGATGTGGGAGTTCAGTTTGAAATGGATGGGTAGAAAACAGCAAGGCTCTTCCTAACCACCTTTCTAGGGTGGAATGGAGGGTTTCTTTTAGGGTTGGAGACACACAAGACAAAAATCTAGTTGGAATGAAGTTAGTTGGAGGGAAGAGGGAAAGTTGAGCTTTCCTTTCCCATCCTCCACTCCTAAATATGAATTTAACAGTAACCCAGCTCACACACAGAGATTTCCTGCCATATTATCTAGTTCAGCGTGGATTTCCACAAGCTGCTTAAATAAATCTTTTCAGTTCTGTTCAGTTGGTTCAATGTGTTCCAGTACTTGTGTCATGCCAATGTCAAATGTTCTAAATAAAAAGCCAATTATCTTTCCTCTGTTTCTCAAAGATGACTAACTGCAGAGTTTTGGCCTCTGGCTTAGTCATGTTGCATGATGCTACAGGCAAAGCTGTCCCTTTCAGTCCTGTTGATTCAGCTCATCTGTTAGCCTGGGATGGACTGAAGAGAGATCAGAATCTACTGGTAGATATCTTGGTTAGATCACCAAGGATTTCTGACTCCCAACTCTTTAGCATTAATAATCCTTACTCCTACACTGCAAAGTTAGGTTCTGCCATCACTGCTGATGCTGTTACTACACATATTTTAATCCAAGGACAGTGCTATATTTTTCTGAGTGTCATTCTGAAGTCAGCATAGTGTGTTTGTATGTATGTGTGCACAGAGGTTTGCAAGCCAACAAACACCTGTATAATTCTGCATGTTTCTTCACTAAGGGAGAATATAAATGACAAATGACTGAGTACCCAGTATTTACCATACAATAAATGCAGCCATTTGCTAAACTAGCCATTTGATTAATCTTGCCTATAGTGAGAATGATTTTACCACTTGTCTACTCATCCATGTTTGTTATCAGGTGCAAAGAAGCATGCTGACATTTCCATTGGTATTTGGAAGGATAACACAAGTGATCAGCTCATCAAATGGGCATATGCACACTCTTTGGTTAAACTAGGACAGGGGTGGAATAATCCAGCCCTCTAGATGTTGTTAGATTGCAACTCCCAACATTCCTCACCCTTAGCTTTGCTGGCTAGTGATGCTGGGAATTTTAACCCAACAACATCTGGTGAGCCTGCATGATTTCCATCCCCATCCTAGACGATGAACATATCAACCAGACAAAAGGGGTTGTATGCTTTTGTCTCCCTTGCTGCAGTTCTTGTGGGGGTGCCCATGAACCCTCAAAACCATGAGTGAATGTTTGGAGAGAGATGCTCAAACTAGACTAGCCCTTCTACAGTCACCATACTCTGCAATGGACAACAGTTTGACATTCATGAGAAGGAGTTATCTATACGCACAGATGTACACAGAGAGAGCTTCTGCAAGTGAGCAAGGAACCTGACATAAACCTGTATGGACAGAGAACTATCTCTGGTGACATGGCAAACAAATGGTTATAGGGAGAGTGTGCCATAATGGAAGTGGTTTGGATTAGGGTATGTAGCCCTACAGACATCTCTGTGCATTCAAATTCAGCATAGTACATGGATGCCTATACCCCTTCTAGTTTCATGATGTTCCTGTTTGTCCCTTTCAATTTATGACATGCTTGAATAAACGTTCTTTTTAATAAATGAGCCTGGTTATAAAATGTCTGGTTGAAGTTTGTGGTTAAAGATGAGATAACAAGGCAATTGCTCTTCAGAAGGCACATGCCATACTGAAACAGCTGTGCAAACATACCACGTCTACAATTTGGCACTGGATGAGATACAGAGAAGCTACTGCTGTCACCTGATGCGATTAGCAAGACTGCCTCGTCTAAATCTATTGTTCTGACAGAGACAGCTTTGCACGCAGAAGTGGAGAAGCAAAACTGGTTTAAATTACCTTCTCTACACAGCTAATAATAAAGGGGCTCTGCTTTCCTTTCCTCTGAATCTGTTCAGCTTAGATGTTACAGCAATATACCCTCCACTAAGATCTACTGAGCAGCCTCACTGTGGTGCAGAAATCACTCTACTCATGAAAGCTACCAAGCTTTGAGTTAAGGCCACAGTTGCAGACTTATTATGTTTCTGGCATCTGAGGACCAGCCGAGCTAAGCACAGAAAGACTTGCCATCAGCAGGTTGGCCATTAGGTAATGAACTGACTGTAGCAACAGAACACAACAGCAGTATATAGTGTCACAATTTCAATTGCTAGAACAACCAACAGTACTGATGGTCACAGGCCCTCAAAGTGAGAGCAAGACAGGCATCCAGTTAACTCTTATAGTAATACGCCTCAGTTCTACGGCTCTGTGTTAACAAAAAGCACATCTGTTTGCACAAGATGGGCACCTGCTTTTCACTGATCCCCTCCTTCCACTGAAGCCCCTCCCCTAATTTCCAGAAGCAGAGGATCCAAAGCTTGGGACCATAGTCTCTTTTCTCCATCCTGCTACCCTCATAGGTAGGTCTGGTGGGAATGTGGGAGAGCCTTCTTAGTGGCTGCCTCCTGGATAAGCAACTCCCCTTCACTTGATTCCCTCCTGGCTGTTCTTCTGCTAGGAAATGAAAACCTTTTTATTCTGATAAGCATTTGAGAACTGATCACAAGGGCTTTGAATATGTTCTGTTATTTTTATCCTAGTCTTTTAATGTACATTTTTAAAAAGTTGTTCACAACCCAAGGCAAGCCTATCATGGGCTTTTCTTGGTAAGATTTGTACAGAGGGGAATTTGCCACTGCCTTTCTGTGAGGCTGAGAGTCTGTGACTTGCCCAGGGTCACCCAGTAGGTTTCCATGGTTGAGTGGTGATTTGAACCCTAGTATCCCAGAGTCCAAGTCTAGCACTCAAACCACTGTACCACACTGGCTCTCTGAACTTTTTAGCACATTAAAAAAAAACATAAAATCATGACTAAAGAGCAGTTGAAGACACTGAACCCAGAGTTTTTGGTTAGCGTCCCTCATCAGGATCAAGTATCTGAGTATTTATTTATTTACTTATATCTATTTCTCCCTGCAAGTCCCTTCCCCTACAGGTCTTCAAAATTTGAAGCAGGTTTTGGAGTTGTGGGGAGGTGCTTAAAAAAAAACAACACCTGGTGCCTAGTGGAGAGCTACTAGCACTATTTAAGTTCATCCTTTATTAACCAGTTCTTGCATCTCAGTTACCACACACAAACCTAAACATAAACAGTAAGGGTTTTTAAAAAATATGTACTGCCAGCTTCAGATTCAAACTGGGGCCATGTCAGCTACCTATTTATAGTGCACTATCTGAAATGAATCCGCAATTAGCTTCCCCCCACTCTTTTTCATACATATGTAACTATTTCCCATAATTTGAAGGCCTAAAGCATGCTTTACATGATAGAAAATAACATTAAATGAATTAATCAAGTCAATTTAAGTTAATTTAGAAACTCCAGTCTAATTATTTGTGACTAGTGCTGTCTACACACCACATGCTATGCATTAAATAACGCTAAATTAAACACCATTCTAGTAAGCTACTCAACAAAGCGTTGAAAGGAAAAATTCTTAGAGGGTTTCATGAAGAAGGTAACTTCAAACTGGAGAATACTGTTTGAAAGTAGAAAAAAGAGAAACAACCCTCCCATTTAATGCAGAAATGTAAGAAAAGGAATGCTGTGTTAGGAAGGAAGGCAGGCAGGCAGGCAGGCAGGCAGGCAGGCAGGCAGGCAGGCAGGAAACTTATCTGGTTCAAATTTGTATATGAATTCACCTAATTTAGCCTTTGGACACTCAACCATGGAAACCTACTGGGTGACCTTTGCAACTCGCATTCTCTCAGCTTTAAGAGGAAAGCACTGACAAACCTCTTCTGAATAAATCTTGCCAGCCCAGCCCATCTAGGTTTGGGTTGCCATAAGGTGGAGTCAACTGAAAGCCACAAAACAAGAAACAAAACCACCAAGGGGCTTACTGCACTCTGAAGAAAAGTGGCAAGGCACCTGGAACATTCCATCTTCTCTGTTGCCTTACTGCACGAATTCGTTGTTCTTCTGGAGTTCTTTTGTTCCGGTCCCGTGAAGAACCAAGCTAAAACATGTCTTTTTGCTAAGATGTTTTTCTGGTTAGGAAAAAGACATGGTTTTACCTCGGTCCCTCACAGGACTGGAACAACCCCCCCCCAAAACGATGACACCATGTGGTAAGGCAGCACGGAAGATAGAACGTTCCTATTGCCCTGCCACTTTTCTTTGGAGTGTGATAAGCCCCTAAGTGAATGCACTTGTGCTCCAAAACACACACTTTATAAAGCTTGCTATCCTGTTCTCTACTCAAAAGATGCACATAAAATACGTTAGCTGGAGGAAATATGTGCACAAGTACATGCAAGTGCACGGAAATAATGTACCAAATGTATATAATTAAAGAGAAGTGCTTGAAAAAAATGCACACCTCAGGAAAAGGCACATGCAAAAGTGTGTGTACTGCATATAAAACCAATATACTACAAAAATTACAAAAAAGTATACAAACATTTGTACTGATATTTTTTAAAAAGGATCCTGATGCAAAAGTGGGTGAAAACAAACATACAAATGAGAAGCAGCATAGAACTGAAATGAACAAATTCACCATCTGTTTTATACCAGCTCATTATATGGCTGAGGAGCACAAGTCTATTCATCATCTTGCCAGCATGAGAAAGAGAGTTACTGCAATACTGGTCTAGAAACTATGCCCTATGAGAAGCAGCTTAGGGAGCTGGGTATGTTTAGCCTGGAGAAAAGAAGGTTAAGAGGGGACATGATAGCCATGTTTAAATATTTGAAGGGATGTCATACTGAGGATGGAGCAAGCTTGTTTTCTGCTGATCCAGAGACCAGGACATGGAACAATGGGTTCAAACTACAGGAAAAGATATTCCATCTAAACATTAGGAGGAATTTCCTGATGGTAAGAGCTGTTTGGCGGTGGAACGCACTGCCTCGTAGTGTGCTGGAGTCTCCTTCTTTAGAGGTTTTTAAACAGAGGTTAGATGGCCATTTGTCAAGCATGCTTTGACTGTGTGTTCCTGCATGGCAGGGGGTTGGACTGGATGGCCCTTGTGGTCTCTTCCAACTCTATGATTCTATGACTCTGGATGGGAATTCGGTCATGGGAATTAGCACAATTCAAAATAAGTGTAACTGAGGGCTTGTCTATACAGGCAAAAAAAAAAAAAAAAAAGAGAAGAAAAAAATACATCAGACCAGGGTGGGGGGAGGGAGCTGGTAGAACACATAATGTTTTTGAGGATTCTAATTGAATACAGTTCTTTTTGGTGCCTGAGGATTGAGATCTGATTTTAAAAAAACCCCATCACCTTTAATACTGCATTTTCCTGGAAAACCTGGTTTATTGTACATGTGGCCGCCTCTGAGTTGGCTTCACTGTGGAGCTGGGGTAGGGATGAGGTTTTGGGTCACCTGATCATTCCTACCAGAAACAGCTACTTCTTCTGTTTGTATTTACGTTTTGCTGGTGTGCAGTCACTATTGTTTTTTGAAGGTGTGTTTCTGCAGATACTTGCATATCATATTAGTGCACCTCTGTCCTATGACCCGAGAACCTCACTGCTACCGTCCATGCTTGCAAGGCCATAGCAGATGAACCTTTGGTTTAAAGGGTGAGGCCAGTTTTGTGCACGCTGCACTCCACCAGAAAAATCCATTGCACAGGCTCGAAGAACAAATCCAATTCTGAAATCAACGCGCTTGCAGAAAGTTCAGAATGCGTCCTTCCTGAATCTTCGTTTGCGAAGAAAAGCCAGAGAGAGAAAGCCAGAGAGGTCTATTTGCATATTCACATGCATGACAGGAAGAAAAAAAGTAGAGCAGCCAATAATGCCAAGTACAGTACACATGCATGGCTTGGGTCCAACTTATCTCCGGGACCGCCTCCTTCCGTACGACCCTCCCACTTCGGTCCTCTGGGAGGAATCTGTTACAGCCTATGAAAACAAGGCTGTCGGTGACCTCCCAGAGGGCCTTCTCCGCTGCTGCTCCCAGATTATGGAATGGCCTGCCGGACGAGATTCGTCTTATTAACACCTTAGACGGCTTTAAAAAAGCTGTCAAGACAGATCTTTTCCGGCAGGCCTTTCCTGAATAACTATCCCGGCCCAAGACTCAGCTGTCCTCCCTGAGCTGTAATCATTTTTTTAAAACCTATTGTATGTTTTAATATTTTCTAATTTATATATTTTTAATTTACTGTATGTTTTTAATCTTTTATAGTTTAATATTGTTTTAAGGGGGGGTGGGCTAGGGTACTGGGACTATGGAGTTTTTATATTGTAAGCCGCCCCGATTGCGTTGCAGAGGGGCGGGATAGAAATAAAATTTTATTATTATTATTATTATTACATAATCATAGCAGGACCACCCTTTTACACTGACGTGAGCTCGCCTTGGAGAAATGTATGGCTGGTAATGCCACTTTTGCTTTGCTTTAACAAGATGTGTGTGCAGTTAACAAGATGTGTGCAGGGTCACTGCAAACCAGGAAAATGTGATTTGAAGCAGATTTTTTTTTTTTTGCCTGTGTAGACAAGCTCTGGGAGATGGTAGCAAAGTGGAGTATGATATAAAAGGGAGACCATCCAAAGTATGAATCTGTGTTAAGATGGTGCCATTGACTTGTTTCACCTGTTATAATCAATAACTGTTTCGTGCAATTGGAAAAATAATACAACAGCTCTTATAGAAACATGCAAAATTTGTAGACCATTAAAAAAAAAAAGAGGAAAGCATGGCATCTGGAGCTCTACTGTGTAAAATTAACTGGCTTAACAGGTATGTGTGTGTATGTGCCTTCAAGTCACCTGTCGACTTATGATGACCTCATGAATTTCATAGGGCTTTGTTAGGCAAGAAATACTCAAGAGGTGGTTTTGCCAGTTCCTTCCTCTGAAATATATCCTACAGCACCTCGTATTTGTTGGCAGTCTCCCATCCAAGTACTAACTAGAGCAGACCCTGCTTAGCTCACAAAATCAGATGGGATCTGGTAAAGGACAACAATCCAAAAGCATGCTAACATCTAAAGGGAAGAACACTCAAGTCCATTGTCTCTCTCTCTCTGACTTTTTTTCACAAACAAAGATGCAGGAAGGACTCATCCCACGCTCTCGGCAAGTGCGCTGATGACTGAAAAGGCCAATCCGAGATAAACATGTCCGGTTGCAGAAAGCACAGTAGAAGGTCTGCTTGGGTGATGTTTCCGGGTTGTGATTCTTTCTGCGTTGTCGTTTCTCTTCAAGACTTGTTCGGCGTGAACTCTCAAATAAGGCTGCAGCATTGTGGATAGTGTGTCTCCATGCCTCCCAATGTGAGGCCATGGCGGAGCACTGTTGGTGATCAATTTGGCCATGCCTGAGGTGTTGTTTCAGAGAGTCCTTGTATCATTTTTTTGGAGTGTCCTCTTATGCTGACCTGTGGCAAGTTCACTATAGAGTACTATTTTTGGGAGGCGATGGTCCTCCATCCTAGAAACGTGCCCTGCCCAGCGCAGCTGTGTTCTCAATATCATGGCCTCAATGCTGGTGATCCCTCCTTGCTCAAGGACAGCAACATTCGTCACATAGTCAGTCCAGTGTATATTTAGGATTGTGCATATACAGCGCTGATGAAAGCATTGGTGGAGTCGTAAGTGTTGGTGATAGGTGACCCATGTATCAGACCCATAAAGGACAATAGACAGTACAATGGCTCTATACACACTAATTTTTGTGCTTCGCCTCAGGTGTTTGTTACTCCAGACTCTTTTGTAAAGTCTCCCAAATGTGCCATATGCCTTTGATAATCTGTGATCAATCTCTTTGTCAATCTTGGCATCTGAGGAGATGATGCTTCCCAGGTAGGTGAACTGCTGAACGAACCTATGGCAATGTGGGGGCAACTCCATTATAAAAGGCCAATTAACGTGCTTGTTGACAACAGCTGTTGAAAATAAACCCAACTGGAAGAATAAATGTATACACAATGGGAAAAGAGACAGCACAGTCCAGTGGAAATAAAGAAGATTTTGGACCAGACGATCTGTGTTCAAATCCCTACCAAGCTATAGCAGGAGTGAGAACTGGGGTTGATACCAGCAGCCATCTATCACACAAAGTATTTTTTTAAAAATAGAATCATAGAATCATAGAATTGCAGAGTTGGAAGAGACCACGAGGGCCATCCAGTCCAACACCCTGCCACGCAGGAAATCTTGATCAAAGCATCCCCGACAGATGGCAATCCAGCCTCTGTTTAAAGACCTCCAAGGAAGAAGACCCCACCACACTCCAAGGGAGTGCGTTCCACTGCCTAACAGCTCTTACTGTCAAAAAGTTCCTCCTAATGTTGAGGTGGAATCTCTGTTCCTGGAGCTTGCATCCATTGCTCCATGTTCCAGTCTCTGGAGCAGCAGAAAACAAGCCCGCTCCATCCTCAGCGTGACACCCCTTCAAATACTTAAACAGGGCTGTCATATCGCCTCTTAACCGTCTTTTTTCCAGGCTAAACATACCCAGCTCCCTAAGTCTCTCCTCATAAGGCATGGTTTCCAGACCTTTCACCATTTTAGTTGCCCTTCTCTGGACATGCTCCAATTTGTCAGCATCTTTTTGAATTGTGGTGCCCAGAACTGGACACAGTATTCTAGGTGAGGCCTGACCAAGGCAGAATAGAGCGGCGCTATTACTTCCCTTGATCTAGACACTATACTTCTATTGATATAGCCCAAAATCGCCTTGGCCTTTTTAGAGAATCCCATCTTCAGGAAGGAAAATTTTCAGTAAAGACTCAGTGCCCCTCCCCGTAGTACCTTTCCTTACTATCCAAAACCTTTTTACAAAATATGCAGTAAGGCCCATGGAGGTCTGAGGAGGTGAAGAAAGGAGCAGGTGCAGCTGCTAGGGGGAAGAGGGCCCAAATTTCCTCCCACATTCACCTGATGGGCTACCCCCACACAGCAAGCCTAAATGCCTCTGTTTCCTTCTCAGTCCCTTTCTAGTAAATGGACTACAGGGCTTTCATCCAGGATTTAAATCAATGTAATTTAAGAGTGATTAACTTTGGGCAATATTGTGCCATCATTCCCTCTCCTTCTGATGTCCAAGCTGTAAGGGCTTTTATTTTTGTACTGAAAGTTGCAGTATACGCACACAAGTGGGATGTATCAACAGGCTTGTGGGAAATCCCATGGTACAGGGAGCACACAGCTCCCTTGTTGCAACGGCTCCACCAGCTGCTGGTTTGTTTCAGGGCAAAATCCAAAGTGATACTCATGACCCATAAAGCCCTATACAACTCAAGTCCACGTTATTTGAAGGACTGTGTCCCCTTATATGTGCCTACCCATGTCTTGATCTTGTGGGAAGGCCCTTTTCTTTGTCCCACAATCCTCACAGATACACCTGGTGGAAATACGGGACAGAGAGGGCCTTCTCAGTGGCTGCCCCCGGGCTTCTGGGACTCTCTTCCTGGATAGATTAGACTGGCACTCTCCTTGCTATCCTTTTGTAAAGGGAAGACCTTTTTGGCAGCCCTCTGATGGCTGACTCCTCAGGGAGAAAGGGCCTTTTTATGTGCTGTGTTGTTTACATTTGTTATTCTTTTTAATGGTCTGTTTTAATTTCTTTTAACCTTATTGATAGTTTAGCTATATTTTAAACTCTGTATGATTTTTAAAAACTTTTATATGATGTAAACTTTTAGCTGTATCTGTTTTAACTTTTGTACTCTGCCTGGAGTCCCAGACTGGGAAAAAGGCAGGATATAAATAAATGTAAATATAAATGTAACAATAATAATTGCAAATGTGCAAATCTCAAGGGTTGAAGGAAACCCTTCATATTCTGTGGGCACCAAAAACTGCTTGCTGATTTGAAGTGAGTAGTGGGTAATGGAGAAGCTGTAAACCTAGAGAGCAGCAGTCCACATGGCAATATCTTACTGTAAACCCTACTTAAAAATCTCTCATTTTTATTTGCTTATTTAAATATTTTTTCCATAGCGTTCTTGTTCTTGTTATATGCCTTAGTGTTTTTTCTGACTTAAACTGGCCTTATCCTTGGCATTTCTTGACAAGCTTTATTCAGAGGCATTTCACCATTGCCTTCTTCTTAGCCCGAGAGAGTGTGACTTGACCAAGGTCACCTAGTGGGTTTCCATGGTTATTCAGATCCTGGTTTAAGTCCTATTCCAGTACTCAAACCACCAATGATGTACCAAGAGCAGGGCAGTGTGAATGTCTGCCCTGGGTCCAGGCAATAACGGGTTGCGTTGTCTTTGAGGGGTTGATGGAGCAAAGCAGATGTACCTTGCAAAGATCTGAGAAAGTTTCAAGATAGTGCTCTTGAAAGAAGCCCCTGAAGGAGTAGGTCGAGTACATGGTGAGATAATGAAGTCCTCCAGCATTCCTCCTTGTTTGGTTATTTATTTATTTTAATGAATTTTGAGAAGCTTATGGACTGAGAGGAAAAAGAAACTTCTTTCCTTAGAAAACGCTTTCTTGAGGAACCATCGTAGTATCAGCAGAGACGACTTTTCCCCTCGATCGTCTCTAAACCTTGCTTGTCAACCTGCCTTGCTGGAAGCCCCATCTTCTCTCTAACCTTTGCCTTTCTCCTCAGAAATGATCCACAGTCAGCAGAAGGGCTGGAAGGGAGGAAGATGGGGAGGTAGAATAGGGGCAAGCTGCATGTGAACTAGGCTCTTCAGGGAACACCTGAAGAGACCAGGAGACAACGGGTTGGTTCTCCTCACTCCCCACTCAGGACTGTTAAAAATTATCCACTCTGGGTGTCAAATACACCAGGTGTGCCACTGCAAACCACTACACCATTCCGGCTCCCCATCAGCATTCTTACTGCAATTCAAATTACAATTCTGCTAAAATTTACAGTAATGCAATTCCAGTAAATAAAACCACCAGCAGTCATATCATAGTAATAATTATACCAAAAAATAAAATAAAAAATGCAGCACAAAAAGCAAGGGTAGCACAATTTTTAAAAATCACCAATATGGATAAGGACTCATACACTTTTTAAACAACTACTAATGTTACTGAGGTCTGGATACATCCCTTTAGAATACTTTTCCTCTACCATGGGCAGAACAGCTGGAGATGACAGGAGTTGTCATTGAACCAATCTAGATTGGGGAAGGCTTCTTTAGGGAGATATTTCCACATGCAAAATATTTCAAAATAAAATTTTGATTTCTCTGGATATATTGAAAGGTATGTTCCTGTCTTTTAGCTTTAATTCCATACCTATAACATGTCCAGAGTGAACTAACCCGCAGAGTCACTGTGAAAGTCCATAACAGCAATCTTGATTTGTGGCTCCATAAAAGCGCTTGTATCTACAGTCCCACATCAAGTCACAGGGTTAAGACAGAACCATACTAATAAGAACATTATGTAAATAACAAAAATCCAATTATCTCTAAGAAAAAAATCACTGGATCTAATATTCAATCAATCCACAGATCAACTCAGTTTATTTTTTTTATTATTTCAAGCTGCTTCCCCTTTGAAGCCTCTCCTCCCCTGCAAATTACATTCAACATATTTGTGCTCAACTTGTGTCTGACCCATCAGCTTTCTTCTTTGTTGATGATTTATTTTACAGCTGAATGAAGTGTTCCTTTTCTATTATGAATGGGTCTCTATCACATAGATGACCTAATTACAACTGAGTGATATAGCCAGCCTCATTAATGTCAAGGGTGCATGAGTAAGCACAATATTCTGAGAAGTAAAAACAGATTTTCAAGCTTCCTTAACAACCTTAGGCTTCATGGGCATTCAAAACAATTTACCCATGACTTGTGTTCCAAGTTTAATAATTATATTAAGAATGTGCATAAGATTTTCAATCACTTGAAAATACACAGACATATGAATATTAGACAGTTATAGATGCACACACGAACACACATTTTTTTGCAATAAAAAACAGCAAAGCACCAAATAAAACAGTGCAGAACAGTCTCTGCAAACATTCATCCCATCTTATAGAAGTGATCTTGCCAGACAGAAAGTTCCAAAGCACAGTTTGCCTATGATGGGTGTTAAGTAAGGGTTCTAACGAACCTCTGGTGGGCAGAAGCTACCTGGTACATGTTGGTAAGGGGTGGTGAAAGGTGAGGTAGCAGTGGTTGACAGGAACTTGTACCATCCCACCTTTATGGAGGAACCAGCCAAGGTTTTCAAGTGGAAATATATCACCCATACATACACAATGAAATTCAAGATATCACAAATTGCTTTTTGAGGAAAACCCCAGGTACAGTGCACTTATTACTTTCTATTATCTAATGAGAAGGTGGGGCATGACTACATAGGGCTGAGAGCCACACCTTCTCCTACTGAGTAATGTCATCTACCCAGAAGAATCATGTACATAACCCCCAAAACCTAAATGTCATGCAAAAATCTGCCTCATCCACAACCAACATGGTTCAGTTTATTATATTTATAAATTGCCTTTCCTCCACTGTGCAAAAAGGCAGTACATGTGACTCTGACTCCTCCTTTCCACTTTATCCTCACAACAACCTTGGGAGGTTAGTCAAGCCAAGAGAGGCCCGACTGTCGCAACATTAGCCAATGTGTTTTGTGGTTCAGTGGGGACTAGGAACTTAGATCTCCAAAGTTTCAGTCCAACACCCTAATCACTACACCATAGCATGGAAGCCAAGGGACTAACAGGGGAAAAATGGATAGACCTCTCTCATCTCTCAGACAACTCTCTCACCTGAATGGAATTCTTGATTTCCCACAGTTACAGATAAGCCGTTAAACACAAGGCTGGCCACAATTCTTAGTTCTTTATATATGACAGACATCTGCACATGCACCCCTATTTAGCAATGACATTAAGGCCATAAAGACATGGTAATTTACCAAAATCCACAAGCTTAACACCTCCTTCGGTGGTTAACAGGATATTGTTCCCCTTGATATCTCGATGGATGGTTTTGTTTTCATGCAAATGCTGAAGCCCCTGAAAAGAAAGTGTAAGACCCATTAATCCACAATTTTTAAAAAGTTACAAAATAATTGAAATATTAATACACTTCAGTAACAGAGTATAATTAAGATTATTTTCAATATAATTCAGGGATATAAGATTCTGCATTCAAAATTCTGTATAATTCTGGAAAAAATCATTAGTATGTAAATTATTGTAATTGTGGCAACTTCTAAACAAATATATATACATATATATATATATATATATATATATATATATACAAACCCATAATTAATTAAACTCTTAAATTTTCCCCAAGTCAACAGAACTCACAAACATACTATTGCTATGACAGTCATGTGTATTTAGCATGATGGGAGTGCAGAAAACTACCTTCACAGGCTCAGTTAGGCCCACAGACCAGAGGCTTTTGCCTTCCAGCCTCACCATTCTTTCAAATTATGGGGAAAGAAAGCACTGTATACACTCAAATCCTTTACCCCTCTAAGTAAATAAGAAATGGCTCTAATCTAAAGCAGCACCCATGTAACCCTGCTAAATATTCAGTATACTGTATATTATTCAGCAGAAGGACAGCTGCCAGCTTTCTTCTCTTAACTGCTAATAGCAATATAGGTTGAGTATCCATTATCCAAAATCCTAAATATAGTAGGACCCCTGGGGATTGGTTCTGGGGGGCACAGTGGATACCGTAGATAATAGTGAACACCATTGAAAATAATGGGACTTCCAGTCTAAAATACCATAGAGTTGCTTTGGAGGACCTAGAAAATGGCTAGAGAGGACACAATTTCTAGGAAGACTGTATGGTAGGTGTGCTGTTTTGTGTCCCGTGAATAATGAATCAGTGGATAATGAATCATTGGATACAGGGGTCCTACTGTACTCCAAAATGCAAAATTGTCCACATGGGTGGCTGAGGTAGTGACACTTTTGCTTTCTGATAGTTCAATGTACACAAATATTATTTCATGCACAAAATTATTAAAAATATTGTGTATAAAATTACCTTCAGGCTATGTGTAGGAGGTGTATATGAAACATAAATGAATGTTGTGTTTAGACCCAATTGGGTCCCATCTCCAAGATATCTCATTATGTATATGTAAGCATTTCAAAATTAAAAAAAAATCTGAAATACAGAACACCTCTGGTCCCATGTATTTCTGATAAGGGACAATCCACCTGTATTCAGAGTACAGAACCATGACTATGGATACTCAGCCCTAGTTGATGGTATGAGCTGGAAAAATTATACATGGAAACCTCCTCTAATAGCCAGTCTCAGTGAACACTTTGTCAAAGTAGGTAGAGAAGGACAAAAGTGTAAGAAAGGACTGAATCCAGTAAAGAGGTAAGAGAGAGTAACCAATTTGAAATCAATGGATTCCTGTACACTTCACTCCATGCCAAAAAAGAAAAGAAATAGTATTTGAACTATTCATATGTTTTTACTCACCATAAGTGCCTCATGTAAAATGTAAGCAATGATAAGTTCACTCATTCTTTCTCCTCTCTTCAAAAACCCTTTCACAAGGTCGGTTACGGAGCCTCCGTTACAAAGCTATAGGTATATACCGGTAGCCACAAAATTAGAAAAGAAAAAAAAAGTAATTATCACAACATCCTAACTTTTACTAGACATACATCTTATGATAAGAATCAGCTCGTAACTCAATTTTTACTTATTCTCCCTTTTTTGCTTCTGTCCTCAAAGTACAGTATTCTTTTTCTTTCTTCCTAAACTGTCACAGTATTCCT
Source organism: Gambelia wislizenii (assembly GCA_030847615.1). Classification (NCBI taxonomy): domain Eukaryota; kingdom Metazoa; phylum Chordata; class Lepidosauria; order Squamata; family Crotaphytidae; genus Gambelia; species Gambelia wislizenii. Next base: position 133,307,354 of record JAUMIR010000006.1, on the reverse strand, counting down.
ATTCTAAAGAAACCTCTTTATCAAGAACACATATTCTATTATATTATTTTCAATAAGGATGTGACTGTTGGCCATCTTAGGACATTAAGAAACATTAAGGTTGTACTAATGCACACTAACAGAGTTACTGAAAATTATAGAGCAAGGGTGGTTGATTGTTCCTATATGGCTCCTCCTGCAACTGGTAGCAGCTGCAGCAGGAATGCATAAATTGTAATCAGCCCCTACCCCAAATTCCCAGGCACTGCTGATAAATCCACCACCACTCAGGAAACAGTGGCATCACCTGCGGCTCCACAAAAGCCATTGTCTTCAACCTTGCAAAAACTCAGCACTGGCGAATTCTCCATTGGTTTCACCAGTAATAACAAATGTCAACCCCCCCCCCAAAAAAAACTGGCAATCACTCCTTACTCCCCTTGATCAGCATCTCCTCCTCCTGCTGCAGTTTACCTCCTGTGACTTCCTTGAACAGTATATTCCTGCTTATATGGGCTTGTGTTCAGGGTATTTGAAAGGCCACTTCTCCTTTCATGAATGCATTAGAGCTCTAAGATCACCAGGAGATACCCATCTCCTTCTCCTGCTGTCTTCTCAGGCTCATTTGGTGGGAACATGGAAGAGGGCCTTCTCAGTGGCTGCTCTCAGACTTTGGAACTCTCTTGCCATTAGGCTTTTAATGGTGTGCTGTGTGATTTTCTTGGTTTGTATAAGTCTTTTAATGAATTATATAGTTTTAACTTTATATATTGTCTAATTGACTTTAAAATAACTTGTATAAAGATTCTGTTTGTTCATGGAAGCTAATCAGGGCATGCATTTTTGGCACTGCCAAAAATATAAATAAAAGAAAAGAAGAAGAAAGAAAGAAAAAGAGGGAGCAAGAGATACCCTAAGTATCCTGAAAGCACCAGATCCCACCTGAGCTTGAAAGCTAAACAGCGTCAGGCCTGGTGACTACTTGGATAGGAGACCTCCAAGGCCTGACGCTGTTTAACAACCAGTAACAAAGTAATCTTTTAGCAGTCAAAAATCCACTTCCATTGGCCATTTGTTAATTTCCAAGAACAGGTAAATAATTTAAAAAGAACATGCACATTCCTGAATATCAAGGAACTTTCCAAAACCAAATCTACACATGTGATTACTTCCTCCCAAAATGTACCTACTAAGGGGGTTGCTCCAAAACAACTCCAAAAGTATGCTATAAGGAGTTGCTGATTTAGAAAGCCCTTTCTAGAACATAGGTTGTGGCAACCAATAAATCCACAAGAGCAATTTCTGCTGTATAAGATATAGTCAGAGATTTATAGGCATACTAGTTATAGATGTTAAAACCAATGGCCATTAATTAGAAAGAGAAATTTATATATATAAAACAAGCCAGACTCTGAAGCCAAGGATAGTAGTTGGTTTTTGGATCCTGACCTGTTAGAAGAGCCAAAAATTAGGGTCCAAGTTTGGGAATGATACTAACATTTCTACCCACTGAGATGCTCCTGTTTGCTGTAATTGCTTCCAAGATGATCCAAGTGGAAGCAGTCAGAAAGTAGGTACTAGCACCAATTCCTTCTTATTGTTTAGTGCAGAAAGAGCCCAGCAATTCTTTTGGTCATATCCCAGCTACTTGGACCATGCATTGTTTTGAGGAAAAAAGCAGTGTCTCACTCATGGCAATCAGACAACAAACAATTTCTTCTCTCCAAAATGCTAAATTAGTTCTTTCTTCTGAAGAGAAAACTGATAAAAGAACACATACACACATAAGGGGCAGGTGGATGGAGAGTTGAACGGGGTTTATCATCCAAACATCAGAATTCCCAAATTTCATTCATTCAGATATATGCCTGGGGCTCAGCCATGATTCCCCCCCTCGCTATTTTTAACCTCTAGTGTGATTACTCCATGCATTGCTGAACAAAGTAGAGTCTGTTCAGTTCTGGCATAATGAATATCCTCGAGAATATATCTTGACTAATTTCCCCAAATAAACTTGAGAAGTAAAGTACATCACTTAACATAGTCTTTTACACCATCGGAATTTGTTTTGCTTTGTTTGATTCAACTGACCCTTTTTATTTTAACATTAAAAAGGGGAAATTCCAGAAAGGCAGCCACATTTGCTGTTTTTGCTACAGCAGGCAGGGGTAGGTATGAACAGGCATGCACAGCTGTAATGAAGTTGTTTAGTGGAATAAGCTTTTGTGGACTGCAACCCACTTAGGTAGATGCATGGTAGAGTTACTGTGAGTTTATTCTGATAACATTATTTCCTGATTAGTTCCATTCCTAATCTGCCATCATATGAATTCAGTTTTGTTCTATTGTTGCATTGATTTTGAACTAGGGACACAGACATTACATTGTTATGAAACTAAAAGGGAAGGGGGACATGAGAGAGTTTGTAGAGCCAGAATGCCTGCAGGTATTTTTAATGACCAGCAGAATGAATTGCTAGGTACATCTTTTGATAGGTACATCTTTTACTAGGGAAACTACAGGTAGACATAATCTGCCATCCTATTTGTGTATGGCTGTGAAAGCTGGATGGTGAAGAAAGCCAACAGGAAAAAAAAATCAATTCAAATGAAATCTGCTGCTGGAAGAGAATTCTAAAGCTACCATGGACTGCCAAAAAGAACAATAAATGGCCTGAGAGTAAATTAAGCCTGAACTCTCCCTAGAAGCTAAGATGACTAAACTGAGGAGATTGTACTTCGGACATATGAAGAAGTGACATGGCTCATGGGAAAAGACAATGCTCAGTAAAGAAGGCAGCAGAAAAAGAGGAAGATTGTATTAGAGATGAATTGATTCAATCAATGAAGCCATAGCAATGAGCTTGCAAGATCTGAACAAAACTGCTGATGATCGGAGCTCTTCACAGTCTCTCATTCATAGGTTCACCATAAGTCAAAGCTGACTTGATGGAACATAACAACAATAACAGGCAGATGGGCCACCAAATATGGAGATAACTTATCCTTATTCCTATCCACCCGTGCTAACCAAGAGACAGAACCAAGCTAGTTTTAAATAGAGCATAACAGACATTACATTGGATTCTAGGACTAAGAAAAGGTCAGAGACAGACAGCTGAATTGAGTTCTGTAAGTGAAATGCATTTTGAACTGCTGACTGCTCTCTGAAGACATGGCAAGGGGACACTGCACATTAGCAGTCTACTGGCCTGTCTGAGCTGTGCCTCCACCAGGATTTGTAAATAGAATCATACCACCATAAGTCTCCACTGTTCTTTCAAAGGAAACTCAATGCAAGTTGGCATTGGGACTGGCCCTATCATTATTCCTGGAGAGGGAGACATTTAGCCTTTCAGCTGCTTTGGTCTACAACTCCCTTCAGCTTCAGCCACCATGGCCATGGTTAAGGACTGTGGGGTTTGTAGTTGCATTAGTCTGAAGCATCTGGAGAGCCTAAGATTCCCTATCCCCCTACATTAGGCAGAGAGATGTAGCCATTTCAAGAAGTAGATGCGGGGTATCATGAAATGCTGCAAACTGCTAGTTATTAATTATGACTACATTTTTACTGTCAGCAATACAGAGAGATACTTGTGGGTTCTGCACATATAAATAATTTGGCTCATCTTGCATATTATGACTTTGAGAGAAGTATCACTCACTGCTCTGTCTCAGGCAACAACATGCCTTGGGCTGGCCACTGGAATGTCTGACTGCTTCAAGAAGTAGGGTAAAATGTAACTATTATAAATTATACAGGCTTGTTCAATTTAAACAGTTGATCTTGGGTTTGGTTTTATACTAGGGCATGAAGTTCGGTTCAAGATTGGCACTGCCAAAGAAAGAAAGAAAGAAAGAACACCTAAATACCCTGAAAGCTCCAGATCCCATCTAATCTTGGAAGCTAAGCAGGGTCATGTCTAGTTACTATTTGGATGGAAGACTGCCAAGGAATGCCAGGTGCTGTGGTAGGCAGAGGAAGACAATGGCAAACCATGTCTGACTATTCCTTGCCTAAGAAAATCCTATGAAATTCATGGAATAGCCATAAGTCAACAGGTGACTGGAAGGTACATACACACACTATCCATGAAACTAGCATCATGCTTTTCATCTGGTATCTTAAAAATGGTGGTTCCTATTAATAGGCGTTGGCATACATGAAGGAGCCTTGCCTTCAAAAGGAGCAGTTTTGTTATCCAGCCTCTACTGAAATGTTGGTTCTAATAGTGCAGTTACATGAAATGAAATCATTGCTATCATTGAAAAAGGAAGCCAAAGAAGTCAGGCCTGTGAAGAACTACAGCTATGCTGAGTTGTTTTGTTCACATTAGCCCGCTTACTTATGGCAAACAGACTGTCTTTCTTTTTTTGAAAAGTGGAACCAGCCGCAGTAGAAGACACACTGTTTACAGGAGGCTTCTTAGAACACATGCCAAAGATGGGGGATTAAGAAACACATCCATCCCCGTGTTTTCCTCTGACCTGTATAAATAATCCCACGCCACCTTTCCCTGAGTTAAAATTAGTCTTGTTCTATTTTTTTCCACAGCTCAGGGGAAACCTCATGGGCAAAGCAACTCTTCCAATTTAATTCTCCCATCCCAATGTCTATTTTTACTAATTGTGTCAATACTCCTTTCATAATGACTGTCTTTGCAGTCACAGATTAAAACACTAGGCATTTCCATCTATCACTCAGCACCCCTCCCTCATTAGAATCCACTGGACTAAAATGAAAGGGTTTATCAATGCTACCATGAAAATTGAATTGAGAAGCAGAGTTAAATAAACAGAATGTAAAGAATCATGTGAACTCTGTTAACTTGGTATATTCTGCTGCTTTTACAAAGTAGCTTTGAAACACATTTTAGAAGGAGGGAATCCATTTGTACAGCTGATATAGATACACATTGTGTCACAGTGTTAATCAGGATATGTTCAGAGAAGGGAGCCCAAGATGGTCAAAGTTTAGAAACCATGTCCCACAATGTTGTAGAGAACTGGGTATATTTAGCTTGGAGAAGAAGATTGAGTGAGCCTGTTTTCTGCTGCTCCAGAGACTGCAACACGAACTAATGGGCTCAAATTACAGATTCCACCTAAACACCCAGAAAACCTTCCTGACTATAAGAGCTGTTCATCATTGAAATAGACTACTCTGGAGGGTGGTGGTTTATCTTTCTTTAGAAGTCTTTCAACAGAGGTTGGATGACCATCATATGGTAGTGTTTTAATTGTATATTCCTGCATGGCAAGGGGTTGGACTAGATGGCCTTTGAAGTTCCTTTTAACTCTATGATTCTATAAACTTAATGAATGTGTGTTACAAGTGGACTCTACAACTTTAGATCATGTTTTTCATTCATACAATCTCTCTCCTGTAAGCTAAAGTAGCATGGTTGTGAAGCAACTTTGCCAACTCATCCATTGTTTGCATGCGCTAAAAGTCCTTTTCACTTTTTTCAATTGCCCCAGAATTCACCTGGGCCCATCCATCAACATACACCATCTTGAGTTTCTATTGTTAATTATTTGAATACTTTTATCCAAGTTTTATTTCTGTTTTATTTCCAAGACCCTTAAAGTGGCATAAATAATCCTAAATGAAAAATCAAAACTTAAAAAAAATATAACAATTATAAAAAGTTCAAACATAAAGGCATAGCAAAACACAGATGATTTCAAACCTTATGTGAAAGGGCAAGATAGTAAATTAATTTTAAAAGCTTCACCAGGGAAAGGAAGTATGTATCTGTAGTTAAAATACAGGACTTGCCACCTTTAAGAGAAAAATTCTCTTCCAGGAGGATTTCTAAGACTTGAAAAGAATAAACAAAATCCAGTGGTAACAAATGAGGTCCCAGCTAGAACAGGAGGGAATAACCAGGAATCTCGTGGCAAGATGTCATATGCATCACGCCAAAAGCTTATTTTAAAGAAGTAAAATATGGCTTATTTTACTAGTTCCTCTTTTCCTGCTGCCACAGAAAAACATTCAGTATTATTTGGGGCCCCAATGTACTCACAAAGTCTTTGGGGCCTTTCACACCACACAGTTAGAGCACTATGACTCCACTTCAATCACCATGGCTGCATCCTATGGAATCCTGGGGTTTGTAGTTTGTTCAGAGGCACCAGGGGAGCAAGTTCTTGGGCTGAGAATTCTAAATGCCCTTCCCTGAAGTGAAAATCCCATATTCCCATAGGATGTTGCCATGGCAGTTAAAGGAGAGTCATGGTGTAATAACTGTGCAGTGTGAAAGAGCCCCTAGTGGGCTTTTGAACATAACAGGGTACAATCAGAGAGTGTATTGTGTCCACTTTGTCCCATGTAACAGACAAAAAAATGATGTTTCAGAACCCACTCAAATAATTTTTTCTTTGGTACCAGATTTCAGCCAAGAGTATTTATATTTCTTCCTGGTGCAGATTTCTTTATCCATCCCTAGGTATCACAGGAACCAAATGCATTTCAACAATCCCATAATAATAAAATCCAGATATCCAGCAAATGGAAGAATAGAAGAGTTACCAACAATACTGCCTCATTTTATGGCCTTTATGTGTAAACATAGCATACAGATAATTAAGTCAAGAGATCATTATCTGCTGATATTATTTATTGCTACTACTTTAAATTGCAAGCAACTTTTCCACATGAATGTGTCCAAAGAAGCTAACAATACAATAACAAAACTATTATGTCAAGTAGAAAGTCAATATCTTTGGTAAACTATCCAAAATTCAAAATGTAGAAATGAGTATATCTTGCAAGGTTTGCTTTTTACCTTTGTGGCCAAATTGATGCTACGTAGTTTGGGCTAAGGTGGAACACACATAAGAAATTAAAATATGGGATATGGACTCCTGAGATCACAAAAAACCTCAGCAGGACTACATGTCCCCATGCCCCATTATGCTGCAAGCAAACATGGTGCAGTGGTAGAAACAGTAAGGCCACTACCATGTTAACATGAAGGACTGTGAGTTTACGGTAGGGGTTGGGGGGGTAGGGGCCCCCTAGGGAGCTTGGACAGCCATACCACTGGGAGAGGGTTCCACTTTTTAATTCATTTTTTTACCCCTCAGCACTCCTGGGGGACATAGTCACTGCATCACCTGCCCTCTCTGCGGGTGGTGGTCTTCCATCAGTTCCCCACCCCAACAACAGCTATGTTACTTCCTGTTGGGGGAGGGGCTCTCCTGGGTCTAAAACAGCCCAACCTCCCACATGGCAAAATTCCAGCCCATTCCTAAAGGAGTGTTTTAGCGGATCTAGGAGAAAATACTTTTCAAACAAAATTCCAAACATGCAGGGGGGGGGGAGCTTTGGACTGCATGTGGTCTGCGGACCACACTTTCCCCACCCCTGGTTGAGCAGCTGGTGAAAACAACTTTGAGGGTGCAGCTACACTGTAGAAATAATGCCGTTTGATACCACTTTTAGTCCTGTAGCATCTTCGTATGGAATCCTGGGATTTGTAGTTTTACAAGGTCTTTAGCCCTCTCTGCCAAAGAGTGCTGGTGCCTCACAAAACTACAAATCCCAGAATTCTGTAGGATGGAGCCCTATCAGTTAAAGTGGTGTCAAACTGCACTATTTCTACAGTGCAGATGCACTCTGAGACAGGGCAGAATAAATAACAGGAAGGTAAAAAGAAGCAAGAAAATTTTCCTACATGATTGATCAAGATGAAAGCTAGAGACATTTAGGGCTTATAAGCTTGCTCTAGTTTTAATGATCATATTCAATGAAGATCATATTCAATGAAGCTAGGATATGATATTAGAGATCATATTCATGAAGCTAGGAAGCCTATGGCCCTCTAGATGTTCTGCACTATCACTTCCATAATCTCTTAATATGGGTCATGCTGGCTGGGCTCTTGGGAGCTGAAGTTCAGCCTCTTTGGAGAACCAGGGTTTCCCCATCCTGGGTTTAGAGCAAGGCTTGGGAGAACTTAACCAGGATCTCTACTACACACTCAGCTGGGATGGTACTATTTGGTAAATGGATGTTGGTTTTCAGCCTAACATCCAAATCACAGCCCTTCTTTTCACATTCCTTCAACATCAAGATGGCTCTGAGGGCACTTCTTCCATGCACCTCCCTTGTTTGCCTAGCATAGCTCTCTGAGGGCCTGATTGAGAAGCAAGTGAATGGAGGATTTACATATATGTAGTGTGTGTGTGTATACAAAATAAAAACAGATTAGAGCACTGGCATGTAATGCGTGAAATGTCATTTAAAACTGCAACCTCACCATCAAAGTTATCCAGCTCATCTTGAAGTTTTAGCTCATCATTCATCTGCACACAGGTGACCCATTTCTATTCATTTCTATTCTATTCTATTATGTTATCTATTAAAACATGTATGCATTGCTCTCATCCTTGGTTACCAGTGATTCAACATTGGTATTAAAGAACTAATGGGCCTCTAGAGTAAATAATCACTAGCCCTGTTCAAAACATAGGGCTGGCAGCAGAAGCCACTGTGGTGTCATGGCACAGAGGAGGGCAGACGGGGCCCTTACAAGTGCCCTAAGCCCCAGGCCCCTCTCCCATGGCATCATCACAAGGTAGGCAGGTTGGTGACAGGGGGGAAGGAGGGGCACTGAGTACCCTGTGTGCATGTGTGTTGGGAGGGTGAGAATCCTGTAGGGTGCAGGGGACCCCTATGTTTCTGGGCATTGCCATGCTGACCTCAGCTCAGGCTGACTAGAAGAAGCGTGCAGCCATTTCCAAGACAGAAAGGGAGAGTGAAGCGGGGGGCCCAGGACATGTGTGGATTTCCCCCACAAAAAAACTTCCATTTCTCCCTCTCTCACCCCATCATCCTCTTTTAGGCTGCAGTCCCTTCTTTGGGTGAGCAAGCAAGATGGGCTATGTTGTACCTTGCCTGAGCTGGTGCCTCAGATGCTTGTCATGGAGAGCTGGCAGATATTTTGGACCTGACCTCACCCACCTGCATTCCCTCTTAGGTGGTATGTGTAGGAAGGGCACTTTGCATGTGCCCTGAAATACTCTGCCCTGAGGTGTGACATGACCACACTTTTTAAATACCTCAAGGGCTGTCACAGAGAGTAGAACCAAGTCTAATGGTTTGAAGTTACAGGAGAGTAGATTTTGATTGAACATTAGAAGGAACTTTCTTGGCAGTAAGAGCAGTCTAGCAATGGAATCAGTTTCCCACAGAGGTGGTGGGTTCTCCTTCTCTGGACATCTTCAGAAAGCAGCTGCACAGCTACCTGAAGAGGATGCTTTAGCTCGTGAACCTGCAGCAAGCAGGAGGTTAGACTTGATGGCCAATGAGGCTACTTCCAACTCTATGATTCAATATTTTGGCATTCAATAATCATGTGCAGGTGGGAAGAGATAGGGTAAAAGCCAAACTATGATTCACCACCCACACTTCAGTCAACACTGTGAAAAGACCATGTACATCTACAAAAAAAAATACAGAGTATTAAACTGTGCAGAGGCCTTTAGCTGAAGACCAAAAACAAGAAGGCAGTCTGAAGGCTGCCTTCAGACTTCTGAAAAATCTCAGGATACCACAGCTGCCCTTATCATTAAGCAGAGTGAGAAGGCCACCTAAGGCAGCAGATTATAGGTTTCATGAAAGGACAACAAATTATTGTTTACTTATGTACCTGCTGGTTATAGTAGATTTGCCCAGCTGATTTTAAACTATGAAATTTAAATTGGTATTTTAAGTTTATGGATGATTTTAATTTAATGGTTTTTTAATTCTTTGTGTTTCAACCTATGTGTTTAAATAATTCTATGTTTTAGTTATACATTATACTTTAATTCATGTTGTGCCTGGTGTAATTGGACCTAAAGATTAGGACACTATCTGAGCCTCAGCATCATAATGCTCCCTTATGAACCCATAGATCTAAGATGAAGAGTTCAAAATATTTAGTTTCCACTTTAGACAAACCATTGTTTGGTGTATATATGAACCCAGACATGGTTATAGATGTGGCCTGTTTCAACCAACATTAGTTCAAAATAACTGCAGAAAGATTAAGATGTAGTGCTAAATTGTAAAGAAACAAAATTAGATTTGCAGTTTGGGGACGGGTTTTTCGAATTCTCAGCCAGAGAGCTCTAGTGTCTCACCAAACTAGAAATCCCAATATGCCATGGATGCTGCCATTAAAGGCCCCAGAAGTTATTCAACATCATTTGTGATCACCAAAATGGCAACCATGATGGTACAGCTGCAGCACCACAGAGCTCTTGAGGAGGTGAAAAACAGGCATTACACTCTTCAGGCTCCAGATCATGCCCACCCCTAAGCTCACAGTCCATTACTCTGTACTGTTCCATTGGGAAGCATTTTGAATTGGCTACCTGCAGCTGGATTAGAAAAATAAAATAAACCACCCAAAATGAATCACATATAGTTTAAATATAAACATGTGTCAGAATTCTAGACTACAGCTGGGTAGATTTTTGGCTTACATGATCTACTACTACTACTTTGTTCAATGACAGAACCCCAAGATCTACCAACTGAACCCACATGTGGCCAGACACAACTCTAAAGTAAATGGTACACGTGCCCATCCCATGAATTTGCTTTCAGTTCCAGGAATGAGCTCATAGTTATCTTTCCTACGAACTTTCATACAGTTTCTTACAACCATTCTTCACTGCAGTAGCCTAATCCAGGGTCGGGGAGCCTTCTCTATTTGGTTAACATGGTTACCGTTAAACAACTGGAAGGCAGAGATTCTTGACAAGGTAGACCAAGAGATCCACCGCCCCCTGCCCTATCTCTCTGTCTACCTTCAAGTCATCTGTTGACTTATGGTGACCCCATTAATTTCATAGGATTTTCTTAGGCAAGGAATATTCAGAGATGGTTTTGCCAGTTCACTTCCTCTGAAATATAGCCTGACATTAATTGGCAGTCTCCCATCCAAGTACTAACCAGGGCTGACCTGCTTAGCTTCCAAGATCAGACAGGATCTGGTGCCTTTAGGGTATTTAGGCAGGCACTCCTGACCACCCACAAATATTCTAGACTGAGTTGCATTGTGAAAGTTGGCCTGTTTGTTGTCAAGACTGATTTAAATCTTTCACGTATACATATACAAACACACACTTACAGATATACCTTTCTTTTGCCACCACTGCTCAACAGTACTGAACTGTTCATTTACAATACAGGAAATTATTTCCGCTCAGCCCAGCCTTCATTGCAATGTTAAAGTATATTCATACATGCAGAATGTCAAAACTTGCACTGGACTGCAGCATGCTAACTGCTACTGCACTCTCATCTATGTTTGAGAATTTAGGCTTCAACTTCCATTTGGCTTCTGCTTTTCTACATAATGATGAAAACAAAGTGTTAAGAAAGCTAGCCTTTATTCTGTACACTGGGGCAGGCAATACTTCTGCCTAAGCAAGGGGATGTAATCCATAATTTTTCACAGAAAATTATGAGTATTTGTCAGAGCTTCGTGTTCTAAAACCTACTTGTAGTCACAAATCTTTGATCTTGCAGAGAGGGAAAGGATGTGATTTTTAAAGAGCAAAATTACTGTAATTGGGAAGTAAAGAAGAGGTATTACTGGTCTGATTATTAGAAATGGCTGAATTAAGGCTGATTTAGAGCTGTAATGGATCAAAGAAGGTAGAGATGGATTGAAAATAGCAATTATAAAGGACAGAATGGGAAAATAGCCTGGTCTAAAGAATAGGGGAGAGGTATCTTTTATTGGCTTGCATGTTTAGTTCCCATATGTGATTTCTTTTCAAAGACAATATACTGTATTATGTAGAATAATTAGAGCACGTAGCTAAAGGGAGAGGCAGCTCTATTTTCAGGACTATTGACATTAACAGGAATAATAGTTCTATAGCAGACCATTTTGTCCTCATTCACAAAGTGGTTTCAACTAGTAACCTCCTTTTGTCCACATTGTTATTTGGTTGTTTCCATACAGGTGGTAGCAGAACAGAGGAATACAAGGAAGGAGGTGCACAACAAATTACTAGATTATATGTGGGCCAAAATGTAATGAAATGCAAGCAAGCTTTTACAGAATCTAACTACAAGGTGAAAGCTTGATTTTAAACAGAGGAATTGTTTACAGCAATGATTGGGCAACTTATGGCTGATGGGAATTGAACATCAATTCCCATCAGCCCTAGCCAGGATAGTTAATGGTGAAGAAGGGTGGGAGCTGCAATCCAACATCATCTGAAGGCCTCAAATTGCCACTCCTGGATTACAGTAAATCCATCTGTTCCTATTAAAATTGACTTTTTAACATAAAGCCATGCCAGAACCATTTGAATCCAAGAAAATATTAGCTTCAATCTATGATAACATGAATGGTGTAATGATGATAATATGAATGGTGTAATGATAATGATCTTAAAAGACAGGCTCACCCCTGTTCAAAGAGATCAGATAGTAGTAGGAAAATCTATTAATGCAACTATCATTTAGGGGAATAACAGATTCCACATACTTGGAAAGGACATTCAGAACAGGACCAACCTCTTAGATACTAATCTAAAATTGGAAAGGGAAAATAAGGATTCCACCACTACCCAACACTCACACACACAAAAAAACCCTGAAAGAGCACCTTATGTACCATGTATACAGTGATACTGTATATTCACATTCCACCTCCATACCTTGTAAATTCTGCATGCCTACAGCCAGCCTGAATGCACCTCGCCCCATCTGACCTTAAAAGTAATGAAAGACTGGGCCGCATTAGCGCTTGCATGGAAGACCACCAGGGAATACAGAGGGCCTCCCTAGATCAGACCAAGGGCCCAGCTAGCCCTGCTTTCTTGCTCCTACTATGGCCAACCAGATGCTTACAGGAAGACCACAAGTAATATGTGAGTGCAAAAGCATTCAGGTGCTAAGCTCTCAGTTGAGGGGAAAGCCATATTTTAATGGTAAAGCACATGCTTTTTTATGCAGAAAGTCCAGGGTTCAGTCCTTAGCATCTCTAAGTGGGGATGAGAAATACTCTTGAGTGGCAGCAAGTCAGCAAGTTTTCAGTTAGGAAGACTGAGCTAGAAGGACCAATAATTGATTTGGTATGAGGCAACTTTTTTTTCAAGAACCTATTTGACAAGAGATTACAGTACAGTTATACACACATGCACACAAAATCATGGCTACTATAAAAAGCAACTTTATAAGAACTCTTAATGATTTTAGATATATCTATGTACCATTGTCTGTCCCTAGCCTAAGTCTGAGGGTTTTTTAAAATATGTCCCCCAAGCTTAATATCTGCAGAATCCTGGATAGGCTGAATCTGACTTAGACCTCACACTATTTGTTCATCCAACCCAGTATTGTCTACACTGATTTGCTACAGGTGTCCAAGGACTCAAGCAGGTGTCTTTCAAATCATTTGCTACAAAGCCTTCTTTTTAAAAACTGGAGACATCAGGGATTGAAGCCAGGACTTTTTACATGCAATGTATATGTTCCACCTTCTGCAATGAGCCATAGTTCCTGCCCAAAAGTGCAGAGTGCCTGCTTTCCACATGGACCACATACTGTCTCCTACTGAGTGACAAGAACCACACAACATGGTAAACATATAATTGTTCAAGCAATTTAACTCTTTAGATAGTAGTAATATTATAATAATAATAATAATAATAATAATAGTTTTTTTTTTTTAACCCACCCCTCTGCTCAGCAACCGGGGTGGTGTACAGCAAAATTAAAACAACAGCAAGTTAAAACAATCCTTCCCAATCCTAACCCTCCCACCCCTTAAAACTAAATTAAATTAGTGGAGAATTAAAACAAACATACAATACAATGCAGTATACAAATTACAACAAAAAATGGCAATAGCGGCAGGGGGGTGGGTTGTAGTTGTAGAAGTGGACTGTTGTAGTTGTAGTTGTAGAAGTGGACTGTTTTTCTAACCACTCCCAATGAGGTTGTGATAGTACAAAATAGTCCAGCTATATATGTGGCAACTACTTGACTTGATGGGCTTGGTACAAGCTGAAAGCCACTCAAAATTTAAGAACAGCCATGAAACACTGAGAGGCATGTGAACCAGAGATTTCTAACCTGAACAACTCTACTTATCCCTGTTCTGTTTAGATGCAGCAAAATGCTTAGCTTCCAGCTGCAAGCTAATGGTGCCAAAGACTGCAACAAGAATGGGCAACCAGTGGCTTACATATATGCCTTGGGTGCATTTTTATGCAACTCACAGTGCCTATGACAGTCTCTCGCTGAATCTTTCTTGCCTGAATAGAGAGAATGCAGCCTACTTTCTACCTGAGCAGGGGAAAGAATACCCTTTGGAGAGTGCAGATGCTGTCAAATATGCACATTCCAAAGTGTGTTGAGCCCATAGATGAGATGCTGTGAATGGACAATGATATGTGTGAAGTCGGTGGGGTGGGAGACATGAAAAGCCTAATGATATGTGTGTTTGAGTGCATGGATGAAATGTTTTGAGTGATATAGAATGGATGGACGGTGTGGGTATGTGAAGGAAGGGTGCAACTTTAACATCATCATTATTCTCACAGTATTTCTCTCCAAAGATTGTCACCGAACCTAAGATTCTTCAGAGAGGATGAGGTAGAATGGTGATGATCTTAAAAGACAGAAAAAGGGAGGAAGGGACAAACACAGAAAGAGAATATGCATCTAGCATTGTCCAGTGCCAGTCTAGATCCTCATCAAAGTCTCTCTAAGGCCACTGAGAGGAGAACAGCTGCCCTTTCCTGGACTGCAATATACTGGATATAAGGGAAAGGAGTCAGAAAAGAAGGCTATCTTGAATCTGAACATATGTTCCATACATTATGTATAGCTATTTTCTCAGTGTATTTAATATTAAATGTTACATGATAACTGTTTATAATTTTTTTCTGACCAAGAGGTCTAGAAATTCTAAGGGCTCTGAATGACCTTGTGAGATCTGAAATGCAATTCTGCCATGCTGATTTCCCAATGCCTCTGCACATCAAACAACATTCAAACATCCCTGTGCCTTATTTCTAATTCCTTTCAAGTCAGTTGGTTCATTTGTTTTGATAAAACAAAGCTAACAACTGATAAAGACCAGACTTACAGAGGAATAAACAGTTAAATATTTATACATCTCTCCTGTGGAAGTAAATGTGATCAAAATGCGGGCGCTTAATGTTCACTTTTCAAAGATCAAAGCCAAATACTATAAACTTAGTTATCACTCCAAGCAGGCTTTAAATTAGCAAACACGCTGCTGTCAACTGGATCACAGTAAGCCTCCATGATGATTATTCTTTGGGATTTATTATGTGTGATTAGCATTATTAATTAACTTCAAGGGCTACTACAAGGAAGAATTGTGAACACAATACTTTCAGGGCAGTCCAGGCAAACTAAAAAGATGAGTCATCATATGTAATTCCTTCTGTTTTCAAGTTCAACCTGTGAGTTCTGTTGCTTACATAGCCAAAACAGCACCACCCACACACAAGAGAAAAGCTTTAGAAGGCTTTGGGCAAACCCACAATTTGTGTAAACCAGTGTTGTCAACCTAAGGCCTAGGGGCTGGATCCAGTCCTCTGACATTTACCTATCTGGCCACACTCCCTTCACCTTAATACTATCCTGTGGCTTAGTTACTGGCAGAAAGAGTGTGAAACACAGCTTTTCGGCAGGCCTTTCCTGATTAGATCCCGGCCTCAGGAACTCAGTCTCCTGGCTTTTTAAAAATTATGTATATATTCGTTTTTAATGTGTTTTTTTAGCTAGAAGGTTTTAATCTTATTGTGTTTAATGTCTTTTTATGTGGGAGGGTGTGGGTGGGTGGTGTTTTTAGTCATTATTATAATGTTTTAATTGTTGGAAGCCGCCCCGATTGTTTTTAGCAGAGGGGCGGGGTATAAATAAATTTTATTATTATTATTATTAAGTATGCTGGCATTTTTGGTTCTACTCCTTTGCCTTTGCTTACCACTGGAACACAGCCTCTGAGAACCACTCTGAAACTGAGATTCGCTACCGCTGGTTGTACTCCTGGTTTGCCCCAGTAGAACAAATATTGGGGGGAGGAAATGGAGGAGTACCCCAAGCACCCTGAGTAGCACTCAAGTTGCTCAGTGGCTACAGACTGCTAGGCAGAAAGTATGGAAAACTGTAGCAGGAAACAGAGCACCCTAGAAAAGGAGAAACTCAAAAGGACTCCACACTGCAGCATTTTGTTGCAAGTCCTGCTTGTTTCCAGTAATAATATAGTGCAGGTAATTTTGTGAGTTAATCTGTTGCCTCTCCATAGGCTTATGTAAATGTTTAACTGTTTCCCCTAAATAAATAGAACTCCTAAACAGCCTTTGGTCATGTATAAATGACTCAAGCAGAATAAATTCTACTGAGATCACCGGATACCTAAAACAGGACAAGAGGGCCCAAGACTTCCCTTAATTCTTTTGACCCTAGGGTACTTCTGATAAGAGGTAGTGGAGGTTCCCATGTAACTGGGGTAATGAATCCAGATTTTCCAGATTTTAGTGCAAATTTTAAAGGAGCTATTCAAGATGCTGAATCTATTAGGAGTGGACAGCATCCAGCATCGTGGACAGCTCCTTTAAAGTTCATACTAAAACCCATAGCATTTCCCCACTGACATATGCACCACTAGCTTCCAATGCTCCTTATGATGACATTCAACTTGTCCTGAGCTTACAGATCTTCAAGCCTGCTTCCATCTGCTACTTTCCACCCACTCTGGGCTGTGTCCTCGCTGTGTGCCAGTGATTCCAGAGGGGTAGAAGAAAGGGCAGTTTAAAAAAAATATTTAACATATCCCACCTTTCTCCCAGAAAGGGACCCCAGAAAGGGCTCAAGGATACTCACAACATAATTAAAACCATTGTAGGTAAAACAAGTTAAAAACAGGAAGGTTTTTTTAAAGCACACAAAATCTTACCACATTAGGACACAAAGTATAATATTAAAACAATATTGATTTGGAAAGCAATTTAAAAACTAATACCCAGGGTCTAAAACTGCTTAGCTTGTTGTCATAATGGGCTGCTCTCATTATCTGGGTGACACAGCAAAGGGCTTTAAAAAATGGGTAATGAAGTGTCAGGTTAAGTTACATTTTATGAGGAACGTCAGAGACCACGAGAGATAACTGACCAATGAAGATGATCAGACAGAAGAAGCTTTGAAATGCTTTTGTGGAGGTTATAAATAGTGCCTCAAGGCCACAAAGCACAGAAAGAAGAACAAGGAGAAACAATATCTTGGGCTGGGGGAACTCATGTTCCATCTAATGGAGTTTTTGGTAGAGACTGGCCAAAGAGCCCAGGCTTCCAGTCCGCATGAACACCCAGAGACTCAGAACTACATCTCCTCATGAGTAGAATAGGACATGTCTCTAGCTAGTTGCATCAGATAATTTCTGTTTGGTTTTTGAAACTTAGCTGGAATGACTTATCTGTAACTTCCATCCTTAAGTGTGCCTGAAGAGAAGGTGCCTTTCATGTAAAGAGATACCCTTTTGCTATGTAGATTCTGCTTTGAATGAAACTTCCTTTAAAGTTCTCCTTTCTTCCACACTCTCTTCATATGCCTTGCTTGGTCTCATTTTGTATACGGGTAGTGGGAGAAAAAGCTCTGCAGTGACAGAGTGGAAAGTGCAAACTTACCCCAGTAACCTCCCAGTGGATCACCGTGCTGGAGTTTAAAGTCAATGAGTGGTGGCAACTAGTCTATATGGTCTCTAGGGCTCCCAATCTACTCAGGCAGAAGCAGAAGGAGACCCTAGAAGAACTAGTATGGCTGTCTCTGTGCATATGCGCAGGACACCCATCTCCTATGGGAGGGGGTGTTTTAGTCTCTGCAGAGTCAGTAAGGTTTCCTTCAGCAATGCCCCACTGTGTGCTGATCATAGAGATTTCAAATCAGTGGGTGGTGTCAGTGTTGGTGGTCTCAAGAGGAACCTGTTCTGCTCAGTAGAAGCAGGAAGAAGGGACCCCCAGAGAACCTCTTACACTTGCACAAACAAACATACATGGGAGTCCAAAAAGGAACTTTTGTGCAACTCTGTAAAAAAATAACCAGTGGTAGGCCCATTGACATTGAGGTGGTAGGTCCTCTCTAAGCTTCAACCTAAACTTTAAAAGGAGCTATCCAAGGTGCTGCCCTATCTCCAAAACAGACTCAGCTCTTTGGACTGCTCCTTTAAAGTTCAGATTAAAATATGGAGTGGATTGACTCTTCCAATGATACGGAGCCATCAGTTGTCACTGGGTAACAGCCATTCTCTCTTACATCTTGCCCATGTGTTTGTATGTACTGTCGTCTCAAGCAGTTTGTATAGGGAAGTAGTTTCAGGTATACAGTTCTTTGTACTTCTTTGAATCTTCTGTTTCTTGGTTCAGTGCTCCCTTCCCAGGTTTTATTTCTAAACTACAGAACTGAAATTACCTCCTACTTGTACCTAACTAGTAATTGTCTGGCCAAATTAGAGGAAACCTGAAGGCCCTTTCACACACTGTATTTAAGTATTCAAAGCTGCAAATGAGAATTATTCAGGTTACCTTTCTGTTCATGTTTAGCACAACATGGTGGATATTCAAGAAGGGGGAGGGAAGCAACCTGGATGACTTCACCCACATCCTGATTGGCATACTTGTTTTTATGAAGCTGGTATTCAAATCCCTTCTAGAAAATTCCTACCAACTCAAGCTTTAGCAGATAAGCTTGGAAACAGATACTTAAAATACCATGAGGTTGTCAGTTTAATCCTAAACATGATGACTCAGAAATCCCTCTAAGTTCAATTAGACTAAGAAATTATAATACAGTATATGTGTATATAGCAGTTGGATATTTCTTTAATTGTCACGGCTCCATTCTAAGAAATCCTGGCATTTATAGTTATAGTTTGGTGAAGTAATCAGAATTATCTTCTAGAGCACTCTTGTGTTAATGTTCAGGGGAATGCACCAGAACTCTATCAGGAATTTTAAGTACCCCACCAAACTACAAATTCATTAGGATAGAGCTAGGACCAGTTAAAGTAGTACCAAACTGCTATAAGTGTGTACTATAGATATACTTTTACTCTTGAGGAAAAGTGTGGAGATCTCTGAGTTTTTAGAACAATAACTCTTGTGGTTCATACTGGTCATACTACCATTGGCCATACTGCCTGTGGCTTTGGGAGAGTTCTGGGAGCTGAAGTTTAAAACATCTAGAGGGTCACAGGTTCCCCTCTAAGTGTATTTAGGATTGCAACCTATGGCACTTGTGAAACCTCTCTAAGTTGAGCATAAACAGTTATTAAGAGCAGGCATAAATGCAAATAAAAGAAACAGAAATAAATCCATAGTGGGGAAAAACACCTACTTCCAGAACTAGCCAGAGTTGATCTCCATCCTTCACATCTTTTTTGTAGTATAGTCCATAGAACTTGACCACATTTGGATGATCAGAAAGAGCTTTCAAAATGTTGTATTCAGCTTCAATCTCTTCATCAATATCCTGGTGTCATATATCCAAAGAAAAGAAACAACAAGTTAACAATAAAGCATCTATTAAAAAACAACCTCATCCTTCCCTTTGTAAATAATTTTTATCAACCATTTCTAAAAACTTTTTTGGCAAAGTTAAAACAGAAACAATTTACAACAATGTAAAGCATACCTACTGATGTTCAGTAAAAACATTTTGCTCTATAGATAATTTGAAAACAAGCATTGTGTTTGTAGTCTTATGAGAAAATCAAGCATCCCTACGGATTGGTCCTTCTTAATGACCCATCATCAGTGGCAGTACACGTGGTGGAAACATGAGAGAGAGCCTTGTTAGTGGTTGCTCTCAGGTTTTGAAACTCTTTGCCAATGGAGGCCAGGTGAGTTCAATCCCTGCAGTCCTTCTTCAGTCATTTTCATTCAGACATCGGACTTCTAACTGACTTGTTTGCTGAAGTCTTTTTAACTAGTGGGCAATGTTTATTTGTTTTTATGAATATGTTTTTAAACTGCTTTTCTTCTATTTTTTAAAAATTCTAATTTTGTATTTTTTATCTTTACAATTATTCCTTGCACAGTTTATAGTGGAAAGGCAGGCTATACTTTCAGTATATACGTATTCAAAAATTTTACAAAGAACCCAGAGAAAAGGTTCTGGTGGGAAGAATTTGTGAATCCAGAGGCACAACCATGGGTCTCTATCTTCCCTGTTCCCCAAAATGTCTTTGTTGCAAAGCCCCATTAGAAGCCTAGATAGAGGCTTTTGTATGTCTTTCACCTTGAGCTGCTCCACCCCAGAAAACAATTAGAACAATTGCATTCTGCATTTAAATCTGGATATCAATAGCTTTAAATCAATAATTTCACAATGTCGGCAGCTCTTTTGAAAGGCTACAAAAGAAGAGCTTCTTTATTTTTCTCTTTGACATATTCTTACCTTTACTAGTAGAACTTTTCTCTTTTAATTCCACACACTGCTGGGGGCGGGGGGAAATACTGTACACCAAACAGTATTTTCAGAAAGCAAATGAGCAAATGCACCAGTGTGTGCTTTGCCACTGACAATGCAAAATTATGATAATTATTTGATCTCCGGTTAGCTTCACTTTTTCAAGATTTTCTAGCCTCGTGTTTCCTGAAAAAAGATGGAAATTTTCAAGTGCCGTTTTTGTTGTTGTTGTTGCAATGGCTCCCTCTGCAGCCACTCACAAGTCCTTCAGTTTAAGTAGAGGGAAGTCATTAATGCAATCAAACTAACTTCCACAAACCAGGTTATCACCTGTTGGTCACTAAAGAAGAACCTATGGTCCAGCTGGAACTTGACAGCACTTTTCTCAAGTAGCAAATGGGTCTTCCAAATGGATGCTATAGCACAGCCTGGGAGAACAAGGTTGCTGACAGGGAAGACAAAATTAGCTATAGGGTTGGGACTAATCTTGAAGACTAAACAGAAATACTTTTGTGATGCTGCACTCTGCCCCCATGGGAATTAGAGATGGAGGGTTTCTGCTCCTTTTAACCTACACATTTTAGAATCCAAAAGTGTTATTTTTTTCATCTCTGATCTGTGGCCTTTGCTTTTATCATTGACCAAAACAAGCTTCCTTATTTCCCCCCTGACTTTCTTTTGACTAAGTGGCTGGAAATATTTCAATTGTTCAGATGAACATGGATCAAAAGGCACCTCAGGCACAGCAAGAGGGAGAAATAATAACAAAAGAGCTATTTCTGAACAGAAGGACTGCAAATACATCTTAATGCATTTCAATTCATTTAATTAAGATCATAATCTTAGGGCTGTGAATCAGCAACACATTTGATAAGAAATTCTAATGGGTGGGAAAAATGAACCAATTCCTTGGAAACAGGGTAAAGCTGTTCTAGCTAGATAAAAGTCACAATATATTATTTTACAGAGCTGAGTTTTTAAAAATAAATCAGCCACTGATGAGACTTTAGGCTTCTGTATATTCCAAATTACCTCATTATTATAAAGCAATGATACTGGGTTCCACTGTTTATAAAACGTTCACAATTCCGAGAGGGATAAAGAGAAAGTGTTCCTCTACATCATGGCTAAAATCCTGTATTCCACAGGCAGAGCTATGCTACATCTTCTCTCAACCCCTGCCCACCCCCACTATTTACTTGCTACAGTAAACTCGCCATGCTACAGTCCCCATATCTATTCATTGGCTGGTGGAGAACTGGGAACATCAGAGAAGCATCTGGCTATGCCCCCATAGCCAGATGCAGAACAATTACATAACCCACTGAGATCTGCTGGAGTCCTCCTACGGTCTCCCTAGATGGGGCAATCATTTTGTATCTGGCTACGGGAACATAGCCAGACACCTCTCCGCTCTCCTGCCTGCTCTCTACCAGCCACTGAAAGGCTGTAGAGGAAGGGGTTATTGCAGAGCAATGATTAGACTGAGCAGTGGGGCTTTGGTTGTTGCAGAAAGACCTTGACAGTGACAAAAAAAATCCCACATAAGCAGGCATACACTGAACTTATGCTTGTGTATGTCACTTTCAGGATGCCAGCTCGTAAGTATAACCCAGGGGAAATCCAAAGGCCTCAGAAAAAGCTAAGGTTCCTGTAGGTGTAAGTGTCAGAGGTAAGTGGTATGTAATATGGATAAATACAATCCTATGTATGTTTATTCAGCAATCCCACTATTTTCAACAGGACATACTCCCTAGTCAGTGTGATCAAGATTACAATCTTAGCTAAATACAGAAATAGGGAATGTACATACTCCAAATGTTGTTGATTGCAACTGTTTTCAGCTGTGGTAGAGAAAGACTGAAGTCATGATTCAACAGTATCTAGAGAGCCACATGTTCCTCATCTCTGACCTAATATCAACATGGAAGGATGTTCCATATATTTACCCTCAAGAAATCACAGCTTGGAAGGTTACTTTTGGGGCTGCAACTTGGCTGGTAGATAGTGAGAGCTATATTCCAAAAAAAGCAACTTTCCCAGGTTCTGCTAAGAATAAATTGAATAAGTTGTGGTATGATTTAAGAAGAGGGAGGAATAAAACAAGGAGAGCACAATACTTTCATGACCTTAAGAGAAGTGCAGTGATCAACATCTATGATTTAGAGAAGACTCCCTGGAAAGTGGACTTAAGTGACTCACGTTTAGCTGCACCCCATATTGATGGGTCTACTATGTGAATGTCGCTGTCCTTGAGCAAGCAGGGATCACCAGCATTGAGGCCATGATATTGAGAACACAGCTGCACTGGGCAGGGCACATTTCTAGGATGGAGGACCATCACCTCCCCAAAATACTACTCTACAGTGAACTCGCCATGGGTCAGCGTAAGAGGGGCGCTCCAAAAAAGCAATACAAAGACTCCCTGAAACAACATCTCGGGCTCAGCCAAATTGATCACCAACAATGGTCCGCCTTGGCCTCACATTGGGAGGCATGGAGACGCACTATCCACAATGCTGCAGCCTTATTTGAGAAATCACGCTGAACAAGTCTTGAAGAGAAACAACTATGCAGAAAGAATCACAACCCAGAAACATCACCTAAGGAGACCTTCTGCTGTGCTTTCTGCAACCGGACCTGTTTATCTCGGATTGCCCTTTTTAGTCATCAGCACGCTTGCAGAAAGCATGGGATGAGTCCTTCCTGAATCTTTGTTTGCAAAGAAAAGCCAGAGAGAGAGAGAGAGAGACTACAAGTATACTAAATCTGTATGCACTGTATGAATACTCACTGCATGCACTGATATTTTTTGTTTTTGTTTTTAAAAAGGCATCAGATGCTACCATAGATCTTTTGGTGGATATTTGAAAGTGTAATTTGAGGAAGAAACATGCATGGGTGAATTTTGGACATAGTCCAGACTCAGCTGCAGCCAGGAGTCTGCAGAATAACTCCAAAAGGTAGCAAGTGCTCCCATGATAATATTATCCATTTATTTCTGTATGGTCTATTAAGGCCCTAGATGGCATCAATGAAATCAGATGTTATTGGATTTTGCAACTCACATGAGCACTAATCAGCTATATTTTAACAATATCTGGAGAGCCATGTGTTCCTCATACCTGGATTAAATTCTTATTCCCTTTATAAAAATATTTGCCACTCAAACTTTGGTTCTTGCAAACTAATACAGTTCTCTGAAGCCCATGCAACTGAATGGGGGAAGATGGAAACCATACTGCATTGGGCTCTTGTCAGGGAAAAGCAGAGTTAGAGGTAGCATAGCTAAGTAAAGGTTGCTCAACAGGGACCAGGCACATAAACCAAACAGCTACCAGTTCTAGGATGCTCAAAGATGACAACACAGGCCCAGGCAATGAGCTCTAACTGAGACTTTCAGCAGCCCCTTCCTTCTTTTAGAGATACAAGCTGAGTATCTGGAATTCCAAAATCCGAAACTTTGGAGCTACAACACATATGTACCTATATTGTATTTGCAAGGCTGGAGAGAGACATGGCCTACAAGCCTCCCTCCATTTCACAGATCCTCACATCTCTCTCCAGCTGAATGAATGAGCAAAAGCACCACAGCCGCAGCCTTGAAGGTGGAAGGGGGGTGGCTGGCAGCAACGTCACTGCTGCAGCCAGAGTTGGCTGTGATTACTGGGTTCCCATACACAGAACACTTGGAGGAGAGGGCCCTGGGGCGGGGGGTTGACATGGGGTTCTCCTCTGGGCCAAGGCTGGAAACGGCCACCAGCAACCACTGCTGCAGTATCCTGCTCTAGACCTCACTTCAGCTGGGGTGGTGGTGGCAGTGGAGGAGCACCGCCAATGGTGCAAAATTTGGTTGCAAACTTGGCCACACCATCTCCTTCTCTCCCACTCCCACTCCTCTCCTCTCCCCAGAATGCACATGTGGCGGTCAGGGCTTACCACTGCCTCCACTGCTGCCCTACACCATTTTATATGCAACTATATGTACTGTTTGCTCACCCTGAGCAAGCAGGGATCACCAGCATTGAGGCCATGATATTGAGAACACAGCTGCACTGGGCAGGGCACAATTCTAGGATGGAGGACCATCGCCTCCCCAAAATACTACTCTACAGTGAACTCGCCATGGGTCAGCGTAAGAGGGGCGCTCCAAAAAAGCAATACAAAGACTCCCTGAAACAGCATCTCGGGCTCGGCCAAATTGATCACCAACAATGGTCCGCCTTGGCCTCACATTGGGAGGCATGGAGACGCACTATCCACAATGCTGCAGCCTTATTTGAGAAATCACGCTGAACAAGTCTTGAAGAGAAACAACTATGCAGAAAGAATCACAACCCAGAAACATCACCTAAGGAGACCTTCTGCTGTGCTTTCTGCAACCGGACCTGTTTATCTCGGATTGCCCTTTTTAGTCATCAGCA
This sequence comes from Gambelia wislizenii, assembly GCA_030847615.1. NCBI lineage: Eukaryota > Metazoa > Chordata > Lepidosauria > Squamata > Crotaphytidae > Gambelia > Gambelia wislizenii. The sequence goes on along the minus strand of JAUMIR010000006.1, from coordinate 133,282,488 downwards.
CGCTTGCAGAAAGCATGGGATGAGTCCTTCCTGAATCTTCATTTGCGAAGAAAAGCCAGAGAGAGAGATACGTACTGTATTCCTGTAGTATGTGGGGAAATAATCATTGTAATGTAAAAGCAATCTTGTGTACCTCATTCACATCCTAAGATAAGTCTAGGTTTTTTCCCTGCATGCTTATGTTTTCCCAAATTTCCTTTCTCTTATTTCACTGGGCACTTCTAGCCAACTGGAGTGCTGGGTCATTCAACACATGACCTAATTTAAATTTTATTGCTCTGTGTAAGTTCTCTTTTAAGTTAGAGTCTCCATGAGGCTGTAGCCATCTTAAGCCATATTATCTTTGTTTAGCCATCTTTCCTGAAACCATGCCATGATGTTCACCATGCAGCCTCTTACTGCTGTAGGCTGGGTGAGATTTTCCTACCCTAAATCCTATTAGTTAGTTAGGAACCTCTTTTTAAAGTTTGTTTTAGTATGCAGATTGAGATTGCTATACCTTCAGTAAACTTCTGAATTGCATTTTAAACTGACTCCTTTGTTTTTGTAATGAGTCTAATTTAAGTGGAGATCTCAGTTAATCTCAGACCTCTGAACACACCTTTTTAAATGTTAATTGAGCTTTGCCAGTCTGCGTTCCTAAGTTGCACTCTGCATGAATTTAAAAGTAAATGATTTTTAACTCTTTTTAAAAGAAGATAATTCTTGTTGCTTTTTAAAAGGACTAGATCCTGGAATTTTAAATACAATTTTATTTTTAGACGCATTACTTCTTACAATTCCAAAATCCAAAATATGGAACACTTCTAGTCCCAAGCATTTAAGATACAAGATACTCAGCCTGTACCACCAGGATACTGGTTGCCAGAACATCAGCACCATTGACTGCTTGTGCTATGTCACTATGCTGCTGGCTTTTGTACAAATGGGGTAGGAAATCTGCCCTGGTTCTAACCAAAACTTTATATGAGCTTCCCAAGGTGCTGACTCTTGTACCCCAACTAAATTCAGCTCCTTGGACACCTCCTTTAGATTAAAACTCTGAGCAGATTCACCACTCCACTGATATGAAAGAACGCCAGGCACCACAACCTGCAAACTCATATGGTCTCTGATGCATTCTGGGCTGTGGGGGAGAACTAATCTTGGCAACTCTTCCAAAACAGATTAGTGTGAGAAACTGAAACTTGAGAGTTCCAGGTTGAACTCTCCTGAGGCATGAAGTTCATCGGGTAATCTTGATCCAGTCACTATGCTCTTAGTCACTTCTCCCTTTTAGTCTTCTGCCTGACCTACTTCAAAGTGTTGTTGTGAGAATACAGAAAGGAAGAGGAGGAGAACCACATGCACTGTCTTGGATTAACTGGAGAAAAGGAAATATTAACACAACTAACGAACAAACAAAACACAGTATTTGTTGACTCCACCTGATCCATATGAGTTCCAGGTTTTGAGGAACCTTCTCACAAGAGTCTCTTAATGGGACATCACATCATCTTCACTATTGCCACCTGTGATAATCGGCTCTCCCATTATCCGGGCAACATAACTGAAGGGTATAGTCTCCCCTCCAGGTAAACAAAGGGTTAATGACAGGTTGGTTTTAAGTTGCATTTACTGGGAGTCAGCATCACAGATAAGCAACACTGATCATACTGAGACAATTGCCCCAAGAGGATGACCAGTTTGGGGAGAAGTGAGAAAGCTTCAAGATGCTTCCAAGTGAGAGGTTATAAAATGTCAGGATGACACAAAACACAGAGAGAGACAAAGAGCCTGAGACTTTGGGACTAAGGCCGCCTGTCTTACCTGGGGAAGTCTGGTCATAGGCTGGACCAAGGGAGTCCAGACTTCCAGCTCCCCATGACCATCCAAGACCAGGAACACCTCTGTTATTATGAGCTAGTCCCATTAGGGCTTATGTTTCCTTTAACCTTGGCTGAATATGACCTCGACTGTCTATAACTTTGTAACTATAGTAGCACCCTCGTATCCGCTGATTCGCCATCTGCTGATTCAGGGATCAGCTTGCCTTCCTTCTCTCGTACCTGTTGGGTTCCAGCAGTGCGGGGGTGGGGTGGACGGGGGATGGAGGGAGGAAAGCAGCTTGCCTCCCTTCTCCCTTCCCTGCTGGGGTCCAGTGGCACAGCAGCAGTGGAGGGGGATGGATGGGGAAAAGAGGGAAAAGGAGAACAACTTGCCTCCCTTCTTCCTTCCCTGTGAGGATTCTGGCAGTACAGCAGAGCTGCGGGGGGGGGGGGGATGGACGGGGGAGCGGAGTCTGGCATTCATTATTATCTGCGGATTTCAGTATCCGCGGGGGAGGGGAACCAATCCCCTGCAGATACGGGGGTGCTACCATACTCCTAATGCCAAAAGGAAGGTTCCTTCCTGTGTCAGATACTCTTTTACTAATGTAAGATTGCTTGCTTAGAATAAAACCTTTCCCTTAAATATTTTTTCTTTCTGTGCTCTCTTCACATGCCTTTGCTCAGTGTATGCACATGTATGCATACAGGATTCTCATCTCCCACAGAAGGGGGAGGGAAAGTCTCTGCAGAGTCAGAGGTGGAAAAAGTTAAGCCCCTCAGTAACTTCCCACTGAGTTACTGAGTCACATGGGGTAAATCAGTAGGTGGTGGCAGCTAGATGATCTTTAAGGATCCCCTCTCTTACTGGTCCCCTCTCTTACTCAGGAGCAGGAGTTGGGGCTGTTATAGCATCACTACCCATTCAATTGTTCTCTCTCTCTTCCTTTAAGTTCCGTCTGCACAGCTGCCAGAAAAAAATGGCTGTACGCGGCTTTTCTTTTCTTCTGTGCTCATTTACTTACAGTGAGCAGGTGAGCAAGGCACTGACAGCAAGGAAAATAATGTTCCAGGGACTGGCAACCCATTATCCAACAAGTTTACACTTCCACAATGGCCCAGTGATGTCAACACCTAATGCCAGCTCTGCACATGTTCCTGACTCAACAGAAAAACCAGCACATTCTAACTTGGTATCAATGTCTACTATAATTCACAAAACTATTTTGGCATGCAGAAGCATGAGCGATATGACTTGTGCATTAAAAAGAAAACAATACCAAACATACTCAGTAATATATGTCTAATGAAACTGCTACTTGGCCATGAAATAATCTCTCTTGTCCATTTCATCCTGGAACTTATTCATATTACCATTATGAGGTTCACAGCTATTAATTTTAAAAGTTGCTTACGTGAACTGGATCCAAGATTTTGACAGCTGCTTTGCTCCCATTTTTCTTGTTGAATACCTTAAACACTTTGCCATATGTTCCTTTGCCAATTGTCTCAACGATTTCCCAGGTATCCGAAGGATCAGGAAAGCTATCAAATATTATTGTTTTGCCAGTTAAGGGCAGCATCTCAAATAATGAATCCTGGAAATAAAAACCAAAATTTCTGCAAATTGAAGTCATTATTAACAAGCATGCATCCTGGTTATAAATGAAACTGAATAAGCAAAAGGGCACTTACACCTGGAATGTCTGTATGCTAGGAACAAGAAAAATGAACAAAATGGATGAAGGCTGCTTTTTTTTTTCAATTTAGCATCCTCTAGATGTGTTGCACTACAACTTCCATCATCCCCAGTTAATATGGTAAACAATTCAGTCCTCTGCCTTCAAATTATATAAGATAGTGAAGCTTCTCTAAGGAGTGATACTAGCTATTCTAACTTGAGACCCTGGATGTGTGTTATGCAGCAGGGGTGGGGGGGGCAGAATAACCCCATAGAGGCAGCAACATGACAATTCTAAATCCCTTCAGCCAGCAATATGGCAGGTGACAGAGACTGCACTGCCAAGTAGAAGTCCTCAGTTCAAGTCACACCTCTGTTATGAACTCATTAGATTGGGCTGAGGAATGAGTGTAACCCTTCAGGTGTTGTTGGACTGCAACTCCCATCATCCTTCACCACTGGCTTTTTGCTGGTTAAGGCTGATGGGAACTAAAGCCCCAAAACATCTGGAAGCCCACACAGGTTGCATGAGGTGCTCTTAGCTAAGCTGCATTTTACTGTATCAGTCATACAAGGAAGATAATATTGTTGCATCTTACATGGTTGTTATAAGGATAATGAGAGAAGGGGCCCTTTCGCACTACACAATGATTCTGCTATAACTGCCATAGTTGCACCCTATGTAATCCTGAGATATATAGTTTGGAAAGCTGCTTGAGCTCTTTGGCTGATAATTCTAAATATCTCTCCTTTAACTGCATATTCCGGGATTCCATGGTATGATGCCATGGCAGCTAAAACAGAATATAGTTCTATAACCATGTAGACCCAAGTATGTAAACACTTCAAGCACTTTGCCAGCTTTGCATTTAACAACTTGCCTGCTAGTCACTGGTGACAAAGACAGGCAAGTAAGTGAGCTGATACAAACAGGATAGATGTCTCCATCTTTCCTCTGTTTCCATTTGGCTTCCATGAGGGCCGTGGTAGAAGGGAGGTCTATCACACTTGAAGTGAAGAACAAATTGGCACTCCCTCCCATTCCAAATACAAAAACCTGCTGGGCTGTCAGTTGAATCCCTGGCAAACTGAATAATTTTTTTAAAAAAAGCCACTCCCTAAAATAAATTAGTTTAAGAAGCACTGACCTATGGGGTATAGAATCATCTACATGGCACATAGCTCCATTTTGCTGCCATGAAGCAGCCATCTCAGGGAGTAAATGCTAGGGCCCTCACTGTAGGCTAGTAATTGCTTACTAAAAATGGAAGCTAGTCATCTTTATCCCTTTATTTGACATATTTGTTTATACAAAGAAGACATATAATACTAGAAATGAAGTAGCTACTGTTTGATATACATAGGCCTTGTACATAAGAAAAAAGAAAGTTTGGCATTAGCAGTCTGTAGATGAAGCCCAATTCTTTTTCATCTTAGTGGCACTCAACTGGAAAAAAAAATACTGCTAGAAAGAAAGTAATTTTTCAACAAGTAGACTGTTGATACATGTTTGTGAAGAGCAAGCTGGATTCCAAATTTAAGCACCATTTAATTTTCCTATTACAAGCCAATATTTATATGTCACAAAAATCAATTCAGTATTACACTCTCTCAAGTCTATTTGTCAGAGTGGATGACAATGAGAGTTAGTGCCCGAAGAACTGGGTCACCTGTAACCCAAGAATTGCTTGCTTTCTGAGCTGATATCCAAGTTAGAAATTAAAGCAGCATATCTGATAACAGGGTCAAGTAAGGGGAAAGCCCCTAAATGAAACAATTCCACACACATCTGACTGCACATCCTTAATATGGTTAGTGTCACAGATGCCAGCTAAGAAAGAATTGAACAACCTGTCTGGAAAATATCTAAAACAGCATGGTTTAGCAAGCCTGCAGCAATTATTTAAATCAGGAATGGAAAATGTGTAGCCCTCCAGATGATGTTGCACTGCAACTCCCAGAAATCTCAGCAGAGCCAATGGTGAAGAATGCTGGCAGTTGCTGTTTAACAACATCTGGAGAGCCACATAATTCTCACTCCTGATTTACAATACAGTAACACCAAAGTGGACAATGCTTTCAACACGTTAAAAATATATGAAGTTTGTCTAGTAGCTGCTGTCCACAATATAATGCAACCTAACACATCCTTCATGTTTTAAGCATCCAGTGGTTCCACACTACCTAGCCTAAAAACGACCATAAGGCAGCCTTCCCCAACTTGGCATCCTCCAGGGCTACCACTCCCATATCATATTAATAGTGGCTGGGGCTGATGTGAGTTGTGGTCCAACAAGGGGTTTGAAAATTTACTTTCAAAACTACAGTGTGCACAATCTCCTAAACTAGCATGGTCAGTAGTCATACTGGCTGGAGAATTCTGGGAGTGGTAATTCAAGAAAGTAACATTTTAAAAGCTTTTACTCTGGCATTCACCTGCAATCCTAAACAGTTATTTAGAAGCAGATGTAATTGAAATCAGTGGCACCTGTAAGCCAGATAGATGTAAGTTCCATGGGATAGGCCATTGTATAAGCACTTAGCAGAGCTAGCTGTACAAGACGGAGTGAATCAGGCACCTCAAGCAGTAGATGTTGGGAAGCAGCAGCCAGACGTGGATAAGTTACCTTGATCCCCCTAAGCTAGTTTGATACCTTCAGGTGTGCTGGAGAAGCCTGTCTTATCACCAGTGTTGAAGAAAGATTGACTGCCTGTCCATTGAGGTTTTGTACATGGAATGGGAGCGGGAACACCCTTTTGTTCTTCACAGCAAAATGTCTTGGAACAGCTCTGGTGCTCAGAGATGGAAAATAGGAGTGGACGGAGTAACAGCATAGGTAATTGGCTCTTATCCGTTGACTAGAGTCTGTTAAGGTAATGGTTGGGCTAGAGAACTTCCAGGATCCTCCAGTCTGCATGACCATGTGGGTTGGAGGATTCTGGGAGTTGTAGTCCAAACAAATAACTTTCCCAGGCTCTGATTGTGACATGCATACACACACCAACTAGCCACGAACAAACTAATCACACTTCATTATTTGTATAATCTGCAACCAATTACAACAAGCAGATGACTGGGCTGTTATATGACCCTAAAGCAAATGCAAGCTGTATAAGCAAATTGTTTGCTGCAATACATTATGGCCACTTCAAAGTGGGCATTACTATTGCACAACCCTATGATGAGAGAAATAGATCGGTCATTTTTGGGGGGTGGGGGGAATTAAACCCGTTTCCTCTTGGTTACTGAAAAGGTATAAGAGAGTGATCGTTTTAAAAATATACTTAAACCAGATCCTTCACGTACAAGGAAAGATCCCACAGAGAAAAGCAGCAATTCCACTGAAATTTCAAGTCAAGCTTTAGAGAGTTTGCACCCATCCAAACCGACGGGAGATTTCCTACCAATGTTAAAAGGTTTGCTCCAAGATCTTTGTATCTAAAAATACGTTTACTTAGAACCAAATCCCCGCTGATCTTTCTGTGCCACACACACACGTGCCACACAGACTATCAAAAACTATTCTGATTGCGTTTATGAACCTCCGGCCCATAACGGATCTTACTTTTGAGTAAACCCACACAGGATGAGGTCGCTCAAATCCAACCGAAATCAAACGCTGCCCTGCAAACAAACCGAACAATACCGCCTGCGCACACCGCCCGAACCCATACTGGGTGAGGTCCCAACCAGCAAATGGAGGCTTGCTCCCAGTAAGCGCGGGTGAAAGTGGCGGGTCTCCACAGGCCGCGTGGAGGCTGATCGCCAAGGGGGCATCATAACTAGCAGGAACAGTAGCTCCTTACCTCTTGCCCTCCCCAGATCTTCCCGTCCTTTGGCGTTTCTTACTTCAACAGGTGTGTTCATTCATCATTCCCCCACCCACCTTTCCTTGGCCGCCCATGCGCGGCATCCTATACGCTCCCTCCCAAGCAAACAACCCCCTCGCAGAACTCCGCCTCCGCCTCCAACTTCTGGCTTCAGGAACGAGGCTTCCTTACCTTGCGCGCTGCCAGGGCGCAGCCTGCCGCTCCCCTGCCCCACTCGGAAAGCGCCCCGGGCGGGGTTGGGGGCTCGTGGCCAGCTCCTGGCCGTGGTGGGGGGGGCGGCTCTTCCCGGGCAGCTCAGCCCTTCCAAGACCGGGGCCTGAGGCAAAGAGCCCCTTTCCTTTCCCGAGGCGCTCCTACAAAGCCGGGGAGGATCAGACTCGCCGCAGAAGGGGGGCGCGCGCGCTTTGGCCGCGTCTCGCCAGAAGGTTCTCCGCCCCGCTCCCCCTCCCCTCAGTCCAGCCGCAGGTGCTTGAGCCTCGAGGTCAACGGCGGGTCAGGCTGGCTGTCTCTCCCACTTCCCTCCACCACCACCACCCGCCATCCCTTCACTTCGAGGAATCCAAAACCTCTCTCCCGGTCTCCACTTCTCCTCGCCACAAGAAAGCAGGCAACAGGTTGGCGGTCCTCCGACTCCTTTCCCGCCAAAAAAGACTGGCCCGCCGCTCCCTCCTCCTCCTCCACCTTTCGTGGCCCCCTGGCTCGAGGAGAGCAGAGGGGCGAGCCAGAAGCTTTGCCTTCAGAGCCACCGCAAGCCCGGCTCCTCCCCGCGCGGCTCTGCCTTTCTCTCGCTTTCAAGGGGAATGGAAGAGCAGGTGGTCGGGCTGGCCGGACCTTCCCCGCTAAGCGCTGGATTCCACAGCTGGAGGGAGGGCCACCTTTTTGGGGAGGGGGGACTACGACTCCCTAAAACCTCCGTGCCATCCTGCATGGCCACTAGCTGAGGGAGATCTGGCGAGTTGTAGTCCCAAGGAACCCCAACCAGTCCACCAGTCGCTTTATTTATATCCCGTTGCCAAAGTGAAAACGAGAGAGCTGCTGTACCTTTAATGGTTGTGTAGAAAAAGGAATTTCAGCAACTTTCATGGTTGAATCACACAGTTGGAGGAGACCCCAAGGGCCATCTAGTCCAACCCCTGCCATGCAGGAATACCCAATCAAAGCATTCCGGATAGATGGCCTTCCAGCCTCTGCTTAAAAACCTCCAAAGAAGGAGACTCCACCACACTACAGAGATTTGGAGCCAAAATGCCCCATTACTGCCCCGCCACCTCCTCTCCTGTTCCTGCCACAGAATAACAAATCTTTCACACACTTACCTTAATTCCGTGGCAGGAACAGGCTCCCCTCCCCTCGCTGGCCTGCCGTAAATGCAGCCTTCATAAGGCTGCTTTTACAACCGACCATCTGAAATCCTGGCCATTATTGTGTGATAACGGGTGGTAAATTTAAAAAATAAAACTCCCCCAAACATAAAATCAGTTCACCAAGCACAAAAACACACTTTAAATCACACAATCAAAACAGGGAGGGTAAAATACAGGGTCCCACTTACCTGGATGTCCAGATCATACCAGGAAGTGCTCGGAACAGACCTCCCTCGGAACAGGAACAGGGCTCCTGTTCGCACACCCGTGATTGCGTGATACCAACGGAATGGGAGGTCTATTCACGATGAAAAATCATGATTACATTGTTCTGGAACAGTCATGGGAGCAGGATGGATGCAGGACAGAACGGGGTCAACATCATCCGAAAGAGAAAACCTTTCCCAACCCTGTTCTGTTCCTGCCATGGGATATATAGACCGTGTGAAAATCTCCTATGAGGCAGTGTATTCCACCGCCAAGCAGCTCTTAGGAGATTTTCACACAGGCAATGTGTCCCATTACTGGCACAGAACAGGGTCACTGGAAGATTTTCCTCTCAGACACGTTCACCCTGTTCCGTGCGCAAAGTGTCACTGTTCTGTTTTCTCCCTGTGGTATAGTATTCACAGGGAGAAGTCGTTATTAAGCACCCGATTCCATTTCTGTAATGGAACATGGGTGTGAAAATAGGATCCCAGTCCTTGTTCTCGAATGACAGGGATGGGGGAGGAGCTCTGTGGCAGGCACTTCCTGCCACGATCAGGACATCCAGGTAAGTGCCACCCTCCTCCCCCCCCCCCGAGTTCCTTGTTTTTATTTTTAATTTATTTTTATATTTATTTTCTTTCTTTGACAGCTGAGAGAGGGTTTGCTTTTGAATTTCCCTCCTTCTCGTTCTCGAGCAGGATTTCCCACCTGCGAGTCGTAAAGGCAGTCTTACGACAGCTGCATATACGGCTGGCTGGCAAGGATAGGGGAGGCCCGTTCCTGCAGCAGAATGGAGGTAAGTGTGCAAACATTTACCTCCATTCTGTTGCAGGAACAGGAGAGGAGGTGGCGGGACAGAACTGGGGCTTTTGGTCCCAGTGTGAAAATCCCCATACTGTCAGGAAGTTCCTTGTAATGTTTAGGTGAAATCTCTTTCCCTGTAGTTTGAACCCATTGCTCCATGTCCTAGTCTCTGGAGCAGCAGAAAACAAGCTTGCTCCATCCTCAGTATGACATTCTTTCAAATATTTAAACATGGCTATTATGTCCCATCTTAACCTTCTCTTCTCCAGGCTAAACATAGCCAGCTCCCTAAGCTGCTCCTCATAGGGCATGGCTTCCAGACCTCCCACCATCCTGGTCACCCTCCTCTGGACACGTTCCAGCTTGTCAAGAATTGTGGTGTGTAGAACTAGACACAGTATTCCAGGTGAGATCTGATCAAAGCAGAATAGAGTGGCACTATTACTTCCCTTGATCTTGACACTATACTCCTATTGATGGTTGTTTAGAAGAAGGAATTTCAGCAGGTGTTGCTTGTTTGGATGAATAACAAGCAACATCTGCTGAATGACAAACTACATCTGCTGAAATCTCCTCCTCTATACAACCATTAAAGGTACCTGCATTTTACCCAAGAATAAAAGAACAGGTCAACCCCTGTATCTGCGGGGTGTATGTTCCAAAAAAAACCCCCTGTGGATACCCGATACTGTAGATAATAAGGAACCCTATTATTTTCAATGAGACAAACACCAGAAGTTGACCATAGAATCACACTGGAGGACCCAGAAATGCCTAGAGAGAACATTTTTTTCTGATGTGGATATGTGGATATGTGGATATGGATTGGATATGATGTGGATATGGTTGACCTGTACTTTATTTTATAGAACAAAAGAAATATAACCTTGCACAGCTAAAAAAAAATACAAAAAAGTTACGATTAAAGTACTGTAATATTTAAACTATCTATAGCATTAAAACCATATAAAACATTAACTGAAAAATCATAGATTAAAAATAGTACATGACTAAAAAAAAAATCACATAAAATGATCAGTTCTCAAATGCTTGCAGGAATGAGAAGGTCTTTTCCTAACCAGGAAAAGGAGCTGGCCCAGCCTCCATAGGAAAGGACTTCCAGAGTCTAGAAGGAGCCATTGAGAAAGCCTTCTCTTGCATTTTCACAAAACATTCCTTAGAAGCTATTGGTGTTAAGAGATGTTTGGGCAGGCTTGTAGAGAAATATGTGGTGCTCCAGATAGCCTGGACCTGAGCTGTACAGGGCTTTAAAATAACACCCCCAAGCCCTTCTTATGGGATACAAGTTAAGGGAAAGGATCCGTTTAAAGCCTGGGTACAATTCCTGTTGCTTTCTTGCAGATAAGTAAGTATCTGGTCTATTTTCTCTCCCTATTCCTTTACACCAGTGATTGTTAACCGGGGGTCTGGGGACCCTCAGGGGTCCAGAGTGTCCTCACAGGAGGTCTGCAAAGGCTTGAAAGTTGCTTGGCCTACCCCCTCCCTGCAGTGGAGTGGGATCACATGACAGGAGCCAAGGCAAAGGTTGGCTGGCTGGCTTGGCCTGTACATCTCCATTCAATCTACCCCATTACCACAATCAAACGGACGTTCAATCTACTCCAGCCAAAAATTAGCAGAAAAAAGCAGGAGCAAAGTCTTTCCTCCCTCCAGTGCCTCTGAGGGAAGGTTTCATGGATGGAGTAATTGTATTATTATTATTATTATTATTATTAGCTATACACAGCATAACATACACTGTTATCTACATATATAAAATGCTTCAGTATGTTTCCATTCCCACTCTACTCTTTAGCCACTTAGGAAATATGTCAAGAGTATGATCATTTGATGCAATATATAACCTTTCAAATAAATTAAAATGGCTAATTTAATGTCAAAAGTCCCTGTACTGCCACCATGCAACCACACATACACACACCATGCTACACTCACACCATGCACACCAGGACACAAGGGCCCCTCCCCCGCTGCTATGCAACTGTGCATGCACACACACCACGCTACATACACACTTCACATGCCAGGATGCGAGAGCCACTCTGCTCTGCCATACAATCACAGAAACACACAAACACCCCATCCTACACACATACACCATGTGCACCAGGATGTGAGAGCCCCTCTGCCACACACAAACACACACAACCCACACTACACACACACACACACATCATGTTACAACACCCCCATGCTACACACACACGCTACACGCTACACCTTCTCACATCACACAAATATAACCCCCATGCTACACACATACTCCATATGTGCCAGGATATGAGAGCCCCCACCACCACCATGTTTAAAAAGGACTTGAAGCTTTCCACATGTTTCCACCCCAAGGCCCAATAGCAAGGACAGCACAGAAGGGCCAAGACCCAGTTACAGACAAGGAGTGATGGGGGGGGGAGGTGATCCTGGGGGCAGAGGGAGGCCAGATCTCTCCTCCTCCCCTCCCTCCCCCATCCAACCCCCCTGATGTCACCATCCATGGATAATTGTATCAGCAGATGGTGAATCAGCAGTATTACTTGAAAGGGCAGCTATGAGGGAACAAGACAAGATCCTGAAGTGTAAAGATGTATCATTGACTACCAAACTCAGGATTGCCCATGCCATTGTACTTCCAATTCCTATGTATGGTTGTGAAAGCTGGGCAATGAAGAAAGCTGATAAAAAGATCAATTCATTTGACATGTGGTGCTGGAGAGCCAAAAAGTCAAATCAATAGAGTGCTAGAGCAAATCAAGCCTGAACTCTCCCTAGAAACCAATATGACTAAATTGAGACTGTTGTATTTTCATTAGAAAAGAAAATGATGCTAGGTAAGGTAGAAGGCAGTAGGAAAAGAGGAAGACCACATTACATATGGATACTCAATCAAGGAAGCCACAGCCTTGAGTCTGCAAGACCTGAGCAGGCCTTTGATGATAGGGTGACTTGGAGGTCTCTCATTCATAGGGTCACCATAAGTGGAGGTCAACTTGATGTCAGTTAACAACAAATTCTGTTCTCTGAGACAGCCAGCTGAATCTGACTAATGGTAAGACCAGCCTTGTGTTCATCCTTATAACAACCTTATGAGGTAGGTTAGGTTGAGATCTGGTGATTAGTTCAGGGTTACTCAATGGGCTTCATGGACCAGCATGGGCTAAATCATGGATGGCAATGATGAGGCCCTTCAGATACTGTTGGACTGCAACTTCTTGCAGCACCAGGCACCAGAGCCAATGGTGAAGAATGATGGGAGTTGCAGTCCAAAACAGCAGGAGGACTATATAATTCCCACTTCTGGCCCTAATTCAGTTGCTATTTCCATAAGTCAACACTGAAGTCCCATTCATTCAATGGACCTACTTTAATTATAATAGTTGGACTTTGCCTTTTAAGCACTATACCATACCAGTTTTCTAGGCCAGGAGCGGGAATTGTGTGGCCCTCCAGATGTTGTTGGATTCCCATAATTCCTCACCATCAGGGACCTTGGGACATGTGTGACAACATTGACAAGCAGTGATTTTATTGATTTTGACTATTTGCAGATACTTGCAAGAGGAAGGCAAATTACTTTCCCCACCCATTATTGTTGAAATATCCTTAAATATAAAGACTCTTACAAGCACAAAGTATGCTTAGAAGCAGCTTCCATGTGTTCAGTATAGCTGAAATAAGTGTGCAGAGAATAGATTTCAGGGAGCCTTGGTTATCCCTGGGAGGGCCCAACACATTAGTTCCCCCCCCCCCCGCCAGTACTTATGTACCTGAGATATTAATATTCCAGCTTCAAGTTCTGAAAAGTATTGTTGTAGATTTGAAAGGTTGGTGTGGATGTCCTCACGCAATGCCTTCAAATTCGGTGGTTCTCAATTCTTGGATTTAAAAATTAGTATTTATGTAAAGACATGACATCCAGATGTACTGCACTGCCACACTCACCATGTGCAGCCAACATTACCATGACTGGGAATCTGGGGTGGGTGGGTTGTAGTCCAACCTGTTTGGAGACCACATTAAGGAAGGCTGCTCTAGTACTTCAGTCCAAGGAAACATAGGCAAACACATGCACCCCTGGATTTCTCACTATTCAGAGAAGGTTGGGAGAAACCTAACTGTACAGAGCTCTGATTGATATAATCCCATTTAAAAGACTGTCTGCTTTAGTATGTTGTTAACAGGATATGTAATCCTTTGTATCTAGGGCATAGCTTCAGTTTCTTCAGGAATACAACAATTCTTCAGTACCCAGCCAGAAGACAGACCTCCAGAATGTCTCATGAATATATTCAACCTGTTTCCAAATGTAAATAAAACAGATTAAGTCAACAGTGCAATTGAGACACACAGAAATCCAGCCATGAAATTGTTCCTTATATTTTATGGTTTTTAAGGTCTATTGCATGCAGCTTTAGGTGGGTTTACCTAAAAAGGTGGCTTATACTTCTTTTAAATAAAAATAAAATGAAATGAATGTCATTCCAAAACAAAATGTCAGATGTGGTGGCACAGTCAGAAGAGCAACAAAACAGAGTGATAGCTATTAAAGAAGAGAGTGAGTTTAAGATTAAGAAAATGATGTGTCTTTCAGTGTGCTCCGCATACCATAATAGCCTCTCCTGGCTGGGCATCTAAATGTATTTTCTTTTCACAACAAAGACAGAGGCAGTTCCAATGGAAACTTGGCTCAGAATCATCAAAACCTTTTTAGATCACAAACACTACACTTGGGATTGCACTAGAAACTTGCACTGACTGTGCAGTAGAGGTCTAATATTCCCAGCAAGTTAAGAACCATTGCTCAGAAGTGGATGGAAGGCTGATCTGAATCCAGTTGGGAGATCAGATCTCTGTTATGTGGGCAAGGATTTTGTTTTTTTAAATTACTTCCAGTGGTTTAACTATAGGAGCAACAAAATGATTTTTGCCCCTTGCAACCTCCTCAATTATATTGCAGAAAGAAAGATAGATGAGATTACGTGGGAGTGAATTTTTGTGTGGAAAGACTGTGAGCTCCATTCAGTTCTAGCACTTAAAATAGACTATTTGGCTCATAATTCTTTCATTCAAAGCACATGGCTTTTGTACCATGTTCTGACTGATTGATCTTGGATTCTTAAAAAAAAAATGACAGTAGATCTTGCAAGTGTGCCTTTCTGCCCCTGGCTTCAGTGGACCCACCATTATCAGATGAACAGGCAGAATTTGAAAACTGAGGGGTTGGCTACACGGAAAAAAAAAATCCTCGAACAATTTGAGGAGAATGCTAGTGGTCCTCATGGACACTGGCCCACATTCGCAATATTTGGAAGGAGGGGGGCTGAAAACTCCAGTAGTCCTCAATAACAGCTTTTGCCGTTTCTTGCGATCTTTTTTAAAAAGTGTGTAAAACTGCGCACAATAGGTCATCTGTACAACTGATTTGCAAAGGGAATGCAGCAGAGCTGAATGCTGATTGGTCGGACCTCAGAGGGGGGTAGGCTTGCAAGGGAGTCTTGGAATGATGGAGCCACCATTGTTTTGTTTTCACAGGCACGATCTCTCACCCCCACTAATGCAGCAGAGCAAAAGTATAACCTTTTTAAAAAAATGGGAAACAGCTCTTCCACATCTGTCTCTTTTAAGAGAAAGAAAAGGGGGGAAGGGAGGGAGATTTTCCAAACTCAACTCACTCACGGCAATCATTTCTGTTTTGGGGGTGAAAACTACTAATTATTCCGCTCCAAGCTTGTTAATCAGCCATGGACACTGCAGCAAAAGGGAGGCAAGTCACTATTTTTTGTTTTAAATTCTCCCATGTAGCTGAGCCCATAATGATCTGCAGAATTTCTGCTGGTTTTGGAAACTTGGAACAGCTTGAGGCAGTTGCTTGAAAAAAGGCTGGCAACCCTAGTGCTATGCAAAAGTCCAATTTATAAGTTGACAGGCAAAGCTTCAGCTCTACTGTAGAATTTATTGCCACATTGCTACCTACCTACCCAGCTTTTAAAACTGAAGCCAAATCCATAGACACACACCCATAAATATCCCTAGGTCTTGCACTAATCTCTATGGGATGATCCAAAGATAGCCATCTGGGGATTTGGATTTGTCTTCTGTTCTATCCAATTAGGGACTGCAACAAACAGTGTTACAAACAAGTTTATATTTTCTGGAGGATCTCTGCCTAAAAGGATAGGTAAAAGTAAAGAGAGTAAAAGTCCTGTCCACACTGGCAGCTTTATCCACAAACCAAGTTTTATGGCTCCTTCCTAAGAGTTGCCAAGTCCAGACCTTGAGAAGGTGCCTGTACTTTTATGAGTTTTATATGAAATTATATTTTTAATTTATGTTTAATTTTAATTTATAATTTAAATTTAATTTAAATTATATTTTTTAATTTAATTTAATTGCTTTAATTATATGATTAAAGCAACATCAAAATCCTCCTAGCACTTAAGTGTGTAGATGTAAATCACAAGTGATTAAAATTCTTCTGCAAGTATTAATTGAATCTGGAATCCTCACTGGAGGCCCTGTTTTGGGTTCCACCACCCCAAGAAGCTAGACTGGTGAATACACAGACAGGGCTTTCTTTGTACCAGCACCTTGGTAGTAGAAGTTGCTCCCAAAGGAAAGTCAGGCTGCTTCTATCCTTGTTGGACTTCCCAGGGGTGAAGCTACAAGGGTAAGGGGAATGATGACAAAATGAGAGCCCAGCCCTCCCAAATAATTCTGCCTTCCTCACTGAAGAAATTTTCCTTCAGTTCCCAAATCTACAGACCATGAGACTTTGAAAAAACATTCATAATGAGAAATCATGTATTTGCTGTGTTAGAATTCCCTTTGTAACTTTGCCTGCCCCTTTCTTTGAATACCTAAACTGCATTTCTAAATGTTCAACTGAAGTTTTAAGTCACTGACATGTTAGAAATTTGGGGACTGAAGGAACATTTCATTTGGAGGGCAGAATTCTTATTTGGGGAGGCAATACCTCATTTTGTCCCTGCTTAGCTTGAGCGTTGGACTATGACTGGAGATCAGGGTTCAAATTCCTGCTCAGCCAAGGAAACCCACTATTTCAGGCTTAGAGGCAAATCCCCTCTGAACAAACCTTGCCAAGAAACCCCCTTGATAGGTTTGCCTTAGGGTCGCCATAAAACAGAAATGACTTGAAGGCACACAACAACAAAGCTGTACCTCTGGGGCTTCCACAGGCAATTGTTTGGATGGGAAATTTTCCCAGCCCCCCCCCCTCCAGAGTCGTAAGTACCCTAACCCCTAACGGCACCAGCTCCTGTCTCATCTTGGAAGCTAAGCAGGGTCAACCCTGGTTAGCACTTGCATGGGAGGGCGCCAATGAATACCTTGTGCTGTAGGCTATATTTCAGAGGAAGGAACTGGCAAAACCACCTTGGAGTATTCCTTGCTTAGGAAAACAAGTGACTTGAAGGCACACACACCCCTCCCAATTTCCTTGGCTGTCAGAGGTTCTAGAAATGACCAAGGCATTTTTTTGAAAATATTCAGGACCTCCTCCTCCATTTTAAAATGGCATCCAGGGAATGCAAGAATCACTGTCAGTGCTCCTTCCTCACACTCCTCTCTTTGACCGTTTGGAAAAAGGGATCAGAAAGCTGCTGCTGCTATTGTTGTCACTGGGAGCAACATCTTTTCCTTTTGATTGCAAGTAGGTGGGGATATAATTCTTTCCTACTTTTCTTCTCAAAGGAACAAACAACATTTTTTTAACAATTTTCTTCTCACTTTTTGCAGTTCAAGAGTTATTCTGTGCAAAATTCACACCTGGTATTTTTGCATAGAAAGCAGCATTTTATTTGCAGGAAACAGCATTTTCTGAGTAGAAAATAATAATTCTGCACAGAAATATTGCCTGTTAGACACTGGAAACATTAAATCATTATATTTCCACACAAAAACATCCGTGCAGAAAATCTGGTTTCTTGTGCATAAAATGCTGTTTTCTGTACAAAACAACTATGTGCAAGTTTTGCACAGAATAAATCCCAAACTACAAGGACTTTCATCAATCCAGGATTCTTTTCATTATGGTTTCTCAAAACTAAAAAAATAAAATAAAATATTTTTGACCATTTTAAAAGATATTTTCAAATGTTCTTCCCATCCCTATAATTATGGCACATTAGAGGCACTGCTGCCTTCTTTAGTCTTCCTTCTTTTCTCCCTTCCCTTCCCTATCTTTCCTTCCCTTTCCTTCCATGGCTTGTAGGAGAAGGAAAGAGCACTACAAAGGCAGGTAGATGGGCAGGGAGAGGAGGAGGAAGACAAGAAGGCCATCAGGACTGAAAGGAATTGCGGGGGGGGGGGGCATAAGTGTATCTCAGAACCTAACCTAGCCTAACCTATTCAGAGTACATGATATTCAGATTATTACTAATAATGTTTTTGCAGGAGGAGCTTTACTATGCCCCCCCACGATGGCAGGGCCCCCTGCGGGTGCAGGTGCTGCAGGACCCTTAAACTGGCCCTGAAGGCAATGCAGGTATGTGGCAGAGAGGAGGCAGGAGTACAGATTCTTTTGAGCACTGCATTTTGTTGTCAAAATTTGGCAGCGAACTACAGTGGTCAAAATAAAACTGGGAGAGGCTGGGAGACACAGGCTAGACAAAAGGGGGCTTAAGAACTGGATGCACCCCATGGACTGCATGACCACCTCTGACTGAAACAAATCAGACTGGTTACATTTATCTAAAAAGTGAGTCCAGCATTAAGTTCTATTACATGTTACATATGTTAGGCTAACTATTTGCTCCCTTTGTAATTCATATCAGGTTTTCATGTAAACATTAAATCATCATTATCATCATCATCTTTATTTTCATTCCATTTTATCCCCAATTTGGGACTCAAGGTGGTGTACAATAAAAAGACATTGTTGAAATCAGGAAAGCATGAAAGTTAAAACACAATTAAAGAATGAAAAAGTTAAAAACAGCTAAAAATTTAAAATACACACATACATATGCATGCACACACACCCCAGCACAGTCCTTAGCAGAGACCAGTAAATGCCTGCTGAAACAAGAAAGTTTTTACTTGGCTCAAGAAAGAAGATAGCTAACTTCTCTGGACAGGGAGTTCCAGAGCATAGGGGCAGCCACTAAACCATCTATCTGGCATTTTAGGACAACAGGGATGGGGAACTAGTTTAGAAAACAGCTCTACTGTATTTGACAGTTTAGTCTCTTTCTTTGAAAGGCAATAAATAAATAAATAAATAAATACATAGGAAACTGAAAACAAGCAATAAAGTTTAAACTGAAATATTTTTCTCCTCTCCAGAAGCAAATGAATGGTTTGGAGGCAAGGGGGGAATGCTACATTTCCTCATTGTGCTGTTTTAGCAGCAATAAGGAAGTGCTTGGCAGAAATATTCTCTTTCTGTTAAATAATACACCTTGGTAATCATGACGTAAACTAATATACAACTGTTTCTTTAAATATTCATTAGTGTAACAGCAGACTAGGCACTGTGTCACACTGCTCTTTGGTGCCAGAGGCTGAACTTTGTTAAACAAAATAGCTTCCTAATAGATTATTCTAAATATTTTTTTCTGATATTTTGTAGTAAAAATAGCCTATGTATTTATTAAATGGACCACATTAATGAGCATGCAGCTTTACAGAGCAACAACAGAACATTTACTACCAGCCCCAAGGCATTTAATAATATCAAACTGGATGCAGAAGCAAAAGAGGTCATGAAGGTAGAGGTGAGGGTGAATAGATAAGTAGTGTGTGTTAAGTTCAGCAACACATACCTACTGCCCTATCACACTATACTGTCATAGCACTATATTTCACTTTAACTGCCATGGCAACATTCTGTGGAATCCAGAGGTTTGTAGTTTGGTGAGGCACTAGAGCTCTCTGGCAGAGAATTCTAAATGCCCCTTCCTAAACTGCAAATCCAGGATTCCATACAATGTTGCCACAGCTTTTAAAGTGGGATGTAGTACTATAACAGTGTAGTATAATCGGGCCCTGAGACTTGGATGGATGGAAGGATAAGCAGACCAATCCTAAGGATGCAAGGGGTGTGTGTGAACTTAAGTGAAGTGGCTTGGGTGCTCCTCTCTTTTTTCTGCTGCAGTCATGAAGAGGAAATTTTTTAGTTCCAACATATATTAACCACAATTTTCTTTGTCATCCAAATTCTGATCAACTGTGGTTGTTAAGCTTGACAATGATTTGTTCAAACAAGCCAACTTTCAACTGTAGTTTAAGTGATTGATTGGTTACAACAGAACGTAGTTAAGATTAGGGTTGGAAATCTTACTCTTTTGGACTGTAACTCTGTGCATCTCCCAGCCAACATGACCACTGGTTCTGATGATTGGTGGATTCTGGATCTGTAGTTGGGGGTGGGGGGGAATCTAATCTCTGGCCATAATTCAGAATTGGGGTGTAACACTAAACAATGGTTCAACCAAAAGAGATCATTTTGCTTCCATGTACCAAGTGCCTATGCAGAATCACTGCATGTTCCAGGGACTAGAGGGCAATGTTTGCCTCCCTCCAAGATGCTGTTGATTGTAACTCCTATAATTCCTCACTATTGTCTCTGTTTGTCAGGGGATGAAAGGACATTCAATCTACAGGTGAAGCCAAAAGCTGTCTCAGCAGACTTGGTAGCAACCCTTTCCCAAGAATACTCACACAGAGAGTGTTTTGACGTCCAGAAAACAGGAGGTGCTTTAATCTTCAAAGTAGTTGTAGCTGTTCACAATATTTACAGTCATCAGTCAAAGTGCTATGCCAGACACCATAGAATCGCAAGAAGAGAATGAGCCCTGGTCTAGCTCACTTATATACACATCAGCATATCATTGGCTTACTTAACCACATGGTTACATTGCATCAGATCTTTTTTCTACATAGCTTGCACTCTAGTAACCCTTCTCATGCAGCTGTGGCATGACTAGGCATGACTTGGCAGTTCATGGAGTCAGCCATCATGACTCAGCATGGTTTCTGCAGTTGTTTGGCCATTTCAAAATGGAGTTCAGTCTCTAACTCCTGACACTGTTGTCCTCTATCCCGTCCTTATTGATCACATGGTTGGGCACTCTTTTCTGACTCACCGGATGTGACTTGCCAGCATGGCTCTGACAGGGAACTGCTTGGCCAATGAGACAGATGGGAGAGCCAAATTTGGCCCCTATCCCCATCCCTAGAAAATAGAATTATAACCTACACATGAGGAGGGCTAGACTCTTTTTGGTTTTCACAATTAATAGTTACAGGAAAATAAAGAGAAGCTGGGGAAAAATATCTTTCCTCGTGACCTCCATTTGTCAGTGTAGACCCTTTCCTAGTAATGTTAGAAAGGATTTGGAGGTGCATGACAAGAACAGTGAATTAAGCTCATTGGTTCCATGTGGGAAATACACACTTTAGTACATTTTGGCCTTGTGGAAGTGCACAAACACCGTCTTTGTTCATTTATAGGAATGCATGAAACCAGATGACTAGGAACTTTCTGTAACTTAACAGTGTGAACTTCCTGTGTCTATGTAGCATCATTAATAATAAGTGAAGGAACAGGTCTTACACTGGCAAGTCTTAATTGTATGCTACATCAAATGCCTGGGAACTTCTCAGTTTCACAGTAATAAATAAGTCAAGCATTCCTTATTTATGAAGACAGGCGACTTTTTATTTCTGCTTGGTAACTAACAGTGGTAGCCCAAGATCTGCTAGCCCCCCTTGCTTGCTTCACCCACACACCTCCTGTCTCAGCTGTTCACCTCCCTTTATCCCCCCATGTTGTTGGCACACTTTTTTAATATTCTACCTTACTTCACCATTGTCCACCCTCTGTGAAAAATTATGCCAGGTTCAGAGCTAGCTGATGCTCCTCTCAGCAGAACCAGCCAAATCCCAACTGTGTGGTTCTGAGGAGTCCTCAAGGCCAGGCATTGTGAGTGGTTGAACAAGGATACTGCCAGTCTTCCATGGCACCACACCCACTCTGGCTGCTTTTGACGGTCCCTAGGAGTCAGACATCAGGGACCTGGTCAGCTTTGGAGAGCAATTCTCTCCACAGGAACAGCCAAGTCAGGGATTCTTCAGGAAGGGGAGCAAAATCAAAATCCAAAATTCACAGAAGAGCTATGTTGGAAAATATAGTTTGCAGTCCCATAAGTAGAAATGGTTCTGCTATTGAAGGGTTAACTGAGAAGCCATATGAGATGAGCTGATGTAACTTCCTGAAGTTTTGCTCTATTGGGGAATCAGGGATGAAGAGGAGTGTCTGAGTTTCTTCTTTGTTCCAGAAGCCATGATCCTTTAACAAACTGCATGGCCCTTTGAACTGAGAGGACCCTGAAAGGGGTGTCCTAAACATAATTTTGTAGCAATGTACTTTTTAAGTATTTTGAACTAGTTTTAATTTGTTTTGATGGAGTTTTTATTCCTGCCAAGAATGAGCTCTCTAAACTGTAAGTAAAGATGCTTTTGTACTTTTTAAACTAACTTTTGAATCTTGAGTGGTTATTTTACTAGTTAAACAACTTGGGGAAAGACAAAGGGTGTTTGGTTATTTGCTAAGCTGTGGTTTTACATGTATGCTAACATTCTGACACTAGATGCTGCTGCGTTTGCATTAAACTCTACTAAACTGGATGTATTCTCCACTATTGTGTGAAGTACAGTGTGGATGTTTAAACAGGGACAACATACCCTGATATTTTAAACAGTGTATTTTATACACATTCCAATAAGCTATACCTTTATTGGCCAACCAAAATTAAGACAATGCATCATTGTCAGGATCAGTCCCGGATGTGACCTTTTCCTGCCAAGTTCAGTTTGGTTGTCTCTCTTTGTGGCTAATTATGTTTAAGTTATTTTGTGCTTGCTGGCGAGTACATAGTCTAATTGAGAAATGGAAGTCCGTGCTCTGTATTCATGGTGGTTTGATAAAACCAGCACCTGGCCTCAGCTATGGGAAAAGCTCAGGTCTGGTGGCGATGATGGATAGCTAATGACTATGTAGCCCACCAGATTTTGTAGATTGTAAAATGCTTTTCGTTTACTGCTTGTTTGTTAGGCTTTATTCTGAGCAATGATCTTGTAGGATTAGCTCTTTGGATTACTGTGTAAATAAAGTTTTCTGTTTTTAACTCTGAAACTGCTGATCACTGAGTCTGAAGAAGCCAGACTCTTCATATGACAATAATGCAAGATGTTAAAAACATCTTTGACTGATGAAGAAGCCAGTGAAGCTTCAAAATCTTGCATGATGCATTCTCTGCATTTTGGTTGGCCAATAAAACATTACTGTTTGCAGATTTTGGATTTTGTTGTATTTTGCTGTATGGCCATCACTGCTACCCCGGAATATGTTTCCAGGTTAAATCAAGCGCTAATTAAAATACAGAGCCTTCAGGCTCTATTGACGTGCTTGCAGACAAGTTGCACTTTTACATGTTGCAAAACAAAAACAAAACACATTAAAAATTGTCCATGTGGTAAGAAATAAGTGCTCTTGTGTTTGATAGTCTCAGCATTCTCTTGCTGTGTGCTTTAAAAGGTGACCCTGACCTATGGACACCCTATCCTAGGATTTTCTTGGGAAGATTTAGAAACATATCACACCATGCTGTTATAGCACTATATTCCACTATAACTGCTATGGCAACATTCTATGGAATCCTGGGGTTTGTTGTTTAGTAAGGCCCAAGCATGGTATAGTGCTTTGAGTGTTGGATTATGCCTCTGGAGTCCAAGGGTTCAAATCGCCACTCATCCATGGATGACCATGGATGACCACTGAGTGACCTTGGGCAAGTCATACTCTCTAAGTCTTAGAGGAAGGCAATGGCAACCCCCTCTGAACAAATCTTGCCAAGAAAACCCTGTGAAAGGGTCATTTTAGGGTCACCATAAGTCTGAAATGTCATCTTGGATAGCTTTAATGTTCACATTAAAACCCTGAGCAGATTGATTGCCCCACTCCTGTATGTATGACATGAGAGCCACTCCTGGTCATACTTATGATAAACCCATTAAGATACATGGGATTTTTAAGATTCCTGGCTAAATTAGTTCCATTAAGTTCGGTGGGTTTTCTCTAATATAACAAAGTCAGAATCCAACCTAGTATTCCTTCCTTCCTTCCTTGTTTGTTTGTTTCCAAAGTCATAATCAAAAGCACAGCCAGAAATGCATAGACTAAGATATATTTGTTACACCATGACAATTAGATCTTTATCTGAATAGTACTCTCCAGATCAGTGTGCACCTGGAAGAGTTTAAAATGCCTTTCCCCAGTAGTTATAACACAGCAATAAATAGCAGTTACTCTGGAAAATATGCCTGTAGTACGCTTGGCTGTGGCAATAGGGAGTGCTGTACAGGAAGAAATTAAACTAAATGTTACACCTGAAAATCTGTCCTTAACCAAAACACATTGAAATTACTATTTATTTCTGGTGCATGCCCTTCAGGGCCAATGAGATCTCTGGGCTTTGTCACATAAGGATGAATGACATAACTAATGAACCATCTTAACAGGCATTTAGAGGGCTATTATTTCATTAATACACATGGGATTATTGCACATGTGGCAGTTCATGATTGTTGGTAGTGGGGGTGGTTGTTCCATGAATCTAGGTATTCATGGATAAAATCCTGTGATAAGTGTTTCTAACATTGATTGGAGGAAGTGGCAACATGCATTCTTGAATGGTATAAAATTTAGAACCAGTCTAACACTATCATCTGTAGATTTCACACCAGCTACCAGATCCTATTAGTCCATACAGATGGATTTGGTGAGTGTTATCTTGGGTTCATTGATTGGTAGAGCTGCTCTTACTTTTAAAGATAACATGCAAAAATTCAAATTGCTAGCGTGAGGCATTTAATAAATTTGGAAACCTGAAGTGCAAAGGATTCAGCATATACTGTGAATACTGAACAATCTTTAGTTTAAATAAAAACAAAACCTCCAATATCTTGAATCTCTCTCTCTCTCTCTGGCTTTTCTTCGCAAACGAAGATTCAGGAAGGACTCATCCCGCGCCTTCTGCAAGCGCGCTGATGACTAAAAAGGCCAATCCGAGATAAACAAGTCCGGTTGCAAAAAGCGCAGCAGAAGGACTCCTTGGGTGATGTTTTTGGGTTGTGATTCTTTCTGCGTTGTCGTTTCTCTTCAAGACTTGTTCGTCGTGAGTTCTCAAATAAGGCTGCAGCATTGTGGATATTGCGTCTCCATGCCTCCCGATGTGAGGCCAGGGCGGACCACTGTTGGTGATCAATTTGGCCAAGCCTGAGATGTTGTTTCAGGGAGTCTTTGTATCGCTTTTTTGGAGCGCCCCTCTTACGCTGACCCGTGGCGAGTTCACCGTAGAGTAGTATTTTGGGGAGGCGATGGTCCTCCATCCTAGAAACGTGCCCTGCCCAGCGCAGCTGTGTTCTCAATATCATGGCCTCAATGCTGGTGATCCCTGCTTGTTCAAGGACAGCAACATTCGTCACATAGTCAGTCCAGTGTATATTTAGGATTGTGCGTAGACAGCGCTGATGAAAGCGCTCGAGGAGTCGTAGGTGGTGGCGATAGGTGACCCATGTTTCAGATCCATATAGATATGTGCTATAATGTGACTTGTGTTTGGAGCCTGGTTGCTTTTTTTATACCAAAACTTCCAGAAGCTCACAGCTGGCCATGCTATCTAGGGGATTCTGGATCTAGATATCCTTACATTTGAAATGGTTTATATGTGTGGCAAATTGGAACAGAATAGACTAACATTTCTTCTTTGGAAATTGAAATCTCCGTTCATTCCTAAAATGCAAATAACAAGCAAAATTTATACTATTGTTGTTATTGGTATTCCAGTACTGGTGCTTCTGGTATGTCTGTTTAATTTCTTGCTTCACTGATTTACAAATGGTAGAAGTAGCAGGAGATCATCAGCATCTCTGTGCTAGACTGAGAGAAAGACCCCTAATCTCTTAACAGCTAACAGGCAAAAGGCCAGAGAGCACAGTTATCTCAAACAGCAGACTGACAATTGAAAACACAGATGATGGGAGATAATGGGAAAGTTGGAAAGCTAGAGGGAATCGGCAGGCTATTGGTGCTTAAATGATTCCCATCATTCTTGGAAGAGTGAAAGCTTTGTTATTTGAGCCTGGGCAATTGGGAAAATCCACATGGGATAAACCTGCTTCTAGATCTACCACTCAATTGATTGCAAGGAAAAAGAGATGCAATCAACCCTGCATAGTAAAACAAACCAAAAAGATAATACTTGCTAATCTGTGTGTTCTCTTTTAAAAGATTTTACATAAAAATGTAAAAGATTTTACATACATATAAGTGTACATAAATACATATTCCAAATATTTTATTGAAGTATATAAAAGTGCAAAATATGAGACATTTTGGCAGAAAACACCAGCTTCAGGCATCACTTAATACAGATAAGAGCACTGAAATGCTGAGGTTATAAACCTCAGGAAGAAGAATTAATAAACATCCCTATGCCCAATGGTCAATTAAATCTCACTGATTAACAGATAAAACATTTTACACTGTATCTCTGCATGAAGGACATGACCCTTGGGCTGAATGCAGGTCCAACGTTGTTTCTGTGACTCTCATCCCACAAAACCTTTTCAAACTGTCATTTTTCTGACTAGAGTGTCAATTCACCTTTCAAGTAGAATGCAGCACCAGGGTGGTGTGTGTAAGCAAAACAGGGGCATTTAAACAACCCCCTTGTTTCAAAACCAGAAGCAGATGGCAAGCCACTCCCATTTGTTCACATTTTTGGCAGTCCCAGGGGCAGAAAATTGTCTCTAGGTCTGATATAGTTGCCCACCCTTGCTTTACAATGATAGAATAATAGACTCCTACAGCTGGAAGGGGCCTCATAGGCCATTGAGTCTGACCCCCTGCTCTGTCCAAGAGTGTGTATGTGTGCATGTGCCTTCAAGTCCCCAGTTGACTTATGGCGACCCCATTAATTTCATAGGGTTTTCTTAAGCAAGGAACACTCAGAGGTGGTCTTGCCAGTTCCTTCCTCTGGAATATACCCTATAGCACCTGGTATACATTGGCATAACATCCAAGTTCAGCCCGGATCTGGTGCCTTTAGGATATTTAGGCAATGCAAGATCTCTAGCTAAAACATCCCCAGCAATAAATTACCATCCATGTTATGTGTCCTGTTGTAAGTGAGTTGTTTTTTAAGATTTGGAGGCTTTCCCATAGGCCAATATAAGCCTACCTTCCACAGCTTGTGAGAAGGTTGTGTTATTCTTCGGAACTGGTTGTAGCTCGTTGATAATAATAATAATAATAATTTCTTACCTGCTTCTCCCAAGGCTTGAGGTGGGGTACAACATGAATTAAAATGCAATATATAACATAAAATCATTAAAACACACAAGTAAAAACACGTAAGATTAAAATAAATATTATATTAAAACCATCCATACAAATTTAAAATTCATAGATCAAAATCAACAGGGTAGGCCTGCCAGAGGAGACAGGTCTTTAGTGATGTTTTAAATTCTGACCGTGTGTTTAGCTGTCGAATCTCTTCTAGCAGGGGGCGGCTGATGAAAAGGTCCTCTGGGTGACTGTTGCCAGTCTAGTCCTGGCTGGTTGTAATAAATGTCCCCCAGAGGACCTGAATGTATGGGGAAGATTGTATGGGAGAAGATGATCCTGAAGGTAATCTTGACCCAAACCATGTAGGGTTTTAAAAGTATAGTAGCACCCCCGCACCTGCTGATTCGACAACTGCGGATTCAATTATCCGTGGTTGGTGATGGCAGGGGAAGGGAGGATGAAGAGGATCTCATCTCTCTTGTCCCCTTCCCCTGGGAGGGCTCCTGGTCACCATTGCAGTGATCACAGGGGCAAAGGGGGAAGGGAGGGGGGAGGAATGATGTAGCCTCCTCCCCTTTCCCCTTCATCCCTGCAATTGCTGCTGTGGCCATGGCAGGGGGGAAGGGGGAACGATCTAGCCCCTTTCCCCCTTTGCTGCTGCGGGGCCATGGCGGTGGCAAAGGGGGAAGTGGGAGTGATCTAGCCCCTTTCTTTCTTTGCCCCTGCAATTGCTGCTGTGGTGGGGCCATGGTGGGGGAAGGGAGAGCGATCTAGTCTCCTCCCCTTCTCCTTCACTCCTGAGATCTCCCCAGCGGTGGGGCCATGGAGGTGGGGGAGGGGAGAGGGATCTAGCCTCCTCCCCTTCCCCCTTCACCCCATGATTGCCACTGCAGTGGGGCCATGGTGGGGGCGAAGGGAGGGAGAGGAGCAACCTCACCCCCCTTCCCTCAGGATGGCTCCTGACACTGCAGCAGGGCCATGGCAGGGGCAAAGTGGGGAGGGG
The DNA here is from genome assembly GCA_030847615.1 of Gambelia wislizenii. Classification (NCBI taxonomy): domain Eukaryota; kingdom Metazoa; phylum Chordata; class Lepidosauria; order Squamata; family Crotaphytidae; genus Gambelia; species Gambelia wislizenii. The sequence goes on along the minus strand of JAUMIR010000006.1, from coordinate 133,254,398 downwards.
AGGAGGCTAGATGGCCCCTGGGATGGCGTTCACTATTATTCTCAGAATTTGCCATCCACAGGGGCCCTTGGAACCAATCCCCCACAGATACAGGGGTGTTACTGTAATAACCAACACTTTGTACTTTGCCCAGAAACTAATTGGCAGCCAGTGGTGTGATTTTAATATTGGTGTAATATGCTCACTCCTGAATGTACCTGTAACCAATCTGGCTGTCATATTTTGAACTAATTGGAGTTTCCTAACTTGGTACAGAGGTAGCCCAATATACAACACACTGCAGAAGTCCAACCTTGAGGTTACCACTATGTGTACTACCATCTTTAGGTCTTCCAGTTCTAGGAAGGGGTGCAGCTAGCGTATCAGCCAAAGCTGATAATAAGCACTCCTGACTGTTGCATCTATCTGAGCTGACATTTGGAGAGTCGGAGGAGCATTCCCAAGCTGTGAGCATAGTCTTTCAGGGGGAGCATACTGTAGGGGTGTATGAGTGTAAAATTAAAAATTTATTAATGATTCCAGGGAGCTAGCCCTTTAGGAATATCTTCTTAAGAAAACTTTCTTTCAAAGTAAGCAGAGTTAGCATGGAAGACTGCGACCCAGCTCAATTTGCATCTGTATGTGGTCTAATCACCCAGTCAAGTAGACAAATTAAGAACAATAAAGACATTAGCTTAAAATGCATATCAAAAGTTTACTAAGGTCCTTAATCAACTAAGAGGATTAGGTTCAGGGAAGAAAACTCACCCAGTCTTGGGAAGTTCAGGTTAGGGTAATCAAATCAGAGGTTTCTGAGTATTATAGCAGTAATATCCATATTTCCTCAGATAAAGAGGTGTTTGCAAGTAAGCAAGAGCTTGCCTCTTTTCTTCCTGTTTTGGAAGTTAGATGCATGAAGGAAAGGGGGGAAAGGGAAGAAGCAGCTTCATGGAGAAGCTGCAGATCCCTAAGAGGAGACCAAGGGCCGGTTTACACAGCAGATTTATTGCGGCAACTTGCGGTTTAATTATTTTCCGCAGCTGTGCCAGTCAGGTTTTTTTTCTAATTATGTCGCTTTGCAGTTCAGACTTGAATAAGTGTGGGGTGTGTGACTCTGTGTGTCTCTGTAAACCTGCCTGTAAATGAACTCACTCCATAAAGCAGAGGGAGAGTAATCACTCTGCTAAAAGACCATGCCGCGGATCGTGGATTGCAAGTCTATTTCCCCCTCCCTCCTTCCCCCAAGCAGAGAGAGAGAGGGAAAATAGCAGTTCGTCTTGCTACAGCCCTTTGTGAAATGGTTTCTCTCCCCCCCCCCGTGCACAGGATAAAAGTGACGAACAGCTTTACATACTGTACTTTCAAAACAGCAGAGGATGAGAAGGAATGCTCCAGGAATGAAAGAAGTTGGGAATCCTTTTTTTTTTTTTTTTTTTGGCAAACTGGCTTGCAAAATAGCAGACAGGATTTTTGCAAGTTTCTTCTCTAATGGCTACTGTCTTTGCCTCCTCCCTGCCCCTCTTTTGAGCCCACCCCTGCATCATCAACCAATCACAATGCAGCTGTGCTTTAACCCTTAGTGGAATGCTAGTTTACACTGCCAATAAAGCACTACATTGCAAATATTCCTGCAAAAATAGCGACATGCCTTGCTACGCTATATTTGGGTGTTTTACCTTCCCCCCTTCTGAATGAGGCGATGTTGTGCTGCGATCCATGTGAACTATGAGCTATCTTAGCAGTATATTTAGGGGAATATTTGCCCGTGTAAACGACCCCCAAGACAAAACATAATAAAACATTTAAATTAGAAGGCCATGTGATGAATGACTCAATGGTCACCCCATAGCTCCAAATGGCTAAAACAGCCTGAGAAGAGAAGGGGGGTGGTGGAAACTCGAACATGCAAGCAATTTCCTAAACTTACTAAGCATGGGGTGCAAGAAGAGTGCTACATTTTCCACACGTACCCCATCCAGAACTGGTTGACACACCTCCACCCCCAGATTAGGATCCTTAATAGTAAGCACCTCTGTCTTGTCTGGATTTAATTTCAATTTGTTTTTCTTCATCCAGCCCATTACCTCCTCCAAGCATTTGTTCAGAGGAGACACACTATCCTTAGCTAAAGCTGTTTTTGAAGGCATGGAGAAATATATTTGGGTGTCATCAGCTTGCTGATAGCATCCTGCCCCATGCCATCAGATGATCTCTCCCAGCAGTTTCATGTAAATATTGAATAGTATTGGGATAGAATGGCACCCTGTGGGATGCCATATAACAGCTTTGAGAAGCAGCAGTCCCCACCATCTGGAACCTGCCTGAGAGGCAGGACCAAAACCACTGCAGCACAGTGCCTTCAATGTTGTGTTTGGGTAGTCTCAGCTGGGGACTGTAGGTGACCACTAGAGGTGTTCTATCTGGTAATACAGGGATAAGACATTGCTGCAAACCCAGATGCCAACTCTGTCCCCACTTCTATTCTGGGATCAATATTACAGGGGACATTTTCAGACGCCCCTTCCATGCAAGCAGCCTCCGGAACAGTAATGAGGCTGCTGCCCGGCAGGGGGTCCATGTTGGATGATGCCATCCCTCTCTCGGCGTCGTCCGTGACTGTTCCAGTTAGCATTGAAGGCGGCCGCGCTATTTTTCACTCACGGAAGTTGTCCGTGAGTAAAAAATAGCGCGACCGCCTTTAATGCTAGTCGGAACAGTCACGGTCAATGCCGAGAGAGGGACGGTGTTGTCCAAAATGGACCCCCTGCTGTGCAGCAGCCTCATTACTGCTCCAGAGGCTGCTTGCGCGGTAAGGGGCATCTGAAAATGTCCAGGGACTAATAATTTCACCCACAACATCAAAGGTACATTTACTTGCTCTACCTCCAATGTGATATATGCCATCGTATGAGAGCAATGCCCCTCTACACCCCACACTGGACAAACAGGACAGTCTCTGCATAAGAGGATTAATGGACACAAATCTGACATTCAAAATAGCAATACCCATCAACCATTTGGAGAACATTTCAGCCTTCTGGACACACAATAAGGGACTTAAACATTGCAGCCTTTGAACAAGGAAATCACAAAGACAGACTAGGAAGAGAAACTGCTGAACTGAATTATATTCACAAATTCCAGCCCAGTCCAGAACAAAGACAATAGCTTCATGGCACACTATATATATATTAATACAAAAGTCCTCGCTACTGCATATATAACAAAAGGAATCTTCTCCAAGAGAATTTTGAACCCTGGGAAACTGACCTTTGGTAAGCAGATTTATTGCTTTCATACATCAACACTAACTGACTACTGTAAAGATCTGAAAGACCTGTATCATCTTACACAGCCCTCTGAAAATTTAAGGCAAGAATCATTACTTTCATCTTTCTGGATCCTATTACAGTCTATCCCACTCCCGCAACTGGATAAATATGTTTTATACTTGAAGCCTAACCACTTGGTATTGCATGAAAAGAAGTGGGCTTGTATCCATGAAAGCTCATACAAAAATAAAACCTGTTAGTCTTAAAGATGCTGCCACATTTCTTCCCCCCTCCCAATTTCTTCCTCCTTTTTATCCTTTGAAGGAAAATCTGTATATAATATATGTCTTATACACCTTTTGTACATGCAGGTTCCTTAAACAATAGCTTGCAGGTTTCTCAAAGGATAGCTGTGAATAGACCATCACAGATATAGATATCACATGTAAAATTTCCAGATCTTCATACATCACCTCAAGTAGAGTGTTTTTCAGTGAAACTAGCTTACCCATAATATGTCCAGTCAATAAGTGTAGGGTTGTGTTGTTGCTGTGTACCTTCAAGTCATTTCTGACTTATGGCAACCCTAAGGTGAACCTATCATGGGGTTTTCTGAGGCCGAGAGTATATTACTTGCCCAAGGTCAATTTACCAGAATGGCCTCCAGTCACAGAAGCTGAGGTATCCAAATTAATATCATTGTTAAAGCCAGGTAAAGCTCCAGGGAGTGACAACATTCCTCCAGAACTCCTCGAATGAAACTCAGCCTGGTGGACTCCTGTTTTAGCCCAGCTTTTCACTTGGATTGATCACTCAGCAATTTTTCCTGTGGATTGGGGGCTGTCAATTATTATTCCAATTTGTAAAAAAGGCAACTGCTTGGACCTGACAAACTGCAGACCAGTTAGCTTGCTTAGTATAAACAGCAAACTGTATGCAAGCCATCTGCACTCAAAACTATTGGACTGGATAGACTAGGAAAACATACTGTATGAGGAACAAGCAGGTTTTAGACGAGGATACTCGACAATAGATCAGGGACTTATTCTCCAACATTTGGCAGAAAAATACACATCCCCACCTGGGGGGGGGGGTGTCTTTATGCAGCCTTTATCAATTTCAAGTCAGCCTTTCTCTTAATCCCCAGGGAAAGGTTATGGAAAAAATTCGAAGACACCACCATTGATAAAAGGCTGCTCACTCTCATGCGTGGCCTATATGAAAATATCCACCTCCGGGTAAGATGCAACCACCTAGGTCACCTTTCAAATCTAGTTCCTGGTATAAATAAATGTTATTATTATTATTATTATTATTACCTTCAGGGGAGTCAAGCAGGGTTGCATCTTAGCACCTACGCTATTTAACTTTTATATTAATCCACTGATTAAAAGTTTAGCAGGTACTTCTTTCCATCCCCCAAAATTAGATAAGCGGCCCTTATCAGTCCTCCTATATGCAGATGATGCTGCGCTCTTATCATTTTCAGCAGTTGGTTTAAGGAGACTCCTGAAAGAACTTGCCAGTTATTGCAACAGTAAATTTTTAACTATAAATTATGATAAATCAAAGGTGATGGTATTCACCAGGAAGAAGACCATCCTCAAATGGCAAATAAATGGAACTCCTGTTGAACAGGTTACAAATTACAAGTACCTTGAGGTAGTTTTTCAATCTTCCGGGACATGGAAGCTCCAGAAGGAAAGAGCAGTAGAGAACGCACAGAGGACAACGCTAGCCCTGTTGAGATTTTTCTACATGCAAGGGGGGCAGCACATCCCTTCTGTCACCCAAGTGTTCACAGCCAAGATTTTATCACAAATACTCTATGGCTCACAATTGTGTACTTACAAAAACTTTGAAGCATTTGAAGTACAGTTGTCCCTTGACATTCGCGGGGGTTACGTTCCACGGACCCCCGCGAATGTAAAAAAACCACGAATATGGATTGCCCTCCCCGGGGCCTTCACGGAGCCTTCGAAGGCTCCGTGAAGGCCTCCGCGGCCTCCCCCACCCTCCCCAGGCCTTCACGGAGCCTTCGAAGGCTCCGTGAAGGCCTCCCCCCTCCCTCCCCCCTCCCTCCCCGGGGCCTTCACGGAGTCTTTCAAGGCCCCGTGAAGGCCTCCGCGGCCTCCCCCCACCCTCCCCAGCCCTTCACGGAGCCTTCCAAGGCTCCGTGAAGACCTCCCCCCACCCTCCCCCCTCCCTCCCCAGCCCTTCACGGAGCCTTCCAAGGCTCCGTGAAGGCCTCCCCCCACCCTCCCCCTCCCTCCCCGGGGCCTTCATGGAGTCTTTCAAGGCTCCGTGAAGGCCTCCGCGGCCTCCCCCCACCCTCCCCAGCCCTTCATGGAGCCTTGGAAGGCTCCGTGAAGGCCTCCCCCCACCCTCCCCCCTCCCTCCCCGGGGCCTTCACGGAGCCTTTCAAGGCTCCGTGAAGGCCTCCGCGGCCTCCCCACACCCTCCCCAGCCCTTCACGGAGCCTTCCAAGGCTCCGTGAAGGCCTCCCCCCACCCCCCCTCCCTCCCCGGGGCCTTCACGGAGCCTTTCAAGGCTCCGTGAAGGCCTCCGCAGCCTCCCCCCACCCTCCCCAGCCCTTCACGGAGCCTTCCAAGGCTCCGTGAAGGCCTCCCCCCACCCTCCCCCCTCCCTCCCCGGGGCCTTCACGGAGCCTTTCAAGGCTCCGTGAAGGCCTCCGCGGCCTCCCCCCACCCTCCCCAGCCCTTCACGGAGCCTTCAAGGCTCCGTGAAGGCCTCCCCCACCCTCCCCCCTCCCTCCCCGGGGCCTTCACGGAGCCTTTCAAGGCTCCGTGAAGGCCTCCGCAGCCTCCCCCCACCCTCCCCAGCCCTTCACGGAGCCTTCCAAGGCTCCGTGAAGGCCTCCCCCATCCTCCCCCCTCCTCCCTGGGGCCTCCCCCCACCCTCCCCCCACCCTCCCCAGGCCTTCACGGGGCCTCTGGGGGGTCTCCAAAAGCCCCGTGAACGCCTAGCCGGCCCTCCCGGCTCCTTCCCACAGCTTTCAAGGGGCCTCCGGAGGCCCCTTTTCGCGGTTTTGGGGGGGCCCATCCTCCCCCCTCCCTCCCTGGGGCCTCCCCCCACCCTCCCCAGCCCTTCACGGAGCCTTCCAAGGCTCCGTGAAGGCCTCCCCCCACCCTCCCCCCTCCCTCCCCGGGGCCTTCACGGAGCCTTTCAAGGCTCCGTGAAGGCCTCCGCAGCCTCCCCCCACCCTCCCCAGCCTTCACGGAGCCTTCCAAGGCTCCGTGAAGGCCTCCCCCCACCCTCCACCCTCCCTCCCCGGGGCCTTCACGGAGCCTTTCAAGGCTCCGTGAAGGCCTCCGCGGCCTCCCCACACCCTCCCCAGCCCTTCACGGAGCCTTCCAAGGCTCCGTGAAGGCCTCCCCCACCCTCCCCCCTCCCTCCCCGGGGCCTTCACGGAGCCTTTCAAGGCTCCGTGAAGGCCTCCGCAGCCTCCCCCCACCCTCCCCAGCCCTTCACGGAGCCTTCCAAGGCTCCGTGAAGGCCTCCCCCCATCCTCCCCCCTCCCTCCCTGGGGCCTCCCCCCACCCTCCCCCCACCCTCCCCAGGCCTTCACGGGGCCTCTGGGGGGTCTCCAAAAGCCCCGTGAACGCCTAGCCGGCCCTCCCGGCTCCTTCCCACAGCTTTCAAGGGGCCTCCGGAGGCCCCTTTTCGCGGTTTTGGGGGGGCCCATCCTCCCCCCTCCCTCCCTGGGGCCTCCCCCCACCCTCCCCAGCCCTTCACGGAGCCTTCCAAGGCTCCGTGAAGGCCTCCCCCCACCCTCCCCCCTCCCTCCCCGGGGCCTTCACGGAGCCTTTCAAGGCTCCGTGAAGGCCTCCGCAGCCTCCCCCCACCCTCCCCAGCCCTTCACGGAGCCTTCCAAGGCTCCGTGAAGGCCTCCCCCCACCCTCCCCCCTCCCTCCCCGGGGCCTTCACGGAGCCTTTCAAGGCTCCGTGAAGGCCTCCGCGGCCTCCCCACACCCTCCCCAGCCCTTCACGGAGCCTTCCAAGGCTCCGTGAAGGCCTCCCCCCACCCTCCCCCCTCCCTCCCCGGGGCCTTCACGGAGCCTTTCAAGGCTCCGTGAAGGCCTCCGCAGCCTCCCCCCACCCTCCCCAGCCCTTCACGGAGCCTTCCAAGGCTCCGTGAAGGCCTCCCCCCCACCCTCCCCCCTCCCTCCCCGGGGCCTTCACGGAGCCTTTCAAGGCTCCGTGAAGGCCTCCGCGGCCTCCCCCCACCCTCCCCAGCCCTTCACGGAGCCTTCCAAGGCTCCGTGAAGGCCTCCCCCACCCTCCCCCCTCCCTCCCCGGGGCCTTCACGGAGCCTTTCAAGGCTCCGTGAAGGCCTCCGCAGCCTCCCCCCACCCTCCCCAGCCCTTCACGGAGCCTTCCAAGGCTCCGTGAAGGCCTCCCCCCATCCTCCCCCCACCCTCCCCAGGCCTTCACGGGGCCTCTGGGGGGTCTCCAAAAGCCCCGTGAACGCCTAGCCGGCCCTCCCGGCTCCTTCCCACAGCTTTCAAGGGGCCTCCGGAGGCCCCTTTTCGCGGTTTTGGGGGGGCCCATCCTCCCCCCTCCCTCCCTGGGGCCTCCCCCCACCCTCCCCAGCCCTTCACGGAGCCTTCCAAGGCTCCGTGAAGGCCTCCCCCCACCCTCCCCCCTCCCTCCCCGGGGCCTTCACGGAGCCTTTCAAGGCTCCGTGAAGGCCTCCGCAGCCTCCCCCCACCCTCCCCAGCCCTTCACGGAGCCTTCCAAGGCTCCGTGAAGGCCTCCCCCCACCCTCCCCCCTCCCTCCCCGGGGCCTTCACGGAGCCTTTCAAGGCTCCGTGAAGGCCTCCGCGGCCTCCCCCCACCCTCCCCAGCCCTTCACGGAGCCTTCCAAGGCTCCGTGAAGGCCTCCCCCCATCCTCCCCCCTCCCTCCCTGGGGCCTCCCCCCACCCTCCCCAGCCCTTCACGGAGCCTTGGAAGGCTCCGTGAAGGCCTCCCCCCACCCTCCCCCCTCCCTCCCCGGGGCCTTCACGGAGCCTTTCAAGGCTCCGTGAAGGCCTCCGCGGCCTCCCCCCACCCTCCCCAGGCCTTCACGGGGCCTCTGGGGGGTCTTCAAAAGCCCCGTGAACGCCTAGCCGGCCCTCCCGGCTCCTTCCCACAGCTTTCAAGGGGCCTCCGGAGGCCCCTTTTCGCGGTTTTGGGGGGGCCCGGGGGAGCCCTCCCAAAACCGCGAATAATTAAAACCGCGAATGCTGAGTTCGCGAATGTGGAGGGGCAACTGTAGTACAAATGAAATTCCTCAGAAGCATACTTGCTACTCCTTGTTGTGTCCCTAATGCAGTTTTGCGCCTTGAAGCAGGCTTGATCCCCATTGAGGCTCGCGCCTGGATCCTTAAGATTAGTTACTGGTTAAAACTTATTTTCTGCCCAACTGGGCTGGCCCCTTTAACATTAGCTGATGGATTCCAATCCACATGGAAACAGGAGTTACACAAGAAACGTTTAACATATGGGTTTATTCTGAATGTCCTGATAGCCCTTGGCTTTGCCGGTGCCAAAGTTACCATCAAACAGTGTATAAGGGGTATAGAACTACAAAACCATCTGAGCCTAACTATTAAATATCCTAACTTAGGAATTACTACAAAACCCTTTACTCACCCTAATTATCCACTGTACTTGAAGGAAGATATAAGAAATCCCCATATCACGAGAGCATATGTCCTTGTGATAATGGGGCAATAGAATCTCTCAATCATGTGCTGTTACATTGCCCTTTCTACCAAAGAATGCACCTTGCGCTAATTACACCAATTATTCAGAGAATTCCTGGCAGATCAGAACTGTTTTATAGTGCCTACCTGCTTGCAGACCAGGAAACACATATTACAAATAAAGTTGCTAAATTCCTTGCATCTGCCATTGAGACCTGCAGGCAGATGACAAGCAAGCAGTAGCACAAGACAACACAGACTTAACTAGCCAAGGGAGCCAAAATGAAGTAGGGTTCATATATGGATTTAGATAACGTGCTAGCTCATGTATGGAATTATTATGACTAGTTTTAGCATTATCATCATTATGACTATTTTTAGCATTTTTAATATTTTAATACTTTAATATTCTAACATTTTAATATATTTTAATGTTTTAATATTTTAATATCTTAAATGCTAAAATATCCTAATTACCCAAGCTTTTAAATACAGTACCTGTTTTACTTCATAATGATTGTAGCACTTTTCCTATTGTACTCATATTTTATGTATTTAATGGTGAAACCTGTTTTTATTATCACTGTGGTCAATGACTATATAATAAAGATTGAATTGAATTGCCCAAGGTCACCCAGTGGTTTTTCATAGCTGAGCGGGGGATTCAAACCCTGGTCTCCAGAGTCATAGTCCAACACTCTAATCATTCTAATGCAAAGAAATGAAGTGACAGCAATGCCCATGTGAACCAAGACACAGCCAGTGTCAATTGTGTATATTATGAATATGACTATCTAAATGCAAATACAAAACATTTCAATGGGGAAAAAAACCAGTCCCTGAGAGTTCAGTTTTACTGTCCATGATAACTTTGGCCCAGTAGGGGGCAATCCTGTCAAAGAACTTAGTCAACACACCTTTCATTTCACTTTATTTCTCCCCAAGTCCATTGCAAGACATCTCTCTGAAATCAACAGAACCGTTTGAGGATTTTTGCTTAATGCATTCAACCCTTCATAGGGGAGACTGAAGAGCTAAACTACACTAGGAGACACACTTAGCTAAAACTGTTGCATTCCCAACATCGGACACAGATTGGAGAGTGACTGCAGCCATATACTCATCCTCTTCAACCTTCCTTGGGTTACGTTTGAGTTCCCAGATCATTGACTTTGCTAGGTGTGAAAACCAATAGCAACAGTTTGTGCACAGAGAAGAAGAGCAGGGCAAGAAGAGAGAAGAACTATTTGGTAAGAGTATCTTAGTCCTTTTCTTCCTTTTGCAAAGCAGCTTTGTGCTTTTCCAGTTGCAAGCACTTTGGCTATTCAGAGTGCATTCACAGGATATGTTAGGTTCCTCAATAGAAATAATCATTACTCCAGTGGCTCTTCTTTGACTCTCTGTTGAAAGAAATGACCCACTTCCGATGCTGCTATTCTGCATAAATCTGAGACTTCCAGACCAAGTCTTCAGTTTTATTGAATGCAAAATATTTATACAGAACTTTTCTGTGTCTCAGGCTCTCCATAGCAGCTAACAAGAACTAGTTGAAAGTATAACCCAGTCAGAGAAACAAATGTAAAATATATGCAAGGAAATAAGTATAGTTTCTTTTGTCTGCAACAACACATAGCCTGACTGATCCTTGATTAATATTATTCCCTGGCCACAAGAACACTTAATTATCACAGAAACATATAAAGTATTACAATAGTTGAAGCCATTGTGCATCAGGGACAGGTTGATTTAAGACTTATAGGATGTACTTTTATCTTTTTCTGTTAGACTTCTGAAGTCCCCCACCTGAAACTGGTTGCAAAATGGTGGTTCAAGGGGTGGGGTTGGCAACTTTTCTCAGCCAATAAACCACACACTGGGACAGACTGCTTCTACACTTAAAAACAAACTCATAACTTTAATCAACAAAACTCTAAAGCTAGACAACAGGCATTCACAAAGACTTAGCCAAAGACTAAAAAGAATCTAATACCAATAAAGGTGAAGAACAGTGAAGATTTAAGGTAAGTTTTAGCACAAGGCAATGCACACAAGAGTTGGTTGGCGGTTGTTTAACTGCAATTTTACTTGCTCTTGTTAAAATTTTGGGTGAGAGGAATCACTGCCAATCTCTTGCAAATCACCTAAAGGTCTACCCATAGATCCCCATCTTAACCCCACTCTGTTGTACTTCACTGCTTTGTGGAGTAGAGTTAAAGGGGGCCTACAAAGCACAAGTAGACTTGTGAAAGCATTTAGTCATACTTACCGTTGTAGGAAAGGTTATGTTTGTCCCCCAACAGCAATTGAGAAAGATTAGAAAGTGAACATTTTACAGTAGCCAAGCTACTTTAGAGAAGAATAGTTGCATTCTCTACACCAGCCAAACATGATTAAAAGAAACACAGATTCCAAGACTGATGGTTTGATCCTTTCAATCTAAGAAAAGTAACCTAGCATGGGAGTCTGCAGGAATTTTCCCACGGTGGTTTTGCAAAGCTGCATAGTGGTATGAGAGCATAATCCATGTGCACAGCACATGGTACTACAATGTACCTCTCTATTTTCCTTTGTGTGCACATGTATGTGCACACATGCCCCATCCCTTAGAATCACATTCAAGGCATTTAAAAGCCTACGAACAGCGGGAAGAAAATTCTCAGAATGATGAATATGACACAACTCATGCAAACCACAAACTCTAGAAAAAATTATGTGAATCAAGATAAATTAAAACAGAACAAGAAGAAAACTGAAGAAGCATGAGACAGAGAAATGTGGGTGAAAAAACATATTACTTAAGAATGTACTGTGCATTTTCTGGCATCACTATTATTGTTGTAACACTGACAACTTGACATGACATCAGGAAGAGGCTCCCAATATTCTAGAATGTTCTCTTTCATCTTGGAAATGTTGGTGAACATTCTATGAAGAGCAGATCTGAGAGCAAAACCATTTATTGAACTTTAGATTTTATTCTGATAGGAGGAAGGGAAAAGCTGGATGGGGTTAGAAAGCAAGTGTACTTTTTTCTGGTTGATTTAGTTGCTTGGCCACAAATTGTACTAAGATAGATCTAAGGTGTAGCCACACTGCACGTGTATAGCACTTTGATTCCACTTTAACTGCCATGGCTCCATCCTATGGAATCTTGGGATAGTATGATGAGGGACACAGAATTCTCTAGTGTACTCTTTTGAACTACAGTATGACAGCTCTTTTGGTAGAGAATTTTAACTCTAAACAAAACAAAACCCTACAATCTCAGGATTCCATACAATTAAGGCAAAAGAAATAAAGTGGTTTGAAACTGATACTAGTCTCCAAGAAATATATAGTATACTAGATTTACTTCTCTGTTGTTCGCCAGTGGATGTTCGCTGTATGTCTTTCACTCGCAGTTGTTACCCTTAATTACTGGTTCCATTTACTCCAGGGATGAGCAACTGAAGAGGGTGTAATGATGGCCTCATTGTGCCTGTTGTGGACTAACCCCCTCCTAGAATTGCCCAAAAGCTAAAAACAAACAAACAAAAAGGAATATCCAGTTTTGGCTATTTTTGGTCAATTTTTTAGTTTTTGTTCTGGGTGATGTTTCATACTCTTCAACTGCCCCAGTTTGACAGGGAAGTCCCAATTAATCCTCTATCATCCCATGTTTCTGCTGCTTTTAAAATGCCTCAATTTTTCTTTTCTCCTACTTTCCCACTTCATCCGCAGCTTACTTCAATTGCTGCAAACTGAGTTCAAAGTGCAAAATCAATTTGCACTCCATTAACACATTGGGGAGAAAGGACAGGAGGGGGTGGACTCTTGTCCTTACCAGCAGACTTGGGCAAAAGCAAACTGCTCCATCCTCTCTTAGCATGTCTGCTCTTTCTCATTAATAACTTTCAATATCTTGATCACTCTCTGGGATTTTCTGGTCATGCATGTCCCAGTTTTCATTTGTGAAATGTTGTGTGGGGGGGTGTTATGGTGTCATTTAGGTTTTTGCCACTAATGGTGCTTTACAGATGTTGGGCAATTTTTGCTCTCCAAAAGATTTGGAGGGTATATCAATTCGCAGTGGGGAATTTGGGGGGTTTGGGGGGAATCTGGTAGACCCCCTGGAAGTCCATGTGCAGCCTATAGGCTAGATTCCCCACCCTGATTTACCACTTGTAATGCCACTTAAGCTTGGTTAATACATGAATAGAGGCACTTACCTGTCAGTCTGTTAGGCTAGACATAAAAGCCCAAGATTCCAAACTCCATATTAGGATATTACCTTTATTGGGACAGCTCAGATGTCACATAGTATAGGCAGATTTAAGTTTTTGAAAGCACCAGATTACTTCATCTGAGAAGATGTTACAAATAACATAGGACAGGGAAACACATTCAAGAGTAGCTGTTTTGGCCATGCAGCAAAACAAAATCCAGAATCCACAAAAAAGTGATACCTTTATAGGCCAACCAGAGGGAACAGAGTTGGGGGATGGTAAAGTCTGCATAGACAATATCCTTGCTAAATTACAAGGATTTATGGTGAGATATTTTTGTAAATAAAGGTCCTGATTTCCCCACAGTAGAGGAACAAAGACACAGATAATGGAAATTACTAGTTAAAATTAACTGGTTATTTGCCAATTCATTATCCTCCCCCGTTGTTGAAAAAGGAAGAAAAATTGCTGGTTAACAGCATCGACTATTACAGATATACAACAAATGAGTGCTTTTGCCTCATTATCCATCACAGGAAATAGTCTCAAGTGGAAGAGGATGGTTGGAGAGCACTAGAGTTGCTAGAAACTGGAGATGGCAGAGGCTGGGCTTGGAATGCCTGGTCTCTGCATGAAAAATGTGCTCTAGCACCAATCTTTGAACGCCATGCTTCTTGAGTCTACATCAGTGAAAAGAAAGAGAGTACAGTTTTTCAGAAGTGCAGAAAGATATTTTGTATCTGCTCAGTGGCACTCAAAATATATCTGATCAAGAATTCTCCATCCTTGAATAACTAACTGATCTTTGTTTAGTCACTTATTGCTCCACTGCAGTAGAATAATAAATTGGTGTCCTCTAACATTGGTGTAAATAATGTCTCATTCTTATCCATCTTTTCTAATCCAGACAAAGAATTTATAGTGTTTGAAGGGTGAACATACATGTGGATATAGGGAGGGGTGGAAAGAAGACAGATGTAGATCAATGGGGGGAAAACCATGAAGAGATTGTTAGAGCCCATGCTTTGGAAAAGTCTTTCCACAACATGACAGTTTCTAGATCTGTTGCACTACATACCCCACCATCCTCAACCACCTAGTGGACTGTAGGATTTGCATCAGGATAGGAAAGAAAACTTTTAGAAAGAGCAATTTGAAGGACTCAGTAACAAAATGTGCCACTAGGGGTCAGTGGTGACAAGTAAGCATACCAGATTTTGGACAACACTTCATATCAGCTCTTGAGATGCCTGCCTCCCTCTGCCAAATGGCAGTGTGAACCCTGCAATTTAGTCTGTTTTAGGGATGGATTAATCTGTCTGGTTAGCTTCCTCTCACATACACATTGCTTAAGCTCCTCTTGTAATTTTTATGAAGAAACTTGTGAACTTGGGTAGGTTCTCATATATTTAATAAATGAAGTGAACAGAATTCTCACCCATCTTTGTCTGTTTGAAAGTACAGTTGAAAAGAAAATACAAATCAGATAATTAACAATTTGACTAATCAGTAGTGTTGCTTTCTTTTCCCCCTTTGGCCCAGATAACTATAAACAAAAAACCTGACTTTATACTTATGAGAATGCAGCAACAGGACAAAACCAAAAGATGGAGCAAATGAGAAAGTGAGAAAGAAAATATGTAGATGCTGGTGAAACAGACCCGGAAGATGGTTGTCTTTGACAAACTTTGTCACACCAGCCTACCCGCATCATAAAATGTGGAAAGTGGGGAAATAAAACAGTCAAATAACAAGACCCTTGAAATCATTTGTCACTGATAAGAGACAGAAAACCATAAGACAAATATGGAGGGCTCGCAATAATGATTTCCTATTTCTTTATCAATGTAGCCTACCCACAGCTTAAAGATGTTGGAAAATATAGTTTGCAGTCCAATAAGTGGAAATGGTTCTGCTATTAAAGGGTTAACTGAGAAGCCATATGAGATGAGCTGATGTAACTTCCTGAAGTTTTGCTATTGGGGAATCTGGGATGAAGGGGTGTGTCTGAGTATTCTTCTTTGTTCAGGAAGCCATGATCCTTAACAAACCGCATGGACCTTTGAACTGAGAGGACTCCGAAAGGGGTGTCCTGAATATATATTTGTAACAATGTAGTTTTTAAGTATTTTGAACTAGTTTTAGTTTGTTTTGATGGAGTTTTTGTTCCTGACAAGAATGAGCTCTCTAAACTGTGAGTAATGAAGCTTTTGTACTTTTTAAACTAACTTTTGAGTCTTAAGTGGTTATTTTATTAGTTAAACAACTTGGGAAAAGACAAAGGGTGTTTGGTTACTTACTAAGCTGTGATTTTTACATGTATGCTAACATTCTAACGCTAGATGCTGCTGTGTTAACTCTGAACTCTGCTAAAGTTGGCTGTATTCTCCACTAACGTGTGAAGTACAGTGTGGATGTTTAAACAGGGACAAAATACCCTGATATTTTAAACAGTGTGGTTTTTTTACACATTACCAGCTAACTCCTCTACATGGAATGAAGAAGAGACACTATCTTGTTCTTTGCCCCTGGCAGCAAATATCTTGGGCCTTCTCTCTGTAGCAAGCTACTATGAGGCTAGTAGCTTGATTTCCAAATTAGCCATGTTGATGGGAACGCCTTTGTGGACCACAAGGAAACACAAGCTCGAGCATTACAGCTAGGGTGAGGAAGATGGCAGCCACCTCAGGCAGCAGCAGATGTTCAGCACAGCACTCTGGCTATTTTTTCCTGAACTTCATGGCCATTTCCCTTGGTTGGAGAACAGAACTGGGTACATCCCATCGCCTATCCTAAATCCCCATAACTAGCCTGATGAGGGACACTGTCCTGTTACCAGTGCTGAAGTAAAATCCAGCTGTCAGTGGGGTGGGGAATCCACTCAAGAGTTTCACTCTGAACATGTGTGAACCTAGCCGGTGATAATGCTCAGCACCTTGGAGAGCTCCTTGGCCTATCTGGTTCATTTCTGTATGTGGAACGGCAGGAGGGTGCCATCTTTGCCATGGAAGGCAAAATGCTGATCCTGAAAAAGGAGCGACATACAAGGGCAGAAAGGTGAGAAGGGGCACTAAGAAGCATTTCTCAGGAAGGGCACTTTGTAGCTGTGAAGGAATATGGTGCCATCCTCCAGGATTAGCATCTAACTTAAGATGCAAACTGCATTTGGGGGTTGTCTATACATCGAAAATACTCCTCATAGAATTTGAGGAGAATACAATTTGTCTTAATGAGATCCTGCATCAATCCACCATATTTGGAAGGAGGGCGGGGGACAAAACTTCCAAAAACTATGCAGGAAAAGCCTTTGCGGCTTTCCTCGAAGTTTTTAAAAAGCTTTGCAGGGAGTGTGCATTCCCGTTCATTGGAACAACTGATTCACTTTGCTGCACATTCCCAATAGGAGTGGAAGTGGAAAGCTGACTGGTCAGATGTGCGTAGAGGTGGAGCCTACTGGCAAGGCAAGTGCCCTGAACCCCCATGTTGGATTTTCGCTGTAGTGATCATGTGGTGAGGTGACGAAGCATCCTTCCTCCCCCTTTCCCTGATTTATTTAAGCAGAATATGGCACTTATGCACCTTGGAGATGTTTTTAAAGAGATATTGTTTGGTGGTGGCAACTGGTGACAATAAAAATACGAGTAATTCACTCACGTCCACCATCTGATTTGCAGGCATGCCCGCTTGAACAATGAACACAGATAGCTCTGCATGTCTGAGATCTTGCCAAAAATTTGTTGAGACAAAAGAAAGCTGCTGTGAATTGGCATCAGCACAAATCAATCCACATTTTATAGTCTCATATAGACGAGCCCTTGAACTTCACCTACTGAAAGAAGCCAGCTGTTTATGCTATCAAAAATCTTTGCAACATTCATTGTACACCAGAAACTTTACATAAGGTGGGCCAGCTGGTTCCTTTAGACAATCTTCCCCAATGCATCAATCTCCATCTTCTACCATCCACAGGCCATGCTAGCTGGGGCTGATGGGAACTGTAGTCCAAAATTCCAGAAGATACCATGCTGGAGAAGACTACCTTAAGAGCTGTGGGTTGGGGTTTTTTGTTTGTTTGTTTGTTTTAAAATGGCCTTGGAATGATCAATGGAGGCATTTCTTTCCCACTGCTAAATCTTAGGAGAACAGCTGTACTGAGATTTAACCAGGTCTTTCCTTAACAAGGGTATCTCCAGTTAAACAAAGACTATAAAACAACCATGTTGTCCATTTTATTTTAGCATGGCAACACAATTAGGTATAAAAGTAAATGTGGAATGGGAGCTGGACCTTTCCAGTATACAGTCTCAGCAGAACACAGAACCCTTTCATTAAAGAGGAGCCCTTGAGTATGCAAATGCTAACTTGCAACTGCTTATATGAACAGGTGGAATCTCAAGTGCTTTAAATGGCAGAATACTGTTTCAAGTGACTAATCCTCCTTTTGTTTTCACCTCCGAATGTTATGCAAATGATGCTAATTTGTTATAATGTGGTGCATGGCTTACATTAGCAACCTGCAAAAGGCTCTCCATTTTACCAATGCTCCTTATGCTTCACATGAAACAGGTACAATGTGACTGAAACAGATGTAGTTTGGCTGCACTCTGCAAATGCCAACCAGTGGTGTAGTAGAGCCAGGCCTCACAGGGCCAAAGAACCAGAACATTTTGAGGAGCAGGGATAATGATTATGATGATATCATCTATTCTTCCCTTCCCCACCCCCCACCGCTACTCTCAGGATTCTCTTTTCCCTCTGAGTTTAAGCTGCAATCCTCACAGCAGATGATGATAACAGATGCACCACTTACAACTCCTCGAACTCTTTCATCAGCGCTGTCTACGCACAATCCTAAATATACACTGGACTGACTATGTGACGAATGTTGCTGTCCTTGAGCAAGTAGGGATCACCAGCATTGAGGCCATGATATTGAGAACACAGCTGCACTGGGCAGGGCACGTTTCTAGGATGGAGGATCATCGCCTCCCAAAAATAGTACTCTACGGTGAACTTGCCATGGGTCAACATAAGAGGGGCACTCCAAAAAAGCGATACAAGGACTCCCTGAAGCAACATCTCAGGCTCGGCCAAATTGATCACCAACAATGGTCTGCCCTGGCCTCACATCGGGAGGCATGGAGATGCACTATCCACAATGCTGCAGCCTTATTTGAGAACTCATGCTTAACAAGACTTGAAGAGAAACGACAATGCAGAAAGAATCACAACCCGGAAACATCACCCAAGGAGACCTTCTGCTGTGCTTTTTGCAACCGGACTTGTTTATCTCAGATTGGACTTTTTAGTCATCAGCGCGCATGCAGAAAGCATGGGATGAGTCCTTCCTGAATCTTTGTTTGTGAAGAAAAGCCAGAGAGAGAGAGGGAGAGAGAGAGAGAGAGACCATGCCACATGTGTTATAATGGTCTTACGTATTGATAGGATATTTGTGTTGTGTCACCAACCATTTAGTTAATGGCCAATGTTAATAATGTCATTTCTGCATCCAATTTCACTTTCATTAGTTTTGCCCCAGGCATGTGTACTGTGCACATCTACCTGATGTTTACTTCTAAAGATTACACTCCGTCTAATGGGGGTGACTGTAATTCACCAAAGCTCACAGTACAATAGAGCAGTAAGTTTTAAAGGTGCCACAGGATTCTTTGTTGTTTTGCTTCAGGGCCACCCCTTTGAAAATGGCTTTAGATGTGTTGTGTTTCTTTAGTGTTGCTCTGCATTCCAGAAGACTTTAATAAATAACTGTTTATTAGAGGAAGACCTCTGTGTGTGGTTTCTGTTATTCAAAAGTAATATTCAGATCTGCAGGTGCATGATTCTAAGTTTTTCATTCTGAAGCTAGAATTTGGCTTGTTTCTGCCAAGGAATTGCAATCATGATTTAGTACAGCAGTCTGTTGCCATGGCAATCATTGAGCCATTACAGTTTTAGGAGACATACCCCTCTGCACAACATAAAATGGAGAAAATGGGATGGGAAATTGAAATACCTTGCCTTCAAATGGTCAGCTATCAAGAAGAAAATAAATTACAAGTGGAAGACCCTGGGAAAATGCATCAGTTATCAATGAATGGTGGTGTGTGTGTGTGTGGGGGGGGGGAATTACAAAGGAATTTTTGCTTTGGATTAGTGCTGTTCCAAGGACTAGCCTGAGTTTATTGCTATTTTTCACAAGGCTATACTGTTAAATTCTAAGAGACAGAGAAGAATAAACTATATGGAAAGAGGAGGGTATCAGAATGTAGAAAGCAGTAACACAACGCACCCTAATAGTTCTGAAAGTAAAAGAAATTATATAAAGGAGTAGGATCGGTAGTCCAGTCAATCCAATGATTTGAGAGTGGGATGAGACATAATCTGGTCAATTAACTCTTCTGAGTTCCATGGGAGAACTAAATACATGTATAAATATGTTTCACTTGGGCGATATTATTTTGCTGTTGTGCGCCTTCAAGTTGTTTCCAATTTAAGGCGCCCCTATCACAGGGTTTTCTTGGCAAGATTTGTTCAGAGGAGGTTTGCCATTGCCTTCCTCTGAGGCTGAGAAAATGTGACTTGCCCAAGGTCACCCAGTGGGTTTTCTTGTCCAAGCAGGGATTCGAACCCTGCTCTCCAGAGTCATAGTCCAATGCTCAAAGAACTACACCATGTTATACTGACAATGAAATTAAATAAATAAATCCTAAATCTATGTAATTAAGACTTTCCTTTTCTCTTAGGGCTTCTGTATTATTGCAGGTTAAAGGAACTGATACAGAAAAGCCTGTGCACACACATTCAAAGTGCTTCCAGATGTGAAGGTGCAACCAGTTTTGCACCCAGCAGCTTCATGGGTGAGCATTTGTTGTGTCACAATGGGGAAGGGGGTTGCTACTGGTAGAACTGGGTGTATGTTGAAGTGCCCTCACATGTGAATACCTCTCCACATCCACATCCATATTGCTTCTACATTGTGAAGTTAATATCAGATTTAACTTTTTTCCTTCTCTGATGGCTAAAACTGAGTAATAGTTCTACCAGACAGATTAGAAAAGAACCAGTCAAAGTCTACAAAATCTCTCTTTTACACACACACACACACACACACACTCAAGATCTTTAAGAGGCTGCTACTGTCTGAAATATCACCACCCCGTTTCCCTTGGAGACAGCTGTTCCCCACCCCCACCACATTTATCTAAATTATCTTGATAATATGACAGAGTGATTGCTCACTAATGGTCAGTAACAGTTTTCTTTGTCATTTTCCTAGTCATTACCTCCTCTGAATGAACTCCAGGAATAAGCTTCTGAGCCATCGTGACTAGAATATCAACCGGATCTCTCTCTTTTCCTTATCTTTTTTTCCCCAGAGAGAATTGTGATTAAACTGGTGTAGCTAGACACCAGAGTCTGGATTTTCATTTATGAAATATAATTCTTTGTCATTAAACAGCTTGATGAATGTAGAGATATTTTACTCTTTAACAGAGGAGAAGCAATATTTATTCTCCCCAGCTGTCTTTTGTTTTCCTGCTAACACCCAACACACACAGCAGCTCTGCAGTCTTGTTGAAAGAGTGATGCCACTGCTGTTGGTATTTACTGGGGTTTATAGTCTAGACAGCTGCAATTTCTTTTCTTTGTTTGATTTGGACGCTTATGTTCATTTGCCCTTTTCCTGTGCTATGGAGAATCACTGATTACACAGGCAAACTAATTTTCCCTGCTGGGTGTTTGAAAAATTATCGATCGAAAATTGGGACAGGGACAACTTTTGCCATCTCAACGATGAGTGCTTTCCTAGATTTTGTGATTCGAACCATATTTTTGAAGGTTTGAGTCGACATTTCATTGTAATGTCAAGGCATGGAAACCATTTGTTTTTAACGGTGCATCTATTTCACAGTCTGGATTGTAATAAAATTGGAAGCAGTAAGCTTCAAGAGCAGCTTTGAATAGACACTGGGTTGCCACGTGTCCCTTATTATAAGGGCCAACTCTTATCTGTGGGCCATAAACCCCATCCCTTACAGGGCTGGCAGATGCCCCTTATTATAAGGGATGTCCCCTTTTTGAAGATTGGAAAACTTTCCCCCTTATATAGACTGGAAAATGAAAGATTCTGATTCCAGTGAGAACTGTACACATATGACAATTGTAAAGCTGTGCCAAAATGTTGGGATGACAACTGTTCTCCCAAAACTGCAATGGATTTACAGGGAGAAAATGTTTGGCAGGTTTATGGCAGCTATTTACACAGGGAGCTGTTCCAAACATTACAGCTGGGAGAAATGAGGCCAGCTTCAACAGCACCTCTGTGGAAAGTGGAAGCTGTCTTCTGCCTCATTCATTGGACAGTTGAGGACTTGATTACTGACTTATTGCTAGTCCTTTATCATGATGCTGGAGAAACCACACAACAAATTTCACCTTCCTTCCTGTTTCCAATACAGGTTGACCCCCTCCATATCCCCATATGTTCCATGACCCCCTGTGGAAACCTGAAACTGCAGGTAATAGAGAACTCTGTTATTTTCAATGAGACAAACACTGGGAGTTAACCATAGAATCACACTGGAGGACCTAGAAATGCCTAGAGAGAATATATTTTTCAGAAGTGGGTAAGTGAAACTGTGGATATCAAATCAGTGGATATGGGGGTCAACCTATATACACAACTGTAATTAACTACAGCTTAGAGTAAAGATAGGCACCTTATTAACCTCTAGTTTTTTTTTTAAAAAACTGCAACTCTCATTAGCCCTAGCCACCCATGCTCAGGGCTTGTGGGAGATGTAGTCCAAAACATTTGGCAATGACCAGGTTGCCAATCCCATACTCAGAGAATGAGAAATGTTTCCCAGTAACCAGTGCAGGGATAGTTTAAAATTTTGCTCATCTGAGAAAAAGCAATTTTTACACACACACACACCATTCTGACAGAACAGACAAATGTTCACGTGAACTTTGGATAAAATAAGTCTACTCTAAATACAGAATCACTCTCAGAATAACATTACAGCCAAGATCCTAGTCTACTGTGTACTTAACATAGTGATCAATCTAACTCCAAAACCATGAAGCCCTAATTTTATATCATGAAGCTCAGTTTTTCATGCTTGGACAGAGAAGAAGATGCTTCCTCCACTAAATGTGTAATTGAGCCCCCAAAAGGAACAACTTAGTATAAAAGGATAGTGATGTAATTGTATTGGTTCATCATTGTCAATGGCTTCCATTCACTGTCAAAACTGTTATTTAAAAATGTGGAGAATAGCTAAAAACATTAGAGGCCTTTTGAATGAACAGGCATGATATTATACAGTATCACATATTGTGTTATATACTTTTTTTGGTGCCTATACTTTTCCTTGGTCTTTCAAGGCTCAAATCCAATAAAGATGGGCTGTTTTGGACCACAATATCAGAATTCACTCACCAACACAGCTGGGAGATATTTTCAGATGGGGCCAAAATGCCCCGTTGCTGCCCAGCCACCTCCTCTCACTTTCCTGTAATGGAATGGAGGTAAAAGTTCATACACTTACCTTCATTCCGCTCCAGGAATGGGTGTCCTTCCTCCTTTCCAGCCAGCTGTAAATGCAGTCGTTGTAAGTCTGCTTTTATGACCAGCCGGGGAAAATCTCTCTCGTTCTCATAAGAGAATGAGCGAGAGGGAAATTCAAAGTAAAAAAAAAAAAAAAAACACCTAGATATCAAAGACAGAAAAAGAAAAAATAAATTTAAATAAAACAAGGAACCTGGGGAGGAGGGGGAAAGGGTGGCACTTGCCTGCCTGTCCCGATTGTGGCAGGAAGTGCCTGCCACGGAGCTCCTCCCCCATGCCTGTCATCATGGAACAGGGACGGGGTGTTCTATTCACAATTTTTCCTTGTCAATAGAATATCCCGGGAGCAGGACAGGGGCAGGATGGGGGCAGGATGGAAGGGGTCAAAGTAGTCTGAATGACTGCCTGTTATCCAAAATGCTCCTTGGAAAATTCCAAGAAAATATCAAGTTTCTAATATGTTGGGGAAATTAGCAGCAACTCGACTTTTAGCTATGCAAAGAGGGGGTAACCAGGGAATCTTTTAAACCTTTGTATAGTGGTAATAGTCTGGATGGAAGACATACACATTTTAAAATTAAGTATGGTTTTTATTAAGGAGTTCAAAAATAACACCAAACACACACACATTCACCCAGAAGAAGCATTCACACAAGGCTATAAAAAGAAACAGTAGGAAAGCTTGGGATAGAGGGTTGCAAGAGGGTTTTGCTGAGGTAATACAACCTGTCCTATAGTCAGTCTGGCAGAGTGGATGGAGAAGCTGGATGTGGCTAACACAGAGTAACAGAGTTCCCCCCCTATTACAACTGTGTGCTGGGTTGGCTAACACAGAGTAACAGAGCTTCCCCCTATTACTGACTGTGTGCAATGAGGCATATGGAGAACAGGAAATATCCCAGCAGACTGGAAGAGGGCAAATGTCCTCCCCATCTTTAAAAAGGGGGAAAAAGAAGACCCAAATAATTATCGCTCAGTCAGCCTGACATCAATGCTAGGAAAGATTCTAATACATATCATTAAACAGACAGTGTGTAAGCACTTAGAAAGGAATACTAGGATCACTAATAGTCAACATGGATTTCTCAAAAACAAATTATGCCAGACTAATCTTATCTCTTTTTTTGATAGAGTTACAACTTCATAGATGAAGGGAATGCAGTGTGTGTAGTGTATCTTGATTTCAGTTAGGCTTTGACAAGGTCTCCCATGATATTCTTGCAAAAAAGTTAGTAACCTATGGGCTAGACAATGCAACTGTTAGGTGGATTTGTAATGGGTTGACTGACCAAACCCAAAGGGTAGTCACCAGTGGCTCCTCTTCATCCTGGAGAGAAGTGACCAGTGGGGTGCCAACAGAGTTCTGTCCTGGGCTTAGTGCTATTCAACATCTTTATCAGTGACTTGGATGAGGGAATAGAGGGTATGCTTATAAAGTTTGTAGATGACACCAAATTAGGAGGGGTAGCTAATACCCCAGAGGACAGGATCAGAATCCAAAATGACCTGAATAGATAAGAAAGCTGAGCCAAGACCAACAAAATTAATTTCAGCAGGGAGAAATGTACTTGGGCAGTAAAATTTCAGCAGGGAGAAATTTACTTGGGCAGTAAAAATGAAATGCACAGATGGGTGACACCTGGCATGATGGCAGTACATGCAAAAGGGATCTAGGAGTCTTAGTGGACCACAAGCTGAACATGAGTCAGAGTGTGATGCAAATGCTAAAGAAGCCAATTAAATTCTAGGCTGCATCAATAGGAGTATAGTGTCTAGATCAAGGGAAGTAATGGTGCCACTCTATTCTGCTTTGATCAGACCTCACCTGGAATACTGTGTGGGCAGTTCAAGAAGGATATTGAGAAGCTGGAACGTGTCCAGAGGAGGGCAATCAGGATGTTGGGAGGTCTGGAAGCCGTGCCCTATGAGGAGTGGTTTAGGAAGCTGGGTATATTTAGTCTGGAGAAGAGAAGGTTGAAAGGTGACATGATAGCCATGTTTAAATATTTGAAGGGATGTCATACTGCAGATGGGGCAAGCTTGTTTTCTGCTGCTCCATAGACTAGGACACAGGGCAGTGGGTTCAAACTACAGGAAAAGAGATTCCACCTAAACATTAGGAAGAACTTCCTGACAGTAAGAGTGAAGTGGAATACACTGCCTTGGAGTGTGGTGGAGTCTCCTTCTTTGGAGGTTTGTAAACAGAGGTTGGATGGCTATCTGTCGGGAATTATTTGATTGTGTATTCCTGCATGGCAGGGGGTTGGACTGGATGGCCCTTGTGGTCTCTTCCAACTCTTTAATTCTATGATTCTATGATATTTTGGGGGTGATATTTATACCTCCAAATACACCTGAGGGGATTGGTTGCTTCACGGGTTGAAACAATGAATTCCGTGAGCCTTCATGGATTGCACAATAAGTTTCCTGGTCTTGACAAAATGTGAGAAAGATGCTAAATGTGTTTCTTAATGTCCAGTGATTGAATTTTAACAGCTTTGAGCAGCTTCTTTTAAGGTTGGGAGCTGAGGAGAGGAAATTTCACAATCAGCAAATACAAAAGGGTTTCTCCATCCATTAACCTCCCATTTATGTGGAATGCGTCTTCTTTTGGCCTTACAGCTCCAGGTCTTAAGCTTTCCAGGGAAAAACATAAATAACCTTTTGAGACCATCCTGTCTTTTTCCCTTTGTAAAATGCCACATTAATGAACCAAACCTGACCAGTTTCTGAGGCCTGTAACCAATGCTAACATTCCAGGAGTGGGGTGCCTTGGACGTGGGGTGCAAGCTTATGTTTACAAGCCCCTTTATAGACCCTGTTCCATGCCTGCCCCGCAGAAAAAGCCCCATCTGAAAATCTCCTCTGAGAAATATAGTCCAAAAAGCAACCTTTCAAAGTTCTGCCTCTACTATCATTTATTGCCTTACTGTATTACTAGAGAATGCCCCATCAATTGACCCATATCAGTTTGCTGCTTACTCATAACAGTGGCATACAGACAATATTTCAGCTCCAGAATGAACATATACAAGATAATTTACTGTCATAGGCTTTAATAAGTTTTTTTAATTTTAATAATAATTTTAATAATTATTAATAACTTTCAAGCATTGCTCAGCATTTCAATCATTATTATCATTATTATTTTAATAACTTTCAAGCATTGCTCAGCATTTCAAATACAGTTTACAGATCAATTTTCTTGACAAGGCTGCATAAAGTACACTAGCAATTTTCACAACAATGTACGTAAAAATCTATCTGGTCAACAATTGGAGTAAAAACAGGAAATGTGTGTTCATCTTGGGAACTTCTCGTGTGCGTTGTGCCAACTTTAATCAGAACAATTTTACTGGAGGGGACAGTAATACTGCACATACGATTATCTGGAACATGTATATAAAACCAATTTTGAGTCCATATAACGTTGAAGAATGACCTAACTACCATCCCATGGTAGATCGTGGCTTCTGTGTCAGTGGAGTTATCCAAAGTGCTGAACCCTAACTCCAGAATAAGTTCTACACCTTGGGTACCTCCTTTAAAGTTCACCCTAAACCCATATTCTCCACCCCACTGGATAAGCCCCACATTGAAACCACTAAGATTCCTCTAATTCCTGCATTCCACTATCACACTGAAGCAGTTGACTGAGAAAATAGCAAAAGTGCTCTCTTCCAATCCCAGATCTCTGCAGGGGAAGAATGGTAAGTGTCCTTTCTTGTGTTTCACTGTCCCAACCTAATTCTCAATGCACCTCCTTTTGGTGGTTCCTGTTTAAATGCAAACAAAACAAAAACACACAGTGCCAAAGGACACATTAAGAACACATGTGGCCCAGATCTCAGAAATATCCACTGATCATACATATATATTTGGCTGCATTAAGGCCTCTTGTAGCAACTGGCATCCAAATCATAGTGACACTCCAGAAGGACGTTGCTTTGTTTATTACAACTCCCCCAATCCCTTATTAGAATGGCCAATGCCTGCCATGCAAAACGGGGAGATTCTGGAAGTTGTAGGCCAAAAATAACTTTCTCTAACTCAGTTTTCTCAAGCTTACAGTTTTGGATCAAGCCCTCTCTCCTCCATGACTATCACATTTAAGACAGCATAGGGATGGGGAAGATT
Source organism: Gambelia wislizenii (assembly GCA_030847615.1). NCBI lineage: Eukaryota > Metazoa > Chordata > Lepidosauria > Squamata > Crotaphytidae > Gambelia > Gambelia wislizenii. Next base: position 133,227,522 of record JAUMIR010000006.1, on the reverse strand, counting down.
TCTGTTTTGTCTGTATTTAAAAGTGAGCTGAGAAAACATGCACTTCCCATGTTAATATGCCAATCAACACACAATCCTCCTCCTCACTGCAATCTATTGACTTAATAGTAGAGTATTTGACTCAAACATTTGCATATACAAACGAGGGAAATTTGCATAGAAAAATGCATATGATAGGGAAAGATGCATATAAGAACATGTATGTTAGGGAGAGTTACATATGAAAATGTAAATTCTTGTACAGTTTTGCAAAATTTCAGATTGATTCAGAAATTCACTAGAATAAAAGTATAATTAAATCAAAGCAAAACAAGCACGGACCATACATACTGTACACCTCAATCTAATTTTCAGTCACCCAAAAGAAGACTCAGTGAATTGATAGGAATGTGGCAAATCAACACTTACGCGTGTCATAAATTCCATTGATTCACTGAGTCTTCGCTTGTTGGAACAATCAAGTGAATTTAGGTCAGTGGCTGCCTCATCCATTCTGAGGCAGACATAATAGCATACAGCATAAAGTGCTGCAATCTTGAAAAGGTGCCTACCTTCCTTCTTTTATTAATTTGCAAGTAAAACAAAATGCTCTTACACGACACCAGCCTGCCAAAAAAGGAACTGCTCCAAGACAAATTTTGCTTCAGTGCTGCAGGCTGCTAGTCAAGATAATTTTCACTTTTGATCCGTATTTCAAGCACTTTGGGCTAACACATAAACATCCCCCTAAATGGACAATAAATATATCAGGCGGGCCTGTTAAAAATGAGGAAGGCCCCTTTGCTGACAAGGGTTGCCAGGGCAAATATAAAACATTTGACCTTTTCTCTGCAAGCAAAGATAAAATAAGAACTAGATGACAGTCTAGCTGAATTTGGCAAAGAGCTACAAATAAAAACAAGTATCTGTCACGACAGTTGAACCCTGTGCTTCCCCCTGTCAACAACTCCAATCCCTGGATATGTAACAGCATATTTAGAATGCTGGGTGGATGGTCATAAAGCTACTTTTGTGTAATTTGCTTACCTTATGGATTCAAGCAGTCATATGGGGAATAACCCTCCCAAGTGAGCAGATGAAATGGTTCTGAAGACTGACCTTCTACCTTTGGGGTGGGCATCTGTCGAGATCAGAGGGCTCCACTGGACTCCCAAAGGAGCACGGAGGACCACATTCCCACTGCACTTCCCACAACATTTTTGTTCCCCGAATGCCCCATAGGGGTGTGGGGTAGGGTTGCCATACTCCTGATTTGATTGAGTATTCAAGTACTCTTGGCATGCCACCCAGTGCCCATTTGGTTTACCATCTGACCTGGATTCTAAACTTTCATTTTAAATGAAGTATGCTTTTTGCCCTTGTATAAGCTGAAATATGGGGCAAAATGTGGATCCACTCTTCTGTAAGAAACAAGTCCTGAAGTCCACCCCTGCCTTTCAGGCACAAGAGAAGGAGGAGTAAGCCATGCAGGCAGAGGAGGGAGGAATTGCTAGGGCACAAGGTGAGGCGAAAGAGGGAGCAAGAGGGAAGTAAGAGTGAGCAGCGTGAGCAGTGAAGAGAAACTAGCAAGAGAGCAACACATTACTAGAGTGTGAGTGAAGTGAGGATGGGAAACACTGTGAAGGTGCAAGGTGAGGGAGGGAGCAGAGGGAGGGATGTAATGGGAGGGTGTGAGGTAAGGTAAGAGAGATAGTAGGAGGGAAGTGGTAGTGAGCAGTGTGAAAGGCAGAATGCAAGAAGCAAGGGAGGAGTATATAAAGTAGATTTGTGCATGTGCGTGTGTGTGTGTGCGCACGCACCTTCAAGTCTCCTGTTGACTTATGGTGACCCCATGAATTTCACAGGGTTTTCTTAGATAAAGAATTCTCAGAGATGGTTTGCCAGTTCCTTCCTCTGAAATACAGCCTACAGAACCTGGTATTCATTGAGGGTCTCCCATCAAAAGTACTAACCAGGCCTGAGCCTTCTTACCTTCCAAGACCAGATAAGTTCTGATGCCTTTAAGGTATGTTTTACTGAGAAGTAAATTCACATGGTAAATTTTATGCTGAAGCAGAGATATGAACTTGGGTCACCCTGTTCCTTGTCCAGAACTTTAAACATTACTCAGATCAGTCGTAACTGTACAAAATAGTATGAAGGTTAAAACATAGTAAAGGAAGAAACGCAACAACTATTTTGCTGAATTTGTATATTAAAATAAATAAAAATAATTATTCATTTGTTTATTAAAATATGTATACCCCAGCCTATATCAAAATGATCTCATTAATAACATTAAATCAATAAGTTAAACAGTTTAAAACAATAAAAATAATTTAAATATACTAAAAACATATAAAATGTGATAGAGTTAGATTTAAAAGATTAAAAAATATTAAACCTATATAATATTATATGTCTAGATTTCAGAAAGTGAAATATTGCAACCCTAGGCATTGGGGGTCCACAATGACGCTACCTTTCTGTGGTGGTGGGATTGCATGCTTCTATTGAGGCAAGAGGCTATGCTGATGGCAACAATGCTGCTAGTATGAGGCCCTGTACCTGCACAGTCAGAGGGTTTGATGGCCTCCCCAAAGAAAGACCAGGATGAATTTCATCTGGTGCTTTCTCTCACCAAGCAATCACATGAGGGGGTGGAGATAGAGGTTTCTTAAGCTGCCCCTGCATGTGCCTCTTTATCCTGGTTCTTGCATCCCACCCACCCACCCTCTGTGCAGTGAGTCCATCTGGTCACTTTGGGGCCAGCTAGGAATTTCCCCCTCCCTCTTTGCCATTGGTTTTGGTTTTCCTACCCCACACTGTATCTGTGGAACTGGGTTGATTGGCTTGGGTGTAGTCATTAAATAGGTTTTCACCTAACAGGTAATGGGGGGGGGGAGAATTCTATAGTCGGCACTCTTTTGATGAAGGGTTGGGCTCTGGAACTGCCTCCACAGGTTCTGCAATCTAGGCGACGGGGGGGGGGGCGGGAAGGAGTCTGCCCTGGTGGCTAATCTGGGGGGGTTGCTCTCTCTTATAAAGGCTTGCATTTTGGAAGGGGACAACCTGGGTTTTGCCTTCCAGAATACAACTGGACAGGGAGCAGCCCCATTAATTTGGGACTGCCCTCAGGATCAGGTGTTTCTCTCAAGGGAAGGCTAAAGAGTTAGTCACCAGGTTGATACCTGGTCTCAGCTAGACCCACACCATGTTGCTCCCCCTCTTTTGCTCATTCACGGTTTGTTTAAATAGTTTAAGGTCAAATGAAGTGGCCCTTATTTAACCCAGTTCCTTTGTCTGGTCTCATTATTTCCTTTGTCTGGTCTCATCAATGGTCTCCTATGTCAGACAGACTTTTGCTGAGGAGCCAGACTAAAAGTGCCAAACATCTGCCGGGCAGCAGCAGTAATGGAGGATGCACTTTGAACTCAGTTTGCAACAACTGAAGTAACATGAGGATGAAGGGAGAAAGTGGGAAGAGAAAAGAGAAACTGGGACATTTTTAAAGGAGCAGGATGACAGAGGACTAATTAGGACTGTCCCTGACAAATCAGGACAGTTGGGGGATATTTTTATATTATTGATAAACAGTTGATTATAAATATGCCAGTGCTCTGCTCTCTCCTTACAAGGAAACTGACTCCACAGAATCCTGCCGAAGATATCATGCCTCCCCGAGACATTGAGATCCTATCCTACCTTATCACACGGACACAGTATCAGCAACCTGCTATGTCAGAAGATGTCTACAGCAGACGAGACTATAGAAGCCTGTGTATTATGCGAGGGATCCGTCGTGGCACCCTTCGTGTACTAAGATTTACATGTATAATCTGGAACCCTATTTTTCTTGCCTGAAATGACTGACAAAGTGCCCTCCAGAATGATTCTATGGTATGTTTCTGCTGAAAGTTGACCACAGAGCTGCACTGGAGGATCTAGAGAGGATATGGTCAACTTCTGGCGGAAGAATACTATAGAAATACACTGGAGGATCTAGAGATTCCTTGAGAGGACACTTTGTCGTTCATTTCAGGTAAGAAAATTAGGGTTCCAGATGGCTTTTTAATCAGTTGTGTATAAGTGAAACCATGTACTACAAACTTGTGTAATATGCAGGCCTACGGTATTGCTCTATCTAGGCTGGCATAATCCACTCTGAATGGAAGCTGCTTTCTTTGGTCTCAGGGAATTTTTCCCCCCATTATCTTCTCCCAAATCTTTCTCAGTGAAGGTACCAGGAACTGAGCCTGGAACCTTCAGCTTATGAAGCATGTACTCGCCACCACAAAGCTATGATCCCTTATCCTGTGGTTAGTTATGTTTTCCTTGTATCTTCAACCAGCTTCCTTGTGTATAAATTTTATCAGGTGCATATTTATAGTTCTGTTGTACCTGAAAAGCACCATCATGGTTCATTGTAAATATTACTAGCAAAATTATTAAACATTATTTTACTGCATGGCGTTTTAGAAGGCAGTCCACTGCAAATTCATAGCCAGGCATTGAACTGAAAGAATCTTCATTCCTCTTTAAGCATCAAGCATGTTAAGAAAGAAGTATTATTTTGTTTTGCCTTTTGTCTGTTTTTTTTTTAAACATGGTAATAGAAAAACACTATTAAGAAGAAGAGCTTGATAAACTTCTGTGTTAGATTATGTATGCATGATACATGATTATTCGTGGTTTGCTCAGCAAGCACCACATTTAAATCAGCTTCTCTCCCTCGCACACAAGGGAGAGGAGCTGATTTAAACAGAGTGCTTACTGAGCAAGCCAGGCACTCAACTCCCCACTCTCCTGGGACTTGGCTCCATTTGGGGTGGAGAGCCAAGCCCCAGGAGAGTGGGGAGTTGGCGGGAAAGGCACTTTTTAGCCCCCACCACCTTTCCCAAAGCCGCAATTGAGCTTTCCAAGCCTTGTTACAGCTTTGGGAGGGTGGGGGTGGCTGAAAAGCCTGTCCGCCACACTCCCTCCACCCCTCCCAGCCTTCCTGGAGCCCCCTTGGGAAGGCTGGGAAGAAGCCAGCCAACCTCCCGCCCACCTGCCCGCCACCCTCTCTGGCCTTCCCGAGGTGGCTCCGGGGTTTCAAAGCCCTGGAGCCCCTTCGGGAAGGCCAGGGGGAGGCCGGCCAACCTCCTGGCCATGGCCACCCCGACCTTCCCAAAGCAGGTATGGGGCTCGAGATCTGCATAGCTGCTTCGGGACATGCGGCAGGTGGCGGCAGGATGGCAGCCAGGTGGGTGGAGGCCTTTGGAAGGGTGAGGGGGTTGCAGGCAGGCGGGGAGGCCTTTTTATTTGTGTTTTTTCACATTCGCGGGGGCCTCGAGACCCTAACCCCCCACGAATGTGGAGGGACTACTGGTATAAACTTTTCTCGTTATTATTATTTCTCTGCAATAGTGAATAATAAATTCAGCCTACTGTATCAAATATATTTTTAGCTTTATAGCCCAGATCTATAAACATTTACTCAGATGTAAGTCCCATTTCGTTGATTAGGGATGGCTTCCTAATAAATGTGGTTAAGGTTGCAGCTTCACAGTGCAACCCTGCACAGCAATACATAATGCATGACTCCTCAGAAGTATACCCCATAGAATTCACTTGGGCTTAATAATAATAATAATAATAATAACAACAACTTTATTTTTGTACCCCACCTTTTGCCTATTAGGCAATCAAGGCAGCTCACAACAATTGGATATAAAAACAAATACATAACAATAGTAATAAGTTAAAACAATTTACCCCCCTTAAATCCCACCATAGGATCATTCATTTCCAGATCTTAAGTATATTTGTTTTTGCCTCTTTTCCACAGGCCCTCTTTTCAGATTTTCATCTGAGTTGCCTGTTTTTCCCTGTTCAGTCAACACGTTCTTTGCATGAGCTTCTGGGTTAATGACATCCGGCTCATGGCTCCAGCTGACTAACCAGCTTCATGAGGAGTCCTTGAATAACCTGAAGCAATGTTGACAAAGGCCCATTCTTGCACATTCTTCCAGTCAGATGCTGTTGTAATTTATTAAAACAAAGAATTGCAAGGTGAAAAACACTGACTTGGCCCAGAAGCTAAGCATAACTGTACTGAACTGTATGGAACCAGCCTGGCTTTCAGGATTCAGTCTATAAACACTCAGAGACACTCCTTCATGTTCCTTCACGTGTTAAGAATTCTATTGAAAACAACTTATGTTTCAGATCCCACCAGATCCTTATCAGAGGTGACTTTCAGGGGGAAACTGTGTGGGTGTTTTGTTTGTTTGTTACAGAAGTACTATTTGTCTCAGGACTGTAGGGGCTCTGTGTGTGTGTTAATTCTTTCTTTTCCAGTTATTTGCATTTCAAATGAAGTACTTATTGACACTTACAGAAGCTTCCCTCAACATGCAAATAGCAGCTTTAGTGGACAGTTTAGGCATGAAAGAGCTAAATCTAGGTTGGAGAACTTCAGTCCCTAGGACTTAATCTGCTCTCCCAAGACTACCCAAATTGTCATTTCCCCCCATACAGTACAAGCCCCATATCTGTGGTGGTATGTTCCTGGACTTGCCATGGAAATGCAAAACCATAGATAACAGTAAACCCTACTGAAATGAACGACTTCTAGAATACCATAGAGTTATGCTGGAGGAGCTAGAGATTCTGAGAGAACACATCTCTAGGGATTTCTAGGTCCTCCAGCACAACTCTATGGTCAGCTTCTAGCAGAAGCATACCATAGAGCTGCTTTACCTAGAAAATGCCTAGAGAGAACATTTTTTGGAAACAGGTAAAGTGAAACCACAGGTACCGGTCCCATGGATACAGGGGTTGTACTATATTTGGTCCTTTCTCAAATTTTCTATGGGTTTTTTTCCTCTTTCTAAAAGATTGAAATGCCTCTCCTACGGCTTAATTACTGGCAATAGCAACTTTAAACATGCTGGTACTTTTGTTCCCATGATTTTCCCTTCAGTTCTCCCCACCACTAGAAGACGGCCCTGGGAACTTTTCTGAGCAATTATTTGGCTCCCGGACTAAAAGAATTTTCTTGCTCTTGAACTAAGCCCTACTTTCCTATCCAACCATCCTCCCAAAGCTGCTTATGCCCCCCCTTTACATAACAAATTCATGCACATTAACCACATCATGTAATTACTGCTATACCTAGTCTGATCCTAGTGGTACAGTTCTGGAAGCTATGTTGTTCTTCAGTGTCCACATGACTCTACTGTTTTTGTTACTGCAGACTAACACATTTATTATTTTATGGGCTGTGACTCACTTCATCAGATTCTAGCAGTTATTTACAGATAGTGAGGATTTACTCCTCCATGGGAAGATAAATGGTCAGATTTTTTAATCCTTGCCCTCCTGGTGTTTGAAATAGAGGCAGCCTAAGAGTGGAAAAAACGCAAACCTTTGTTAATTCCAGGACTGTTTAATTATGTTTCTTTTTCACCCTCCGCTGTGTGGAGAAGATGGCGAAAGGCTAACAGGGGACAGAGAAAAGTCAGAGCTACTTAACACCTTCTTTGCTTCAGTCTTCTCCCAAAGGGGGAACAGTGCTCAACCAGAGGAAAATGGAGGAGATGATGCAGTAGGGGAAATACAGCGCAGAATTGGTAAAGAGGTAGTTCAGGAATACCTGGGCAGTATAAATGAGTTTAAGTCTCCAGGGCCAGATGAACTTCATCCAAGGGTATTAAAAGAACTGGCAGAAGTAATCTCAGAACTACTGTTAATAATCTTTGAGGATTCCTGGAGAAGAGGAGAGGTCCCAGCAGACTGGAAGAGGGCAAATATTGTCCCCATCTTTAAAAAGGTGGGGGGAAGAAGACCCAAATAATTACCGCCCAGTCAGCCTGACCTCAATACTAGGAAATTTTTTAGAGCAGATCATTAAACTGACAGTCTGTAACAACTTAGAAAGGAATGCCGTGATCACTAAAAGTCAACATGGATTTCTCAAAAACAAGTCGTGCCAGACTAATCTTATCTCTTTTTTTTTATAGAGTTACAAACTTGCTAGATGAAGAGAATGTTGTGGATGTGGTGTATCTTCATTTCAGTAAGGCTTTTGACAAGGTCCCCCATGATATTCTTGCAAAAATGTTAGTAACTTGTGGGCTAGACAATGCAACTCTTAGGTGGATTTGTAACTGGTTGACTGACCAAACCCAAAGGGTAGTCACCAATGGCTCTTCTTCATCCTGGAGAGAAGTGACCAGTGGAGTGCCACAGGGTTCTGGGCCCAGTGCTATTCAACCTCTTTAGCTAACACACATTGGAAATTGCTTAATGCAGTGTAGATGTGTAAATTGCTATTGCTTAAAACAATTTGTAAGCTGCTCTGATAGCCTTGTGGCTGAAGAGCGGGATATAAATAACTAACTAAATAAAAAAATAAAAAAAGATCTTTATCAATGACTTAGATGAGGTTATAGAGGGAATGCTTATCAAGTTTGCAGATGACACCAAATTAGGAGGGGTAGCTAATATCCCAGAGGACAGGATCAGAATCCAAAATGACCTGAACAGATTGGAAAGCTGGGCCAAAACTAACAAAATCAATTTCAACAGGGAGAAATATAGGATACTACACTTGGGCAGTAACAATGAAATGGCCAGATATAGGATGGATGACACCTGGCTTGATGGCACTACATGTGAAAGGGATCTAGGAGTCTTAGTGGACCACAAGATGAACATGAGTCAACAGTGTCATGCAGCAGCTAAAAAAGCCAATGCAATTCTAGGCTTCATTAATAGGAGAAGAGTGTTTAGATCAAGGGAGGTGATGGTGCCACTGTATTCTGCTTTGGTCAGACCTCACCTGGAATACTGTGTCCAGTTCTGGGCACCACAATTCAGGAAGGATATTGAGAATTTGGAGCGTGTCCAGAGGTGGGTAACCAAAATGGTCAAAGGTGTAGAAACCATGCCCTATGAGGAGTGGCTTAGGGATCTGGGTATGTTTAGTCTGGAGAAGAGAAGGTTGAGAGGGGACATGATAGCCATGTTTAAATATGTGAAGGGATGTGATACTTAGGATGGAGTAAGCTTGTTTTCTGCGTTCCAGAGACTAGGACATGGGGCAATGGGTTCAAACTCCAGGAAAAGAGATTCCACCTAAATATTAGGAAGAATTTCCTGACAGTAAGAGCTGTTTGGAAGTGGCATATACTACCTCGTAGTGTGGTGGAGTCTCCTTCTTTGGAGGTTTTTAAGCAGAGGCTGGGTGGCCATCTGTCGGGAATAATTTGATTTTGTGTTCCTGCATGGCAGGGGGTTGGACTGGATAGCCTTGTGGTCTCTTCCAACTCTACGATTCTATGATTTTCAGATTGTGCACAGCCTGTAATTTTTATTTATTTATTTATTTATTTAGTTAGTTAGTTATACCCTGCTCTTCAGCCACAAGGCTATCAGAGCGGCTTACAAATTGTTTTAAGCAATAGCTATTTACACATCTACACTGCATTAAACAGTTTCCAATGTGTGTTAGCTAATTGCCCCTCACAAGCTAGGTACTCAGTTTACCGACCTACAAAAGGATGGAAGGCTGAGTGAACCTTGGAGCCCGCTGGAATCGAACTTGCAACATGGTGGCTTGCAGTACTGGCATTTAACCACTGCGCCACCAGGGCTCCCTGGTGATGAATAGCTGTTTCCCATAGCCTATATTTAGGCAGGAACTTTCATAAAAAGCATGTGCAAAAAGTTTGCACACACTTGTGTCAAGCAAAAAACCCTCAGTTCAAATTGCATTACTGAAGGGTTTATATTCTAGATCCCAATGATGCCACAGTGCAAACCTATGAGACAAATGTTCAAGCATGGGGAGCAGGAAAGATGCACTTTACCAACGAGGTTTCAGTGCAGGTTCCCACCTTTATTCTGTTATAGTTCTGTACCTCCAAGTAATTTCTGACTTATGGGAACCCTAAGGTGAGCCTATGCTAGAATTTCCTTGTCCAGATTTATTCAGAGGGAGGTTTACCATTGCTCTCTTTGATGCTGAGAGAGTGTGACTTGCCCCAGGTCACCCTTCCAGGGCTAAGTAGGGATTCAAAACTTGGTCTTCTGGTGTCCTGTACCAGCACTTACACCATTACACTGCCCTGACTTCATTGGGGGAGGCTAAACTGTAGACCAGAGTGGGCAAAGTGTAGCCTTGGAGCCCACATGTGGACCCAAAGCTGTGCTTGTGGACCTCAATCCTCAAGACTCCCTGGACCACTTTTTTCTTGACCTCCTTCCAGATGTGTGAACAGCTTGTCCTGGAAGCCTTTAAGTGGATTGCCTGGAGTGGCAATTCACCGTTTAAGTAGGGCGCAGTTCCCCATGCATTGTTTAACAGAAAAAGTACCCATTTTTCAAAATTAGTAGACTTCCATCCATTTACATTAGAATTTTATTTTTTGCATTTTTGGTGGTCCATGGGTTACAAAACTGGCATTCAGACATGTCATTGTTGCCCATCCCCTGCTAGAGGTCCTATCTGAGTATGGAAGTTTATCTCCTGTATCTTTTCACCTGTTGCTTAGAATTTTTTGAGACATTTCACTACAGTCAAGTCAGAAGTGGTATCAGAGGAGAACCACCAACATTTGAACAGGGAGGGTGGTTCTAAATAGAAACTAGGATTACCATATAAGAAACAGAGAGATTAATGGTTCCCTGTGTGACATGCCTTCTTAAGAGATATAATTTATATGGTTACTAATGCATAGACAAGGAGGAGGAACAGCTGGTAGAAGAGACAAAGCAAGATAATAACCAGACATTGATCCCAGGGACAATAGGAACAAGTGTTACAGGTGATAGGATTTCAGGCCTAAATTATACACCAGTAAAAGCAGAAATGTGTTGGGGGAGGGGAGACTATAATTTCCAGAACCCTTCAGCTATCATGACCACTGCCATGACTTGAAGCTGCATGAGGGTGATGTAGAATGGAAGAAGAGAAGACTGAAGAAAAAGAAAGAGCACTGGGAAAGAGTGAGGTAGTAGGTCTGAACCAAGGAGAAGCTGGATATTTTCACTGGTACTGTGTTAAATGGATCCATGGTCTGACTTGTCAAAAAGTAGCTCTGCAACCTGAGCTTGTTTTTGGACTACTGCTCCAGAACCCTCCAACCTCAGGAATTCTGGGATCTGTAGTCCAAAAAAGTAATGTTTCCAAATTCTGAATAAATGCTTGACTTTGCTTTCTCACACACATGCCAAGAAAGTTATGCCATTCAGATATTTTGCCTAATGAATGTGAAGTACAAAAGAAATGCATTGGGAAAGGTTTCATAATTTTTTAAAGTTAAAGATGGGGGAACCACAAAGCTTTGAAGTGTATTGGTCTACATTTAAAATGTTTGCAGCTACTTTTTCCCATTTCAGTACAAACATTAAACTGCTGTCAAGATATCGTCTTTATTGGGGCCAATCAAAAAGTTGCAAAATAATCAAAACCCTTCTTCAGGATGGATGTTACATGCAATTAAAAAAAACCACAAAAGGGTATGTGTATATTTGGGGGGATGGTACAAAAGCTCAAGTGGGAGCCTAGGTCTAGTTTCAGAAATGTATAAAATATAATTCTAGAACCAAAAAGAAAATGTTCTTTTCGGGCTCATGAGACTATACGTATCATATGGGAAAGTAACATGCTTGTAGAAGGGGGGATATTACAAATGTTCTGGGACCACCCAAACAAATCTTCAGACTCTAATCTGTGTTGATTGGTGCCTTCAGAGCCAACCAAAAAAGGCTCTTGCATAACCAATAATAAGCTTTACCTTTATCTGGCTAAGACTGATTTGCTGTTGATTAGAACAAAAGAAGACCCAAGTATGGAGAGATGAGCTATTCTTGCTTGTGCTTGGTGACGTTCTGGGCCGACCCCTCAGCTGCTTTCCTAAGGGTCTTTGGCTCTCTTTTTATACATCTGCATTCCTCGAACTGGGCTGCTGTGCAAAGTCCTTAAGAAAGGATTGGCTTCCTGCCATTTTAAACTTGTAACCAGAGAGAAAGGTTCTCTGTATGTTGTTCTAAAGATACTTCCATGATCTTATTAGGTTTTAAACCCTAATTGCCCGGCCAATTAAGGTCAGCCAGAGTCTGCAGTCACCCTGAAACCACCCAGAAATATTGGCTAGAAAGACTTTTTGTCAAGACCTGTGTTCCCAATGATAATCATATTGGATTTATAGGTTAAAAACATATGCTCTATTTGGTTTGAATGAACAGCTAGACCTTTCAGTATTTTTATAATTAACCCTGGATGTACTGAGTTTTTGTGTTGAAGGTTGCTCTTAGGCAACTCTCTGGTAGCACACTAGGATTAAATACACCTGGAGGATCATTCAGCTAGAAACTAAAAAGTAAGTTAGATATGTTTGAGTATATCATTCGTGAGTGAAATTAGTGTGATAGTCTGCAATAAGAGTGTGCTAGCTACCAGTAAAGTGTATAATATTGTAACAATTTGCAAGCAGTTTATTAGCTCAAACACGTTTTATGAGTCTGCTATTCTGAATCAGAGCTTGGAATGTTACTTTTTAAAATAAAAGTAACATATTAAAGATATAGTCACAAATCCCTTTAACTTTATTGTTACCATTTTACATTGTAAGTTTGTACAGGTTGCCCCCGTAGTCCTGGTGGGTACATTCCTGGACTTACCATTTATAAGTGAAACCACGGGTAATAGCAAATCCTATTAAAATAAAGGATTTCCAGTACAAATATACCACAGAGTTGCATTGGAGGACCTAGCAATTCCTAGAGAGGACACTTCTATAGGCATTTTCCAATGTGACTCTATGGTATGTGTCCCTATTTTTTCAGCCATGGATAACTGAAACTACGGATATTGGTTCTGTGGATACGTGTGTGTGTGTGTGTGTGTGTGTGTGTGTCCCCTATACTTCTAATTCTCAAAAGTACCTAAACATTGCTTTTTGTTTTGGAACCAAACTTGTGGCCTGTGACAGAAAACACACTGTCTTTCCATATCAGTCCCCATGACACAGGAAGCAGCAGCACATGGCAACCCTTGCACCATGAGATATTCCTTCTCCACCATTTAGTGAGGCCACAGCCCTGTGATGAAAGAGTAACTAAAAATTACAGTTACACAGCAAAAGGAGTGAATTTATTCTTGGTTACTTTTGTAATGTATTTATACCTTCTTTACTAGGGAAACATTATTTAGTGGAAATGTTTATTCATGAATAGCTCTACACTCTGTCTCAAACATAGCAATGGATGCATTTTTGTGCTACTTTCGCAACCTGAAAGAAAGGGAAGGAGAAGAACCAATACCTTTGTTTTTGTCATCTGTTAGCAGAAACTTCAGAACTGTTCTTACGGTGGTAACAAGGACTCATCATTGACAGGCAGGTTGTTATTAATTTTATCTACTTGCAGGGGAGGGCTGATTACTTCATCCATTATCATTCAATCATCCTTAAATATGAAGAGTCTTACAAGCACATGGTGTACACAGAAGCCCCCTCTATGGGTTCAGTGTAGCTTACTTCCAGGTAAGCATGCATGGGATGAATTAAGGCAGCCTTGATGTTCCTGGGAGTGTTCAACAACAGTCACTGCCATAAGATTTCTTAGTACTTGATAATTTAGTACATTTCTGATTCATGACTCCTAAGGGGAGTCCAATTTTGCCTGATCATTTCAGGGAGGGACTCAGTCCCCCACCCCACCCTAGTTACGGCAGGCTCAAGCCTCACCTGATCCCTTTTTCTGGGGTCTATGGTTGGTATCCTGTTCGTTAGTTTCAACTACAGTAGATCCATCCAATCAATAACTGTTGAATGGTGGATTAACATATAGGTAAGTCCTATTGATTCAGTGGGTATACCTAGTCAGGATTACTCTCCTCTCTCTCTCTCAATCTCTCTCTGGCTTTTCTTCACAAACAAAGATTCAGGAAGGACTCATCCCGTGCTTTCTGCATGCGCACTGATGACGAAAAAGGCCAATCTGAGATAAACACGTCCAGTTGCAGAAAGCACAGCAGAAGGTCTCTTTGGGTGATGTTTCTGGGTTGTGATTCTTTCTGCGTTATTTCTCTTCAAGACTTGTTCAGCGTGAGTTCTCAAATAAGGCTGCAGCATTGTGGATAGTGCATCTCCATGCCTCCTGATGTGAGGCCAAGGCAGACTATTGTTGGTGATCAATTTGGCCGAGCCTGAGATGTTGCTTCAGGGAGTCCTTGTATCGCTTTTTTGGAGCGTCCCTCTTACGCTGACCCATGGCAAGTTCACCATAGAATACTATTTTTGGGAGGCGATGGTCCTCCATCCTAGAAACGTGCCCTGCCCAGCGCAGCTGTGTTCTCAATATCATGGCCTCAATGCTGGTGATCCCTGCTTGCTTAAGGACAGCAACATTCGTCACATAGTCAGTCCAGTGTATATTTAGGATTGTGCGTATACTGTGCTGATGAAAGCGTTCGACGAGTCATAAGTGGTGGCGATAGGTGGCCCATGTTTCAGACCCGTAAAGGAGAATAGACAGTACAATTAACAACCAGATTTAAACCCATGTTTGCTATAGCCAATTCTCATTCACTGCAAGTGAGTAGCTATTGTTTACAAGTCTAGCATATCTACCATATATTCTGGCATATAAGATGACTTTTTAACCCTTGAAAATCTCCTCAAAAGTAGGGGGCCGTCTTATACGCTGGATATATGGACCCAAGATGGGGCTGCCAGCCCCATCTCTGACTTCCTGCCATTCCCAACTCTCAAGGAGCCCATCACTAGTTGCAAAAGTGTAGATGTTTGGCTGGCAATGGTCTCCCCACCCATCCAGCCCAACCTCAAGGTGGCTAGGAAGCTTTCCCCCCCAGCTAGCCAGCCACCCCTCCTAGCTAGCCACCCCTCCAAGGTGGCTAGGAAGCTTCCTAGCCAGCTCCCGTCCTTCCCAAGTCCAAGATGGGGCTTCGGGGAGGGCAGGTGGTGGGGGTAGTCTTATACAGCGAGTATATCCCAAACGCTATATTTTAACTTAAAAATTGGGGGGGGGTCATCTTATATGCCCAGTCATTTTATACACCGAAATATGGTACTAGGGATTACATCCAACCCAGATCTGGTACCAGATTGATGCAACCTAGAGTTACTGGGTATGGTTCATAATCTCTCTCTCTCTTTCTCTCTCTCTCTCTCTCTCTCTCTCACACACACACACACATAGGCACACACCATCAGTCAATCCTTCCCCCACCAGAGCCTTACACTGGAAATATTTCCTCTGATATATATGGCAAATTAAGTCACCAGATTAACAACAGTGTGGTAGTTCATCTTGAAAATGCAAGTGTTATGATGACCATCCTCATAGCTGCAGCCTCCCAAGCAGAGTCCAAAAAATGTAAGGAACTGTTTGGATCCATATCAACAAATCATTTGTAGCAGCCTCCCTTTCCCACTAGGAATAAATCTTTTGCAGAGCTCTCTGCACATGGATATGTGCATGCATGCATACCTTCAAGTCATTTTCAACTTATGTCAGCCCTAACGCAAGCCAATCATGGGGTTTCTTGGCAAGATTTATTCACAAGGGGCTTGTCAATGCTTTCTTCTGAATCTGAGAGAATGTGACTTGCCGAAGGTCATCCAGCAGGATTCCATGGCCAAGCGCAGATTTGAACTCTGGTCACTAGAAGTCCTAGTCCAACATTCAGGCAACTACATCATGCTGGTTCCCTTGTAAAGCTAATGAGATTTAATTTCCAGTTCAGGACTAAGGTACTCTGGCATATACTTTCTATTACAACAGGAATAGCTCACAATAATATATTTTTGATAGGAAAATTCATGTAGACTCTCACCGCCCCCACCCGTCAAGCTGGGCTATTATAAGGATTGCAACAAAGTTCAGAGAAAGCAGGCAGAAGATGATGTTATCCCCAGTAATTAAAAATAAAAGAAGTCCAGAGACTTCAACCCTACAATCTCTGGCTCCACTGCAACCTTGCAAATTTAATCCTCATAGTTAAAAATGTGTGCAATAAATAAATAAATAAGAGAGAAGAGAGAGAGAGAAGCAAAAGTAGGTGTCGTAAACTAAATATTTAGGTGCTTATAAATATAAAGACTAAATATTAAGTCTTCCAACTGCTTATTCGTGTTTTATTTTATTAGCAAAATATGGACAGACCTCCTTGCATATTTTCTGTGATTCCATAGAATTTGTTCATATCACCTGGCGTTCTCTGTTCTGTCTAAAAGCATTGAATTATTTGAATTACTTTCATGAAAGTTTAATTTTCTCTCATTTCAGGGACAGGGTGAGGAGTTTCTACACTGATCACTCAAGTGAACTTCCTTTCAGTAGCAAATAAATAGTAAGTTTAGTTTGGAGACTTTTTTAACTTTGTTTTTCCTTAAAAAGTCTCTTTAAGCCAAAAATGTTTTAAAGAGGTCTCTCCCCTTGACTACCTATATCCAGCACAAAAAGACTGTTCTCTACTGCAGCACCACTCCCAACATGGAACCCTCCAGGTGTTTCGTACTACAATTCCTATAATTCCCCAGCCATCTGGGGAAGTTATTGCTCGACACATCTACAGATCACCAGTTTGGGGAAGTCTGGCTTAAAGTAATGAAGTTGGTGTTGTTGTTGTGTACTCATTTCATGCACTGAACTTTTCTATTGTCATCTTCTACTTCAGCAAATTTTCTCTGCTCAGCAAAGGCTAGGGTGGGAAATCAATGTCAGAATCATTAACAGGAGTATCAAAAGATGAAAGAAACCCTATTCCAAGATGATCTTAAAATCAGTAAGCTTAAAGATTCTTCTAACAAGATATTTTTGGATTTTTATTTGCCTTGCAGCTTGCCTCGCCGCACTAAAGACATTTGCTCTTGAAACATGGCTTTAGTGGCTACAATTTAGTGGCGTTAGTGGTTACAGTTGTTCTCAAGGATTACGAGAGATATCAGAATTGTTGGGGTATCAGCCACCTCCAGTCAGAGACACCCAAAGCGTAGGATTACTAGCTACAAATAATCAGTCAACAGCAATAAATTCCTTTCCTCATAACAAAAGTAGAGTTACATCGCATTATGATGGTAACTTAATGAGGAATAACATCACTCCTTGTGTGGTGTAACTCTAACTTCTCTAGTTATGCAGAGGAGGGTGGCCTAACAAAATAGCGGAGGAGGAATAGTCCATGGTTTGAGTGCTGACTTTGGACTGGATGACCCTCATGGTCTCTTCCGAATCTGATTCTATGAACGTGCTGTTGCCTTATATTCTGCTATGGATATGGTGGTACCAATGAGGTGTTCAGAAGAAGAGCATGCTTTGCATCACAAACCAAAGGCTGGTAGCATTCATATGCATTTTAAAAATAATGAAATACAAGTGTTTTAGTTACCTGTTACCCAAAATGCTGGGCGGAGGGTCTGGGAGGACCTTCTAACCCACTAATATTAAGATGGGGAATTAATACACTCTACTTGGCAATGCAAGAGGTGGGTAATGGCAGGAGATTTTAGACCTACTAAGGAGAAGACTCTAAGCAAAAAGATACAATTAAATGATCTTTATTGGGAAACAATATCACAACATTCACACAAACACTCTGGTTTCAAGCACCCACAGAAGGCTAACAATAGTAGTAGGAAGTATTTGGATAGGGGAATAGAGTCAGGGGTTGCAGGTTATATTGTACCGACTCTACAGATCTGAGATTGCAAAGTACACCGAAAGCAGGGAGGTCCAGGAGAAGGGCTGGCTACACAGTGTGACGTGGAGTTGAAAGGAAGTGGAACTGTGCACCCTGGCAACACAGACTAACATAGAGTCAACAGGATGGGGATCTGTATGCAATTTGGTGGTGTTTGGGGGTGATATTTATATGAAATAATTCTCTTACAGGGATAGGAGCTGTGAGTGAAATATAATGGTTCTTGGAGGTTCCCAGGCTAAAACAAAGGATACTCTAGAAGAGTCAATGATTATTAATTATTGGTACTTTGGAACTGAATAGGAACCAGACAAAGTCTATTGTTGGAGGGAAAAGGAGAGGAAAATCCCATTTACAATCAATAAGGGTCTCTGCCATCGTTAAGTAGATTAGTGATTGACTCACCTCCAGGTATTGAGTCTCACTTGAGAGTGTTTTTGGAAATTTACACTACCCCCTCATTTGGTGCATACATTAATCCCACCCTGGCATTAAAGGGTCCCTGGTATACCTGTAACCACATGGATGGCCACCTTAACCAAATTATTAAATATAGCCAATTATTTGATATTCCAAGATGGGGGCTGTCAGGGTATGTAACATACTCTTAAGAAAGTTAAATAACTACTCTTTAAAATGTAACTATAACAGTAACTACTGAGGGACCTTGGTACTTTAACTATGATGAATTAATTTTCAAAAACAACTCTCCAAGCTCTGGTGGTAGCCCTGTACATCCAGTAACTTAAGACAGAAATATTGGGATAACAACTTTTCACATGCATGAACTCTTTGAACTCTGTGGTAGTTAAAGTGCATGCATTTTTAGGAGTTTAGACAAAGCGTGTTTATGGTTGATTTCCTGTTTGCTTCTTTACATACTTGTGCTCTTCCTGGTCATGTGGGCACCTTTTGTTCTCTGGGAACTAAGCCCCAACCCACACTTTTCTATCTGCTCCCTCTCCATGAAGCATGTAGGTTTGAAGGAGCTCTCTGGGTGAGAGATGCATCTGATTTCATAAGAGCATGTAGACTTTTTTCTTCCTCCTACCGATTTAAAGATGTGTATTGAATTATGCACATGCTACTTTGGAAGTAAACTGTTTTTAATACTTCTTAAAGAAGACTAAGCTTGATTTTTTTCATCTCAGCTAGATATTGTGGGGGCAGGGAGGTGGCTTATTTATCTGCTCTAACTTCTCATAAGCGCAATTTTTAACTCTGCTGCTGAGATCACCAAATCTCCAAATGTTTTTAAAATGCAGCAAGAAATACCAATAATCAATTCTGGCAGCTGTCAAGGGTGGTTTGTCAGGCTTGAGTCCTAGACTGACAGATTGTCATGGAGTCCAGGGGCACATTTAAACCACAGGATTATAGTGTTATCATTCTACTTTAACTCGCATGGTTCCATCCCATCAAATTCAGGGATTTGTAGTTTCATGAGGCACTGGAGTACTCTGAGAATTCTGAATATGTCTACTGAAATTGCAAATCCCAGGATTCCATGGTAGTTAAAGTGGAATAATAGTCTTATAGTTCTGTAGTGTGAATGGGCCCCAGATCTGACACAGATAAAACAGCAG
This sequence comes from Gambelia wislizenii, assembly GCA_030847615.1. Classification (NCBI taxonomy): domain Eukaryota; kingdom Metazoa; phylum Chordata; class Lepidosauria; order Squamata; family Crotaphytidae; genus Gambelia; species Gambelia wislizenii. Next base: position 133,208,241 of record JAUMIR010000006.1, on the reverse strand, counting down.
TGGTTACACACACCAGAGGCAGAAACAGTGATAGCTAGTGGCTTCTGTGACAGATGAATGGTGAATTCACCCTTGGTTACACCTGAGCTTTCAAGAAGCAGTCCAAGGTGCTGAATCTATTTTGTGGATATGATTTGATACCTTGGATAGTGCCATCAGATAAAAATCCAGAAAATTCTCCCCTGACATGGAATCCACCACTAGGCAAAAGGAGTGGATATGCACGAACTACACATCAGGTACTGGCGAAGGGAGATGGTGAAGGGAGGAGACATTGTGAGACTGGCCCAAGGCATTTTGTTGTCTCACTTTTTACAACAAATAACACCCTGAACACCATGTCAAAGTACATAATGGCATAGAAAAGACAGGCTATTTTGGGAATTGAAAGCAGGAAATCCTACTGGCACCTCCCACAGTAAAATATATAATTGCAATACATTGAATAATTCCAAATTTGTAGCTCTTCCATGTCATCCCAAATTGGTTGCCATTTCACTCTGCCTAATGCTAGGGCTGGGACATATCCATGGATGGACTGGATATCAAATGCTGGACTGTAGAGGCATTGGGAGGAGGGGTTGCAGAGGTGTACAAATGGCACACATTGTTTAGGTGCTGCAACAGCCCACACCAGACTTCCCCAGTCTTGGGGAAATGTTTAACCCCAAACATCTGGAGGACACCAGTATGAGGAATGCTGGCTTGAAGGAAGGGCTTTATAACATTTGGTGTCAGATAATTTTGGATGTCAGCTGGACCTCTCTTTAGACTGAATGATCAACTGGCACTAAATAGACAACCTCAAAAAGATACCTGTCCTTGGGCTTGAAAGCCAGTGTAGTATAGTTGTTCGAGTGTTGGACTAGGACACTGGGAGACCAGGGTTCCAACCCATTCAACCATGGAAACCCACTGGGTAACCTTGGGCAAGTCATACCCTGTCAGCCTCAGAGTAAAGCGAAGGCAAACCCACTCTGCACAAAGCTTGCCAAGGTTCACCATAAATCTGAACTGACTTGAGAGCAAACAATAACAAAGGCCTTGGTCTTGTTGAAGACCTGAAGCACTAGTAAAAGAAGTAAGGCACTGAACACCTTATAATGCAGATATTTGGAACAATTTTTACAACTTGCTTTAAAAAAAACACACATTAAAAAAAAAACCAAGGGCTAAGGTGCAAGTTTAACATGCTCAGTAAGGAAAGCAAATCATTTTCGTTTGTGAATTGTAATGACAGCTATGTCCAATCATTCAAACAATTCCCTTCACCTCAACTGATTGCTTTTTTCCCCATCCAAAACTCCAGCAAACTGCTGATACTACTCAGTTAGATGAGCCAATGGTCTGACTCAATGTGAGGCAAATTCCTGTATTCCTCAACACTTCACCTTTGCCTTTGAAATCTTTTGAATTTTTGCTACTTAGTTCTGGCTATTAATTTTGATATTTGACTGATGCTGTTCATTTCTGTGGGTCCAAGGTAACTGTTCAGTGCAAATATACTGTATGTTTAGTCAGAAACTTCATATGGATCAACCTGGAAAAGCTGCTCTTGGACAACACCTCCCAAAATACCTAAGCCAGCATCTCCAACCTACTTTCCAAATGGACCTGTTTGGGGAAATGAGTTCAGTACCTTGGATAGCTCCCTTTACAATTCAGACTAAAACCTAGAGCAGACCCACTGCCCCACTGACACCAGAGCCACCAGCCTCCATTGTCTTCTCACTGGATTTCTGAAGCTAAGGAGGGCTGGACCTGATTGGTACTAGGATGGGAGACCACCGAGGATTTCCAAGTTTGGCTAGGATTTAAAAGCCTGGATAGCTGCTGCCAGTCAGAGATGACACCACTGAGCTATGTAGACCAATAGTCTGAGTCTGCATAACATATCTTTTTATGTTACAATGTTGAAGAAAGAGACACCCGATAGCTGAATGGGCTTCTGTATATGGACTGGGAGAAGTCCATTTTGTTATTCAGCTTAGCTGGCAAAATCTCTTGGACCACTTAATAATGTCATGGAGTTACAACAGAATAAAAGAATTGTACAGGAGAGACAGTTGTTACCTAGTACCAAACTGACATTAAGGTAAATGTCCAGTAGCAAACCAATGTGATGTAGTGGTTTGGGTGATGGACACCAGGGGACCAGGGCTTGCATCCCTGCTCAGTCATGTAAACCCACTAGGTGACCTTGTACAAGTTACACTTTCTCAGGCTGCTGACACACTGCAGAAATAATGAAGTATGACACTGGGTTAACTATCATGGCTCCATCCCATAGAGTCCTGAGATCTGCAGTTTGTTGTGACAGAGAAAGCTAAATATCTCACAAAACATAAAGGAAAGCAATGGCAAACCTCCTCTGAACAAATCTTGCCAAGAAAACCCTATAATAGGGTTGTCCTGCATCAGAGTCAACTTGAAGGCACATTACAACAAAAATGTCACATCAGCTTCCTAGGGAGAACATTCCACAAACAGGGCACACCCATACTATCCACCTTCTCCCCCTCAGCCTGTGAAAATAGAGGAGAGCTTGTTGAAGGTATCTTTGCCTACAACTCCCAGAATTACCCGGGGCAGCATGGTCACTTGACATACTGGCTGGGGAATTCTGGGAGTTATGGTCCAAAATCTAACTTCTACAACAGGGGCAGGCAAAGTGACTTCTGAGGGCACTTTTGTGGGGTTAAAAATGTCCAAATATGCCCCCAAGCACTTTTTAGAGGACCTGGGTGGTATTTTTACCATTTTAGGGCACCCCTGGGCCATTTGATGTTACACAGCAAGTACTCTCCTCCACCCTAGCAAATTCAGTCAGCATTCTGTGGTCCAGGGACCCCCAGGGGGTCTCAGTGTCCTCACAGAGGGTCCACAAAGGCTTGCAGGCTGCTTGGCCCATCTCCTTCTTGCAGTGGAAAGGCCATGTGGCAGGAACCAAGGCAAAGGCTGGCTGGCTTGACCTGTGCATTGCCATTCAATCCAATCCAGCCACAAACTTGCAGAAAGAAGCAGGAGAAAAGTCTTCCCTCTCCCTCCAAGTGTCTCTGAGGGAAGGTTTAATGGATGTGTAATTGTATTATTATTTATTTATTTATTATCTGTGGTACTTCTATACTGGCTTTCTCCCAAAGTGGGACCCAAGGTGGCTTACAAACAATTAAAATCACAACTAAAAGCAATTAAAAACAATTAAGACATGCACAATAAAAACAGATAAAAACATAAAAGCAGCATAAAAAACACCTGCCAGTGGAATGAAAACAGGGAGGGGGGGCCAGCCTAGCTTCCCGCGAGAGGGAGTTCCGAAGAGTGGGAGCAGCCACTGAGCAGACACTTGTTTTCACCAAGCGAGCCTGTGATGGTGGTGGGATTGAGAGAAAGCCTTCCTTTGCAGATCTTAAAACCCTTGCAGGTTCATAGAAGAAGATACAATCTTCCAGATAGCTTGGACCTAAGTCATGTAGGGATTTGTAGGTCAAAACCAGTACTATGAATTGTGCCCAGGAATGAACTGGTAGCCAGTGAAGCTGTTTTAACATGGGAATTATATACTCTCTATAACTGGCCCCAGTCATCATTATCATTGTCATTTTAAATTTTGAGTTAAGTCTTGGTGGTCCATGGCAACAAAAGATGTTTAAAAGGAGTCCTTGGTAAAGAAAAGGTTAAAAGCCACCACTTTAGATAACTCCCCCTACTCAGCCTTGCCTGGCTGCTATATTTCCTCTCTGCCCAAATCACTGTGGGTGCATAGCTATTTACAGTACAGCAACTTTTCTTGTTTTCTGGTACAGATAGTAGCAATACTGAAGTATGAAATGTTTGAAGAGTGGTGGCGAGAGAACAACTATGTTACATAGGCTGTACCTCTAACACCACTGGATGTCACTGTTGCACCAGTGCTTGGAACCTGCTGTGCCAGGTAAAAGACCTAAGTCAAGGTTTGCTCTCTGGCTGGTACAGGCAATTCTTTATTTAGAATCTATCTGGAACTGTTTGAAGAAACATCCCTACCATCTCCAATGTTTCTTCCAAAGCTCACACACCAGGACCAGAACTTTCTGAGGAAATCTGATTCTCTCCTTGCATCTTCTGCTTCATACCCTCTACAACTCCTAGAGTGACAGCTGAAAAGCACAGTATGTTTCTTGTCACATCACAAAGTGTAAGAACCGTCTCCTGCAGAATGAGAACCCGAGCCTGAACAATGCTTGGTATTTGCAGATGGATTTTTCTTTTAACTTTAAACAAACAATTGTGGTATCAATGTGGTATAGGGATTAGAGTGTTGGACTAGAACTTGGGAGATACAGAATCCAGTCCCCACTGAGCCATGAGACTCACCAGGTGACCTTGGGTTAGATAAATAAACTCTCAGCATGAGCTACCTCACATTGTGAGGATAAAGTAAGGAGGAGGTATATGCTGCTTTGAGCTCACTGGAGGAAAGTGTGATATAAATCTAACAAAGGTATACATTGAGATCACTGTTCTTCCACATCTGTGGGCATGTACCTTTTAAAGTGGGAAAGATTTTGAATACCTGTCTCCATCACTTATCCCATACTGATGCCTTCCCATTTCACAATGCTTTGTTTCCAAAGTCTGTATAAATGCATACTTAATGTGGAAGTAAGTTCCACTGAATTCCACAGGGCTTATTTTCAAGAGTAAACATCCATTAGCATCAGCTGTATAGGTGCTTCTCCTCTTAAAAAGACAAGTCAGGTCTGCAAGGGTGCATCTACAAGGGAGGCAAAGTGGGGACCTTGCTCCCCCCCATAAGAATGCAGCCCTCCAAATAAAAAAATTCCTTCAATCCTCAAATTTCTAGCATTGCAGAGAGTGAGACATTGAAAAATCATCCATACATATAACTCTTCCATTTGCTGTGTTTACATTCCCTTGGTAATTTTGTCCCTTTTCTTTGGACACTTTAATTGTACTGCTAAATGCTCAAGTGAAGCTTTAAGTTACTGAAATTCTAGAAAGTCTGGAAGCCAGGCCCTATGAGGAGCAGCTTAGGGAGCTGGGTATGTTTAGTCTGGGGAAGAGAAGGTTAAGAGGGGGACATGATAGCCATGTTTGAATATTTTGAAAGAATGTCATATTGAGGATGGAGCAAGTTTTCTGCTGCTCCAGAGGCTAGAACATGAAAACTACAGGAAAAGAGATTCCACCTAAACATTAGGAAGAACTTCCTGGCAGTAAGAGTTGTATGACAGTGGAACACGCTGCCTTGGAGTGTAGTAGTCTCTCTGTCTTTTGAGGTTTTAAAATAGAGGCTGGATGGCCATCTGTCAGGAATGCTTTGATTGTGTGTTCCTGCATGGCAGGGGGTTGGACTGGGTGGCCCTTGTGGTTGCTTCCAACTCTATGATTCGAAGTTCGGGAACTGATGTTAAATGTCACTGCAGGAGAGAATTCTTATCTTGGGGAGTAACACCTTCATCTCAACCCCCAAAGCCTATACCCGTACACTGGAACAGAGCTTGGAAATTTATTTTGGACTATGATCCCAAGAATCCTATAGCCAGCATGGCCATATTAGCTGGAGGATTCTGGAAACTATAGTTCAAACAAAATGATTTTCCCAAGCTCTGCATTAGCACATATTCTGGCAATTACATACTGGGTGGGGGATTTGGGGAACTCTAGCCCCCCCCAAATAGATGTCCCAAGCTCTGCATTAGAGTGCCCATCTCACAACATTTGTTCCTGCATGGAGTACATTAAAGGGATGAACATAGCATCATGCCCCTCTCTTTAGTTCATTACCACTTTTTTCTGCAGGATCATCATCATCATCATCATCATCCATATATTTGTGTGCCATTTACACACAAGATTATGCCCAAAGCAGTTTGCAGCATCTTCAAATGAAGAAAAGATAAACATAATTGTTCAAAAAGCATGAGAACAGCGATGAATAATGATTGTGTCAAATACAAACTAAAAATATCAATCTCTACAACTTTGTATAAAGGACAGATAAACTGACCTAGCTTAATGACTTAAGAATACTAAAGAGGAGAGCAAATAGAACCTCGCATAATTTTTTGAAAAAGAAAAATACATTACATCTAAGGTAAAAAAAGATGGCCATTCCATAAAGGAGCAATAATGCAAGCAAGAGTATCTGTCTACAATAACATTACAGAAACATGATGAGGAGAGAACTAACTATATTCACACTGTGAACAAAACAAGGGAGAGCAAATTAGATTGTGTGTACAACCACAAAAGGTGCTCATACACTGCAGTTTGAGATAATTCCACTCTGGCTTTTAGTTCAGACTTTAAAGGTACTGTCCAAGAACCCAATCTCCCAAATAATTCCAGCACCTTGGATAGCTACTGAAACCTTCTTAGAACATTGTTGACTTCATTCATATGCTACATTTAGTTATCTTTATTTGCAACATCTCCTCGCTCAATCAAATAACAGAGCGGCAAGACTGGAAAGAAAAATTAGATCACTTCCAGCTTACAGAATATCCTCCCTTCTTTTCCCCAGCAATTTGTATTCAGTTCGGGTGAAGCTTTTGAACTTTCCTGATCATGAGGCAAAGCCACCTGAACTGAATCAGACTTTGCTCAAAGCTTTGGACCCACCTTGGAAGGTCATTTTTATATATTTTTTAAAAAAATCAGTTTGTAAGCTAGGAATGAGAAAACCTGCCATTTTCACATCCTCCTGCACTGGAATTCTTAAAACCTAAGTGTTCTTTCTGCCTGCTGATGGCTTCCATCTGAATAGGGCAAAGAATCCATTCCAAGTTTTCAGGAGCTATCCAAGGTGCTGGATTTATTTGGAGGATGGGGAACAGTACCTTGAGCAGTACCTTTAAAGTCTGAACTTTAAACCCAGATTGGATTCACAGAGAAAGAAAGAGATGAAAACCAGCATGAATGGAAGCAACATTTTAATCTGCCTGCACTGGCCAAATTCCATAGATGGAGCTACTTCCAGAAAGGAAAGGACCATTTAAAACATTCCTGCCATATGTATGTTAAACACAAGGAGCTTCCAGAAGGGTGTTAGGGGTGGGGGGAAGATGCAACAATCCTAAATCAGCACTTACATGGTTGAATGCACAGGAACTTGAACCCAGATTTTTTTTTAAAGTTTTAAGCACTCATCCTAAGAGCTGGGTGATCAAGAGGGTGAATCTGGATTTCTCTTATATCTACTTTTTTAAAATAATAATAATAATAATAAAATAACATTTTCCCTTCCTGAATATGAAGACATTTGAGGATTCTGATACATTCTTATTTAAGGAAAAAAAAAACCAAACAGAATGAAATTACTGTATTACTCATCCCTCATAGATGGCTGTATTCACCTTCAGGAAAACTCAAGGTCAGCATTCTAGCCTCTAAGAGAACACCTTGCACAGCATTTGTGCCCCTGTTATCTACCAGAAATCACAAATATTCAATAGCATGGACTTTCTGTCCTAAACACTGTCTTCTTTCCATGCTTGCAAAGGAAAAAGAATTGGTTCGTTTCCAATACAAATAGAACTACAAGGCAACAGTTTTCCCACCTCCTCTTCTCTATTTAAATTTATTTATTCTGAATGTTGCATGCACTGAGTCATTATTTCCCCCCTCTTCCTGCTGCCTTTTCTTTTTGCATCTTGCTTTAAAAAAAAACAAACCCACACATTTATATGCAATTAATTTTTTGAGCTCCCTATGAGCTCAACAGGTGTACTGTGATTGACACAGACCTGATAGGCTCCATCTGGTTGTAGCTGATAACATAATCCTAAAGGCTGCCGGGTAATATCTTCCTATGCTTAAAAGGCTGCAGCCTAATCTGTTTGAAAAGAGGGGGGGGGGAGGAGGGAACAGAAAGGAAACCTTGAAGCTATCACTGTGATTCAGAGGAAGAACTGAGCAGAAACAATTCTCGCAGAGGCACTATGGGGAAGCTTTCAGAAAACCTGCATTCTCTACTTTGAATGATGAGTCAACTAATGCATAGTTTTTACTTCTTAGAAAAATCAAAAAGATGGGGGGGGCATTATCCACTGAATGGGACTATGTGGTTTGCAAATGCAACAAAGTAATGAGAGTTCCTTCTCCTTCCCAGTTTTCCATCTACTGTAGTTCCTATTGATTCTCCACCCATGCAAATGAAAATCTTAGCATTGGCAATAAGGGGATAAGCACATATGTTTAATTAGAATATCTATAGGGTAGACATACAGGTAAATTAATGGTTAGGTCCCATCCTTCTGAGCATGAGGTAGAAGGTAGGGAGCTGCTTCCTCCTGTGAAACTAAACTAAAGTGGATTAAGGGGTCCTTATCTTCTCAGCCCATATTGCTGCTTCCTTTTTTGTAAGAGCAGGGAGGCCTTTGCTATGTATAGCAACCAATGGGCAGAGGATGGTTGAGACATTTTTCCTCAAAGAAAAGACTTGTCCTCTAAATCTGACACTGCAAAAAAATCTCAAAGGAAGGGTCAATTAGGATTTTTTCCCCTGGAGTTGCAGTAAGCAAATTTGGGCTAAACCAAATGGGTATGTGCATGTTTGCAAGAGTAGACATCAAATGATGTGTTCCTCCTTTTGCCTGTCCCCCCCCCCGAACGTTTCTTTTAACAGAAAACACTGATTTTGAAATCTAATTAATCACACTCTGTTAATGTAGTGGTGGGACACCAAAGTCAGAGGGCCTCCAGATGCTTTTGGACTGCAGCTCCAAAATCCCTCACCATTGGCTCTGGTAATTAGAGATAGTGGGAACTGTAAGCAATTTTTTAAAGCCTGTAGTTGTCTTAGGCAGGGGTGAGAATTACATGGCCCTGACAATGCTACTGGATGCAACACCCCACATTTTTCATCATTGGCTATGCTGGCTAGGACTGATTTGAATTGCAGTCCAACAACAACTGGATGACTCCCACATCTACATTTGGTGGGGGCTTTTGAGGCAACTTGACAGCTTGCACTACCAGATTTCCAAAGCAGAGAGAGGGGGTAGGTTGGTAGTAGTTGAGGGACAGATGGGATGCAGTAGGTGAACAGACTGCTGGTGGCAGAAATAATCCAGTTCAACCTCTATTATGCTGCCAAACCTAACAAACATATAAGACTAAAACCTAGCCCTAACTGTTAGCCTTAACTAGAGTACATCCATTGAATCAATGGTACTTGTTAAGTGATTTATGTAAACCTGACTGACTCAATGGGTCATTAGAACTAGCAACTGGATTTAACGCTACATGATTAATTCACAAATATCTTACAGTTCTTTCTTAGAACCTGCTTTATTATTTCTTTGATTTATGTCCCACCTTTCTCTCAAGGTGGTTTATAATTAAATTACTGTAGCTGAAAAAAAAAGGAAAGTAATGCTTATTTTTTGCAAAAGAGTATAAACTATCCAAGTGTTATTGTTGTTGTTGTTTGTGTCTTCAAGTCATTTCTGACTTATGGTGACCCTAAGGTGAACCTATCTCAGAGTTTTCTGAGGCTAAAAGTGTGTGACTTGCCCAAAGTCACTCAGTGGGTTTTCATGGCTAAGCAAGGATTTGAACCCTGGTCTCCAGAGCTGTAGTCCAACACTCAAACCACTATGCCAAGCTGGCTCCTAAACTATTTTAATAAACAGCTTCAGGGCTTTTTTGGGAAACCTAATTTATTAAGGCAAACTATTCCTACTTACCTTATTAAATTAGATTTAGCTCCCCAAAAAACAGCCCTGCAACTATTCATTAAAGTATTTATATCCTGCCCTGTATCAGAAGATCTCAGCGTGGCAGACAAGTAAAAATAAATTTAATCTATTTAAAATTCAAAACAATAATATTTAAACAGAATAAAAGCATATTAAACAATTTGACACATCAAGGAAGCTAAAATGTTTTTTAAAGTTTATAAAATGTAGAAGCAAAGGAGGGCTAATTTTCAATGAAGTGTGCATAACCCTATGAGATTTGGGAGGGGGCAGACTCTATCACTCTGGCAGAAGCTGAAAGAAGTTTAAGTGAAAACTCAAACACTGCAGGTATTCTATGGGCAAAAATGGTTATGCTGCCTAGTTATTTTGTCTCTCAAAAGTGCGCTTGCAAAGAAATTGACACTGAGGGGATAATTCATGGTTTTACAATGAAAAAGCAAGAACAATATGTGGAATGAACTGGCCTATTTATAGATTATTTGACATTGTGCTGGTCTATTGGAATGTTTAAAAAAATCAGTAGGTTCACAAAAGGACAGTGTTTTTACTGGGATCCAACAAAAATAATGTGTAGATAGTTAGCAGCCTTCATAGGACTCTGATTCAGGCTAGATGGGATAATCACAAATAGCAGCAATGGAAAGTATTTGGGCTTTTTCATGACAAGCCCCAGGGCATGGCACTGGTCTGATTTCAGAAATGTAGGAGATTATCAGATGCTCTAAATATGGTGTGATAACGACACCAGAAGATTGTTAAAGGGCTTGCATTTCAGACAATGTCATTCCCGTGTCGTCATGCTCCCATTCAGCTGTCATTACGCCAGCACTTTTTATTGACAGGCTAAGCCATCAATGAATCCCAAATTCCATTTCTGTAACAGAATGTTCTGCGACTGAAATGGTGCCCCGTTATGCTGGCATAATGCCAGTGTCAATGGGAGGCCCGTGCCAGAACATTTCCAGGTAAGGGTACTTTTTGTACCCTCCCCAGGTTACTTGTAATGATTTAAGTGTGTTTTTGTGCTTGGTGTTACTTTTACTGTAGTGTTTTTGTTTTTATTTTTGAATTTCCTGCACTCTTGTCTTCTCACAAGAGCAACCGGGATGAGGGAACGAGGTGCGGTTAAGGTAGGTCTGAAAAGTTTTCATTTTCTGTCATTACAGGGACAGGAGAGGAGATTGTGAGACAGGAACATTTTTTTTTGTTGTTCCTGTCTGAAAATCTTCATAGACAATAATGTCAAAGTTAAAACAGAAATGTCTCCTTCATGGCTCAAGGCTATTTTACATACATATTTGTGGGGATGATTGTGGGCCTATACAGTGTATCCACCAGCCCAGTCTGTACTGTACTGCTCTACAATACGATCTGTGCAGATATGTGTGTGTGTGTTGTATATGTCTTCATGTCACTTGTCAATTTATGGCAACCCCATGAATTTCATAGGGTTTTTGTAGGCAAGGCATACTGGGAAGTGATTTGACCAGTACATAAATATGCACTTCTTTTCATCCAGCATAGTCAAGTGTTTGGATGATCAAGTATGGTTTCTACGTAACTACTGACTTTCGCCTAACTTAATTGATGATAACTTATTTTTCATTTGCTACAGACTGTACCACTGTTTTCCTCCTGGCTTCCAGCTCTGACATCCAAAGAATCTCACCTGGGTTGATATTGATTCAGACTCTTTTGCCTCCCTCCTTCCAGACTTTCAATTTTAAGCTGCTAACTCTGATAGGTTGTTCATATAGCAATGTTTAGATTGTCTCTATTGTTATGTTGAGCTTTGTTATGCATTTTTAGAATTTTAATATGTAACATATAGATAGGCTGACTTTCTCAGTCCTTTTTTAAAAAAAAGTCACTAAAATGTTTAATAATTCATAAAACCAAATTTCTTGTATTCTGCCTCTGACTTTGAAAGGAGAAAGAATAAATAAATAGCAAGACACTCATGGAAAAAGCTGGAAGTGACAGATAGCTATTCAACTCAACAGATAGAATGAGCTGTTATTTGTAAGTCAGCAACACAAGTCTCTCTCTCTGTGTGTGTGTGTGTGTGTGTGTGTGTTTGGATCTGGTCTCTCATTTTGCCTTTCAGTACAGTTACAGTGCCATCTTCTGGGAGGACAAAGACATGATTGTGCAGTTAAGCATTTCTAACAAACCTTAGACATCATTTGCTCTTTGGGAAAAGAGGCTTTCATTGAGAGATAGGTGGAATAGTCCTCTCCCCTCCTTGAGTGAGACTTCCCACGAGCCATTTCAAAACTATTCTGGCTTCCTTCAAAATAGTTCTGATGTGTTTTCTGAGGAGGAATGCTCAAAGCCAAATTTGGTCCATGACAAATTTTTGCTGGCAAGTTTCGCCCAAAAGGCCCCCAAATGTCTGGGATGATAATTAGAATTTATTACACAGGAAAATGGGAAAATTAGAAGTAAACAATCTGAATTCTTGCACCCCTTGAAGGCTTTTGGTGTAGGCTGGTAGTGTGTCTCCCCATATCAGGTTTGGTCCAAGACATGACCTGTTCCTGCCAATTTCAGTGTTTCTTTATAACCTTACTTTTAATAGTGTTCTCATTTCTTTGTGTTTGTTAACACGTGTTCTGTGGTGATTATGGAAGGGGAGTATAACAGTTGGTGATGAGAATGGAGAGATAAGCTTGCAGCTGCACAATCAGCTTGGGGAAAATGGGATGGATGGTAACATCAGAAGAGGGGGTCTGTGGGTGGTGAGTAACCAATAGTATGGAAAACTGTCAGATTTCATAGATTGTAATATGCATTTAGTATACTGCCTGCTTTCTAAGTTTCAGTTTTGAGCAATAGCCTTGTATGATGTCCTTTCTGGATTACTGTGCCAATAAAGCTTTCTGTTTAACTCTGAAACTGCTGGTTACTACATCTGGGAATGCAAGAACATGACACCCCATTGGCCTCTCCTTGCAGCCAAATGGTAAATGTCTCTAAAGGTGTGCTTTCAGCAACTAGGAAAATAATTGTTCGGCAAGTCTGGGTATGATGAGGAAGATAGTACACAAGGAGAGTCATTCCTTCAAAGCCCACCAAATACCTGGCTGGTTTGAAGGGGCTTTAATTATAATGGGGATCTTGGTGCACAGAGAGAGGAGTTCAGCCCTCCCTATCCCTATTAATGAATAATGGCTTCCCCTGCTTTCTGATGCCTCGCTTTCCAATACCTTGCTCTTTCAACACTTGCAAATTACGAGACAAAGTTTCATTAGTTCAACAGGGGTTCCATTCTTTCATTAGTTTTTCTTGCCTGTGGAGCTTGCTTGAGACCACTCACACACATTTGTGTGTGTGTGTGGCTTTTCTTCGCAAACAAAGATTCAGCAAGGACCCATCCCACGCTTTCTGCAAGCGTGCTGATGACTAAAAAGGCCAATCCAAGATAAACAAATCAGGTTGCAGAAAGCACAGCAGAAGGTCTCCTTGGGTGATGTTTCCAGGTTGTGATTCTTTCTGCGTTGTCGTTTCTCTTCTCAAATAAGGCTGCAGCATTGTGGATAGTGCATCTCCATGCCTCCTGATGTGAGGCTAGGGCGGACCATTGTTTGTGATAAATTTGGCCGAGCCTGAGATGTTGCTTCAGGGAGTCCTTGTATCGCTTTTTTGGAGTGCCCCTCTTACGCTTACCCATGGTGAGTTCACCGTAGAGTACTATTTTTGGGAGGTGATGGTGTATGTGTGTGTGTGTGTGTGTGTATACACACACACACACACATACAGTGTGTTAATTTAGCTGTTGCATGCATTCATAACTGATATATAGGAGATTATCAGATGGACTCTAAATTCCATTGCAGGAACGGAACAGGATCAAGAAAGGATTTCCCTTTCTGACGTGTCGTTCCGTTCCTGTGTTGCTCCCGTTCTGCCCCCATTCTACTCCTGAGATATCTAAAAAACAAGGAAACATCATTAATAGACAACCCATTCTGTTTCTGTAATGGAATCACAGGTGGTCTGAACGATGGATGCCCCGTTCCTGTCTCGTTATGCTGGCACGATGCCAGCCGCGGGGGGAAGTACCTGCTGGACACTTCCATGTGCAATCGGGACGACAAGGAAAGTAAAACACTCCCCCGCTCCCCAGGTAGCTTTTATTTTTTTAAATGTGTTTTTGTGCTTGGTTTACTGTTTTGACAGCTGGGGACGATTTTAATTTTTGAATTTGCCGCCCGGCCATTCTCTCACAAGAACAGCCGGGATTTCAGTTGCTGGTCATAAAAGCAGCCTTATGACATCTGCATTTATAACCGGCCAGCAAAGGGAGGGGGAGCCGTTTCCTGCACTGGAATCAAGGTAGGTGTCTGAAACCTTTTTCTTTATTCTGTGGCAGGAATGGGAGTGGGGCAGGTGGGGGGGGGTAGTAGGACATAAATGCTGTATAAGAGCTCATCTGCTAATCTCCATAGTGTGTTATTTACATGTTTTGTTGGCCAAAATGCATTTGCAAGCTTAAAAAACTGGGTTCCACTTTTCAACCGATTCCACTTTCTGACAGTCCTCCAGTCCCTAACCTGTCAGAGAAGCCGGGGCTTCCTGTGTGCATTAGGGATGGAAATAATATTCACAAATATTTGAAAAATGGTTGAAACATTTGATTCTCAAATGTCAAGAAACCCTGACAAGAAGAATCTCAGACTGGTGAGAATCTTTGTAATTCAGGATTTATTCTGCACAAAATTCACACATGGGCATGTTCAGCTTGGTGAAGAGAAGACCAAGGGGCAACATGATTGCTTAAATATATCAAGAGCTTTCACAAAGAGGCAAAGGGTAGGGCTAGGTCTACCCCGCCCCAGAAAGTAGGACCAGGTCTATTGGTTTTAAGTTACAGGAGAGTAGATTTTGAGTGACCATTAGGAGAAACTTCTCAATGGTTAGAAGGAGCCTCTTGACATAAGAGCAGTTTGGCAATGGAACAATTACCTAGACAGGTGTGGGGTCTCCTTCCCTGGATGTCTTTAAAAAAATGTTTTTTCAATGGTACTTGTCACCTCATAAATTATCTTTGATGTACAAGGGAACACAAAGTATATGTTGGAAATGTGGAGATAAGAATGCGACTTTCTACCATTTATGGTGGAACTGTAGAAAATCAACCAAATATTGGAAGCAAATTCAATGAACAATTGAAGAAATTTTAAATATCAAATTACCGTGGAAACCAGAAGTATATTTACTAGGAATGGTTGAAGAGGAAATAGAAAAGAAGCATGGGGAAATAATTTTTTATATGTTAGTGACAGCTAGAATAGTTTTTGCTAAGCTGTGGAAAAGCAAGGAATGTCCGATGGTTGACCAATGGTTAGAGAAATGTTATGAGATGATAGGAATGGACAAATTAACAGTGTTATTAAAAGGGAAGACTAAAGTAGAGTATATGAAAGATTGGACTGATATATCTAAATATTTGGAAAACAGATGGAGAAAAGCTGCATCAATCAGTTACCTATAAAAACAAGGATTATAAGAAATAATATAACCAAAAGGGAGGAAAAGAAAAAAAAATTGATTTAAATACCTTTTGGTTGAAATATGAATGTTTAAATTTAAAGTGATAATGAGGAGTAAATAACATGAAGATTTTGAAGCAACAAATTTGATTGCTTCAAATTAGTGTGGTAATAGCAAACAAAATTAAAGAAAGCAAAGGAAAAAATATGATAAAGGATGTACACCAAGACTGAAATATATGTAGGATAAGTCAGACAGGAGGTCAGATGATATGATACAACAAAGTGGGTACAGTGCAAGAAGAAGAAATAGAAATATAACTGTAGTTATGGTAGATTCAAATTTAATTGTATACAGAATAATGTACTGTTTTTTTAAAAAAAAATACAATGATATATTTTATAAAGAGAAGGATGTATATATATACAATAATAATAATAATAATAGAAGCTGGATAGGTACCTGCTGGGAATGCTTGAACTGGAGATCCTGCACTGAGCAAGGGGTTGGACTTGAAGGCCCATGAGGTCCCTTCTAACTCTATGATAGTTTTATGCAGAAAAAAGCATTTGCAGAAAATATGTTACTTGCACAGAAAAATGCTCTTTTCTTTACAACACAATTATATATGTGAATCTTATGCAAAATAAGCCCTGAACTGCGAACAGTCTTTGGAAACTACAATTTTCAAGGACTTTCTCATAGCAGGAACAATATTGCTACAACTTGCTATATCTGTGATGTCATGTGTTTGTATTTGAATATGCTGTTTGGTTTATGTATGTATATTAGAGTATGGTGTAAGTAGTTGTTGGGAGGGGGGAGAATAGAGTGTTAAGGAGATTTGCATAGTTGGTGAGTGATGGTTCAGAGTTAAGTTTTGAGTTGGTAGTTAGAGTGCAGTTAGTTTGGATTAGACAGGTTGTGTATTTTGAGTTAGGCAGGTTTAATTGAGAGAAGAGAGTTTTGGTTGAGTGATTGGTAAGGGTCTGATTTACCTTAAGGTGAGAGAGTATGTGGGGTGTTTTTAATGTAATAAAAAAATAGACTGCTGTGTCATGTTTAACTTCTGTAAATAATTTTTAAAAAAAATGTTTTTATATACATTTGGCCTTTGGAAACACTGTCTATCTGAAAGCTCAGATTCAAACATGGCGTCTGTGGTGGCAGCACTGAGTATAGAGAGATGGTACCCACTGAGGATAGAAGTTACATAAATCCTCATAGGTACCTTGAGGACATTTAGATGGTCCCCAAAATAAGTATCATAGAGGTGAAGATCAGGACAAGCCTTCCCTCTTGGTAATTGCAGTGAGCATTGTGAAAGTCTTCACTGTTGGTGGGTTAAAGTGTAGAAACCTCACATTTGGCCACAGGGGAATCCTCAGAGGTACCTGAGAGAAATCAGTTGGTGGCATTGGTGGGATTGTCCAAGTGTAAACCCCATAGTTGATAGGATAAGGGTTGGGAAGTCCCCACATTTGGTGACCACAGCTGTAGGATAAAGGGTGGAACCCTCATATTTGGCGATCACAGCAGTGGGACAGAAGCTGAAATCCATATAATATCTTTCAAGAAGAAAATTAGTGAAGAATTATGTCCCTAGTGTGCATAACAGAGAAGATGACCATGGGAGTGGGGGCTTCCATGCAAGTAGTGGATTTGTTTCTTTAAAGTATGGATTAAAACTCAAGAGTAGATACACTACTCCAATGAGGTGGAAACTACCAGTCACTAGTGTAGGGCTGGACATCAACCCTGCAGGGTGGCAGCTTTCCAGGTGTCTCCCAGCATTCTTCACCATTGGCTATGATAGCTAAGGCTGATGGGACTTGCAGTACAACAACTTCTAAAGGGTTGCCTGATTTCTGCTCCTGCACTATCTGACTGAGGAAAGGAACAAGGGGAACACTGAAGCCACATCCACCCACCAGCCTAAGCTGCCCTACTAAGCAAACTCCAGAATAAGCTCCAGCCATACTCACACATACATTGGTCCAGACTGTATCCACTATCCCCAATGTGGTGGTGGGGGGTTGCCCACTGCAAAGTGAGAACCTGGGCAAGTCTGGCTAGAGCAAGTCAATCACAGCTTTCAGGATGCTGTGAAGAGGAGCCTAGGCTATAACCTAGAGCGCTGTCTGTTAAAGAGTCCGATAGGGGCAGGATGAAATAGTATTAGGGAGTCAGAAAGAGAGTGAGAGCTAATTAGGAGGTGGAGGTAGGGAAGATCTGGATGGGATTTTGGGGAGCTCAGAATGCAGAGAGAGTTCAAGGGAAAGTGTTTGTGGTTTGAAACAGAAGGGTTATTGTGTACTGTGTGTGGAACCGGTATAAGGCTAGATGTGTGTTTGTTATGTAGTATAAATCTTTACTGTTCTTATTTTTTTACATCTCTGGTCTATGTGTTTTAATTTAATAATTGATAAGGAGAACTGCCCACACTTTGCAACAGTGAATCCAGTGACCAACACAGTCACTGGTCCAGGATAGTACTTTATTTATTTATTATTTAATTTATGTGCCACCTTTCTCGCAGAATGAGACTCAAGGCAGTTCACAGCAAATAACATTACAATTTAAAACATTTATAAACATCACAATTTTTAAAATAAAAACACACCCCAATAAAAAGCCTCTGTGAGCACAGCTACATATTAAAAGCCCTGTTTGAAGAAAAATGTATTTGCCTGCCGGTGAAAGGAAGCCTTGACCACAATGCCATTGCTGTCCCATGATATGATAGGTAGGTATCTGAGGCAGAGCCATCTCATCCAACCCTTCACCATGGGACAACCAGCTGGTTCTCTCTCTGTCTGCTGGTTCCTGCTACCTCCAGCATCAGGGGCACCATGCTTCTGAATATAAGTCGCTGAGGAAGATCAAGTAGGAAAGGATAATTGCCCTCACAGCCTGGTTGTGGGCATTCCAAAGGCAACCGGTTGGCCAGTTTGGGAAACGGAATGCTGGGATACATAGGGCACTTGTTGTAATCATGAGTGAAAACAACCATTGGGGCATACTTTTGAGGAGATCTTGAGAATGTTACTTCTTGGGGACTGTAGCTCCCAAAATCCCCTAGACATCACGGGAATTCTGATGGATGTGATTCAGAAGGGTAAGTGTCTCCAAGCCTTGCCATGGAAGAAACATGAATTAGTTCAGCTCTTTCTTTTAAATCACTCACTGTTATCTTGTTGGTTTATGGTGTTGTTTTCATATTGCCTTGTTATCAGCTTTAAAGCTCTGTTATGTTACTATGGTTTAAAATGCTATCCTGTTGCTGGCTATCCTGGGCATCCCAGACCACAGACATGCACTAAATGTAGTGCTTTTTGCTGCCAGGTCACCAAACTGTAGTATTGACGAGATTGGTGAGAGAATTGTATGTGGCCAGGGGCCACTGTTTTCAGAACTGAAGTAGATTTCTTTCCATGAATTCCCCTTTTGGAGGAGATGTTCTACATGCGTAATTCTTCCATTTGACATGAAGGAAGAGGACTTGAATCAGCATGACAGCGTTAGTGCACCTCACAAGCCTTGTTGTAATCATGCACCCCAATAATTGGCAGACATGTAATAATTTGGCTCCAATGTGGCTTTCCACATGGACAGTCAGTAAACCAGGAACTTCCTGGAAAATTCCAAAGCCATTCACTGAAAAGCAAATTCCAAAAATAAGGTAACCTAAAGGTCAAGCCAAACTTAAGGAAATGTTTCCTGAGCACATCTGGTGTCAGTCAATAATCTTATCATCTGTAGTTGGGGCATTCATTGTTTGTAAACAACATCTATCCTGATCCCCAAGCCCAGCACTAAAAGGCGGCAGCCACTGCTATCTATCCAGAGATCCATTGTTTAATCAGGAAACACACCTGAAATGCATTGTTCCCCAGTCAACATCCCATGCCCAGAAGGCAAAATTTTCCTGTTTAACCCCCCTGAAAACGCCACTCAAATGCACACAGATTCCCTTCCTGAGGACATTCTGTCCGTCTGTGGAGCCACTCCTACTTCCTCCATCCACACTGCCAGACTGCTTTGAGGCTTCAGACTACAGAATAGATCATATCACCCACAATATCTTCCTTCTATTCTGCTATCCAAATACCTTTCCACCTTTCTTTCGTTAGTCTTGTGTGAATATTTCTTGCGTGACTGTGTGTATGATTGGTGTTATTTTGGAACTCTTAATAAAAATTATTATTAACTTTCATCTTGTGTGGGTCTGTTCAGAGCTAGTAGGGGTATACATAGTCTTAAAGATCCCCTTGTTGCCTCTTTCACATTGCCAAGTTGAGTTGTTGCTAATTTCCCCAAAATATCAATAACTCGATCTTGCATGGAACTTCCACGGCACTAGCATCAAGGGTAACAACAGTGTAGATCGAATCTCCCTTTGCAGACTTGTTATTGCCCCGTCATCTAAAATAGCTGCAGGCACAGTCCATCAAACAAACTTAAGGACAAGATCTGGTAATAAACACAGGTGTCATTTTTGCACCTCTTTCAATTCATGAAGCATTGCTACAGGATCAAATAATGTCACTTGAAAATCTTCCAATAAGACATATGCCATGATTGCCAATAATGATCTTCTACTGACCACATTGAACAAACAGGTCAGTGCAGAAAGATACTCCACAACACTTTAATAGTTGATCAAAATTTGGGCAAAACAAACAGAATATCATTTGTTGAATTACAACCCCAGAATCCCCCACCTAGTGCTAGGGATTGTGGGAGTGTTGGTCCAAAAGGGTGCTGCTGATCTCGAAGTCATTATACTTTAACAAAAAGGCTTCCAAGAAAAGTTCCAGAAGGAAATTGCTGAAGTAGAATTTTCCTGCAAATTCTGTTCTCTGCAATTCAGACTTAATCAGGATGCTGGGTTTCTTTCTTCCCACAGTATCAAATTGATGGGGCATAGCTGCAAAGGCAGCATTATCACAATGACTGATATTGCAAAAAGGCCACAGGGCTCTGCATGGAAATGTCACAGAGCTACTTATAATCCCTTGCATTTCATAACCTTTTGTCCATCTTGTTTACATTCCCCCCCCCCCAGACTTCATCTACATCTCTGCAGACTGAGAATACCACTGTGCATCTGAAAAAAATGGGCTGTAGTCCAAGAAATTTAAAGCCACAATAAAGCTGTTAGTCTTTAAAGCCTTTCCTACATATTGAGATCTGTTATGAGTGGGCTTACATCTGGGCTTCAGAAGTGCTTAACGCCTTTCTGAGAAAGAAGTGTGGCTCCTGTTGCACTTAAGAAGATAGCTCTTAAACCCTGTTTGGTTTTAAGGACATATTTAGATCCCTTATGACTGGATAATTAGCATCCAGTAACTAAGACACTGTTCTTCCAGAAGGTACAGGGAAAAGTGGTGACTTCACAGCATCATGTGGTCTTGGCTGATGACTTTCTTACTTACTACAAGATCTTTCTTGTCACTGCCTGTGACATTATTCAATCTAAGCCTGAACACACAGGATATTCAGTGTTTTATACTTATAGAGAGCTTCCTTAAATCTCCAGTTAGCATTTAGGTCCAGCACATTAACATGAATTGGAGGGATAAATACACACACACACAGCCCAATAATATTAAATAAAATTGAGTAGATTAATCAGAAAAAAATAAAAATAATCAACTGCATTTAAAAACAAAATACAATTACCTAGCTAAAACGTACTTACCAGCATTCTGGTGGTCATGTTTGGGCCAGCAGTGGGAGCCTAGTGGAAGGGTAACATCCAAGCAGACATCCAGATGTAGTAAGTCTGTAGCTGTAGAACTGAGTTCTTTTATATCTTGGACCAAGATTGTCCCTCCCAGGCTCCACCCCTTACCACAAAGCAGGAAGATTTAAAGGGATAGGCTTTTGGTTTGGAGCTTATCCCTCTTCCTTTTCTCCAATATCTCATGTGGGGTACACTGCTGGATGGTCTCTAGGGTTCATGGAGCTCTTAGGGAAGAATGTTTTGTCCCAGTGCTAAAGGTAGGTCCAGGGGTTGTCAATAATGGTCAGGGGCAAGGAGTCTTGGGCCTTTTAGACTCAGGATTTTCATGCTCTACAGTGACACTTGGCTCTGGAGGCTCTTCTGTTCCACCATTTCCTCGGCCTCTATTCCAACCACTGGAGGACTCCTAGGTTTGACAGCTGAATTCTTTATTATAATGTGTATTTTCAAAGCAGTTTGGGCATGGAAGAGAGGAGAGACTCCATGATGGGGAAGAGCCTAGTCATCTCTCTTGCTCAACAGCACAAAAAACCAATTCTTTTTATCGTCAGAGGCCATATTTTATGGAAAGTGAGCTCTCCCAGTGTGGGGCTGGAAATTTATATGGAACAATGAATAGATGAAGGTGATTTAACCATGTGTCCTTCAGGTAATTCCTTCATGTTAGTTAATAATAATATAATAATAAATAATAAAATTTTATTTCTATCCCGCCCCTCTGCAACGCAATCAGGGCGGCTTACAATATAAAAATTCCATAGTCCCAGTACCCTAACCCACCCACCCCTTAAAATAATATTAAATTATAGAAGATTAAAAACATACAACAATTTAAAATATATAAATTAAAAAGACAAAAATTAAAACATACAATGGTTAAAAAATCTAGTTGCCGCTTAGAAAGGACAGCTGAGTCTTGGGCCGGGATAGTTATTCAGGGAAAGCCTGCCGGAAAAGATCCGTCTTGACAGCTTTTTAAAAGCTGTCTAAGGTGGTAATAAGACGGATCTCGTCCGGCAGGCCATTCCATAATCTGGGAGCGGCAGCAGAAAAGGCCCTCTGGGAGGTCACCGACAGCCTTGTTTTCATAGGCTGTAACAGATTCCTCCCAGAGGACCGAAGTGCGCGGGGAGGGTCATACAGAAGGAGGCGGTCCCAGAGATAAGTTGGACCCAAGCCATGTAGGGCTTTAAAGGTTATAACCAACACCTTGTACTGTGCCCGGAAACTAATAGGCAGCCAGTGGAGAGCTTTTAGCACAGGTGTTATATGCTCTCTTCTGGAAGCGCCAGAAATCAACCTGGCTGCCATGTTCTGAACTAGTTGAAGTTTCCGAGTCAAGCACAAGGGTAGCCCCATGTAGAGTGCATTACAGAAATCCAGACGGGAGGCTACCAGTGCATGTACCACAGTTTCGAGGTCTCTAGTTTCCAGGCATGGGCGCAGCTGGCGTATCAGCCGAAGTTGATAACAGGCACTCCTGACCGTCGCATTTACCTGATTAGACATCTGGAGCGTCGGGTCCAGGAGCACTCCCAGACTGCGAACACAGTCCTTGGAGGAGAGTGTAGTTCCATCCAGGACTGGAAGTTGTATTCCCAGACCTGGTTTCGGGCCTGTAACTGTTAGTACCTCCGTTTTGTCTGGATTCAGTCTCAATTTGTTTTTCCTCATCCAGTCCATTACTGCTTTAAGACAATCATTGAGGGGAGAGACGCCATCTGAAGTCGAAGCTGATGACCGAGACATGGAGAAATATACCTGGGTGTCATCAGCATACTGATGACACCACACTCCATGCCTCCGAATTATCTCTCCCAGCGGCTTCATATAGATGTTAAATAGCATCGGGAACAGGATGGCGCCCTGAGGAACGCCACAATTAAGCTCTATTCTAGTAGAGCAACTGTCCCCGAGCCTCACCCTCTGGGATCTGCCCGAGAGGAAGGAATGGAACCACTGCAAAGCAGTGCCTCCAGTTCCTAACCCCCTCAGGCGATCCAGGAGGATGGAATGATCTATTGTATCAAAAGCCGCTGAGAGGTCCAGGAGCACCAACAGGGTCACACTACCCCTGTCGATACTCAAGCGGAGGTCGTCAGCCAGAGCAACCATGGCAGTCTCCACTCCATATCCTGTCCTAAATCCAGTTGGCTAACATATGGAACAAACTATTGGTGGATGTGGGTTAATTGGTCTGAATCAAATCTCAGAAGTATAGGGATAACAAACTTTGATACCTAAGTAGCAACCTGGATGTATCCTTTTTCATAAATGTGTTTTATAAGGAAAGGGAGAAGGGTGGGTTTTTCAAACCTGACCTGACTCACTAAGTTGTCCTGCTCCTGTGTCCACAGGGGAGACCTGTCAGAGATAGGGCCATCGCTATGAAATATCTGGCCTTTGCTCTCTTCCGAGTTTAAGTGGGTCTCAAAGACCTGTTGGTTTCAGTCTGCTTTTAATTGCTGCTGGGTTGTAGTCCACATTTTATGATTTTAACTGTTGCTGATTTTTTTACTTTTATTTGTATTTGAATGGTATTGCAATGGTACAGGGTTTTTTGTGTGTGTGTGTGTGTATGTGTGTGTATAGTTGCCACTGTGTGGTTTTCATAATAAAATGGAGTCTTTGTGGAATGTAGCTTTCTGTTGAAAAACTAGAAAAGAGCCATTTTTATGGGAGCAGGGAGGAGGGCATAAAATTTCTATTCTGGGCAATTTTTATTAACTGTAACCATTTAATCATTTTTAAATTATCCCAGGATTCCAATATTCATCAAGAAGGGCATTAACACTGTTTAACATTCAAATGAGACATCTGCTACCTCTCAGATTTGGTTCAGACTATGCCAATAATTATCTAATACTGTATTTGCATCTCAGAGGAACTGAAATCGAAACACACACACAAGAGAAAAATGTGTGTCACTCAAGTCATTCATATTTACTTTTCACTTACAACACTGACCTTTTCAGTGCTTCTACTGTCTTTCAACAAATCGGATTGACTGCGATATTAGAAGCTGCATGACCACATTTTAAAAGATTAGAAAGAAAAGGATTCTCTTATAGGGTCACTTTACTGCTGCATCTCTTTTGAGCCTGCAACCCTGCCTCTTATTATGTGGGAGAAAGCCCCATTGAATTTCTGAGAGTACTCTGTGTGGACATAAGATTGGTCTATTAGTCTCATAGAGGAAAGAGAAAGAGAGAGACTGAGAAATAAATCTTTTAAATTAGAACATATTTTCTAATCTACTGTATAGGTAAAACCTGAAAGGCCTCTCTAGAATTCTTTCCATTTCTAATTTGGCAGAGACTCACAGGAGTGGTATGATGGTAACTTTTGAAGCACAATGATAATCATGACAGTTTCCGTAGCCTTGCTCCCCAAGAAGCATCCTGAAGTGCTGCTGTTAACTGTGTTAATCTATATTAACAAATCAGTTCTAGCAGCTTCCGTCTCCATCAGGGGTGGGGCTTTTGTAAAGTTAATGGGTCTTGATTGACCATTCAAGACCAAACTACCCCCAAATATTCTCAGTAATAATAGGGACAGCAGACAAAAATTATTGTTGGTGGAAATGTTCCTTTCACAGCTTCTGTGAGGATTATATCTAGCCTTACAGTGAACTAGGAAGCCTGAGGGAGGTGACAGATGGTGTCCTTGACCTAATCAAAATGTCTCAGTGCTCCAAGCCCTGATCCATCCTGGTTTACAGCAATTGCTACTGGTAAAATTTAAGCCTGTCCAGAATTCATAAGCAGTTTTTAAAAATACAAGGCACCTCTTTGGCTAAAAACACAGTCTGAAAAAGTAACTTTTGACCCTACAGCTTTCAGAATTGCTGAGAATATGGACACTGGATTCTGGGAGTTTCAGTCCAATAAAGTAACTTTTTGAAGACCAGGCTGAGAGGAACCCCCCCCCCTCTTTTTAGCTCTGGCTACAAATGATGCATTGGAGTGTTAATTTTTGTGGTGTTCATTACTCTTATACTTCCATACCCTTCAACTATCCCAATCTGGCAAGGATTTTCCCAATTAATCCTTTGTTGTCCCACTTTTTTCAGCTGCATTTAAAATGTCCCAGTCTTTCTCTCTTCCTCCCACTTTCTCCATTTCTCCTCAGTTTACTTCAGTTGTTGCAAACCAAGTTCCAAAGTGCAAAAGTAGTGTGCAAAAGTAGTGGTGGGGAGATTGGAGAGGAGTAGCTGGAATCTTACCCTTCCCAGGATGCTCAGCAAAAAGCAAACTCTTCTGGCTGATGTATTCTTCTAAGTAATACATTTTGGCATCTTGACCACACTCTGATGTTGCTTAGCCATACACGTCCCAGTTTTCATCTGTGAAATGGTGGAGGGTACATAGTCCTTTACAAGTGATTGAGCAGGAACATTTGACACTTAGGACTTTATCAGACCACTCCTTAAACTCATTCTTTTGTAGGCATAATTTGTGACCTTTATGCCAGCAAAAGAATTCCCCATACCACACTTACGGTACCTTCTATCCACGCTAAAGGCTTCCCTGGCAATGAATGAGGAGTGACTGAAGCTCTGTTCACTTTCTGGAATGAAATCCCGTGGATTCTCACGAGAATACATAGCATGGGAAATTCAAAAATATAAACAAAAATAACAAAGTAAAAAGATACACAAAGCACATAAACACAATATAAAAGTCCCAAGTAAACTGGGGAGGATCATAAAAAGTCCATTGCCTACCTGGATGTCACAATCTCACTCGGCAGTGTTCTGGCCTGACTGGCCATTGATGCTGCATTCATGTGAGTACAATGGCGTGTGGATTCAAACGGCAGCAATGCTGGCAAAAAAGCACTAGGGAAGATATATTGATGGCTTGGACTGTCAATAAAAAAGTATGGATTTTTAACAATACATGATAGTGAAGGACGATGTTGTCTAGCATGCACACCCTTTCACGATTAGTAGGCATACCATGGACATTTTCAGACAGTCCTTACTGTACAAGCAGCCTCCGGAGCACTAACGAGGCTGCTGCATGGCAGGGGGTCCTTTTCGGATGCCGCCGTCCCTCTTCCGTGACCATTCGTGGCACGTATGTGAAGTTTTGGAAGTGGCCGTGTCATATTTCAATCACGACATCCGAAAAGGACCCCCTGCCATGCAGCAACCTCGTTACTGCTCTGGAGGCTGCTTGCGCGGTAAGGGCCATCTGAAAATGTCCCATATTTGCATGGTCTGATAAAGTCCAAAGTCTCAAAAAGCCAACAGGTCTGAAGGAGAATAGCAGCAGCTTTCACATGCTCGATTCACTTCAAAAGTTACCATTCCAGCATTTCTGTTATTCTCTGACCCCCTCCTCGTTAAACCAAATTAGCAATGAACTGAATGCCAGTGATCCTCTTCAGATTTATTTTTTATAGTAGATTAGAAAATATGTTCTAACACCAAATCATTCGTTGCTTTCTTTAAAAGAGGCAGGCAATTTCCATCCAGGCAGTGATCCCTGGGTAGTCTCTACCTGCAGATGTTCCAACTCAGCCACCTTGTGATTGGTGGTTGTGTGCCTTCAAGTTGTTTCCAATTTATGGTGACCCTATCATGGGGTTTTCTTGACAAGACCTGTTAAGAGGGAGTTTGCCTTTGCCTTCCTCTGAGGCTGAGAGAGTGTGACTTGCCCAAGATCATGCAGAGGGTTTCCATGGCTGAGCAGGGATTTGAACCCTGGGACATAAGCTGATAAAACAGGATGGCAGAGGATTAATTGGGACTGTCCCTGACAAAATGGGTTTATGGCAAACTGTAGTCTGCCATTTTGTGCAGATCAGCAAACCGTGCTTTGTACTTACCTTGCAAACGAAGTTCATTAACCAGAACTTCCTATTTGATTTTCAAGCCAAGCCCCAGCCACAGTTGGATGAATGGTAAACTGTGATTTGCTGTTAAACAGGATAAAAGTGGCGGAACAGGAAGCATGGTATTTAGGGCTTCTTTCTGCTTGTTCATATAACACCAAACCATGGTTTATAATTGCTGTTCCAGAGTCCAAATCAGAGTGAGTCTGAACAGGTGAGAATTTTGTTACATCAATCACTGAGGTATTATTGCCCCACAAAACATTCTGGTACATTCTAAACAAAGCAGCATCTATGAACATGTATAATTACAACAGCAAGAATCATACTGTTAAATCTAACATGTTGGGGAAGGGGGAAGAAATTCAAACGTATAAGACACCTGAAATCATGAGCATTTTTTTTTTTGCTATAACCATTCTTCATTCCATTCTTGCATTAATTCCTTTGTTTTCAACTTCTATCAAAATTATTTATTCAAAATATTTGCAGACTACCTTTCATGGTAAAGCCATCCCACAGCAGTCTTCAACGCAGACACTTGCAACATACAGAGAACAGTAAACAGTTTTAAAAACATAAAACACACAGGGGTGAATCCAGACTTAGTCATACTTAGAGTAGTCCCAATAAAATCAGTGAAACGTAAGTTATCTCATTGGTCTACTCTAGAAATGACTAAATCTGGATCCAATCTGGTTTGTTTTTGTGTGCCTTCAAGTCATTTCCAATCTATGGCAACTCTAAGGCAAACTTATCACAGGGTTTTCTTGGCAAGACAAGAAGGGATTTGGCTTTGTTTTCCTCCTAGGCTTAGAAAGTGTGATTTGGCAAAGATTACCCAGTGGTGACGGGGATTCAAACCCTGGTCTCCAGAGCTGTAGTCAAATGCTCAGACCATTATACCATGCTGGCTCCAACCTGGTAATTAATAACTAATAGGAGCTTCAAATAATAGAGAAGAAGTAGCCTAGTAAGATGAAAGAAGGAAGTACAGTTGTCCCTCCATATCCATGGATTTGGTATTCACGGATTTAAGTATTCACGGCTTGAAAATATTCTTTAAAAAATAATAATCCAAAAAGCAAACCTTGATTTTGCCATCTTATATAAGGGACACTATTTTGCTACACCACTGCATATAATGGAACTTGAGTATTCACTGATTTTGGTATCCACAGGGGGTCCTGGAACCAAACCACAGCTAATATGAAGGGACAACTGTACAGCTAAAACCACATATCACACACACTGACACACAAAGAGAGAGAGAGCAACTTGACAAAATAAGGCTCTATTTACAATCAAGAGCAAAAAGAAAATCAGGAAAGTGTGGCTTCCTTTGCCCCCACATGATGAATCAGCCGGCCTGAGAGTGTGTGCTCAGTGATGTGACAAAGCTCAACCTATTTCAAAAGGCAGAAACTAACAGGATTAAATTTAGCTTACTGAAAGCACAGAATAACACACTCAGATACTAGAGGGGTTTAAGGCCAATCACTGCATTAAAAGCTTTGTAAGAGCCATCCGTGATTCTGCCCACGCAATAAGAAGGCGGGAGGGGAGGGCTGTGTGGATGGAGAAGAAGGTGTAATGATTTCTTCCTTCCCTTCTGTCAGGGATTGCCTATGCACTATCCTGAAGCAGAACTGCAGGCAAAGTGAGTCTAGCAGCCTCTTCTCGGTTGCAAAATGGCTCCAAATGTTGTTGGACAGCAACTTCCAGCAGTCCTAGCCAGTACAGCCAATGGGAAGGGATGTTGAGAGCTGTACTTCAACAGCATCTGGAGGGCCACATTATTCCTACCTCTGCCTCTGGATGAAGAACCGATCAGTGGGAAAGGGAGTGCTTCACCCTTTCTTCACCATCCATTTCCCCTATGAAATGCTACTGACCAAAGCAAGAACGTAGCACAGATCCTAAGAATAAGGAATATAGCTTAGTGTTTCAGCCAGGGACTACTGTACCTGTTGGAAGTTGGGATTTCACTCCTTGTAGAAAATAACTAGGCAGTATAGTAGGGATGGGCAACTTCTCGCTCTCCAGGACTGCAGATCCCGTCACCTCTAGCCAGCATGCTTAGTCAGTCATGAGAGAATATGGGAGTTGCAGTCTAACAAGATCTGGAGAGCCACACTTTCTCCATCCTTCCCCACCCCCCATGTTTCCCAAACAGCTCTTTTGCTCCTGGAATACTGCTGAGCAGCTTCACAACAGAAAACCAGAAGCAAGGATTCTTGTTGTGTGCTTTCAAATCATTTCCAACCTATGGTAACCTTAAGGTTTTCTTACGACCTTTGTTCCGAGGGGGGTTGTCTTTGCCTTCCTCTGAGGCTGAGAGTGTGACTTGCCCAAGGTAATAAAATCATAGAATCATAGAGTTAGAAAAGACCACAAGGGCCATCTAGGCCAACCCCCTGCCCTGCAGGAATACCCAATCAAAGCAACTCTCAACAGATAGCCATCCAGCTTCTGTCTAAAAATCTCCAAAGAAGGATACTCCACTACACTCCAAGGCAGTGTATTCCACTGCCAAACAGCTCGTACTGTCCAGAAGTTCTTCCTAATGTTTAGGTGGAATCTCCTTTCCTGTAGTTGAGTCGATTGCTCTGTGTCCTAGTCTCTTGAGCAGTAGAAAACAAGCTTGCTCCAGTGGGTTTCCATGGCTGAGTGGAGATTTGAACCCTGGTCTCCAGAGTTGCAGCCCAGTACTCAAACCACTGTGCCACACTGGCTCACATAGTTTATAGGGCACCTGATATCTATATCAAGGACTTAGGGTAATCTGGAAAATTACATTTCCTGGTATTGTTGATACTGACACCTGCTTTGCTGCCGGTATACATTCAAAGTATTGTAGAGGAAAGTGTTCTGTTTCAATTCTGAGCCATTCAGAGAATTGCCACTTGGTTTTGTAAAGCAGCCAGGTAATTAAGAACTTAACACTGATTTGCAAAAGCCAACACAAACCTCACCTTTGTAAATGGCAGAAGGTTGCAAACCTATGCATGCCCGTGAGGGGTTTACTTCTAAACCTAGGATCACATGTAGGATCACATGGCAATTATAGGAATTTAATTAACTATGGATTCCAAATGTTCTGAGAAGAAGCTACATCTTTTATTCCCCCTAGCAGTGTTCAGCATCTCCATAGTTCAGTCCTTATGTTGGAACTGAATGATTGATGAGCAGAATTGGATTTCAGTCGTCTTATTTGTTAGGTTTCACTGGGGAAGAAATTGAGTTATTAGTCTTCTGAGGTAAGTCTGCCAATTGCCCCAATATAGCATTACTGGGAATCTCGTTTTGAGTGTGCAGCTATCTAGCAATGGGGCAGTTGGAGAGGCTAGCACAGCCAGTGAAATCTCCATAGCAACCCACACTATGTATGGAGAAGAGCTTTGATGAGGCCACAGAGGTTGAACTCTCTCTTAAACAGCTTTCGGGCTTAATAAGCATGGCTAGTGCTCAGAAGGCATGCTCTGAGCAGGTCCCAGGAAATACATATGTAAGAAATCAGTGATACCAGAGCTCTGCAGCCATTAAATCAAACCCATAACCACTTTTAACCAATCTGGAAGATACTTACACTTCATGTTACATTTATTTGATATTTATGTCTCCCTCCTTCTCTTAGTAGTTGCAAAAGAGGACAAGCATTTTGTACATAGAGTAAGAAGAGACAGGGTAGTTTCTACAGAGATCCTTTCACACTACAAAATTATAGCACTATGGTTTCCTTTTAATTGGCATAGTTCCAGTCTATAGAATGCTGAGATTTGTAGTTTATGGAGCAGTATTTAGACTTCTTACCAGAGAGCACTAGTGCTTCACCAAAACAATCACTCCCAGGATTTGTTGCTACAACAGCAACAAAACAAGGCCAAAAGCCTGATATATTTAGGGCAGGACTGGATGCAGGAGCGGAAACAACTGTTCCAAGGAGTGAAATTCTGAAACAGAGAACACTTACTCAAGAGTAGCTCCAGTGAGGTGAAATGTGTCCAAATGCTTTCAACATTGCAATTTCAGGAACTAATCCTCCCCTACCCTCATCCTATTGGCTTTCTCCAAAACCAGAGAAATGTGTGTGGCATGGGAACCCAGTGGGTGACCTTGGGCAAGTCACACACTCTCAGCCTCAGTAAATCCTGTGATAGGTTCTCCTTAGGGTCATCGTAAATCGGAAATGAGTTGAAGGCACACAGCAGCAGCAGCAGCAACAACAACAACAACAAAGGTTGGGTGTTTATGAATTGAATTACAACTGAGCAACTGTAGTTGATGCTTAATGTACCATGCTCAATTACATCAACGGAGGACATCCATGGCTCTCAGGTTTTGACCTTGAAATTCCAGTGCCTGGGATGCTCCTGTCCTGGAAACCTTACACCTGCATGCTGTAATTAGACTGAAAAATACCTGCTCTTTGCATCCCCAGTCCTTCTCCCCAGTACATGTAACAAGCCTCCAATGCCAAGTGAGGTGCTACTTCCACAGCAGCAGGAAGGAGAAAGTTGCTCACCATTAGCTCAAAGAAATATGTACTGGGAGTATATGGCAGCGACGAAGCCATACCCTCCAACTGTCCTGGTTTGACAGGCACAGCCCTGGTTAATCCTCTGCTGTCCCACTTTCTTAGCTGATTTTCAAGTGTCCTGATTTCTGCCTCTCCTCCTCCAATCCACCCTCTTCCTCCTCAGCTTGCTTCAGCTGCTGCAAACTGAGTTCACAGTGCAGAAGCAGTTTGTACTCAATTCAGAAAGAGGGAAAGGAGGGTGTATGTGGAGTCTTGCCCTTCCTAAACTCAATACATAAATTCTGGGTTTCTTTCCTTAAACAGTAGCTTTGTGTGTTCTATGATTACAATACAGTTAAAATGTTAATTAACTTTTGCCCTCTTATTGCCTGCCTAGTCACCCCCTTTTCAACACACTCTGAAGTGACTCATCCACATGTGTCCCAGTTTTCGTTTGTAAAATTTTGGAGGGTATGTGAAGCGCAACTGGGAAACCTACAACAGATTGCCATCTAATGGAGAGCATATGACAGATAACAACTAGAAACATAATACAGCACTCCTTAAGAAAGTCAAGAGGAAGCCCACAATGACCTATAATGTAGACATGTTGAAACAGAGAAAGTAGTGAAAACTTACTAGAAGAAATGCAATATGGGAAGAACTGTTTGATTGTGTGTCATTAACTTCATGGGGGTGACTGCATGATCTTATATTTAAAGGTTGTGAGAAATACTCTAATAGAACTCTCATGCATCTTCCATCCACCTTCTTCACATTATCCTCCTCTACTATTTAAGAAAACACGGTTCTATCTAATCAGATAGGACTGCAGTAATTATTCCAATGAACACTAAAACTAGTTTATTGGAGTTGTTTCCATAGAATCATAGAGTTGGGAGAGACCACGAGGGCCATCCAATCCAACCCCCTGCCATGCAGGAATACACAAAGCACTTTCAAAAGATGGTCATCTAGCCTCTGTTTAAAAACCTCGAAAGAAGGAGACTCCATCACACTCTGCTCCATGTCTGCATCCATTGCTCCATGACCTAGTCTCTGGAGCTGTATTATGGTGCCCAGAATTGTACACAGTATTCCAGGTGAGGTCTGACCAAAGCAGAATAGATTTCAAGAGCTGTTTGACTGTAGGATATGCTGCCTCAGAATATGGTGGAGTCTATTGATCCAGCCTAGGCTCGTATTGGCTTTTTTTTAACCTGCTGCATCACAATTTGTTTATTTTTATTATGCTAAAAATAATATAAAACAAACAATGCAATAATGGTACAAGTACAATAGTGGAAGGAAAACAATCTTTGCATATGGATTCAGTAAAACGTACCCAA
Source organism: Gambelia wislizenii (assembly GCA_030847615.1). Classification (NCBI taxonomy): domain Eukaryota; kingdom Metazoa; phylum Chordata; class Lepidosauria; order Squamata; family Crotaphytidae; genus Gambelia; species Gambelia wislizenii. The sequence goes on along the minus strand of JAUMIR010000006.1, from coordinate 133,175,577 downwards.
ATGACCAACAAGATATTTATTCATAGTTATCATATCTATCTACCAAGCAATCAAATGCTGGAAGGGTTGTAAGGTGCTTAGTCTCTGGATAATGGGAGATAGACATTCCAGTGTTGTCACATACCTCTACTGGCTAGTATTGTTTAAATTTATTTTATTCATTTATATCCTGCATTTCTCCTGATAGTGGGACTCAAGACAGCTAGCAACATATTTAAAACAATACAAGTTAAAAACCATATAAAAATCAAAATAAAAGTATAAATATAATATTTAATGAGAAAGAGCTATATATGCCATGTTAAACTCTTCAGGAAAAGATGGAAGAAAGGAGGTAAAGAGCAAGTCTTGTCTTAAGACAAGAAGCTGTGTACAGTAACTTCCTTGCAATTTCCAGGTTAAAATGATCCTCAAACCTGATAAAAAGGATCTCCCCCTCCAACACCACTGGTGAACAGTTCTCAGCATTGTACACTGGGGGTCACTAAAGCACTGGATTTGAATCAGCCCTTGGTGAAGTTGAGTGAAAATCAATGATGTAATTTTCTCCATCCTCTATATTTCCATTACAAAGGGTGTTGAGGGTTGTTGTTGTTTAAAACTTAAAGGCAACGCCTCTATCTATTTATATTCTTCTTGTTTCTAAGAAGCAGCAAGCTGCACAGTACTGGTTAGCTTCAGGAATTAGCACCTAGAAGTAATGTAGAACATGGTAAGAAGAATATGGTTGGGGGAAGATAAAACACATCAGAAACCAGTTTTCCTCTATACGTTTTGGTTCTTCTCTTGTTTTGGTATGGTGCCAGTTTCCACTTTAGAAATCTGTTTAGATTTTCAGAATATCTAGTTTGAGCTGATGTTCTGAATTTTGAATCCTCAGTGCTATCTCAAATTCAGGGCTTTGTGGGGAGAATGGTGGCCGGCGAAGCAGCCACATTCTCATATGGCAGACAATGTTAGCTCCACTCAGGGGACTCATTCACACTACACAAATATAGTGCGATATGCTACTGTAACTGCCATGGGACATCCTATGAAATCATTGGGCTTGTGGTTTGGTGAGGCAGTATAGCACTCTGGCTGAAAATTCTCAATGGCCCTCCATAAACTGCCAATCCAAGGACCCCATGGGATGTTAACATGGTAGTAAAGTGGAATGTAGCACTATAATTGTGTCATGTGAATAGGCCCTGAGTGAGAAGCCTCTTTGCTGCACCTCCAAGGCAAAGATAGCCCAAATCATTGGTGAATGGTGCCCCTGAAGTCAGTGGGGAAGTCGTTGTTGACATCAGCAAGCAAAGAGGCTACTCCATCATGTCTTCTCCTATGGAGCTGGGCCTCAAGATACCTTGCTACCTCAGACAAAGAACAAGACAGTGCTATTTCCCTGGTGGTTCACAGACCAAAACTGGCTGGAGTGGATTTATTTCAACTGCTGATAGGATGGTGTTCTCAGCACCATAGTTAGGCTAGCATTGGAAGTATAGGACAGGTTATGAAGCAGCACACACAGCTCTTCTCTTCAACAGGGAGAAATACCCAGAGAATTCATAGAGACCCAAATGAGAAGCTTCTAGTACTGCCCTACCCGCCACAGCTAGTGCCTGAGGCTTTTGTCTCAGTCTTTCTAATGGCAGAGATGGCCCTACTCTTCCATCTTCCAAACTTCCATCAAGCAGGGTTGTGTGCGTGTGCATGCATGCATGTATGTCCCTTCAGGTTGCTTATGATGACCCCATGACTTTCATAGGGTTTTCTCATGCAAGGAATACTCAAAGGTGGCTTTGTCAGGTGATTCCTCTGAAATATAGCCTACAGCACCTAGTATTTATTTGCAGTCTCCCATCCAATTATTAACCAGAGCTGACTCTGCTTAGCTTCCAAGATCAGAAAGGATCTGGTGCCTTTAGAGTTTGTAAGCATTCAAACAGAGGACTATATGTGCAACAGGAAGAGCCTTGTCTCCTCCCCACAAATCCTGGGTTTCCTTTGCATGTGGCATCTATGATTAGTTGCCAGGGTCCTTTTCCCCTGTCAGGGTTTGCCTCTAACATTTGTCTTAACTTTACATTCCTCGACCCCATGGCATTCTGTGCTCCAAAATAATTTGGCCCAGAGGGGGAGAACATGTAATGTTCCTTCTGTGGTAAAACCAAACTCAAGCAAGCTTAGAAATACAGATAGGAACTGTAACGAAATCAAAAGAATCTTATCCCCCCCAAAAAAAAAAGAAAAGAAAAGAAAAAAATAAGTAGGCGGCCTTTTTAGGGAATAGAGTGCTCCTACAACAAACCAAAATCCCTTTAGCTACATTTATCTTTATCTTTGAGATTCCTTTTGACTACTGGTCAGAAAACCCAAGCCCCATCTGCTTTAAACAGTTTGTCTGTGATCATTTAGAAAAAAATGTTGTGATTATTAAGAGTCAGTACGGGTTTCTTAGAAACAAGTCATGCTAGAGTCACTAATCTCTCTCTTACACATACTCTCCCTCTCCATCTCTCTTCTACACAGTTACAAGCTTGGTAGATCAAGACAATACTATGATGCAGTGTATTTTAGATCATAGATACATTAACAAGGACCCCTACACTGTTCTTGCAGACAAACTGGTAAAATGTGAGCTAGATGATGCTACTGTTAGGTGGATCTGATGATGGACCACACTGAAAGAGTGCTCTCCAATAACTCTTTGTCATCATGGAGAGAAGCAGCTATTATGGTACAGTCAGGTTCTGTCCAGCATGATTTTGCTCAACATCTTTATGAATGACTTGGATTAAGCAGTTTGATGATACTGAACTGGGAGTATCAGGATTCAAGAGTACTTTATTATATTGGAAAATTGTGCCAAACAGAATTGATTTCAAGAGGGATGAATGTAAGGTGCTATATTTAGGCAGGAAAAATCAGATGCATAAATATAGGATAAGTGACAACTGGCTTGACAGCAGCACGTGTGAAAGGTATTTAAGGGACTTAGTAGAACAACAGTGTGATGCAGGGGTGAAAAGCTAATGCTATTCTAGGCTGCATGAACAAAAGCATAAAGCCTCACTTGGAGTAATGTGTTAAGTTCTGGACACTATAGTTTTAGAAGAATATTGATAAGCTGAAACATTTCCAGAGGAGTGTAATCAAGATAGCAGAGGGTCTGGAAACCAAGCACAATGAGAAACTATTGAGAGAGTGATTTCAGCCTGCATGAAAACTGAATATCATCTTCAAATATCTGAAGAGCTCTCTGCAGAAGATGGAGGAAGGTTGTTTTCTGCTGCTCAGTAGAGTAGGATCCCATCCAATGGGTTCAAATGGCAAGAAGCAAGATTCTAATTTAACCTTAAGAAGATCTTCCTGACAGTATGAGTTGTTTGATTGTGGAACAGACTACTTCAGATAGTGGTGGACTCTCCTTCACTGGAGATTTTAAAACAGAGGTTGCATGGCCATCTGCTAGGGATACTTTAGCTGTTGATTTCCTGCATTGGCAGGGGGTTGTATTAGGGGTTTCCAGAAATGAAAATACTCCTCATAGAATTTGCAGAGCACATGATTTGTCCTAACATGATCCAAATGAGATTCACGGTATTCAGAAGGAGGGAGGCTAAAAAAGCTCCACAAACTGCACAGTAAAAGGATTCATGGTTTTCCCCAAAATTTTCCAGAAAAAATGCACATAGATAGATGCATGTTTTCACATGTGTGGACATCCAAATTCTCATTCTGTGCATTTTTGCTCTACTGCCCTTTATCAGAACGTGTGGCTGTTCCATTTGAATACATGCAAATAGGCAAAAAAATGGTAGAGACAAAACAGGGTTGCTGAGAATGGGCAGAAATGCGCACCCACTCACAGTATACCATTGCGTCTAAACCGCCCTTAGATAATCTTTGGCATCTCTTTCAGCTCTACAGTCCTATGATCCTGTAGTGGTTTTTCAGTGGCCAATTGCTGTTGGTCATCCATCCTGCTGCTAAAGTGACTGCTAAACGACTTGTTTAAAAGTTGGCAACTTTTAAGTATTACAAAGTGATTGGAGGTTTGCGTTCCTTTTAGTTTCTCATACCTATGAAGTACAACCAGAATTTCCTGAATTACAAGACTGAGGAAGAGCTACAGCAGCCAACAAAAGTCATGATGGTGGAGAAGTGAAAGAAAAGGGGCACCCTAATACAAACCTTTATCTGTTTATTTTTACAAAACAAATCTGCTGAAGGAAGGGGAAAAAAAAGGGTTGTCAGCTTTTGAATCAGCCACTGCAACTGTTCTTTAATAGAAGGCTGAACCTACAGCAGGTATATCTTCCAGGTGTTTTGGACTTCAGTGCCCAGAAGCCCCACACAGTAAGGGATCGTGGGAGTTCTAATTGGATACATTAGGTGTGCCCAGTATTTCCCACCCCTTGTTCTACAGCAACGGGCCTGTAATTTAGTTGCACAACATTTTAAAAATTCTTGATGATTTCTGTGGATATGATATCTATGAAGGCATAGGAGCAGGCCAGGCTAATTGTTATCCTTCCATTTAAAATATATTTATAGCGTACTGATCTTATGCTTAAGGGGAAAAAATTGAGGGAGGATTCAGAAACCATGGCATACTCTCAAACAGTCCCAATTTAGCAAGGACAGTCCCAATTAATCCTCTGCCATTCCACTTTTTCAGCTGCTTTTAACATTTCCTCTTTCCACTTTCTCTCTTTATCCTCAGCTTTCTTCAATTGCTGCAAAGTGAGTTCAAAGTGGAAAAGTAGTTTCTGCTCAGTTAACACAGCGAGGGAGGGAGAGGAGAGGAGGGAGCAGAATCTTGCCCTTCCCGTGGACTCAGGCAAAAGCAAACTGCTGCAGCCTCTGCTAGCTTGTGTGTTCTTCATCAATGACTTTTGCCATCTTGACCACACTTTGATGTTGCACAGCCATATGTATCCCAGTTTTGATCTGTGAAATGTTGGAGAGTATACAGTGAGGTTGGATTTCTGTTGATAATCTTAGACATGACCAAGTTTCTCTATGGAATCAGTTGGACATTTGGTCTGTTGCAGAATGGCTGCATTCAGTTCAAGGCTGCAGAAGCAGAGTTGTACCTATGGTTCCATTGTGCATGGATGCTCAATGTGTCGCATATGGATGTGCGTGCACATTTGGTTGTGCATTCAGTTGCACACTGGGTGTCTTGATGCAGTTTGTGCAAAGCTGCCATTCAACACAAGGGATGCACGGCAGGATTAATATGGAACTCTGCATACAGAGATTTATGCTACATATCACCAATATAGGATCTCAGCCTGAAATCTCTACACAGTTATAGCAGATTGATTCCACTTTAACTGTCACGACCCCAACCAACAGAATCCTGAGATTCATAGTTTGATGAAGGAATCAGAATTCTCTTCTAGAGTACTCTAGACCTGTCCCTTTACCAACAGTACTAGAGCTTAGATTTTCCTTGGTTTTTTCCGTGCTGTGAGGCCGTGTTCTGGAAGAGTTTATTTCTGATATTTTGCCTGCATCTGTGGCTGGCATATTCAGATAATGTTTGGATAGGAGTGTGTGGAGGGTTTATATACACACTCCTACCCAACCTTTCCCTGAATATGCCAGCCACAGATGCAGGCAAAACGTCAGAAATAAACTCTTCCAGAACATGGCCTGACAGCCCAGAAAAAAAAAACAAGGAAAATCTATGGATGCAGGCCATGAAAGCCTTCGACTTCACAGTACTAGAACTCTTTATCAGAGGATGTTGTTTTCTTTAGTTCCTTGAAAATGCTTCTATATGAAGTGTTCTTAGCACTACTCATCAAAAACAGTATGTGCCATTCTGTATTTCTCTCCTAGATGGATTTATTTATTTATTTATTTTGGTAGAAAGGAAAGAGACAGAAACCGCACAGGGAAAGCATAGGAAGATTACATTTAAAAGTCAGCTTTGCCTAAACCTCTGGATTGCACAAAAAAGCATTGCCATTGGCTTATTGAGTGTATCTCTGTTTTGAGTTTATCTCTATTTTGATTTCATTTGAGAGAATGGCCACATGAGATTTCTAATTTGGCAGGTGAGATACTAAGAATTCTGTTCCCAGTTACTATGCATGCAATGCCCATTACAACCACTAGGTGGTGGTCGGTCTCTCTCTCTCTCTCTCTCTCTCTCTCTGCCCATTACCAGGACCTCCTTTTCCTGAAGTATTAAATATTTTTGATTCTTCACACACTGAATATGGTTGGTATTCACATTTTTAATGTGGACCACAATATTCTATAGCTGCACAACTTTCACAAAAACCCGAGAGTCTAAACAGTTTGCCATGCAGGGATGGAAACTGTGTGGCTGTCCAGATGTGGTTGAACTGCAATTCCCAACAGTTTTTGCACACAAAGTCCCATGGTGAGGAATGATAGGAGCCACAATCCAACAACATCAAGAGAGCACAGGTTTCCCATCCCTTTTATAGTGAATTAAAAGAAAGTTCATATTTTGTTACCCTTCTTTTATCCTTCTTCCCCTGATAGTCTTTTCCATCCCACCCCCTGACTTCAGTTTGTAGATGGGAATCAGGGACTTATATGATTTTAGCAATTATCATTATTCTCATGCTCGTTATTATTTTATTCATATATATCCCACCTTTCCCCCAATACTGAGACTCAAGGTGGCTTATAAATTAATTTAAAACAATACAGAATAAAACTAAGCATCAGCATGGGGTAGTGGTCTGGGCATTGGACTATGACTCAGGTGAAGAGGGATTGAATCCCTGCTCAGCCATAGAAACCCACTGGGTGACCTAGGGCAAGTCACACACTCTCAGCCTCAGAGGAAGGCAAAGACAAACCCCCTCTGAACACCCCCCCCCATTGTGATAGGTTCGCCTTAGGGTTTCTGTAAGTCAGAAACAACTTCAAGGCACACCACAATAACAGATTAAAATGTGCAAGAACATCAGTAATACACTATCTGTAATATCTCACAATCTGTAGAATTAAGACCATTAAAAAGTCATTAAAGGACAAAATATATTAAAAAAATTAAAAAACATAAAAAGCCTGACACAGGTGGAATAGGAAAGCTTTCGCTTGCTAGCCGAAGAAAGAGGGAGCCATCCTAGCTTCCCTAAGGAGGAAATTCCAACGTCTGGGAGCAGCCACCAAAACATGCCCAGGAAAGTAGTGGGAAAGACAAAAACTCAGATTAGCTCAAATAAGGAGATGTGGCCCTTCAGAACACCTGGACCTGAGCCTTATATATGTTATTATTGGCACTATGTGTATAAATACACAGAATTCAGGCAATGTCAATTCAAGCCTGTTTGTTTGTTTTGAGGAGAAAAATGAAAAGATTGTGGAGGTTGTACCTTTCTTTTAAAAAAAGAGGGGAAAAAATGGCCAAATCCTACTCTGGAGTTTGCAGTCTATACTGCCTTCTGCTGTGAACCTGTCCACAAATCAAAAGCCCAAATGCTGAACACACAGCACTCATCCTTGCATAGCCAATGGTGGGGGTGGGGGCAGGGAAGCCATTTCATTGTTTTCGCTTCATTCTTCCACTGAGAAAGAGACAAACCTTACAGCTCTGAAGATGCTCCATGCATTATAGATGTGCAAACAGATAGATGACAGTCTGAATTTTGCTTCCTCATACTTTCCTCATACTCATCCCAGGTTGCTGGTTACAAATGATGTTACTAATATGCAGAGAGGAGCACGCTAATATTCCAGCCATGACCAAGCATCATTATTTTGTGCCCATATAAAAAAACTGGAACCAGAATTTGGACCCAGAGCTTAAAATTTCCCAAATCATCCACCCAGCCTGGCCTCTGTCTTCCAAGCTCAGAGATGGGCCCTCCCCTTTGCCTGCCATACTTTGCACCTTGCTGAGAGGCACAATAGTATCTTTTTCTCAAATTTAAATTCAGGAGGGCATGGGGTCAGTGGCTTACTGTTCAGAGGGGAACTATGATTCCAACAGTCAGCATTGCTGGAAGTGAGGATAGGATAAATAATGCAAACAGCATTGAAGTGTCTGTATTGGGGACATTCTGGTTGGCATTCCAGAGAGTGTCATTGTATTCTGGGGAGTAAGAAGCAGAACTGTGGTTTTAAGATGGCCCATGTACTGCAAATGAAGAGAGAACCATTTGTGTGAAGGAAGGGATTGGATACCTCTATTGCCATGCACAGAAAGAGTACAAATACTAGTGTACAAGCTTAATTACTGAACAGGATTCTGGCCTGTGTCTTTCTAACATCACCGTGCTGGCTGAGAATTCTGGGAGATTTAATACAAAAACAAATGTTTTCTAGATACTTACATAGGGTTGCCAGATCTCAGGGCCTGGCCCCTCTCCCTGAGTCTAGAGGCAAAGGGAAGGTGAGAGAACTGACTTTAAAAATGTGTGTGTGTTTGTTTTCCTCATTTGTTAGACATGGTGTTTGTGATATGAATGGCAAACTCTGAACAACTGTGGTTGATGCATAATGTATCGTGCTTACCAGGGCTGGTCCTTGTAACATCGGCTTTGTGAGATCAAAATGGGTTACCCATTTAACATCACACATCCCTTATTCTCAGGTTTTTTGCTCTGAGGACTTTTTCAGACAGGATAAATATAGCATTATAATAACAGGAAAAGATTGTGAGAGATCATCAGTTTCAAATGATGTCGTTACGCATCCGTCCTTAGTGTGTGCTTGCTCTGTTTTCTCTCCATCATATTGTAGGGCCCTAGATAGTCTATCTATCCTCCTTTATGGATCTGAAACATGGGTCACCTATCGCCACCACCTACGACTCCTCGAGCGCTTTCATCAGCGCTGTCTACGCACAATCCTAAATATACACTGGACTGACTATGTGACGAATCTTGCTGTCCTTGAGCAAGCAGGGATCACCAGCATTGAGGCCATGATATTGAGAACGCAGCTGCGCTGGGCAGGGCACGTTTCTAGGATGGAGGACCATCGCCTCCCCAAAATACTACTCTACGGTGAACTCGCCACGGGTCAGCGTAAGAGGGGCGCTCCAAAAAAGCGATACAAAGACTCCCTGAAACAACATCTCAGGCTTGGCCAAATTGATCACCAACAGTGGTCCGCCCTGGCCTCACATCGGGAGGCATGGAGACGCACTATCCACAATGCTGCAGCCTTATTTGAGAACTCATGCTGAACAAGTCTTGAAGAGAAACGACAACGCAGAAAGAATCACAACCCAAAAACATCACCCAAGGAGACCTTCTGCTGTGCTTTTTGCAACCGGACTTGTTTATCTCGGATTGGCCTTTTTAGTCATCAGCGCGCTTGCAGAAAGCACAGGATGAGTCCTTCCTGAATCTTCGTTTGCGAAGAAAAGCCAGAGAGAGAGAGAGATAGTCCTGACCTGGCAACCAGTTGCCCTACCTGGGCTTGCCAGATTTCAGGTTCTGGCCTTGCGTCTCAGGGTCTGGGCCCTCCTTCCAGGTCCTCAGGGCAAGGGGAAAGAATCTCGGGTGACAGTGCTGCCTTGAAAAGAGTGTTTGCATGTGTGTGTGTGTGTGTGTGTGTGTGTTTTTCCTTTGTTGAAGCTGGGTTTTTTATTTAAATAGTGGAGACCAATAGGTGGAGCAAACTGGTAGGACAAATGGGTTTAACCAGAAGATCATGTGATTTAAAGATTAAGAATTCATGTTTTTCTTATGGATAAACAAAAGGAAGTCAACTTAAGAAGATTCAGTAATCAGAACAAAAATGAAATCGAGCATGATACAGAAAATGTAAAAATTGGGAAAAGAAAAAGATTGTAATGAGATAGCTTTTTTTGGTATATATTTAATTTAATTCTCTTTCTCTGTAATAAAAATTAATTTTAAAAATAAATAGTGGACTCCATGCAACTGTGGCTGGTGCTTCATGTATCCTGCTTAATGACATCACTGGGGGCTGCCCCTTGTAATATCGCCAGGGCCTGTGACATCCTTGGGTCCAGGGCCGGTTTAAGGAATTTTGGGGCCCCCTGCAATGCTTTATTTTGGGGCACCCATATGTTTATCTCAGGTCAATGAACCTAACCTATTCACAGTACAGGATGTTCAGATTACAGTAGGTCCCCCGTATCCACGGATTCATTATCCAGGGGACACAAAACAGCACACCTACCATAGAGTCTTCCTAGAAAATGTGTTCTCCCTAGCCATTTTCTAGGCCCTCTATGGTATTTTAAACCAGAAGTCCCATTATTTTCAATGGTGTTCAGTATTATCCAGTTTTCAGAATCCATGCCCACGCAGAACCAATCCCCAGTGTATAAGGGGGGCCTACTATATACATAATTTGCCACCAATAATTTAGTTTAAAAACTATATTATAGGCACTAATAAAATATTTTTTGTTAATTAACAATTAACGTAATGGTGTAGATTTCCTAAAAAAAAAAAAAAAGGAAGTAGACTACAAGCTAAACATGAATTAGCAGTGTGATGCAGCAGCAAAAAATGCCAATGCAATTCTAGGCTGCATTAATAGGAGTATAGTGTCTAGATCAAGGGAAGTAATAGTGCCACTGTATTCTGCTTTGGTCAGATCTAATCTGGAATACTGTATCCAGTTCTGGGCACCACAATTCAGGAAGGGTATTGAGGAGTTGGAATGTGTCCAGAGGAGGGCAACCAAAATGGTGGGAGGTCTGGAAGCCATTATGCCATATGAGGAGCGGCTTAGGGAACTGGGTATGTTTAGTCTGGAGAAGAGAAGGTTGAGAGGTACATGAGAGCCATGTTTAAATATTTGAAGGGATGTCATACTGAGGATGGAGCAAGCTTGTTTTCTGCTGCTCCAGAGACTAGGACATGGAGCCATGGGTTCAAACTACAGGAAAAGAGATTCCACCTGAATACTAGGAAGAACCTCCTGCCAGTAAGAGCTGTTCAGAAGTGGAATACACTGCCTTGGAGTGTGGTGGAGTCTCCTTCTTTGGGTTTTTTAAAACATAGGTTGGATGGCCATCTGTCAGGAATGCTTGGATTGTGTGTTCCTGCAGGGCAGAAGCTGATTGGATGGGATGGCTGTTGGGGTCCCTTCCAGCCCTATGATTCTAGGCTGCATTCAGAGCCTGGAAAAGTTACTTTTGGATTTACACCTCTCAGAATCCCCCTGCCAGCACCCTTCTCAAGGTCTGGTTGCATTGTTCCTTTTCCAGCATTCTCTAGCCCAGTGGTCTTTAAACAGAGGCTGGATGGCCATCTGTCAGGGATGCTTTGATTGTAATTTCCTGCATGGCAGGAGGTTGGACTGGATGGCCCTTGTTGTCTCTTCCAACTCTACAATTCTATGATTCTATGATATCCTCACAGGGGGTCCACAAAGGCTTGAAGGCTGCTTGGCCTACCTCCTCCCTGTAGTGGAACAGCCATGTGACAGGAACTAAGGCAAAGGCTGGCTGGCTTGGCCTGTACATTGCCATTCAATCCACTCCAGCCACAAACATTCAGGAAGAAGCAAGAGTGCCTCTGAGGGAAATGTTAATGGATGGTATAATTGTATTGTTTTTGTTGTTAGCTATTATTATTAGGGTTTTAAATCTTGAGTTAAGTCATGGGGCAACAAAAGATATTTCAAGGGGGTCCCTGGTAAACAAAAAGTTAAGAACCACTGCTTCACCCAATGGCTCTCACATAGCACTAATGGGATACTGATGTTTTAGTGACAATAATAAAACCATTATTCCCAGTAATATTACTCCAAATTTTTATTTATATTCTTTATATTCTTCTGTTAAAAGAACCAGAGTGTTGTAGAAGTTTCAGCATTGCACTATGACTATGGAGACCAGGGTTTGAATCCTTAGTCAGGCATGAATACTCACTGGGTGACCTTGGGCAAGTCACACTCTCTCAGCCTCAAAGGAAGTCAAAGGCTCACCCCCCTTTGAACAAACCTTGCCTAGAAAACCCCATGGTAGGTTGGCCTTAGTCAGAAATGACTTCAAGGCACATGGGCAAACACACAATTTCCTTTTGCAGGTTGAACTCAGTTGGCAGCGAGGGGAGGAAGCTAAGGGGGAAAGGGAGGGGAGAGGAACCAAGACAGGTTAAAAGGAGCTGGAAAGGATCTATGTGGAAGGAAGGGAAGGGAAGGAAGAAAGATAGAAAAAAGAAAGAAAGAAAAAAGGAAGGAAGGGAGGAAGGAGAGAGAGAGCAACAAAAAGTCAGAAAGAAGGGAGGCAAAGAAAGAAGGAAGGAAGGGAGAGAGAGGGGGGATAAAAAGAAAGAAAGAAAGAAGCCTTTTCTGACGATAGAGCAGGGGAAAATAAGAGATGACCCCCCCTTCCCTCCCACCCACCCACCCTCTCTCTCTCACACACACACTCACCCCTTTTGACGATGACAATCAGTGAGGAGGAGGAGGAGGGAGGAAACAACAAACCCCCTCCAGAATCAGCCACACAAAGATTCTCTTTCGCTTTTGCTTTTGCTTTGTAATTTGGGAGACGCTGCTTGTTGTTTTTTAAAGCCAGCAGGAGTTTTTTTCAGGAGGAAGGTTAGGTCCAGATGGGGCTCCCTGCCTGTTTGGGCCCCCCACAGATGCTGATTTGGTGGTATGGTTAAGCCGGCCCTGCTTAGGTCTCAGGTTTGGGCCCTGAAATCTCAAGGTCTGGGATAGTCATGACCGGGCAGCCCTAGCCCTTGGCTGATTTCATTTTTTAAAAAACCTTTATGCCAAAGAACTCATGAGTATGCATAGTATCTTCCCCATCCCCAACCGCTGTTATCCTCACAATCTTTTTAGGAAAATGCATCTGAAAGAAAAGATTGTTCCCAAGAGCCTGCTCTATGCATGTAGCTGCCCACAGAGGGGACATCAGGGGCATACACAGTTCTCCAGTGTCCGCATGTCTCACAACATAGCCCCTGGGTATCAACAAGCACAGGCACTCCACACCAGCACGAACCCTGTGTGAAATTTCCACTGAGCTGGTGACTCTACACATGTAGGGCTCTACACACAGAATTCTCCAGCATGCTTCTGCTCAAGCCATGGACATCAGGGTGGAATGGAGAATAAGAAAGTCCTTGGCTTGCCATCAACTGCAAGTATTGGCTATGGCTACATCTGCGGTGCGGATTCTTTTGAACACTGACTGAACCAGTAAGTATCAACCAGAAAGTTGCATGACTGGCTGTATCAGGGTGGCTGCCTGCATGGTTGGCTGCATGATGGGTTTCATGGATTCCCTGGCTGCATAAGCTTGACTGGCTACATGGGGGCTGGCTGCATGTGACTGGCTGGCTGTATGAGAGGCTACATGAGCTGCTGTATGAGCATAGCTGAGTGCATGACTGGTTGCATGGAGGAGACTGGCTACAGGAGGGTGGCTGGCTACAGGTGATTGTTGGCTGCATGAGGATAGCTGGCTGCTTGGCTAGATATATTCAGGTGGCTGGCTGCTTTGCTGACCACATGGAGGACTCCACTCCAATAGCACTGCACTACACCAAGCTGGATTTCTTGTTCTGACGCTGCTTGTTAATCCTTGTAAGTAAAGTTTGTGTTGGGAAACGAGAGGGACAGCAGTGGATTTCTCTAGCAAAGTAATCAAACTGGCAAGGCAGAAGCTGAAAAACAACCAGCCCCATGCCTATCCACCCAGTGAGAGACTAGCAGAGAAAGAATTGGAAATTTTACAAAGAAGACTAAGCTTGCTTCTTTCTCTGCTAGTCTCTTAGAATTTGTAAAGTAGCCTTACATACAAATTACTTGTGTATGATTGGATACATGGTGCAATGGAAGAGAAAAATGGGAAAAGAAAAATGGTTGTAGGTTTGAGTGAGGCAGGAAGAGAGTGAGTGTGGTAAAACAATCAAACAGGAAGTCTGCAAACATGCAGACTAGCAGTTAGTGAGTATAGGCATTTAAGAATAAAGCTTGTGGCCTTAAAGCAGAGGTGAACAAATGTGAAAAACTAAGGGACTGCATTCACCCTCTGCACTCTCCATGGCCCTTGCTCCTTCAAAACAATACTTTTTTGTTCCCAAAGTCCTGTTAGGGGATATGGGTATAAATTTTTGATCTTCCTGGGCATTTTCAAGCAGTTTGATGCAAAAGATTTTTTTAAAAATTCTGCAAAAATTCATTTTGACCTCTGAGGGCTCCCAGTGTCGTGGAAATGAAATCTACACTGCCTAGAGATCATTGGGTGTGTGTGTGTAAAAAATTGACCCATGGGGCCCACAAAACAGCCCTTGGGGGCTGCAAGTGGCCTGGGGGCTGCACTTTGCCTGCACCTGCTTTACAATAAAGTAAAGCCCATGCTCTGAGACTTGTGCCTTTAAGAGGTTTTGGTCTGTCAGTGGGGATATTTTAAGAGTACAGTAGTGTCTTGGTTCTGCTCTTTTCCCTAGAAAAGAGAATTCCCCTAGGGCCTTTCTGTGGCAGCCTTAGCAGTGAGATCTGGGTACTAGGAAAGGGCAGCAAATGGCTAGATATTTCCTTTGTTATTATTGTGTTCTTACTGCCAGGAATGGAGAGAGGATTTTGTGCATTTTTTTCTTCCTTGCATGCCAAAATACCCTGGCCGGTTTTGGGTGCTGTGTATTTTGGCTCAGAATGTGTGTGTGTGTGTCATTTCCTGCTCTGTCTCAGGCAGCAAAATGTCTTTGGTTGGCCAGGTCTCTTTCTAATTACCCACCTTAGCTAACACACATTGGAAACTGTTTAATGCAGTGTAGATGTGTAAATTGCTATTGCTTAAAAAACAATTTGTAAGCCACTCTGATAGCCTTGTGGCTGAAGAGTGGGGTATAAATAACTAATAAATAAAAAAATAAAATAAAAAAACCTTGTTTGCATCACCTACTTTGTACGTGGTAGTGGTAGAAAAAAGCTTCTGTCTCTAAGTGCATGCCACAGTACTTGACATGGCTGCTGTGGGGGGGATGCTGGCTGGGGGATTCTGGGAACTGTAGTCCAAGAAAGGAACTTTCCGAGTTTTGATCTCAACCCATGAAGCCATGTCCACATCCAGCTGCTCTGAATGAAACATTTGAGTCTGTCTCTGAGCCTGGTAATGAAGTTCAACCCAGGCTTCAGTAGTGCATTGGTTAATTGGGGTCAAGGCATTGGGGGATGATGGTGGTTTGTTTCCCAACAGAGGCCCTTTCCTGCTGCACTTCTGGATTCAAACAGGTTATCAGCTGCCCCGACAAAACATGGCTTCTTCTCATAGCTTTCTGTGAATCACTGACAGCCTAGTACAGCGTGCTGGGGAAGGCAACCTCTCTGCAGAGCACAAGGCCAAAGGGCTAGAGGGAGATGCTGTCAAGATGTTTTCCAGGAGGTTCGGATTAGGAAAGACAGATGCGAGCAGAGCTCAGGGACCTTGGAACAGGTGCTGTCAGAAAGGAGGATGAGAGAGAAAGAAACAGACAGAAAGTGCAAGGCAGACCCCGTCAATGAATAAGGCCTGGAACCATGCTTTAGAACAAGATCACAATCCTATATATCCAGGAGTGGCCATTTTCCATTCCACTGAACCCTCTCAAGCCTCACTAATCCTTTCAGTGAAATCAGAAGGGATCAATGTATGTGTGTGTTTGTTGTTTAAAGAACCCTTCAGTCCTCAACAAAACAAAATACTTTTTTAAATAGAAAAAGTACTATATAATGTGTGTGTGTGTTCATGTGGACTGAAGGAAGGTTAAAACAAGGTGTAAAGAGGCAGGCCCATGCCCTGATTTAGAGACGGAGCCCCCCAGGGGGCTTCTGGAGGTAATAGTCCCACTCTTTTTAGGAAAAACGGGTGTTAATGGGGGGGGGGCTTGGGGAGGGGAGACTCCAGAAGCCACAAAAACAGAGTGCCACACATGGAACATGGGTTGCACAGTTCCCACGCCTCCTCTAAATGAACAGCAAGTTCACCTCTCCAGGTGTCAGTCAAAGAAAGAACTCAAATGGTAGGGAGACCCCAAAACCACCTAAAGAGGACTATGCTCAGGGACCACGAAATGCTGGTTCACTGCTGAAAGTGAGGGACAGAAAATGAGGGGAAATGGGTGGATGGCTGGGTAGCTGAAATTAGAGTGGCTATGTATCTTGACAGTGTATGGCCTCTGTTTCACGGTCTATCCAAAGACAGCCCTCTCCTTGGAAGTGTCTTCTTTTTGTAGCAATCTTCCCTAAGGGAGCTCTGTTTGAGGGGGGCTCTCTTCTAAGAAGAAAGAGCAGGGACCCTGAGGTTGCTCATCCAGGAAACTGCAGGGAGTTTTGGATTACTAGTAATAAGGATATCTTTTGCTAGCTCCTTCAGGCCTCCTTTTCGCTGAGCTTCGCCACAAGCCTCACAGTAACTGGGATGAGGGTTAGATAATTTCTACAACAATAATGAACCGTGAGCATGTGGTGTAGTGTTTCAAGGTTGGGGCCCGGGTTCAAATCCCTGCTCAGCCATGGAAACCCATTGGGTGATTTTGGACAAGTCACATTCTCTCAGTCGTAGAGAAAGACCATGGCAAACCTTAATTTGAATAAATCTTGACAAGATAACCATACAATTGGACTCAAACTACAGGAAAAGAGATGCTAAACATTAGGAAGAACTTCCTGATGGTAAGAACCATTTGATAGTGGACTGCACTGCCTCAGAGTGTGGTGGAGTCTCCTTCTTTGGAGATTTTTAAAGAGAGGCTGGATGGCATCTGTCAGGGGTGCTTTGATTGTGTATTCCTGTGTAGCAGGGGGTTGAACTAGAGGGCCTTTGTGGTCTCTTCCAGCTCTGATTCCATGATTCTATAATAGGGTCACCATAAATCAGAGTTGACTTCAAGGCACATAAGAACAACAATAGGCTCTGTTGCAATGCAAAGTATGTTGGTCTTGGTGCTGAACATGCTGTTGAGATCCCATTGGCTTCACAAAAGAGCTGTTCTTGCTAAAGATGGAAACTGTTACCACTGACTTGTCAATGTGTATCAATGCCACTGCCTGCATTTTTGGAATCACCTGAGTATGCGGCTATGGGGACTGTCCTGATGGACACATGAATTTCAGAGTTCACTACTATCCCACTGACTGTTTAGAGGGCCAATCATCAATCTGGAAGCAGCAGTGGCTGATAGCTTCCATCAGTGGGGCAGTGAATCTGTTCCAGGGTTTAGTCTGAACTTAAAAGGAGCTATCTAAGTTGCAGAAAACTTTCTCAAATAGGGACAAAACCCTGGGCAGCTCTTTTAAAAATTGGACTAAAACCTGGATTCATTGCCACGCTGACATAAAAGCCAATATTTGGGACCTCACTCATTCTTTACTGCTCATGGTCAGATGCCAAATAGTGGGTAGCTGAGGCTGGGGATATATGAATGTTTTGTTCCCTGGAACTCTGTGCTCCTTTTAAGGATGCTGCTTCCACCTCTTCAGATTTATCAGCAAATCTCAATATATAGCTTGTTGGACAAACGTTCTAGCGTACACATTATTTAACATAAAGAGAGAAACCATCATTGCTTAATCCAGAATAAATTCTTGGTTTAGGGGGGCATTACATGACTTTTAAAGCCTTTGAGTATCATAATATATATCTGCTTTGATAAAACTAAATTTTGTTTGTTTTTCCAAAAAACAAAACCCCACTACCCTTCCTAGTGACCCTGCAGAAAGCTTGGTTTATTGGCAAGCGGTGCAAGCCATTTTTACACTTTTGATTTATTTTTAGTACAAGGAAAATGAATTTAGCTGTAATCTTTCTGCATAATTAATGATCAAAGTCTTTTCATGTTCTGGGGAACTTACACTGGATTCTCTCCCTCTCTCATTAACTCCCTTGGCAACCGAGTCTGCAATCTAGCATGAAGGATCTGTATTAAAAATACACAAAAACTCACAGATTGGAACTTCTGGAAAGAACAAAACTTGGGTGCATTTGTCATATAATGTGGTACAAAGTACAATGGACAGATCATTACATAAAAATTTCAGAACTTAGTGCTGTTACTTTAGAAACTCATTAGTGATGACTTTTTAGGAGCAATGTAACATGATATCAAAGTTACCAGCAATGCTATTTTTTAAAAAAAAAATTCATAGTGAAAGTAACAACAAAAAATGGTCCCAAATGGACAACCCCCCTAAAATTCCCCCCAAAGATAACCTTTCCCCAATAAAAGGTAAATGTTATTCCTTGTGCAAAATAATCATCTTTGTCACCCCCACCCATTAATATGTTTAAAGGTAATGATGTTGGTCCAACATGGCCTTTAAAAAGTCATGAGGGCCTTTGCTACTTTTAATACATTACTTCCAAGTTCTGAAATATGGATCAGTTTAGTATTGTCATGGTATTATAAGGTGAAGTGTTGTTTGTCCACCAATAGAATGGAATGGGCACAGTGGGTGAAACGGATTCCTCCTCCTCTGTCATTAGGCAAAGTGAGATGATCATCTCAGGCCACAGATATTAGAAAGGGGCAGCAAACTATTGAAGGAGAAAGATGCATGCCATACATCTTACCTCGCTGCTTTCACACTGATGTGGTAGAAAATATTCAAACTGCAGCAGGGCTGCTAATACCTGAGGCATGGTTGGGCTTCCTTCCCTAATATTAACAAAAGATGCTATAGCTACTCTCAGATCTGTTGAGATTTGTTATTGTTGTTAACTGCGATCAAGTAGACTTTGACTTATGGCAACGCTATGAATGAGAAACCTCCAAGTCACCCTTTCATCAATAGCCCTTGCAGACTCAGGACCGTGGCTTTCTTGATTGAGTCTATCCACCTGTAATGCAGCTTTCCTTTTTTCCCACTGCCTTCTACTTTCCCAAGCATTATTGTCTTTTCTAGTGAGTCATGTCTTCTCATGATATGGCCAAAGTAGGACAGTCTCAGTTTAGTCAACTTGGCTTCTAAGGCCCCTTGATTTTTTTGTAGCAGTCGACAGTATCCATAGAACTCTTCTCCAGCACCACATTCCAAATGTGGTGACTTTCTTTGCTGGCTTGTGTCTCCAACACCATCACTTTCCACCCTCCTGTATGATTTTTAAAATATTTTTTGCCTGATGAAGAAGCCAGTGGAACTCCAAAAGCTTCAAACGCTTGCATTATGTGCTCTGTGCATTTTGGTTGGCCAATAGAGGCATCATTCTTTTGTGGATTTGGGATTTTATGAGTCAATGATGCAGTGGCAAAAAAAAAAAAAAAAGCCAATGCAGTTCTAGCCTGGAGTGTCCAGATCAAGGGAAGTAGCAGTGCCATTCTGTTCTGTATTTGTCAGACCTCACCTGGACTACTGTGTCCAGTTCTGGGTACCACAGTTCAAGAAGGATATTGGGACATTTGAATGTGTGCAGAGGAGGGCAACCAAGAAGGTAAAAGGTCTGGAAACCAAGCCTTATGAGGAACAACTTAGGGAGTTGGCTATGTTTAGCTTGGAGAAGGGAAGACTGACAGGTGATATGATAGTCATCTTTAAATAACCAAAGAGATAGCATGGATGTCATGTTGAAGATAGAGCACACTTGCTTTCTGCTTCTCCAGAGACTAAGGAGATTATCAGACAGGAATGAAAAAAGTGTTCCCGTACCACAATCTCCTCTCCTGTTCCTCTCCCGTCCCTGTCCCGGCATAAGAACAAAAAGTTTCAGACCTACCATACCTTATTCCTGCTTCCACAGCAGCCCAGGAGTGAATGGAGCTCTAACGGAGTTCCCTTCACTTCCTGGATTCAGATCCCGCTGGTTCTCACAAGAAGACAAGAGCACAGGAAGTTCAAAAATAAAAACCCAAATAAAAGAGAAAAAGTGACAGCAAGCATAAAAACACACTTAAAGCTTTACGAGTAATCCAGGGAGGATACAAAAAAGTGTGTCACTTACTTGGATGTCCCAATCTCACCCGAAAGTGTTCTGGCAGGGACCTCCCATTGATGCTGGGACCTCACCAGCATAACGGGGCACCTTTTCACTCACAGGAACATCTGTGACAGAAACGGAACGGATGATCTATTGATGGCTTCTCCCATCAATAAAAAGTAGCGCCGGCGGAACAGCAGCTGAACAGGAGCATTACAAGAGGGGAACGTCATCTGAAAAGCAAGCCCTTTAGCAATCTCCTGGCATCATGATAATGCCATCTTTATAGTGTCTGATAATCTCCTTTGACACAAACCAGTGGATTCAAATCACAAGAAAAAAGATTCCACATACTAGAAAGAACTTCCTGACTATTCAACAGTGGAATACACTGTATCAGGGGGTGGTGAATTCTCTTTCTTTGGTGATCCTTAAACAGAGACTGGATGGGCATCTTTCAGGAATGCTTTAGTTGTAGATTCCTGCATGGAAGTATGGTATAGTGGGAGAACCAGTGCGGTATAGTGATTAGCTTAAACTGGAACTTGGGAAATCCAGGTTGTAGCCATCCCTGAACCAAGAAGCTCACAGGAGGATCTTGAACCAGTTACACTTTTCCTCACCCTGACCTACCTCACAGGGTTGTTGTGAGGGTAAAGTAAAGGGTGTATTTTAATGATTAATTTCATTTATATGCTGCCTTTCTCCCAGAGTGGGACCAAAGGCAGCTCCCAGAAACAATCAGTTTAAAAACATTCACAATACAATGTTAAAAACAATTAAAATCACTACATAAAAACAATATACAACAGTATAAACTCATTTTAAAAGCCTGTTTGAAAAAAACGTTTTTGCCTGCCACTGAAAGGAAACAGGAAGGGGGGCAGCAACTTCCCAGAAGCAGGGAGTTCCAGAGGGTGGGAGCACCTACTGTAGATCTTAGAACTATGGCATGTTTGTATGGGGAGATATGGTCTTTCAGGTAGTCTGGACCTAAGCCATATAGAGCTTTATAGGTCATGACCAGCCTCTTCAAATTGTGCCCAGAAACAAACCAGTAGACAGTGAAACTGTTTTAACAAGGAAGTTATATGCTCCCTTAAGGAGAGCTATTGCCCCATACTGAGTTCAATGGAGGTAATACAGGAAATTATTGCAACTATACACATATACATGCACAAGGAAAAATGGTCCTCTCTCCCTGTTCTGGCAATGGAAGTAATCTCTTCAGCCAGAGGAGTTAACTGGATATAGGAGGAGCTAAAGAGCAATGTAAAAAGGCTACCAGAAACACTTTTTTAAATATAAATGTGTTTTATTGCAGAGTAGTTATATTATTTACATGCTGTGATACATTACAACATAAATCTATCAAATAGTTCATGGTGGATGCTGTTGGTTGCCAGATAATATATTTTTTAGAAGAACCACAGACTAAAGTGAACAGACGCACAGCTTTATTTATTCTACAACTTTCAGTAGCTAAAATGTTCATAGTCAAAAGGCAGTGTTTTCTCAGGCCTACCTGTCATTGTATGCATGCAAAACTGAAGGAGAGCAGCAAACATAAAATCAGTGTCTGTTAACTTTTTGTAAAGATCCATAATGCCACCAAAGCTGACAACGGGTAAATCACTTTTATATTTTAAAGCAGTTATGTCTTGCATAAAATATACAGGTCTAATAATATTGGTATAAATCTATTTATGTCTTTATAAACCATGTCTTCAAAACAAAGGAGAGATTCAGCCTGCACATGCATTATGAAAAAAAAAAGACAATCTAGCAAATGTTTGTGAGCATAGCAAATTATTACTTGTCTTCTACACAGATCTGCTAGTAAACTCTGTGAACCTAGAATTGCATTTCTCTTCAGAAGAACATCAATGGAACTCTGGAAAAAGGACAATCTAGCTGATAGATGCTGGTGGAGTAGAATCTATGAAACGTGGGACATCGGGATAACTTGGGTTTGATAGGATACAGCAATGCTTCTACCAATTCGTAATGATGTACAATATCAATAAGTCCAGTAGTATTTGGCTGTCCTTTGTTTTCTAAGGTGCTGAAGAAATTTTTAGTATTAACAGCTGCATCACAAATATTAGTAACTGAATGACCATGAGAAATAAGTAGTTCATTTTACAAAGAGAACTCTGTTTCAAAGAAGCTTACAGCAGTAAACAACTTGAGTGAGCCTATGGAACATTCATAGACATTTTATGTGATGCAAAAATTTTCAAGGTCTCAGAAAATAAGTAGGTGGTCCAAGGCCTGATCTCCAGCTCTCATGAATGGTCATGTCTATACTGTAAACCAGACTGAGTGTAAACCAGAGTGAGCCACTACAGCAGAAAAGCTTGCCCTCTTTCTCTACTTTAAATGAAATTTCATTTCTAGGGTTTAAAGGCTAATATTCTGGAATTCTTAATTAAGTTTTCCATTGTAATATACAGTCTGAAGTTTCAGAGTGGTTCACTGTCTTCAGCTCCAATATTAGATCAATAGTGTTGGACTTTGCCTTTGGGCAAAAGCTGCTCCCACTAAGAATATCCTGTTATCTAAATCGCCCTTCCAGAATTAGATGCCTTCCAAGTATGCTGGGCTGTAATTCACGTCCATGCAAATGTCAACACTTAGCTGAGAAGGATTGGTAATACCTGTATAGCACATTTGAAGGGCACCAATTTGGAAATGGCTGTCTATCCTAAATAGTTTTGACTCAAACTCCCAAGTCTGACTTTCTGAAACTCCCATCTTTTAGTTGATGGGTCCTGGGAGACTGCACTGACTATAGATTACAGACTTTTGAGTAATTTCTAAATAGTAAAGAAAGGTGCAGAATAGTCCAAATCTCTCCCGACTTTGTAGTTCTGGAATTCTTTGTCTTGTTTCCAAAATGAAATTGATTCATTAGGAACTACATTGTTCCATACATTTTTTAAAAAGGAAAAAAAAAGCCTAATTTTGTACAGATCACTGTAAATGTGCCATTTGCTGCAGTGTTTATGAGTTCCTTCATATCATCTCCATCACCACTCCATTACCAATGTGCATACATTCAGCAATAACACCCTTCACCGTTCCAAAAGCTGTTTTGAGGTGGTCTAACATGATCAAATCAGGATTACTTTTTTCTTATTATAGTTTCCCATGGATTGATATTAATGCTGTACTCCTGCCCCCAAGCAAACTTGATGTGATTGTGCATTCAGATGCATCCAGATTTGTTGTGTTAGAGCTGTTCAGCAATGGAATGTACTGCCTCTGAGTGTGGTGGAGTCTCCTTCTTTGGAGGTTTTTAAACAGAGGCTGGATGGCCATCTGCTGGGAATACTTTGATTGGCAGGGAGTGGGACTGGATGGCCCTTCTGGTCTCTTCCAACTCTATGATTCTATGATTTTGTGTGGTGTTTTAACAATTGGAAGGCACACATATGCACATCAAGGAGACTGTCCAAATTAACATCAAGTTTTGCTTTTCTTTTGGCAGCTTTTTCCCAGTGACCATGTGCATTATGTGAACAATTATGTGTGCACATCAACAAATCAGTGTACAAAAGAGAATCTTGATGTAGTCATATGTATAATCACATCAAGGCTGCTTACCAGTGCATGGATTTATATCAGCCAAAAGATCATCTTTTGTACGTACAATCACATCAAGATTACACATTTACGGTACTTTATAAATGCACACATGCACAGTGTGAAGGAATGTATGTGTCCATCAACAAAACATTGCAGAAAATGTTGCACTACAGTCATAGCAGCATCATACAAAGATTTATCATATTTTGCAGTGTTCCATCAATTGGCAGGAGGACAAATGAACTGAAAGGGGAAAGGACTCACCACCTGAGGCAAATGGTACATGTTATAGTTCTAAATCATTTTTGAAATTCTCCTTGTAAAATGAAAATTTGGGAGAAATGGAACCCATAAGACAAGAACAGAGATATAATAGAGGATAGGTGGAAGAAAACCTCCCATGCCTGAAGAATGGAGGGTTGTGTTTGCTATTACATATGCCTCAACAAATCTTTATAATGTTTCATCTTTTTCAGTGCTAAAATACAGTCTGGAGTAGTCTAAGGTTTATGTCAGGAAATGGTAATGTAGGAAGATGTTCTTCATTCTCAACGTGGCTTTGCACAATGAGCACATGGTTGTGCAAGTTCCACCAGTTTGACAATATCTGTGCTTCTTACTTGAACTCTGGAAAAAGCAAAGCTTGGAAAAGTTTTTTTTAATTACAGCTCCCAGAATCTCAGTCCATGCTGGCCAGGGGCTTCTGGGAGTTGTAATATAAAAATTTAACTTTTCCAAGCTTTGGGGGAAAATTAGGTAACATCCACTTCACTTTAGTTTTCCCAGAACTAATTTACTGTCCTCAAATCATTTATGTTCCCTATTGAAAAAATGTAATTTTGTGAAAATTAAAAGCAGATAGTTTTGGTTTTATACCATATATAGGAGGAGGAGGGAAATACTAGCCCGTTCATTTCTTTTTCTTGCTCAAATCCACACCATTATGATACATAAGTTATGTTTTAGCTTTCCCAGTCTCTTTTTCAAAAAGGTATTAAAAATCTGTATTTTAATACCTTTATTATTTCTTAGTTATTAAATATTTGTTATATATTTTATAATTTTATATATATATATGTTAAATATATCAATAATATATATACGTATAAATACATACTCTGATTAAGAAAAATACAGTTTTGATTTGTTTTGTTTTCAAAGGCGTCTGGTAAGATAAAATATACACACTTCTGAAGGCAAGTTCAACTACACCTCCCCACACACACACACACACACCCCAGTCACGAAGTTCTGTCATCCCTCAACATCTCCTGTTTTCTCATATATGCTCTGGTCCTTCAACAGCCTTAGGCATCCAACAGAGGTTTTGTGTGTCGTTACACATATGAAACCCATGAAATAGCCCATTGTATGTAGGGAGGGGACTCATGGGGAGGTAATCATAGGTTGATAGTAGAAGTTACTTAATACAGATAAGCTAGAGATTGAAAATGTTCTTCTCTGAACAATACCTCTCAGAATTTCCCAAGCAGCCTAGCTAATACCCATATTAGTGGGTTTTAAAGTAACCTTTCCATGCTTTGAGATAAACCAACCCCATGTATGTAGATGAAGAAGTGCGGTGAGCTGGCTAGTGAAGAATAAGAGACATATTTCTATTTATCTTGAATGTCCACGTACTCTGTCTACGAATCAGGTACATGGCTATTTCCAATTCATTGGCAAAGTTACTTTTGAGGAGTACAACTACAACTCCCTGTGGCCATGTTGACTGGGGGACACTGGGAGTTGTGGTCTGAAACAGTAACACCCCAAGGTTCTATTCTTCATCACAAGCAACACTTTGTTTGTGTCACTTGCTCTGGTTTAGAGCCCATGACCAAAAATTTCCAGGAAACATTTCAGCTTCAGATAGATCTTTTCTCTCTGGACAAGAGTCTAGGAGGCATGGAGGCCTCCACTGTGCAGTGGACTTTCCTGGGGAAATGCAGGGGTGGGGGAGGGGGAGAAAGGCCAGACATTTTGAATTATATCATCCTTTAATATTTTTAAAAAACTTACATAACTGTAGGAATCCCCTGAATTTCTTCACTGCAAAGGCTCCATAAGAAAATAATGTGGCGGGGTGTGTGTGTGTGAGGGAATAATGATTAAAGTGCAGAATCTCCAGAGAGTGTACCTCATCACCTCTGATTTTGCTCCTTGCCCCACCTCCCCAGCCCATGAAACTGCCTGTCTGCACTATGAGACAAAGGTGCTCATGAATGTAAAGGCTAGCGGCATATAGTGTTGACTTATGTAGTGAATCTATTTTGGATGTTGAGGCTTCAGTTAAGTTCCCCTGGGTCAGAATACCTTCTCCCCGTTCATTCCAGTAGACAGAGCTGAGCTAAGTGCATGTTCTTTTGTGCAAGCAATCAGCTCTTTGGGGACAATATTGGGAAACCACTGGGTATCCAGGTACTGTTGGAGTCCAGTACCTATCATCCTCAGCCCACACAGCAGTGTCCTGGGATAGTGGGGGTTGATATCCTTGAGGGCTGCTTTGATGAACTGGCACATAATTCATTTGGGGGAATTATTTAAAAATGAGTTCACACTTTTGCCCAGCCCACGTAGGCATTCACAGCTTTTGGGTCAACTATGACCACTCAGCCTCACTTCTTAATTGTTCAAAGGGAGATAAGCATATTTAGAACAGTGGCTTTGAAGGGGGCTATCCAAGCTGCTAAGCCCATTTGGGGGCTAAGGTTCAGCATCTAGGACAGCTCCTTTAATGTTCTGACTAAAACTTGGAGCAGATTCCTTGATACAGAAGCCACCAGCTGCCACTGGCTCAGGTTAGTGTACTTCTCCTCTTCTTCAAAAGCTCAGAGCAGCTTCCAAATTGTTTCTAGGATATCAAATCCAGGTAGCTTTCACAGCTATTCATACCTAGCTTCAACATTAGAATTGTATCATATGCTTTAGATCATTCTGTGGCCTCCTAAAAAAAGTCACCTAATTCAGTGAGGATGAAATGAGAAACAGCTCAGTTGCCCAGTGCATAGATTTTTGCTGGTATCCTAGATCAGCTACTTAGGTACATCTACATATATAAGTAATGTCTCCTGGCCTGATCCTGCTCCCAGCCCACTTTAAGAGCCAACTGCTGGATCTGGCAAAGAAGGTCCACTCAGCTTCTATTAATCAGGGTACAAGGAGAATCACTCCCTCCCACCAGTGAGCAAAGGTATACAAGGACTTGTGGCAGAGGTCCTGCTTCTGATTGTCACAGCTGCACTCACTAGTGGGAAAGAAGTGGAATCGTCATCCTCTTTGTACCTTGATTGTAAGCTGAATGGACCATCTTCACCCTACCTGGCTGCTGGGGTAGCAGTTACATAGATAAACAGTAAGAATATGTTATGGATCTGTAACTCTAGTTTACGAATCTGTAACTGCAATACTGAATGCTAGACTTTATTTATTTATTGGTATGTTGTGAATAGAATAGCCATCTCCTGACTCATGTACTCTGGATGTTGCTTTTAACAACTCTTTGTGAGGGATCAAATCCAGGCTATCCTATGACTTTTTTCCTGCCTGAGACAAATTACAAGAGCCACCTGCCAGGTATTCTAGAAACTGACGACACAGGTAGTTAAATTCAAACCTTGAAACACAGTTATTTCTTTGGACTATAACTCTCAGAACCCTCAAGACAGAAAAGATAGTGGTCGTACTAGCTGGAGAATTTAGTGTTGCCATGTTTTCAAAATAGGCAAAAAGGGACAGTGGAAATTCATGACATGCAGGGTTGACAATAAGGAAGCAGCTATTCCTATAAGCAGGTAGACATTTGTGTTCTTCCTAAATACCAAATGAAATATGGTTATGTATACATTTCTGTCTTTAAGAAGGACCCACACCCAAAGATATAGGACTTTTTGATCTCTTCTTCAGTCTCCTTCAGTCTACATGAAAGGAAAAGCTTTCCAGTCCTCAAATGTAATTAAGGCAAACCTGCCAGTCCTGTAAGGGACAAGCTTTCTGCCCCACAAATAAGGGAGATTCCTTATAATAAGGGACACTTTATTATAGGCGGATTCTGAGAGTTGCCATCCAAAAAAGCAATTTTTCCAGACCCTGGTAAAATATAACTTCAACACTGGCAAGGGGACAACATCCTCCTGTGTATTTGAAAGCATCAAGTCAACTTATGGGAATGCCAAACAAACAAACAAAACCATGGCCATGCACTACACCCAGTTCTTTCTTTTAATACTACAGCATCTCAGGCAGCTGCTCACTCTGCTTAATGATAGGGCCGGTCCTGTCTGAAGGAGACGTCATGAAGGCCTATATGGTCTTCCCCTATCCCAATTACCAACTATAGCTCAATAAGCACAATTTGAAATGTATATCACTGCATTGTGGATTCCCTTTCTCTGATTCTGTTTAACATCACTGATAGCTAGCCATGGAGACTAGAGGATGCAGAGAACAATAACGTCATGCTCATGCTATACATTGTTTTTCCTCAAACTTGCAAGAAAGATGAGGCAAAGAGATATAACATGATGTCAGCTCTTTATCTTTTATTACGCATCACCTGAATATTTCAGAACTAGTTAATTGTCCAGAATGTCCACTTGGGTTTTTCATCTATGGGTACAGATAGTTAGGAAGACCAAAGCTTGGTAAAGTTATTTGAATGGACTACACCTCCCATAATACCTCAGCCAATCTATCAGTGGCCATGCTGACTGCAGGATTCTGGGAGCTATAATAATTTTTCAAAGCTCTGGTTGGTATGCAGTTTCCAGAAAAGAATCCATCTGTGGGTTCAAATGACATATCTATTAAGAATGTGAAGAAAGTGATGCCCTTCCTGCTCTGGCAGAGCATGGAGAGATATAAGATTATGTATGAGTTTCAGTAGTTTAGTTAGCGGGCAGATATGGTGCAGCTTTGGTCTCTGGGAAATTTTCTGCCTTAAAGTGGGTGATGCCTTCACATGTTCCCAGCAAATATAGTTGCACCTGCTGAACTCTCCAGTGTTCTCTCATCCAAAAGAAACCAAACCCAAAATTCCTACTGCTCAGGGAACTGGGGCATGCCTACCCATAATATGTAGTGATGCTGACAGCGATAGGGTCCTTCAACATTCAGTTGCCACTCACTCACACATTACAAGGCAAAACTGGAGCCCTGCTAGTAACAGGATAGTAAAATGAATGGCTGGACAGCTGTAGCATTGGGACTAGGGAGACGTTTCCAGAATGCTGTCTGACAGACCTGGTGTTAAAGCAACAGTGACAATATCTAGGCCAGACACTGGCAACCATGGTCAGCAAGGGGATGGGGTATGGAGATAAGATAGATTATAAGGTATTTATCAACATTAAAAGTGCTATAAAATGATTAATAATAAGGATTACAAAAATATTCAGCAGATTAAGGCTGCAATCCTTAATCTGCAAATTTACTTAGAAGCAAGCTCCACTGAACTCAGCAGGGCTGTTTTCTGAGTAAACATGCATAGGATCTGGCTGTACAAATTCTCAGCAAGTGATGAATAAAGAATGGGAATTCCCTGCCTTCATTT
The DNA here is from genome assembly GCA_030847615.1 of Gambelia wislizenii. NCBI lineage: Eukaryota > Metazoa > Chordata > Lepidosauria > Squamata > Crotaphytidae > Gambelia > Gambelia wislizenii. The sequence goes on along the minus strand of JAUMIR010000006.1, from coordinate 133,146,616 downwards.
TCTTATCACTCACTTTCTTAATTGGTGTAGGTAAGGTCAGGGAGATCTCAGCACTTTCTGACCTTTGAAGTTTAACAATATGATAAACAAGGCCTCTCAAGTTAATCCCACTTCCTAAAATGAATTCTGACAGCATTACCAAAAAAGAAAAAAGGAAAAAAAAAAAAGAAAAAGAAGCTATACACACTCATCAGAATATATTTTCTAACCTTCAACATTTTTCTTCTCTTCAGATATGCCCAGTGTAAAACAATGAGCAAGATCATGATGAGGAATTATTAAAGCAGTACCCCTGGAATGCTAAATAGTGTTTTCCAGTTTTCTGAGAAACAACTGATATGTTGTTCTCAGATTTATTTTTGAACAGTGCCTGGTTTCTATAGAAATACCACCGTGATTATCAGAGTGTGCATCTATGGTGACAGCTTCTGCTAGTAAAGATCATAAAGGGACAAGTACAAGACAAGAAATATACCTCGTATAAAAACCCTGAATCATACAGTATTAAATCATAATTGGGACTAAACAACAACAAACCCACAACAGAAACTTAAATGGGCAGAAACCCCCAGTGTTTTTCTTATGGCTTCATGAGCCAGTGGGAACTTGCGATACATCCTAGAAGAAACAAACAAAAATCTAGAGCTGCTTTTTAAAAAAAAGATTGCAACATTAGATTATCTGCAGATTGCATAAATGTGTTGTGTCACATAATCATATCAAAGTTATTTGCAAACATTATAGAAACTGGAATGCTTTAATATGAGACACAACAGAGTACATACATTTATAAGAAAAATGAGAGCAATCATATAAAAATATAACTGGGGGATGCAGTAAGTTAGCAGTGCTGTCAAGGGTAGGGATGAAGGAAATTGAAAAGTCATCACTTTTGTTTCTGGAAGTTGCTCATTGGTACACAAATTATCCCAAGCATCCATTTGCTTAAAGTCACACTGGTATTATGCATCTGATTCAAGGCTTTTTAGAACAACTCCATTAGATTTTATGACATTTAATGAATTCATGCCCACTTGCAGCTAATGTAGGCTTTAGTAATAACTATATTTCATTTCAGGTACTTTAAAGTATCCTGCTTACCAAGCCCATACATTTTCCAAAAATAAAGTAAAATTCTAAAGGCATGGTTTCATTCATCTGGAATGTAAACTCTTTAGGTACTAGGAGAAGGAGTTGTATTGGGCCTGGATCGCACTGATAACACTGTTGGCACTCAATGATAAACAGTCAAACAAGATATAACTGACTTTGCCTAGTTCCTACATGTCCAACATGCTCATCGCCTAGTTAAGTGATGCTTCTTTGGAACCTGCCAATCCTTCTGACCTTTCCCTGCTCTTTTCTGCCCTCTGTCACTTCTCTTTTGACAGTCCAAGTCCTCTTATTTGTGATGTGTGGTTGTTTTATTTGAGCTTAAACGGGTTGCGTTTGATAAAGCTATACTTTTTCCCACTTGTGGTAACTCTGGCGTCTCATACTCCCAGGGACAGATCTCCACACGAGATGTTAAAGGTTTCTGTGAGTTACTAGTGGTTGACCTAGTAGAATCAGAGGGAAGCATTTTCCCTGCTGGAGAAGAGGATGTACTTTTGGTCTGATCTCCCACTTTATTGAGAAAATCTTTCTCTGCTGTTTGTGCGGTGGCCTTTGGAATTTGTTCCTTGGGATCTTCACCACAAACATCCATGACATAATGTTTATTAAGATTTTCACCTTTGAGCCCAGGAGCTTCCTGTTGAGACTTGGGGCTCAAATGTTTTTTCTGCTCTTCTAGCACATCTTCTTGGCTCTCCCAAGGGCAAACTTCACATCTTTCTGTGTTCTTTTGATTGGATAGGTGATGGTCTTCAGAAGCTTTGTCCTTGGTCTGAAGTTTCTCAGATTCAGAGGAAGCAATGGACACATGTTTTTGAACTTTAGAATCAGAAGCCCCAGTCCCTGGGCTCTGGTCATATATTTCCCAAGGGCAAACCTCTCCTATATCAACATTGTTCTTCTGCTGTGACTTACCTGCTCCTATATCAGGATTTCCAGAAGTGTGGCTGGGCCTCTGTTGCTTCATTATTCCTGATTTATGAGGCTTCCTTGACTCTTCTGTGTGGGCAGAGTTTTTTCGATGGGAATCTTTCGAGTCATTTTTCTCTGAGCTGGAGTGCTTTTTGCTCATCTCTTTGCCCTTTTGTTGAGACTTGTGGGCTTTGCTGCTTTCTTCATTCTGCACTTTCCCTGCTAACCCCAGTGTTTTCTCTTTGGCACTGGCAATAACACTAAGCGATTTCTGTAACACAGACGTTCTTGGGTGGAGAGGTTTCTTATCTGCACTTAAATTGTGGGCACTCACTGATTTACACACTAAAGGGACATTTTCAGTGGACACAGCTTCATTTTTTTCCACTGTTTTTTTAGTAGGCTTTTTTCCTGGGAGAGAATCCAGCAAGGAGTTCTCCGTAGCTGTTATGACTTCCACACTTTCTGTGGTTAAGCTATTTGACTCTTCTGTTGGGTCTCGCACGTGGTCATAAGTGCTGTGAGACTTTTTCAATGAGAAGACTCTGTTTCTCAGTGATTCCTCCTTCGGCTTGATGTGCCCACTTGAATCTGGTGGGTTTTTCTTGGTTGTGGCAGGATTCTTTGAAACTCCATGCTCCAGAAGGTCCTTTTCTTCTCGCGAGCACTGCCTGGTGACTGTCTCAGGGATTTCAGTAATTCTTCTCATAATTGAACGACCCAAGCCCTTTTTGGAGCATCTCTTTTTCTGGAGATGTGGATTGTTGGTGATCATCTTTTTCCTCTTATAGATCTCCAGCTGGGCATACAGTTTCTTCAATTCATCCTGCAGAGGGAAGTACAAAACTATCAAGAACTATCCATATTCAGTCAAAGACAGAGTGGTACAGTAGTAAGAAGGTTGAATCCCTCTTTAGGATTCTGGAAGGTATACTCTAAAAAAGGAACTTAATCAAGCCTTAAGTTTGGACAATGAGAAACCCAAACTCAAATCCTCCCTCGGGTATGAAGGACATTTTGACTGAATCAAAATGATGCAGGATGGTCTTGGTTCTTTCTCCTGAAGGCTTTATATTTTCTGTGAAACAAAATCAGGGCTCAAGTAGGCCCTTTCACATTACACACAATGATTCCACTTTATCTGCCATGGCAACATCCTATGGAGTCCTGGGATTTATAGTCTGGCGAGGGACAAACTACATCAGGTTTCATATAGGTTAGCACAATGTAATTACAATCAGATTTCATATAGTTTAGCAAAATGTGATTACAATGACTTAAGGCCAGTCTTCAAAAGAGCTAAAATACTACTAAGTACATTTTGTACTAGATTTTTCATTTCATGAAACTTTGAGGGGGAGGAGGTTGGTGAGTCTCTGAGAGATTTTGTGCATTTTTAGTCCTCCCCCCCCCCAAATTTCTATATAATGAGTAAAATTGAAAAATGTAATAACCATTGCTTTTTTGCATGGATTATGGAAAGTCATAGCATAAGCTGGACTATTTGTGTCTTTGTGATCAGTCAGTCTATCCTTGTGTGTATGCTTAACTTGACGAAATGAAAAGGCACTAATTTTGCAAAAATGTGGGGGGGGGACAGAAAAAACGTTGGTGTCTTGTTCTCATGGTGGTGGTGAATTCTTTGACTTTTGGTGGCTTTGTTGTTGTTGTGTGCCTTCAAGTGATTTCTGACTTAATGGTAACCCTAAGGTGCACCTCACACAGAGTTTTCCGTGGCAAGATTTGTTGAATGGGGGGTTGCCATGGTCTTCGCTGAGATTAGGAGAGTACAGCTTACCCAGCAGTTACCATGGCTAGGTAGGGATTTGAGAGTACAGCTTACCCAGCAGTACAGCTTACCCAGCAGTTACCATGGCTAGGTAGGGATTTGAGAGTACAGCTTACCCAGCAGTACAGCTTACCCAGCAGTTACCATGGCTAGGTAGGGATTTGAACCCTGATCTCCCAGAGTCCTAATCCAACACTCAAACCACTATACCATGACTCTCTTTTTATGACCTGCCTCAACTAACATTTCAGCAACACCTAGTTTTTTTCATATCCCTGCTTTCACTGGACTGCTTTTACTATACTTTTTACTATCTTTTGTTAGGACTAAGCTGGCCACTATGAGAACTGAACTGATTTAAATGGATCATTTTGTTAATTTAGTAAAAATGGAAATGTACTGTTTGTTTAAAAAGATATTTTAGATGGTCAACACATACCCTAATATCTTCTGGGTCCAGACTATGCTCACTCCAAGCTGAATTGATACTGCTGTTCAGATAAGAGCCAGACCTTCCCATGTCGAGCTCATCTTCATAGGCTTCTGTAGCTATATCATCTCTTGGATTATTGCTTGAACGGGAAAACTGGAAGAGTACATAAGATTTCAAAGTGAACAATTTGGTCAAAAGCATGCACTGTTCATTTTCTAATTTTTGTTTGACATCATGGGACACATAACCTCTCTCTTACTTGGGGCTTACTTGAAGGGCATAGCTAAAGGAGGACCCATTGGGGCAAACTCATTTGCATTAATTAATATGCAAAGGGATTCCAGATTAACACAGCTATGTTTTTGAATTGCACTAATTAAGGGTGGGATTGCTCAGTGGCCAGAGTCGGAGCAAATGAACAAAAATCATAGAATCATAGAATCCTATACAATTCTAGAATGTTAGAGTTGGAAAGGGCCACAAGGGCCGTCAAAATCAACCCCTTGCCTTGCAGGAATATACAAATAAGGAACTTCTGAAAGAAGCCCATCCATCCTCTGTTTAAAGACCTCTAAAGAGGCAATCTATTCCACTGTTGAACAGCTCTTAAAGTAAAAACTTCTCTTGCATAAAAAAAAGTAAAAGTTTCTCTTAGTGTTTATGAAGAACCTCTTTTGTTGTCATTTGAATCCATTGATTTGTGTTCTAATCTCTAGAGCAGCAGAAAACAATCTGGGTCCATCTTCTACATTACATTGTTTATGAGTTGTCAGTCAACTAGCTAAAGTCCTGTTGGTTTCAATGAGTTTACTTTAAGTAGGGCTAACAGTGGATTTAGCCCAGACTTCATAGATTAGCTGCCTTAAATTTCCATTCTCAGACCATTGCAGATTATCAGAGTTGTACCGCTATGGTGAATCAAGAATTATCCTGCCTATTTCTCTGTCCATTTCATCTAGATTTAGATAGACCAATATAGATATAGAATAGATATACAGTCTATGAATTAGCCTAAGCATTTCTTAACTTCAAAATATTTCTCTCAGGCTGCTTCCTTATTCAACAAAGAACAGTTGCTGCTAAGCTATATTGATCATGTAAAGAGCCAAAGTACACATTAAGTGGGAGATCTCAGCAGAATGCCTTAATAGCAACTCCAGAGGGTTCAAATTGTAGATTAGAGCAGTAGAATTGCAGGGGTTCTCTTTATTTTCCTCCCCGTGGATCTGAGTGATTTGGGAAGGTGATTTAGACTATGGAAACAGCATAACAGAAGGGGGTATATAGCCCCTCCTTCCTCGAGGCCATTGTTCCTATCTTATTCGGAACTCTATGCAACCATGAAAAACCTGATCCAGTCATGGTTCTCTGTATGACATGCAGTTGTCCTTGGTATGAAACTTGGTATGAAAAAGCAGTGGAGGAAGAATACCTTCGGGACCAGAAGTAACCCAATGGTGACTGTCACAGTCAAGTGTGTGTGCGTGAAGAACAGCATCAGCATCCAATCAGACTGAAGTCTTGAGGCAAGAATAAACCTGAAAACAGAATTCACACAAGACTGGCAAATGTATCTTCCTCCTGTCTCCTCCCCCACAATGTCAGATTCTTAACATTCTTGACAACATTAATAAGGGGTGGGGGAAAACAAATTAAAGATATTGGTCTTATATTACTCTACTGAATGCTACAGTATTGTTTGGATCTCCCTGAGCACACAGACTCACCCACACACCCTGATCTTCAGGCACATGTGAGAGAGCTAATGTGCACACAGTTTGTGAGTGTGAGCTAGGTGTGCAAAGCCACCCCAGCATTCAATTCCCAATGGAGTGGAAATTTGTCAGGCTTGGTATGAGGAGTGAGGGGGCCCTGACCAGGGCCTGCAAAAGTTACCTTTCTACTACAGTTCCAAGAAGCTACCTACTGAACATGGGCATTTGTGGCCCACCAATGTCTAGGGGAGGACTAAAATGGATCATGGGTCTCTGAAATTGCCCACCCCTGATTTAGATTTTTCCTCAACTGGTTCTAATCTTACAGGATTGAAATGGGCTTGATCACTTTGGAGGACAACTGGTATTGGGAGTTAGATATGCTGAATAAAGAACATTCTTTCTTCTAGGTTGCCTGACTGGTATGGGGTCAAGAGACATCATCTGGCATCCTGTTAGTGAGATATGAAGGTGTTCAGTCCAATTTATGCCTGAGTATCTCTTTTGTTGTTGTTGTTGTTGTTGCAGAGGTTTGAATTCTCTGCTTCCCTTGTGCAGTAACTAAGAACCCGTGAAAACCCATCTTTTTTATGCTATTTCCCCCAACACAGCCATGAATGGCCAGTGAAGAGGGTCAGATTTCTGAGAAGAGCCTGGCTATGCAAATATAGCCAGAAAAAAACAGAAGTCTTGGAAGATAATGTCATCATTGTGCATCTAGATAGGAGGGGAGAAGGGAGATATATCATAGTTATAATAATAAATATGCCCCGGTGGTGCAGTGGTTAAATGACAGTACTGCAAGCCATAATGTTATGAGTTCGATCCCAGAGGGCTCCAAGGTTGACTCAGCCTTCCATCCTTCCGTAGGTTGGTAAAATGAGTACCCAGCTTGTTGGGGACAATTAGCTAAAAAACATTGTAAACCGCTTAGGGAGTGCTTTGGCACTGATAAGTGGTATATAAATACCAATGCGATTGCTATTGCTATATATCATAGTTCCACCATGGAGGAACTTTATAATACATGCAGGATCTCAGCCTTCATATTGTGGTGGCTCTGGATCTATGCAGTTGAACTTTCCCAGAACTTGATGCTGAAGAACTTCTGCTTGGTTTGTTGTTTAGTGGTTTGATCTTGTTCCCATGTTATTTTACATCTGCATGAAACCATTGGGAAATATTAAGGGTTTGGTGGTTGGGTTACTTAAGGTGAGGGCCACACATGGCTCTCTTAGCCCATTCCAAATCAATAGCCCATTCGAAGTCAAGATTTAAAGTAGCCAAGGCTGGTGAAGTTATCTTGACAGATGAGTCAAAAAGTCCCATACACATCTTTGGCAGTAACTATGCAACATTAATACATTAATTAGCTAAATGTTTGCTGCCCTTTCACAAAACCCAAATTCACAGCAATTTCACTGTGACTGATGTCATCCAACTCTTTGTCTTCTTTTTCAGCTGATGCTATGGAAGCTGTGCTATGGAAGCTTGTTTGGGCTCAGTGGTGGATAAACCAAGGCTGCAGCCAGACAATATAGAAGCACTCATGACCAGTATACAATTTTATACAAGACTGGGAATGCAGGCTGTTTTATGGTTACATTGCATTCAAAGAATAACGTTTGTATTCTTGGGTGCTTCTGCACCTGACATTGCTCCTATATAGTTGAGTCATGTTGTTGGAGAATTAAGGGCCAGGAGATTTTCCTTAATTGTTTCTCATGTTGGCTAGGAGGAAGGAATTTGTCTTTTTGGCCAGCACCAATAGGTAGCAGGCTGGCAGAGAAAGGACAGGGGAATCAGGAGCTCTTTCATCAGCCTGCTGAATGTCCATTCTGTCTACAAAGAGATCTGTAGTTGGCTCTCTCCCTCTGAGAGAGACAGCTCTCTCTTCACTAGGGCTGCCACATAAGCAGCATCCCATTCCTTGAGATTTCAAGGCATAAACTTGTGACCAAGGGGTGGCTCCTTCCAGTGTTGCAGAAGCAGGCCCTGTAATGTCATAAGGGTGGGTACATGTGAAGTCACAAGAGTGAGGCAAGCAAAGGTTGGCAGGACCCTTGACTAGAACTGCTCTGGGTCAAAACCAATGGCAAAGCATTTTTCTGGTGAGCAGGCATCCAAATGCAGCCAGCAGCTGCAGTACTTGTAGTATGTGGGGAAATAATCATTGTAATGTAAAAGCAATCTTGTGTACCTCATTCACATCCTAAGATAAGTCTAGGGTTTTTCCCTGCATGCTTTTGTTCTCCCAAGTTCCCTTTCTCTTATTTCACTGGGCACTTCCAGCCAACTGGAGTGCTGGGTCATTCAGCACATGACCTAGTTAAAATTTTATTGCTCTGTGTAAGTTCTCTTTTAAGTTTGAGTCTCCATGAGGTTGTAGCCATCTGAAGCCATATTATCTTTGTTTAGCCATCTTTCCTGCAACCATGCCATGATGTTCACCATGCAGCCTCTTACCACTGTAGGCTGGGTGAGTTTTCCTACCCTAAATACTCTTAGTCAGTCAGGAACCTCTTTTTAAAGTTTGTTTTAGTATGTAGATTGAGATTGATATACCTCCAGTAAACTTTTGATTTGCATTTTAAACTGACTCCTTTGTTTTTGTAATGAGTCTAATTTAACTGGGTGATCTCAGACCTCTGAACACACCTTTTTTAAACGTTAATTGAGCTTAGTCTGCATTCCTAAATTGCACTCTGCATGAATTTAAAAGTAAATGATTTTTAACTCTTTTTTAAAGAAGACAATTCTTGTTGCTTTTTAAAAGGACTAGATCTTGGAATTTTTAATACAATTTTATTTTTTAGACTCATTACTCCTACAGTACTTGCTGCCATTCCAACAGGATCTCACATCCTACATTGCTTTAACTACATTGCATGTAACATGGGAGAGTTTTTTCAGGCCGTGGGTTAATGCTGAGGTTTGAGGAAAGCTCACCAGGCAGCCCTTAAGGAGTTTTTCTTTCCTCCTTAAGCCCTGTGTGACTACCACCAAGAAGGCTCATGTCTCTTGACATAGGTGCTCCACTCCCCTGCCTTGCTTCAAATATCATGACAGGCCTGAGTGCATGCACCACCTGCCTCTCTCCCCAGTGCCTTCTCATGTTCCTGGTTTTTTGTGCATCATCTTTGTACAAGTGCAACACATATTCAAACACATTCATGCTGAGCCAGAAAGTCCTGGTACCAGCTGCAAATGGGAGGAGATGCAAATGGGAGCAAATGGGAGCAGCTGCAAATGGGAAGAAATGGGTGGTCGGGGGTTAAAGCAGAGGTGAGGAAGATGTGATCCAAGGACCACATGTGGATCCAAGATTGTTTGTGGCCTATAGGGTTCCCTAGCATCCAAAACATAGTTTTGAAATAAATCAGAAGTTTTTGACCCCAATTGCTGTCCAGTACTCTCAAAGAGATCTCAAGGGGAATTTCACCATGTTTGGGGGGAGGGGGCTCAGACCATGTTAAGCTCAGGAGAAGTCTTTGTTCCAACAGGAAATTACACTGAAATTGACCTTTAAAGTTTAAAGTCCTTTCACATACAAAAACCAATCTTCTCCAGTACTGCTTGCCTTGGGATTTGTTTCCACACCTGAAGACCCAGAGAAGCACAGAAATTTGCTGAGAGTTCAATCAACAGCTTGCGACTTGGCAACCCTACTCTCCACCCTCACAGGAAAAGACCCACTCTGTCATATGATTCCTGGAGGGTCACCCCATTGCAGGTTGAAGGGAGGAGTGGATCTGCTAACTGGTCAAGATCCTACATCAGAAGACATAGCTATAGGGTTTCCATGGCTGAGCAGGGCTTTGAACCCTGGTTTCTTGCAGTCCTAGTCCAACACTCAAACCACCACACCATTCTGACTCATAGACCACCATTAGAAAGCTCTAATTAATAGGCAGGAAGCACATATTGTTCAAGAATCTTATTAAAGCAATTCTTACTTTGCAGAAGAAACAATTTCACTGGAGGGCATTCCAATATGAATTTTATAGCAATTAAACATTTTAACTTGCACCGTGGGAAGAAACTTGAAAGCAGACTGTTAAGAAATAAGAGTCAGTGCAGTTCACTTGCCTGATTGTGTGGAATATAGCAGATATAATGAGCTCAATGTGAACTGCAACAGCCATATAACGTGGCTCGTGAAATGCTGAGGGTACTGTCCGCACTGCATAGCAGAGATAAACGCCCCACAAGAGGAATAAAAATTCAGCTGAAAGGAAAAGAGAAAGAAAAGCTGCTTTTAGTATTTGTGGATTAAAAATTTGAGAAGACATCTAGAATGAATCCCACTCTCCTTTTCTATGTATATACATGTAAACATTAAACAAACAAACAATTGAAGATGCCAACAAAGGAAGAGATCCATTTTACAATCACATTTGGTTCCTTTGTTGGTTCTAGATGAGGGAATATGCCTTCCTCTTAGGCTAAGGGGTTGTCTACACGGTGAAAATACCCCTCACAGAATTCGCTCAGAAAACGAGCTGTCTCAATGGGATCCTGCATTGTCTCATCGTATTGTGAAAGAGGGGCGGGCAAAAAGAGGGAAAACTACACGAGAAAAGCTTTGCAGCTTTTCACAACTTTTTAAAAAAGCTCCAGTGATATATGCATTTTTGCTCGTTAAGACAAGCAATTCAACATGAATCGCTTCCCTATGCAGGACAAAGTGCAAACCTGATTGGCTGTATGAGCACAGGGTGCGGGGCTGTCAGGAGTTGGTGACTGAACCCTAAGTTTTAAAATGGCCAAACAACTGCAGAAATCATGCTGAGTCATGAGGACTGACTTCATGACTTTATGAACTGCCAGTCATGCCTAATCGTGCCACAGCTGCATGAGAAGAAGGGTTACTAGAGGGCAAAGCCATGTAATATGAAAATCTGATGCAATGTAACCATGTGGTTGAATAAGTCAATGCTGTACTGATGTGTATATAAGTGAGCCAGAACAGAGATCATCCCCTTTCTGTGATTCTGTGATGCCTGGCGTAGCACTTTGACTGATGACTGTAAATATTTGTGAATAGCTGAAACTACTTTTTGAAGATAAAAGCACCTCCTGTTTTTCTGGATGCCAAACACTCTGTGTGAGAGTATTCTTGGGAAAGGGTTGCTACCAAGTCTGCTGAGAGAGTTTTTGGCTTCTGCCGGGGATTGAATGTCCTATCATCCCCTGACAGGGTCTGGGTTACAGAGCAAGCGCCCGCTGCCGCCATGTTGGATTTTTGCCTTAGCGAGTGATCGCTAAAGCAATGAAACTGAGGTTTGTGCTATCTCTCTCTCCCTTTTTTTGGGGGGGGTGAGGTGGAATATCGCTTGTACACACCATAGATTTTTTTTTTTTAAGTTCAGTGGTGGCAGATTTAAAAACACGAGTAATCCACTCGCCGCTGCCATCTCAGCTACAGGCTATGGAGCAGTCCAGGTTTTTTCCTTCATGTAGACAAGCCTTAAATTTAATCCATTTTCCTCCCACAACAGGACTTCCTCAGAAATACGTGCTTCAGCAGATTTGAAAATTAAGCCTGTATTCACCTTCCAATAACCAATCATAAGAGAAAGTGCGCAAATGAAATATGCATAGGTGAAGAAACGTACGTGCTGTGATAAACAGATAGCTTTCACCAGTTGGGGAAACACCACTGTAAAAAGTGTGCTAAATCAAGAATTCTTGAACAGGGTCTGCTAAATCAGGGGCATACAAAATGCAGCTCTCTAAGAACCTAAGTGCAGCCTCTCAAAGATGCCCAAATGCCCTCAATCTGCTGAATTCCCACTGATTGCTAATAAATTGATAGCAGCAAGGAAAGATTTAAGGAAAATGACTCTTTTTGGACAACAACTCCCAGAGACTGGTCATGCTATATGGGAGATTCTAAGAGCTGAGTTTTAAGCTTTACAAGCTTTGATGAAAAGCCATCTGTTTCAGGATCTTTGGGGGATGAGAGAAGGTTCTTCATTCCAACCAGCCCCACCCAGATCAAAGAGATGTCCCTGTTCACTCCCAACATGCAACTGTTTCATAGTAAGCCAGAATTCTCTGGAATCCTGTCTTATCATTCCATATGGAGGTAACCATTATGATTTATTCCCATATAGATTTTTTTAAAAAAAATAAAAAGTGATGAGGTAGGAATTCCTTTTAGCCAGTTTTCAAATATGCATCCTCCAAGACTCATGAATGTTTTCTTTCAAATATTTGAGCTTCGGACAGAGTCATTTCATTTTGAGTTAAAATGCATTCATGAACAATTATTGAAAGAGCCAACTGGAAGAATCCACTAGCAATGAGAAATAAGAATATGTACCACAAAAGGAAAGGACCTTGTTATCTTATTCCACTCTTATCAAGAAATCAGCAGTTCTGGTATAGAATGTATTCATACCAGGTTAGGAAAATATTTCTACTTCTATTATATTTTTTAAAATTTTATTTATTATGTAATTTATATCCTGCTTTTCTCCTGAATTGGACCCAAGCACTTAGGATGGATAATAACATGAACACACACACACCTCAAAACCAGCTTTGCTGTCTTACTGGGATATAGTCATACTGAACTGAAATTCAGAGAAGGCAAGATATGCCTGTATGGGTGGGTGCAGAACCAGCCATGCAGTGGCATTTTACATTGTCTGAAACACATTGACACAGAAATAAACTTAACTAGTAAGCATCCCCCAGGACTGCAGCCTAAAAATGTTTATTGTAGTATGAGGTTTCATTAGGCAAAAGCCAATTTTATCGCAGCCATTTCATAGGTCAGTAATGATATTATTCTTAAGAGGAAAATAAGGAATTTTTATAGCTCTCTTTACAAATCTGTTAGCATGAAAGCAGTTTCTCCTGCATTGGCCATATCACAGTGTTCTTAGATGATCATGCTGGTGACCTAAATATACAGCATTTTGGAAGGAATGGGGCTGTTGGCAGTAGGCACTCTTAAATCTGAACGCCTCAGGCTGAAAATCCTTTAAGCTGTGATCCTAGCATGCTTACAGTCTGATCCTTGGAATTATTGGCCCAGCAAAGAAATATGTAGCTCAAGGATGGCTTGCCAAGCAGACCCCCACAGCATGTGCCTTTTCTATTGCTGAGACTGACTCTAGGCAACCTATGAAGTTCAGCCAGAACATCAATGGTGGATGATGGCTTCCATTGCCAGTGGGGCCATGAATCCATTTCAGGGTTTAGTCTAAACTTTAAAGGAACTGCCCCAGGCAGTGTCTGCTGCTGCTTTTCCTTCTTTGTGTTATGTGCCTTCAAGTTGACTCTGTCTTATGGCAACCCTATCATATGGTTCTCTTGGCAAGATTTATTCAGAGGAGGTTTATCATTGCTTTCCCCCAAACTGAGGACTTTTTCAGACAACCTTTATTCCGAGAGAAGACGTCGGGAGAGGTTTGCAGCTATCCCGTGGCAGGGTGTCCTTTTCGGATGCCACCGTCCCTCTCTTGTCACCGTCCGTGACAGTTCCAGCGCAGATCTATCGCCACCATGTCATTTTTTACTCACTGAAGTTGTCCGTGAATAAAAAATGGCACGGTGGCAATAGATCCACGCCGGAACTGTCACGGACGGTGATGGGAGAGGGACGGCGGCGTCCGAAAAGGACCTCCTGCCGCGGAATAGCTGCGAACCTCTCCCAACGTCTTCTCTCAGAATAAAGGTCGCCTGAAAAAATCCTGAGAGAGTATGACTTGCACAAGTGTGACTTATTCCATAACCTGTGTAGTTTCAGGCCTCTCCGAGGGTTCTTTCAGTGGCAAACACCAAACATACATTATTGCTATAGCATAAGATTTATCAGTGGTAAATGATGCAGCAGATGGGACACAGCAGTGAAGTATTCTAGCCCTTTGGCTGATGAGTCCAGCAGTCCCTCACAGCCAACGGTAGCATTGGACAGCCAAACTAATTCTGCCCACACTATCCTTTGATGGGTGATCAAATTCCCCACTGCTGAATATATGGGGAGCCCTTTGGCTGATGTGGTGCACTCCACCAAGCCAAGGCCAGTGGATGATGGGCTCCCAAGAATTATACAGTGCAGAAGCAAACAGAGAAAATCAAAGTGTTCAAGCATAACCCATCTTCCTCCAATAGCTCTGAGAACTGTACAAGCAAATTAGCAACAGAGAAAAAGACACTCTCTCGGTTCTCAGCCTTCATACCTTTTCCCAGCCTCAAACTGCAAAACAAATGCACAAATTATCCAATAAGGCCACTACTACAAGTTAACACTCCGACCACATTGGACAGGTGCCAATGCTTAGCCATAGTGCTAACAAGGATTCTGAAACCTATCTACCTAATGGCACAGGCTCAGCTCATGTATAGTCAAACCCAAGTGGGTTTCCATGGCTAATTAGAGTTTCAAACCTTTCCTGGAGCCCTAAGTCCAATACTCAACCCACTACACCATACTGGCTCCCACTGTCCCAGGTAATGGGCCTATTTTGGAAGTACGTTCCTGGGCAGGAACTTTAAAGTTCAGACTAAAAGCTGAAGCTGAGTCACTGCCTCCACTGGCACTGAAGTCATCAGTGCAGAAGAATCAAACCTATGAATGCCAACATCATGCAGATGTATGGGATGATTGAATGGTACAAACAGGTGCAGTGTGAGTTCTTCTCAAAGGGACTGAGTTTTACATACCTCAAGGGCTGTCACAGAGAGGAGGGTGCAAGTTTGTTTTCTGCTGCCCCAGAGGGTAGGACTAGGTCTAATGGTTTTAAGTTACAGAAGGGTAGACTTTGACTGAACATTAGAAACTTCTTGACAGTAAGAGGGGTTCAGCAATGGAAGCAATTGCCTAGAGAGATGGTGGGGTCTCTTTCTCTGGACATTTTCAAAAAGAGGCTGGACAGCTACCTACTGGAGATGCTTAACTGGAGATCCTGCACTGCGGTTGGACTTGATGGCCTACAAGGCCCTTTCCAACTTATGATTTTATTGATTCTATGAAAAACACTGAGGATTTACTGTAAGAGATAAAAATATACCATATGTTCCGGCGTATAAGACGACTTTTTAACGTGGAAAATCTCCTCAAAAGTCAGGGTTGTCTTATAAGCCGGGTATACGGACCCGCGATGGGGCTGCCAGCCCCATCTCAGACTCAGGAAGGACGGGAGGTGGCTAGCAAGCTTCCCCCCCCCAGCCAGCCACCCCTCCACTTTTCCCAAACCTTGCTGGCAGCCCATCTCAGGTTCAGGAAAGGTAGAGGGTGGCCGGCTGGGGGGGGGGAAGCTTGCTAGCCACCTCCCATCCGAGATGGGCCTTCGGGAAGGGCGGATGGTGGCTAGAAAGCCTCCTGCCTCCAGCCAGCCACCACCTGCCCATCCTAAAGCTGCAATCGGGCTCCCAGTCATGGCTTCGGGAAGGGCGGGTGGTGGCTGGCTGGAGGCGGGAGGCTTTCTAGCCACCATCCGCCCTTTCCAAAGCCATGATCTGGCTCCCTGTCGTGGCTTCGGGATGGGTGGGTAGTGGCTGGCTGGAGGGGGAGCCTTTCCAGCCACCACCTGCCCTTCTCGAAGCCGCGATCGGGCTCCTGGTCGTGGCTTTGGGAAGGACGGGTGTTGGTTGGCTGGAGGGGGAAGGCTTTCCAGCCACCACCTGCCCTTCCCAAAGCCGTGATTGGGCTCCTGATCATGGCTTCAGGAAGGGTGGAGGGTTGGCTGGCTGGAGGGGGGAGGCTTGCCAGCCAATTCCCGTGCTTCCCCAACCTGCGATTGGGCTTCCGATCGCAGCTTCTGGAAGAGTGGAGGGGTGGCTGGCTGGAGCGGGGAGGCTTGCCAGCCACCTCCCGTGCTTCCCCAACCTGCGATAGGGCTGGAGAGCCCCAATGCAGGTTGGGGAGGCACGGAGGGTTGGCTGGCTGTGCGGAGGGAGGCTTGTCAGCCACCTCCCATGCTTCCTGAAGCCACGATGGGGCTGGGGAGCCCGATCGCAGCTTCAGGAAGCGCAGGGAGGTGGCTGGCTGGCTGGGGGGATGCAAGAGATTTGAGAGGTAGAGAAGGAGAAGGAGTCTTATATGGCAAGTATGCGGAGGGGTGGCTGGCTGGACGGGGGGCGGGGGGTGCAGGAGATCTGAGAGGTAGAGAAGGAGGATTAGTCTTATATGGCGAGTATACAGAGGGGTGGCTGGCTGGACAGAGGGGTGCAGGAGATCTGAGAGGTAGAGAAGGAGGAGGAGTCTTATACGGCAAGTATGCGGAGGGGTGCCTGGCTGGACGGTGTGTGTGTGTGCAGGAGATCTGAGATGTAGAGAAGGAGGAGTAGTGTTATATGGCGAGTATGCGTAGGGGTTGCTGGCTGGACGGGGGCGTGCAGGAGATCTGAGAGGTAGAGAAGGAGGAAGAGCCTTATATGGCGAGTATGTGGAGGGCTGGCTGGCTGGACGGGGGGGTGCAGGAGATCTGAGAGGTAGGGAAGAAGCAGTAGCCTTATACGGCGAGTATATACCACACTATATTTTAACTTTAAAATTGGGGGGGTCATCTTATATGCCAGAAATACAGTACATCTAACATTATGATGGTTTCATACACAGTACATGGTAAAACCTCACTTTCAAACACAATAATGCTTCTCCCTGAACTCCTTCCACAATTCTCAACTCCTTAAAACCTATTCAGAACTCCTCTCTTCCTCACTGGTCCCATCCAACTCTATTTCTAAAAGGGTTTATTCAAGCTTCCCTCTGGCTTTGCCTTGGACATCATCAGGACTGGCTGGAGGTGAATTGGGACAAGAGCCCTATATCATTTGGACTGCAGGGTTTCAACACAGGGGGAGCCAAGGTAAATTTCTCATCTAGACAAGCCTACAGTCCAACCCCTATTCAGTGCAGGATCTCCAGTTAAGCATCTCCAGCAGGGAGCTGTCCAGACTTTTTGAAAATGTCCAGAGAAAGAGACCCCACCATCTCTCTAGGCAATTGGTTCCATTGCTGAACTGCTCTTACTATGAAGAAGGGAGCCCTGGTGGCGCAGTGGTTAAATGCCAGTACTGCAAGTCACCATGTTGCAAGTTCGATTCCAGAGGGCTCCAAGGTTCACTCAGCCTTCCATCCTTACGTAGGTCGGTAAAATGAGTACCTGGCTTGTGGGGCCTATTAGCTAATACACATTGGAAACCGCTTAATGCAGTGTAGATGTGTAAAATTGCTATAGCTTAAAACAATTTGTAAGCCGCTCTGATAGCTTTTGTGGCTGAAGGGTGAGGTATAAATACCTAATATAAAAAAAATAAGGACTTTTTCAGATGGGGCCAAATGCCCTGTTCCTGCCCCACCACCTCTATTCCTGTTCCTGCTGTGGAATAAAGTAAAAACGATCACACACTTACCTTGATTCCGCAGCAGGAACTTCCTCCCCCTCCCCTCGCTCTCTGGGAGTAAATGCAGCTGTCATAAGGCTGCATTTATGACCTGGAAAGTAAATCCCACACGTTCTTGCGAGAGAACAATGCGAGGGAAATTCAAAAATAAAACTTCCAAAATAATATTTAAAAAGTACACCATGCACAAAACACACACACACACACAGTAACCCGGGGCGGGGAGGAAGGGTGCCACTTACCTGGATGTCTGGATCTGTGCCCGGAAGTGTTCAGAACAGACCTCCCCCCTGCAGCTGTCATTGCAGGAAAGGAACGAGGCACCTTTCAGAACACCCTGATTCCATGACAGAAACAGAACACATGGTCTACTAACAATGTTTCCCCATGATTAGAATATCATGGGAGAAACCGTGAATGAGCACGGGAGACGCACTGAAAGGGGTCAACATCATCTGAAACGGAGACTTTTTCTCAACCCTGTTCCGTGCCTCCCGTGGAATAAATAGCCCATCTGAAAAAGTCCCTACATCTCCCATAATTTCTCCAAATATTTAGGATTAAAATGTTGAGCTCACTGTTTCATTAAAAAAAAAAAAAAACAGGATGCAAAACAAGAACCAGATCAGATACTGAAAAAAATATTTGCCTCTCATGACTCATAAGAGAATTCTCTTATTTTAACAGAGAAGGAACGCGAAGGGAATTTTGGCGACAATTACTATGCCATCTGAATTAGCTTTGCCACTTCCTCTTCTTTATCTCTTTTCCTTTTACCCTTTCTCTGTGCCTTTGTTCATCTCTCCCATGGCAGATGTCCACACTCCTTTGTGACGCCTACATCATACTTTGGGAACGGAGACTACAGGGCAAACTTGCACTAGAGACTGACAAACAGAACATATCATCATCCTCCCCCTCCCACAGTAGCTTCCACTAAATTCCCCTCTTCTTCCATATGCAAACTATATTGGGAGGGGAGGGCAAATGCCAACATCTGCTCCTTTGCCTAAGGAGTTGTGTTAGGTAGAGCTGTTAGCATAAGAAAAAAAAATCAAATCTGCTGTTGTGAAAATGCCTCTTTTCAAGCATCCTTGGTCAAATGAAACTGCAATTTACAAACTGCAAGGAACTGCTTAAGAAGGAAACCCATCTGTCATGGGTTAGCCCTGCACAGCAGGCCTTGGACTAGAACTTTCCTCACAACAGGAAGAAGAGTATTACGTCCCCATAGACTTCTATGCCCCAGAGACCCTCACCACCTATTGGATTCAGGCATCTTTATAACAGATAGATTATCTACAGAGTTACTAACTCATGGTTGTTGCTTAGAATGAGGAACAAAAGGAAATACAATACAGAAATATAACAGCATTTACAGTCAAGCCTGGCATGGCTTTCATCCATTGGTCAGTTTAAACCTTTTACAATCCTTTTCTCGCCTGTTGCCCCCCCCCATGTTATTTTGAATTCTTTACCATTTGGCCTGTTTCCAGCCATGTTAGTCGTTCACCCCTTTACCATTACAAAGGGGGGTAATTCAGGAAGGCAATTCAACTCTCAGTAGGCAGAGGCAAAGCAATGCTACCTTGCACATATCAAATGGTGGCGTGAACGGCAGGAATGACCTGTTCCTGACAGATTGGTTGGGTTTCTCCGCATAGCTCTTAGACTGAGCTTGGAGAAATTACTTTTTTCTGACTGGGGATGATGAGCAGCATAATATGATGAATAATTCATCATATTTGAGGAATGTCAGGTTCAGCATTTCACAGCTGAAGGAAACGAATGTTCAAGCAACATGAAAATGTATGGTCAAGATGGCAAAACATATTGAGGAAGAACACACAAGCTAGTAGAGGCTGCAGCAGTTTGCTTTTGCCTAAGCCTATTCAGAAGGGCACGATTCTGCCCCTTCTCTCCCCTGCTGAGTTAATGGAATACAAACTACGTTTGCACTCTGAACACAAGTTGCAGCAACAGAACTCAAATTGCAGGAACTCAATTTGCAGCAGGTAAGGATGAACCGGGACATTTTAAAAGCAGCTGAGAAAGTGGGGTGACAGAGGACTAATTGGGCCTGTCCCCACCAAATTGGGACAGAATGGGAAAGGTTGCTCCAGAGGCAGCATATGCTCCCCCATGGCAGATCTGGGAGAGCAACACCTCATCCCAAGGCCCCAAGGCCTGACTCTTCCTCTACTTCAATGTGTTAAAAATTACTTTCGCAATAGCAATAGCACTTACATTTCTATACCGCTTTATAGTACTAAGCACTCTCTAAGCAGTTTACAATGTTAGCTATATGCCCTCAACAAGCTGGGTACTCATTTTATCGACCTACGGAAGGATGGAAGGCTGAGTCAACCTGGAGCCCTATAGGATGGAACTCACAATGTTGTGGCTGCAGTACCAGCATTTAACCACTGCACCACCAGGGCTCCTTTGAAAAGCTACCTCATTAAGCTATGGAAGGAGGCAACTCTGCCAAGGTTTTTTTTTTAACCCTTTGGCTTGTTTCAGGCCCAAGAGAGCCCCATTCTTCCCAATGGGAAGTCACCAAAAGTCACTACTAGGTTTTTTTTTGGGGGGGGGGAAGCAGCCCCTGGGCTTAAAACAGCTGGTCAGAAAGCTGATAAATTGGCTCCCATGGCCTATAGAAGTCACGGGATGAGCTTTTTCAGTTTAAAGACTTAAAACAATTTCGGTGTAGGGTGATGGTGGGCCACGTGTGGCCTGAAGCTTACACCTTGCCCACCCCCTACTCTATGTCTACAGGATGGATCTCAGGGAATGCCAAATATCTCCAAAGTTTACATATAGAGTTAGGAGTCTGAAGATGGATGAACCACAAAAAGGAAAAGAAAAGAAAAGAAAAGTATTAGCACTACAGCTGGAAAATCCACAAAAATGGGGATCCTTTTCTATCTAGTGCAAGCAAAATTAAAAGTATACATCTTCTAGCTAAGATTAACATTAAAATTATTTAATTAGCAATAACATACATATCATTCTGCTTGAAAAAACAATTTATTACCCAAAGCACCAATTATGCAGCTTAAATCTATCTTGCAGAAATGGGCCAGAGGGTGGGGAAATCAGGTTCGTATAATTAACTCCAGACTAACACAACAATTTGCATTGAAAAATCTGCAGATGTGACCAAAATTTACTGCAAGTGTTATGTGGGTGTTGGGACTGTGCACTGTAATTCTGCTTATACAATAAGAACAAAGGCCATTTTGAGACAAGTGTTATCCTGAAGAAATGAAATAGCAGTCTATTTTCAGAGCAATCTGCAAAAGGTTTTTGCATGCTAACACACCAGTCTTTCCCTTTTATTTAGCAGTCTTGCCAAATATTTGCCAGTTGGAATCAAAGAGGTTGTTTTAACCCCACAGAATGCTTGACTTTTTTTATTCTTTGAACAGCTGGTCCCTGTGGCTCTGAAGTTTATGGTTTTATGGTGGCAGGAGTTTTTCAGGTTGAGGCAGCAAAAGTGCACCCTACAGGCTATGTTTGGACACTGAGAGCCCATTCTGTAGCCCTCAAAGCATCTGTGAAGACCCTCAAAGCCTCGAAGCCCTCCTCTATATATTTTTTTAAAATTGGCTGAAAAAAGAGAAATAATTTCTTAAGTTCCCAACTAAAACTGTGAGGATTGGCCATAAACTTAACTTGTTTCCCAAAACCAAAAGTGATTCTGGTGACACTGTGTCACTTCCAATGATATCAGGAGTTGGCTGTACATAGGCTTGCAGTTAGTCCTGGAAAACTGGGAAAATCCCAGATTGAAGGGACTGAAATTTGTCCTGTCTGGCTGGGCTGCTTGAAGCAGCAGATCTTGGATTCCTCCAGTTTCCTGTGCTGAAGGTAGCAGCTGTCAGCAAAACCACCTGAGAAGACTGATGCTGTTGTATATATTAACCACCTGAGAAGACTGATACTGCAAGCTCTGGATCACGAGGTATTGTAGCGTGCTAGATTCAGAGCCCAGAAGGCAGGAGAGTGCAGAGAGTGCAAGAGAGTGAAGGAAAGAAGGCCAGCATCAGAGAGTTGTGTGGTGATTCTGGCCTCCTAGGCCACCCCCCCCCCATGTGGTGGGCTCCCTTTGCCTCTCCCCTGACCCACGCTGGTGCTCTGGACTGAGTGCCACTGTTGCGGGGATGGGGGAAGAGAGAAGGGCTCCCTCCTCCTTCCCACCCACCCCATGTGGGCGCTCTGGGTGTGGGTTTTTTGTCTCGTTCTTTGTCAACAATCCACCCAAGCCAGTCCTATATATTTTTGTCCTGGTTATGTGGCAGAGAATTATGGCAACCTGACCAGTACAGACCCCAGGGGGAGAAGTGTAGGGGGCAAATTACCTCCCCACAGTTGCCCACCCCTGCTTCAGATGTTACTGTTCTGTTCTTCACATGCTTCTAACCATGGTGAGCATGCTGCTCTTTCCCATTCAAATGAAATGGGAGGGAATCTGCACAGACATGTTGGCCCGTACCAGCAGCTACCTCCGTTGCCGTCCGCGTCACAGTTTCTGAAGCCAGGAAGGAAGCCCACAGCATGTGATTAAGGCCCCTCCATGTGACCAGGCTTGATCACATGCTGCAGGCCTCCTTCCGGGCTTCAGAGGGAGTGATGTGGACAGCAGCAGAAGCAGCTGCAGATACAGGCTGGCATGCAAGTATGGATTCCTGTGTTCCTGTGGGGTCCAATCCTATTTTTTTCCAAATGAGGCAGGTTCTCCTGGATGTTAAAATAAAATATTTTAATGGGCTTTACCCCGTCTTCCCCTTGTCTTTGCCCTGGGCATCATCAGAACTGCACAGGGGCAAAACAGGGCAAAAGCCCTGCATTGTATGGACTGCAGTGCTCCAAGACAGGAGCAAAATGCAGTAAATAGACCATCTGGACAAGACCATAGCAATAAGGTGGCTTTGTGTCATACTTAGAGGCTAAGGCTCCTGCTTTAAAGAGATCAGTCCTCTGCTTCAAGGCATCCTCTAGCAGACCTTGGAAAAATTATTTTTTTACCTACATCACCCAGAATCCAACAGCTAGCATGGCTCTAATTAAAAAAAAAAGTTATAGTCTCAAAAAGTCAGCTTTCTAAGCTCTGCTC
Organism: Gambelia wislizenii; assembly: GCA_030847615.1. Classification (NCBI taxonomy): domain Eukaryota; kingdom Metazoa; phylum Chordata; class Lepidosauria; order Squamata; family Crotaphytidae; genus Gambelia; species Gambelia wislizenii. The sequence continues at coordinate 133,124,168 of JAUMIR010000006.1, read as the reverse complement.
TCTGTTTGGCAGAACATGTAGTCCAAGTCGTTTAAAAATAAGGAAACATTAGGACCTTGAAGAATTAACACCTGGACAGCAGTCTGCAGAGACAGGCGGATCACCTGGACACAATTTTGCTTACAGTGGTGAGATGCATTGTTCTGCTACTTAAAGATCAATAGTACTTATTTCTGTATATACATGTTTGCATATAAGTTAGCTTATGCAAATCTGTGAGTGGGGGCAGATGTTCCTTTTAGTGGCTTATTTCCACTTCTGGGTCACTGCCTATATTGCCACTCTAAATAACAAAGGAATTAGCTTTTATGGCAAATGCCTGCCTCTGGCCCCTGACCCTTCTGTGCATTACATTTTGTATTTGAACAGATTCAGGAAAGCAAAAGGTCACTTTCTATTAACTGTCACTGGAAACATATCACACAAATGTCACCATAAGGAGAAGAAACCTTTCATAACCATGATAAACTTTGCATCTGAGGCAATGAATCATCCATTCAACCTTTGAATAAGAAAACTGCATGAAGGAAAGGAGGGTTTCCTTTTGTCTCTCCCCAAAAGGATGACCTTATAGAGAAGCGTGTACATGAAAGCAAGAGAAATCAGGTAGGCCCATTGACAGAAATGTGATAATGAATAGCAATAAGAACAGCAGCGGTCACAGCAGCTTTACAGAGGAAGGCAGCAGAATTGTCCCACCTTTTTATGCACAGTCAGGAAAAGTAGCTTTTGGAGATTACAACTTTTAGCGGAGGCCATACTGGCTAGGAACTGTATGTCCAAGCAAGTACATTTCCCAAGCTCTCATTTACCTATGTGTATTGGTTTGGCCCAGTGTTTGGGTAAATGCTAAGGAAGGGGCTTTAGAATCATAGAGGTGGAAGAGACCACAAGGGCCATCCAGTCCAACCCCCTAACATGCAGGAATACACAAACAGATGGCCATCTAGCCTCTGTTTAAAAACCTCCAAAGAAGGAGACTCCACCACCTATTTTTATTAGCATTTTTTTCCATTTTCGCAGGGGTCTTGCACCCCTAACCCCCACGAATATGAAAGGATGACTGTATTTTTATTCTAACATTTGTTTTCCAAAACAATTTGTTTTTCTGTCAGTAGCAAAGGTTATATCAATGTAAATATGCAGCATACTAATTTATTGACTGACAGAAACCCACCGAGGGCTCTTTCCATATACTCTATAGAAATTCCTTCTTGGCTTCTCTCATCTCTTTGACATACCCCACAACTGTCCCAATTTGGCAGGAAAAGGCCTGATTAATCATCTGTGGTCCTACTTTTTCATTTGCATTTAAAATGTCCTGGTTTCTCTGTCCTCCACCCCACCCACCTTCCCCCTTCATCGTCAGCAGACTTCAATGGCTGCAAACTGAGGTTCTGTCTATATGGTCAAAATAATACAAATGCCATGTGAAAGATCGGTGATCCGTTCAAATGACCACTTGCACAAATACATGTCATTCGGAAGGGGAGCAGCCAAATCCACCACAAAAGTCCATGTGCATCATATCCGGGGCTTCATACGGATTTTCTGAAAAGCTCCGTACAACTTACGAATGTGCGATCGTTTGAACACTCTCATTCGGACAGATACGAACAGGCAATGCAATCTGTTTGGCTGGAAAAGCACAGTGGGTGGGGCTAGCAAAGACTAAAAGCAGCTGCAGCCACCATGTTGGATTTTCGGCTAAGCAAGGGCTGGTAAGTCAATCAAATGGTGATCTCATTTGTTTGTTTGTTTGTTTGTTTGTTTGTAAATACAAAGTGTTGCTTGTGTGCACTTTTGGGAAACTTTTTTTTTTAATTGGTGGCAGATTTAAAGCTGCAAATAAATCACTCACGGCTGCCATCTGGCTAGGGGGTCATACTGAGTTATGGGGGGGGCTCTTTTAGCTGTGTAGGGAGATCACATAGTTGTGAATGCCTGCCTTTCCAAATGTGTGTGTATTCCCCCCCCCCCGTATAGACAAGACCTGAGTTCAAAGTGCAAGAGTAGTTTGCACTCAATTAGTGAGGGAAGAGGAGTGAAGGCGGAAGAAACTTGCCCTTTCCAAGCTTGAGTAAAAGCAAACTGCTGCAGGCTCTCCTATCCTGTCTTTTCTTCTTCATTAATAACTTTTGTCATACTTACTACGCTCTGATGTTTCATGGCGATATGTGTGGCTGTGAAATATTGGAGGGTATGCCTTGACACTGTGTTCCAGATACTTAGGGCCTTACCACACTCCAAAGTAAAGAGGCAAGGGAGCAGGAAGGTTCCGTCTTCCATGCTGCCTTATTGCATGACGTTGTTGTTCTTCCAGGGGCCGTTTACACGGCAAAATAAGTCCTCTAAGAATTCGGCAAGACCCCTGATAGTTTCCACGTATTTCAACGCAGTATCGCCCTTTTCAGAAGGAGGGGGTGTAAAAAACCCGTAAGTGGTGCAACTTTTGACTCTGCTGATTTTCCAGACTTTTTTAAAAAGTTCCGTAAGATTGCACACTATCGATATTGTGAACTATCTGACATCAGCATTCGCAGTGTTTTTACCTACCGGAAATTAGGCGGATCCTTGGGAGTGGCCCAAAAAAACCATCCCTCCCACAACACAAAAACATCTGTGTAAACAGGTTTTCTCCTTTTTGAAATGGCAGAACAGAGAACAAAGAAGGATGGAAGGGGCATAGCATGGAGCCATGCAGAGACTTTAGATTTGCTAGATCTTTGGGAACAAAAAGTACAAGAACAACTAAGAACATGTCATAGAAATATCGATCTTTTTGAGAAGATATCTAAAGAAATGCTCCGCCAAGGCCATCACCGCACACTGCACACTGAAGACGATGTGGCAAAAATACAGGGAAGTGAGAGAACATAATTCTAAAAGTGAAAATGAACACAGAAAAGAAGTTATCAATTAAGGAGTGACGTATGCCCCTGACTGACAGCTAGGGTAGATGCAATGATGCAAAATGTCAATATTGTGGGAACTACAAAAATCCGAAATCTAATAATTTGTAATCTATCTAATTCCGCATAATAACTTAATGTGAACATTCATTGTGGACTTTAACAACAATCGATGAAAAATTGTGTAAACTATGCGATGTTATATCGAAAGTGCACTATTGCGATACATTGCGGGGAAAATATTGCCGTGTAACCGGCCCCGCAGTGTTCTTTCATACCAGTCCTGAGGGAGATTGAGGTAATACTGTGTCTTTTTGCTGATGGGTTTTTCAGGTTAGCAAAAAGATGTGGTTTTACCTCAGTGAGCTTGGAAAAGTTATTACTTTGAACTGCAGCTCTCAGAATTATTCAGTCAACATGGTTTCCAGCCATGTTAGTTGGGGGATACTAGGACTTAAAGGCCAAGAAGTAACTTTTCCAAATGGACATGGATACTTATTTATAAACATACAAACACTTCACAGAAAAATGATGTCTCTATAGATATGAAAACTTTGTTGGTAGAAATGTATCTCTGCCTCTAAGTTTTCTTCAATGCAATGGCTTACTCTCCTTTTCTACAGGGCCAATCCCACGAACCCTGTTTCTGCCACCAATGGCCTCATTCCGTAAGGGAAAGGATCAACCACACTGCAACAGCAGCAAGACATGTCCCAATGGCAGCAGTCACTGTGCACAGTTGGATAGCAGTAATTAATCAGATATGTATTTTCAGTTGACTCTCAAGCTAGTAATTGGAAAATTGCACCAATTAATTGATTAATGCTTTCAGCTCTGCTACTAAACCACTGGAGTACGCCATACATTTATACATTAATTACAGAACATATGTCATATTTGCAAAATATACTGGGGGGAAAGCTACAATTGCCGAGTTAGACTTGGATCACCTTGTCCCTAGTTGGTTGACCTGAACAATAGATTACAGAGCTAATTAAATATACTGTATAGTCTGACTCAAAAGCTCACTTCTCAACTGCCTTTGCTGGACCTTTTCTGGGGGGGAGGGTTGGTTTGAATTCTGACCTCATGTCTTTTTGAGCTATTAAGTGAACCATGGATCTGGAAAACTGGCTTTTCACTTCATTTCACTTCTCAGGCTGCCTTCTCAAAGCTAATGAAGCACAGTTACTGTCTTTAAAATTACTAACACATGATTTTTTAAAAGTGTTACAGCACATAAGACCAAACACAAACATGGATAATACAACAATTGGGGAAGGGGAGAACTAAAGCAAAAGAAAAATCTTTTTCGTAACAATAATCTTTCCATTCATCTGAGTAGTGATACAAATTTCTCCCTTTATTCTTCCTGTTCCTGAAGGGCATAGGACATTTTATTACACTTCTTGCTGGAAAGCATGATATTTGAACTGGGTGGCCCCTTGCAGAGAAGATGAACCATTCCTAACAAATTCCTGAAGAATGGTGGCTATATTTCTTTCAGCTCAGATGCATTTCCCTCCCTAACTTTTCTTGCAATTAGCGTTGTTCTGGGTGTCTAACAAGGAAGAATGGCCTGGGTTTTTCTTTAGAATGGAATTCCTTCCTCTTCTCCCTCCCCTCCAGCAGCCCAGTGGAATAATTCAAATTGTCTTGACTGAGACTAACCCCTTATCAAGATGGGCCAAATGAAACTACTTCCTCTGGGTTCCCAGACCCAGCAGTCTTTTTGCCCCAATCCTAGTCTGAACTGTCCAGATGACGTTGGATCATTCCAATCAGAATCCAGGGCAAATATCCCTTAAAATGGAGCAGACACGTGATAAAAAAACCCCCAAAAACTCATCATTTGCTGCAGTTTTCCCAGCAAAAACTGTGAGTTCTATTACTGCAAAGAGGGGGGATATTTGCACACATAGCCTGTGCGGTACCCAGCACAGACATTTCCCAGCCAGATCACACAAACTGCATCTGCTGAGGTCACCAAGAGGCACCTAGCCATGACCACAGCCTTGTTCCTGGCCTCAGAACATGCGTTCGGAACAGGGAAGAGAAACCCCGAGCCATGGGTGTGAAAACATCCCTCTGTTGCTGCTACAGAAGGGCTGGAATACTCTGGAATGTGGTGTGGCAGAATAGAGTAGACAAGCCCTAACACAGTTAAAATGGGGAATATCAAGTTACCTAGGTGATCCTACTATAGCTGTATATGCTTATGTACAATGGGCAAGGCAAAGAGCTACCTCCAGAATCACCTACTTAGCATGTGTAAAGATAAAAAAAGGGGGGGGGGACACAGATTAGTCTGCCTGACTAGCTACAGTGGCATAGATCTCTAAGTTTTGCCACCAAAATGGAAATCATAAAAAGAGTAGAGGGTGCTAAAAGAAAAAAAAATCATTCTGGGATGTATGCTAGAATGCATTCCCATTTGCAAAAGGAAAGGCACTCTGTACATGCTGAGAGGAGACACTGTGGGTTGGGCATCAGAAGGAGTTCTTACATCTCTTGTCAGGTGCATGTGAAACACACATGTATACATATACTTGATTTGTATGGAGCCCTGATGGCACAGAGGTTAAATGCTGGTACTTCCGGTACTGCAGCCACATTATGAGCTTACTTCCATTGCTGCAAATTGAGTTCAAAGTACAAAAGTAGTTTGCAACTCAGTTAACTTAGAGAGGAGTTAAAATATCTAGTATCAATGATTTGGATCAAATTTGCCATAGAATCATTGAGTTGGAAGAGACCACAAGGGCCATCCAGTCCAACCCCCTGCCAATGCAGGAATAAAGAAAGCATTCCTAACAGATGGCCATCCAGCTGCTGCTTAAAAACCTCCAAAGAAGGAGACCCCACCACACTCCCAGGCAGTGTATTCCACTGCCAAACAGCTCTTTCTGTGTGGAAGTTCCTCCTAATGTTTAGAATCTCTTTTCCTGTAGTTTGTGTCCATTGCTCCATGTCCTAGTCTCTGAAGCAGCAAAAAACAAAACTTGCTCCATCCTCAGTATGTCATCCCTTCAAATATTTAAACATGGCTATCATGTCCCCTCTGAACCTTCTCTTCTCCAGACTAAAATACCCAGCTCCCTAAGCCTCTCCTCATAGGGCTTGGCTTCCACACCTCCCACCATCTTGGTTGCCCTCCTCTGGACACGTTTCAGTTTGTCAATATCCTTCTTGAATTGTGGTGCCCAGAACTGGACACAGTATTCCAGGTGAGGTCTGACCAAAGCAGAACAGAGTGGCACTATTACTTCCCTTTATCTAGACACTATACTCCTGTTGATGCAGCCTAGAATCGCATTGGCTGTTTTAGCTGCTGCATCACACTGCTGACTCATGTTCAGTTTGTGGTCCACTATGACTCCTAGATCCCTTTCGCATGTACTGCCATCAGGCCAGGTGTCACCCATCCTATATCTGTGCTTTTCATTTTTACTGCCCAAGTGTAGTATCCTATTGAAATTAATTTTGTTAGTTTTGGCCCAGCTTTCTAATCTGTTAAGGTCATTTTGAATTCTTATCCTGTCCTCTGGGGTATTAGCTATCCTCCTAATTTGGTGTTGTCTGCAAACTTGATAAGTATGCCCACTATTCCCTCATCCAAGTCATTGATAAAGATATTGAATAGCACTGGGCCCAGGACAGAACCCTGTGGCACCTGGTTGGTCACTTCTCTCCAGGATGAAGAGAAGCCTTTGGAGTCGGCCCATCAACCAATTAGAAATCCACCTAACAGCTGCATTGTCTAGCCCACATGTTACTAACTTTTTTGCAAAGATTATCATGGGGGACTTTGTCAAAGGCCTTACTAAAATCAAGATACACTATATCCACAGCATTACTTTCATCTACCAATTATCTAACTCTAACGAAAAAAGAGATAAGATTAGTCTGGCATTACTTGTTTTTGAGAAACCCATGTTGACTTTTAGTGATTACGGCATTCCTTTCTAAGTGATTACAAACTGTGGAGATTATCAGATGCTCTAAAAACAGTGTTATCATGACGCCAGGAGATCACTAAAGGGCTTCCTTTTCAGATGATGTCATTCCCCTCCTGTAATGCTCCCGTTCTGCTGCTGTTCTGCTGGCGCTGCTTTTATTGATGGGAGAATCTGTCAATGGATCTCCCATTCTGTTCCTGTCACAGATCTTAAAGCATCTAAAAAGGTGCCCTGTTTCGCTGTTGGCATCCCTGCCAGAACACTTCCTGGTGAGATTGGGACATCCAGGTAAGTGACACACTTTTTTAAAAAACTTACTTGGTTTACTTGTAAGTTTTAAAGTGTGTTTTTCTGCTTGCTGTCACTTTTACTGTTGTATTTTCCTTTTTATTTTTGAATTTCCCACACTCTTGTCTTCTTGCTAGAATGGACGGGATTTCATTCCAGGAAGTGAACAGTGCTCCATTAGAGCTACATTCACTCCTGGGCTGCCCTTTATATGTGAATAAGGTACATCTGAAAAGATTTCTTTTTCTACCAGGACAGGGGCGGGAGAGAGGTGGGAGAGGAGATTGTGGGACAGGAACGCATTTTCGTTTCTATCTGATAATCTCCTGTCTGTTTAATGATCTGCTCTAGAATCTTTCCTAGTATTGATGTTAGGATGACTGGGCAATAATTATTTGGGTCTTCTCCCCCCCTTTTTTTAAAGATGGGGACAACATTTGCCCTCTTCCAGTCTGCTGGGACCTCCCCTGTTCTCCAGGATTTCTCAAAGATTATTCCCAGTGGTTCTAAGATTACATCTGCCAAGGCAAAAGAGGCATTGAGTAGCTCTGCCTTTTCTCTGTCCCCTGTTAGCAATTCACCATCTTCTCTCCACAGCGGTCCTACCACTTCATTGTTCTTTCTTTTGCTATGGACATATCCCCAAAAGCCCTTTTTATTGTTTTTAACCTCTCAAGCAAGAGTAAGCTCCATCTGTGCTTTAGCTTTTCTGATTTCTCCCCAACATGAGCCGGCTATTTGTTTGATTTCTTCTTTGGTGATTTCCCCCTTTTTCCATTTCTTGTACATGTTCCTTTTAAGTCTTAGCTCAGTTAAAAGTGCTTTAGACATCCCTACCTGCCATTTCCCCTCCTCATTGGAAGTGTTTGAACTTGTGCCTTCAATAGCTCACTTTTTAAAAACTCCCATCCATCATGTATTTCCTTCTCTTTTAGTATTCCTGACCATGGGATCACCCCCAGTAATTCCTTAAGTTTTCTGAAATCAGCTTTCTTAAAGTCTAGATGGCATTTCTGACTATGCTTAATAATAATAATAATAATAATAATAATAAGATTTATTTATATACCGCCCTTTGGTAACCCAGTCATGGCGGTTAACAACATTAAAACACCATACAAAGTAAAACAGTATACCCCCCTCACTTAAAAAATACTTAATAAAACACACACGTACATTTAGCAATAACAGTAGATCCTCAGTGATATTCAGTTCCGTTAACAAAGGAGGCTGTGGGGACTCTCCTGAAGGAGGGGGCGGGTTCCCGAGGCCAGGATAATCTATTCTGGAAAGGCCTGCCAGAAGAGATCCATCTTGACAGCCTTTTTGAAGCTGTCCAAAGATGTCAATTGGCAGATCTCATACGGCAGGACGTTCCATAGTCTGGGGGCGACAACAGAAAAAGCCCTCTGGGAGGCAGCCAAAAGCCTCAACTTTTGAGGCTGCAGCAAATTCCTCCCAGTAGGCCGGAGTGCACAGGGAGGATTATAGGGGAGGAGACGGTCCCTGAGATAGCTTGGACCCAAGCCATTTAGGGCTTTAAAGGTGATAACTAACACTTTGTACTGGGCCCGGAAACCAATAGGCAGCCAGTGGAGGGACCTCAAAACCGGAGTGATGTGGTTGGTCCCTCCTAGATGTTCCCGAAACAAGCCTGGCCACCATATTTTGTACTAACTGTAGTTTCTGACTCACCTATCGCCAACACTTACGACTCCTCGAAGGCTTCCATCAGCGCTGTTTACACACAATCCTAAATATACACTGGACTGACTATATGATGAATGTTGCTGTCCTGGAGCAAGCAGGGATCACCAGCATTGAGGCCATGATATTGAGAACACAGCTGCGCTGGGCAGGGCACGTTTCTAGGATTCATCGCCTCCCCAAAATAGTACTCTACAGTGAACTCACCATGGGTCAGTGTAAGAGGGGCACTCCAAAAAAGCAATACAAGGACTTCCTGAAACAACATCTCAGGCTCGGCCAAATTGATCACCAACAATGGTCCGCCCTGGCCTCACATCAGGAGGCATGGAGACACACTATCCATAATGCTGCAGCCTTATTTGAGAACTCACGCCAAACAAGTCTCGAAGAGAAACGACAACGCAGAAAGAATCACAACACGGAAACATCACGCAAGGAAACTTTCTACTGTGCTTTCTGCAACAGGACTTGTCTATCTCGGATTGGCCTTTTTAGTCATCAGTGCGCTTGCAGAAAACACAGGATGAGTCCTTCCTGAATCTTCATTTGCAAAGAAAAGCCAGAGAGAGAGAGAGAGTTTCTGACTCAAGCACAAGGATAGCCCCATGTAGAGCACATTACAGAAGTCTAGGCATGAGGTTACCAGCGCTTGAATGATGGTCTCGAGGTCCCTTGCTTCCAGAAAAGGGTGCAGCTGGCGTATTAGCCAAATATATGCTTGGCCTCCCCTTTCCTCTGTATAACAAACTCCAGCAGAACATGGTCACTCCCTCCTAAGGATTCCGCTATTTCCACCCTAATCTCTGTTGGTTAGGATCAGATCTAAAATAGCTGTTCCCCTTGTTGCCTCTTCCGCCTTCTGGACAATGAAATTGTCTGCAAGGCAAATGAAGAATTTGTTGAACCTTAAATTTTTGGCAGAGCTGGACTTCCAACAAATATCAGGATAGTTAAAATCCCCCATTATTATTACATCTCCCCTGTCCGAATGTGTGGTCAGCTGTTCTAGGAAGGCACCATCCAAGTCCTCAGTTTGGCTTGGAGCTCTGTAGTAGACTGTCACAATGACATCCCTGCTGTTTCTCTCCCCCTTGATGTTTACGTAGATGCTCTCAACCTGGCTCCCAGGATTTAAGTCACGGATCTGTTCACAGGTGTACACATCCTTAATATACTATATAATATAATGCTACCCCACCATCCTTCCTGTTTGGTATATTTCTCTGAAATAGGTTATACCCCTCTATTACTATATTCTATTCATGAGACTCATCCCACCCAGGATTCAGTGATTCCTATTAAATCATATTTGCTTTGCTGTGCTAAGAGTTCAAGTTCATCCTATTTATTTCCCTTGCTCTGTGCATTAGTATAGAGACATCTAAGTCCATGGGTCATTCCCCCTGTCTGCCTTTTAAAGGTTTTTATTCCTCCCACCATTGGGTTCTTGTACTATTTGCCTTGTTGTCTAACATTTAGGCTATTATCTCCAGCACTTGATGAACTCCTATCCTCATGATTACTGTCTCCCTCCCCCACACAACTCAGTTTAAAGCTCCCCTGATCAGATCCTTCAGACTCTTAGCAAAAACATTCCTGCCAACTGCTGTGAGGTGCAACCCATCCCTTGCCAGTAGTTCACCTCCATGAAACTGCACCCATGGTCCAGAAAGCCAAACCGTTCCCGGCGGCATCATATGCACAGCCAGTTGTTCACCTCCACTATTTTTCTCTCCCTTCCTGGGCCATGCCCTTCCACTGGAAAGGATAGACAAAATTACTACCTGTGCATCCAAGTCCTTCAGCTTCCTACCCAGAGCCCCATAATCCTTTTTGATATTTTGAAGGTTATGCCTTGCAGTATCATTGGTTCCCACATGGACCAAAAGGAAGGGATAATGATCAGTAGGCTTCACAAGTCTTGTCAGCCTCTCTGTTACATTGTGGATTTTTGCACCTGGGAGACAGCACACCTCTTGAGACATCTTATCAGGCCTGCAAACTACTGATTCTGTACCCCTCAGCAAGGAGTCTCCTACCACCACCACATGCCTCCTCCGAGGAGTGACAGAGGCCAATCTGTGTGCTGAACCATCCAAGATCTCATGCACATTCTCTGAGGCCTGGCTCTGTTGCTCTCCTTCCAGTTCCTTGTCATCACTAACAAGAGAGAGTGCTTCAAACCAGTTATGTAGTGCCAGACTCATAGAATGGTCCCTGCTCCTTCTACTTCTATGAGTCACATTCTTCCAAACATCAACCTCCTGTGCATCAGAACTAACCTCCTCCAGAGGGACATCCCCTGCATGTTCCTGAACCAGGACCTTTTGCTCTGCTCTGTCTAAGAAAACCTCCTGCTCCCTAATATGCTGTAAAGTGGCTAAACAGGCATCAGGTTGCTGGACCTTCTCTTCCAGAAACACAACCAACTTGCATTTGCTGCAGGTGTAGCTCTGCACATCCACAGGCAAGAAGACAAACATCCCACAGATGTTGCAGGTGACTGCAGCAGTTTTCTCACTGTCCATATTGAATACTCTGAAGTAGGCACTAGAACAAAACTCTGTGCCTCCCCCGCTAAACAGCTATGCCAAACACCCCTGTTGGCCTCTCTCCTGTATGCTGAGCTCCAGGGACTGGAGCTGCAGCTATAAACAGAGAGCTACTGGCTGCTAGCTCCTCCCTCTGCCTCTCACCCACTTCCTCTCAGCAGTCTCTGACTCACTTCCTCTCAACACAAGCAGCTCACAAAAAAAAAATGCTAATGAGTTCCCCCAGGCAAGGCTACACTCAGCCCACACAAACAAACAGCCTTGACACATGCAAGCACACTAGCATTGGCTCAACAAAATCTCTGGGGCTGAAGAAGTTTAAATCAACAGCCACCAGCTTACCGTATGCTGTCTCTTCCACCACACCTACGCCAAACACCCCCGTTGGCCCCTTTCCTGTTCACCTCGCACCTGTACACCAAGCCCCAGGGACTGAAGCTGCAGCTATAGACAGAGAGCTACTGGCTGCTAGCTCCTCCCTCTGCCTCTCACCCACACCAATGTTATTTGTGCTTAGATTACAGTCACTAAAATCAACAAGAGTTAAGCTAGAAGACTAACTTGTCCCATTGATCCCAATAGTTCAGTCTCATTTCTTGATCATACCCAATTATACATGTTTATCCACAAGGCTACATGTTAAAGTGATCTTTCCAGCCACCTGTGGTCCTTTCCAATCACCTACATTTTGTTTTTAAAAGCACTTTATTTGAAGATTTTTCAGTTACAAAAAGGTAGCCAATACATTAACAAAGACTTGGAGGCTGCATGGCTATGTGACTTATGGGAGTAATTTCCAGTGAATTCAGCAGACCCTACTTCTGAGTAAACATAAACAAGATCAGAAATGTTATATCTGTGAGATTTGACAATACTTCAGCAGATTTTTTTTTTAACAAAAGGGCAATCCCATGTAAAACAATAACTGTAGAACTAAGGATTATCACTAATAACAATGTTGTCAACTTACCAATAGCCATCATATAATCCCACCGGTCCACCAGGCACATACTGAAGATCAGATGATCTGACGTTTGCCCTTGGCCGATGAGTGAAATATTTCTCTCCAAGTTTTGGCAGACTGCAGAGGTCCAGCCTATGAGGAACCAAACCACTACCAGAAAAATCACAGCCAGCATCTTCATCACTCGTCCACCCGTCATGTATGGAATTCGTTGAACCGTTCGAGAAAGGAACACCTTCAAAACCCTGCATAATCAAATATGCAAAGAATTACAATATGGCACTCATCCCTTCAAATGCCTTTACATTTCCTCATGTGTAGGGAGTGTGTGGTCCTCCAGACATCGTTGGACTACAGCTCCCAACATCCCTCAGCATTAACTAAGCAATGAAGGATGATGGGTTGAAGTTGAAGAACATCTAGAGGCTACAGTTTACCTACTCCTGGATTAACAGTTCTTAATTTCTGCTTTCAAGAGCAAAATCTTGTTTGCTTTACTTTACTTAAAGATATGATACCTAAGGCATTTCTGTTATCACATTTCATTTAAACAGAGCTAATAATCAAATTCAGGGTTATGGTTATAGATATTCCCCTTCTTTATTACTTGTACAACCTACTCATTTGTTTCAAAGCTGGGGTGCATGTGAATTATTCCTGTTATGATTGAAGTGGTTGGTTTATTTTTTCTTATGATACATTTAAAATTGCTCATTATTTTTTAATTTCTTAAAAAGCTTGAAGATTGATAAGGTAACAGCATAAATTCTGAATAATTCTGCTCAAAATGCCTCTAAAATGCATTTAAAAATCATTTAAAAGTAATTAAAAATGTGACTTGTTACATCAAGTAAAAATATTGGTTCTACTCCAGTGGGTCTTAACCTTTTCTTTATCAGGGACCCCTTTTAATTACTTTTTGTTGCTGCAGATACCCAAGACTTAAGATTTAAAACCCTAACAACAACAACAATACATAGTAACAGCAACAACAACAACACAATTACACCATCCATTAAACCTTTCCACAGAGGCACTGGAAGGAAAGACTTTTCTCCTGCTTCTTCCTGCAAGTTTTTGGTTGGAGCAGATTGAACAGCAATGGCAAGGCCAAACTAGTCAGCCTTTGCCTTGGCTCCTGTCACATGGGTTGAGCAGCCTTCAATCCTTTGCAGATCCCCTGTGAGGACATTGTGATCTCCTGGGGTCCATGGACCACAGGTTAGAACCACTGTCCTACTCACCGTAGTTATTAATTGGTATCAACGGTGGTCATATAGCCTGGTTTATAAATACAGATATTTTCAAGACTTGCTATAAAAATGTGTTAGCCCAAAATGCTAGTGACTTGACCTGAGGCCTTATATTTTTAGTTCTGAGTCTCATATTACTGAGCTACTAATGGCATGATCCTATGCAATCTCTTCAAAGATAAGTCACCCCAGTTCAATGGGGATAGCTCCCAATTGGCTAACATACACTTCAACATTTCACAGATGAAAACTAGGAAATGGGTGGCCAAGAAACATCAGAGTGTGCTCAAGATGGCAGAAGTTATTAATGATGAAGAAAAAATGAGCTAGGAGAGGCTGCAACAGCTTGCTTTTGCCGGAGTCTACTAGGTAGGGCAAAATTCCACCTCCCCCTCTCCTCTCCTTTCCTCTCTCCCAAGCAGAAAAAAATGTGAGATGACAGAGGATGCCAAATTGGGACAGTTCGAAGGTGGAGACTAAGGGAGCAATGTTAGCCCCCACCAAAAGACTGAAGAGGGGTTAGGAAAGAGCAAAGCAGCCTCTCCACCAGCACTAAGGAGCTTCTCCAGTGGCAAGTCCATCCTTGTGTGTGTGTGTCTGTGCTTTCAAGTCACCTCTTGACTTATGATGACCCCATGAATTTCATAGGGTTTTCTTAAGCAAGGAATATTCAGAGCTGGTTTTGCCAGTTCTTTCCTCTGAAATATAGCCTACAGTACTTGGTATTCACTGGTGATCTCCCATCCAAGTACTAACTAGGGCTGGCCCTGCTTAGCTTCCAAGATCAGATGGGATCTGGTACCTATACCAACTGAAATCTCCATGGGCATAGGAATATCCTTGTAGGCAATTCCATTAGCAGTGGGCCTGAATCTGGGGCAAAATTCTTCACGGCAGGGGAAGGTGGAGTGTGGCTTTGGATTCACATGCTTCCTTTTCTAACATACTTCCAAAAATGTCCCCAACCTACAGGACCTACAGATTGGCACTTCCCCCTTGGTTTCAATGGGATACTTTTATTAAAATCAAAGATCAAGAGGGGGGGAGCAAAAAAGCAACCCCATTACCAATTCCTACCCTGCTGGAGTGAGCCTGCAGGGCTTTGCAAATGTCAGATCAACTCCCCTCCTCAAGGTTTTCTCTCTGTCTTTCTTTATATATTCTTATTTATATATCAAATTTAAAGAGAATGTAGTTCTTTACTCTTGCAGTGAAACAGCTGCTGCTGGGTGTGATTTCAGATTTTACAGTTTTGCATAGGTTAGCAAAGATGCATTTGAAGAGGGAAAGGTTCCAAAAGCACTGGGGGCTGGGAATGGGATTTACTGCATAGTTTCACAGCTGAAATGAACTTTATAAGATTTTGCTGGATAGACATTTCTGTTGAGCACATCAACTTTCATTTATATAGCTTCCCTAGAACCCCCGGTTTAGAAATGCCACAAAAAACTAGCAGATCAAAGAAAACTCAATGAAATGTCTTCTAAACAATAATTTCAGATTTTCCTTTTTAAAGTCAAGCACTTTCAATAGCGTCTTTCCCCTGAAACTTTGCAGATGGCACACAGAAATGCATGTTTGGAAAAAAGGAAAGCCCTGTATAACTGAAAACATCCTTGGTAGTAGTATTTATATGACAAACACAGCAAAGCAAAACAGAATATAAAACCCAAGGCCCTTTAGATGAATCCGTACCTATATAGTAAGTAGCATGTAAGGAAGGATTAACTGAATATCTGTGACAACAATTATTTTTTAGAATATCCAGGTGTCCTGTTTCTTCCCAGGTCATCAGCAAAGCAACTTTGGAGGAATGAGATTTTTTTAAAAAAAAACCCTCTAGAAACCACTGAACCAGCAGAAAAATCAAACCTGCTATTTACAGCAAAGTTCATTATTTCCTCCAATAGAGTGAAGATATTATGCCCCATCATCATCATCATCATCCTTATCATCTATATTGCATAATAATCTTTATCTCATTTATCCATTTAACAAGTCAACAAGGTGAATGAATCATATTACAAATGGGAGATTGAGGATTTCCACCCCAAAGTTTATTCTGTAGTCAAAAGCTGAAGTTTGCAAATAGTGTTCTGAATATTTTCCACATTAATAACTTCTCACTTCTACATGGGCCTTGCAGGTTTGCTGTGTGTGTGTGTGTCAGGGTCGAGGACTTTAAGTCACATTGTCTTATGGGTTTTGCAGTTTTGAGGCTACATAAACAGTATGAGCTTTTCACATAAGCGTCTTTGATTCGTAATTGCATTGCATCAGGAGTTTTACAGTCTTATGTCTATATATTTAATTGCCTGTGCCTATGATATAGAAATAACATAAACTGCCTCTTGAATGAGAAATGTCTCTTTACAATATTAGGTCACACTTTCCAATTCCAATTTTGCAGTAAGAATCAAATTTTTACCTTTTGAAAAAGTCAGAATTCCTTGGCAACTCTAACAGACCAAGTCACCTGGTTTGCATTATATTCAAAAATCTTTGAAGTGGATACTGATATTTAGTGTACTATTGAAAGCATGAAATCTTATCACCTTTCCAGATCTTTAGAACAGGTATAAGTCTAAACTGCAGTCTCTGATTCATTTAAAGTAAATCTGTTATATCTAAGAATATTACCTTCAGAATAATGTTTAAGGAAGTTATTAAATTTAATTGAAATAATGCACACTGATGGTTAAGGCTGCACATTTGCACCGTGTTGTTATTATTGTTATGTGCCATCAAGTTGGCTTTGTTTTATGGTGACCTTATGAATGAGAGACCTCCAAGAAACCTTACAATTAAGAGCACTGCCCAGGTTTTACAAACCCAAGGGATTTCAGGACAAAAAAATAATAATATGGAAACAATACTTTGAAGAACTATGCAGAAAAAATGAAACTTGGAGGCAGTAGGAAAAGAGGAGGACTGTGTTACAGATGGATTAATAAAATCAAAGAATCTTAGAGTTGGGAAGGATGACAAGGGACATCTAGCACAACCCTCTGCAATGCAGGAATACACAATTACATCACTCCTAAAAAATGGCCATCCAACCTCAGCTTAAACACCTCAAAAAATGGAAAGACCACCACCCTCTGAGGCAGTCTGTTTCACTGCTGAACAGCTCTTGCAGTATATAAAAAAATCTTATTCCTAATGTTTAGGAACATGTACGTTAAATTCATTATTTCATGTTCTAGCTTCTGGAGCAAAAGAAAAAAGCTTGCTCCATCTTCTACATGACATCTCTTTCAGATATTTAAACATAGCTACCATGTCATTCTTCTCTTCTCCAACAGCTCCTTCAGTTGTTTCTCATAAGGCTTGGTTTCCAGACCTTTGAAAATTTCTTGACATGTTTCAGTTTGTCGATATCCTTCTTGAACTGTGGTGATCAAAACTGGACAAAGTATTCCAGGTAAGATCTGACCAAAGCAGAATACAATGAGACTACTACTTCCTTTGATCTGGATACTAATCCTGTTGATGCAGGCCAGAAATGCATTGGTTTTTTTGGCTGCCACATCACACTATTGACTCATGTTTAGTTTGTGGTCCACTACAACCTCTATTTCCTTTTCACATGTACTACTTTCAAGCCAGGTGCCACTCTGTGTGTGCATTTCTTTTTCTTGCCAAGATTTAATACCTTATACTTATCTCTGTGGAAATTAATTTTGTTAGTTTTGGCCCAGTCCTCCAATATGTCAAAGTCATATTGTAACCTGTTCCTGTCCTCTGGAGTACTAGCTACCCCCTCCAATTTGGTGTTTTGGCAAATGTAATAAGCATGCCTTCTATTCCATCACTGAAGGCATTTATTAAGATGTGAAGCAACACTAGGCCCATAACAGAACCCCAAGGCACCCTACTAGTCTCTTTTCTCCAGGATGAAGAGCAACTATTAGTGAGTATTCTCTCGGTTCTGTCTGTCAACCAATTACAGATCTACCTAGCTGTAATGCTCTCTAGCCCATCAGTTCACTAGCTTGCCTGCAAGAGTATCATGGGGGGCCTTGTCAAAAGCCCTACTAAAATTAAGATATACAGTACTACATCCACAGCATTCCCCTGATCTACCAGGCTTGTAACCCTATAAAAAAGAGAGAGATAAGATCAGTTTGGCATGATTGATTTTTTGAGAAACCCATGATGGCTCTTAGTAATCATGGTATTCTTTTTCAAATATGCATAGATGACTTTTTCAGACAAGTAAAATGCAACGGAAGCAGCCTCGCCACATTGCGAGACTGCTGCGCTGCAGGGCGTCCCTTTGGGATGACGTCCGTCCCTGCCGGTACTGTTGCGGTACCGCAGGGACATTTGAGTGTAATATTTTGGCGATTTTTACTCACGAAAGTTGATCATGAGTAAAAATCACCAAAATATTACACTCAAATGTCCCTGCGGTACCGCAACAGTACCGGTAGGGACGGGCGTCATCCGAAAGGGACGCCCTGCAGCTCAGCAGTCTCGCAACGTGGCGAGGCTGCTTCCATTGCATTTTACTTGTCCAAAAAAGTCCTAACTGTTTAATGATCTGTTCTAGAAACTTTCCTAGTATCCACATCAAACTGATTAGTCAGTAGTTCCTTGGGGGCCCCTTTTTGCCCTTTTTGAAGATGGGGACAACATTTGCCCTCCTCCTGTCTGCTAGGACCTTTCCTGTTTTCCAAGGATTCTCAAGGACTATTGATAGTGAGTCTGAGATTACATCTGCAAATTTCTTTAATACTCCTGGATGCAACTCATCTGGCCCTGGAGACCTGAATTTACTATGTGTCCCTGTAATACCTCTTTACCAATTGTGGTCTGTAGTCCCCTTAATGCATGATTTATTCTATTTTCACCTTTTACAGCACTGTTTTCCTTTCAGGAGAAGACTGAGACAGATATTAAATAGTTTCACCTTCTCTGTGTCCCCTGTTAGTATTTCACCATCTTTTGTACACAGTGGCCCAGAAACAGCCCTGACTTTGCAAGACCAGAGCAGGGCTGTTGAGGACCACGGCTCTTGGAAGTCCCTCATTCCTAGGTGTACCATAAGTTGTAGATGACTTCACAGCAATAAATTAAGCCATAAACTGGTCCCTGGACCCACTGAAGTTACCTATCCTGTCATAAAAGGAAACCCTATATATGTCCAAGTCTCCACCTGCCTAGATTACAAAACAATTTTCCCTCATTAGATACTTGGGTTTAACACTGTTTATCTCTACATTAGAAATCCGAACTGCTTGGGACCAGAAGTGTTGCATAGTTTGGATTTTTTCGGATTTTGGAATACCTGCACATACATAGTGACGTATCTTGGAGACAGGACCCAAGTCTAAACATGAAATCCATTTAATGCTTCTTATACACCTTATACACATAGCCTGAAGGTAATTTTATACACAATATTTTTTTAATAATTTTGTGCACGAAAGCAAAAATGGCCCTATCTCAGCCACCCATGTAGATAATTTTGGATTTCAGAATTCTGGATAAGGGATACTCAATGTGTACAATGTTTTTTAAAATGGTGGCCAGCATTTTTTGTTTGTTTGGAGAATTGTAAGTAAGTATATTGCATCATCTACATATAGGCTTATTTGAAAATAGGATACACTTCTTCAGTGCCACACGGTTCCCATAGCTTTACGTATTCTCTGAGCTGAGCCCACACTGATTTCCCTTACATCTACAACATGGCAGATGGGGCTGACATGATATCAGTGCCAGTATTACTGTTCTATGCCAGACTGGGCAACATTTCTCTATGTCCTGCTTTGTACAAATGCACTGGATAGAAAGTATAGGACCTCATCTCATGACTACATGCCCTGAGGCATCTAGATAACATCTGCTTCTTGCTAGAAAGAATGAGCTGCCTTTTAATAATCATAGAACTCCTACTAATTAAGTGTTACAATCAAATTAGCACTCAGGGTTTGGGGGGGGGTTGCTGGCAGGAAGAATTTGCATTCTGTACTGAGCTCTCTATGAGGGCTGCACGTGTAGGATATTTTCACACAGGTAACTGCCTGTGTGCAGGGCCCTTTATGAAGTTGACAGAGTGCGGTGATTGTCTCAGATAGCAAATGCAAAGAGATAGCAATGGAAGTGTCTTAGCTGTTCCTTCTGAACTCTCCCAGCTGTTGGAGAACAAAACTGTGTGTGTCTCACACACACAATTTACAAAAATTATTTTTAGTGCTGACCTGTTGTCATTGCTGTTAAAGGGAAGTAATTGGTTAATGTTAAAACGAGTGAGAAAACTTGCAATTTTGATTTGTTGATTAATTTATTAAATAGTTAAATGTTTAAAGCAATTAGGACTACTAAAAATGGCCTGTAGAAAAATGAAGTAATGAGAATTGTTTCATCTCCACTTGAAAGTAACTTTATTTGCATGGAACAATTATAATAATGAATTTTAAAATCATTGCCAAAAATATTTTAAAAACCCAAATTGGGGGTAATGAATTAAGTTCAACAAATTATTTCCACCCAACCTGTTCCCTAAACTAGCTGCTGCTTGAAAATATATTGGAGACCCTGTCCACTTGCTTGTGCTAAAAGTAAAATTTAGTAACCAGCATTGGTGGCTTATGGCTTCCATATCAACAGCGGTGGTGAATCTCCTCTATGTCTTCATTTGAAATTTAACAGAGCTATCCAAAGCAATGAGTCTATTGGGGGCATTTGGGGGATACAGTTCGGCTCCTCCTTTAAGGTCAAGAGCACAAGCCAGAATATATTCACAGCTCCACTAACATAGATGCCACCATCTGCCACTGGTAGCCAGCCATCTCTGCACATGGAACAGGGAGGCAGAGCTATGTAGAGAAGCTGTCCTCCACCTAAGGGAACAAAATGTGTTGGAAAAGCACTGAGGTTCACCACTATTCCTTGATTCCACTTTCACTAAATGTCCCCATGCTATATCTTCCTACCATCTCCTTCTCTCACCTAATCTCTTCCCAGTTTCTTTCCTCTGTCGCTTCCAGTCTTTTGCTTCCTACTACCTTGTAACATATATCAGGTCAATGTTGAAGTGAATTTCTTTCATCCTCACTCTTTGCCAGAGCATAGATCCTGAATTGTTGCTGTTTTGGTGTCAAATCGGTGTTGTTTTCCTGTGTGCCCCTGTTAGGATGGATACTTGTCCCACTTTATGAAGGACAGCCTTCTATCTGAATGGCTGTTAGAGGTCTGTCCTCCATCTGAAAGTGTTTTCTGTTGGGAGGGATGCCCAGACCAAATCCAAACTATCACAAGGGAGAGCAATAGAAGCTTTGTGGTTGCCATCCAGTTTTAGCACCTAAACAAGTACGGTAGGCTGAACAAGAACACATATCACCAGTCCAAAACTGCAATGGCGAGATGTATTGTATTGTACTTAAATTATAGCAATGAGTTCTCAGTTTGCATATGGAGATCAGCTTGTGCAGGTATTATTAAAAATGGAAAGCTGTGCCCTTTTTTGGTAATACATTTGAAGAAGTGAGGCTACCTATGTGCCCTTTTAGGGATCACAAAAGCATGCCATGCTCTCCTTCAAGAACATGACATGACACCCTCCCATTCCCCACCTCAATTTTTAAACCTTAATCATTCCTGCCCTCTCAAGCACCAATAATGTAGAAGTTTCCTAGAGACTGCACTAACTCCAAGGCTCAGTTCAGTGGGCCCTTGAAACATCTACAGACCTTGGACAAACATACAGCCATATCAGGTGCTTGTATATATCACATTTTACATCAGGGGTGTCTGGCCCTCCAAATGTTTTGGCTTAAAAGTCCCATCAATCAACCCAGCTTGGCCAATGGTGAGGGTCTAAAATAGGTGGAGCCATCAGTGGTCCTCACCCTGTCTTATGGGAACTACATGAAAATAGATGGGCTGAATTATATTAAAACCATGAATTTTACAGCTGGGAGACAGACCTCATATAATACTTTGTGTATTTACATGCAGACCTCTTGGTGGCAGATGTGTACATGCCTACAGACACCTCCCAATCTCAAACAGTTACATACAAGAGGACACACAACACAGATGGGGAGATAGATACATGACCTTGCTACACACCCAGATGCCAACTCTGCCCACACATCTACTCAGGAAATGTCATCACAGGATCTAATCACATCACCCACAACATTAGAGGTACTTTCACTTGTTCATCCTTTAATATGATATATGACATCCTCTGTGAACAATGCCCTTCAGTACTTTTCACTGGGCAAACATGCCAGTCTCTGCACCAGAGGATAAATGGACACTAATGGACAAATTAGGAATGGGAATACATAAAAACCAGTTGCAGAACACTTCAGTCTTCCTGGACACTCCATCTCTGACCTCAGGACAGCTGTACTTGAACAACAACAAACAAAACTACAAAGGAAGATTGTAAAGAGAAACAGCTGAATTGGAATATGTCCACAAATTCCAGCATCAATTGTGGATTGAACAAAGACAATATGATTCCCTGGCACACAAACCACATTATAACACTAGTTAACGCCCCAGTCTCATGAGGGTGCTTTTGGCCAGTTTATCACATCTCCTTTCTGGTTCCCAATTAGCATCACGCTACATTCCAAAGCTCCCTGCACCATTCATATGGTCATCTACCCAACCTGACCTTAAGCAACATCTTTCCTCCTGCCTTTGTCACTCAATGACCATTGTTAAACTGACACCTCATCACCACACCCACAAGTTTTGCATTCCCTGCTTATAAGGTCTGTTCCTAGACACTAGTTCACTCCATGCATCTGAGGAATTAAGACCATGAATATAAAAGCTTATACTACAACTGCTTTATCTCAGTCTCAAAGGTGTTACAAGATCCCTTTACATACTTACATACAGACCATCTTCCTAGTCATGATCGGGTTGTGGAAGATGACTAGAAATCCTTCCAACAAGAGCTGTTTCACACTACACAATTGTAGCATGATGAGTCCACTTTAATTACCTTGCAACATCTTATGGAATCCTGGGATTTGATGTTATGTTTTTGAAGTTACATCTATAGTTACATTTTGACATTGTCATGCCCTACTTCCAGAACTTGGAAATGGACTCTTACTCAGAGACTGAAGCAGTGGACATGCTAGGACCTACTGAACCAGAGCAGGAGGATGTTGCAGAGCCACAGGCCTCAGACACACAATAGTGCAGTACCAACTCTGGCAGAGGGTCCCGCCCCTTCAGATACAGAGGACAACTTACCTATACCTACTTTCACAGCACGGAGACAACAAAAGGAGGGCTTGAGGTGGTCTCAGTGTATTTATAGGAAGCAGCAATTAGTTAAGTAGCAGCTGTGTTAGCTGCTGCTCTATAAATATGCAGCACTGCCCACCAGGGGTTCTTGGAGATTATCTGATCTACCTGAGTACCTGTTGTATTCCTGCTCACTGTGTTTGACCTGGATTGTTTGTTTACTCTGGACTCTGTTTGCCTGACCTGAATTTTGCTGGACTACCCTGAATTCTGTTTGCCAGACCTGGAGCTTGTATATTGGACTTTGCTTGTGGACTTATGTTTTTCTTGCTAGTAAAGTAAGTGTCTGATTTCATGTTGCCTTGATTCCTTTGTGTGTAATTAGCTTGACTGTGCTGTGCCTTTGCTATCAGCTCTGCAGTAATCAGCCTTTGTTTGGTTGCCCAGACATTGTTTGGACAGGTAAGGACATTGAGAATACTCAGCCAGAGAGCTCTAGTTCCTCACCAAACTGCAAACTCCAGGAGGCCACAGGATGCAGTCATGGCCATTAAAGTGGAATCATAGTGCTATAATTGTGTAGTGTGAAAGGGCCTCTAGTGCACTGGTGCAATGAAAAGCTCATTATTTGTTTATTTTTTTAAAAAAAAATCAAGAGATTATAATCTCACCAAAAGCCATTTGTTTATTTCTTCCTCTTATCAGAGTTTTTCAGAACAAGGAGTACAAAAGATCCCAAGGTCAATATTTATCAGGAAACTTACACATGAACATAGATCTGAGTCATGCTCTCTAATAATCCTCTCCTGAAGCACAGCCAACTCAGGCAAGGCAAACTCTCTTTATGAGTCCAGCTCCAAAAGGAAGCTTACTGCTTCATCTGAACGCACACCTCTAGTGGGAAAATATCCACAGGTTGCAGCACAAGCCTGCCACTTTGGATGTGGCTTCATATAACAAAATTATTAGACAGGGCACAGTTCAAAATTCAGGCTAACTCTTGCTCCCTAGGCGACATTTTAATTTTTACTGTTTATTCTGCTATAGTGATTTAAAAAAAAAAAACTCTTTCAAGGCAAATGTCTCCACACACAGGAAATGTATTTTTATATTAATCATATTTTAAAAACAGATATACCCACCCCCCCTAAAAAATAAGTGCTAAAAATATGATTTAGTCTGTTGTCTGTAAAGGTTGGATTTCTGGGTGGCATCCAAGTTTCAAACATTCATAACATATTTAGAATCATAGAATCATAGAGCTGGAAGAGCCATCCAGTCCAATCCCCTGCCTTGCAGGAATACACAATCAAATCATTCCCAACAGATGGCCATCCAGCCTCTGCTTAAAAACCTCCAAAAAAGGAGACTCCACCACACTACAAGGCAGCGTATTCCACTTCCAAACAGCTCTTACTGTCAGGAAGTTCTTCCTAATGTTTAGTGGAATCTCTTTTTCTGGAGTTTGAACCCATTGCTTTGTGTCCTAGTCTCTGGAACAGCAGAAAACAAGCTTGCTCCATCATCTGTATGACATCCCTTCAAATATTTAAACACAGCTATCATGTTCCCTCTTAACCTTCTCTTCTCCAGAGTAAACATGCCCAGCTCCCTAAGCCGCTCCTCATAGGGCATGGCTTCCAGACCTCCTACCATCCTGGTCGCCCTTCTCTGCACATGTTCCAGCTTCTCAATATCCTTTCTTGAATTGTGGTGCCCAGAATTGGACACAGTATTTGAGGTAAGGTCTGACCAAAGCAGAATACAGTGGCACTATTACTTCCCTTGATCTAGACACTATACTCCTATTAATGCAGCCTAGAATCACATCGGCTTTTTAAACTGCCACATCACCTAGAATCACATTGGTTTTTTAAGCTGCTGACTCATGTTCAGCTTGTGGTCCACTAAAACTCCTAGATCCCTTTCACATGTACTGCCATCTGGCCAGGTGTCACCCATCCTATATTTATGCATTTCATTTTTACTCCCCAAATCTAGTATCCTACATTTCTCCCTATTGAAATTCATTTTGTTAGTTTTGGCCCAGCTTTCTAATCTCTTCGGGTCATTTTGGATTCTGATCCTATCCTCTGTGGTATTAGCTACCCCTCCTAATTTGGTATCATCTGCAAACATGATAAGCATACCTTCTATTCCTTCATCCAAGTCATTGATAAAGATGTTGAATAGCACTCGGGCCAGAACCCTGTGGCACCCCACTAGTCACTTCTCTCCAGGATGAAGAGGAGCCATTGATGACTACCCTTTGGGTTTAGTCAGTCAAACAATTACAAATCCACCTAACAGTTGCATCGTCTAGCCCACAAGTCACTAACTTTTTTGCAAGAATATCATGGGAGACCTTGTCAAAAGCCTTACTGAAATCAAGTTTAGTATCAGTAGGGATAATGGATTTTTATAAGTTCCTAGTACCACAAAAAGATCAATGGGAACCCTTGAGTCAATGAGGCTGATGAAAATTCAATTCCTAATGTGACCAAAAAAGAAAGAAAGAAAAAAGAATAATTTACTTCCAGGCATTTGTTATCATATGAAAAGTCTTGTAACTCATTTTGCATTAATGGCAATGCAAGCTTACACAAGTTCATTTGGAAGCATAGGAGTCAGCATGATGTAGTATTTTGACCGTTGGACTACAACTCTAGAGACCAGATCTGAATCCCTGCTCAGCCATGGAAACCCACTGGGTGACCTTGGGCAAGTCACACTCTCTCAGCCTCAAACAAAGGCAAAGGCAAACCCTCTCTGAACAAATTGTGTCAAGAAAACCCCGTGATAGGTTTGCCTAAGGGTCACCATAATTCATAAATGACTTGAAGGTACCTGACAACAACAAATGCCCCACTTATGCTCCATGAAGCATACACTCAACTAAGGACTTTATCAGACACAGCGAATACAGCATCATAACGATGCCTAATTAATGCAAAAGGGTGCACATATGATGTTGTCCTTTCTCAATCTTCTAATGTTAAAAAGCCGTTCCTTTTTATTGATGGCCCAAGCCATCAATAGATCTCCCCTGACACTTTTTTGCTGGTATTGCTGGATTTGAAACCTCATGCTATTTTCCTCTTGCGAATACAGCGTCATTGACAGAACTCTTCTGGGTGAGATAGTGACAGCCACGTAGGGGACACTCTTTTCATGAACCTCCCTAGTGTACTTGGGACTTTTTTATGAGTGTGTTTCTGTGCTTATGTGTACTTTTTGTGCTTTTTTTAATTGTATTTTTTAATTTACATGTACTCACATCTTCTTGCGAGAATTGGCAAGATCTGTAACCAGGAAGTAAATGGAGCTCTGTTCCTGCTCCGTTAGTGCTTTCACTCTGCTCAAGTTAAGGTCTGGTGGGGGAAGGGGTTGCCAGCAGAAAAACTCCACAAAATATGCCAGCAAAAGAACTTTTATGGAGGGTGGTCTGATAAAGTCCTAAGTATTTACAGGGTTGTAGTCTATAGAAGAGTCTTTTCTTCAAGATTTATCAGTTGTGTAAATAGGCTTGTTGTTGTTGTGTGCATTTCCAACTTATGGCAAACCTAACGCAAACAGGATTTTCTTGGCAAGATTTGTTCAGAGGAGGTTTGTCCTTGTCTTCCTCTGCAGCTGAGAGAGTGTGACTTGCCTAGTCACCCACTGGGTTTCCATGGCCAAGAAGGGACTTGAACCCTTGTCTCCCAGAGTCCTAGTCCAACATTCAAATCACTACACCACACTGGCTTTTTATAAATAGGCTACCATGTCTTAAATCTACACTGTCATCAGAGAAGTAGGGCTAATAAAGGCAGAAATGTGTACAATGACTCTGCAATGATAACTATACAGTAGATACATTTTGGTTGATTAGCCAAAAGGGGGAGCAGGACAGACCATTGGCTTTCAGACCATCATCCACTAAATGCAGATATTTGCAGCTGATGGAGAATGATTGAACACTAAGAGTAAACTAAAGTGGCATTTCTGGAGGTAAGTTGTTGGAAGGAGGATCAGGAACAGCAGCAGTAGCACAGTTGGGAAAAGATCTCAAAACCACACACTACTCAAATCCAGGGCTCTGAGTGGTAATTTTTTTTTAGTCCAGTTCCCAGAATCCCTAGGTCAGCATGGCTATGGACAAATTAATCAACATTTGGTCTTTTTAAACAGGTTCAGTCAAAAGTCCATTCTGTCCATACCAGGGTCTGATTTCTTTAAAAAAAATGATGAGAAGAAGCATTTATTTTCATATGCAATTTTTGCTGATGTATGCATTTTCCATGGCATTTTCTTCTATGCACATTTCCCATGCAACCTTTTATAAATGATCTTACCAAATTTGGTTATAGCACTTTACTTAATATATAACACATTTTAAATGCATTTCTGAGTGGAGAACTACATTACAAAATTTAGAGATGTACATAGTCAGGACAAGTATGCAGTAATGTGGGTAACTGAATCCTGATCCACATGGTATTCTGGAAACTGTGCATTTGGTAGCTTCCATTAGAGATGTAGGCCAAATAATATTCTCATCAAATCCTAGCTGACATGTGTTTGGGCTAGTGGCCAGCTGACATTTTAGATTAATTCACTTACAGGCAGGCGCATCTGTCAAATTATAATAAACTACAGGAGGATTCATAAAAAGAAAAGAAAAAATTCAGTGCAGATTAAAGTACTTTACACCCAACCATGAAAGCCAGCACAGACTTTGCTGTATCCAATGGAGCCCTGCAAATAATTATTCACATGGTTTCTGCACAGTGTAAAGTATGACACTGGAATTCATGAAATACAGATCACAAGGACTAGGAAACATATTCCAGGGTAGCTGTGTTGGTCATGCAGCAAAATATAACAAAATACAAAATCCACAAAAAAGCAATACCTTTATTGGTGAACCAAAACGTAGAAAATACATCATGCAAGCTTTCAAAGCCTAATGGCTTCTTCATCAGGCCATATGGGGACCAGGAAATTCTTGAGAATCATTGTTCTCAGTTTGCTTTGCACAGAAGAGAGGCAGCCTGGTAGTTACTTTTCTGTTGCTAGTGGAGTTGAAATTTTATTACCTATCTGTTATTGCCCTTTGTCCCCAGGCCCCACATGGCCAAGAAGGGGAATGGCCTCTGCCTGCATTGAGATCCCTCTAGAGGAGACAAACTTAACTGACAACAGAAGTAACATCTGAGACAAAACGTAGGCCGGTGATTCTAACATCACTTTTCTTCTCCTATATGATTTTTAACATCTTTGCCTGATGTAGAAGGCGGTGAAGCTTCAAAAGCTTGCACGATGTATTTTCTGTGTTTTGGTTGGCCAATAAAAGTATGGCTCTTTTGTGCACAGGGACTAGGTTCATGATTAAGAAAAGTTCAACATACTATAGTGAATCAGATTACTCTTAGGTAAACAGGGTTGCCAGGTATCCCTTATTATAAGGAATGTCTCCTATTTGAGGGTTGGAAAGCTTTTCCTTTTATATACACTGAAGAAGATGCCAAAAAATCCCATTCGGTGTGGGCCTTTCATAAAGACAGAAATGTGTGCATAATGTCATTTATCAGTGAAGACAATATGTTAATTTTACAGAGACATACATGGCTAAGTTGACTGAAATTGATACTTTCATTTGGTATTTAGGCAGAACACAAACTTGTTAATAGCTACTTCCTGATTATCAACTCTGCGTGTTATGAACTTCAACTGTCCTTATACTGAAAACCTGGCAACACTAGTAAATACACAAAAGGATGCAGTGTAACACACTTTCTCTGTGTGTTAGGGTGGAAGAGGAAAACTATCTAGTTAAAATTAATATTCAATGTGTAGTTTAAGCATCTGAAAATCTGTGGCAGAAGGAAAGATTCTTTCTGCTCTGATTGGCCCCAGTTTGGTTAGAATTTCCCCTAGTAGCAAGGTACACAGCTGAAGAGCACTCCTGAATCAGTCCAGACTTTACCTCTCCATATATTATGCATGCTATTGATTATTTTTACTTAAACAAATCAATTAAAGTTCTGGAGGAAATGAGTCCCTTTAATTAAAGCTCATATGTAGCTTTAAATAGCTGGCCAGATCTAATTAAAGAAAAGTTTTACAATTGAATCAAGACCATTGTTTATGTGGTGGCAGTGTCTGGAGAGAATGAATGTTTCTCTCAGATGTTTTATTGTTGGCTAAGTTCATCAAGTTATTGTTGGCTAAGTTCATCCAAAGGTACTGGCAATCTGATAACTAACTTTGGAGGATGCATCTTTGATGATGATGGTGAAGAACACCTCCTGAAGTAGGTTGAGGAAGGAGAGAGGAGAATTTAAGGTGAGTGGCAAAGCCCATCCAGAAGGAGGCAACAGCTAGACAAGCCACTGGGATAATTCCTCCCCATTACCAGCATGGAAGTCCAGACTGCCATGCTGGGCCGGCCCTGCAGCCACCAGCACCCATGTCCCACTCTCCAGATCCAGGAAACTGGCCTGCAGCATGTGAGCAAGCCCCCAAGCATGTGAGCAGCCTGGTCAGATTTATATTCAGATTTATATTTACTTGAGGGAAGATTATGAACTGCAGTGTATAAAGCACATAGGCAACATGATTCTAAGTGGTAAGTATCCCCTTAAAAGAAAACCCTGCTAGGACCAACTTAAAAGTATGGAGTACAATTCCAGTTTCTTTGGAATATAGGTTGCCCTCCAGATCTACGGAACCAATATCCACGGTTTCAGTTATCCATGGCTAAAAAATAGGCACACATACCATAAGAGCTGTCCTCTCTAGGAATGCTAAGTCCTCCAACACAATTCTATGGTATGTTTGTACCGGACATCCTTTATTTTAATAGGGTTTGCTATTATCCACAGTTTCATTTATAAACGGTAAGTCCAGCAACATATCCAGCAACATACGGGAGTGTGTGACCTGTAATACTTACTAGGGTTCAATCTTTACATCAGAAAAACAGGCAGCTTCATTGTAAGTAGTAACACCCAGAGCCTGGTGGCAGTGCACCTTAGTGATTATTCATTTTTACTAGCCAGATCTTTATTTGGGCAGATTTATATTTACTTAGGGCTTGGACTGTGAGCATAGGCAAGGTACCATATGTAAGGGGAAATATAAACAGGGCTGCCAGTTCAGGATTGTCCCAGGACCTGAGGTTTCAAGGCTAAAACCCAAGACCCAGAGATGGTCCCAATGATGTCATTAAGCAATGTCCATTAAGTACCAACCACAGTTGTTCACAGCTTGTCATTCAAACATACACACACAATGTAAGTTGCTGTTTGGAAATTAAGATTAAAAATTAAGATTTCTAGTTTAAGGTGAAATGAGGAAATTACTCTTTCTCACTCAGGGAGATGGGATAAGGACCATTTAATTCACCTTCTTGCTTCTAGCCAGAAGCTGGATGCAGAGCACAGCAGAGGATGTGCCCTGGAGTCACAATGGCTAAGCAAATACATATACTTGCTGGAGAGTCTTTGCAAGTTGCATCAACACATCAATTAATTCTTGGAAATTGTTTTAAGCTACTTGTTCTACTAGTTGAGCTGGAGATTTGCACACAGTCTTTTCCACTCACCTTGAGCTGAGCCCAGCAAAACTGCATCCTGACTAGATGGGAGGTAAAAGTACATGGGGATACACATTAAGGAGATTATCAGATGTCCTAAATATGGCATTATAATGACAGCAGGAGATTGCTAAAGGGCTTTCCTTTCAGATGTTGTTGTCCCTGTGTCATCATGCTTCCGTTCTGCTGCCATTCCACCAACGCTGCTTTTTATTGACAGGCTAAGCCGTCAATGGATCCCCTGTTCCGTTTCTGTAACGGAATGTCTTGCAAGTGAAAAGGTGCTCCGTTATGCTGGCGCAATGCCAGCGTCAATGGGAGGTCCCTGCCAGAAAATTAACGGGTGAGATTGGGACATCAAGGTAAGTGTCCCTTCCCTGCGTTACTTGTAAAGTATTAAGTGCGTTTAGGTGCTTAGTGTAACTCTTAGATGTGTATTTTCCTTTTAAACTTTGAATTTCCTGCACTCTTGTCTTCTTGCAAAAGCAGCCGGGATTTCAATTCAGGAAGTGAAAGGAGCTCCATTCAAGCTCCCTTCACTCCTGGGCTGCCCAGTTGAGGGAACGAGGCACGAACAAGGCAGGTCTGAAAACTTTTTATTTTATGTTGTTATAGGGATGGGAGAGGGGCAGGAGAGGTGACTGCGAGATGGGAACACTTCATTTGTTCCCGTCTAATAATCTCCTAAATCACCTTCACAGCAGATCCCTTTTGTCTAGACTATGTTTCCTTACTATGGATGTGTGTTGAAGTTCACATGGAGCCCCTTCCTGTGAATAAAGATGGTGGCCACGAGAATGGGCTGATGTATTATTTCCCCCAATTTTATTGTCACTCTACTTTTTTTATATATTTTAAACTTTTGGTTTAAAAGGGTGAAAGGGAGGCCTTCTGCTTGTAAAAAAAATTTTTTTCACCTCAATGCATGAAATAGCACATCCTTGCTGGTCCAGAAAGCTAAAATAGTGCATCCAGACTCAGCTGGAGGAAAGCCCACCTCACTTGCATGACAGACCAATCAGCTGTCAACTTGCTGCTGGCCCAGAATGCGCAGCACTGTGAATTGGTTGTCCAAATGACCAGTGATGTGCATCTCCCAGCAGTTTTTCAAAAACGTAATGGAAAACTGCGAAGTCTCTTAGGGCACAGTTTATGGAGTTTTTGCCCCCTCCTTCCAAATATGGCAAATCTCCTGCGCAGCTCATTGGGACAATAAGTATTCTCTGTGAATTCTATGAGAGGTAATTTCACTGTTTAGAGAACCCCTTGGAGAATTTGCACACTGATCTCCAGCCTGGAGATGACCCATGAAAACTGGAGACTCAGGACAAGGCCTTGAGATCTGTCAATCCTAGTTATAAAAGACTAATCAAGGCACTTTAAGACTAATCCATTTTATTAGGCAGAATTATGTGTAGGAATCCTAAGAAAGTGCAGATACTGTAGGCAACCTGTGTTAGTGCACCTGAAAGACTGATGCGTCTATCACTGTTCCCCTGCACCACCACTGTGCCTCCACCATGCCACTGCACATTAAGATTCCGGACTGTCCTGTATTGCTGTTTTGAAAACCTCCCAACACTACTCACGCCTGACCTCAGCAGGCCCTTGAAGCCTCTGCTAGGCATGGTAACACTTTTCACAGCCTAAGACTACTTACTGACCGATTCTGGTAAAGCCTAAATATCTTTTTGTTTCCCCAGACAATTCATCAAGCTGGAACGTCAGCTCTAAAATTAGATTTCAGCAGCATCTTTAGTTTTATCAGGAATACATGACACTTGCGCTTCATCATCTTCAATGGTTCCAGAACTGTTTCTGTGCAATGGGTTGCAGCTGTGGATTTGATGGACTGTTTTTGTTTGTTGCCATCCTAATTTCTTCCCTCAATCCTCTAATTTACAAACATGAACTCAGACTTGATTTGCTTCAGGTTCCCTTTTTGGGTGCAGTGAGGTGGTACTATGGATTCGAAAGACTATGCAGGTGTATTACTGTGCTTATTTCTACCAGAAATTCCAACCCCCCTGTTTTGCAGATATCATCTCCCAAATTAATTTGCCCCATTTTCTCTTTTCTGTGGCAGAGCTGTTTGTTTAATGAAAAACAATGCCTGCAAGGCCCAGTCATCTGCTGAATGGCACATCTACTTTGGCTCTGATTTAACATAAGACAACTTTATCCGTTTGCCTAAAGTAGATCTCAGCTGTCACTTTGTAGAAAAGCTCCCATAAAAGCCAGAAGGACAAAAAATGCCTTCCATACTTATTTTGTAGCATAACCCGTGACCTCAAGCTGTGCAATGATACATCCCATTAACAATTCTGCGAATCATTTAGTCTTGCTTTGAAGCTTAATGTAAGCCTGGCAGCTCTCCCCAGTAGACGGCTGCAAATGATTAGTAGTAAAGATCGTAGCATGGGCATGTATCTGTATTACCAAAGTAAACATCATTTGTAAAGTTTGTTTTCCAAGTACAGAAAAACAAGAGGGTTATAATCCAGCTTAATGTTGTGCACAAATAATGCACAGTGGAATGGTGATATTTAATATGTGCTGATTGGATACAGGGATGCAGCTAGTGGTGGATGGATGTTTCTCTGTGTCCCACCTCTGTGACGTTTCAGTGTGTTTTATTCACGAATCCATTTCATCTCATTTTCATATCAGTCTGTCAGTTTTTTTAAAAACCCAAAGAAATACAGTAGATGAATTATTTTTGCATTTATTTTACCATTTCTGTATTTGTTCATAAAATATGCAAGTTACTGTAACTTTTTAAGGCCTGAAATATGCATTTTATATGAATTTACCTGAAAATATAAATGTTTACATGCATTTTACTTTTTAATTTATGCATTTTGTAAAATATGCTTTTTGCATGCATTTACACTAAAATACACATCTTAGTATTAATTCTACTATAAAATGCATATGATTATAACCATTAGAAAGAATATGAAAACCCAGGGAGTCCAGCTCAAAATATTTGTGTGTACTGTACTGAGGACATTGCTTTAACACTGACAAAAAAATGAAGAATATTTTTCTACGCATATAAACATTTTGCAGCAATTCAGCAATATACAGTATTTGGATATACAGTCAGTCTTATTAAATCAGAATGGCACTTACTTAACATTCCAAAAGAACTGAAAGTTCAGTTGTCCTCAAGGAGGAACACATGGAAAAATAACCAGTTAAATATCTTGGGAGTATAAATACACCATAGTGACAGGTTGCAGTAATTGTAATTATATTATATTATTATTATTATTATTATTATTATTATTATTTCAGCAGAAAGAAATATTGAATCTTGGTTTTTACTGCATACATCCCAGCCAGACAAAATAATTTAAAAAATCTGCATTTCATGAGAAAATTAGTATGTTTTATCATTGCAGTTTCTTAAACACATGTAAAAACACATTTAGTTTACACAGAAATGAAAATAGTAGTGTGTTTATTACCTGTGCAGTTTGAGTGTAACAGTTCCATAAACAGTTGTAAATCCCAAAAGACGAACCCATCTTAGGAGAATACAGCGAAATACGCTTGGTTCAAAGTATAAAATGATGACCTGTAAAGCGAAGGGACATGAGACATAAGGCAACTTCCGCTGAATCACAGAAAACATTTTCTGGCAATGTCAATACAGCAGGTGAGTGTGTGGTCCTCCAGAATGTTGTTGGACCACCAGTCCCATCAGCCCTAGCCATCACTGTTGAAGAATGCTAGAAAATGCAATGCCAACAATATTTGGAGGTCTGCATGCTTCCCATTCCCTACAACACTGTGGAAAGTAGATGCCTGGATGGAATTGTTTTCACACTGAAATGGATAAAGATGCCTCCATTTGTGTGGATGCTGGTATACCATCCAAAAGATGCCACAATAACAATATAACACAGGCCCTAGAGTACAGTGTTATAGTAGCTAGAATGTTGCTGGATATGAAACAGGATTTCCCCTCCTCCTTTCAGCACCTCATGAACAACACAACAAATGAAGTCAGGACACAAACATAGCTTGCTGTAGATGCATGCTCAACCTTTTTGGCTATGTGTACATTTTTTACGGACAATGCTTTCAGCTCCTGGACCCTTTTCACACTACTGCCAGGTAGACCTGTTCACAAGAGGAGAGGGGAGGCTGGAGGCAGGGAATTCCAAGTGCTGCTGGGCCTCACCAGAGCATGAAGTCCAGCAAATGTCCCAGTGTGCTGGGTGCTGACACTGGGGAAAATATTTTGGAATCTAGGTGCAGCCACCTTGTAGACATCCAGTTCTCTTCAGATGTCAAGAAGACCCAGAGAAGGGCCTGCAATGCTGATCCCACTGTAAAGGACACAGCCAATATCATGTCTCCTTCCTATCTAACTGGGTCCCTCTATCCCAGCCAATGGGTGGCATTCACATGCTGAGGAATTGCCAAATAGATCTGGACTTTTGAAGTGACATTTCTGCACATTCCCAATAGATCTCTTGACTCATGATTGCTTCTTACTGTAACTTTCATGATCTTCAGTCAAGGAATGAAAACAGTGGTCTGTCCCATTCAGTTGTAGCTGTTTATAAGCACCCATGCTGATGTAGAGATAATAGCAAAAAAAAAAAATTGCTGACAGTATGGTTCAATTAAGTAGTATGTGCCTCCTTAACTAAAAATTAACATTTTAATAAACTGTCTTGAATGGGAAATTATAGTATAATCACTCCTGGGTGATTTTTAACATTGTTTTTCTTGAATCTGGGCTTTCAGAACATTTATCCTGTCTTTCACCTTTAGGTTATCTCTTTTGTTTTTCCTACTGCTGATGCATTTGCCTCATAGTGGAACAATAAAAAAGAAGGGTTAATAGTACAAGAAGTCTTATTTGGGGTTCTAGACACACTAAGGCTGAAAGTAGAATTGTACATAAATGATGTCTTTAAATAGTCCTTGCTGTGTCTGGGTAGAGAAACTGTGGGATGGATTTCCCAATTTTTTTCTATGGGGAGAAGAAGTCCTTCAGCAGTTTCTTGGGACTCACTATTAGCTGGGGTAGGAGCCACAATTTTGTATTTCCCACTGTGTTCTGGGTTTAACTTTGTGGGGAGATGGAAATGTTGGGATAGGAAAAGAAAAATATCAGAAACAGACTACTCTGCATTGGCTTCCACACCAGTGGGGCTGTGAATCCACTCTGACTTTTAAAGGAGCTCTCCAAAGTGCTGCACCTTGAGATAGTTCCTTTAAAGTATGGACTAAACCCAGAGCAGATGTACTGCACCACTGACATGGAAACCATCAGCCACCACTGGTAGTCTCACTGAGTGGCAATCCAAGACTCTTTCATGGCTCTTTGTCAGCTCTGCTACTGATAAACTTTTCAATGGAGTTGACAAGAATTGCATCTGGGACTTTCTGAACACAAAGCATGTGTTTCGCTCAGATCTTGGGAAAGTTGGTTGTTGGGTTTTTTTGGAGGGGGGAGTTGTTTTGGGGGAGTACATCTCCCAGAATTCCTCATGCAGCAGACCCCTGGCTACTGGCTACACTTGACAGTAAGAGATGTAGACTAGGGTTGTTGTTGTTGTTTTTATAGAGAAAGAAGGAAAGAAAGAAAGAAAGAAAGAAAGAAAGAAAGAAAGAAAGAAAGAAAGAAAGAAAGAAAGAGACATACATATTTGGCATTGACCTTTTCAATGCAGTGTGAGTTGCTGCTGTTTGGGAAACACAAATTTCTAGACCCTTAGCACACAGAACATGTTCTTTGCATGGTGGCATATCCATGTTCCCAACTTGTAGAGCCACTATGGTGTGGTAGTTTGAGCAGTGGACTAAGACCAGGAGATCAAGGATGTGAATCCCCACTTTAGCCATGGAAACCCACTGATTGACCTTGGGCAAGAGCTCTAACATTCTCGCAGCCTCAGCCTGAATAAATCTTGCCAAGAAAATCCTATGATAGGGTCACCACAAGTCAGAACTGATTTGAAGGTACATAACAACAACTTGTATATGGTGCATAAAAGCTAAATAGAACTATAGTTCAAATATGCTGAAAATAATAGCAATCATTTGCACATTGGTTAAACTTAAGGCTCTTTCAGTTGTTCAAATAATATTAAAGCTTCTGTCTACTTCAGATGTGTAAAATTAATTACAGGAGAATAAACTGTGGGAGAGAAGAGGGAAATCAAAGTGTGAAATTCTAATTACTTTTCGAGCTGTACTGTGGAGCAGGTATTAAAAGGAAAATGGTGTCCTTAAATGTCATCCCTCAGCTAATAAGTATCATAATAATTAATATGTTTCTGAGCAAAGTTCCTTAAGGTCAGTTCTTTTAAATTCTAAATAAAGCCAATGGATGAGATTTTAAAAAACATCCTGGTGGTATGAGAGCACATATTCCTAGTGGAGTTCACATTAATTGGGGCCAATGCATTTATGTTCCTGGCAACAAGCCCTAAACAAATGATATGAAAGGAAGGAACAGAGCTTAGAAAGTTACTTTTGAAGAGTAATTAGTTACAGTTATAGGGCTAAATTAATCTAGATTAGAAAAAAACCTATTGAATCAATGGGATTTATATTAAGTGTTGATTTCCCAAATTCCCATTGATTCACTGAGTATTCTGTAGTTGACATTATTTATTTATATATTGAATTTATATCCCACCTTTCTCGCAAAATGGGATCCCAGACTAACAGTTGAATTTAGCTCATAGCTCCAAAAACCTCACCAAAAAATCCCAATTAGTTTCTATTGGGATTATAATAGCTTTCCAAAAAGTAATTCTTTATTTTCCCATTTTCCAAAATAACTAAAACAGTTCATTTTATGCTATCACCTATACACCAAAGTTGCCTAAGGCAACTTTAAAAACACACACACACATACATGGAACATAGGGTTAAAATAAAATTCCCATAGGATTAATATGAGAAAAGCTTAAAAAGTAACTACAGGTCACCTGCCCCCACCCATATCCATGGAACCAATATCTGCTGTTTCAATTATCCACGGCTGAAATAGGGAACACATATCATAGAGTCATGCTGAAAAATGCCTAGAGAGATGTCCCCTCTAGGAATCACTAGGTCCTCCAACACAACTCTATGATATGTTTGTACAGGAAGTCTTTTATTTTAATAGGGTTTGCTATTATCCTCAATTTCATTTATAAATGGTAAGTCCTGGAACATATCCCCTGTGGATACGGGGGAGACTTGTAATTATCACCATGGGTCCAAGCTCCACAAAAGCAATTTGTTAGAATCTTGGTTATGATTTTAAATATAACTTTCGTTTCCTGCTTCTCAAAAGCAACTTTGAGTTACTTTTTTAAAAATCTAAATACTACACGCTTCTGTCCCATGGTACAAAACACATAGCCCTCCAGTCTACTTCCTTATCATCTCAAAACCCACAACAGAGCACAAGACAACAGCATAGGACCTAGCATGAACCACATGATATTCCTTTTCTACCATTTAGTGAAGCCACATCCCATTTCCCAAACCTGTAAAAATAACTAAAAAGTTACAAAGTCCATATCATGGTAATACCAAGCCCAGAAGCTGTAATTATTATGCTAAGCAAAACAACTGGCAATAGAGAGTAGGAGAGAAAACGCATGAGAAGATAATAAAGGGTGGCAGAAGCTAAATGCAACATACTTTTCATCTAGGCCTCATTATAGACATTACAAGCAAAACTTCCGAAGCTGGCACATACATTCTGGATGGGAAGATCAAATGTTTATTTCAATCAAAGAGATGAAAACAGTTATCTAGTAGAAAACTGTAGCATCAGCATGTTTCCACATGAATAAACTTGAGTATATCTGTGCAGTTTCTCAATTCCTCACTCCTCCTGTCCCCCATTCTCTTCCTAACATATATTCTAGGACCAAAGGTGCCGTTTTGGTCAGAGCTGGGAAAAGTTCCTTTTTTTAAAAAAAGACTTTAACAGTCAGAATCTCCCAGCTAGCATGACCATGTTGCCTGGGAGGTTTTGTGAGGTATGGTTCAAAAAAGGAAATTTTGGGGACTTTGCTTTCAATGTTGGGCTAAGACACACCCATCTCTAATAGTTCTACAGTCTATACAGTTGTGTGACAATACCACCAGCATGCCCTACACTAATTCCTTGAAAGTCAGAGGAGGAGTATACTAGGCTCCAGACCAGAGGTCTGTCATTTTAAGGCCTTCCATTTTATGGGAAGGAGTTGGAATGAGGGGGGTCTTCTAGATTGAAACAAGGAATTATCTTGGACTAAATTAGACAGTTGCTCACTAGGAGAAATGTCCAAGTTGCTCACTAGGTGCTCTCCAGGTACTGAAACATCTTGCCACCCTGAGCCCCGTGGGATCCTTCAAGGCAGAACATGATGCTGTGTAAAACAAAACAAAAAAACCCTGGTATGAGGACACAGGGCACAGGAGGGCAAGTATTGGTATTTAGAAGCCAACAAATCAATAATTGTTAGCTTTTTTGTAATGCAGGAGTAGGCAATCTGCTACCTTCCAAATGGGCCCCTACTGCTCAAAAACCTGCATATGTTTTTGAATATGCACACTCACACACATGCGTACACCTGTGCAAAGCAATACAGAAACTAGTTTTGAACAAGTGTCCCAGCCTATTGTGTCAGGTACGAGGCTGGAGTGCTGCTGCCTAGCAGAAGAGTCAGTCTTACTATTTGGAAAGGCAAGACAGCTCACGTTGGGCAGAAGATCTGGAGAAGCATTTTGTCCATTCTGTAGACCTATATATGGTCACATTTGTTGTTATGTGTGACCCTAAGGCAAACCTATCACGGGGTTTTCTTGGCAAGATTTGATCAGAGGGGGTTTGCCTTTGCCTTCTTCTGAGGCTGAGAGAATATGACTGGGTGCTCAAGATCACCCAGTGGGTTGCCATGCCTGAGCGGGGATTCAAACCATGATCTCCAGAGTCATAGTCCAACATTCAAGCCACTACACCACACTGGCTCTCATACGGTCACACTAGTTATAAGCAGTGGATGAGTGGGTTTGCCTGCCTCAGGCACAAATATATTTTGTGGCTTGTCTGCCTCAGGCAATAAATATCATGAACCATTTTTGCTTGACTGGGTTCTCTGTCTTTACAAGTTGCATTAGAAAATTAGAAAAAGCTGCAGGAATTTAAAACAAAGAAATCTGTCCAGCTATCACCTGGTACTGGGACTGAAATGTATTGTTGTTTGGAACCATCTGCAGTTCCAGTTCTGTTTTTGATCCCTTAAACCAAAGAAACTGGAGTTTGAGCCAGTGATTAATGAAGTCTGAGCCAGTGATTAATGAACTGATTGAATATTATGTTGCTCTCGGGACTGACCCAAGAGATTTTGCCATCTGAGGCAAGGTTGTGCTCCCTCAGTTCATGTACAGAAACTGTCCATGGCAACTTAATCTTACTATCTATCTATCTATCCATTGAGTGCAGTGTACATGGCACTTCATAAAGTACTTCAGCACTAACAACAGGACAAGATCTTCTACTATATCTGAGGGCAGCAGTTTTGTGCAGGGGATCCACGATGGGCTTGTAGGGGGGTTATCCTAGATGGCTGCTATTGCTTCCACTCCAGTTCTACCACCTGGGGGAGTGGCCTCACTCTGCCTAATGGTAGGGCCTGCACTACCAGTTCTCACAAACTTGAGCAGATCAATAGAAATACACACACACACATACACACACTCTCCTCCTTCACCAAAATCTTACAAACACCAAGGTGGTTTGTAAGATTATCAACAACACAAATATACCAAAAATGCAAATAAAAGATAAAGTTGCAAACAAAAAAAATCAAGAATAGTGGAAAGTTCATAAAGAATACTTCAAATGCATGAGTGCATTGTTGCTGGCATTGAAAAGAAAGTAATATTGGAGTTGTCAGGTAAACTTCCTATAGTCAGAACGCATAATTGAAAATGTATAAATTTCTTTATTTATCAAATTATGGGTATATAGTAGTAAAAATGCAAATCAGATTATTGATATAGATATATAATACGTACTATGAAGCTTGATATATTGTGATATGGAAAAAATAAAAATTAAAAAAAAAAGAAAATGGACAGGTTGGGAGTTGGCACTTCTTTAGGTATCTTAAATTGTACTGTATATACAAAGCACTAACCAAGCCCTACAACCTGAGGCTATACAGCATTCTGGAATTTTTTTTTTTTAATTCTTTCTTGTTTTCCATAGTCACTTTCTCAGGTCATATGAGGATATCAATAAGCTAAGGTGGTTTGCCATGTCTTCCCTTCATATGTTGCAGAAAAGCCATCTGTTCTTTAAGACAGGTGTTCAGAACTAAATAATCTCAGTATCTTTCTTTTCCTGCATTGTTCCATAACATACCCATGAACAACAAAAATAGCGGTGTCTTTTCTGAATGTCAATGACAATATATGTTGTTTCATGAGGAAATAAATGCCATGAGGATAATAGCTTATTTGAGTTTCTCTTCTATATAAATGTCCTTGATATTCTCATTGAGTTGTTGGAAGGTCATGAGAAATTATGGTTTCTCATCACAAGAATGTTTCTCCCCCATTTTACCTGCTTCCTCTGCCCTCTTCTTCTCTGATGCCACCATGACAAGAATATAAAAAACCCTTTTGCTTCTGGATTTGTTTTAATAACAGTTCATCATTATGCCTAAATTATGCCCAGTGTTATGTTGCGTTTGTTGAGGGAAACCAGCTTCATAAATTATGATTTGAAGTTGTTTCAAACAAAGCATAGCATCCCATAACAAAACAAGATTGCGCAACATTTGGAATAGTGAAGGATCTTGTGTGTTGCTTTTTCAATTACTTAATCACTGTGATGCTTTTAACGATCACTTTACAGATAAAATCTCTCAGATAAGAGGCTACTTAGACACCATCATTATAACAGAAATTGACAATGGGTGTCCAGCAACTCTGTGAGTAGGATTACACTGGATCAGTTTCAGTTGGTGAGTACCACTGATGTGGACAAGCTGCTGGGACAAGTAAGGAAGACAACCCTTCTTGGTTTACCAAGGATCGTCCTCTCAATCCTTCTTGGTTTACCATCCAGAGAGGAGATGCAATTAGATCTCAGTTACAATATATTATTAACACATCTCTCAGGGAGAGGTTTTCCATCTTGTTTAAAAGAAGCAGTGGTGCAAGCACTTCTTAAAAGGTCTTCCCTGGACCCCCTGGACTTTAACAACTATAGACCAGGATCAACACTTCCTTTTCTGGGCAAGGTGATTGGGAGGGCAGTTGCCTTCCAGCTCCAGGTAGTCTGGGATTATGCACACTTCTTAGACCCATTTCAAACCAGTTTTAGATACAGAGTCGAGAATCCTATGTGGTTTGGGTCTGAGTTACCTACAGGATCTCCTTCTTCCATATAATCTGCTCCGTACATTCAGGTCCTCAGAGAGACATCTACCTCAGTCAGCCAAAATTAGATTTGACTGTTACCCAGAGGACATTTTCTTCAGCAACCTTCAGACTGTGCTGGAAGAAATTTGTCAGCTCGAGATGCTATCTGAGTTTAAATCAGCAATAAAGACCAGTCTCTTCTGGCAGGCCTGTCCAGATTATTTTTAAATTATAGTTTTAAAGTATTTATTGATGGATTTTAATATGTTCAGATGTTATGTGTTGTGATATTTATTGTTGCTTTCCACCTCAGTCCACTATTAATCAGACTCCATGAAGCATGAGAGGCAGTCACCTGTGTACCATCTGTCTATTAATGGGAAGCTCTATGTACTCTAGGAACAGTGGGAGGCAACCACCGACATTTCCTGGAGTGCCTAGGCCATCTTGTTAACAGAATGACAGAAACTCTGGACACTAACGTAAATGGGTGTCTGCCTCCCACCCTTCATGTCAACAGACAAGCACAGTCAAGGTCCCATGTTGCTCTGAGTGGCATTGGACCCTTATTTTCTAATTTAAAAAAAAGAAAAGAAAAGAACATCCTTACATCCTTCAGATAAATGATAGCAAATAATGGAGAGTAATCATTACCCCACTGGGTGACCTTGAGTAAGTTACACTCTCTCAACCTCAAAGGAAGGCAAAGGCAAACCCCTCTGAACAAATTTTGCCAACAAAACCCCAAGATAAGTTCACCTTTGGGTTGCTGTAAGTTGGAAAACGACTTGAAGTCACACAACAACAACAAAGCTACATAGCAGAGGCATTAAGAAACCCTTTTACTGAATGGTGAAGATGAGTAACGGGACACCACCAAGAGTGCCCAATGTATGTTGATGCCTGATGAACATTGGCCCCATTTTGCATCTGGCTCCATTGCACATTGGGCACTTTGCTGGCTCTGCTATGTAACTGCTACTCTAAAGTAACAGCAGCCCTCTACTGGATATGGACATTACACAACTGCACAATTCTAATTCCTACATACGTAAGTCCACTTACAACAACATCAGTCACCAACAGGATTCCTGTCAATATTTATAAGAGGACCATGTGCAATTTTATGAGTCATCATTTCCTTACTGGCATTCGCTCCAACTATCCCAGTTTATTAGGAGCCGTCTCTACCAATGTAAACCACTAGCTTGGTCTGGCTCTATTTTTTCCATTGTGGAAAAGGTGTGAAGTTTACAGCCAGTGGTCCTTTGCATGAGAGTAAGAGTGTGGAAAAACTGCTTCTGCTCTCACCAGTTGAAGGAAGAGCATCGGATCTGAGTAACAGCTCAATAGCCTGCCTTTTACCCCTTAAGAATGTAACAGTGTAACTCACCGGGAAATAAAGAAGCAGTGACCCAAAAAGGATAGTCTCCAAGAGAATGAGTCCTGACGCCCTAATGCTCTGGAAGAAAAACAAAGAAGTAAAAAAATTAGAGTAACGTAGCCATTATTTGCTTCTAGTGTAACTGTATAATACTCGTACGTATAAGTAAAAATACTTTGAGAGGTCTGTAACTTGGATGCTTTTGAGCAGTGGATTATATTGGTAAATTATAAATTCAACACAATTTAACATTTTTTTCAGCACAGGGCAGAAGAATGATTAGCACATTGGTTTGCAACTAATTTCATCTAGACTAGACACTTTTTAATTTAGTTAATACGTTTGCCCATAACTAAGTTCTCCATATTGAAATGTATTTCCTAGTATGCTAGGGTTTCAGTGGTTATAGCAATGTAAGAAAAGCAAGTGTAAGTTGAAGCACTACATTATTACTGATGCCCAGAGCATACTCAGTCAACATATCCATGGTGGGCAGAGGGGGAAAGAAAGCAACATATCCATGAAGCAAAATGAAAACAAGAGCATGCATTTGCCCCATGATGGCTCAAACAGATGACAAAGGTCAACATGGAATGTGTATTCTCTGTAGCATGATTTCTGGTAATGAGTGCATGAGTCTCCTAGGAGAAAATGGTACCTCTTCCCCTGAAAGTATATTTATTTCTTATTATTTCAAAATCATATTTCTGACCACCAGGATCCTCATAATGTTGTACAATCTGAAGCAGTACAATAACACAATAAAATCACAAGAGAAAAAGACCAGATATAAAACATTAATTCAAAAAGCCCATAAACAATATCAAAATCCATTAAAAGACTGGTGAAACTGCACAGTTTTTGTTACCTGTTTGAAACGCAATAAAGATGGGGCCAGCCTTACCTCTGGGAGGGATTAGCATAGTCAGGAAGCTATGTACCTAGCCTAATCTCTCATGGTGGTGGCACATAAAATCGTGGCCTCTGATGAAATAAATCATTCTTGCACAGCTGTGATTTTGAACACTGAAGTACTGTATAAGTCTAGAAATTTTAGTCAAAAAATAGACCCCAAAAAACTGGGTCAATTTATCCATGGGTCAATGTAAGTGCTATACCTTAACTCTTATTTAAAATAGGATCAATCTCCTTCTCTGAGTAGAGTGGTGAAAGGTGAGAGCTTAGTCCATCCTGGGAGAAGCTAAAAAAGAAGCACTGACCCCATCTACTTTCTCTGCCATGGTACCACTTATGTATGGACTTTTTTAATACCTGGGCAGGAAAATTGTGTCAATGCTTCCTCCTTTGCTGCTTCCCTTCAAAGGAGTGCCAAAAGAGTAGAGGGGGTTGGTGCTTTCTTTTAGGCTCTCCTGGGATGGACTGAGCTCTTGCCTTACACCACCTACTCAGATAAGGGAACGGTTCCTTTTTTGATAAAAGTTAAGGTACCTTTATATAAAAAAGGAACCATCCCCTTCTCTGAGTAGAGTGGCAAAAGGTCTTTCTGAATGCCTAAGCAGAGAAACAGCTATGGCCAGGGGCAGCTGGCCCCCTGGGGAGGACCTGGTGCCTTCCCCTCTCCACAGAATGTCCCTCGAATTGTCCCTGGGTCGTATCAAAATCCATAATTTTGGCCCCCAAACCCACCCTCGACTTATACATGAGGTTGACTTATACATGAGCATATGTGGTACCTCTAAAGTGTCCTGTATTTCAGTGACAGTTGCTGATCTATGTTTCCATCACCTTGTTTTTATTTAA
The DNA here is from genome assembly GCA_030847615.1 of Gambelia wislizenii. NCBI lineage: Eukaryota > Metazoa > Chordata > Lepidosauria > Squamata > Crotaphytidae > Gambelia > Gambelia wislizenii. The sequence continues at coordinate 133,079,190 of JAUMIR010000006.1, read as the reverse complement.
ATACATCAACCAGTACGCATATCTATTACAACTAAAAGGGATATTTAATTAATATATATCTTTCTAGATCATAGAATCATAGAACTGCAGAGTTGGAAGAGACCACGAGGGCCATCCAGTCCAACCCCCTGCCACGCAGGAAATCTTGATCAAAGCATCCCTGACAGATGGCCATCCAGCCTCTGTTTATAGACCTCCAAGGAAGGAGACCCCACCATGCTCCATGGGAGTGTGTTCCACTGCCAAAAAACTCTTACTGTCTAAAAGTTCCTCCTAATGTTCAGGTGGAAACTCTGTTCCTGGAGCTTGTATCCATTGCTTCATGTTCCAGTCTCTGGAGCAGCAGAAAACAAGCCTGCTCCATCCTCAATGTGAAACCCCTTCAAATACTTAAACAGGGCTATCATATAGCCTCTTAACCATCTTTTTTCCAGGCTAAACATACCCAGCTCCCTAAGTCTCTCCTCATAAGGCATCATTTCCAGACCTTTCACCATTTTAGTCGCCCTTCTTTGCACACACTCCAATTTGTCAATATCCTTTTTGAATTGTGGTGCCCAGAACTGGACACAGTATTCTAGGTGAGGTCTGATCAAGGCAGAATAGAGCGGCACTATTACTTCCCTTGATCTAGACACAATATTCTATTGATGCAGCCCAAAATCGCATTGGCCTTTTTAGCTGCCGCATCACACTGTTGACTCATGTTCAACTTGTGGTCTACTAGGACTCCTAGATCCCTTTCGCATGTAGTCTCATTCAGCCAGGTCTCCCCCATCCTATATCGATGCATTTCATTTTTTCGCCCTAAGTGCAGTACCTTATACTTCTCTGTATTGAATTTCGCATACCTTGTATTTCAGTAAGGCCTTTGATAAGGTTCCCTATGACATTCTTACAAACAAGCTTGGAAAATGTGGGCTATACAAGTTAACTGTTCAATGGATTTGTAATTGGTTGACCGGCCGAACCCAAAGGGTGCGCAGCCGTGGCTCCTCTTCATCTTGGAAAGATGTGACCAGTGGGGTGCCACAGGGTTCTGTCCTGGGCCCGGTGCTATTCAACATCTTTATCGATGACTTGGATGATGGAATTAGGGGCATACTTATCAAATTTGCAGATGACACCAAATTAGGAGGAGCAGCTAATACCCTAGAGGACAGGATCAAAATTCAAAATGACCTGGATAGACTGGAGAGCTGGGCCAAAGCTAACAAAATGAAATTCAATACGGAGAAATGTAAGGTACTGCACTTAGGGCGGAAAAACGAAATACATAGATATAGGATGGGGGAGACCTTTCTGAATGAGACTACGTACAAAAGGGATCTAGGAGTCTTAGGACTTTTTCGGACAAAGAAAAAACAACGCTAGCAGCCTCGCCACGTTGCGTGGCTGCAGCGCTGCAGGGTGTCCGTTTCGCATGACGCCCGTCCCTAGCGGTACTGTTGCAGTACCGCTGGGACATTTGAGCGTTATATTTAGCAGATTTTTACTCACGATCATTGTGAGTACGGTGTGTGAAACGGATGCCCTGCAGCGCTGCAGCCTCGCAACGTGGCGAGGCTGCTAGCGTTGTTTTTTCTTTGTCCGAAAAAGTCCCTAGTCGACCACAAGTTGAACTTGAGTCAACAGTGTGATGCGGCAGCTAAAAAGGCCAATGCGATTTTGGGCTGCATCAATAGAAGCATAATGTCCAGATCAAGGGAAGTAATCTCTCTCTCTCTCTCTCTCTCTCTGGCTTTTCTTTGCAAACGAAGATTCAGGAAGGACTCATCCCACGCTTTCTGCAAGCGCACTGATGACTAAAAAGGCCAATCCGAGATAAACAAGTCCGGTTACAGAAAGCACAGCAGAAGGTCTCCTTGGGTGATGTTTCCAGGTTATGATTCTTTCTACGTTGTCATTTCTCTTCAAGACTTGTTCGGTGTGAGTTCTCAAATAAGGCTGCAGCATTGTGGATAGTGCATCTTCATGCCTCCCAATGTGAGGCCAGGGCGGACCATTGTTGGTGATCAATTTGGCTGAGCCTGAGATGTTGTTTCAGGGAGTCCTTGTATCGATTTTTTGGAGCTCCCCTCTTACGCTGATCCGTGGCGAGTTCACCATAAAGTACTATTTTTGGGAGGCGATGGTCCTCCATCCTAGAAACGTGCCCTGCCCAGCGCAGCTGTGTTCTCAATATCATGGCCTCAATGCTGGTGATCCCTGCTTTCTCAAGGACAGCAACATTCGTCACATAGTCAGTCCAGTGTATATTTAGGATTGTGCATATACAGCGCTGATGAAAGCGTTTGAGGAGTCGTAAGTGGTGGCGATAGGTGACCCATGTTTCAGACCCATAAAGGAGAATAGACAGTACAATGGCTCTATACCATTGAGTGCCACTCTATTCTGCCTTGGTCAGGCCTCACCTAGAATATTGTGTCCAGTTCTGGGCACCACAATTCAAAAAGGATATTGACAAATTGTAGCATGTCCAGAGAAGCGCAACTAAAATGGTGAAAGGTCTGGAAACTATGCCTTATGAGGAAAGACTCAGGGAGCTGGGTATGTTTAGCCTGGAAAAAAGATGGTTAAGGGGTGATATGATGGCCCTGTTTAAGTATTTGAAGGGGTTTCACATTGAGGATGGATCAAGCTTGTTTTCTGCTGCTTCAGAGACTAGAACACGGAGGAGTGGATGCAAGCTCCAGGAACAGAGATTCCACCTCAACATTAGGAGGAACTTTTTGACAGTAAGAGCTGTTCGGCAGTGGAACACACTCCCTCGGAGCGTGGTGGGGTCTTCTTCCTTGGAGGTCTTTAAACAGAGGCTGGATGGCCATCTGTCAGGGATGCTTTGATTGTGTATTCCTGCATGGCAGGGGGTTGGACTGGATGGCCCTCATGGTCTCTTCCAACTCTACAATTATATGATTCTATGATTCTATGATCATGGAGACAAAAGAATGCAGCTGCAAATTTGAATAATGCACATGAAAGAGCATTATTTCCTCTCATATAGATGACCCCTTGGTCTTAAGTTGTGCATTTTCCCTTTTGGGCTAGGTGATTGTGAACCCTAGAACTGTCTTGATTTGTCAAGGACAAGGAAGCTGTCTTCAAAATGCAAAAGTAGTTTGCACTCAATTAATTCAGCAGTGGGGAGAGGAGAAGAAGTGGTGGAAACTTGTCCTTCCCAGTAGGCTCAGGCAAAAGCAACCTGCTGCACCCTTTCCTAGCTGGTGTGTTCTACTTCACTAATAATTTTTTGTCATCTTGACCACGCTCTGATGTTGCTTGGCCACATCTGTCTTAGTTTCATTTGTGAGATGTTGGAGGGTGCGGAGTTACCAAGCAGCTGATACCATGAGCTGATCACAACTCGTATTCAGAGAATATTGAGGGAGGGGGTTCCTTCTTAAATGTCTGGAAACTTTCTTTTGTGAAGCATAATGGCATGCCTGTTTAGAATGCTCAATTTTTTCTTCAGCATCTCCTTTTAACTATTTTGACTTGTGGCATCGGAGTGCATGCGATTCACAGTGACAGGCATTTTGAAATGTAAAGTAATGCTCAGAGGGCAAACTGGAGGACTCCTGTTTTCTTACTGTGCCTCTTTAATGTGACCTCTTCTCCTGAATGACCAGGGCAAGAAGCAGTCAGGAGAGAAATGAACCTGAAGGTGCTGCTCAGATTCCCTGATGACTTATGCACTCTTGTTGTCATTCCATTATTTCTGCTGGGATTACTCAGAAGCTTCTTATGCTAGGGAAAAATAGAAACTTGCATTTCTCCCACTCTTGAGAATCATTAAATATTCTTTTGCTGAGGTAGTTCAACTGTCTCAGGACTCTGCTGCTTCCCACAGGCTGACAAACCAAGCAGCTTCTTTGGGGTAATGAGGCTTGTCATAAATGTCAAAATATTTCTACGTTAGCCTCTCTCATGGCTATACTTGTATTAGGAAACTACCAGCAACTGACTGCACATGTGGCATGCATAAAAGATTCTGATAAGGAAAAGACTGGTAAAATGACTAGGAAGGCTCAAGCTTAGGATAAGTGGTGCCACTGAACCAAGGCTCACAGGGGGTGGGGAGAGCCCTGGGACTTTTTTTTAATCAGAAGGGACAATGACCTATTTGCTAATGACCTTGGCATTCCCTGTTCCCTCCGAGTTTTAACCGTCATCCTCAGAAGGAGGGGATTTTCACAGCAAAATACATTGTTTTGAGTTAGCCCTGTTATCATGCGATTTATTTTGGTAGCTTTTTCTGGAATGGAGATTTGAGGCCTGCTAGAGTTTCAGAAGACCAGCTGCTGGTGGTAGTGAAGGCCAGAATCCGGTCTAACTATGCTGATGCAAGTGGTGGTGGCAGGCGGGAAAAGGCCATGGGAACAATAGCCTTGAAGGAAATCAGGCATTAGAGAAATAGTCCTGCCATTAGATATGGTGAGACTCCCACCTCAGATGACAAAGTTCACTTTTATCCCTTGGAAAGGTCCTCCCTGCTTTGGAGGCCCTGACTGTGGGCTTGACTACATGGGTGGGAAACCCCACATGCACTTCATAGCCATCGCAGATTTCTTCGATCCGCAGCAGCCCTGTAAACATCACACTCACCAGGCTTCTCTGATTGTAGATCAGAGTATCCCACCACACTGTTAGTTGTGTCTGAATCAAAGGGCAGGCCTACTCTGATCAAATATCCTATACTTTGCACTATTTCCGGCCACACAGCCAAGGCTGCTCCAGTGTTTGTTTTTCTGTTCACTCATGCATGAGAATAAATGAATCTGCATGGTCCCAGAGTACTGTATTACTGGATAAGCAGAGATAAGCAGATGCTTATCCAGATATGCGCACAATGAAAAAAAAATAAGGTTTTAAAAAGTGACGGAATTGAGACCCATCCACCAAAATCCCCCCCCCCCGACTTTGCTCCAAAGCCAATCCTTGGCTGCTATATGGCCAAAAATCCGGCTTTCCCCCTCAAATAAGAGCAAACTGTGAATCTTACAGATCCGGGGTGTCCTGCAGAAACCCCAGTGAAAATGCAAATTATCAAAAATGTTGTGTGTCAACTGTGCCATGAATATGGGGTGAGTACAGGTTTTATTACCCATGTAGACAAGCCCTCAGTTAGTGTATTGCAACCAGAGATGTTGGTGGAAAATTTTCCACAGAAAATATTCTGACACTATATTTTTCTATAGAAATTTTCCCACAACACACACACACACACACACACATTATTTGGGCTGCTGTACTGCAATCAGTCATATTAGATGGCTAAATAAAGGATATGAACTTCTAGTTACTCTTCTGAAGAGACAAACATTGACAATCCCTAGTGCTCAAAGGAATAGACTAACAAATGAATGCACTGCTAATATTGTTTCTGTTTCACAAAATCTCTGCCTTCTCAATCAGTCACAAGTACAAGTAGTCAAGACAAAATGTGATATGCTGCCTCTGCCCACCAATTCACATACAGCCTATAGTGAAATAAAATGATCAACTAATTGTATTAAATCAGATTTTTTTCAACTTGAAATCAAACCAATTAGTAGCACAGAGAGTGACTGAATGAATCTGAAGGTACTACAGTTATATTTCAACAATATATAAAATGTAGATATAGGGTATGTGAAGTATAGCTCTCTTTAAATATGTGACCTTTAAAAATTGTGTTCTTTCATGTGTAGTCATTTTTGTTAAATATAAGGTCAGTATATGGTATTTGCTTTACATTATTACAAATATTACAGTAAAATGATTTCCACATAAAGCTTTGTATATAAATATATATAAATCAAATGGGCTAAATGAGATAACATTATTTAGAGCATTTTTCTACTTTTATGTTATTTGCCAAAACATTTGGGGGGTGGGGGTGAGATTTAATTTGGGAAGGCTGGTAAATAATCCAATTGAGTCACAAGACCTAGCAGGCCTTGACTTAAATAACCAATAACACCAGTCCTCTGCTTAGTATGTAGCAATATTTTCTTCTCTTTCAAGAGGAGTACTGAATGATATCAAGAAAGGAATCTCAATCCACTGGGAATATCTTCTCAACAAACCTCATTGAAATGAATGATGCTTCCAGAAGTGCACAGATCCAAATTGTGCCTGATTTCTCACAGGGACAAACTAGCTGGAGAACTATCAATAAACGTTAATTTTGCTTAGGGGAAGTCATTAAAATTTTTAGATGGTTGCACTGCATCATATTAAACAAAACCAAGGCTAAAAGGAAGAATACACATGCTTGAAAGGTATTGCATTTCAAATCTCCATTGCCTTGAGCTATTCTGGGAAACTACAAGATTAATTAATATTGAGTTTCTCTGTGTCAATACACAAAATTAAAGTTTTGAGAATCCAAAATGTATGCAGTGATGAGGAATGGGGAAATGATGGTGTGGGGTGGTGGGGAATTAGGAAGATAGCATTCTTTAGTGTCTGACAAGGATCGAGGGTTTAGGCCCTTGAACACTGCTGAGGAAATGCTGTTCTGTAAACTACTGTGGGAAGAGTTAAAACTGTGACTCTACATGGAAATTACAATATAACTGAAATAAGTTGAATTCAATTCAATGGCTAAAATGTGAGTTTATGACTGCAGACACTGGTCAGCAAACATTTGGACCATTTTAAATTGGTTTCTGCCTGTCTTGATAAAATTGATTCTGTCAATCTTTGTGTGTGAATCACTTTTTAAAAAGAAAAAGGAAAGGAAAGGAAGCCATAATGATTCACCAAATAAGATGCAAGCAGGCTGACTACTTCATTACAATACTATGAGGTTCTCCTTAGCTTCAGAGGAGGTCCACAGACCTTTAAAGTGATTTTTGCTAGGGAAGTTAATCTTGGAAGGTTGACTCTACAGAGGGTACCTCACGAGAAGTCTTCCCAACAAACCTCACTATTACAGGCAGCTATGACACACAAAACAGATTAAATCTCTCTTTATTAGCTCTTAGCTAACACATTGTAAACTACTTAAGAAGTGCTTTGGCACTGATAAGCATTATATAAATATCAGTGCTATTGCTCAATGCTATGACTTGCATCTTTCTGGATCCTATCACATTCTATTGTACTCCCACAACTGTATCAATATGATTTAATCTTAAAGGTGCTGTTACATTTCTTTATTCCGCCCCCCCTCCTTCCTTCCTCCTTTTTATAGTAAGAAACATGAAGCTCTTTACTAGGGGTAAGGTTGCCAGATTGAAAACTGGATAGGGCACCTGTTGTGTAGCAGAAAGAATTTCAGCAGATATTACTTGTCACACAATGGAGATTATGGGACAGGGACAAAAATGACACCAACCGGGAGAACTGTGTTAAATTAAACTAGACTAAACTATAAATCAAGTACTGAACTATAAATCAAGTGCTAATTATTAAACAATAACCATGTGTACACATATACATAAATTAATACACAGTCACATATGGTAGTGTTTTTGTCTATAACATATCAAATGGGCTGCACTATAATTCAAGTGCTAGCTAACTTTACATAACCAGTATCACAACATGAATGGATTAAGAAATAGTCACTTCTGGTGATACTTTTTGACTTATTGTATGTACAATGTTTTAATGAACATTTAGGAATACAATTCAAAGCCACATGTTGTGTAGTTATATAAACTGGTTCCCAACTTTAGAAAAAATTCACTTTAGCAAGCACTTGTACAATACATAAAAAATCAACAGTAATAATCACAATCATATGTTGTGAGAATTTCTTACATTTCCCCTCTTTCTCAAACACTACACGCAATCATGGACTGTATAAATTTTTAACCTTATTTATAAACAATAATCATAAAATATGTTCCTGCATCAGTCCGCTAAGTGGTGAAACAGGCTCTTACAGGCATAATAATAATATCTAATAATACATATGTGAAAGCACCACTAGTGACTTAAATGTTTACAGTTACAGAGATGATTTACTAAGACAATTATTATCATAGTGACCTTAACAAAACATTTCACTGTCCTTGGCTAATATTTGAGTATCTAAGGCAATGCAAGTTTTTTCAAAATGGAGAAAAAAAGTCTTGCTAGCAACTGTTTATGGAAGCTATAGCAGGCAGACTTAGCAGTTTTGCAAAAGAAGCCTTGCTGACAGCTGTTTTTGGAGGCTATAGCAGGTAGATTTAAAGGAGCCTTGCTGGCAGCTGTTTTTGAAGGCTATAGCAGGTAGATTTGGCAGTTTTAACCAAGCTATAGCTACGATCATGAGTAAAAATCGCCAAAATATTACACTCAAATGTCCCTGCGGTACCGCAACAGTACCGGCAGGGACGGGCGTCATCCGAAAGGGACGCCCTGCAGCGCTGCAGCCTCGCAATGTGGCGAGGCTGCTTGCGCTGCATTTTACTTGTCCGAAAAAGTCCTTAGAGAGAACACTTCTCTAGGCATTTGTAGGCTCTCCAGTGAAATTTACCATAGAATTGTACTGGAGGACCTACAAATGCCTAGAGAAGTATTATCTCTAGGAATCTCCAGGCTCTCCAGTGCAAGTCTATGGTCAACTTCTGTCAGAAGCATACCACAGAATCACACTGGGGGACCTAGAAAATGCCTAGAGAGAACATATTTAGTAATCCATGAATAATCATATCCGTGAATGCTTAACCCAAATGTGGAGAGGCAACTGTAGTTTTGTACAGACTGATAAAACAACTAAGTTTGATGGTGGTAGAGTTTCTGTTTTCATCAGTTTGTACAGATGCCAAAACAACCCAGAATTCTAAAGAATTCTGTGAATGGTTCCTGCTTGCAGTATGAATGGCCAAAACAAACTATGGACCTTCTCACCATTTTTGTATCTCATGATTTGCAAATCCAGCAGGACCCACCCCACTGATTTTTCTCTTTGCATACCCAGATTGGAGAAACAGACCTAGAACTGACCATGAGTTATTTCTCTGCTTTCTAGAAGGAGACACTTCCCAGCTGAAGGGTGAGATATCTCCTTCCTTTTCTTAATACTACTATGGGTAGGGAGAGCTATGGAAGTAGGGAGGTGGAAAGGTGGGTTGGAAAATGCAGGGCTTACATTTCTTTCCAGATCAGATTTTAATCTAACAGGCTGCCTTCCCGCACTCTGAAGAAAAGTGGCAAAGCAGCAGAAACGTTCCATCTTTCCTGCTGCCTTACCACATAGCGCTGGTGTTCTTCCAGCATATTTTTGTTCTGGTCCATGTTTTTGCAAACAGATTTTTCTGGTTAGCAAAAAGACATGCTTTTACCGCAATCCCCCATGGAACCAGAATGAAAGAATGCTGACGTCATGCGATAAGGCAGCAGGAATGACGGAATATTCCTGCTGCTTTGCCGCTTTTCTTTGGAGTGCCGTAAACATTCAGGGTGATCAGAAGCACATTGGTATCTGCCAAGCTTTGGTGATTTTTCTATACCTGAGTGTTCTGCTTATAGAGGACTAGATCATTCCCTATGCATTATGGATGAAAAACCTTTGAACACCCCCACCCCAGTGTTGGGATGGGGGCTCCCAAAGTCCCTTAATGTTGCCCATCCTAGCTGGGACGTCTGAGAAGTGAAGTTCGAAACAGTTGGCGAGCCTGCTATAAATGTTCCTCCTATGTTAATTTAATAGATATAATAGGAGGTATACTGTAAGACAAATATTGATGTTTTAGAATAATCTATTATTTACTATTACTATTTTACTAAAAAAAAAGTTCCATATAATATTAGGTACATTTATGAAAATGTATTTTCCTTGATTAAAAAGCCAAGGCAAAGCTGTGTTCATGGAAGTATATCTTTTTTGCCTTTGTTTTTTGAATGAACACTTGCCAGCTAATTTTAATGCAGGATGCATGTTTCCCTAATGGTATCAGTTATTTAAGATGGCCATTAAAAGCCTATAATATTACCATAATGAAGTCGAATTTTAGTGAATTAGAAGGGAGCTCTTCAGATAAGTTACCGTCAGGCTATTAAACAGATGCCTCTTCTTAGTAATGGGATTATGGGACTGATATGCAGACAACTAGCTATGTAACATAACATCACAATTGCAGCAAACACATGTATTACAATCTTGACAAACACAAAGGACTTGCCACAAAAAGATGGAGAGGGCTAGAGTAGGGTGGGGTGGGGTGGGGTAAAGAGGAAACAAAATCATTGCTGCTAATTCCCAGGTTTCCTGCCAAGCATTTAATTGAGGGAACTGACAGGAAGTTGTCCAATACAGAATTTGTTAGATAGATGCTCTTGATTGTGCAGTGATTGCTTAGGAAAGCTAAATAGAAATGTCTGTCTATTTATAGAAAGAGGTGATTGCAGCTATCAATTCAAGCAGTGGGATTTAAGTATTTTATATGCATTTGATTTTGATGGTTATACAGAGTAAACTGGAAGGTTATTTTTAAAGCTGATTCATTCTTTCCTGTGTTACCATGAACGATACTTATTTATTTGTCTTTTTAAAGTCTAACCCATTATACCATTATATTTTTTTAAAAAAGAAACCCACCTATCTGCACAAATGCCCCAAAAGAAGAAGAATAAGGACAAGATGAAGGCAAAATATGCTTTGCTCCCTATTTCACTATGTTTTAAGTGGGGGTTTCTAGGATGGAGGATCATCGCCTCCCAAAAATAGTACTTTATGGTGAACTCACCATGGGTCAGCGTAAGAGGGGAGCTCAAAAAAAGCGATACAAGGACTTCCTGAAACAACATCTCAGGCTCGGCCAAATTGATCACCAACAATGGTCCGCCCTGGTCTCACATTGGGAGGCATGAAGACGCACTATCCACAATGCTGCAGCCTTATTTGAGAACTCACACCGAACAAGTCTTGAAGAGAAATGACAACGCAGAAAGAATCATAACCTGGAAACATCACCCAAGGAGACCTTCTGCTGTGCTTTCTGTAACCAGACTTGTTTATCTCAGACTGGCCTTTTCAGTCATCAGTGCGCTTGCAGAAAGCGTGGGATGAGTCCTTCCTGAATCTTCGTTTGCAAAGAAAAGCCAGAGAGAGAAGTGGGGGTCTCTTAATAGCAGGCAGTAGTTCTTATCTTCTATTAATTTATGATTCTCCCTTAGTTCAGGCTGAATCCACACTACACAAATAAAACTGCACATGAAGCTGGATTATTTGCCATGACTCCTTCCTATGGAATCCCGAGACTTGTCGTTTTACAAGGACTTTAGCCTCATAGATTTTCCTTGTTTTTTCCAGGCTGTGAGGCTGTGTTCTGGAAGAGTTTACTTCTGACATTTTGCCTGCATCTGTGGCTGGCATCTTCAGAGAATCGTTGGGTAGGAGTGTGTGTGGGGGAGGGTTATATACTGTGAACCCCTGCTGGGGAGGATATGTAAATTTGTGAGATATGTAAATTTGTGTATTTGAATAGATAGTTTCTGGGTGGAGATATGCAAGGAGGATTAGTGTCTCTTTGGCTAATGGTTGGTTGATGGCCCATAAACAAAATGTGGCTTCCAGTCCTGAAAAACACTAAAATCAAAACTCAGCACTTGCAACTGAACTCCATCTAGGGACAGGGGGATTTCTAGCAGATAATGGGATATCTCTACCCAGAAACTAGCCATTCAAATACACAAATTTACATATCCTCCCCAATAGGGGTTCACAGTATATAAACCACACACACACACTCCTATCCAACCATTCTCTGAAGATGCCAACCACAGATGCAGGTGAAACGTCAGAACATGGCCTCACAGCCTGGGGAAAAAAACAAGGAAAATCTATGGATGCTGGCTGTGAAAGCCTTCAACTTTAGCCTCCTCTGCCAAAGAATGCTAGTGCCTCACCAAACTACAAATCCAAGGATTCCATAGGAAGGAGCCATGGCAAATAATCTAGTTTCAAACTGGATTATTTGTGTAGTGTGGATTCAGCCATAGTAACAGTTCTCTGTTACTGCTGCCTCATCAAAGTGCTGTTGCTTTCACTGGTACCTGTCCAACTCCACCCCCTCAATTGGGTTCACTATAATCTTTCAATTCTTTTATAACTTTCACAAGGTTCTCTGTATGCTTATGCTGTTATATGCCTTTGTATATACATATGTAACTGCACGTGTATGGAAGCACATTAGCTTATGGCTCACACATTAGAACCCCCTTTGGTTTATTCTGTAATCCAGAAGAGCTCCCAAGTTAGCTCCAGAAGCTTGTCCCTTCCTCTCTGAAGGGTGACCATCTGAAGTGGGAAGCATACAGTATCCATGCAGTCCACCCATATGAAACACTCCAAAAAAAAATATACATGATGGAGCAGGGCAGGGCTAGCACATCCACCACATATCTATAGTACCCACTTTATAGAATACCCAAATAGAGCCACAGACTATGGGGGGGGCAGCACATTGCAGATACAGTGCCTCATAGGCCTCCTGTCAGCAACTGGAGACTACTGCCCCATGTGGTGAGCTGTGTGAGCTTCTCACTGAGGAACACTCTTGACTAGCTCAGCTGAGGGTTTGTCTTTGCCAGGAGTGGGGAACCTTTGGCCTTCTAGATGTTTTGGACTTCAACTCCCACAAGTCATAGCTAGCATGGCCAGTGGTGTGGAATTATGGGAATTGTAGTCCAAAATATCTAGAAGGCCAAAGGTTCCCCACCCTTGGTCTACACTATCAAATACCCTGAATCTCCCTGTGAATTCCCCCGAATCTGCAGCAATCAGGCCACATGTGGTGTGGCCTTTACAACAAATCTGGGGTGATCTAGCCACACATTGCATGGTCCATATTCATGGCATTCCATGGTATTTTATCTAGATGTGGAGTCTGTAAGATTCGGGTTTTTCTCTGCATTTTTATCCGCCACTGCACCTGCTGCTGCCTCCATCACCACCATAGCTGCTGCTACTGCAACCAGTTTTAAAGCTCCGGAGGCAGTTCCCAGCCAAAGGGAGAGGTTTTCTCCCCCTGGCTCAGCAGTGCTGCCTCCACCTACTCTCCACTTGCCCATCACTTCCTTCAAGCAGTTCCATCACTTTCTTTAAGTGTGTCTTCCTGCGACAGGAGAGTGGGTGGAGGCAAGCCAGGGCGAAAGTCTCTCTCTTCAGCCAGAAACCGACTCTAGATCTTTAACTTACGGTTGAGGTGGCGGCAGTAGTAGACAAAACTTAGCAGGGACAGTGAAGACAAGGTACCCCACATCCCTGCAGAAAATAATAATATGCAGGGCTTCAAGGGGAATGCAGGGGCATGATTTGCCCCACATGCAGACAAGTCCTAAGTCTATTATTGGCTTCTCCTGCGCAGGGCAGAGAATAAGAGGCTTCCTGTCTCAGTAGAACATAAAAAAAACCAGATTCTATCTGAGCTCTTATATGTCTTGTGCTTCTAGTTTTATACTTTAATCCTGACTCATGGTGTTTTTCACCCTCTGGTCCTGCTGTCTGTTTTGCCTCCCAATCCTGATTTCTCTCCAGTCCTGATTTCCAGTTTCTAGCTCCTGACTCACTCCTGGCCCAGCATAAGACACCCACACAACAGTCTCTCTCTTTCTCTCTCTCTGTCACCCTATATGTCTACACTAATACATCCGACACTCAAGAACAAAATGCTTTAGGCCTATCTATATCACACTACAGTTTATCACACCTGTTCTGAGAGAGAGATTGTGTCAACAACAAACCAAATAAATTCCATTCATCTGCTGTTTATATAACTTAACAAAAAGCCACTGAGAATTAAATGAGTCTATGGGGCTTTTCTGAGGGACTGTTAGGATAGCATAACCTCCAACTGTCCCAGTTTGTAAAGGACAGTCCCAATTAATCGCCTGCCATCTCACTTTTTCAGCTGCTTGAAAAATGTCCCAGTTTCTCTTTCCTTCTCCCAGTTTCTCCCTTCATCCTCAGCTAACTTCAATTGCTGCAAACTGAGATTATCAGACACGGCAACACCATGTCAGAAGATTGCAACGAGAACAGGAACGGGGGATATTATCAGACGATGATGTTCTTCAGCTCCCAGGGGCATAGCACAGGTGTGAGTAAGGTGTCCCTTTTTATTGGCAGCTTATCCCCATCAATACAAAACTGAAGCCTCATCCGCAGCAGCGCTACACCCCAGGAATGGCTGAGGACACAGGCATCTGATAACGTCGCCCTTTCTGTTCTAGTAGCATTCTTCTGACGTGGTTGGGGATGTGGTTTTTTGTCATATTTCCCCACGTCTGATAATCTTCAGAGTTCAAAGTGCAAAAGTAGTTTGTAGTCAACTAACTCAGCAGCGGGAAGAGGCTTGGAGGGAGCAGAATCTTGCCCTTCCTAGTAGACCCAGGCAAAAGCAAACTGCTGTAGCCTCTTCTTGCTTGTGTATTCTTCCTCACTATTAACCTTTGCAATTTTGACCACTTTCTGATGTTGTTTGGCTACACATGGCCTGGTTTTCATTTGGGAAATGTTGGAGGGTATGACACAGTGAGATAGGCCTGGCAATCATACATTCATGCCAAGGATGATACAGAGAAATTCCATTGACTCTAAACTCTTTTCACTGTGTACTCAGGATATTGAAACTTTGATGCTGTTTTTATTAAGAGGCTAGAGGAAGACTGACCTACCTGCTTTTGACATTTGTCTAGGCTGCTCTGATGAGTTGCCACTTTCAATATGCATGGAAGCATGCAATATCAAAATTCCCCAGAAGGTTGTGAAGTTTTTAAATGTAGTTTTGAAAACCAGGCCAAAGATGTTATTAAATTGCTAACAGTATAATTTGTCTTTCCATTGCTGTTATGATTAGATATTACTATGTGGTTTTATAGATATCATAATTAGATAGTTTTATGCAGATTCCTTTTTATGTAGATTTTTTTAATGTAGATTCTTTTGCATTTTTACATTCCTCTGTAAATGATCAAAACTCTGCAGACTAAGGACTTTATCAGACCAGTCAAATATGGCATCATAAGGATGCCTAATGATCACGAAAGGGTGCACATACCAGATGATGTCGTCCTTTTGTGATCATCTAAAGTCCAAAAGCACTTTTTTATTGATGGCCCAAGCCGTCAATAGATTGGCCATAGCGATTTGTTGCCAGCATTGCCAACATTTCAATCCACACACCATTGTACTCATGTGAATGCAGCGTCAATGGGCAAACACTTCTGGGTGAGTTCAAGACAGCCAGGTAGGGGACACTCTTTTTATGACTTCCCCCCATTTACTTGGGACTTTTAAAGTGTGTTTTTGTGCTTTCCTTTACTTTTTGTGTGTTATTTTTGCTTTTATTTTTGAATTTCCCACGCTCGCATCTTCTCGTGAGAATTGCTGAGATATCATTACTGGGGCTGCCTTTGGACGGGATGGAAGGTAAGCGTGGGAAAGGAGATTCTTTTGCTGGCATAAAAACGTCACAAATTATGCCAGCAAAAGAAGAGAAAGGGAGGGTGGTCTGATAAAGTCCTAAGTAAACCCAGTATAGTACAGTACAAAACAGTACTGTGCAGTTCAACCATTCTTGGGAGTAGGCCGTTATGAAACCTTTATGATCTATATAGGAAGCAAGCCATGCAGAAAGTATGGTCAGGTTAGTCTTACTTTGCTCCCTCTCTGGCATACGAACCATCAAGAATCCAATAAGGCAGAAATTTATCATTGGAACCTGGGTTGGGGGACCAGATGCCATTGGGTTTTCTGATGCACAGCAATGTGCTGGGTAGAATGTGCAAGGGGGTTGAGGAGTGAAATCTGGCTCCTGGACTGTTGACACACTACAGCAATAATGCAGTTTGACACTGCTTTAACTGCCATTGCTGAATGCTATGGAATTCTGGGATTTGTAGTTTTGTGAGCTAGTTAGCCTTCTCTTTCAGAGAGCTCTGGTGGCACAACAAACTATAAATCCCAGAATTCCATAGGATGGAGCCATAATAGTTAAAGCTGTGTCAAACTGCATTATTTCTGCAATGTGTCAGCAGTCTGGTTTCAAATGGCTCTTCTAAGAGTTTATGGAGAAAGGGCATGCCCACTATCTAGATGAAACTACCTTGAACATACCTGATAAGAAGTTACTTTTCTTTTGCTAATGGAGTTGACATTTTTATTACCTGTCTTTTTTGCCCTTTATTCCTAGACCTCACAAGGTCAATAAGGAGACTGGCCTCTGCCATGTTAACTGACAACAGCTCAGACAGAATGTAGGCCTGTGACTAACATCATCACCATTTTACTCCTGTATGATTTTTAACATCTTTGTCTGATGAAGAAGCCAGTGAAGCTTTGAAAGCTTACATAATGTATTTTATGCTTTGGAGTTGGCCTTAGAAAGGGGTATCACTGCTTGCTGATCTCATCTGGTTTCAGAAAGCTTCAAACCTGGCTAGTATTTGGATGGAAGATCACCAGGAATACTAGGGATCTCCAGTTAGGGCTAGGAAAAGATGCTGCTTGAATACCTGGAGAGCTACTGCCAATAAAAATTGGCAATACTGGGCTAGATGGACCAGAGATCTCAGTTACGACATCTGGAGATTATCACACTACACTCTTATAGTGTTATTACTCCACTTTAACTGCTATGGCTGCCTCCTGTAGAGTCCTGGGATTTGCAGTTTAGGGAGGGGCATTTAGAACTTTCAGCCAGAGAGCTCTTAGGCCTCACTAAACTATAAACCTCAGAATTCCACAGAAGAAAGTCATAGCACTTAAAGTGGCAAACTAGCACTATAACAGTGTAACATGATAAAAGTCTGATAAAACACTGTCTTATGTTCCCATCTCCAATCCCTGACTGAAAATAATTGGGATTCCCTTCCTAGCCAGGAGCAGGCAATGAGAAACATGGATATTCTACGAGCCAGGTCTGCAGCATCTGCTGGAAAGATTAGGCCAGTTGGCCAGAACCCTCCCCCAAAATAAATCTGCCTGTGGAGGTCAGAAGCATTACAACCACTCAGAGCTGGCCATCTTGATCTGCCTAATGCTATCCTTACTGCAACTAGCTTGGCACTCAGTACTTTTGAAAATCTGGGCACTTATTCAAGCTGTTATATTATGGCTGTAGTAATCAACTGTAATTTCCCCCTTAGTAGCAGATCTGGGTCACTCCCTCGTAAACAAAGGAATCTATGACAGTTGAAACAGTCAGGAAGATTAGAATGGGAGATGTTTCTGTGTTTACCTTTGCTTTGCGAAAACGGTAGACCACTAGCATGCTTATGAAGTCCAACAGCATACAGAGAGTTTGGAATGAGATGATAGCAAGTCGTAAATACTTGTCCTCCTGTGCATAGCAGGGAGTGTCATCTGTACAGTATGAACATCCTTCCCTGCAGGGCAAGCAGGCATAGACTTCCCCAGACATCTCGCCTCCAGAAAAATGGCTCTCTGCATCCTTTCCTAAAAGTATCAAAGACAGAGGAATAAAGATATCTTATCATTTAAGCAGTGGGGGGAAAGGAGGCTATTCAGCTTACCTTCTTGGTGACCATATTCCACGTTCCCATTTAATGAACTGTATATGGCGTTCATGTGCCACTGTTGTTTGGGAAACAGAAGTGACCATTTAAGGTCTTGTGGTGCCTTCAGAGTTGGACTCTGGAGCAGCCAAGTTCTTATGAGGAAGATGGAATATAAGTCAAATAAGTACATAAACAAATAAAAGTCTAGGAAGCAAATAACAAAATGAGCAAAAGGGGGCAGAGGAAACAGAACAATCATAGCTTACCCCACATTTGAGGCAATGAAGTAACACATATTCCCACCTAAAGAGAAGATGGGGGCTGAAAGACCTCAGTCTTTGGGCTCCGCCAAGAGTGAGGCTGCTCTGTTTCTTAATCGTACATCTTGTAGTGGCTTTCCTCATCCCAGCACCAGTCATGCTGTAAATATACCAAGGTTTTGTCCATCTTCTTTTTCCCACTTGAGCTGTAGTTAACTATAGGGTGGGTGAGTGGGCTTCCTTTCCTCCCTCCCCATTCTACCACATGCAACCCATCATAAGTGGGAACCACCAGAACACTCAGAAATACAGATGGAATAGGGGTAATAGAAATGGACAAGGGAAATTAGCCTCTCCCTATCTCAGTTACTCTTGGGACAGGAAAACAAAAACACCCCACCACCCACCACCCTGGGTTTGAAAAGTCACAGCTGGTGCCAGAAATTAATGGGGAATAAACTGGGACATAAATTATCTTGTTTGAAAGTAAAAAGAAAACCCAATCAGAACAGGTACAATGCCCACCATATTCCAAGGGTTTTTGCCAGTCCAGATAAACCTTTAAATTACCGAACAGTGCCTAAATACCTTAGAGGCACCAGATCCTGTCAGATCTTTGCTGCTAAGCAGGGTCAGCCCTGCTTAGTACTTGGATGGGAGGCTGCCAACAAATGGCAGGTGTTGTAGGCTATATTTCAGAGAAAGGAATTGGCAAACCACCTCTGAGTATTCCTTGCCTAAGAAAGCCCTACGAAAGTCATGGGGTCACCAAAAGTTGACAGGCAATTTGAAGGCACACACACACACACACACACACACGCCAAACTTATCCAAATCCATTGCTTCCTTCTTTGCTCCCAAACTGTTCCTCAAGATGGATGGAACACATTTAATTAATGGCCTCTTTAATATACCTCTCAAAAAGATTTCGTAGCTGTCCTCATAGTCTATTTACAAGCATGAGTTAATTTTAGTGTAAATTACCTGTCAAGGATAATCATTCAGAATTACTCATGCATGCTTGTATGTCACTTGATTTCTCTGTGTCAGTTACTGTAAACTTAATGAAAGGTAGCTAAATGTATGAATGACTCTACCAAAAAAGTAGTATATCTGATATAATATTCTAAATGTAGTGTTACATTTCTGGTGAACCATTCACACATGAAAAAAGTAAATGCTGGTACTGCACTTATGGATGCTTGCAAGGTTTGTTTAAGCAAACCACCCTAATTTATACTTCCTGACTTAATATATCCCCAATTTTCTTTCAATTTTTGGATTTCCTCAAATTTTGTGATAAGTAAAGGAACTTTTCCCCATTTCTCAGGAGTAACTTAAAAAGTTGCTTTTACCCCCTTGGTGGTGGTGGTGAATTCTAAAACTAGGCGTTGGCCTGTGAGACAAAGCATACTCTTCTTCTGTCTAGCCTGTTGTCACTATAACACCAACAAAGCTCAGGATAGCAACATAGGAGCACAGCACAAGCCAGCTCCTGAACCATGTGATATCCCCCTTCCATGATTTAGTACTGGAGTGGGCAAAATGCAGCCCTTCTGATGTTGTTAGATTGCAGCTTCCATCACTCCTCACATTGGCTACGGCAGCTATGGCTGGTGAGAACTGCAGTTCAACAAGCAAAGGTGCAGTCTATGTATCCTGATTGATGGAAAGGTACATGCCATAACCATTATACCACAAAAAATCTAGTCATTTGTGAGAGCCGGTATGGTGTAGTGGTTTAAGCTAAGGACATTATCACATGGTGCTCGTAGTCCAGAATTACAGCAAGATGGTAGTAGCTGTGGCCTAATCCCATTGCTGTCTGGCTGTTCACCTGCTTCTGTAGCATATGTTATCATTGATGGGGAAAACCTGTCAATCGTTCCCAATATCGCTGCTATGGCAGCATTCCCCTCAGTGTGATAAAATACTTCCATAGCAGTAGTGATATGAAGAAAGTCATATCCTTCATGAGGGGAGCACATGACTTCCTCTCTTCCCCCTCCCCCTTGCTATTCTAAGCCAGTGAAAACTGCTTTTTCTCCACGGCTTTTTTCCCCCCCTTTTTAATTTTTTTGTCATCCTTGCATACTTATGGGAAAATGATAAAATAAAAATATTTTTATCATTTCCCCATAATTACACAATCACGGAAAAAAGAAAAAGAAAAAAAGAAACAAGATGCGTGCATGCGTGGAGTGGTAGGGTTAAGGAGCTGGTGCGATAGGATGAAAATTTCCAAACCAGCACAACCGCAGCACACTCATGCAAGTGAAGAGAAGGTGCAATAGATTTGGCTTCAATACTGGTATGTTCCCATTTGCTTCATTAACATGTTGCTGCAAGAAAGGAGGCTGGTGTGATAATGTCCTAAGACACTGGAGACCAGAGCTGAAATCCCCACTCAGACATGGGAATCTACAGTCGCTCAGCCTCAAAATGGCAAATGCCCTCTGAACAAATCTTGCCAAGAAAACTGCATGATAGGGCCAACGTAAGTGAGAACTGATCTGAAGGCACACTATAACAGTGATTTGTAACTAGTTACATCCAAGTACAGATAGACCCTAGTTAGCAAAGTAAATGTGTTCCTGGGCATGACTTCTTTAACAGAAACTTTGGTACCAGGGGCAGAAATAATGTGGGAAGAATAGGGAGAGCTTCCTGAACTATAAAAAGAAGAGCAAACTTTTTATTCAGAACTAACAATGCACATGTGTGAAATGAAACTACTAGATCAGTTAAGCCTTCCATAAGTAAACAAAAACATTATGAACCTTCTATGGATCATTTGAAAGCTTCTTCCAAAATGCATCCAGGGATGATTTTATTTTCTTTCACCAGCCTCCACTTTCATTATGATTCCATTTGGTGGCCAAACCTATAGATAGGTTATAGCCAAACCACAGGGCTTTTAAACATATTCGGGGTAGCTGGTAAGAAGGCTTATCTGCTCTCCCCGTCGTATTTACTTTCCCCGTTTTTCTTTGTTTTGCTGTTCACGCATGCGTGGTAAGGGATTTTGGAGGCAGTTGCTGCATACCTTGCCTGCTGTAGATAGGGACACATGGCTATGGTAGGATCAGCTAAAGAAGAATCCCACTCTTTCCCAGATCAAGCTTGATTCCATTGTTTACTGCAGACACCGTGCTGCAAATTGACACTGAAAGCATGAGTTTCTCCAGCCCTGCTGTCACCATCCTCCCAATGCTGATGCTGCTAAAAAAATTCTAGCTGGACATAACACAAGGAGGAAGAGGGGAGCTGGGTGGCCATTAAAAGCTTGTAAGAAGGAACCTCTTTGTCAGAGGCTTTGTCTGCCTGTATTGGGTCTAAGGGACCATGGCCATGGCAGACTTCTGTATAAATGCTAGCCCAGCTTGCATATGCTTACCTAGTTTGGCCAGCTGCAGGGCTCAACAGCATGACTTCCTAAATTCTTGCTCACAGTCCTGATTGCTTGCCTGTCATTATTGATTCCTCACCCTTGTAGAGCATGCCTGATCCTGCTACCTAACTCCTCACAGCTATCAAGACGTCAGGCCCCCCTTGAACCATCTGGGCAGCGGGTGCTGTCTCTGCAGAACCTGGCCTCAAGTATTATCATTTCTCACTATCCTCACAGCTGGAAACAGATTCTGCCGCTGAGCCTTCATTGGTGCTTCAGAAGAATAAGCAGAGCTCTTTCTTGGCATTTTGCATGAGGAACAGGGCTAGAAAACTTGATTCCATCTGCCCTTCTATCTCAGCAGCCCACTTTGCCTCCCAATTCTTCCTCGACCTACAACTGTGCAGCCTCACAGAAAGCAGAAGGATGGCAAAGTTTTAAGTGGCAGAAGCATCTGTCCGGCAAAATCTTGTTTATTAATGATGGTGAGCAAGCAAGAACACAGCTTGACTTTCAGATTCCTTGCTGGGTTTGCAGAGCTGGCAGTTAGATAAACAATCTTTTTTAAAACTAATGTGCTGAGGAAATTTCAGAGACTCAGAGGCCTCAAAAATAAAATCTCCACAGTTCAAGTCAGGAGAAACTGCCTTCTAAAGTAGCAACCTAACCCACATGTTTTTAGGCATCATCACTTCTGGCCCCATATAACCCACTTTCTCCACTCAGTCTCCTGGCTGAATATGTAAAATCTGTCCAATTAGCAAATAGCCACAATAAAACACAGCTGATTAAAGCTGCAATCCTAAATATGTCACTTGTCAATTAAGGTCCATAGAAAACAGTGGAGTGGGTGGCTTCCACTCCAGTAACTATGTGTACAATTGCACTGCTCATCTGGACCCCCCCCCTTTTTTTCCCCTTTCCTTTATTTGGGTGCTTAGTATTTCCTACCATGTCTATTTCTCTGTCTCTCTTCACAGCTCTGTTTCCTTGCTCCAGGAGTATCTTATTTTCAGATACTTCTGTCCAGATCCATCTCTCTTCCTGTCAGATTTTTGCACAATAGCCATACAAACAATAGACCTTCAGCTCATGCTGTTTCTTTTACACCAGATCCTCATCTTACATTTATTTCAATTCTCCTTCGTGTTTCAGAGGAATGACAGGCTACAGTCTTCTATTTTGAACCAGTGGCTTTTCTTTCATAATTTGACAGTCTTCTCCACTCTTTGACACAATCTGTCTCATTCTTTGGTTTTGGTAAGATATATATATTTAGTTTGGCAGACTGAGCACCTGATCAAACAACTCCACTTCCTAGAAAGAGAATTTCCATGTCTATCATGTTGCTTTTTGGTGGTTTACAAAAACATTTGTTTTACTTGTTCCCTAATTTCTCTACAATTTAATCAGTGTAATTTAATCAGAGTTATTAGTTATTGGTTTTTGATGTGTTGGCTACTTGTTCATACCCTCCAACTGTCCCAATTTAGCAGGGACAGCCCAGATTAATTCTCTCTTGTCCCACTTTTTCAGTTGCTTTAAAAATGTCCCATTTCTCTCTCCTACTCCCTCTTTCCTCCTTTGTCCTCAGCTTCAATCAATTGCTGCAAACTGAGTCCAAAGTGCAAAAGTAGTTTGTACTCAATTAACTTAGTGGGACAGGGGGAGGAAAGGAGAGGAGAGAAGGGGTGTGGGGTGTGGGGGAACATGCCCTTGCCAGTAGGTGCAGGCAAAAGCAAACTATTGCAGCCTCTCCTCACTTATGTCTTCCTCCTCCTTGATAATTTTTGCCATCTTGACCACACTCTAAGGTTAAAAGCTTCATTCACAGGGATTCTCTGAAGGAGCAGATTGTCTCCTAAGGCCTAAATCAATTCAATGCCTGCTGGAGGAAAATTTCCACTACACCCTTGCACTGGATTACTTACACCTTTTGCAAGCCATTGTGCAGATCAGTTCTGTAAGAGGTTGTCCAACTGATTACACTACTATATGGACAAGAGGTTGTGTATGGGTTTGAACAATAGGTGGCACAATCAGTTGTGTAAGAGGTTTTGCAGCTGGTTGTGCAGCTGCTTTTGTGATAAAAACAGTATTGGGTACCAACCTTGCATTGTATCTGAAAATGCACAACCATTAGCACAACAGGCCTTACAGTAGTATGATAACATAATTTAACACATGCCTAAGGCTCTAATCCTGTACATACATATCTGGGAATAAATCCCACTGAACTCCATGGGGCTTACATGTGCATAGGACAGCACTGTGGGTCTATTATTTTTTCTTATACCTGTAAGTATACCCATGTAAAGGTGTATAGGATTGTGCTGTGAGTCTATGTAAATGGGCCTATGTTTCTGCCAGTCGCCTGCTTCCAGCCATAACATACAGGGAACACAGTTAAGTAAGTTAGTACAATTTTCTTCCAAGTGCAGGTTCATTCTGCATTTACTGCACACATGGCCCTGCAGGGCTTCTCCCCATTCTGCCCCTGGGCAGTCCTCACTATTCCCAGGGCAGATACAGGACTCAGACAGGGCTACGATGGGGTAGGAAAGGAAAGGCATCCCACAGCATGTGACCAAGGCTGGTCACATGCAGGGGTCCTTGGTCACATGTTGTGGTCTGGTTTCCTGCCTTCCAAAACAGCGAGGGAAATGGTGGTGGCAGTGGTGGCTGCAGCAATGGGCTAGTGTCCCTGACTGGACTCTAGCCTGTTTGGAGATGGTAATGTGGGAGGAAAGGACCAGATCCACAGCCAGAATAAGTAGCGGGAAGCCAGTATATCCTGGCTTGTGTAAATGAGCCCTAAGAGATCTGTGCTTTCCTCTGTGACAAATTACTAGTTTCAGATTTTCTTGTACATAGCCAGGAACAGCTGGTATGAAGGACAATGCATTACAATAATCAAGGACAGTGCTCCCAAGGACAATGTGAACCCATGCTGCTTACAGGATTTGCAAATGTCTAGGTCAAACATACACTATGCTGCCATGTCTGGTCATATGGGGAGATAAAACTTTAGACTCAGTCTGTTCATTAAGTGGTCTCTTTATAAACATAATTGGTCTTGCATCCACATTGGTCCACCAGAATCTTATGTGTCATTTGGAAGGGGGGCTAACCAACCCCCCGTAAACTACATGGATTTGGCATCCGGGAGGATTAGCAAATCTTGAGCTAAAATCCGTACAGCCGTTCGTATTGTTGATGGTCTGTACCCCAGTTCACACACATACAAACAGGCAGTGTAATCTGATTGGCTGGCCGAGCACTGGGGGCAGGGCTAGAAAAGAGGGGGATTGGGAGTGGCTGCCATGTTGGATTCCCGGCTAAGGGAGAGTCCGGTAAGTCCATGAATTTTACATTTATTCCTTTTTATTTTATATTGTAAATATGGAAAACCGGCTGTCTGCATAACAGACACCTTTTGAAAAAATTTTTAAAAAGCATCAGGAGATTTAAAACTGCCTCTGGGATCGCTCACTCCAGCCAGCTGGACAAGAGGGGTCATATGAAGTTTGGGGAGGGTAAAAATCATGTAGGCAGATTGCATGCATATGAACGGCTGCCTTTTTGGATTTTTTACCCCCTAAACAGATTTTTTTTTTAATTGTGCCCTCAGAATCAAAATACAGTTGTCTCTTCACATTTGCGCGTTCCACATTCACAGTTTTGCATATTCGCAGTTTATAGCTGCTGCTCAACTAGTTCAAACTCCAAGACCCCACCCTCCTCCACCGCCGCCTCCCCTTCCCTCCCCTCCTGTCTTGGCAACAAAACAACTCCAGCTTGCTTTCTTACCTCGCCCCAAAACAACACTGCCCATTTAAAACAGTAAGGTCGCTCCTTTCCCAAACTGAGTTGCAGCCGTAGCAACACCCACCCTCAGGCACACAAACTATAACCCTCACCCACACTCACCTTCCCCTCAGCTCTCCCTCCCTCTGCCCAGCCAACAACACAACTCCAGCTCACTTTCTTACCTTGCACCAAAACAGTGCTACCAGTTTAAAACACTCACTAAGATTGCGTTGTTGGCAGGGCAGAGGGAAGGAGAGCTGGAGGGTAGGTGAGTGTGGGTGAGGGGCATGGTTTGTGTGCCTGGGAGTGGGTGTTGCTTTCACAGTGACAGGTATCGGCAGTCCTGTTGGTAGGAGAGGAGTCTACAATACTGTAGTGTAGTATGCATGTTGGGGGTGGGGCTTAATTTATTTGCATTTTTTTCCACTTTCACAGTGATGCTCTGCCCCTAACCCCCACAAATGTGAAGGGACAACTGTATAGACTTTTCTTTCATGATTCATGGAACTGTGTGTATGAAATGGGACTTGTAACATGTATGTGAGAAAATAATTGTGTTGAATGTTTGTAACAGGCCTTCAAAACATGATGCTTGGGACTTCTTTAACATTTAGGTGATGTCACTGCCCTCCCCAGCTTGCTGACACTGAATCTTTTACTGCATGGAAGAAATGACATAATTGCAGAGCTTCTAAAAATCATAGGGCTTTATCAGACAAACGTCCAAAAAAGCTATAATTCCGCAATTGAGGAAATATAGTGGCATGATTACAGGAATTATTTCATGTCATCGTAATCACACAATACTACCACCATGGAATTATTGTATAACTACCACTAGTAGTTTAAGAATGGGATTTTAGCTTGTGCTATAGTAACACTTGTCTTCACATTGCCTTCTAAAGACAGAGTATTAACACTTCCTGCTGACCCATGCATTTGCCTTTAAGAATTTTTTTCTCTTATTTCCATGATTTTGCATGGGCGAGATTCTGGCTGTTCTCACAAGAAGATGTGACTTTGCTTAAATAGACCAAAAAAAAAAAAAAACCCAACTAAAGGAATTAACAAATAAATACTCAAACAAACATAAAAAGGTACCAAGAAAAGATGATAGTTGATTAAAAGAGTGTCCTGTAGGTGCTCTTCATGTTCTCCCCCAGAAGTTTAATTATGTGTCCTTGTTGGGAAAGGGGAGGGGGGGGAAAGAGGACCACCCATTCATGCTGTAATCATGGAATTACAGTGGGACATGATTATTACGGGCTCGTCAATATTGGGGGGTATTGATGGTTTCTGCCTATCAATGAACAGTTATGCCTAATTAATGGGTGGAGCACACACGGATCATGGGAGGAGGAGGATGTCACCCCCTCTGGCTTTTCTTCACAAACGAAGATTCAGGAAGGACTCATCCCGCGCTTTCTGCAAGCGTGCTGATGACTGAAAAGGCCAATCTGAGATAAATAAGTCCGGTTGCAAAAAGCACAGCAGAAGGTCTCCTTGGGTGATGTTTCTGGGTTGTGGTTCTTTCTGCGTTGTCGTTTCTCTTCAAGACTTGTTCGATGTGAGTTCTCAAATAAGGCTGCAGCAATGTGAGGCCAGGGCGGACCATTGTTGGTGATCAATTTGGCTGAGCCTGACATGTTGCTTCAGGGAGTCCTTGTATCTTTTTTTGGAGCACCCCTCTTACACTGACCCGTGGCGAGTTCACCATAGAGTACTATTTTTGGGAGGCGATGGTCCTCCATCCTAGAAACGTGCCCTGCCCAGCGCAGCTGTGTTCTCAATATCATGGCCTCAATGCTGGTGATCCCTGCTTGCTCAAGGACAGCAACATTTGTCACATAGTCAGTCCAGTGTATATTTAGGATTGTGCATATACAGCTCTGATGAAAGCGTTCGAGGAGTTGTAGGTGGTGGCGATACGTGACCCATGTTTCAGATCCATAAAGGAGAATAGACAGTACAATGGCTCTATACACACTGATTTTTGTGCTTTGCCTCAGGTGTTTATTGCTCCAGACTCTTTTGTGAAGTCTTCCAAATGCGCTATATGCCTTTGCTAATCTGTGATCGATCTCTTTGTCAATCTTCA
Source organism: Gambelia wislizenii (assembly GCA_030847615.1). NCBI lineage: Eukaryota > Metazoa > Chordata > Lepidosauria > Squamata > Crotaphytidae > Gambelia > Gambelia wislizenii. The sequence goes on along the minus strand of JAUMIR010000006.1, from coordinate 133,052,186 downwards.
CATCTGAGGAGATGATGCTTCCCAGGTAGGTGAACTGCTGAACGGAGTTGAGCACAGATTTGCCAACGGCAATGTGGGGATGGTGGTGTCCATCCTGTGGTGCAGGCTGGTAAAGAACTTCTGTTTTCTTCAGGTTGACTTCCAGCCCAAACAGCTCTGCAGCTGTTGCAAAGCAGGACGTTAGGCACTGCAGAGCTGCTTCTGTGTGGGTAACAAGAGCAGCAGCAGCAGCGAAGAGCAGGTCACGGACTAGATAGTTTAGAGTCTTAGTGTGAGCCCTCAGACGGCTTAAGTTAAACAAGCTACCATCAGTACGGTAACGTATATAGATGCCGTCGTCTTCTTCAAGCTCTGCCATAGCCCTTTGGAGCATCATGCTGAAGAAGATTGTAAATAAAGTTGGAGCAAGAACACAACCTTGCTTCACTCCATTAGTTATTAGAAAGGGCTCTGAAAGAGCATCGCCATATCTGACTTGACTGCGCTGGCCCTCGTGTAGCATGATAATCATTTTAAGGAATTTGGGGGGACATCCTAGTCTTTCCAGGATCTGCCACAGACCTTTTCTACTCACAGTGTCGAAGGCTTTGGTGAGGTCAACAAATATTACATAGAGACCCTTGTTCTGCTCCCTACATTTTTCTTGCAGTTGTCTAAGGGCAAATACCATATCTGTAGTACTCCTATTGGCTCTGAAGCCACATTGGCTTTCAGGAAGAAGTTCTTCTGCAACAGCAGTAACTAATCCGTTCAGGAGTATCCTTGCAAGGATTTTTCCAGCAATAGAGAGCAGTGTTATGCCTCGATAGTTTGAGCAATTGGATTTTGCTCCTTTTTTCTTGTACAGGGTGATGACGACTGCATCTCGAGATCTGATGGCAGTTCCCCTTTTTCCCAGCAATTCACAAGGAGTTTGTGGAATTTATCATGGAGTGCATGACCTCTGTGTTTCCAAACTTCAGGTGGGATTCCATCAATCCCAGCTGCCTTGCCGTTTTTCATCTGCTGTATGGCCTTAAGGGTCTCTTCCAAAGTGGGAGCTATGTCCAATTCATTTTTCATCGGTTTTTGTATCATATGTTGGATAGCTGAGGCTTGGACTACTCGGTTGGCACTAAAGAGACTTTGAAAATGTTCAGCCCATCGATTCAGGATGGAAGCTTTATCAATAATTAATGTTTGGCTATCTGTCCTGTATAAGGAGCTTTGGACCTAATAAGTAGATCCAAACACTGCTTTAAGAGCTTCATAAAATCCTCTATGATCACCCAGATCTGCACAGCATTGTGTCTTTTCTGCTATATTGATCCACCACTTGTTCTGCAGGTCTCGGAGTTTTTGTTGAAGTTTACTACATGTGAGGCAGAAAGCTGCGTTTCTTACATGGCAAGTTGGCTGGGCAAGGTATGCCTGGTGAGCAGCTCTCTTCTTTGCCAACAGCTCCTGGATCTCTTGGTTGTTTTCATCAAACCAGTCTTGATTTTTCTTGTGGGACAACCCGAGGGATTCTTCTGCAGACTGCGATCAGAGTGTCCTGTTGGCAAGGTTTTGAGTTTGGAGGCAATGGAGTTTTTAATCATAAAGCCTACTCCTGAAAGATGTTTTTCGGTTTTGTGTTTGCCAGACCAGTAAAGTGTGTAGCCGCCGCCATGTTCTTTAAGGCTGCCTTCCTCATAGAGACGAACTTCACAAAGAGCAGCGATGTCAATATTAAGCCGTGATAGTTCATGGGCTATTAGAGCAAAACAACGCTCAGGTCGTCTACTATTTTCAGAGTCTCACATGGTTCTGATGTTCCAGCATGCAAGTGTCAGTTTATTTACACCTTTGGAGGCTGGTGTGTGCCTTTGTTTCTTTGCCTTGGTTTGACCGCATCAGAAGATGCCCGTTGGCCACGGTTAGCCAACCAGATAGTTGGGAATGAGCTTTCGTTAGGCCACCTTTTCTAGGCCCCTCTCCATATGGAGCAAGCAGTGCTCTCCTTATAAAAAAGGCTGGTTGGTCATTCAGGATGCTGCCGAACAAGACTGTCATCTCCCGGGTCAGCCTCCAGCGACCAAAGTCCTGAACCGCCTGCATGCAGGGTTGGGGCTGCGGCTTCCAGTGCATCTTTACACCTGCCGTTTCTTCCCTTGCCTATCGTTACAGGGCTTTTTTGGAACTGGATTTGTCCTTCAAGCCTGTGCAATGGATTTTTCTGGTGGAGCGCAGCGTGCACAGAACTGGCCTCACCCTTTAAACCAAAGGTTCATCTGCTGTGGCCTTGCAAGCATGGACGTAGCTGCGAGGTCCTCGGGATGTAGGTTTGATTAGAGTTTCCTTCTCTTAGATGGTTGACCTTACAGGGTTGGACGAGCACCATCTGCCCTGGTTTGGGATTAGAGTTTTCCCTCTCCTAGGATGGTTGCCATAAGGCTAGAGAGCCCATCCTGCCCTTTGACACTCTTTGTCAGACCCTTCGGTTTTGACCTGTCTGGCATTGGAGTCCCTACTGGTGGCTATTATGCCACCGCCAGCATAGCTCAAAACATCATTAGGGTATGCAAGCCTCTCTCCTACGACAAGGGGGCGTCAATGGAGAGATGATGATGTCATGTGATAACAGAAACCCATTTGTGATTAGGGAGATTATCAGACAGACTGAATAATCTGGGACACGGATGCTACCGGATCGGGAAAGGATTTCCCTTTCAGACAATGTCATCTCTGTCCCCGTGCTGCCACTGTTCTGTCCGCATTTTTTCTTATTGATGGGGAAAAGTCGTTAATAGATCGCACGTTCTGTTTCAGTAATGGAACCACGGGCATCTGAAAAGGAGCCCTGTTCTGCTAGTGCGATGCCAGCGTCACAGGGAAGTCACAGGAAGGTCCATGCCGAACATTTCCAGGTTACTTGGGGTTTTTTTAATGTGTGTGTTTGGTGTAATTTTTAACTTTTTTAACTTTTATTTTGAAATTTCCCACGCAATCATTCTTTCATGAGAACAGCTAGGATTTGCTTTACAGGATATGAATGCAGTTTTGCGATGGCTGCATTCACTCCCTACCTGCCAAGGGGAGGGGGAGCCGTTTCCGTGAGTGAAAAATAGCGCGGCCACCTTCAATGCTAGCCGCAACAGTCACGGACGATGCCGAGAGAAACGGCGTCGTCCAAAATGGACCCCTTGCCGCGCAGCAGCCTCGTTACTTCTCCAGAGGCTGCTTGCACGGTAAGAGGCGTCTGAAAAAGTCCTGGGAGTGACCAAACAATGTGCTACAGTTACTAAGGCTGCAGGCCTTTCTAGTTCACTAGTGTTTCAGGGCTGTACACTGCTCAATTATGATTTAAGTCTACATAGTAGTATCATTTCTATTGCCACTGCAACAGGGCCCAAGGAGTCAACTAGCGACGGCGGCAGCTGCAGGACATTGCTGCTGCTGCTGCAATGGTACCCAGGCAACTGGGTGTTTTGGGGGAAGTTTTTTTAATCATGTTTGGTATGCCGGGTCCAGCTAATACATATTAAGGTGAATGATTAGCAGCATTGTGAGGGCTTCTACCTACCCTACCACAATGTCTGCCAACAGTGGGGACATCCACTTATCCTCACTTCTTCCACCAATGGCCCTCCTCCTGTTCCACTACTATGGTATCAAATGTGAGAACCTTCTAGATGCCCTTATAATTCCTGTGCAAGATTTTATTCAATTAATCTCCCAACTGGATACCGCCCCCCCTTGGTAAACTACTGCCAACACAGATACCATGTATCTGAACTCAAGCTTTCCAGTATCCCTTATGTAGTGTTCTCAGAAGCACAAGGAGGATGGAGTTGTATGAAATGGAGTGTTGTAAGCAAGACAGCGCCGTCCTCCTCCCAACCTCGATGGGGGTTTTATTCCCTATTTGAAAAAGTCCTATTACATCTTGTATACATAACCACATTACCTTGATTAAATTCAACAACTCCACCCCCCACCATGTCTATAACATCTCAAGCACAACTTTCTTTTTTCCTGTCAGCAAATATGCTTTCAGTGGGCCTCTGCAATAATAATATAAATATGGAGTAAGAATAAGTAGGAGAGAACCAGTGGAAGGGCGGGTCATTAAGATGGATAAGCCATTTTATAATCTACTGTTTTATCATGTACTGCTCAAATTAAAGTGCTCTACCACAAAAGAGAATAAGCAAACTCTCTTTTAGGAAATAATGCAAGATGAAAGAGTTTAAATTCTTCACAGTAGAAGAAAATAAACACAATGTGGATCTCTTATTTTTTTTGTTTCTGAAAGCCTAGTATATGCTGAGAAAAACATAAGCTATTTTACATAGTTGTATTATATAAAAGCAAATTTCAAAGGAAAATTAGCAAAACTAATATGCGCTTATAAATTGGGAACAGAACAAGTTTCTGCTCTAATATTCATGCCACAAAATGTAACTGCCCAGTAGCAATGCAATTCTTTTTTTTTAAACCAAATTAATATTTATTTACAAATCAAACACACTTAAAAGTAGATATGTTTTACCAGATTCTCCAGAGTATCACAGATGACAAACCACAGGCCTAAATTTCCTTAAGTGATTATATAATCCCTGAGTTGCAGGCCATTGGGAATATACTGTATAACCCTGACAAGGATAAAAAGGAATCCTGCATTATTAATGTGCTCTCCCTTTCAAACTCAAGCAAAGGCACTTACTGTGAAAGCTGTTCATTGAAAATATTTTGGGATTATAGAATCCAGCCTTACAAATGCATGTGTAGGCTCCAAGTACAAATCCAAGGCCTTTAATTGGCATACACTGTAAAAAAAAAGAAAGAAAGGGAAAGATGAAACAGATTCCCACTCTCCTTTACAAAGAGAGATTGTACATTTTGAGACTAACAATGCAACAGATTTTAACAGAAAGTTTTAAAAACATTTAAAAGAGACTGGCACCATCAATAATCAAAAGTAATAGATTTATAGACAAGTTTTCTGTATTAGAATTGTCCTTCATTGAAACTTTATAGTGATATATATTGATCAAATTCTTGAGTTTTGTAAAACTAAAAACAAGCCCCTTAGCTTCAGATTTATTTGTTGGACTTTGTAATGCTTTGAATTTGACAGACAGAGCATGCTCACTGCATGAATATTTTATATGAAGATGTTACCTAGAAGACAGCATCCTTTTAGTGACATACACAAGCAGACGTCCAACATATGCCTGCATATGTCTTGGGGAGGTGCCATTGTGAAAGTGTTCTCTTTATTCCTTTACAATGACCAAAGCCTGCAAGGATACATCATTTTGCTATGATAGTCCTGCACCTCATAGCCATTCAGTGGCTGGTAGAGATGGGTGGTGGTGGTCAGAGAAGCAGTTGGCTATGTCCCAGTAGCCAAACACAGAATGATTACATTATCTGCAGGTGACCTGCGTAGGAGCATTAGATCAATAGATGATGTCATCAATCTGCATTTAGGTATGGGAGCATAGCCAAACAGTTATCTAATACCTCCCTAGGTTCCACCTAAACATTAGGAAGAATGTCCTGATGATAAGAGCTGTTTGTCAGTGGAATGCGCTGCCTTGGAATGTGGTGGAACCTCCTTCTTTGAAGGTGTTTAAACAGAGGCTGGATGGCCATCTATCAGGAATGCTTTGATTGTGTATTCCTGCATGGCAGGTGGTTGTACTGGCTGGCCCTCGCAATCTCTTCCAGCTCTATGATTCTATGACTGCTATTTTCCCATCCAACAGTAATAATACCGTATCTACCAGGAAAAGTGACCCTGTCATCACAGTTCAGTACAAAACTCTTATAACTCTTTGGGTTGGTGTCATTTTATGGTCTTATTCATTTTTTCATCACAGTTCAGTACAAAACTCTTATAACTCTTTGGGTTGGTGTCATTTTATGGTCTTATTCATTTTTTAAAAGAACACCTTTTTTTAATTAGTACTCTAATTTTTCCTTAGAACTTAGTACTCTAGTTAGTTTAATTAGTACTCTAATGTTTCCTTATTGCGGGAGGTTGGACTGGATGGTTCTCCAATTGGATGGTTCTCCAAACCAATTATTTGATCATTCTAGCCATCACCTGTCTTAAAATAGCTAGTAAGGGATGTTTTGAACTATGGATAACACATTATAGGATATGATTATGTTTTTCTAGTTTGTATCTATTACCAAACAACGTATTTCTTTTTAAAATCAGCACAGGATACATTATTGCACAAGAAATCAATACCAAGAGCAAAGAAGAAGAGGCTTTAATAATCATCCTTGGTGTGGTGTGGTGTGATGTGGTGAGAACAAAGATGTAACAAGTACATCTATTTATGCTTCTGTTTTCATCTGACATGTTCGAAAGGATGGATATACTGCTTTAATGATAAGCTTCTTGATTATTTGCTTATTTCCACACACCATTATGGTAAATGTCTGAGATGTTGCCCTTGAATTTTACAATTGGCAAGATTCAAGGGCAACAGCATCCCTAGTGGTGAAGAGAGCCGATATGCAAGTGGGCTAAGTAGAAGGAAACTTTAAACCCCAATATCCTTGTAAAAGGCTCTAATCTTTAGGCTTGGTGCTATCAGTTTGTTTCAGGCCCTCCTGATTTCTCAAATGGTAGTTCTCTTATTTAGGGCTTGTCAAGGATTCCCTGAAACAACATCTCAGGCTCAGCCAAATTGATCACAAACAATGGTCTGTCCTGGCCTCACATTGGGAGGCATGGAGACGCACTATCCACAATGCTGCAGCCTTATTTGAGAACTCACGCCAAACAAGTCTTGAAGAGAAATGACAACGCAGAAAGAATCACAACCCAGAATCATCACCCAAGGAGACCTTCTGCTGTGCTTTCTGCAACTAGACATGTTTATCTCGGATTGGCCTTTTTAGTCATCAGCGCGCTTGCAGGAAGCGCGGGATGAGTCCTTCCTGAATCTTTGTTTGCGAAGAAAAAGCCAGAGAGAGAGATACGGCGAAAGCACTCCTCATAGAATTTGAGGAAAATAACTTTTGTCCCAATGGGATCCCGCATCATTTTGCCATATTCAGAAAAGGGGGGGCAAAAACTCCAAATGCTCTGTGCCTAAAGTTGTGGCTTTTTCCGACTTTATTTTAAAATTCCAAACGAAATGTGCATTCCCACTTATTGGGACAACCAGTTTGCTTTGCTGCGCTTTACTGGTAAGACTGGGAGTGGAAAGTTGATTGGCTGGATGTGCACATGGGGTGGAACTTGCCAGCAAGGCAAGCACCCAGAACCTCCATGGTGGGTTTTCACCATAGTGATCATGCACTGAGGTGACAAAGCAGCCTTCCCCCCACCTTTTTTTTTCCTGTTTATTTAAGTAGAAGACTGCACGTCTGCACCTTGGATTTGCTTTTTTTTTTTTTAATCACTGTTTGGCAGTGGCAATTGGTGACAATAAAAACGTGAGTAATTCACCCGCACCCACCATCTTGATTCGCAGGAATGCCCATTTGAACAACAAACGTGTATGGCTTTGCATGCCTGTGAGCTTGAAAAAAAAGTGAACACAAATGAAAGTTGCTGTGAATTGGCATTATTGCACATCAGTCCACATTTTATTGCTTCATATAGATGAACCCTTAGTTGCTTTTCCCCATGGCTTCTATAGGGTCATAATATCTTCTCCAACCAATTTCCCTCCTCTTTTCCCCCAAATATCCCAATCTCTTGTCTGTCTGTCTGTCTGTCTCTCTCTCTCTCTCTCTCTCTCTCTCTCTCTCTCAAATTCTCAAACTGCCTTGTGTGTCAGGAACGTAAAGGAGAGCAGGCCTCAGTTGCTAGGCAACCACCTATCTTCATTCCACTGCCATTCCACTGTGCCCTGGGGCCCATTCAGACTACACAAATGCTATATTCCATTTCAACTGCCATGGCAACATTCTATGGAATTCTGATGTTTGTAGTTTCATGAGGGACTAAATTCTATGGCTGAAAATTCAAAATGCCCCTCTGTAAACTGGCAATCCCAGGATTCCATGGGATGTTGCCATGGTAGTTAAAGTGGAATACATTTCTATAACTATTGTTTTGGTCCATCTCTCTCATACCTGCCATGACCATTGCTTATTTCTTTCTCTTCTAATATGTTTCTAGATAGGCCAGATATTTCAAATCCCAATAGTGACTTCATGTTTGTGTGTAATAATAACAGGAATCACAGAACCTATCCAGATCTGTGCATGGTGCATTTATGGAGGGATGAATTTGTATTTATACACCTATGCAACACACATATCAAAATTGCCTCCAGGAAATTACTGTTATGCACTTTCTCTATATAATACACCAAATAAATATGGGCAATACAGTACATCATGTAGACTTTAATACAACACAGTGTAGCCACGGGGAGGACAAAAACATTACACTGCTTCTGTTATTTAAAAACAGATATGTGTGGGTTCATGAAACTCACTGATGGAGTTGAGCTTTTCTGGCAAAGTTAAAATTAAAACAGGAACTTGCTTCTGTTATAAGTTGTAGGACTTTTTCAGATGGGGCCAAATGCCCCATTCCTGCCCCGCAAGCCCCAATCCTGTTCCTGCCACGGAATAAAGGAAACATGTTCAAACACTTAACTTAATTCCGCAACAGGAACACCCTCCCACACCCCTCTCTGACTGGTCGTAAATACAGCCATCGTAAGGCTGCTTTTACGATTGGCAACTGAAATCTCACTTGTTCTCACAAGATAATGGCCATGCGGGAAATTTAAAAATACCCCCCCAACGTCAAAATAGCACAACAAGCACAAAAAACATTAAAAAAAACAAGTAACCTTGGGAGGGGGGGAAAGGGTGCCACTTACCTGGGTGTCCCGTTTGTGCCCGGAAGTGTCCAGAACGGACCTCCCCCCCGCAGCTGTCATCACGGGAGAGGAACGGGACACCTTTCAGACCACCCTGATTCCATGACAGAAACAGAACAGGTGGTGCAAAAACGATGTTTCCCCATGATGAAATATCACAGGGAAATCCGGAATAGGGACAGGGGAGACACGGAAAAGGGTCAATGTCTTCTGAAAGGAAGACTTTTTCCTGACCCTATTCTGTGTCTCCAACGGAATAAAAAGCCCATCTGAAAACGCCTGTAGTTATTACTAGCACCATTGCTTTCTTTAAATATACACAGAAGAACATAAATCAAAGGTGAATTCTGCCTATACAGATTCAGTCTACTGTACGTGAGATGCACAACACAAAAATACTTTTTGGATTTGTCAGAATATGTTTTATTCTGAGTCCAGAGATCTCAGGCTGCCTAACTTTGCCACTGTCCCATTTCCCAGCATTGCTTTCTTATCTGTGCTTGGAAAAGTCTGGGTTTTGTTTGTTTGTTTGTTTGTTTTTACTCCAACTCTCAGGTTGGGAAGTTCTCCAAAACGATAGCATTACCAAGCTGTTCCCCTCATGAAAGGGCACACATGCAAACAAATATAAAGACAGAATTTGGGAGGTTCACCTTTGTTAACTTTAATCAAAGCAATTCATATTTGTTTGTGTGTGTATGAAAGAGACAGAGACAGAGGGGTTGTCTAGACAGTGAAATACCCCTTGTGATGATGGCAGTCTCATCATTCTGCAAAGGACTTCAGTTCCTATCATCTGCATGTGATAATGGAGGATTACATTTCCCATTATCCTGCAGTCAGTGATTGTCTTGCAAACATAACATCAGGTAACCACAGGGGGAGGTACTGGGATACTTCCAGGTCAGCATCATCAATGACTTTCTCACATCACCTGAGGAAACTTGACCAATCAAGAATGCCAGGGTGGAGATTTAAACTAAGGGATAAATGCTTTGTTCTGAGCACATGGAGAATGAGACCATAAGGAGAGAGAAGCCCTGACCTAGGTGAGACCAGGCAAAGAGCTGAGACTAAGAGACCATATCTCAGAGCCTGAGAAATTGAACCATGCAAGAGGTGGTTATTAGCTAATACACATTGGAAACTGCTTAATGCTGTGTAGATGTGTAAATTGCTATTGTTTAACAATTTGCAGGCCACTCTGATAGCCTTTGTGGCTGAAGAACGTGGTATAAATACCTAAATAAATAAAAAATAAGTAAATAAAAAACCTTCTTGGAATTCAAAGACTAAATCCTGCATACTGGACTTCACAGCTGTGACTAGAATCTTTGTGTAGGGACAGTAATGTAGCTAGATGCATTAGGGATTCTTTAATTTGTTTTTATCCCTTGACTGAATGTAATCTTTACTGCTATATTCTGTAACTTAAGCTGAACCTGAAAGAAAGGGCCTTTCATGAAATGATTTACCTCTTTAAACTTGCCTGAATAATAAAATAAGCTTTTTCTATCTTCCATCACTGATGCCCACGTGCTTATTCCTTGGTCATTGCTACATTTCTCTCTCTGGGGATAGGAGGGAGGAGTTGGTTGGTTCCACAGTGGCGAGTAGTTCCACAAGTGATTCCAAAGTTCCCCGTGGTTTCTTCTTGAGCCACATGAAAAGGGGGTACCCAAATCAAGAGGTGGTGGCAGTGTTTTTGGCCTCTAGGGGGTGCCCTTGAGTGAGGCCACTCAGGGTTACCCCTAGAGAGAAGCTAATTCGGGGGTTCCAGGCTGATAGCCCCCAGATTAGCTATATTATATGGTGGCAGCAGTGTTTGAACTGCATCAGTTTGGGAAGTTAGATTAAAGCAGCCTCATGGAATTTGCTGGGTATACGACCTGTCTAAATGGATTGCTGCACCAATCCACACTATTTGGAAGAAGGGGGGCCAAAACGGCAAAAACAATGCAAAAAACAATGCAGTAAAAGCCTTCGCAGCTTTTCCCGTGCTTTTTTAAAAACCACAAGGGGGCGTGCATTCCTGTTCATTTGGACTATCAAACAACAGGAAATTTGAAGGAAAGCACAAAGCCGATTGGCCAGGTGAGAGTGGGGTGGGGTGGGGCTTGCTAGCAAGGCAAGTGCGCGCTGCCACCATGTTGGATTTGCGCCTTAGCAATTGCTCACTAAGGCAATAAAATAGGATGGTTATTAATTGTTTTACCCTCTTATAAAATAAAAAAAAAATGTTCTATCGCTCCAGCACACCTTGGACGGCTTTAAAAAAAACCCAAACAACGGCGGCAAAGAACTAACACAAGTAAATCACTCACAGCCGCCATCTGGAATGCGAGGCTTATGGGGGCTCCTGAGGCCAGAAAACCCATTAAGACATGTTGCTGCTGCTGCGAGATGCTAATACTACGACGTACTCTTGTTTCCCCCCCACTCATGTAGATGAGCCCAAAGACAGAGACAGAGAAGAAAATAGATAATGAAATGACAGGTATTCTACGCAGGTTTCTTCTTATAGTATTAAAATTATATAAATCATATTTGAGATTACATATTCAAATGCAATACATATATAATCACAGAATCTTAAGAGTTGGAAAAGACCACAAAAGGGCCATCTAGTCCAACCCCCTACCCTGCAGGACCCTGTCCTCTAAATTTTCATTAGGCAATGATTGAAGGAAACAAATTACAACTCTCAGCCTAAGGATTAGTGACTAAACTTTTCTGAGCAGGAAGCCCAACAATGATGTTTATGTATCTTGTGCTTAAAAAATTGTATTTGCCCATTAATTTTGGAAAGATGATTCTCCTACTGACATCTTTTAATTTAAAGCACTGTTCAGATGTTGAGAAACATCTTTCCCAGTAGCCTGATTAACCCTGTCAACAGCTATTTCTGTGATCAGTAGATTTCAAGTGAACATTCCTGTTTGTGACCACTCCTTTCTTTGATGCAATGGGCAATCTTCCTTTGGCATAGCATACTCCATAATAGAGTTTGAGAAGTTGCTGTTTGGGGCTATAAACCCCAGAAGCTCATAGCTATGCTGATTGGGGGACTGGTCCAAAACTAATTTTTCCAAGCTGTTCTACAGAGGGGCAGCCATGTTCACCTGGTGTAGAAAGAACGAAGTCTTATGGCACCTTTGTTCATCACTCTTCTCAAGAGCAGTAGACAGCACTTGGAGGAGGAGGAGGAGGAGGAGGAGGAGGAGGAGGAGGAGGAGGAGGATCTGGTCAAGTCCACAGAGCCAAAAATCTCTAACAGAGAAGCAAACGTGAGTTTCTGGTTTTGTCTTACACATGATAGTGCTAATGTGGAATCTGGAGTTCTTTAACTGGCATCATGAAGTCCATCATGCCAATAATTTCCCATTCCCCAGTGCCCTTACTCTGAAAATGCACCAGGTGGAAAGTGAAGGTTTCAAAGTGTTAGACTTAAAGGCTATTTCCTCAGCCATGGGAGGTAGAATCTAGAAAGACAGACATAACCAAGAAGAATATGAGGTATCATTTAGAGCATGAGGAGTGTGAACGCAATCATCTGCCTGTGTCCTATAAGCCTTGTTCCTCAGGAACAGTGGATACGCATGGTCTACCTCTGACTGTGTCTGTGGTCATCACATCTGAGTACATACAGGAGATTGAGAGGCAACTGTCCTACATGACATTTTACAGAATCCATGTAATGGTCCCACAGATTAAGATCAGAAAGAATTAGACAGACTATACAGGGAATTCTTCACAGAGGTACAGAACCAAATGCAAATTGACAGACCCCAGGAGCCTTGGTCATACCCAAAACACATAAACAGGACAACCCTAGAGAGCCCATTGCCTCAAGCATTGGAACAGTCATAGTAGGTGTGTCTTGATATATGGACTGTCATGGATGATGGGACGTGCAGTTAGTAAATTTATGCTGTAAAGACCTGCAGTGTAATGTCATTGCCTATAGGGTGCAGAAATGAGTGCAAAAGCTTGCTAGAATTAGCTTGTATATTGAGATTAATGACTTGTCAAGTATGACCTTCAGAGCTTGAGCTACGAGTCCTGATGTCTAGAGATTGTTATCTCTCTTTGGTATGACGGAATGTTTATCTTTCTCTATAAAGCTAAAAGGATTGGATATCATATGCTGCTCTGTGAATGTATGTTCAGTTCTGTTTTGAATCTATGTACTACGAAGATGTGCTCTGTACTATTAAAAAGTTTCTTTATTTATGCTTTAGTAAAGCGAAATAGTTTCTTAGGCACAAAGCTGTGTCTGTCTCTTTATTCTTCTGCCTGAAGAAACAAGACTCTGCTACAAATTCTTTGCTGCCTAGACCTCTTAATATGCTCAAAGGCTTAGTGCGCTAACATGACATGGACAATATCCTTGACTGTATGTCACCAACACTCCTAGCTATGTTAAGGACACTACCGCCTTCCTGCAGAAAATACAGTCCATCCACAACCTCCCAGGGTACACCATCTTAACCACTATGGATGTAGAAGTCCGATATACCAACATCCCACACAAGCATGGACTACAAGTAATCAGGAATATCATTTCAGATAGGCCCATAGCAGACTTAGCCTCCAAGGTCTCACTTAGTTCTCACACACAACTACTTCAGATTTGGGAAGAGCATATACTTTCAGGTTAACAGTACTGCCATGAGCACATGCATGGCACCACAATATGCCAACATCTTCATGGCTGTCCTGGAACAATGTTTCCTTAACTCCTGCACCCAGAAACCTCTCCTCCACCTGAGGAGCATTGATGATATCTTTATCATTTGGATCCACTCACTCAAGACATCTCACCATGATTTCAATAACTTCCATCCTACCATCAATCTCAGCCTGGCACTATCCAGAGAACAAGTTCACTTTCTGGACACCACCATACAGCTACACAACAGACAACTAAGCACCATACTATATCACAAACCTACTGAGTGCTACACATACTTACATGGCTCCAGTTTCCACTTTGAGCAGACGTCAAATCCATAGTTTACAGTCAAGCCCTCTGATACAATTGTATTTCCTCAGATCCACAAGACAGGAATGCCAAACTTACAGAATTACAACAAGCATTCCTCAAGCTACAGTACCCACCATATGAAGTTTTTTTTAAAAAAAACACACACCCCAAAAATCAACAAGTCAAGACTTATACCCAGGACTAATTATTACAGAACAGACCAAATACAGGAAATGGGAGAATTCCACTAGTAGTGACTTAGAGCTCACAACTGAGGCCACTCAGGCATACCAACAATGAACTACAACCTATTCTGGATAATAATGCTACCCTCTCAAGGGCTCTTGGTGGCTGGCATTTACTTGCCTACAGATAGCCTCCCAATCTCAAACAATTACTTATCTATAGGAAGACACACAACATGGATGGGAAGATGGGTACAAGACCTTGCTCCAAGCCCAAATGCCAATTCTGCCCACACATTTTCTCAGGAAATGTCATCACAGAACCTAATCATATCATCCACAATATTAGAGGTACTTTCACTTGCACATCCTCTAGAGTGCTATATACCATCCTCTGTCAACAATGCTCTTCAGTACTCTGCATTGGGCAAACAGGCCATCCTCTGTGCTAGAGGATAAATGGACATACATCAGACATTAGGAATGGGAATACACAAAAACCAATTGCAGAACTCTTCAATCTTCCTGGACATTCCATCTTGGACCTCAGAACAGTAGTCCTTCAACCAAAGAAATTTCAAAGGGTGATTGTTCACCAGAGTTATAGTCCAACACTCAAACCACTATACCACACTAGTTCCCAAGTAACTCATTAAAGCTAACTAATGATGAGTGGTGGTTTCCATGGCAGTGGGGTGGCAAGTCTGGTCTGGGTTTTAGTCCAACCTTCAGAGAGCTTTCCAAGTTTCAGAAGCCCAAGTTTCACATGGCTCCTTTAAAGACTGGACTAAAAAACTGAGTGGATTCGCTGCACCACTGTCATGGAAGCCACCAGCTGCCACTGCAAGTAACTACATTACTAATAACTTGTTACATCTCAGCTCTGCTGTATTCCATGGATATTGTGTAGCTCCTTTCCCATCATAACCTAGAAACCTAGTTTTTTTTCCCTATTATAAATGCTGAATAGTTTTAGCCCTGCCTTACAGCTTGGGCATTTAAAAATGTATGCCTGTTCTCAGTGTCACCAGAATAAAAGGCAGCCAGAGGGAGCTGGGGGTGTGGACCAGCTTATCTAAGCTGACAGCTCCTTCAGAAATGTATTTACAGAATAGAGGGGGAAA
Source organism: Gambelia wislizenii (assembly GCA_030847615.1). Classification (NCBI taxonomy): domain Eukaryota; kingdom Metazoa; phylum Chordata; class Lepidosauria; order Squamata; family Crotaphytidae; genus Gambelia; species Gambelia wislizenii. Next base: position 133,037,059 of record JAUMIR010000006.1, on the reverse strand, counting down.
TGACTGTCTCTCCCCCTCCCCACCATAGCACTTATGATGAGAATGTGTTTAAATAATTTAAGAAGAAAAGAAACCGAGGGATAGAGAGAGATTTTAACATCCCTCACCCAGACTGTATTCTGTTCCCATTTAAATAGCACTGTAGTTCACCTCATGCATGCAAAGCTAGATGGGTAAACTGCAGGGCTGCCTCCGGGTATAAGGGTACCCTATGCAAAATATCCTCACCTGTGCTCCCTCTTAAGGGAAGCCTCACTCATGTGGGATTTACCAATGGTGACAAACAACAGTACTCCAAACTGTCCACTGGATGTGGCTAGCTCTGTGGGGCACCATGTCAGTTTCTCATAATGCACCAGACTGACGCTATATTAGGGGGTATTGTTAAAAATTACAAAGACCCAGCTGGATCAAGTGGATTGGGGTAGCATCACCTCCACTTCAAAAGCATCCTACCAGAACAGGCATCCAGAGGGGGCCCTGCTGGGGATCAAAGGTACCAAAAGCTGCCTGAGAGTGACAACAGGGTTATCTGCTTGCCCAGAAAATTTCCTGCTCTAACAAGGAGCTGTTGAGCATCTCTCTGTACCTTTAAGTGCTCTGAAAATTGTTAGGGAGATTCAGACAACCTGCACACATAAACACATGCTCTGAAAGATTGCAAGTGGGGGACTGCATTGTTAACTGGGCTAGCTACAGGGAGCACACAACTCCCTTGTTGCAACAGCTCCACTGGCTGCTGGTCTGTTTCTGGGCACATCTCAAAGTGCTGGTTATGACCTATACAGCTTAGGTCCAGGTTATCTAAATATTTTTATATTTTAAAATAAATATAAATATTACTCTGGTGTCACCATTTAAACTGACTTACTTTAATTGTTATCCTAAATCCTGTAGAGCATCTCGCTGCCCTTAACTTTAGCAGTAGATAGGGGGCGTGCCAAAGATCCTGGCCTAGGGGCCCACTTCAGGATGTGGGAGGCCATGTTGCCAGACCTTCTTGTCAACCATGGCACTTTTACAACTTTTGTAAGCTGCCTCATGGCCACGACTGGGGAAATGGTGGGATATAAATGAAAACAACAGCAGCAGCAGCAATGACAACATGGCTATGCAGGCTAACCCCCATCCCCTGCCATGGTGCATACAGCAACCATCTGCATATTTGGCTAGGACCTGAAGGGGATCTTTGCACACACTGATAAACATGGGTAGAGCTCTTTCACGCAAAGGGTGTTCAGTTCCAACTGTCCTAATTTGGTAGGCACAATCCTGATTAATCCTCTGTCATCCCACTTTTCAGCTGCTTTTAAAATACAGTTGTCCCTTCATATTTGCTGGGGTTTGCTTCCAGGACCCCCAGTGGATATCAAAATCCGTGAATACTCAAGTCCCATTATATGCAATGGCATACAAAATGGTGTCCCTTATATAAGATAGCAAAACCAAGGTTTGCTTTTTGGATTATTCTTTTTTAAATAATATTTTTAATCCGTGAATACTTAAATCTGTGGATACGGAGGGACACTGTGCCTGGGCTGTGAGTAAACAACCTCAGTTTGGATTATTTCAGATATTTCAAACAAACAAAAAAGGGAAGAAAAACACCTCTCTCTTTCATACCTGCATGCCTACTCTCCATGATGAAAAAAAACTACCTGTTCATAGGAGATGGATCATTGCTCTCTTATCACCTAGTTTCTGTCCCCGCCCACCCTGATCTCCATTCTCCAGATATTCATCTATTCTTCTTCATCTTCAAGGGGTCTTGAGTATCTTTCTTTTTTCACTGATTGTGTTTTGAGCATCTTCATTTTTCACTGGGAATCCCAATGGTCATGCCAGAAATAGCATTCTTTTCTCAACCTGAAAAATTGCCTATTCAGTCTGTCTCCAGTACTTCTGAGGTCTTTTGATACATTCGATGTGTGAAGACTGAATGCATGGGAAGAGTGGGAGCTAGGGAAAGCCCCTTCATATGTACATGCAAGATGCCAGCCATCCCCTAAACTGGCACCATATAGATATGTTGAACTATAATTCCCATCATCCCCAGGCGGCATGACCATTCTAGTCAAGGGTGACAGGAGATGGAATCCAGGCATATCTGCAAAGTACAATGTTGGGGAAGGCTGCAGAAAACAGAGATTAAAATGCCTATAAAATGTTAGTAAAGCGCATCCTGCTTTTTCAATTCCTGTTTGCACTTATTGAGCCTATATGCATAATCTGGATGTCTGGTCTATAAACATGCATCCACTACCAAACATTATATGCTTAATGACATTGATGGCAATGTGAAAAGGCCTTTAAACACACTTTGCAAAAAGCTTTTGTAAAAAAAATCAGTGAGGTGCAATACAAGTGAGAGGTCATGATTCAACATAGAATTAAGTGCACCCAAACCTTTTATTTTTCAGGATCTGAAACCTATTTAGTTTTTCATTGGATTGTGACCAGAATGTTTAGGATTAGAACACCATATTACCTTATAAAATTCATTTTCTCGGTTGTGTTTTCTTTTAGGGCAATGGCTTCTTCACATACTTTTAAAAGGGGTCGAATGCAGTTGTTGTGCCTTCATTTTAGTAAGAAATCTGCTGTCCTTTATTAGGGACCCAAGCAAGAAAATATGACAGATTCCAACGTAAGAAGTGGCCAATAAGTAAGTTTACATGTAGGGTTGGATGCAGATTTTTTTCAGAATAGAACTATTGATTTCAAGGAATGCTGTAGCACCTTTGAGATGACACTTATGTAAATCCCGTTGATTCGGTGGACCCACTCTAGTTGGAACTATTTGGCATAGGTTGCCTAGCAGAAAGCAGATCAAAAAAGAACACCTGTCTTTTTATATTTAACATATAGGTATGTTCCCGGCTCATATGCGTTTAGTTGTCAGATTCAAACATACTGCATTCAAAGAAGAAAAATTGCTGAATAATGTATAATTTAATATAAACAAAGATATTGTTGTCCGTGGGGACAATGAAACAGACTGGAGTTGGAAAGTTTAGCTCCTTGGAAAGTCTCACCAGCACTTCTGAATTCAGTGCAAAGTGCTATTAAGGCCTGATCAAATATTCATTACCTCAGTGTAGTTGTACAACATTTGACTGAGAGGATGCCATTAGTGAATCATGATTTGCTGCCAGAAGAAGAGAGAGGCACACTCACTAGCTGCAGTGTAACCTAGTGCTGTCTGAGTCTGTGCCTAATAATCCAAGAGGGCTCCAGGACACTTCCTGTTTTCCTGCTCCCCACACCCTTTTAACCTCAAGAATCTTAACAGCAGTGCCTCAGAAAATCCTTTCCTTCTACTCTTTTTTAAACCTCAGAAATTTTATATCAAATAGGTGCCTGTGGGCTCATCTATATGAGCCAGGATACGCTGGGTCCCCATCAATGTATCCTGGCCACAGATCAGGCCCATTCCTTCCCCCATTCCCTCCACGAAACAAGGGGAAGTCCTGATGGGCATGCCAAAGCCTGTCACTGCAGCCGCCACCACCTTCCTGGCTTTCCTGGAAACAAGGAAGCTGGCCCACAACATGTGAACAAGGCCCCCTGCATGGTTCCAGCTTTGGTCAAATGCTGCAGGACTCCTTACTGCTTTGGAGAGAGCAAGGCAGACCAGCAGCTGAAGCGACAGACTGGTCTGCTGGGACAGACTCCTGCAGACACACAGGGCCTGATTTGTTCCTTCCCAGCAGGAATGGATAAAACCAGTTATCAGGCCTTGCATGACTGCAGGAGCCCATTACGGCAGGCAGGCCCATCGCTGCAGCTGCCAGTCTGCCATCTCTCTTCCACAGCAGGAAGGAATCCCACAGCATGTGACCAAGACTGGTCACATGCAGGAGGCCTTGGTTACATGTTGTGGGACAGCTTTCTAGCTTCTGGAAGAGTGAGGGAGACTGCGGCAGCAGCTGCAGCAATGGGCCAGTGTACCTGTCTGGACTTCCTCCCATTTTTGTGGAGGGAATAAGGGAGGAATGGACCTGATCCACAGCCAGGATACGCCAGCAGAATGCCAGTGTATCCTAGCCCATGTAGAAAGTCCTAAATGTGCTGAACAGCTTTTGGGCAGCAACAATAGTGGGTGGTGGGGTGTGACACTAGTAGAGACAACGGCAGTGGCACCTTAGCTAACTCTTATTAGTACACAATGATTTTTTTTTAAAAAAAAAGGTGGCATATGGCTCATCCAACATAGAGTTTTCAGCATCATTGTTCTAACTTCCCTTTTGGAAATGTCAGCAGCCCTTGATACAGAGAGCTTCCTTCCTACTTCACTTGCAAAGTAATATGGGAAGATCATTCCACAAGAGAAGCAGAGGAGGGTGACTTGGCTGGTGAGAAGGCAGGCAAGGCGGAGGGAATACATCCAGCTGATTGTTCAGCAGTTCATTCAATGCCTCCCTGGTGAGAAGAATCCTCAACCAGGTTGCAGCTGATGACTGGAAATGTTGCTTTGTGTAACACTTGTATCATTCTTTTGCTCAGGCACACAGTAAAAAATACTTTAAAGGCCACAAAGGAGGTAAGAGGAAGTCAGGAGCAATTGCAGCCATGAAAACTCAGACTGCTATAAATCAAGACAAATGCTACTTTTATGGGTAATTACAGTGGCTCTTAACCTTTTCTTTACCAGGGACCCCCTTTAAATATCTTCTGTTGCCATGGACTCCCAAGACTTAACTCAATATTTAAAACCCTAATAATAATAATAATAATAATAATACCTGATGATGATGATGATAATACAGTTACACAGTCCATGAAACCTTCCCTCAGAAGCACTGGAGGGAAAACATTGTTTGCATAATAATTAAAACACAGCCTGTTTTGTTAGCAGAAGACTTTTCTTCTGTTTTTTCCTACAAGTTTGTGGCTGGACTGGATTGAATGGCAATGCACAGACCAAGCCAGTCAGCCAGCCTTTCCCTTGGCTCATGTCATGTGGCCACTCCACTACAGGGAGGAGGTGGGCCAAGCAGCCTTCAAGCCTTCAAGGACCCCCTGTGAAGACACTGTGGACCCCTGTGGATCCCCAGACCACAGGTTAAGAACCACTGGGTTGGTACATTGTTCTGTTCCTGATTTGCATTTAATTATATATTTTCATGCAAACCAGGGGAAAAAATAACATATCAACCAATAAATGCAGCACATCAGCACATAAGCATACAAATATATGTGTGTGTGTATTCATATCTTAAGATAAGTGGATGGTAGGTAGGTAGAGCTTATAGTAATTAACAGAACTTTATACTGTAAATGAAATTTCAGATTCTGCCTTGTTCAGTTATAGAGCTTGGAATATACTGTGTTACAAGTAATGGTAGTTACCTGTAACACTTTTTTTAAAAAAAGAAGGGTACAATGACATCACATTTCAAAAAACAGCCTAATAAACAGGAATGAAATCATTTTTTAGGCGTAATGAGTAATATTTTTTAGTTGCCTTTAACAATTATTTTTAAAGGGATTTTTTTAAAAATTTTAAGGATTTTAGAGGCATTTTCACAGCAATTTTTCATGTTTTATGTCATTCTCTGATCAGTTTTATAGCTTCATTACTCTTTTTCCACATTCAATAGTCATCAATCTGAACTTTCCTCTTTCCCCCCCACATGCCATCAGGCTCTTGTTACAAAGACCTTCCCACTTCACCTACAGAGTAATATAGTGAGATCATTTCACAAAGGAAGCAAAGGAGGGTGACTGGGGTGTGGGGTAGGGGTGGGTAGGGGAAGAGAGTAGATATATATTGAAGTGATTAACAAATAGAACTTAAAAATATAAAATGAGCAAAAAAAAATTAGTTGTCACCATTTGTAGTTGCTAAAGATGAAACTGAGCTGCATCCAAGGTGGCAATTAAGACCACTCTGTTTTCAACATTCTTCAGTGGATAATGGTATTGTCCCCCAAGTTAAGGCCATGTGGTGTTAGGAACTTAAATCTATGAATCCATAAATTCTACTTGGACAAAGGGATCATCAAGGATAAACTTTGGGTAAGGGCTGTTTTAATCACACACACAGTCATGCAAAACAGGTGTTGTTGTTGTTGTTTTTTTTAAAAAAAAAGATAAATCAGTAGCCAAAAGTAATGAGCAATAGGTGTATTATCAGGAATGACATAAGTTGAAGGCCAAGAATCCGGAGGGGCGGGCCACAGTTTTCTGATCTCTAACACCTACCTCTCTGGTCCCAAGATTTGGCAATACTTAAATATAGGAAAGTAATAGATTGACAATTGGTTTGGCAGGCACTTAGCATTGAAAATGTTTATATTCGTATACATGTACAATTAGGAGCATGTATAATTACTCCCATAAGAAGGAGAAGAATGCTATGATTGGTTTTTAAAGGATTCCTTACTCTTCTTTATTTTATATTCTAACGTAGTGGATGTCAGGAGCACAGGATAAGGTCGCTTCAGTAGTTTTTCATAGTTCATAGACTTGCAGAGAGGGAAGAAACAGACAAAGAGAGGTGAATGTCAACCCCTTCAGACTTCACTGGGTAAATTCCTCTTCCATGACATAAATAATAGAATACTGCAGGAAATGGTTTTGCTCTCCAGAAATGATGAACTATTTGGATGAGCTAGAATGGGAATCAGCCTCACAATGACACATTAATACCAGAAGATTAAACCACCTCTCCAAAAATGGTGAAACGGGAGCAGCAAAGAGCATTTTCATCTAAGAATGAGAGAAAATAGATGCCCTGCTGCTCCAAAGATAGAGATTTGATAACACATGGGCTCAGATCTAATTCAGAGATAGGGAAAATGTGGTCTTCCAACCATTGCTGAACCACTACTCTCAGTTCTGATCTAACTGCTAATCCCAACTACACTAGACTATTGAATCAATGGGAACTTGATAAGCCAATGCTTATATAAACTACTGTTTATTCAATGTGTCACTCTAGTTGGGATTAACAATAGGATTTAGGCCAGACAGACCCCTATCCTTGAAGATCAAAACCAGTGGGCAGTGAGCTCAGATCCACTAGTGATATGGATTGATCAATCTACTTCGATAATCTCCAGACATTTCATCCATACCATTTCAAAACAACAGACAAAGCACATGATTCTAACATGGGGGTGTAGCTATGGGACTAGTGTGGCCAGAGGGGGGAAAAAACTAGAGATGGCTCTGATACTTTTAATGGTTGTGTAGAAGAGGGTGTTACCCAGATGCATGGGGTCCATGGGGACCCACTCGTGACACTCAAATTATGATATTAAACTGGGTAATTTCAATTAGCTCAAAGGTTTGGCTGTGAGAGGCCGGGTAACTTACCGGACCTTTTCAGCTGTTTATACCAGTACTCACTGCAGAGACTCTGAGTTTAAAGTAAATAAAAATGTTTTTATTGAAAAATAAACACAGAAGCATTCTCACATGCACTCACACTCCCAAGAGACCACACAAGGCTAATGAAGGTTAAGGCAGAAAGGTTTGGATAGAGGAATAGATTTGGGGAGTTCAGGCTATAATTACCAGTCCCGATGAGCAGAGGTTTGTGCAGCAAGGAACACTCAGGCAAGAATCTGAGGGTGACACAGAAAACCAACAGAGTGATGGTGTGTGGAGAACTGTGCACACTGGCTATTGTATGGGACCAAGTTCATATCCTGAAGAGATGTTTTCAGCGTAAAACAATACTTGGTTGAGTTTCCCATAGTTAGACAAAGGAAACTTCAGCTTCATTAATTGCCGCTAATGGCTAACATATTAAGGTTGATGGATTTATGGCAACATCCTTATTGTGGGAGAAGAAAAGGTGTGAGGAAAGACATTTTGTGGATAATGGAGGTTCCAGTCACTGTTTGTTTGCAAGTATGACTCACTTCCAGGAGAGTCCAAGAGGGGATTAGCACATTCCATCTTGATGACTGATACTAAGGGGTGGCACTTAACCCTATCTTGGGTGTGTTTGTTGAGAATTTCCAAGACATCTTCATTAGGTCTTAGGTGACCTCCACTTGAATCTACTTTCAGTCTGCCCTGGTCTACCTAGACCTTGTGAAATGTCAAATATTGCCGAATTATGAATTATTGGACGGAGGGGTGCAAGACCTAGTAACAAAGAAATTTCAGCAGGTGTTGGTTGTTACTTGGCTATGTGACAAGCAACACTTGCTGAAATTCCCTCTTCTACACATTCATTAAAGGTAGAGGAGTGGTGCCCAGTTTTTGAGCTGGCAGCCTCATATGGGGGACGCAAATGAGATCATTGCCCCCCTCAAATAAGAATTCTGCCCCCCAAAATGAAACTTGCCTTCAGAGCCCAAATTTCCAGCATTGTAGCAACTTAACACTTCAGTGTAGCATTTAGAAATACAGGTTAGGCATTCAAAAGAAAATGATCAGGAAATGCTATGAAGGAAATGCAAACATAGCAAACAAAAGAATTCTAGATATGAATGATTTCCAATGTCTCATTCTCTTCAATTATAAAAATTTGGGGACAAAATGAAAATTTCCATTGGAGGCAGATTCCTATGGGGGGCAATGCACTCATTGTACTCCCTCCCTCCATAGCTATGCCCTGCCAAACATCAACACTCCCCTTGCTTTTCTGCTGCATTTTTAAAACTGTCTGCCTAGTGATGAAACTTGTGGTTTCAAAAGCTTGCCCAGAGAATTCTGTGCCTTTTTGGCTGGCCTAACAAAGGCACTCTGTGTGTGTGTGTTTGTGTGTATGTGTGTGCACGCGCGCGCATGTGCCTTTGTCACCTGTCAACTTATGGTGACCCCATGAAGTTCATAGAGTTTTCTTAGACAAGGAATACTCAGAGGTGATTTTACCAGTTCCTTCTGCTGAAATATAGCCTATAGCACCTGGTATTCATTGGTGGCCTCCCATCTAAGTACTAACCAGGGCTAACCCTGCTTAGCTTTCAAAACTAGATGAGATCTTGTGGCTTTAGGGCATTTATTACTATAATGAAAACTTTGGAAACTACCTTGTCATTCACTCATGAATTGCCACCCTTTCCCTCTCCTGTTAGATGTTTCAGCTGTCTTCCTTAAATTGTGCAGCTCAGAACATTTATCAGTCTATTGTTGATAAAGTAGTAATAGATAGCATGGCTGTCTTATTGCCTGAAAAAACTTGGGAGTGACTCATCTTCATGAAGAGCAAAGCTGCATGAATCACAGCCATCATGGTGACTCAGAAGGGTAGAAAGAAGGTATCTGGTTGGTAACAGAAAGATTGCTTAAAATGCCCTATAATGAGTTAAAGATACTGATTTATGGAGGGGTTTTCTGCTTTGGGGAAAATATAACAGCTAAAAAGCTAGATATTTGGTTTCAAGGAAACAGAAGAAAAGGCCAAATTCACTGTGACTCACAGCACATCACCCGTTTGTGCTTAATTTGCTGCCAATCCAGACATTCAGCCCAACTAGATCTGCTTTTGTGTTCTCATAGGTGAAATCATGGTAGGTTATTTTTATTCTAAAAGCTTGCCTGTACAAGTGTAAATGAACAGCCGGTGGCAGTTCATTATCTGCAGTCATCAGTAATTTCGAGAAGGAAGAAAATGCCATTCCGATGTTACTGTTCGGGGGTGCAGAACTTGCCTGCCATTATACAAGTGGGGCACTTGTCTTGAGTGACAATCCTAGAGGTGAAATCTGGAAAGGGTACCTGATGTCAACAGCAGAAGGGGTGAGAAGGACACCATTTCTCAGTCTCCTGGATGCAATAACAGGACAGAGCATGGTTCCACTGGAAGCTGGTATATGCATATAAAAATATTTCTAAAGTACTTTTCATCTTTCTGAATATGTTCTTATGAACCAATCAATCTGTGAAGAGTTTATTTCAAAAGCCCCTTTTAAGGTTCCAATAGTGATTTAGAGTGATGGGAGAAGAGGATACTTAGATAGTGGGGCCAGTCCAAAATATGTTGTTGGTGGAGGCTGAGCAACCAAGGCTACCCCACCACTACATACCCTCTAACTGCCCCAATTTGGCAGAGACAGTAATCCTATTTCATCCCACTATTTCAGCTGCTTTCAAAATGTCCCAGTTTATCTCTCTTCCCACTTTCCTCCTTTGTCCTCAGCTTCCTTTAGTTACCACAAACTGAATTCAAAGTATAAAAGAGAAGAGGGTGGAATCTTGTCCTTCCCAGTAGCCTCAGGCAAAAGCAAACTGCTGCAGCCTTTCCTAGCTTGTCTTGGGTTTTTTCACTAATAATTTTTGCCATTTTGACCACACTCTGAGGTTGCTTGGCCACATGTCCCAGTTTTCATCTGTGAAATGTTGGAGTGTGCTCTACTACCATCATTGTCATCCAAGTTAAGGTGTTTATGGAGATGGACAATTTAATCTGTAGGAGACACGGAACACGGTCGGGAAAAAGTCTTCCTTTCAGAAGATGTTGGCCCTTTTCCATTTCTCCCCCATCCTCATTCCGCATTTCCCCATGATATTTCTATCACAGGGAAACATCGTTTTGGGCCACCCGTTGTAGTAACGGAATCACGGGTGGTCTGAAAGGTGTCCCATTCCTCTTCTGCAATGACAGCTGCAGGAGGGAGGTCCATTCTGGACACTTCCAGGCAGGAACGGGACACCCAGGTAAGTGGCACCCTTCCCCCCCCCTCCCAGGGTTACTTGTTTTGTGTGTGTGTGTTTCTGTGCTTGCTGTGCTATTTTGACAGCTGTGGGAGCATTTTAAAATTTCCCTCCCACCCATTCTCTCACAAAAACGAGCGGGATTTCATCTCCTGGTCGTAAAGGCAGCCTTACAACGGCTGCATTTACAGCTGGCCAGCTTGGGAGATGGAGGATGTTCCTGCCACTGAATAAAGGTAAGTGTTTGAACATTTTCCCTTTATTCCACGGCAGGAATGGGATTGGAGATTGCAGGGCAAGAACAGGGCATTTGGCCCTGTTTGAAAAAGTCCTTTGTCCCAAAGCCAGCCATGTTATTTTGGCAGTGGAAGCAGAAAATCCCATTTTACCCTGGTAGTAAAAATAGTGTAATAAAGTAAACAACTAACAGTTTGCTGCCCTCTTTTTTTAATGACACTCAAAGTCTGCTACCTCACTCTGTCTAACAGTAGGGCCATCCCTGATAGACAGGGCCTTTTCCACAGTGACACCAACATTCTTACAACCAGTCTTCCAGCAGCAACTGTAGGAGACAGGTTTATTATTTTTACAGAACTTTGGAAAAGACTTCTGAAACACTCATTCATGTTTTCTCGCTGGAGGCCTGCACTTCTTGCTTTTAAGTGTTCTTCTTTTATTATCATGACATGAATTTGCATTGTTGATATTCTTCTTCAGTATAAGAAGATCACCAGATCTTAAGAAAATAGCCAACAAGGATGAGGTGTTTCTGCAGTAATCTGCCACAGATGTGAATAGAGCATATTTACACTTGTGGGCTTGAGTTACTTGTTGAGCAAAGATGCAAGGAGGGAAAAGAGTTTAAAATATGCTGAGCAAAAAAATGAATACACATGTATTTGGAAGCAAATGATCCAATTATGGCACTAAGTTATATCAGAAACACATAATGATCTGGTACAGAAGATGGGTTGTGCATAAGAGTTATTGCATTCTGGGCTCTATATAGATACACACATGAGTATGCACACACACACACACTCAGGGCAGCTCACCTATGCATGCATCTCAGTTTCTCTGAAAATGCATTTATACCAGTTTTCAGTTGTTATTAGCATTTATACAAACTGCATAAACAGTCACTGGTAGCATTGCTATATCTGTAATGAATCTTGTTCCCAAATGATAACATATATAGTGTTATCTAGCTTCTAATTATACAGTTATTTATAGGCCACTCGATAAGAGGATAATGCTAAGCCCCTTCTGGCCCCTTCTGCTTGACAACCAAGTGGGAGATAAAAAGATCCCACGGTACAATCAAGAGAGCTGCCACTAGTTTGCAGATGACACCATCAAATTTGTAAATGACACCAAATTAAGAGGGGTAGCCAATACCCCAGAGGACAGGATCAGAATTCAAAAATGATCTTAACAGGTTAGAGAGCTGGGCCAAAACTAACAAAGTGAATTTCAACAGGGAGAAATGAAAAGTACTGTACTACACTTAGGCAGGAAAAAAAAGTGAAATGCACAGATATAGGATGGGTGACACCTGACTTGACAACAGTACATGTGAAAGGGATCTAGGAGTCTTAGTAGACCACAATCTGAACATGAGTCAGCACTCAGCAGTGTGATGTGGTAGCCAAAAAAGCCAATGCAATTCTAGGCTGCATCAATAGGAGCATAGCATCTAAATCAACTGAAATGATAGTTCTACTCTATTCTGCTTTGGTCAGACCTCACCTGGAATACTGTGCCCAGGTCTGGGCATCACAATTCAAGAAGGATATTGACAAGCTAGAACATGTCCAGAGGAGGGCAACCAAAATGGCAAAAGGTCTGGAACCCATGCCCTAGAGGAATAGCTTTGGGAGCTGGGGATGTTTAGCCTTGGAGAAGAAAAGGTTAAGAGGTGACATGATGGTTGTATTTAAATACTTGAAAGGATGTGATATTGAAGATGGATCAAGCTCGTTTTCAGAAACCCATTGAAATAAAATATTGCATCTGGTGCCAAGAATTGCCAGAAAATACCCCTGGACAAGATCAATGTTGTTTGGGTATTTTAAAAAGACTCAAGAACTACAAATACTGCCATCTCCCAACACCTTTGCCTCTTCTGTTGGAGCTGTTTCACAAATCAAATTCATATTTGATGAAAGACAGAGGAGAAGACACACTATGAGAAACATTCCGGCAACTCTCCTCCTTTCTTTAAAGTTAGTTTCCTAAAATTATTCTGATCATGATCATGATCATGATGACCACCAGGATCAAGAAGAAGGATTACAATGACGATGACAACAATAATGATGATGATATGGCAGCTGTTGGAGGACGTACTGGACTGAAACAGAATGTGACAGTGTCACAGGCTGCTAGAAACTGATGATATTGGTATACTGTCAGAAATGTTGGCTATTGATTATGGTTGTGGTGATGGTGACAGTGGTGTATGATTTGGGCCTGATATTTTGTCATCCCTATTATTTATTATATATTTATTATCAATAATTATTACCTGCCTATCTTCTAATGAGGGCAAAATATTCTGGAGGCATCAGATCCCATGTGATCTTAGAACCTAAGCAGGGTCAGGCCTGGTTACTACTTGGATGGGGGACTGGCAAGGAATACCAGGTGGTGTAGGCTAGATCTCAGAGGAAGGAACTGGCAAAACCACCTCTGAGTATTCCTTGCATTACTCTATGAAATCAATGGGATTGCCATAAATCAACAGATTATTTGAAGGCACACGCACACGTGTGTGGTAGATTAAAGAACAGCATTTGCTCACCCATGCCGAAGTGTCATGGGCTAGGACTCTGACTCAAAGGATGAGGAGAATCCTGCAGTTTACCCTGTAGAATGGCAGCCTCAGCAGACACAGAACCAGAGCACAAGTTGACAGAGCACAAGTTCTGTCTGAACGCTGGACCACTCAGAGGATGAAGCACTGCCCCCAAGCCTTCAGACCTGGTGAGCAGAGAACAGAGCAGAACAATGGCATTCCCTGAGGCTCCCTGTCAAACAGCAAGGGAAGCACTCTTAGTCCTGGGCAGCCGGCTGCAACCAGTTTAAGAGATGGTACTGACCACTGTTTCCTGCTGGAAACAATTGTCTGCTATCCAGCTCTAGTGTGATGTTCCTTCTCTAGACTGCTGAACCCTGACCACCAGATTGGCTGACAACCTTGTTTGACTCTTGAACCCTTGGACGGGCTGACAACCTCGCTTGGCTTACAGAACTTTGGAATGACTTCACTTCTCTTCTGCACATCTCCCTTGCAAACAGACCCTTTCAGGCAAGAACACTCTTGCAGGCTTCTGTTTAATTTATGGTCTTGCTGTAGCTGTCGTTTTCTGGGAGAGCTCTTGGTTAATTGCTCCCTAGCAATGCTCAAGGAGTGTGGTCAAAGCCTGGACCAGGACACCAAGGACCCAAACCTGAAAAGAGGACTCTTGTCAGACTCTAAAGAATACTGTCTTCTTGAACTTTTTTAAAAATCATTTTCCCCTTTTGGATTCTCAAATCCTTTGATTGTAAGTATTGACACAGAAAAAATCAATATTAATTAATTTTCTAATTGCCCAGAATAGCTCAATGGCTCAAGACAATGGAGATTTGAAATGCAATACCTTTCATGCATGTGTATTCTTCCTTCTATCCTTGGTAGACAGGCAACTTGAAGATACACACACAGCATACAAATCTTCTAATGAGTTCAAGGTAGCTTACTTTATCTTCACAACAACCCTATGAGATAAGTCAGGCTGAGAGAGAAAGAGAGACTGGCCCAAGGTCACTGGACTGTGTTTCATAGCTGAATGGAGACTTGAACCTGGGTCTTGTAAGCCCTGGTTCAATATTCTAACTGCTAAAAGGATACTGGCTCTTCTTCCTAGGAAGAGAGGTAGAGCTCACTCACCCTGTTCTAATCTTGGCAACTGAAGTATCACTGGCCCAAACTTGCTGGGCCCAAGTCTGTTGTAATGATAGGGCACAAGTGTTGTTGGACTACAACTTCCATAAGCTCTAGCCAGCATTGTGAAAGGTAAGTGATGATGGGAGTTGCAGTCTTGACAACTGGAAAGCCACAGTCCTAACAAAGGGGTAGATAGCACTGAACAACTTTGGCCCAAGTTGTCCTAGTTTAGAGAGGGCAGGTCTGGTTTGAAAGTATTGTAGAGCAGCCAAGCTACTTTTTAACATAATCCACAATGTCCAAATTATTTTTGGACTGGGACTGCTGGAATCTATTCCTCCGCCTCTTAATTCCATGGATGATACAGGAAAAGAAGAAGCAAGATCATGTCTGATGTTTAACCACCAAATAAAGGTCCTAGATAGACTCCAATTGAACAACAGATCAAAGAAGCTATGCTGAAAGCTTTTTAAAAGCCTCTGACTCATTTATGAAGGGAAAATGTGTTTTCTCCCCCCCCACCACCACCACGTGCTATTTTTGTAGTATCACATTTTGGAGTTAAATCACAGGCAGTAATAAAAGTATCATAATAGCCTAGGTCTGTTTGGTATAGAATGACATGATGGGTGGTATCCCATTCAACACTTAAGTGAGACTGAAACCTGGACACGCTGAGGGCTCTGTTTCCTTACTATCCAAATTTACTAAATGGAAAGAAATGTTTTCACCTGCACTCCAGGTTGAAAAAGAGATGATCCAGCAGGCCAGTCTAGCCCTGAGGCTAGACCCACACCCAATCCAAGACCATTCTCCAGAGTTGTTGAAGATGATAGCACCACTGCCCCATTGCCACCCCACTTTAAATTTAGGTGGAAGGGAAGGCCAGACAGCATAACAGACTTGTAAGGCTATAGGTCAGCTGCATCCCATTTCCTGAGATTTCAGGGCCAAACTTTGAGGCTGGTAAAGAGTGTCTGTAAGGATGTACATCCATGACTATTTTGTTCTTACATAAGAGGATGAATAAAATAGTTTTCTCCCCACTATGGGAAAACTGAATATTCCTCCACAGTATTCTCTCCATATTAAAACATCCTAAAGTGTTGCAAAGACAAATATGTGGTTTTTTGCAGACACACAAAAATTATATGCAGAAAACAGGATTCATGCATAGAAAAAGAGAAAACAAGTCTTTTTCCACACACGAAACCACAGGTTTTACTCCACAGAGTAATTCCTGTACACGATTTTGGGACATCAAAGACCAGAAGAAAACTGCAAAAATTCTCTCTGGTCTACTACTCTTTTCAATGTATTGGGAAACCGTTTTTCAATTTCTTGTTGTTGTCGTAGTTGTGTGCCTTCAAGTTGTTTCTGATTTGTGACTTATGGAGACCTTAAGGCAAACCTATCGACTGGGTTTTCTTAGCAAGATTTGTTCAGAGGGGGTTTGTTTTTGCCTTCCTCTGAGACAGAGAATGTGACTTGCCCTAGGACACTCAGTGGGTTTCCATGGCTGAGAGGGGATTTGAACCCACTCAACACTCAAACCACTACAATGCTTAAACCACTACACCACACTGGCTCTCACATTTTTTAAACTTAGGAGCACATAATTGTGAACATCCTTTCCATCCTTAGGTCCTTGTGATATTTCAGGGATGAGGTAGGCAAGTGTTGACAGGTGGGCTAAAAGTGCCTCTGAGCCAACTGGTTATGGAAATGGGCATGAGAGTAATCTGGGTAAATAGGCCTTAGAATCTGGGTAAAATCTAGACAGTCAGGCAAAACGGCAACCTGGTACCAGGGGGAAAGGAAGCATTTTTTCAACAGCAGGGCAGGTTGTACACTGTATCCTATAGCTGCAGCCACTGTAGGTGTTCCCACTAGAACTCCCACCCTGCATGGTCTTACCTACAACGCATGACACATGGCTCTATGATGCTGCTGTACTTTACAGAAAGCTTACTGCCACCCTGCAAGGAAGTTCCCCCTGCTCCCCATGCCACTGCTGGAAGGCTTGTACAAAGAGGCTCAAATTCTGTATGATGAGACTCCACTCCATGCCAGGCTCCAAATAGCATGCTGGTTCCAAGTGCATGTATCCACCATCTCTCTCCCAAGCCCCCTTCCCACAGAAGGCTAAGATGATCTTGACCCAATATGAGGCAGCTAGCTAGAATTCCACTGCCATCCCCCATATTCTGTGGACTCTCAGCACATACACAGCCCCTGCTGGTGGTCTTCATCAGCACAAGAGATAATAAAGAAGCTGTATCACAGAAGCAGTCTATGGACTTTATCAGACTAGCATCTAAAAATGCTATAATTCTGTGAATAAGGAAAACAGAAACATAATGGCATTATTACACTTAATATCGCATGTTGCTGTAATCACACAAAAGAACAGTAATAGAATTATCACACAACCACCACCAACACTTTAAGAATGCAACTTTACTTCCATGATTTAGCATGGGTGAGATTTCGGCGGTTCTTGCAAGAGGGCACAAGCATGCTTAAAAATACCCAAACCCCCTCAATTTGCAAAGTAAATGAACACACAAACACTTAAACAAACCTAAAAACATGCAAACAAACCAGGACAGTTCATAAAAAGAGTGTCCTGTGGATAGTTTTCCTGTTCTCATCCGGAGGTTTTCTCACCAGGAACGCGGAGGAGAGAGAGAACCGCCCATTCACACTGTAATCTTGCACTGACGAATGTTGCTGTCCTTGAGCAAGCAGGGATCACCAGTATTGAGGCCATGATATTGAGAACACAGCTGCGCTGGGCAGGGCACGTTTCTAGGATGGAGGACCATCGCCTCCCAAAAATACTACTCTACGGTGAACTTGCCACGGGTCAGCGTAAGAGGGGCACTCCCAAAAAGCGATACAAAGACTCCCTGAAACAACATCTCAGGCTCGGCCAAATTGATCACCAACAGTGGTCCGCCCTGGCCTCACATCGGGAGGCATGGAGACTCACTATCCACAATGCTGCAGCCTTATTTGAGAACTCACGACGAACAAGTCTTGAAGAGAAACGACAACGTAGGAAGAATCACAACCCAAAAACATCACCCAAGGAGACCTTCTGCTGTGCTTTTTGCAACCGGACTTGTTTATCTTGGATTGGCCTTTTTAGTCATCAGCGCGTTTGCAGAAAGCGTGGGATGAGTCCTTCCTGAATCTTCGTTTGTGAAGAAAAGCCAGAGAGAGAGAGACAATGGGACATGTTTTCACATGCTCTTCAGCACCACAGAAAGAACAATATTGAGGGCTATTGGTGGCTTGTACCATCAATGAAAAGCAACACCTTATTCACAGCTAGAAAAAGACTGACCACGCGAACATGACAACATTGTGTGATAGCATAAACCACACTTCCATAATGCAATTGTGTGATTTTTGCCGTGTCTAATATAGTCCCATGACCACTTGGTGGTGGTGGTTGTGTGCTGGCTTATGGCAACCATAAGGCAACCCTATCACGGCGTTTTCTGAAGGTTGAGAGTGTGTGACTTGCCCAAGGTCACCCAGTGCATCACTTGGTCTGTAAACCCATTGACCTCAGTCATAGTACAGCAATATGAGAGAGTATTGAATTTCCCACTTATCCCCCCCTCAAATATTGCCAACCTAAGTGGCTCGCATTGATCTTAGATGTTCTCCTATATGCTTCCATTTACTAAACTTAATTAGCAGAGCAACAGTAATTCAAGCTGGAAATCATTTCCCAGCAGAAAAAACACACAAATAAAAACAGAACTGTTCAGACAGAGAGAAGAAATAGAACAGAAATTGGAGAGTGTTTAGACAAAAACAAGCTAAAAATAGTAATTATCAAATTCCTGGTATATAATTGAATCATTTTCATGGGAAACATCCCACATTCTTTGGATAGAAATGAGTCCCCCCCCCTCCTTGTTCGCAGCTACTGCTCATTAAGGGTGATGTGTTGCCATGGATACAGAGACCAATGGTTGGCTGCGCACAGCAAAAACAGGAGGTGGTGAGCTGTGAGGGTTGCTGCACTAGTGAACCATGGGGAGTCCTTGGATTGCACTATCATAGTGACTACTGAGGCACAGCTGCATTGAACACAGCTTTGCAAGAATTAGATAGGGAAGAATGCATGGCACAGTGCAATCCTATCTAGGCTAACAGGATGAAAAATCCTTATTTTACCAGCACAATACTGCAGTGACAAGCACAACAATTCACTCAGAAGCATCTCATGACAAGTACCGACACAGAAACCAACTCTGCCCCTATATCTATTCTGGAAAAACCTACTACAGGACTGAATAATATCATCTACAACATCAGGGACTCTCACACCTGTTCTTCCTCCAATGTGATAGATGCCATCAGATGCCACTGATGCCCTATTGCATTTTATAAAGGACAAAGTAAATGCAAAATGGACCCCTTGACATCAGAAATGGCCATATTCAAAAGCCACTGGGGAAAAACTTCAGACTTCCGGGACACTCTGACCTCAAAGTTGCCATCTTTGAACTGAAAGAAGATAGGAGAGGTTTGATTCTACTCCCTGTAGGTTAAATATGGAGAAAGGTGCCGTATCTCACTATGTATGTTAACCAGCTGATCAAGTTTTCAGTGTTACAACCCAGCTCTTATTTGTTTTATGACTATTGCAATTTTTGCTGCCTCTAATTTTTGCATTTCTCTTCCCTAACTCTTTATAAATAGTAGATTTTGGATTACAGTTAGACTATTTTCTCGATCCATTCTGGGGGATATTGCATTCAATTTGTCAGAGCGGTGAGTGCTTGGACCTCCCTGTGTGTCAGATCAATAGCCAACCATGAAATCACTGGGTATCAGAACATCAGACCAGAATAAGAATCCTTGCAGATGAGATTTTTTTTAATCATGCCACATGGCAGGGGGGCAAAATGAGGGCATTGCCCCACCAAATAAGAATTATGCCCCTATAAATGAAACTTTCCTTCGGTCCCCAAATTTCTAGCACCACAGAGGGTAAGATATTGAAAATCATTCACACCTAGAACCTTGTATTTGCTGTGTTTGCATAGTCTTGGTAACACTGTCTGTCCCCCTTTTTGGGGTGGATAACTAAACTAAAGTATTTCTAAATGCTCAAGTGAAGTTTTTATTTACAGCAATGCTAGAAATTTAATGACTGAAGATAAATTTCATGGAGGGGAGGCAGAATAGTTATTTGGGGAGGCAATTCCTTTCTCTCCCTCCTCTCACCCCTGTAACTATCTTCCTGTTGATGACTTGCCTCATTCACTGAATTTTATGGGAGGCTTCAGATGATGCTCACCTCCATCCCTAATAACCCTTCCCTGTTCTTCCACTGCTGTTTCCATCTTTTTTCCCCCTTACAGTGAATAATCCATTAAGGAGAAAATGAGAGTTGTACGGTGCTCTGTAACTGCTAGCTTGAGTAGTTCTCTTTTGGGAAACACTCTGGGTCTTAAACTAGACAAACCTGTTGTTTAAGTAGGAAGAACAGGCATACTTGCCAAGATGGCCTCCTGACCCCATTAAAGCTTCCCAGTCAAACATGTTCTCACTGGCTACAAATTACATTCACCTTTCTTCCCTGTGATAGACCTATAAGGAGCATGTGACAGGGCTGGCTCAAGACATTTTGCTCTCCGAGACAAAGTAGAAAATGGCAGCTGCACCTAGAGATGTGAAAGTCCAAGGTGGAGGTGGGGGGGCATAAAAATTCTGAAAAAAATAGTGATAGTTTAATTATACTTTTAAGTTTTGTCGGCTGTGAATTTTTTTAGCTCTATTTGTTTTAGCTTGTACAATAAACCGGTTTTCCCAGGGAAGTGCAGTATAAATGGTAGCTTTATTTAAAGTGGATCTAAGCCCTCAGTCACCAAAAAAAAACTGTATTCAAAAAACTGTATTCAAGTTGAATCCTCAAGAACATTGTAATTTCTGCTAGCCTGTGTAGACAAGCACAGATTCATATGACAACACTTGCACTGCATGTGGGTTCATACAAGCAGATGGCATGCATAGCAAGGTGGCAGCTGGCTATGATCAGCAATTTCATACAGCTTCTGAAAAAGTAACTTGAGAGTGAACAACCTAAATATACAGCAGTTTTCCTTTGCCTGGTACATTCCAGATTTGTTGGACTGCCTCAGAAATGGATAATTTTGGTGGGCCTAAAGACTAGATTTTTCCTTCACAAACTGTATCAGGTCCAGCAATGACGAGAAAAAGCATAGCTAACTAACTAAACAAACAAACAAATACTCAAAACCAGAACTGCCCAGACATCTACATCTATACAGCAAAAATACTCCTCATAGAACCTGAGGAGAATACATTTTGTCCTAATAAGATCCCACATCAATCTGCCATATTTGGGAGATTATCAGACGCTAAAAATATCCCAGGACAGGGATGACAGGATATCACTAAAAGGCTTACTTTTTAGACGACATCGTCCCTGGTTGGTTCACTGTTTTAACAGCGGGGGGTGTTATTTTTAAATTTGCCACACAGCTCTTCTCCTGCAAGAACGGCCGGGATTTGAGTTCCTGGTCATAAAAGTAGCCTTACGGTGGCTGCATTTATGGCTGGGCAGCAAAGGAAGGGGGAGCCTGTTCCTGTTGCGGAATTAAGGTAGGTGTGTGAAACTTTCCTCTTTATTTCACAGCAGGAATGGGATTGGAGCAGGTGGGGGGAAGTAACGGGACAGAAATGGACCCTAAGGGTCCATCTGATAATCTTGGAAGGAGGGGGGCCAAAAACTATGCAGGAAAAGCCTTCATGGCTTTCCCCATTTTTTAAAAAAAGCTCTGCAGGGAATGCACATTCCCACTACTTGGGACAGCCAATTCACTTTGGTGCACATTCCCAATAAAAGCAGCAGTGGAAAGCTGATTGGTCAGATGTGCAAAGGGGCGGAGCTTGCTAACAAGGCAAGTGCCCAAAACTGCCATGTTGGATTTTCACCACAGCAATCATGTGCTCAGGCACCGAAATAGCAATTGTTTTTCCTATTTATTTAAGTAGAATAGCACACTTCTGCAACTTAGATATGCTTTTTTTTAATTAAAAAAAAATACTGTTCAGTGGCAGCAACTGATGACAATAAAAACACAAGCAACTCACAAGCAGTGACCAGGAGTGCTTTTGCACAGTTAAAGCAAGTATGCCAACTGCGCCTATTCCTGGAGAAGTCAGATCTGTCCACGATGGTACATGCCTTGGTTACATCCTGGTTGGATTACTGCAATGTGCTCTACATGGGGCTGCCTTTGAAACTTCTCAGAAACTTCAGTTGGCCCAAAATTTCAGTACTCAGAAACTTCAGTTGGCCCAAAGAGCTGCTGCCAGGTTGAGGCTGGCTACAGGGAGCATACAACTCCCTTGTTGCCAGTCTGTTCCTGAACACAATTCAAAGTGCTGGTTTTGATCTATAAAGCCCTTTTATGGCTTGGGTCCAGGTTATTTGAAGGACTGTATCTCCTTGTATGGGCCCTTTAGAACTTTAAGATCGTCTGAAGAGACCCTTCTCTCTGCACCATCACCCTCTCGGGCTCTTTTAATGGGAACAACAGAGAGGGTCTTCTTGGTGACTGCTCCCAGACCTTGGTACTCCCTGTCTCCCTCCCTCCCTCCCTCCCTAGAGAGACCAGGGTGGCCCCATCTCTCCTTTCTTTTCGTCAATGGGTAAAAACATGTCTGTGCAGTCAGACTTTTACAAACTATGTAGGCTTTTAATACTGTATGGTTCTGTTTTTAAGGTTGGTATATAGTCTTTTAATGCATTTTAATAATTTTAATGTTTAGTGTTTTTACTTCATAAATTGTTTAATTGTTTTTTAAAAATTGTACAGTATATTTATACTTTTATTAATGTTTTGAATGGTTTTGATTTGTTGTTAGCCACTTTGGGTCCCATTATCAGGAGAATCGCAGGATATAAATTAATAAATCAATAATAATAATTATAATAATACTCTGACTACAACATGGAAAGGACCTAAAAACCTTGGTGCTCTGGATGCTATAGGACTACACCTCCCATATTCCCTGACCACTGGCCATGCTGGCCAAGGCTGAGAAGAGATGGAAACCAACAATATCTTCTGATCCAAGCTTGGGAATAGCTGGGGTTGTTTTTTGGCTCTAAGAAGTACAGATGTGGTGATACACTGTAACATTTTGTTGCAGGTCCCACATGTTCTTTCTTAATGGCAAGTCTCAGATTCTGAATGAAATGGTAGAGCTAGCTGATTCAAGATAATCTTATTGCCCACCCTGTGAACATCCTTAAATGATGCCCACAATCTGGTGTTTGGGACACAACAACATAATTGGGGTCAATTTGACTGCAGGATTGAATGTGATTGATGGCTTCTTAGTAAAAGTGGTTGGATGATACGACCTAGCCATACAGTCTAAAGAGCTAAAATGTTCTTTAAATAATCTATATATATAAAACATTAGCAGGATGATTGCTCTTTATATCTGGATAAGAGAAATCCTCAGTCCTGATCATTACATTATCAGGAGCCAAATGAAAAGTGTTCCAAGAATGACTTGACATTTTATGATCAATCATTTTTCTTTCTGTTTATTGGAAAGAGTAATTGGTTTGACTGGAAAGCTCCCAGAAATCTCCAAGTTTCACTGACCCAGACTTTTCTAGACAGTAATCCTGCTCGATTGGATCTATAAGTAGCAAGGAACTGCAAGTTTCAGAACATGGTGTTATTTTTAAAAGTGTTTTAACCTGTTCTGAAAGACTGTTTTTGTCTTGGGAGCCCTGGTAAGTTGAATCAGTTACAATAAATGCAATTAGTTTACTCAATTAATAAGCTACTCATGGCTCATGGGAAATGGATGGAATTGTAAGGTTGTTGGTTGAGAGGACAGTCCTTAATCTCACCACCATGTGTGCTGCTCAACGGTCCTGATATTATTTCCCCACTAATAATACCAGCAAGGAAACAGCAGACTTGAGGATGACCGTGGCAGGCTGGGCAGACAGGGTACTCTAATCTCCCCCCACTCCTGTTTGAGACTATGCTTCCTCCACTGCTGTTAGGTGTGGGGGAAACAACAACCTTGGCTAGAAAGAGAGTGTGCTCATGACAGCACGCAAAAGAGAACATATGAATTACGTTATTTTTTTTTACATTTTAAACATTAAACATTTAAGAAACAGAAACTCAATGGTCTGAATCCCACTGGTTAGTCCCAATTAAAATAGACCCACTGAGCCAATTGTTAAATGGAGAATCAACACATAGGCAAATCTCAATATTTCAATTGGTCTACTTAGTTGGACTAACAATGGAATTTGGGTCATAAAAATTGAATGACATATAATTAATCCTGCACACGTTTTCCAACATAGGGAAAGATCATAGGTGGCACTGCATATTAAATCCTAAACCTTTGTTGTTTAATGTATCCTTTCTTTCCAAAGAGCAGCTTGGGAGACACAGATGTGAAGCTTATCTGGGTATCTGCTTGAATATGGAATAAATGGTTGCCATATTGCATAAAACTGTTCCTGTGTGCCTGTGTGGATGCACTCATGGGCAGTTGTGTATGTGCACCTGTACCACATATCTAATGCTACATATGGTCCCCCAGCTCAATACCTGTCACTGCTTCCAACCATTCTTGACCATTCTTGACATAAGTTCTTTGCAGTCCACTTCATCAGACACAAGACAAAATAGACAAGAACCCAGCCTCTGCCATAGAAAATTTTATGGTTTAATGTGCCACAAGTCTCCTGGGTCCCCCACCCTTGCAACACAGACTAAAATGTCCAGCCCTTGGGAAATGTAAATATTGATAAAACCCATGAGCAGGACATGCAAGGCAGACAAGGAGATGAGAATTTGTAAAATATACAGGCTGGAATCCTGTTGGTGTTTTACACATGCACAAGCTCCCCTGTGGAAGCAGTTGGACATTTCTGCACACCATGAAACCTCCACATTCATTTCAAGGTTGTGGAAGCAGAATCGCACAATGCTTGAGGTGTCATTACACACACGGTGCCACTGTGCATGTAATGCACATGCATGCAGTGTGATGTGATTTACATGCAATGGTCATGGGATTCACAAGTGCTGCACATTCAGCTGCATATTTGGATGTGCATTCAGTTGCTCAGCTGTGCCATTCAACATAAGAATCATGTAGCACAATGATACAGGCTAAGTGCTAATTTGAAGTTATATTTTGCAAAGATTGAGCCCCTTTTCTGCTAGGAAGAGCAGAAAATGGTAAAGGTGCAGTCCACATGATGCTTTACCTACAATGTAATGCAATGAATGCAATGTGCCTAGACACTGAGAGTCTATGTTTCTCCCCAAGGGGAGCATATATATCTATGACTGTAAGTAATAAAATAGCTTTAAAGAATAACAGACACCCTGCTCATTCTCCCATATAAGTAACCTGAGATTCCAAGACTTAAGAGTGCTTAAATGGAGTTTTGATGCCAACTCTGCCAGTTTGGACTATTCTGTTGATCACTAGTTGGGAGACCAGGTGATCAGAAAGTGATAAAAGAGACCTCCAAACAGATACACATTAGCTAACAAGCAGCAAAGAACCCACAGTCCCTCTGTTTAAAGAGGCAGGGGTGGAGAATCATGCCTGTTTCAACAATCAAAACATAATTCTGCATGTGGCAGTTTCTGAGGCACAGCTTTGATATAGGATTTTGGTCATAATATTTAAAAATCATTGCATGTTGCTGGAAATTTCACTCTTACCCCAGGGGAGAAGAACATTAGGATAAGGAATACTGTAAAGGGGGCTAAAGCAGCACAGAGCTAAACAGAAGGGAAAAGAAAGGCCCAGGAGCCAGGAGAAGCGGGTGGGGATGAGGCATAAATGCAAAATGTCAAGGAAATAATAGCAGGCTTTTAAAATGAGGTTGATGTGAACCAAGGACGTTATTAGAGGGAAACAAGCAGGACAGATTCAAAAGCACTTGCAGCAGAGGGGACTCCTATAAATAAGGAAAATGGAGGCAGACCCTGTCACTGAGCTACATATTTCTTATCATTAATCTCCTAAGTAATGAGATGAAAATAAATGGGTCTTCTCTTACCTGTCCTCCCCCAAAAGGCAAAGCTGTGTTTTTCAAAAAGTTAGAACCTACACCTTCCCATGAACTCATTTGACCTCAATGCTTTGGAGCACATCCATAAAGCCGCTTTATTTTCTTAAAAATGTGCTGCTTGCACAGTACGATAAATTGAACAAAGAGCTCAGAAGGACAGGATCAATGAAAGTGATAAAAGAAGATTGATCAGCTGAATGGGAAGCCTGTTAGCCAGTGTTGAAAAAGATGAGCGCATCCCATTTGTCTATTCCTCCAAAATTT
This sequence comes from Gambelia wislizenii, assembly GCA_030847615.1. Lineage (NCBI taxonomy): Eukaryota > Metazoa > Chordata > Lepidosauria > Squamata > Crotaphytidae > Gambelia > Gambelia wislizenii. Next base: position 133,011,113 of record JAUMIR010000006.1, on the reverse strand, counting down.
AAATTACAGCATTACAGAGGGCATTCTAACAATGCCCCAGAAAGTGCATTGTCGTCAGGGTGATAGCAATTGGCAGCTCCACATATTTTGACACAGAGTCACTTTCCTATCCCACTCTGGTTTCGAATGTACCACAGGGTAGAAAAATGCCCCACAACTTAGTGATCATTTCTAGTTACAGATAAACTATGGGCTGGTTTACACAGCAGATTTATTGCGGCAACTTGCACTTTAATTCTTTTCTGCATCTGTGCCAGTCAGGTTTTTTTTTCCTAATTATGCCACTTTTTCGTTCAGACTTGAAAAAGTGGGGGGGGGTGGCCTCCCAAGCAGACAAAGGCTGTATGGGGAAGGGCATAGACCCTCCTTTGAAGCCTTGCATTTCCAGGCTAAAAACTCACAGACTGCCAAAATAGCAGGGGGGAAGATCAAAGAAGTGGCTCTGTCTCTTCTCTAAATCTGCCTGTAAACAAACTCACTCCCTGAAGCAGAGGGACAGTAATCTCTCTGCTGAAAGACCTTGCTGCCATGCTGTGGATCCTAAGGTGAACCTATCACAAGTTTTTCCAGCACGATTTGTTTAGTCAGGGTTCACAGACTTGCAAAATAGCAGAGGATTTTTGACTCTCCCTCCCTCAGTCTCCCCTCCCCCCCCCTCTCTCTTGCTCGCTCGCTCTCTCTCTCCCTCCCCCAAGCAGAGCTGACAGATGGGAACTTTATGACTGAAAGGTCTTGGGAATCCTTTTTCTTGGCAGACCTTCTGCAAAATAACAGAGAGGATTTTTCAAAGTTTCCTGATGCTACTGAACACAGTCCCTCTCTTTTAAGCCTGCCCCTTACATCATAGCAACCAATCACAGTAAAGATCTGCGGCAGCCCTTAACGGAATGGTAGTTTACACTGCCAATAAAGCGCTACATTGCAAATATACCAGCAAAAGTAGCGACATCCCTTGGCACGCTATATTTGGGTGTTTTACCTTCCCCCCTTCTGAATGAGGCGATGCTGTGCTGCGATCCATGGGAACTATGAGCTATCTTAGCGGTATATTTAGAGGAATATTTGTCCGTGTAAATGACCCCTATGTTTCATGACACCCAAGCACCCAAACACCCACCAAGAAGTTCCAGAACTCTGTGCGAAGTCACTTCTTCAACCAGACAACAGAGTCATAAAATATCATCACAAGCAAAATGGAGCAAAATGTAGACCAACTGCATTGTAGGAAACATTTTTGCCCCATAATAATTAAAAAAAACAGCTCATCCCACCCCATGACCATTGTTTATGACAACCTACTGTTACAAAGAGCACTTCACTTCAGCTTATCTCCATCATGTTTTGCCCAAAAAAGGTTGTGGGACATTGCCTCCCCACAATGCATTACATTGTCTGTATCCTGCACCATTGTTCATTCACTCTGCGCCCCCCACTCATTCTGTGGAAAGGGGAGAAAAACAGGAAGAAATAGATTGTGGCCTGGGTGAATGCATACCTTTGAGTAACCAATGTGCTGCTGGGTGAGACAAATTGTACTTAATAACAATCCTCTTTGAGAAATATACTGTATCTGCCTGATTTTTAAGATCCCCAGGGGAAGGCTTTCTCTTTGTCCCACCACCATCCCAAGTGCATTTGGTGCAAACACGGGAGAGAGCCTTCCCAGTGGCTGCTCCCACGCTGTGCAATTCCCTCCCACAGGAGACTCTGTTGGTCTCCATCATCTGCTCTCTTTCTGCCATCTGACAAAGACTGGGTTTTTGTTTTGTTTTTTAAATTTAGGCAGGCCTTAGGCTCTTCACTTCCAGTGAACCGGTGGGGTTCATAAAAAGAGCATCCCCTACCTGGCTGTCACAATCTCACCGAGAAATGTTCTGCCAATTGACACTATATCCACTGAGCACAATAGTACAAAGTTTCAAATGCCAGCAAAAAAGCGCCATGGGAGATCAATTGACAGCTTGGTCCATCAATAAAAAGGAATGGTTTTGTACAATATATGATCACGAAAGGACGTCATCGTCTGGTATGCACGCCCTTTCGCAATCATTTGGCATTGTTGTGATGCCATATTTGCCTGGTCTGATAGAGTCCTATGTTTTCATGTGTTTTAAAACTGTTTTAATTTAGTGTGTTTAATAGGAACTGTTATTTTAATATACTTTTGGATCAAACAGGCTTTTAGCTGTACTTTGTTTTCATTTGTTGTCAGCCACCTTGGGTTACATCATAAATAAATAAAGCATCTGTTGAGCCGAGTCTAGAGCATGGGAAAGTGACCTTTTGGACTACAACTCCCAGAATCCCCCAGCCAACATGGCCAAGCTGGCTGAAGGATTCTGGGGCTTGTAGTCAAAAGCAAGTCACTTTCCCAACCTCTGACCAAGTTGAACCATTAGAGATCAAAACCATCCTGGTTCATGTGGCACACCTTTTTTAAAAAAGCAATGCAGCTGTGGTAGCTGTGGCACACACGTCTATAGATGCCATGTGGAGTGGTGCCTCTGTGACATTGTCCTCACCAGACTGGCCTCGTGGTTCTTAGCTCTGGCTGCCTGTCACTGCCACCCTACTCTTAGGTCCCCCTCTAGTATCTCTTTTTGGAATGGGGTTTGAGTCTCCAGGTGACCCTCTCAGTGGATAGATTTATGTAAGTTTGTATTCTCTTGGTTAGCATGACCTCCCCTTTATTATAAGGGAAATAATTCAAGATGAATAAGGGAAACAACTAACAAAAGAACTTCTTTGGTTTATTATATCAGTGTAGTAACAAATACCAAAACAATATAATACCGAATATTAACACTGGCTCTTTCATTTAGTGACAGACACGTTACTCTCAGACATCTGCTTTCTCTCTAGTCTCTCTCAACTGATTCACACACCTTCCTCTCATAACAGTTCACTCCCAACTTTCTCTCAGACCTGACTCATCCAACTGCCTTCTCTCAATGGTCATTTTCTCAGCTCACTCTCACAGAGGCCTCTCCCATCACAGCTTCCTGTGCTGGGATTGGATGCTTCTCATGCATGCCTTTAAACATAACTCTTCACAGCCTCTTTGTGCCTATTCTTCTGCCAGCAGATATGAACTTTACTGTTACCTTAAAAGGGGGAGTGGGTGAGACCGAGGCACTGTAGCTAAGCAACTCATTTTTTAATGTTAAAACATGCACATGTGTGCATGCACACATACACACACTTTGCAAAGTATCATGGAAAACTCTTCCAAGCCTCTCTGCCTCTTCATATAGAACTGTTTCTGGAAGAGGGCCAAACTAATGCCAAATTGCTAACATTCTGTGAGGGCTTTTCCTTTTCCTTTTCTTTTTTTCCTTTTTCTTTTTAAATAAGCAGAGCAAGAAGAATGCAAACCTTACAGCTTCTTTGTTAGTGGACAGGCTCTCATCAAATTATCCCTCCCTGCCCGCCCCCCAAAAAACACCTCTGCATCTAAAAGCCCCTTTTAAAGTTCTAAAGAGAAAATTGAAGGAGTAAATAAAGCTAGTTAGGCTTATATAATATTTAGTTGGGTTTTTCTTTTTCTTTTTTAACCTTAGCCAGGAACTACACAGTGGGACTGGAATAACAATTTGATGCTCAATTCTTTCCTGATGACTTTATCAGAGGGCCCATCTATACGAGGCAAAACAACAACAACAACACGGAGTGCCTCACAGTAATAGCATTTTGCAGCAGGAACAACTTGTCTTAAAGGTGCTTTTGCCCCCATAAGCCCCCGTAAGCTTCGCATATGAGATGGCAGCTGTGAGTGATTCACTCATGGTTGTATTTACCTTAATTTGCCACCACCAAACTTTTTAAAAAATAATGTCCAAGGTGCGCTAGAGCAATTTTTCAATTTAACAGGAAAGCCCCCCCCCTGAAAAACCACCGTTTTATTGCCTTAACAATTGCTCACTAAGGTGAAAATCTAACATGGCAGCAGCAGGCGCTTGCCCTGTTATCAAGCCCCACCCTCATGCTGACCCAGCCAATTTGCTTTGCGCTTCCTATGGGAAAGTGATTCATACCAAATCGCTTGTCCCAACAAGAAGGAATGTGTGCCCCCCTCACTGTTTAAAAAAAACTACAGGAAAAACCGCTGAGGCTTTTCCTGTGGTGTTTTTGCCGTTTTCGTCCCCCCCTCCTGAATACAGTGGATTGATGCGGGATCCCATTTAGACAGGTAGGATTCAAAATAACCCTCAGTTCCATGAGGGTTACCGTATTTTGAATGTTTAGACAACCCCAATGATATGCCTTCCCCCACTCCATTGCTCTACACAGGGCCAGCTCTAATGCTGGGTGAAGTGAAGCAATTGCCTCATGTGGCAGATCCTGGAAGATGGAGCTATGGATAATTTGCAACCTGCCTTGCATCCTCTACAGCAGGGGAGAGAATTACGCAGCTCTCCAGATGATGTTTGACTACAAGTCCTAGCAGCCTTAGCCAGCACAGGCAATGGAAAGAACTACTTGGAGTTGTGGTCCAATAATTTTTGGAGGGCCATGAGATTCCCACCCCATCCTACATGATTTTTTTATTTTATTTTTTGTCCTTTGGCATGGTGGCTGTCCCACTGCTAGTACTGATTCAACACTACCCTAAGGCAGAAAAATATCTTCAGTCATCCATGCCTTTAGTTTTTGAAACGGCTTAGTGTCTTCTGAGTGCTTCTGGCTTGTTTCAGAGAAAGATTATTTGTTAAATGTTTTACAAGGGCTTGAAAGAGGTTGAGAGAGATTCTTTTTTATTACTTCCTGCTACTCTTCTTCCTCATTTTTTCTTAGGGAAGGCATAAAAGCCAGAATGCAATGAGCCAGCCCAAATGGATCTTTGATCAATGAAATAGAAGAAACCCACACACACACATGCATATCTACAGCTCTCCTAATTTGGCAATTCTGGATAATCTTCTCATATACAAATTTCTCAGCTGCCTATCTCTCCTCCTCTCACTTTCTCTTTTTGCCCTCAGCTTACTTCAGTTGCTGCAAGCTGAGTTCAAAGTGCAAAAATATTTTGCACTCAGTAAAATCAGCAGAAGGGAGAAGACAGCAAAGGAGGGAGTGGAGTCTTGCACATCCTAAACCCAGTACAGGTTGAGTATCCCTTATCCAGAATCCTAAAAACCAAAATACTCCAAAATCCAAAATTGTCCATATGGGTGCCTGAGATAGGGACACCTTTGCTTTCTGATGGTTCAATGTGCACAAACTTTGTTTAATGCAAAAAGTTATTTTAAAAAATTGGGTATAAATTTACCTTCAGGCTATGTGTATAAGATGTACATGAAACATAAATGAATTTGTGTTTAGACTCTCCAAGATACCTCATTATGTATATGCAAGTATTCCAAAATCCAAAAAAATCCAAAATACAGAACACTTCTGGTCCCAAGCATTTTGGATAAGGGACACTCAAACTTGTGTATAGATTCTAGAGTTTCTCTACTTGAAATATTAGTTGTGTGCATTCTTCCTCATTAATCATTTGCCTCTTGTTGCCTGCTACCTGGCCATACACCCCTCCCTCCAATAATTCATAATTTGGCAATATTGGACAGTTCACAAGGTTTAGGGTAGACCAAGGCTAACCAAACTTAGGCTAAGTGAAGGTCACCCAAAGACCTAAAGAAGTTTGTCTTGGAAATTCCCCAACAAACATGCTCAGGAAGGGATTAAGTGAAGTTCTGTTTTAGTCAGAATCATTAGGGTGGAATGTGCTAATCTTCCCTGGACACACCTGGCAGTGAGTCATACTCCAAGACAAACAGTGACCGGAATCCCCATTATCCACAAAATGTCTTTCCCTTGCACCTTTTCCTATCCACAATACAGAGGTGGCCATAACCCCATTAACTTTAATGTCTCAACCATTAGTGGCAATCAGCAAAAGCCAGAGCTTCCATTGTTTAACTCTGGGAAACTCATCTAAGCATTGTTTCTCACTCAAAACATCCCTTAAGGGTATGATATTGGCATACATATTACCCTCAAATAATAGCCATGTGTGCACAGTTCTTCTCGTACAGTCACTCAGCCAAACTGCTGTTGCATCCTCAAAGTCAAACCTGAGTTTCGTTGCTGCATGAATCTCTGCTCCTCTGACAGGTAATTTTAGCTCACTATTATTTTCCAACAAAAAACATTTTTTATTTCATTTCAGCTTGGAGTCTCATCAGTGAGTACTGGTATACAAAGGTGCTCAAGGTCCCATAAGTTACCCGGTCCCTCGCAGCCTTACCTTTGAGCTAATTAAAATTCCCCAATATAATATTGTATTTTCTGAGTCATGAGTGGGTCCCACAGACCCCCAGCAATTCAGATAACATACCCTTTTGACTATACTGTCATGTGGCTTAGCAACACATATCCCAGTTTTCATCTGCCAAATGTTGGAGGGTATGCATGTGTTACAGACACTGAAAAATATTTTAGAAATGAGACCTTTGCAATATTAACAATGTTACTATTGCCACAAAACTGCCAAAGAATGTTTCAGTACTTGCTTCAGGCAATAAGCTGTTTTGCAAAAAAACAAAAATAGCCCAGAGAGAATAGTAGAAAGGTCTGTTTATTAAAATATTGTTCTTTGGTTTCTCTAACCCCTTCCCCATTTTTTATGACATTTTAAAAAATAGTTTGCATTGTCAAAGTTTATTTGTAAACCTCTTTTTGGCTATAAAACCCCCAAAGTAGTTGTGGGGGGGGGGATATTTAAATGGAATTGAAGTAAGAAAAAAATAACCAGAGTGTTATATCACCTTTTCTTTAAACTTACTTTATATATGTTTAGTTAATTAGCAGCGGCACTAAGAAACCCTGTTAGTGAATTGCTATGATGTGTCTTGGGACATTGGCAAAAGTACCTAATGTACATTGGGACTGATGCACATGGGTGTGTGATGGACATCAGTGTGAAATGTGCATTGGTGTGAAATGCACATTGGGCACCTCACCACCTCTGCTACATAGTAACTCTGATGCAGGATTCCAGTCAGTTCATTAGATGGGATCAACTGAAGGGGCAATACATACAACAAAATGTCTGTTTCCTACCTTCCTTTATACCTTTACTTTTAAGTTCCTTTTCCCTTCCTCCCAACACTTTCAAAGTCTTTATTTGAAAGACAGGGTACAATACAAAAACACTAAAGCAATGGGAGGGGACATCTCCCCCCCCCACACCCCACACCCTTTTCATGGAACTGCTTATCCCCATTTGTTTCTACCGGGACCACAAAACCCAGCAACTGCAAACTAGAAACATTATCTTTTATAAGGGGGTAGTTAGATACAACGTGGGTTGTAGCCCACATTATGGCAAAGTGGACCCATAATGAAATAGATACAACGTGGGTTGTTAGATACAACGTGGGTTGTAGCCCACATTATGGCAAAGTGGACCCAAAAACAGAAATAGATCAGACTAGAAAAGTGATCACGCTTTATTGATTTCTCTCATTGTAAAACAGGGGTGGCATGCGCCATATACCCTCAAGCCCATGTTTGCAGACATCAGCACTACAGACTCCCCTGGGCTGCCCTTCTGTGGCATAAAAGGGTGGGAACAATGAATTGCCTTTGCTAGAAGTCTCCAGGAGGAGCAGTGTACCTTTTAAAGAGGTTGCAAGTCTTTCCTGCACTGTTTAACATTTTTAAAAATACCCATTTTAGAGAACTCAGTGTGACTTCCATTTATGGTGGGTGTCTCCCCCCACCATTATTTTGGCCATCTGTGCAGCCCCCAGAGGATCCCAGGGGCAAAATATTGGGCACTGAACCTGCTACAGCTGCCCACATCCAATGTAAAATGATATTTCCAAATACAGCCAGCCCTCCGTATCTATGGGTTCTGCATCCATGTATTTAACCAGCCACCACTTGAAAATATTGAGAAAAAATATACATCAAAAATCAAAACTTGCTGTTTGCCATTTTATATAAGGGAAGCCATTTTACTTCACCATTGTATATAATGGGATTTGAGCATCCATGGATTTTGGTATCCACAGGGGATCCTGAAACCAAACCCCAGTGGATACCGAGGGCCCACTGAATACAATGTTGCTTCTCAATATTTTCAGTGAATTATTTAAAGAAATTGTTCTCTACAGAAGCAGCTTAAAAAGAAATTTTTCCTGAAAAAAATTACAGTGACTACAAAAGGATTTATAGCAATGTAATATATTTCAAAGAATTATCCAAGAAGCAGAATGAAGATGAACATTCTTCTGTATGGTCTACCCCAACCATTTCCTTTTCCAGGCCAGAGCATGGAAAATTACTATCCCTGTTACACATTTTAGTGCTTAAAAGTAATTCATTACCATTACTCATTGTTATTAACTGCCATCAATTCAACTTTGACTTATGGCAACCCTATGAATGAGATACCTCCAAGTCCCCCTGTCCTGAACAGCCTTGTCCAGGTCTTGCAAACTCAGAAGAGTAGGTGAAGGGCCTTCTATTTGTTTCTTTAAAATAGAATCATGGATATTCTAATGTTTGCATTGTGAAGCATTGTTGATGGTGGGGAGGGGGGAGATGGCTTATAGCTTATAGATAAAATACTTTTTGTATCCAATATCTTTCCTGTGTGTGTAGATGTTTATTTTTAAACTCAGTCATCCCCTTTCAGTGGTTGGATGCGGTGGGTGACTGAGAAATGGGATTTTCAAAAATTCGTGCCTTCTCTCCCATGCTCAAAACAGGAACAAGTAGGGTGAAGGGATTTACATCATAGATAGGGTGTTTCATTTCAATTCTCATCAGGCTTTTAGGACAGTAAAATATCATGAATTTGAATGCCATCTTAGACTTAAGTGTGATAGGCACCCCTCCTTTCAAGGTAGACAAAATTGTTGTTGGGTGCCTTCAAGTTGTTTCTGCCTTATGACAACCATAAAGTGAACCTATCTATCATGGGGCTTTTTTGACGAGATTTGTTCAGAGGGGGTTTGCCTTTGCCTTCCTCTGAGGCTTAGGGCTTATCTATACGAGCCCCCCCCCAAATGGGGTGCCCTGCAGTAATGGCATTTCACAGCAGCTGCAACTTGACTTAATGGTGTTTTTGCCTGCATAAGCTTTGCATGGCAGCCATGAGTGTTTTATTCATGTTTGTACTTTCCCAATTTGCTGTCACTGACTTTTTTAAAAAAACAATATCCAAGGTGCGATAAAGTGGATTTTTTATTTGACAGGAAAGCAAAAATAAAAACCACCACACACCATTTTATCACCTTAGAGATCACTCGCTAAAGTGAAAATCCAATATGGCAGCAGTGGGTACTTGCCTTATTAGCAAGCCCCACCCCCACACTCACCTGGCCAATCAGCTTTGCACTTCCTCTCCTATGGGAAAGTGATTCATATCAAATTAGCTAACACACATTGGAAACTGTTTAATGCAGTGTAGATGTGTAATAGCTATTGCTTAAAACAATTTGTAAGCCGCTCTGATAGCCTTGTGGCTGAAGAGCGGGGTATAAATAACTAAATAAAAAAAAAATTGCTTGTCCCAATGAGCAGAAATCCTCATTCCCCTCACTGTTTTTAAAAAAACTGGGAAAAGCCATGGAGGCTTTTCCTGTGGAATTTTTGGCCATTTTGCCCCCCTCCTTCCCAATACAGTGAAATGATGTAGAATGCCAATAAGACAGGTAGGATTCTGCTTGCATTCCCTGAGGAGTATTTTCACTGTATAGACAACTCCTGAGAGAGTGTGACTTGCTGAAATTGGTTTCCATACCTGAGCAGGGATTCAGACCCTGGTCTCTAGAGTCCAACACTCAAACCACTATATCATGCTGGCTCTCTTTACAGCACTTATCTTTTTAGTGTAAGCACAACATATTAGCACTTTTGTGCTTACTCTCCTATCTCTGGTCAAGAGGAGGACATCACGGAAAAGAAACATGGAGAGATCGGTTCTTCCCTCACCTGCAGAGCTTGAAAAGGTTACTTTTTTGGACTACAACTCCCAGAAGTCCCCAGTCAAGTAGAGCAACTGTTTTCCCTTGCTTGTTCTCCCTCCTTCTCCTTCCATGCCCTGATACAGCCACATTAGTTTCCTATATCGTGATTGTACAAGATCTCCCGGAAAACACCCCCTACATGGTTTTCTTCTTTCTTTTAATGTCATGCCTTCTGGAAAAGTTAAATAGAATGTTGATATTACTGTTGGAAATCAAATGTTTCTGAGATGAGAGGGCAAAAGGATTTCACTAACACACACAGACACTCATACACACACCCCTGCAACAAAATATTCACATTTGGCTAGCCTTTCTATTACTTCCATTTTAAAAGGGCAGCTGGCATTTCAAGATGGATATTGTGCTCCCGAGACCTAATTTAAGCTGTCAGGTTTCCTAAGAGAGCTCATTTTTCTTTGCTACCTTATTACTCATGATGGCGTAGGCATCAGAAGCATGAATTCTACAAACCCTTTGTAGCAAGTCTTGCTAAAAAAATATACTTAAGAATTAACCATAAAAGAAAATGTTAATGCCCTAAACACTGTAGAAAGGTATATGGCTGAAATGCTTTTAAACTGAATATAGAATTTCACTCCTCAAATTAGAAGAGAACAGAAAGTGGTATGCAGTGCCTTTAAAAAAAAAAAAAAAAAAGCACCTGTTTCCCATCTATTCGTGTTCTCAAAAATTATTTAGGCTCAAACTTTCATGAGTCACTATCGTAATATTGCACTTGCTAAGTATAGCTCATCGGGAATTTTTCAGTAGTAACCTGAGACAAACACTCTTATCCAGTCCCCAAAGATGCAATGAGACAATTTGCAGTTTTTAAAAGGACAAATTTAAAACACTGTGTAAGATCAAGTTACCCCTACTCTCGGGAAAAGACTGGAGTTGGGGCCTGCCACTGAAATATCTGGGGTGAATATTTTCCAACTCCCATATCAAATCATATTACAGGTTGACCCCCATATCTGCGGGGGAAACGTTCTAAGACACGCAACCCCCGTGGATACCCGAAACTGTGGATAATAGGGAACCCTATTATTTTTCAATGAGACCAACACCAGAAGTTGACCATAGAATCACATTGGAGGACTAGAAATGTCTAAAGAGAACATATATTTTCAGACATGGATAAGTAAAACCAGGGATACCAAATCCGTGGATACTGGGGTTATAATTTTTAATTTTCTAATATTCATATTGTTATATGAAGTGCAGTAATACATGGATCTTTGCAACAGTCAGATATGGATACCCCAAAATACATGTCAGCAAACTATGGATGTAGCTCTAAAAGAAATAGGAGAGTCACAGCATTTGCTTGTCCTGATGTGTAACTGATTTGGAATTTCACCCTCTCCATGTGTTGTATATGGTAAAGGGATGCATAACGTAGTAACTGGGCATTTACTAGCTAATCAAGCAGGCTTCTAGCCAATGATGATAATGAAGCCCTCTCCCTTATCAAGGACAACGAGGAAGAACAGCATGGAGAGACTTCAGGGGTAGAGCAGGGGACCTTGAGAGTACCACCGCAAGGAACAGCAGCTGTGAAGCCTCGGGGGAGGCATGTAGTGGTGGGGGGGACTCCTTGCTGCGGGGTACAGAAGCAGTGGTTAGTGGACCTGACAAGATGTCTCAGGAGGTGTGTTGTTCCCCTGGGGCAAAGATCCGTGATGTGACAGAGAGGCTGACAAGACTCGTCAAGCCTATGGATCATTACCCCTTCCTTTAGGTCCATGTGGGAACCAATGATACTGCAAGGCACAGCATTCCGAAGATCAGAAGAGATTATGAGGCTCTGGGGAGGAAGCTGAAAGAAATGGATGCACAGGTTGTCATCTCATCTCTTCTGCTAGTTGAAAGGCATGGTCCAGGAAGGGAGAGGAAAATAGCTGATGTAAACAACTGGCTCCGTATATGGTGTCGCTGACAACAATTTGGATTCCTGGATCATGGGCTGCGCTTCCATGAGGGGGGACTTCTGGCAAGAGATGGGGTGCATCTCACGACAGCTGGCAGAAGCATTTTTGCCTACAGTCTCAAGAATTTGATCAGGAGGGCTTTAAACTGAGTCATATGGGGGAGGGAGATAGTATTCCGGAAGGCAAAAGGGCTGGAGAAAATAGTCAAACTGTCATAGAGGGAACAAGACAAACAGCGCAAGGACCCAACAGTGGGAGGCAAAAAAAACTTGCACAGGCAGCAAGTAAAGGGAACACATGGTCTTAGATGTCTCTACACTAATGCACAGAGCATGGGAAATAAGCAAGATGAACTTGAACTCCAAGCACTACAAAACAAATATGATATAATAGGCATTACTGAAACTTGGTGGGAGGAGTCGCATGATTGGAATGTAGGAATAGAGGGGTATAACCTTTATAGGAGAAACAGGCCAAACAAGAAAGGAGGAGGAATAACATTATATGTCAGGGATATTTATACCAGTGAAGAGATCCATGACATCAATACTGGAAGCCAGGTGGAGAGCATCTGGATAAAAATTAAAGGGGAGGGAAACAACAGGGATGTTATTGTGGGACTCTACTACAGACCCCCAAATCAGACAGAGGAATTGGATTATGCCTTTCTAGAACAGATGAACACACACGCAGAAAGGAGAGATGTAGTAGTGATGGGTGACTTCAACTATCCTGATATTTGCTGGAAATCTAACTCAGCCAAAACTACAAGGTCTAGCAAATTCCTTACATGCCTGGAAGACAATTTCATGGTCCAAAAGGTAGAAGAGGCAACAAGGGGGTCAGCTATTTTAGATCTGATCCTAACCAACAGGGATGACCTGGTTAATGGGGTGCAAGTGGTGGGATCCTTAGGTGAGAGTGATCATGTTCTCCTGGAGTTTGTTATACAATGGAAAGGAGAAGCCAGGCATAGTCAGACACGCATTCTTGACTTTAGGAGAGCTGATTTCAATAAACTCAGGGAAATACTGGGGGTGATCCCAAGGTCAGGAATACTAAAAGAGAAGAGACCTCAAGATGGATGGGACTTTCTCAAAAGGGAGATACTGAAGGCACAATTTCAAATAGTACCAATGAGGAAGAAAAATGGGAGGTGTCTCAAGAAACCAGGATGGATGACTAAAGAATTTTCAATGGAGCTAAGTTTTAAATGGAACATGTATAGGAAATGGAAAATGGGGGAAATCACCAAGGAAGAATTTAAACAGATAGCGAGCACGTGTAGGAGTAAAGTCAGAAAAGCTAAAGCGCAGAATGAAATCAGGCTTGCTAGAGAGGTTAAGAATAATAAAAAGGGTTTTGGGGGGTATGTCCGCAGCAAAAGGAGGAAGAAAGAAATGGTAGGGCCACTGAGTGGAGAAGATGGCAAAATGCTAACAGGGGACAGAGAAAAGCCAGAATTACTCAACACCTTGTTTGCCTCAATGCTTTCAGAAAAGGAAAAGGGTGACCAACCTGAGGATAATGGAACAGAGGACACAATAGGGGAAATCCAGCACAGAATAAGCAAAGAGGTAGTAGAGGAATACCTTCTTAATCTAAATAAATTTAAATCTCCAGGACCAGATGGCCTACATCCAAGGGTATTAAAAGAGCTGGCAAATGTAATCTCAGAGCCATTGGCAATAATCATAGAATCGCAGAATTGGAAGAGACCACAAGGGCCATCCAGTCCAACCCCCTGCCATGCAGGAAATCACAATCAAAGCATCCCTGACAGATGGCCGTCCAGCCTCTGTTTAAAGACATCCAAGGAAGGAGACCCCACCACACTCCGAGGGAGTGTGTTCCACTGCCGAACAGCTCTTACTGTCAAAAAGTTCCTCCTAATGTTGAGGTGGAACCTCTGTTCCTGGAGCTTGCATCCACTGCTCCGTGTTCCAGTCTCTGGAGCAGCAGAAAACAAGCCTGCTCCATCCTCAACGTGACACCCCTTCAAATACTTAAACAGGGCTATCATATCGCCTCTTAACCGTCTTTTTTCCATGCTAAACATACCCAGCTCCCTAAGTCTAGTCAACCAAATAGATATAATTAATATGGTTGTTTACAGTGTAAAATATTGGTCTTGTATGAGGCATAATGAGTCTAATTGTATTTCCTGACTGTCCCAATTAATTTATTCAGATATGTGTTATATGTTTTATGACAGTAAAGCAATAGTACAGAGCTTGCCTGGTATAGTAGTTTGATTGTTAGATTAGGATACTGGAAGACCAGAGTTTGAGAAGCTAGACAAGTTAACTGTTCAATGGATTTATAATTGGTTGACCGGCCGAACCCAAAGGGTGCTCAGCAGTGGCTCCTCTTCATCTTGGAAAGACATGACCAGTGGGGTGCCACAAGGTTTGGTCCTGGGCCCAGTGCTATTAAACATCTTTATCAATGACTTGGATGAGGAAATTAGGGGCATACTTATCAAATTTGCAGATGACACCAAATTAGGAGGAGTAGCTAATACTTTGAGACCTCCTGGAGAACAGAAGTCCCAGCAGACTGGAGGAGGGCAAACATCCCCATCTTCAAAAAGGGGAAAAAAGAGAATCCCAACAATTATCGTCCAGTTAGTCTGACATCAATACCAGAGAAGATTCTAGAGCAGATCATTAAACAGAGAGTCTGTGAACATTTAGAAGGCAATGCCATAATCACAAGAAGTCAACATGGGTTTCAGAGAAACAAGACATGCCAGACTAATCTGAATCTTTTTTTGATTAAAAAAAAAAAATTACCAGCTTGGTAGATGAAGGGAATGCTGTGGATATCGCATACCTTGATTTCAGTAAGGCGTTTGATAAGGTTCCCCATGACATTCTTGCAAACAAGCTTGTAAAATGTGGGCTAGACAAGTTAACTGTTAAATGGATTTGTAATTGGTTGACTGGCTGAACCCAAAGGGTGCTTTGCAGTGGCTCCTCTTCCTCTTGGAAAGATGTGACAAGTGGGGTGCCACAAGGTTCTGTCCTGGGCCCAGTGCTAGTCAACATCTTTATCAATGACTTGGATGATGGAATTAGGGGCATACTTATCAAATTTGCAGATGACACCAAATTAGGAGGAGTAGCTGATACCCTAGAGGACAGGATCAAAATTCAAAATGACCTGGGTAGACTGGAGAGCTGGGCCAAAGCTAACAAAATGAAATTCAATACGGAGAAATGTAAGGTGCTGCACTTACGGCAGAAAAATGAAATGCATATAGGATGGGGGAGACCTGGCTGAATGAGACTACGTGCGAAAGGGATCTAGGAGTCCTAATAGACCAAAAGTTGAACATGAGTCAACAGTGTGTTGCAGCAGCTAAAAAGGCCAATGCAATTTTGGGCTGCATCAATAGAAGTATAGTGTCTAGATCAAGGGAAGTGATAGTGCCGCTCTATTCTGCCTTGGTCAGGCCTCACCTAGAATACTGTGTCCAGTTCTGGGCACCACAATTCAAAAAGGATATGGGCAAATTGGAGCGTGTCCAGAGAATGGCAACTAAAATGGTAAAAGGTCTGGAAATGATGCCTTATGGGGAGAGACTTAGGGAGCTGGGTATGTTTAGCATGGAAAAAAGACGGTTAAGAGGCGATATGATAGCCCTGTTTAAGAATTTGAAGGGGTGTCACATTGAGGATGGAGCAGGCTTGTTTTCTGCTGCTCCAAAGCCTGGAACATGGAGCAATGGATGCAAGCTCCAGGAACAGAGATTCCACCTCAACATTAGGAGGAACTTTTTGACAGTAAGAGCTGTTCGGCAGTGGAACACACTCCCTCGGAGCGTGGTGAGGTCTCCTTCCTTGGAGGTCTTTAAACAGAGGCTGGATTGCCATCTGTCGGGGATGCTTTGATCATGATTTCCTGCGTGGCAGGGGGTTGAACTGGATGGCCTCCTGGTCTCTTCCAACTCTACAATTCTATGATTCTATGATGATGATGATGATGACGATGATGCAACTTTCCATAGGTGCAGTTTCTCTAGTAAGCTATGCAAGGGTATTAATCCTTCATCCAAGGGTATTAAATGAACTGGCAGAAGTAATCTCAGAACCACTGTCAATCTTTGATAATTCCTAGAGAACAGGAAAGGTTCCAGCAGGCTGGAGGAGGGCAAATGTTTTTCCCAACTTTAAAAATGGGGGTGGGGGGAGAAGACCCAAATAATTACCACCCAGTCAGCCTGACATCAATACTAGGAAAGACTGTAGAGCAGATCATTAAACAGATAGTCTGAAACCACTTAGAATAGAAAGCCGTGATCACAAAAAGTCAACATGGATTTCTCAAAAACAAGTCCTGCCTGACTAATCTTATCTCTTTTTTTGATAGAGTCACATACTTGGTAGATGAAGGGAATACAGTGGATGTAGTATATCCTGATTTCAGTAAGGCTTTTGACAAGGTCCCCCACGATATTCTTGCAAAAAAGTTAGTAACCTGTGAGCTAGACAATGCACCTGTTAGGTGAATTTGTAATTGGTTGACTGACCAAACCCAAAGGGTAGTCACAAATGGCTCCTCTTTATCCTGGAGAGAAGTGACCAGTGGAGTGCCACAGGGTTCTGTCCTGGGCCCAGTGCTATTCAATATCTTTATCAATGACTTGGATGAGGGAATAGTGGGCATACTTATCAAGTTTGCAGACAACACCAAATTAGGAGGGGCAGCTAATACCCCAGAGGACAGGATCAGAATTCAAAATGACCTTAACAGATTAGAAACCTGGGCCAAAACTAACAAAATTAATTTCAATAGGATACTACACTTGAGCAGTAAAAATGGAAAACACAGATATAGAATGGGTTACACCTGGCCTGATGGCAGTACATGCGAAAGGGATCTAGGTGTCTTAGTGCACCACAATCTGAACATGAGTCAGCAGTGTGATGCAGCAGCTAAAACAGCCAATCATAGAATCATAGAATCATAGAATTGCAGAGTTGGAAGAGACCACAAGGGCCATCCAGTCCAACCCCCTGCCATGCAGGAAATCACGATCAAAGCATCCCCGACAGATGGACATCCAGCCTCTGTTTAAAGACCTCCAAGGAAGGAGACCCCACCACACTCCGAGGGAGTGCGTTCCACTGCCGAACAGCTCTTACTGTCAAAAAGTTCCTCCTAATGTTGAGGTGGAATCTCTGTTCCTGGAGCTTGCACCCATTGCTTCGTGTTCCAGTCTCTGGAGCAGCAGAAAACAAGCCTGCCCCATCCTCAGCATGACATCCCTTCAAATACTTAAACAGGGCTATCATATCGCCTCTTAACCGTCTTTTTTCCATGCTAAACATACCCAGCTCCCTAAGTCTCTCCTCATAAGGCATCATTTCCAGACCTTTCACCATTTTAGTTGCCCTTCTCTGGACACGCTCCAATTTGTCAATATCCTTTTTTATGCGATTCTAAGTTGCATTAATAGGAGTATAGTATCTAGATCAAATGAAGTAATAGTACCACTCTATTCTGTTTTGGTCAGACCTCACCTGGAATACTGTGTCCAGTTCTGGGCACCACAATTTGGGAAGGATATTGACAAGCTAGAACGTGTCCAGAGGAGGGTGACCAGGATGGTGGGAGGTCTGGAGGCCATACCCTATGAGAAGCGGCTTAAGGAGCTGGGCATGTTTAGTCTGGAGAAGAGAAGGTTGAGAGGTGACATGATAGCCATGTTTAAATATTTGAAGGGATATCATACTGAAGATGGGGTAAGCTTGTTTTCTGCTGCTCCAGAGACTAGGACACAGAGCAATGGATTCAAACTACAGGAAAAGAGATTCCACCTAAAGATTAGGAAGCTGACAGTAAGAGCTGTTCCAAAGTGGAAAACACTGCCTTGGATTGTGGTGGACTCTCCTTCTTTGGAGGTTTTTAAGCAGAGGCTGGATGGCCGTCTGTTGGGAGTGCTTTGATTATGTATTTCTCCATGGCAGGGGGTTGGACTAGATGGCCCTTGAGGTCTCTTCCAACTCTACGATTCTATGATTTTATGATTCATGCTGTCATGATAGAGAACAATTTTTTTATCCTAGAATTTCTGAGAAACTGTTCTTTTGTGAGCTTGCCCCATCCTCAGTATGACATCCCTTCAACATGATCATCTCCACCTATGCCAATGGAAGTGTCAGCACTTTTTAGAACAAGGGAGAGAGGAGATCGTGAAAAATCAGCCTAATAGTCTGGTCCTGAGTGGATGCACTCAGGAACTCAGTTCATTGGTGTCTACTTTATTGTGCAGACTCCAGCGAATGGCAGCTAGGATCAAGGACAACATCAATCCGGTGAAGGAACATTAGCTAGCTTTGCCTTAGGTTTTATTGTTTAACTTCTTCACACATTCAATTAAACCATTAGGTTGGTGAGCCTGAGACTTTTTTTTCCTTTGACAGAGCCTCGAGCCTTACTTGGGCTGGGGACTAAATGGATCAGGGCCCTGGAATCAAGAGGCCAGTGTCAGGACATAATATGGGGAAATAGATGCCTATCAGTTGGCAAGAGGTTCAAAAAAGGGTGCATTTCATTGCCTTATTGGTATGATTTATTTGCAGAACAGCTCACATGGAAAGCAGGCTTAGACTCTGAAGAAGAAAGTGTGAAAACTGGAGGAAGAAATATCACTAATTTAAGATATGAAGATGACATCAATTTTACCAGTAGAAAAATAGTAAAGACCTGCAGCAACTACTGATAAAAATTACAGAAGAAGCACAAAACCATTGAATATTACAAAATTACAAAAACAAAAATAATCCCCACACAAGATTTACTTTAATGTGGGTGATGAAGACATCAAAATAGTTAAGGATTTTCTGTATCCTGCCTCAGTCTTCAATCAACATGGAGTGAAGAAATCAAAGGAAAATTAAGGCTTGGAAGGGCAGCTATGAAGGAACTATATAAAAACCTCAGGGGTAAAGACCTGTAATATGATTTGAGATGAGAGTTGGAAAATGTTCACCCCAGATATTTCAGTGGAAGACCCCAACTCCAAACTACAAGAAAAGAGATTCGACCTAAACATTAGGAAGAACTTTCTGATGGTAAGAGCTGTTTGGCAGTGAAATGCACTGCCTCGTAGTGTGGTGACATCTTCTTTGTAGGTTTTTAAACAGAGGCTGGATCTGTCTGGGGTGCTTTGATTGTGTATTCCTGCATGGCAGTAAGTTGGACTAGATGGCCCTTGTAGTCTCTTCCAACTCTATGATTCTATGAGTCTATTATTATTCTATGAAAATGTGAAATTGTAACAGGGGAAGAGATTGCCTGGCCCAGGGAGCCTCCTCCCGACTCTTTCTCCCAGCCACTGAAATTCCTCCCTCTGGCCCCACACCAATGTTGCAGTGGAGCACAGTCCAGACACATACATGTGAATTTCTGGATTTTCTGCTCAAATCTGGAATGCATCCCACTTTTTTGGTACAGATTAAAGCCCTGAGTTGCAGAAAAGCCCTATATTCAAGCTGTATGTCATCTGACCAGCTCACAGTTAAAACGAGATGAGATAGATGGTTTTATTTGGCCAATGTAGACAAGCCCTGAGAGAAAGAGGTTGGTAGCGTAACCTTTTGAGTGAAGTGCTATTGCTTTCATGGTATTCAGATTATTACAGCCTTCAGTTGGAGGAGGAGGAGGAGGATTATTTTAATACAGTGTACTTTGTTTCCATTGTTTTGTAAAAAAAAACATACCTGCAGGCAGTCAAAATTAATAATCACGTGTTTGTCAATGTTGAATGCCCCACCACAAACACATATACTGTATTAAAAACAGTTCCTGCCAAAAAGACCAAAATCTTTGAAATGGAGGGTTCAGAACTGTGTGGAAAGTCCCATGTTCCTCATTCCGGAATCATTGCTTTTTTTCTGAGTGAAGTGGTGATAGAAGGCAGGGCTATATGTAGATTATTAACTGCCTAGCTTTAACAGGGATTAATGAATTATATTTAATAAAAGTGCATATTACTGAAATGCTTTTTTTTTAAGACTAAAGGAAATTACTGTTAATGTAATAAACAAAATTTACCACTCATTCTCATGAAGAATTAAATGTAAAATGGTTGAAAGAAATTAGTAATTATGGTCAGGAACAGTTGTAAAAACATACAGTGGGGGAAAACTTGTACCATCATAGAAGGGTTCATTAAGAGGCAATTCATATCCAGTTCGCTTGATCTTTGTATGCCTTTTATTGTTGGATGGAAACCAAATCCTATTGTTCTTGTGACATGTCTCTCTCACACAACCAAACTATGCATGTATTCTGAATGAACATAGGGTGGACATGTAAAAAAAAAGCCATAAAATTGACATTTACCAACACATGAAAAGGATATGTAGAAATGCTTTTGTTTAAGGGTGCTTGAGTTAAACTTAGGTTTCGCTGATCTGAATCCAACAGGATTTGTTTGTTTTTAAATGACACTAAGAATGCTGGTTTTCTTACAGCTATGATTAGGAAGGTTTGGCATTCCAGGTGCTGTTGGACTACAACTCCCATCAGCTCCCACACCTGGCTATGCTTGCGAGTCCAGCAGCACCTGGAGGGCTATGCATTCCTTGTTACTGTCTTAGGACTTTATCAGACGCAGCAAATGCAGTTTCATAAGGATGCCTAATGATCGTGAAAGGGTTTGCATACCAGACAATGCCACCTTTCACAATCATATCTTGTTAAAAAGCCATACTTTTTTATTAGCAGGCCAAGCAGTCAGTAAATCAGCCATAATGATTTGTTGCCGGCATTGCCAGCGTTTGAATCCGCATGTCATTGTACTCACATGAATGCAGCATCAATGGGTAAACACTTCCAGTTAAGATCATGACAGCCAGACAAGGTAAACTCTTTTTATGCCCTACCCCATTAACCTGAGACTTTTTATGTGTGTTTTAGTGCTTTAAAGTACTTTTTGTGTGTGTTTTTTCCCTTTTATTTTTAAATTTCCCACACTAGCGTCTTCTCGCGAGAAACCGGAAAATTTCAACCCCAGAAGTAAATGGAGCTCCATTTGTGCTCCATTAATGCCAGGGAAGCCTTGTGGACACTTGTAAAGGTAGGTCTGTTAGGAGGGATTCTTTTGCTGGCATAAAAACGACACAATTTATGCCGGCAAAATTTTCTGGGAGGTGGTCTGATAAAGTCCTTAGTGCCAAAGGTGACATGACATCATTCACACAATTAGCAAGGGATTTGTGAAGTTTCTACAAGTAAATGCTAGCTATGGGTGGTGTGGGAGTCCCCCTCCCTCCCCTGCCAGGGAGCTGCTTTGAATTGGTGGGCCTCCACCTGTTCTATACAGTTTGAAAAACTATATACACACTTGCAAATTTGGTAAATGGAGACATGCTTAGTTTGGTTCTGAGACAAAGAATTATGTGCAGTTTAAAACAGCAGTTCCACCTTGTAAGCCAATTCCCATCAGTTTCAATTAATGACTCCAGTTTCAAACAGTTCTCAAGGGGGCTATCTGTTTAATCCAGGGTTGGATTACTCACGAGGCCCTCCAGATATTATTGAACTGCAACTCCCATCAGTCATAACCAGCATAGCCAATTCTGGGAGTTCCAGTCCAATAACATCTGAAGAGTGACATAATTCCAACCCCCGTTTATTTTTTCCCCATCATTTCTATCATGTTTCCTGTAAAGCAAGATCCTTCTCTCTACATTTCCATAGCCCCAATATGTATGTCTATCCTTCTATGTTAAATCCTCATCTATCCCTAATTGCCTTTCTCTCTTCAACATGCAGTACATTCTCCTGAGTGGCAATGCATAAAATCTTCCAGCCACTGTGACCTACTTATTCTTGCTTTGCTCTTTGCTCTGAAAAGAGTGCAAATAAAAACCTACCGTAGTGCCTTGGCACCCTCAATCTGGGTTTCATAAGGCAGTCCTAAGCATGAACAGTGCACCAGCTGTACCACCATTCATTAAATGCATTAAATGTCAAATTCTTCCTGTTTTCAATTTCTTTTCAGGCCATTATTCCTATTTGCTCAAGTCTTTACCCTTACATTTCATTACAGAAGCTCATTACATGCTATGATTGTGCAATATTAGGTTAACTACTTCCAGATGAAAGGTCTACTTCTAGGATAGCCATGCAATGTTCTGAGAATCTTCTAGGCTGCCATTCTTAAGGAGAAGAGTGTCTGATCTCAGACACTCTGATCTATCCAAAGCCCTGCTGTGCAGCAGGAGACATTTATCAGGTTTGACCACTCCCTCTGAAGGGCTGTTTTTCAAAACTTTTCAATCAAACTTCTACGCACTGAAAACATTGGGGGAATTCATATAGACCACCTTCAGTCCATACCAGTCTGGTTGAGGGCTGAGATTCAGTGGATCTAGTTTCTCTTCCTCCCATGTTACTTAAAAACTCTTCTATTTCTCATTCTTCTATTTACATTATTCTTTTCTTCTACTCTTTTAAAAAAACTTCTTATAGCAATCCCAATTATTGTAAGAAGGGCTTCCATGGACCCCCGTTTTCTAGAGGACCAAACTAGATAGAATACCATCCCCCAAGTTAGGTTGCCAAAAAAAAAGAGAGAGCTTTTTGTGGGTTTTGTTTTAAATAAAGAGGAAATATGCGGGGCTCAATCTGCATTGTGGCAGATGATGATACAGTGGAAGGCAAGGATATCTGTCCCCTCTGCCACCAAGGCCCCATACCTGATCAGGACCTTGGGCATATTTGTACTGGAAGGAATGTTCTGCAAGCATGAGGAGAGGTCAATTCTCTCTGGGATTGTTGAGGATGGGAGGATTAGAGCCCATGTACTACAACCTATCAGAATCCTGATATGGACCAGTTCCTCATTCCTACTAATTACTTTTTTTTTTTTTTTTTTTTTTTTTAGAATCTTTCAGTTGCAGATTGTACAAATGGTGTCACTGGACACGTTCAACCTGGAAAAGAGAAGACTGAAGAGAGAAATGATTACACTCTATAGCTAGAAGGCTGTCACCGAGAGGAAAATGCAGGTTTGCTCTCTGTTGCCCCAGACGGTAGGACCAGGTTTAATAGTTTTAAGTTACAGGAATAGATTTTGATTGAATAAATATTAAAAGAAACTTTTTGATGGTTAGAGCAGTTTGGCAATGGAACCAGTTACCCAGAGAGGTAGTGGGGTCTCTTTCTCTGGGCATCTTCAAAAAAAGACTGGACCGCTACTTGCTGAGGATGCACTAGCTGGAATACCTACATTGAGTAAGGAATTCAATAGCCTATGGATTCAATAGCCTATGGAGACCATTCCAACTCTATTATTCTATGATTTCTAATTTAGCCCTAATAGAAGCTAAACTGATCCCTGACTCTCTCTTCCTGTAGCACAAGTTGACCAGGTCCAAGCTTCATTATGCTGCAAAGAGATTGTGCTTTATTAAAGATATTTTAAACAGTTTTACATCATGCAATAGAATCTTTAGGTGGTGATGGTAATGGTAATGGTGATAGAAAGCAATTGCCCACACAGCCCAGCCCAGAAAAGCAAATAAAGCTCAGTCCTAGTGTTCAGGGTCAAAAGCTCAGGAGCTGCAGATGTTCTCATGCATGATTCATGATCTCCTGATTTTTTATTTTTTATTTTACATCCTGTCATGCTTTTTGGGCCATGTTTTTGAGATCTAAAAACAATCTATGCAGGAGAGAATTGCACTGAAGTTTATTCTGCACGCAAAACAATTCAAAAAGCCCAGTATATCTGCTCATAGCAGAAACGCCAAGCATAGATCTAAATGCCCTTTCAGGGAGTGGAATTTGATTATTGATTAGTAGAGAGATAGAAAGTATTAATTGTATATTTGTTTTGCTGCTGAAAGAGGGTTTCTTGATGACTGAATACTTTTTGGGCTAGAATAAAAGCAATTGTGAGGTTCTTCATGAAGTCTTCATCTGTATAACAAGCATGGGGAGGGGTTGTATAGAAAATACATGTTTTCTAAGAGAAAATATGCTTCCTGCCCAAGGAATGGTGTCGTTTGTTCAGGAAACATGTTTTCTGAACAGAAAAGGTATTTTCTATGGGGAAAAAACAAAAATCCTACATATATTTCTGTGTCCACAAAGCATAAACAGTGATTGAAAACTGTGCAAAAATCTTCATAGTCTTGCACAGCAGGAAGAATAATAAGGATGTTATTCATTAATTGAGTGCTAGTGCTGGGGAAAAGATAGAATAAAAATAACATTATTATTACACTCTGTATTACTACTATCTCTTGGGCCTTTTTCAAAGGGGGGGGGGAAACCCGTGAAGGTCGGGAGGATGGCACTGTTCTGCTTACAGCACTCCATTTCTCCATTCTCCTCTCCACACTGCTATGTTTTCACCATTTTGCATACCAATGAAAGATTATTTTCACTAGTAACTTTTACTTTTACTAGAATCTTGAGATCGACCAAGCAGAGCCACATGCCAAAGATGAGGTCTTAGATACATAGAATTAAAGTACTTAGAATAAATAATTTTTAAAAACCTCTGCGAACCTTCTGAGCCAAGCAATTTGCATTCAGTACCAGAACCGAGAGAGAGCCAGTGTGATGTAGCAGTTTGAGCATTCAAGTGTGACTCTGGAGACCAGGATTCGACTCCCTGCTCTCAGCCGTAGAGGAAGGCAAAGGCAACCTCCCCCCCTGAACAAATCTCACCAAGAAAATGCTGTGGTGACTTGGCAGGTTTTTTTATAGATGAGAAACTATAGGCAAGGAAAGATGGTTAAGGTACCAAGATATGTTGGAGAATTACCAAAGAGAATACTGTATATGATTAAGACAAATGAGTCTTTGCTTGCAGAGGGGCACAATATTCAATTGTTTTCGTTCTTACAGTTGTATGAAAGATTTAAAATGGACAAAAAGAACTACCATTTTGAACAAAATAAATCAGAATTTGAAATACAGGTCAACCCCCATATCCCTCATGGTTACCGGGAACCATATTATTTTCAATAAGACAAATGCGAGAAGTTTACCATATAATTGCATTGGAGGACCTAAAAATGCCTAAAGAGAACATATTTTTTGGACATGGATAAGTGAAACCGTGGATACAGAATCTGTTGATGTGGGAGTCGACCTGTACAATTATGTACAGATGATGAGCATGTGATTGGTAATTTTTGCTAAGCTTTGAAATGGAAGAAGAAGAGCAATGAAAGAATGTATGATAAATGGGGTAGGAACTCTGGGGTATATCCAGAGGTCTTAGATATGGGGGGAAATGTGGTTAAAGGGGTTGATGTTTACACTGTGTTACCATCTTAAAGAGGTGTTTTATAAAATGATGCATTGTTGATACATGATGCCAGAAAAGTTATCTAGAATGCATAAAGGAGCCTCAAATGAGTGTTGGAAATGTGAACAAGGACATAGGTGGTGGTCTTGTGAGAATGCAAAAAGTTATGGGTTCAAATACATACTATGATTCAGAGGATATTAAAGATTAGCAAACAGCTAAAATCAGAGCTATTTCTTTTGGGATTTATGGATGAACAACTGGAGAGGAAACATGGGAGAATATTTTAATATATGATTACAGCAGCAAGATTGCTATATGCTCAAAACTGGAAGAATTCAGTATTACCTTTGGTGGAAGAATGATTGTTAAAACTGAACAAGTTTGTAGAAATGGATAAATTATCTAGTTTGATCAGAGAAAAATCATTAGAGACATTTTTAAAAGACTGGAAACCTTCTCTTATTTCCCAGCTGCAAAACTGCTGTGTTTCTACACATACACACCTGCTTCCTCTCTGGGGATGGGGAAACCTGCCAATTTCTCTTTCTCTCACAATCAGTATTTTAAACCTCAAATTCTTTCTGCCATAGATAAGATGGAAATGTACCAGTTTTCAGAAATCGTTCAAACAGAAACTGAAAGGAAAGTCTCCATCATCTCCACTGGCCAAATTCCATAGTTTGCCAGTCCCCTGCATCGAGAAGACTTAGGACTTTATCAAACAAGTGTCTTAAAATGGTGTAATTCTGCCATTGAGGAAAGTGGAAACATAGTGGCATGATTACAGTAATTACTGCATGTTGCTGTAATCACATGATACTACCGCCATGGAATTATTATACCGCTATTGGTTTAAAAACAGGATTTCAGCTTGTACTATAGTAACACTTTTCTTTGCATTGCATTCTAATGACAGAGTATTAACACTTCTTGCTGGCCCATGCATGCATCTTTAAGAAAAATTTTCTCTTATGATTCTATGATTCCTGGATTTTGCATGGGCAAGATTTCAGCTGTTCTTGCGAGAAAACGTGACTTCACTTAAACACACCAAAAATAAATAAATAACCAAAGAAATTCACAAATAAACACTTAAACAAACATAAAAAGGTACCAAGAAAAGGTGACCATTAATTAAAAGAGCATCCTCTAGTTCCTTTTCACGTTCTCCCCCAGATGTTTAATTATGTGTCCTCGTTGGGAAAAGGGAGGGGGGAAAGAGGACCACCCATTCACGCTGTAATCACATGAGTGCAGCAGGATGTGATTGCACACACACATCAATACTGCAAAAAGAGCAATACTGAGGCTATTGATGGGTTTTGCCCATCAATGAAAAGTTACATGTAATTAACGGGTGGAGCACACATGGAGACGCACTATCCACAATGCTGCAGCCTTATTTGAGAACTCATGCTGAACAAGTCTTGAAGAGAAACGACAATGCAGAAAGAATCACAACCCAGAAACATCACCCAAGGAGACCTTCTGCTGTGCTTTCTGCAACCAGACTTGTTTATCTTGGATTGGCCTTTTTAGTCATCAGCACGCTTGCAGAAAGCGCGGGATGAGTCCTTCCTGAATCTTCGTTTGCGAAGAAAAGCCAGAGAGAGAGAGAGAGAGATACATGGTCCACAGGAGGAGGATGACATTGTGTGATAATGGGAAACCATTCATGCTATCCTGTTGTAATTGCACAATTTAAGCTTCATGTGATGTAAAGTCCTGTGTTGCACCTCCTTGTGCACAGGTGTTAAAAATGGGGGCCTCTCAGGAAAAAAAAAGTACTATTGTGGTTAGATACAAAAGCTTGAAAACAGACCTTTAAGTACAGTATTAAGCACTTGAAGCCTTGGTTCTAAAGGGATGGATCTCTCAGTTTTAATCATATTTGATTTTTGGAACACTGAAATAAACTAAAACGACAAGTTCTTTACATCTTGAATATGAAGAAATCTGTAAATTTAGTTAAATTCTGATTGAAAAGCAAACTGAAATGAAATTCCCATTCATCCCCAGCTATCTTTTGTTGAAATGGTATCACTTCTCCTAACTTCCAAAAGACTACTTCTGTCAACACACAAGGAAATTTCCTGTCCTTATCAAGAAATCTAATGTTAGTAGCCTCAAGCTGATGAAACATCAACCAAATATCCTGCTACTACCATAAGAAAGGAATAGCCAGCCTACCATAATACCAGTAGTCATCCTCAATATGTCTTACCATTCATGGCTGACTTTCTCATGGATAGCAACTGCATAGAGTTTTCTTCATTCTGATTTTACAAGGTTTTGCTATATTTGTTTACCTATTAACTCTACTTTGATTTAAGTACTTTAAAAATGCAAGGCTTTTTTTTTACAGATACAATTTTGGGAGTCAGGATGCATCATATACTGTAAAATGTAACAGTTAAATGCATAAGAAACAGGACTACAGGATTTTTTATGTAAATATAGTTTAATTTTTCTTGTTTATTAAAGAACAGTATGCAATTTAAAATATATGAGTTAAATATTTGATAGAAATTCATGACACATACTGTGAGAGTTGTAATACTGCTGTAAGAAAAAATAAAATACAAAAAAAAATGCAAGGCTTTGAATGTGTAATAAGAAAACTTAAACAAATAGAAAACAAATTAGGAACCTAGAAAGCTGCCTTACACTGAGTTGGACCCTTGGTGCATCTAGCCCAATGTTGTCAACTCAGACACAGAATCATAGAATCATAGAGTTGGAAGAGACCACAAGGGCCTTCCAGCCCAATCCCCTGCCCTGCAGGAATCCACGATCAAATCACTCCCGACAGATGGCCATCCACCCTCTGCTTAAGAACCTCCAAAGGAGGAGACTCCACCACACTAGGAGGAAGCATATGCCACTTCCAAACAGCTCTTACTGTCAGGAAGCTCTTCCTAATGTTTCGGTGGAATCTCTTTTCCTGGAGTTTGGACCATTGCTCCGTGTCCTAGTCTCTGGAGCAGCAGAAAACAAGCTTGCCCCATCCTCAGTATGACATCCCTTCAAATATTTAAACATGGCTATCATGTCACCTCTCAACCTTCTCTTCTCCAGACTAGACATACCCAGCTCCACTCTTCATAGGGCATAGCCTCCAGACCGCCCACCATCCTGGTCACCCTCCTCTGGACACATTCCAGCTTCTCAATATCCTTCCTGAATTGTGGTGCCCAGAACTGTACATGGTATTCCTGGTGAGGTCTGACCAAAACAGAATAGAGTGGCACTATTACTTCCCTTGATCTAGACACTATACTGTACTCCTATTAATGCAATCTAGAATCGCACTGGCTTTTTTAGCTGCTGCATCACACTGCTGACTCATGTTCAGTTTGTGATCCACTAAGACTCCTAGATCCCTTTTGCATGTACAGCCATCAAACCAGGTGTCACCTGTACATTTCATTTTTACTGCCCAAGTGTAGTATCCTACATTTCTCCCTGTTGGAATTCATTTTGTTAGTTTTGGCCCAGCTTTCTATTCTGTTGAGATCATTTTGGATTCTGTTCCTGTCCTCTGGGGTATTAGCTACCCATCCTAGTTTGACTCAGGATTCTTTTCCAGCCACATCTGGAGGTCCCAGGTAATCTTTGGTGTCCCACTGAAGTACTAACCAGGCCTGACTCTGCTTAGTTTCTGAAATCAGATGAGATCAGGTATGTTGAGGATGGTATGGGCTATCTGAGCTGGAATCTGGCATATTACCTGTTCCCACTTCAAGATAAGGCAAAATGCAGAAAAGAATCCTGAGTCAATGCAGGAAGGGGGCCTGCAACATGTGACCAAGGCTCCCTGCATGTGACCAGCTTTGGTCACATGCTGTGGGACTCCTTCTTGCCTTCCAGGAGAGCGAGGCAGATCGGCAGCTTTAGCGAGGGCTGGCCTGCCAGCATGGGTTCCTGCCATCTCACACGGCCCAAACTGTTTCCTCCAGGTGGAAATGGATTTAAACAGGTATTATTCTAAAACGTATTGGGCTCTACCCATCTTCCCCCCAATCATCCACCAAGGGATCTGACATGGGGGCAAGATGGGGTATATTGCCCATCTAGACAAGCCCCTAGTCATCAACTGCCCTACTCAGGTCTTGCTCAGGTCAGGTGTGGCTTCCTTGATTGAGTCAATCTACCTGTAATGCAGTCTTCCCTTTTTCCTATTGCCTTCTACTTTGTCAAGTAATATGATCTTTTCTAATTACAATTAGAATGTCATTTTGGCTTCTAGTGAGAGTTAGGTTCAATTTGCCTTCAGACTAATTTATTTTTATTTTCTGCTGTCCATGGTGTCTACAGAACTCTCCTTTAGCACCACATTTAAAATGAATTGATCTTTTTCCTGTCTGCTTTTTTCACTGTTCAGCTTTCACATCTGTACGTAGTAAATACTATGGTATGGGTGTTCTGGACTTTCGCATTTCATGATATATCTTTACCCTTAAGGATCTTATCTAGTTCCTAGCAGTATCATTTTTTCTAATGAGTCATGTTGTCTCATGATATATTCAAAGTAGAATAGCCTCAGTTTGGTCTTTTTGGCATCTAGTGATGTTCATGGTTGATTTCCTCTCAAAACCACAGTATCCACAGAACTCTCCTCCAGGCCTCCATTTCAAATAAGTTTATTCTCTTCCTGTCACCTTTTTGAGCCACATTGTGGCAATGACTAAATATGCACATACAAATTTCATCACTCTTGTTTTACATATGTATCCCATCAGGCTGCAGAATAGAGGAAGAGAAAGGAGGTTGGGCCACTCCATCAGCTCTGCTGAGAGGCCGGTTGCTTTTGGGTCTCCCTCACGGTCACTGACTACAGCCATCCCATCAAGCTACCTGGACTATATAGTTATAACAACTATAACTGTAAGAAATAGTTCCTGTGTTCACTTTTTTTCTCTCCTTCCTCTCCTTCCATATTTCTTTTGGTGCTGTGGCTTTTACATGGCAAGTCTGAGTGCAAAGGCTCTCTTGGTTTTGGTTCTATTTATCTGTAAGTTGTTCTAGGATGGTTTTTTGGACTCAAAGCAGGGTAATAATGCTTTAGAGCAGTGGTTCTTGACCTGTAGCCCAGGGACCCGCAGGGGGTCACAATGTCCTCACAGGGGATCCGTGAAGGCTTGAAGGCTGCTTGGCCCACCTCCTCCCTGCAGTGGAGTGGCCTTGTGACAGGAGCAAAGGCAAAGGCTGGCTTGCTTGGCCTGTGCATTGCCATTCAATCTATTCCAGGCACAAACTTTCGTAGGTCGGTAAAATGAGTACCCAGCTTGTGGGGGCAATTAGCTAACACACATTGGAAACTGTTTAATGCAGTTAGATGTGTAAGTAGCTATTGCTTAAGACAATTTGTAAGCCGCTCTGATAGCCTTGTGGCTGAAGAGCGGGGTATAAATAAATAAATAAATAAAAATAAAATAAAACTTGCAGGAAGGAGCAAGAGAAAGGTCTTCCCTCCCACTCCAGTGGCTCTGAGGGAAGGTTTAATAGATGGTGTAATTGTGTTGTTGTTGTTGAGGTTGTTAGGGTTTAAATATTGATTTAAGTCTTGCGGGTCCATAACAACAAAAGATATTTAACAGGGGGCCCTGGTAAAGAAAAGGTTAAGAACCCACTGCTTTAAAGAAATAAATTTGCAGTGAAGGGAATCTAAACTGTCTGTGACTATCAAGAAAAGCTCTTAGGGTCATGAAGGAAACCATGCAGAAACTGTCACTTTGATGTGCTGCAGCAGTGAAGTACACACATTCAAGAACCTCTGAAAAGGATCTGAAGTTAAAGCATAATCATGCCATTGTACTTTTGCACATTCTCTAGTTACATATTTGAAAACTTTCAGAGGACACATAAATGCTCAAAGAAGTGGGGGGGAGCTCAGGATTGTCCATGCCATCCTATTTCCAGTTTCCATGTATGGTTGTGAAAGGTGGGCAGTGAAGAAAGCTGATAGGAAGAGAATCAACTCATTTGAAATGTGGCACTGGAAAAGAGTTCTATGGATACCACATACTGCCAAAAAGACAAATAAATGGGTCCAAGAGCAAATCAACACAGAACTCTTCCAAGAAGCCAAGATGATTAACGGAGACTGTCATACTTTGGACATATCATGAGAAAACATGACTTATCAGAAACAAAAAAAATGCTTGGTAAGGAAGGGGGCAGTAGGAAAAGTGCAAGACCACATCACAGGTGGGTTGACTCAATCAGGAGACTCATGGCCCTGAATCTGCAAGAAGTGAGCAGGGCTTGATAACAGAGTGTCTTGGAATTCCCTCATTCATTCACCATAAGTAAAGGTCACTTGAGGCAACAACGACACTCCCCAAGTAGCCTTCTGGAATAGTAACTAGGAGGGCAACAGAAAAGGTGAGAGATCCAAGGAGATGGTCCTCTATAATTAGAGCACTTGGCAATACTATCTAGATTTTTTTAAATTTTCATATGGTGTTTTTAAAATATTTACTTTCCTTTTTAATTACGTGTTGGAGTTGTTTTTTAATGGAAAATGACTTTGTACTTTAATGTTTTTATCTGTTTTATCTGTTAATAGTTCATGCTTTAAATAATGTTTGTAACTATCCTGCATTGCCTAGTGAGGCTAAGGGACAATACACAAATGCTTTATATAAATAAGTAATAAACCACTTACAAATATACCAGTGGAGGATAAGTACAGATCACACCCCAAGGAGGACTACCAGATCTTAGGACCTAGACCCACTTCTCCATTTTTCAAGGGAAGGGGGAGGAATCTCATGGTGAGAGCACTCTCATGAAATGTAGGTGAGTGGGTGTATATTCCTCATTATGTAGACTTGGTTGTTTTTTTAAAAAAAATGATTGGTATTCTTTGTGTCACTGTGGTGGATGCTTATTTTATCATACTTCATGACATCACCAGGGATCGCCCCTTATAATATCAACCTTGTAACATTACCATGGCCCACTTCCTGTGACATCACAAGGGCTCATGCCTAGATTTCAGGTTTCGGCCCTGAAATCTCTGGATTTTGAATAGGAGGATACTGCTGAGAACCAATGTTCCCAAAAACAATCTGTAAGGTTTGATTTGTTTTACTATAATTAACTGTGTTTCTAATGCTTGCTGTTACTCTGACTGTATGCAGAACGCAATTATAGCTATTTATAGCAATCAGACCTTTCACAAGTAAATTTTTTTTTGCTTGGGTTGCTTTGCTTTGATCTTGTCTGGAGTCATCAGATGAGTGTGGTTTTTTTATTGTTGTTGTTGCTTGAGACCTGTTGGTGCTGCTACATTTTTGAAGGTGCTAGTTTCTTCTCTTGGGGTGTATCCACACTGATGACACTTTGATATGATATGGAGCCAGTGTGGTGTAGTGATTTGAGCACTGGACTACGATTCTGGAGACCAGGGTTCAAATTACTGCTCAGCCATGGAAACCCACTGGGTGGCCTTAGTCAAGTCACACTCTCTCAGTCCCAGAAGAAGTCAATGGCAAACCCCCTCTGAACAAATCTTGCCAAGAAAAACCCATGATAGGTTCACCTTAGGGTCACCATAAATCAGAAATGACATGAAGGCACACAGCAACAACACATCACTGTAACTGCCATAACTTGATTCTATGGAAGCCTATGATTTGTAATTTCATAAACTATTTAGAATTCATTGTATGCAGACACTAGACCTCTCCAGTGTCAAAGGAGATTATCAAATGGGGCAAATATTCCAGGGCAGGAACTGAACAGGGGTAAGAAAGGGGCTCCCTTTTTGATGATGTCGACCCCCTCCGTCCTGCTCCCGTCCTGCCCCTGTGCTGCTCCAGAAGTATTCTATTAATGATGAAACATCGTGAATAAAACACCTCTGTTATGGAATCAGGGACGTGGGGAAAGGAA
Source organism: Gambelia wislizenii (assembly GCA_030847615.1). Lineage (NCBI taxonomy): Eukaryota > Metazoa > Chordata > Lepidosauria > Squamata > Crotaphytidae > Gambelia > Gambelia wislizenii. The sequence goes on along the minus strand of JAUMIR010000006.1, from coordinate 132,978,009 downwards.
ACCCGTCCCTGTTCCAAGATGACAGGCATGGGGGAGGAGTTCTGTGATGAGCACTTCCGGCCACGAATGGGACATCAAGGTAAGTGGCACCCTTTCCCCCCCCTCCCCGGGTTACTTTTTTTAAAAAATTATTTTTGCATTTTATTTCTTTCTTTGACAGCTGGGGGGGCGGTATTTTTGAATTTCCCTCCCACTCATTCTCTCATGAGAACGAGCAGGATTTCAGCTGGCTGGTCGTAAAGGCAGCCTTACAACAGCTGCATTTATAGGTGGCTGGCAAGGAGGAAGGGAGCCCATTCCTGCAGCAGAATGGAGGTAAGTGTGCAAACATTTGCCTCTATTCCACTGCAGGAACGGGATAGGAGGTAGCTGGGCAGTAACGGGGCATTTTGGCCCCATCTGATAATGTCTAAGTGCCACAATAAACTATAGATCTCAGAAATCTATAAGACAGAACCATAGTAGAGGATGATACTGTTTTTTATTGCTATAATTGTACAAAGTGAATACTGCTAGGTGATATTCCTCGGAGTTTTACAATGCTATGGAATGACTAGCTCAACTGGTGTTTGCCTGGAGTGATTACTCTTTACTTACAACTCCTTATGGTCGGCCAAGACAAGAGAGTCTGTCTATTATTTATTGCCGCAATGATTATAAGATGGGGGAAAGATGTATTCTGTCTCACCAAATGATGGGAAAGCTTAGAGTAGATTCACAACCCCCCGCACACACACACACTGTAACCGTTATCCTCCATTGAATGAAATCTACAGTAATATATTTGGGCTCCCTAGTTAGCTATGCTATGACCTTATTAGTGGAATTGGAAATACAGCTGTTAGTATTGGTCAGTATTTATGTTCCTTCCTTCCTAGTATACCACTTCTCATTATATCCCCACTGCTGGGAGCAATTGGGAGTTTTATATTCTAAATTTGCAAAATAAGCACCCAAAGGCAGAGTTAGCCCTTATGGATGATTTTAATTCTTGGATTGGTACTGGAAGCAAGATATCATCTTTAATTAACTTGGGTCAAGTACTGTTGGATGACGATCAAAGAATAACTGCTCAGAATTCAAAGGGCAGTAATGTGAACTGGGCTGGATTGCAACTATACACTCAGTAACTAGATTATATGTGAGTGTGCTTAATAGTAGCATGAAAAGGGATTTAGATGGTGAAATCACTTACACGCTGGGACCAATCAGGGCCAGTGTTGTGGATTTCACGATTGTAATACCCTCTGGGGAAAAAAGTTTTAAAATAGAAAACAGGCAAATCTCTTGATAAAGACCATCAGCCCTTACAGTGTTGGGGGTTTGTGTGTAGGGAAAACATCCCAGCTGCCTAATCAGCAATATAAATCCATTGCAAACTACTACAGAGAAATGGTCAGTTAATCTGGCAGATGCATTGGAGTCTTTGTTAAAATCCATGGAATTAATGGTAATGAGGGAACATGTCATTCAGCAAGGAGGTCTTGTAACCTTGGAATGTATTCCGGTATGATGAAGATGTCTTCTGGTATGATGAAGATGTCGTGCTCTCATCTGATTTCCCGGGAGTGCCTTCCCCCATTATCTGTTTTTCAAAACCCCTAGTTTTGAATGGTTTGATAGTGAGAGTACCAGGCTTAAAGTGAGCTTCATACATAAGCTAAGATCCTGTATCAGGAGATGGGGCATAAAGTTCCACCCAAGGAGAACTGTGCCTTGCCTTCTTTTTCCCTGCCCACTTTCATTATTGCCCACCCCAAAAAAACACAGCAATTTACAAGGCAGTGGAGAGTAAGGACCAATGAAGGAGCATCCAACTACGTGCCTATAGCTGGAAGTACAATGCCATCATCCTCCAGAGTTTCTGGAGGACACCTGGAAAGTCCCAGGGGATGATTTTGACATTGTGCATCCACCTACAGTACAGTAGTTACCAGATTGGATGTGGGATGGGGCTCCTGTAATTTGAACAGATTGTGGAGCAAGACAACATACCATAAAACTCTGTCACTCTGGATGAAGACACCTGTCCTCACTTACCTTCTGGACTCCAAGTTGCAGTTGCAGCTGTTCCCTCACAATATAGCTATAGAATACCCAGTCTCCCCAGTTTTCCACTGGCAAGACAATAGCTGTGTTGGGTGGGAATGAGGACAACTACAAGTTAGAGTCTGGAAATTAAGAGGGGGCAGGTACTTTTGCCCAGCTTGACAGAGTTTTACGGTACTACTCCTTGCTCCACAAGCTGTTCAGGATTAAACATTAGGTGTGCTGTCGTTAACATGCAATATGTATTTTATTTGTTTTAATTTGTGAACATCTTAAGAGTATTATTTTAATTGGATATGTGGTTTGTTTGTTTTTAAAACTTTTGTCCTCCATATTGTTTTAGATGTTCTGTTTTCATTTATATTGTAAGCCAATTTGAATCTCGCTTGGGAGAAAAGTAGGATATAAATCAAATAAATAAATAAATAAAGTTACAAGAACCTCATCCCTTATCTGGCAACCCTAACCTATACTTACATAGCTAGATGCTCCTCTGCTGCCTCTCATTCTCCACTGGCAATGGCTATGCCAGAGGGGACAAACATGAATAAGGTGGGTTGTTATGGCGGGTTGTTGCACATGGGAGGTAGAGATTCCTCCCTCCACAATGACCAAAAAATGACATGCACAGGCATATGTTGGACTTATGCCTGCACATGTCACTAACAGCATGCCAGCCCTAGTTTAAAAACTCCAAGCATTTAAATAATTTATGTAAAATATATTTGAGCCATAAGAGGAGAGAATATTATATAGATAGCTTACTTGGTACATGACTTGGCAGCTTACTACTGTATATTTTGGAAGCTGATATGAGAAAGGGGGGTTTCACACTAAATAACCTGATGATTTTATTAGCAAAATGCAGTGGAAACTGTGTTTTCTTTTTTTGAAACAGCTAAATAAGACTGAAAAGGGGAGAGTTACCTATTTCCTTGGGGACCATCCCTAAATGGTGGGTGGGGGGTTCCAAAAAAAGACTATGGCCTGCCTATACACACCCCCAAAAATTGAGTGATCTACAGTAAAAACAAGTTGCAGCAGCTGCAACTTGTCTTAATAATCTTACAGCCCCCATATGCTTTTCATGCCCTCTATTCACAATGGTGGCCATGAGTGAATTACTTGCATTTTTAAACCCAACATGGTGGCAGCGGAAGTTTGCCCTGTTAGCAAGCCCCACCCCCAGCACTCATCCTGCCAATCAGCTTGTGCTTCCTCTCCTATGGGAAAGTGATTCAAATCAAATCACTTGTCCCAATAAGTGGGAATATGCATTTCCTTCAGAGTTTTTTTAAAACTCCAGGAAAAACTGCAAAGTCTTTCCCTTCTCAGTTTTTGGCATTTTTGGCCCCTCTTCTTCTGAATATGGCAAAATGGTGTGGGATGCCATTAAGACAGTCTGTATTTTCCTCACATTCTGTGAGGAGTATTTTCGCCATTTATATAACCCCTATATCTCTCCTAAAGCAACTGGAAAAACAGCACAGTACTGTGACTGAGAGCAATAAACACAAGGCTTATGCAGTAAGCAGAAGTCTTACATCATTTGTCTGATGCACTGACATTATAATTTGACATACTTACTGTATGCTATCATATGAGGGGAGGGATGATTGTTGCTGCCCCACTTCCTCCCTGGGTGTGCAACAACAGCCAGGGCACTCAAGGGCTTAGCTCCATATTTCCAAGTGCTGGTTGGGTACCTGGGTGTCAGGATCGGTCCCTGATGGTACCTAATCCTGCCATTTTCAGTTGTTTTTCTGTAACCTTGATACTCATTGTGTTTTGCTTTTGGTACTTGTTAACAATTGTTCTTTGCCAACTGTAGAGGGAGGTGGTTACAGTTTTCAGCTGGCTTAAGAAAAGATAAGAATGCAGCTGCAAAGTCATCCTGGGAAAAAGAGGCTGGCTGGTGTTAGGGAATGCCATGTCAGGGGATGATGGATAGCTAATGGTATTAGAGCCCTCCAGATTTTACAGTATGCTTTTAAGATAGTGTGTAGCCCTTAAGTTTCAAGTCTTAGCAACAACCTGTTGCACATCAGGGATGATGGGGGTTGCACTAGGAAGTACAAGATACATCCTTTTGCAACATCCTGAAATATATACTGACATAACTGGAGGTTACATACCTCCAGTGTATTTCATCAAGAGGATTGTTGTCAAAGTCTCCCCTAATTAACAAGTTTTGCAGATTGATGGATCCCACTTTTCATTTCTTCTCACCTGCTCTTCATCTTCAATATTCTTCTTTCTCTGACATTCTGAGCTGGCTTCTAGGCTTGATGCCAAAGCAACAATTTTGGCAACTATCAACCTTCCTTGCAGAGTGCATAATAGTGTACATGAATTTTGATTTTTTTTTAAAAAAAAAAACAGTATTCAGGGAAGTTTAATATTTCTTGCTTTGTTCTCTCCTCTTCATTCCCTCCCCCATCATAAAAGTCTTGTTTATGTCTGAAAGTTGGACTATACGCAACGTATAAAGCTAGCCAGAAAGCAAACAGATAAATCAAAGAGTTGGTACACAACTCACTGAAGTCAAAGGGGAACTTACTATGCAGTCCTCATTCATTCTAACATATTGAGAACAATTTCCCCTGTAACTTTTTTTAATGCTGCAATTATGCTTCCTTACTGAGAAGTATGTACCATCGAACACAATGTAGCTTCCTCCCACCTAAACATGCATGCAATCAGGCTTAAGGATGTGAAAATGCCTTGGTTCTGTTTTCATTCAATTTGTCAGAATCCCTACCCACATCCTCATTCTGTCCAAGCTATAGGCAATTACCTGAGAGTAAGTCCCATTTACATGCATTGGGACTTACTTTTGAGCAGACCTGCATCATAGTGCAATGTAAATGTATGTAAAACAGCAATAGCAATAGCACTTACATTGCTATATTAGCTAACACACATTGGAAACCGCTTAATGCAGTGCAGATGTGTAAGTACTATTGCTTAACAATTTGTAAGTCTCTCTGAGAGCCTTTGTGGCTGAAGAGTGGGGTATAAATACCTAAATAAATAAATAAACCACTTTATAGTGCTAAGCACACTCTAAACGGTCACAGTCTCTCAGCCCCCCTCTGAACAAATCTCACCAAGAAAACCCCCATAATAGGCTCACTTTAGGGTCTCCATAAGCCAGAAATGACTTGAAGGCACACAACAACAACAACAACTGCTTTTTAAAAAGACTCTTAGGAGGAGAAAAGTAAAATCTCATCTTTCTTCTCCATCCTTACTGGACTCATTTTGGGCATTTGCATATTTTTAATTATATAAGCTCCCCATTACACCAGTAGAAAATAATGAGAAGCATCAGAGCTTGGAATAAATGCTTAACTTTTCAGAGCAATGAGGAAGCAACAAATGTTACTTTGGAACATCATGCTGACTCATACCATTGAAATGTTTGGTTTAATAGTATTGCTCAGTTGCTACTTTAAAACATTATTTGTTGAGCCACTAGTGGGAATTTATGGTCATTTGGGCCCTTTTTAAAATTTTAAGGTTGTTTTTTTTTTAAGAAAAAGTAACAACTTGCTAACATTTTACCAATAAGTGCCATCATGCCATTGTTCATGAGTAACATTATTACTTATAAGTAACAAGCAACAAATTACTTTTCTTACAATAATGCTAACCCCAATGCACCAGTTTTTGCAATAATCTTTTCAAGCTCTGGCTGCTGACAAACTGCAGAAATAACACAGTTTGACACTGTTTCTGGGATATGTAGTTTTGGAAGATATTTAGCCTTCTCTGTCAGAGAGCTGTGGTGCCACAACAAACTACAAATTCCAGGATTCCATAGGGTGGAGCCATGATAGTTAAAGCAGTGTCAAACTGTTATTTTTGCAGTGTGTCAGCAGCCCTAAGCTACACCTTCCTACTTTTAAGCATTTCTCCCCATACTTGGCACCAATAACAGTGAAAAGGGTGAATGGGAGGAAGTGTCATGGAAAAAAGCTCACAATTTCAAATGAATGAGAACTTTCAACTAGAGCCTTTCACTATAAGCAACTATAACAATATGATTCTACTTTAGCTGCCATATTTCCATCCTATGGAATTTTTGGATTTGCAGTTTGCGGGGGTGGTGTTGAGAATTCTCAGCTAGTTAGTATCTCACAAAACTACAAAACCTAGGATTGTATAGGATGCAGCCATGGCACTTAGAGTAGAACCACGGTGCTATAATTGTGTTGTGTGGAAAAGTCTGAGGCTCCACAACTAGTCTAGTTGCCTTTTGTTCATAAACTGCGGATGCTCCAGTTTGTTCTTCAATGCAGGCAGCAAAATGTCTTCTGTCAGACCTGATTTACTTATACCAGTACTTCATTTTCTTGACTAGCTTGTAAAATGTAGAGGGAGATGCTGCTAATGGTGGCAGTACCATTCCCATGAACAGCTAATAATAACTCTCTTAGTAGCTTATAAAATAACGTGTTGGTTATTAATATTAAACTCGGAAGGCTTCTTGTGTGTGGTAATAATCTTCATTCTGGTGGAAAACCAAGACACTGTTGAGAAACGAATGAGACCCTGTTTGGAGGTGTAATGGTCAGGAATTGGGGCCTACTCTATTTCAAGACCTTCTTTCTTTGTTTTTATTCCCTTGCATCTTTAACAAGGACATAGGAATGCAAGTGTGGCTGTACATGAGTGTGTGTCGATGCACACTTAAGGAAGACTACTACAGCTTCCATCTCCACAGTGGAAACCTCACTCCATTTAGGATAATAGCCTTCTACAGCAGGATTGTCTACTAGCAGTTATCCAGCATAGTCTTATTTTGCGGCAGTGTTCAATGCCAACTGGAACCTTGTAGACTCCGTGATGTGTTGAACCCTCCTTCCAATTTAGGAGGCAGGGAAATGAGGATCAGACCTAGTAAATATGGTACAAAACAAAACGAATGCATAACATGGCGAAATGCTTAGCAGAATCCATCCCTTTCTACAATGCCATCCCTCTCTTTCCTTACCTCGGTGCTATTTAAATGGCATGTGTGAGTTCCTGAAAACCAGCCTTCTTTAGAACATTGGTCAATGTCCACTTTCTGCAGGTTTATGTCCACTTTTACAACACCCCTAGAAGAAACAGAAAGAAAAAATACCATTAATTTGCCTAAGGACATCAAGCTCATTTTTCTTTTCCTGGCAAATATTGGGGGGGAAACAACAACCCAGGGCTCAGTCTCAACTGCATTTATGAGACAGTATGATGAGGTAAATATCTCATTAAATTGTTCTGGTTATCAGTGCCAAAATTGTTCTCATTATGAGTGCCAAGAAAAGAAAGGATATGTTTTACCTGGCAGCTCTGGATTAGTGAATGGGTGGAACTGGTATTTTCAAGCTTTGTATAGTTCTCAAGAGCTTCTTTACATCTAACAGACATTAGCCCCATCCATGCTATCTGTCCTATTTAGCCTCTTCATTTTCTCCAGAAGAAGAAGCTTCCTATTGACTCTGAGAATTTTCTGAGTCATCCTGAGATCATGTGTTGTTTTGCTAGAACAGAATCATTCATTTCGATTTACTATGGGCAAACCATGTCACAGAACAGGCTGTTTCAGGCAGCTTTCACATGCCATAAAGCAATACAGTCTGTTTTATTCCATGAGATGTTACTCATGACTTATGCAGTTGACCAGAACTTGGAATAGTTACTTTTGGAGGACTACTTTTAGAACAGTAGTCATGCTGGTGAGCCACTGTGGTCTAGTGGTTTGAGCATTGGACTAGGACTCTGGGGGACCAGGGTTCGAATCCCCACTCAGCCATTGGGCTTGTCTAGATGAGAAGAAATAATGCACATACCTGCACATTATAGGCAATTTGCAGCAACATTGTTTTGTTCCCATGGTGTTTTGTCAAAAATGATAGGCTGCAAAGCTCTCTGGTGTGATGTTCACATGGCCGTGAATCAAGATGGCAGCTGTGATATTGTTTTGTGCAGTGCGGGTGAGGAAGGCAAAGGGAATCTGGCGGTGCCTGGAGATGATGAGGAGGGCGGCCACCATGAGGAAGAGGAAGAGAGAGCTGCCAGTCCTTCACCCATCCCAGCAGTGGCAGTGGCAGCCTCCAATTCCAGCTGCAAAGGGATGGGAAGAGCCACCTGGCCAACTGCTAGTGCAGAGAAGGAAGAGGAGGGTGGCTGTTGACCACTCCAGCTTCATCTCACCTTCCCCAACTAGGCTGCTCCTTCTCTCATGCCTGTCTGATACCCTCCAAAGCCCGCTGGCATTGAGCTCGATGGACAGGCATGAGGGAAGGGGTGGCCCAGCCCAGGAAGGTGAGATGAAGTTGGAGTGGCAAAGAGCTGCCCTCCCCTTCCTTCTCCCAGTGGCTGGCTGGATGGTTCATCCTATCTCTTTGCAGCTGGAATCAGAGGCCACTGCCACTGCCACCATCACATGGATGGGTGAAGGGCTGGCAACTCTCTCCTCCTCTTCCTTGCAGTGGCCACCCTCCTCCTCATCTCCAGGCACTGCTGGGTTCCCTTCTTTTTTAACAGTATTTTTTTTAAGTTTTAAAAGCACACAAGCACTAGTGCTTCTGGGTACTTGATGGCAAGCCCACACCTGTGCACATCTGACCAATCAGATGTTCAGCTCCACCCCTCCAGACTGTGCAACAAATAGCATCAGTTGTCCCAGTGAGCAGGAATGTCCCAGTGAGCATTTCCTTTGGGGGGGGGGGTAAAAGTTTGAGGAAAGCTGTGAAGGCTTCCTCGCATAGTATTTGGTGGGTTTTGCCCCCTCCTTCCAAATACATTGAATCACTGTGGGATCCCATTGGAACAAAGGGTAGTCTCCTCGAATCTATAAGGAGTAGTTTCACCATCTAGACAAGCCCATGGAAATCTATTAGGTGACCCTGAGCAAGTCACACCATCTCAGCCTAAAAGGAAGGCAATGGCAAACTTCCCCTGAATAAATCTTGCCAAGAAAATCCTAGCCTAGGGTTGCTATAAATCAGGGTCGACTTGAAGACACATAGCGACACAAATAACAGACATGCTGGCTGGGAGATTCTAAGAACTGAAATACTGAAAAGTAACATTTCTAAGCTCTGGAGAAGGGAGTCCCTTTGTATCACCTTCCTAATTAGGGAAGAGGGGATGGAATTACTTAATTGACTATAGAATATTTGTTTTTAGAGCTAGTGTGATATTGTGGTTGAGCGTTGGACTAGGACTTTGGGAGACCAGGGTTTAAATCCCCATTCAGCCATGGAAACCCACTCAGAGACATTGGACAAGTCACACCCTCTCGGCCTTAGAGGAAGGCAATCGCAAGCCTCTTCTGAATAAATCCTGCCAAGAAAACCCTATAATAGGGTCACTATAAGCTGGAGTCGGCTAGAAGGCACATAACAAATGTTTGTTTGTTGTATGAAAGAGCTGTATAATATTTGCATAATGTGAGGAAAGTGCACAGGGCAGCAGTGGGCAACTGTGGAAGGCTAGGGGGCTGTGTTGGAGGGCCACACACCCACCACATCCACTCCTACAATATATATATATATATTTGCCCCTAAATGCTCTCTGGGGTATATAGGGGCACTCTCACAATGCTTGTGTCAGAATTATGGGATTTGCAATCTGATAAATTTATGCTGTAAAGAGCAAAAGAGCATGAAGTTCAACATATTGGCCTACAGGGGGCTAACAGTGAAAGCAATCTGCAGCTGGTCTGTGTTATGGTCTAGAGGCCTGAGAAAGCAGCCTTGAGACAGAGACACTATCTGTTTTGAGGAATGTAATCTACATGGGAACTGTATATCTCTGTAAGCAGTACGTTATTGTGAATGCAATGTGACTTTGTATTCAGTTGTGTGTTGTTCTGGGTCTATGCAGTACCAGAACTGTGTTTTTCGTGATGACTGAGAAATGTAGTTTACATAGAGGATTCTCTGTGACACTGTATATATTTTATATATGTTCCAGTAAAGACAACTGGAATGAGACACGACATTTGTGTCTGTTTGCTTTATTTTCTTCACCTGGAGGATGGGCACTCTGCTAAAACTTTTTGCTGCCTGGAACTCTTAACATGCACAGATTCTTCAGTGTGCTAACGTGTCAGTTTGGTCATTTTGAGGCAAACAATTTTTTTGCAAAAAAAAAAAAATGTTTTCACCCCTGGGGCTCCGATGGCTCAAAGCATAGCAAAAATGCTCTCCACACACACACAAACACACACCTCCGAGATCATTTGGGGCATTTGGGAAAAAAAATTGTGAGGTGCATAAAATGGCTCCTGGGGGCACACTTTGCCCTTGCTTGGCATAGGAAGACATTTCCCCCACTCCTGCATAATTAGTCATCCAATGAAACTGAACGATGACAGATTCAGGAAAGACAAAGAGATGTACTTTGTGCAACACATTGTTAAAACATTAAATTTGCCACAGCCAATGTACTGATAGCTACCCACATAGATAGATTTGAAAGGGGGTTAGACAAAATAATGAAGCATAAGATTATCAGTGGCTACAATATATGATGGATATATGTTTCCGGAAGAGTCAAAGGCAGTAGGTCTCTAAATATAAGATGATGGGGAACATTATGAGCTTGTCCCACACATACTGCTTGTGGGATTCCCAGTGGAATTTGCTAGGCTACTGTGGTAACATAAGGCAGGCTATAAATTTAACAAAAGTTAAATCTGCAACTCTGCCCTTGAAGACAACTCAGTGGGGAGAGCCATAGCTTAGCCATTGCTGAGGAATATACAGAAGATTCCAGATCTAGTCTCTGGCACCTCCAGGTAAGGCTGGGAAATCTCCTGCCTGAAGCCACATATGCTGCACAGACTTTATTGGAGGAAAGGCAGAATAGACATCTGACAAATAAATGAAAGTGTTATGCCTTCTTTCTGGATTGCCATTTTATTATCCGTGTGTACCTTTAATTTAATGCACTGCGGCCACTTTGAAAGCAGTTTCAAACCTTTGAAAGAGGAAGCCTAGAAATGTTTAAAATAAAATAAAATTTTGCTTACACAAGCGCTCTTGCTGAAATGAGCATAAAGTAAATTGATGCAATAAATGGCAGACTATGGCCAATTTATTTGAATTATGAGAGTCTATACAGTACCACACTGGAGTGAAAAGACATTGTGCTAGAGTTATATTTTCTATGTACTCTTGCTTGTATTACAGCTATTTCAGCCAACCCTCAGCATGACCCTTTTTCGGCTTGTGTGATCCGCATCTGTCTTTCCCTTTCTCCCATTCTAATGGCATATACCAACAGTAACAGCTGGTCAAAACAGATTGTTAAATGTTGCTCATGTTGCAGATTCCCAGGAGAGTGGTGCTTGAAAATCTAGACATCTCCACTCTCCCATGGTATTCACCCAAGAATTACAAAATAATGTGTATATGAAAATGACAGTTTATTTATTTGTTAGATTTGTTGGCAGCTTCACCAAATGCTGGCTTCTAAACAACACAGAAAACAAAATATTAAAAAATTAAAACATTAAAGGACAGAAATTAATAATAAAATCAAAGTCCAAAGTAAAATAACAAAACAAATACTAGTAAAAGTCAATTGGGCTGCAATCCTATATACACTTCCCTCGAAGTAACTCCCACTGAATGTAAGTAGACTTGCTTCACACTAAACATACTTAATACAGTACTCTTGCTAAACCATGGAAATTGTGTTGTAGCTCACTACAAAAAAATTAAAGGGACCAGCAAAGAATGGTGGTAAAATGATGTTAACATAATAGTAAAATAGCTTGGGAGAATAAAATATCCTAACCTAGTAATACCTGCCAACATTTCACAGATGAAAACTAGGACTCATATGGCCACGTGACACCTGAACATAGTCAAGATGATAGCCTTGTGGCTGAAGAGCACAGTATAAATAACTAAATAAAAAAAATTAAAAATAAAGATAGCGAAAGTTATTAATGAGGAATAGAAATGTGGCAGCTAAAAGAGTCTGCCACAGTTTGCTTTGGCCTGAGCCTACTGGGAAAGGCAAGATTCCACCCTTCCTCTCCTCTCCTCCTGATGAGTTAATTGAGTACAAACTATTTGTGCATTTTGAAGTCAGATTGCAGCAGCTGAAGTAAGCTGAGGACCAAGAGGGAAAGCAGGAGGAATGAAAAACAGAGACCTTTTAAAAGCTGGAAAAGTGGGGATAAAAACCAGTTAGTCTTAAAGGTGCTGCCACATTTCTATTCTTCCCCTTCCTACTTCCTTTTTATGCTGGAAGAGACTAAGGACTTTATCAGGCATGGCAAATATGGCATCATAATTACACCTAATGAATGCAAAAGGGCACGCATACCAGACAACGTTCTTTCGCGATAATGTCTTTAAAATAAGGTGTTCTTCTTTATTAATGGGCCAAGCCATCAATAGATCTCCCATGGTGCTATTTTCCCGGTATGCCAGTGTTTGAAAACATGCACCATTGTCCTCTCATGGTTACATCGTCAATGGGAGGTCCTGCCAGAACACTTCCCGGTGAGAACACGAAAGCCAGGTAGGGGGCGCTCTTTTTATGAACCACCCTGGTTTACTTTTAAGTTTTAAGTGTGTTTCCGTGCTTGTCTGTACGTTTTGTGTCTTTATTTTGGCTTATTTTTAATTTTTACCGCACTCGCGTCTTCTTGTGAGAATCGCCAAGATCACGAATGCGGAGGTAAACAGAGCTCCATTCATGCTCTGTTAACACTGAGACTGCCTTTTAATACTACTGAAGGTAGGTCTGATAGAAAGGGTTCTTTTGCCAGCAGAAGAATGCTGCAAAATATGATGGGAAAGAAACGTTCATGGAGGTTCATCTGATAAAGTCCTAACAAGCTTACTTTGAAAAATTATGTATACTCTACAAATAACTCGTACATGGTTATTAATGGTGTATTTCTGCAAATGTATGCTTTTCTTTGTAAGCATTTTTTCTCCATAATTTCCAGGATTGTGTACATGTTTTTACATGTTTTCCCTCACTGCACACATCTTTTGACTAAAGAGCTGTATCACAAATATTTAGAAAATTGAGAATCATGGTGTGCAAATGCCATTTTGATTACCTATTGCCATTGGAGGTACAACACTGAATTAATTTCTTCCCCATCCCAAAGTACTTTCCAAAGTAGGCACCTGGGGCATATTTCTGCACTCAGCCTTGAGCCCAAGTGACCAGGAATTTGGGGGGGGGGAGGGATTAGGAATTTTTTATTGGAATAAGACCATTCTACTGAAAAATACACCCAACCGCAAAAGGCCGTAACAATAACACAAAAATAATAATAATTGTTTTCCTCTTTTCTTACTAATACAAAAATAAAACTATCTATCCTAACACTAATATATTTTTCCTCTTAATCTAAACACACTACAATCACATTATATTTACACATTATAATTATACCTATTCAGAAAAGAAAAAAAATCAATAAAAGATTAATTTTTAAAAATACAAAAATACAATAATAAAATATTTATTTAAAATATCCTTTTATGTTATTGCTGGGGTTGTCTCACTAAACCATGGCCAAAACTTTTTCCAGCGATGATTTGGCAATTTCTCTTTTTCACTCAGAGTTACATTTTCAATTACGTTCTTCACATAATAAGCAGTGCCTTTTACATCCTGCAGATTTTGACTTTTCACCTCCCTTTGTCTTTGGAAAACTAACCCTAACATCACATAGAGGTTTACCAGGCACACCGTGGACCAGGGCAAAAATACTCCTCTTGGAATTGAGGAGATTCCTACCTGTCTTAATGGCATTCCGCATTGTTTCACCATATTGGGATAGATGGGGCCCAAAACATCAAAAACTGCAGGAAAAACCTTCATAGCTTTAAAAAAAAAACAACAACAAGGGGAATGCATATTCCTGCTTGTTAGGACAAGCAATTTGATATGAATCGCAGAAAAGAGGTAAGTGCAGGGCGGGGGGAGTGTTCTTTTGCTGGCATAAAAATGGGTTGTTGTTTTTTATGCCAGAAAAAGAACATTCTAAGGGGCTAGTCTGATAAAAGTCCTAAGAAGGAGGGAGAGGGAGTATGAGAATTAACTGCACCCTTCTGAGATCCAGGACAAACTTTGGAGAACACTGTTGGTTTGCTTTTTAAGTGTGTGTGTGTGTTTGTGTGTGTGTGTTTAAGCAGGCAATAGATAACACTGTCAAATGACTTGAGGTCAAAGAGGGAAGGGGGAATTGGAGTAGCTGTCTGGCCTGTTCTTATTAGATACTGTCCAACTGTCCCAGTTTGGCAGGAACAGTCCCAATTAACCCTCTGCCATCCCACTTTTTCAGTCACTGCTAAAACATCCCAGTTTCTTTCTTCTCCTGCCATTTCCCCCCTTTGTCTTCAGCTTATTTCCATTGCTGCAAACTGAGTTCAAAGGACAAAAGTAATTGCACTCTGTTAATTCAGCAGTAGGCTCCCCAGTAGGCTCAGGCAAATACAACTACTGCAGCTTCTCCTAGCTCATGTGTGTCCTTCCTCATTAATAACTTCTGCCATCTTAACCACACTTTGATGCTGCTTAACTCTACTTGTGTTCCGGTTGTCATCTGTGAAATGTTGGAGGGTGTGTTACAACTTTAACAACTGCATGGCTTGAAGGAAGTGAAATTATTCACAGCATGGAAATATTTGTTCACATCTGAGGTCCAAGCTGTCATTCAAGCTACAGGATTGATTTATTTGATGTGACTGATAAGGTTGAATTTACCCACAAAGCATTCACCACAATCTTTGGGTGGCTCAGAGATCAGAGACAAAAGGGTCGAAAAACAAAAACAAAACCCAGCAATAGAGAGAGCACCAAGCAACTAGAAGTTCAATTTAAAACAAATTATGTAAGTAAATGAGAGCCCAAAGATTTAAGGCAGGGCTGGAGAAATTGGGCAGGTCTGATGGCAAATTTACACCCACTGTGGCACTTCTAAATCTAAACTAGAAGTGTCTGGAAGTCCTCTTCCATTGTCCCCAAAACGTTGGAGTTGCTCAAAATAAGGTGCAGGAGGGAGCAGGTAAACTTGTTTTAATAGAAAAACATGCTTCTTGGAGCCTTCTGCAAACCACTACACCATACTGGCTCTCTAAGGCTTAGTTTTGTGTTTATGTGCCTTCTAGTCACCCGTCCAACTTATGGCGATCCCATGGGATTTTCTTATGCGAGAAATACTCAGAGATGGTTTTGCCAGTTTCTTCCTCTGAAATATAACCTACAGCACCCGGCACTCGCTCACAGTCCCCCATCCAAGTACTAAACAGGGTGTAGTTAGTGACACTTAAATGTTCATGTTAAATGATACTGATATTGGTACTGATATTTTTGGCCCTGCCCTTTTGCCTTTGGACCTACCCAACACTAGAATATGACTGCCAAAAAGTCTCTTAAATAGAACTTGGCCCTTGGGCTGAAAGGGGGTCCCCAGAGCTCAGAAAATTACTTTTTAAAAAACAGTTAGTGCCATTACTCATTAAAGTGTATAACAAGTAACTCCTTGTTGTTCCTCATTACAATAATGAAAACAAGTAACTTGTTACTGATGTGTTGTTCTGCTCATTACTTTTCTATTTATGTCTTTTTTTAAGAAAAACTGGGGAAGTTCCCCTCAAAATGTCTGTAAAATGCCCATTAAAAGTAACTTTTGAATGTAATGTGAAATATTATATATTACACCAGTGAAGTATTTTTATTCTTCCCTATTATGTTATTTTTGAAATGTGTCTTTGCTATACACTTATTAAAAACAATTTCTTGCAAGGAACTATATTACTTGTAACTCATTACTTCCAAGCAACTGAGGGGTACTCCTTTGTTTGGAGATGGAAGCAGGCTATTGGGCAATATACTAGATGCACCACTGAGTCCAGAAATGACCCAACAATGGAACAAGGTGAACTGCTTGTATGAGGAAACAGATTGCAATAGCAGTGTGACAACCATGATCCTACCAGGTGCTCTTCAAAAGATGGGTGCCAGTCTGCCATTTGCTCATTCTATGCATCTCCCTCCTTGCTTGCTTGCTTGCTCATTCCCACTTTCTAACAGCTACTTGCCCTAACAATGACCTTATGAAGCAGGCTGAGCTAAGAGACAATGACTGTCTCAAAGTCCTCTGGTGAGCTAAATATGCTCCAACTGTCCTGATTTGGCAGGGACTGTTATTATTAATCCTCTGTCATCCCGTTTTTTCAGCTGCTGCTAAAATGTCCCAGTTTCTTTCTCCTCCTGCCACTTTTCCTCGTCCTCTGCTGCAAAAGTTCAGGTGCAAACGCAGTTTACACTTGGGACTTTATCAGACCAGGCAAATATGATGTCATAACAATGTCTAATTAATGCAAAAGTGCGCATATCATATGACGCCATCCTTTCGCGATCTTGTAATGTCCAAAAGTGCATCAATAGATCTGTCGCAGCACTTTTTTGCCCCCACTGCCAGCATTTGAAACCTTGCCTCATTGTGCTCCCATGAATGCAGCATCAATGACAGAACACTTTCAGGTGAGATCACGACAGACAGGTAGGCTCTTTCTATGAACCTAACCAGTGTACTTTTAACTTTTTAAGTGTGTTTCTGTGCTTGTGCATACTTTTTGAATGTTTCCTTTGGTTTATTTTTCAAATTTACCATGCTCGCATCTTCTCGCAAGGATTGGCGAGATCTTGAGCCAGGAAGTGACTGGAGCTCTGTTCACTCTCCGTCAATGCTGGGGCTGCCTATTCATGGAGAAACAAGATAGGTCTGGTAGAAAGGGTTCTTTTGCCAGCATAAAAACAGTACAAAATATGCCGGCAAAAGAATGATCGTAGAGGCTTGTCTGATAAAATCGTTATTTAACTCAGCAGTGGCAGGGAGAGAGAGAAGGGGGAAGAAACTTGCCCTTCCCAGTAGGCTGAGGCAAATGCAAACTGCTGCCGCCTCTCCTAGCTTATGTGTGTTCTTCCTCATGAATAACTTTTGCCATCTTGACCACATTCTGATGTTACTTGGCCACCTGTGTCCTGGTTGTCATCAGTAAAATGTTGGAGGGGCGCATTTTGAACTGGCCTGTCCTGAGCAGAGCCTGGAGGCTCTGTGCCGGGAACATTAATTTCTGAACTACCACTCCCTGAATCCCCAAGATGCTTCCTGAGGATTTGGGGAGGTGTAGTCCAAAAAGTAGCATTTCCAAGCTGTTTTGGGGGGCAAGAAAATATCTTGAATTTGTCCTGGAGTAGACAGAAGCAACTGGCAGGGGTGAAAGAGAAAGGCTCCCATAGTGGGGTGGAATTTAACAGCAGGCGGAGAATTTATATAAATCTGGATTTTACCTTGCAGTTTTCTTACTTCATGCTTTTAAGAAAGAGAAGGGGGGATCTTTAAATACATCTCAGCCAACTCTTGAATCTTTCTGACTTGGGTGGAACTTTTTAAAAAAACTCAACATGAATAATCTATTTGCAAAACTAAGCAAACTGGGGAGCTCTATTAGCTGTGACTGTCCTAATAAGGACATAGAACATTAACCACATGATAAGTAAAATTTGGTTTGTCAGCAGCATTAGAGGAGTCCAATGTTCATCCCGGATGACAGGACTGCTTAGCAGAACTCAAGCCTCCGTGATCGGTTAATAAAATACAGTAAACAGTGGTAACTGTAGAACAGTCTGACAATCATGTAACACATTTTCCCCCCACTGAAAGAGAATTCCCTGATGCCTATAAATATTCCGCCTTCTGGCATTGTTTTACACTGCTAACACAAAGTACTACAATTGTAATACTTTGAATGCCCATAGACGAGAAATCATATATCAGAGCTATGCATATTGATGGCAACTTTTTACACAAAGCAATGTTTAACACAAAGCATTTATGAGAGGAATTTGAACCACGAGTTCATAAGGTAGAAATCTATTACTGTCAGGGCCAGCCCTACTATTAAGCAGAATGAGGCAGCTGACTCAGACAGAAGATGGTAGGTATTATAAAAGGGCAGTAAACAATTATTTATTTATTATTGTATTGTTAGTAGAAGAGTTGGAGGGTGGTGGTTATGGGATTTTCTGTCTCCTCTCCCAAAATAACGTGGCTGGCTTTGGGTGCTACGCTCTTTAACTCAGTGAACATGCATTTGCTTCTAAACAACAAAACATCCTGGGCCAGCCTTGATTACTACCCATTTATTTATTTTATTTTATTAAAATATTTCTATCCCATTGATCCCTGAGTTATACTTATTAAATATGCATGAGGGAAAGCTATGTCAAGATAAAGAGAAAATACTATTTTATATATTGATGGCTGTACGAATTACCTATGCATCTATGTGGAAGATTAAAAATATATCAACGATGGACCAATGGTTGACAAGAACGTATGAAATGGTAGGAATGGATCGGTTGACAATGCTTCTTAAAGGTAAGTCAGTAGAGAAGCATAGAGAATCATGGAACAGTTTCTCAGAGTTCTTAGCGGGGGGGAAATGGGGAAATTTTGCAGCAATCCCTTAATAAGAGTGAAATAAATATGAGAACAAATCATTGTACCTAAAAATTGACTTAAGTAAATTTCAAGTCCTCTTTACAAAGTATAGAAACTCTTATGAATGTAAAAACAGATATATATAATAGCACTATGGACAATAATGAGGGGGGATAGGGGAAAGGGGGGAAATCACTTTAAAGTGGAACTTTGTGTTTTATATTTTACAATGGATGTATAAAGAAAAAAACAAATACATATAATAATTAATCCTGAATGGATCAGATAGGAAGTCAGTGTGTTAGTTAGTTGTGGAAGATTGAGCGATATGTAAGAGGGAATGAAGAATTGTTTATGAATGTTTATTTTTATTTTGGTATGATTGAGGTGTTGTGTTTTGTTTAAGATATTTTTATGTTGATGATTTTATATTTCAATAAAAATATACAAAATATTTCTATCCCATTCTTTATCATGGGATTTCAGAGATTTCTTTTTGAATTTCCCACGCTTGCGTCTTCTTGTGAGAACAGGCGGGAGTTCAGTCCAGGGAGTGATTTTATATTTCAATAAAAATATTAAAAATATTTCTATCCCATTCTTTATCATAGGATTTCAAGAATTTCTTTTTTAATTTCCCGCACTCGCGTCTTCTCGTGAAAACGGGCGGGAGTTCAGTCCACGGAGTGATCGAAGGTTTACTTTTTGGAATTATAATTTTTTGAATATTTTCAAGCTGCAGTTGGTTGAATCTGTGGATAAAGAACCCATGGATACAGAGGGCCAACTGTATTTCTAAACACTAATCCATATTTTTAAGTTACTGCAATGCTAGAAATTTGGGGACTGAAAGAAAATTTAATGGGGAGTGGATTTCTTATTTGGAGTTCAATGCCCTCACGCACACACAGCTGCAGTCCTGGCTAAGAGCTGTCTATTTGGAAGAACCTCTTATATTTGCAAGAAGTACCTCCTGTGACATTTCTATGCAATGCTCAAATGTATACAAGATAAGCATGATAACCATTCACAATAGAAGAAACTGACAATACAATAAATTTGCTCAGTAGAGCTAGGAAAATTGCATTATCCAATTACCGCTGTTGTGAATGGGCATTATGCTTATCTTGTGTACATTTAAGCTTTTTATAGATATGTCACAGACTGCGCTTCTTGCATTTCACAGCATGCTGCCCACTACTGACATTATTTTCTCCTCTCTATGATACAGATCCAGGTGCTTCTGTGTGTCTGCCACAGAGAATAACACTTCATGTGACCAACAAAGTCGGCTCAAGTCCATAATTGCTTCTGCCATAATAAATCTATTTGTCTTTGAAGGTATCATAGGACTTCTTATCATGTTGCTGCAACAGACTAAGGGCTTGTCTAAAAAGGTGATATAATGTGGATCGCTGCGCATTAATGCCAATTCGCAGCAGCGTTCATTTATCTCCATGATCCTTTGGCAAAAGCACTGGTATGAGAAGTTATCTATGTTTGAAATGCACATGGAGCCATGCCTGAGAATCAAAATGGTGGCTGTGAGTGAATTACTCACATTATTATTCTCCGCAAGTTGCTGCCACTGCACAGTATTTTTTTTTACCTGTAAATGAAAGGTGAGCAAGTGCAACCTCCTGCTTAAATCAGCTGTTTGGTCACCTCAACACAGGGAAAAAGCACACAGTCGCTACCATGAAACTCCAAATTGGCATTACAGTGCAAAACCAAGCCCCCTCCCCCCGCACACATCCAACCAATCAGATTTCCAGTTCCATCCTCACCAAGAATGTGCTGTGATTCAAATCAGATGTCCTAACAAGTGGTAATGCGAATTTCCTTGCATTATTTTAAAAACTTCAGGAAAAGCCGCAAAGGAGTTTTTAGTCCTTTATATATGGAGTTTACGTATATGGAGTTTTTAGTCACCCACCTTCTGAATAACATGAATCGCCGTAGGATTTTGTTAGGACAAAAAGTATTCTCCTTGCATTCTATGAGGAGGATTTTCACCGTCTAGACAAGTCTTAACCTTTTAGATGGAGATTTACTTTTGATTCTGCCAAGGTTTTACTGGACATATTTTTGTAAACTGCTTCTAATTCTATTGATAGCTTAAGTATATTTTAATTTTTATGTTTCTTTAGTGAAGTGAGTTTTTATTCTTACCTGTTTGAATTTTTCTAACCCACATTGATTCCCATGGCAGGATTATAAATATAAATATAATGATGATGTGCAAACCAAAGTGGCCTCTTTGGACTAGTTCAAGCACTTCCTGAGGCAACACAGGTTCCCAGTGAAGCTAACAGGACCGAATCTGGACTTTTGTTAAATACCAAGGGCAAGGGAGAGAGGGAAGAAGGGACATGGTGTTGAGTGACTGAATGGCCCATCTTCTAATTGTGTAGAAAGTTTTATTAGATTCTAAAAAAAAAAAAAAAAAAAAAGAGGCGGGGAACCTCCACAGGGCAGGAGAATACTTTTGAGAGTAAGCAAGTGCTCAAGGACTGTGCGCCCAGGGATGTGGCCTAACGGAAAGGGGCAGAGTGGATGGTTTGCTCTATCCGTAAACCTGTTTTGTGCCCCACCCATGGGTCCTCACAATCTTTGGGTGGATTTTTTGGTCCAAAATAGCTGATAGTGACCTGCAAACCTTTGGAGAACACCATTGGTAATTTTGCCTTGTTTTGAGACATTTTGTGTTTTACTAACCAGATCAGGAAGACCAGTCACTTCCTGTCTTTTTCAAGGCCTGTACAATCTTTTAAAAGGTGGGAGGAGTTCCAAAACACCTGAATCTGTGACTAAATGGCCAGTAGCACTGCCTGTAGCACCCACCACATAAATTGACGGCCCATGGGTTGACAACGGGTAGGTGTAACCCTTCACCATCCCACAGCAGCCAGTGTGACCCTGAACCCCAGCAGTTACCCACTTCTGTATTGGAGGCTCTCCAGTCTTTGCCTTGGTTGAGGGATTGGGCCTTTGAAAGTCACTTCTTCCTTCCTTCCTAATGGCATTATGCTTCTTTATTTAAAATTAAACTCATTTTCAGGCATAGTGACACATTACCTTGATCATCTCCTCTTTAAAAACACTGCAACTTTGGCATTTGAGAACATCTCTATGATTGTTTTCATACAAATTGCCTCCACCCCAAAAAACACAGGCTGAAAAGCTAATCACCCCCTCCATGTTTAGTGCCTATCCCTTCCAAATGACTGTCTATATCAGGGTGGGAAACCTCGGAAGGGTTTTTCCTCTCACCTCCTCCAACAAGCCACTCTGGCATTCCTGATACAATCAGAAGTGACATCTTTTTTTCTTTTTCTTTTCTTTCCCCCCCCCCCAATTTGGAGAGGATGACAATAGCATGTAAGAAAGACAATGGGTGCATGGAGGCTAGGGTGCTTCCCGTAGGCAACATCCCAATCCTACCCTTTACCCAAAAAGCAATTCTGCCCACATTTAGAACAGTTAATAGGCCCAGTGGTGAATTCATGAATTTCAAAGTGCAGGTTAGGGTTAGGGTTAGGGTTAGGGTTAGGGTTAGGGTTAGGGTTAGGGTTAGGCTGCTGCCAGATTGCAGAAATAATGCAGTTTGACACTGTTTTAACTGCCATGGCTGAATGCTATGGAATTCTGTGGTGTATAGTTTTGTGAGCTATGTAGCTTTCTCTGTCAGAAAGCTCTGGTGCCACAACAAACTACAAATCCCAGTATTCCATAGGATGGAGCCATGATAGTTAAAGCTATGTCAAACTGCATTATTTCTGCAGTGTGACAGCAGCCTATGACAGTCCCTATAGCCAGATCCCCAAACAGATGACTGTTGTTCCATATCAACAAATCAGTCTCTAGTAGTTTTCATGACCCTAGGAGCAGATCTTTTGTAAAGTTAATGGGTCTTGATTAACAATTCAAGAGACTAAGGAGATTTTCAGACCTGCCAAAATGCCGTTTTGCCGCGCGAGCAGCCTCCCGAAACTGCTGCGCGGCAAGGGTCTACTTCGGACGACGCTGTGCCTCTCGCAAAACCGTCCGTGTCACTTCCGTGAAGCTTGGGACGGCTCAGCGCCATATTTCAATCACGGGCAACCTCCGTGATTGAAATATGGCGCTGAGCCGTCCCAAGCTTCACGGAAGTGACACGGACGGTTTCGCGAGAGGCACAGCGTCGTCCGAAGTAGACCCTTGCCGCGCAGCAGTTTCGGGAGGCTGCTCGTGCGGCAAAACGGCATTTTGGTAGGTCTGAAAATCTCCTAACCCACCCCAAAATACTTTGCATAATATTAGAAATAGTTCATAACAATACAGAGTTGCTGATAAAAAATTATTATTATTATTCTCTGTGGCTTCCCTTCCCTGCCTCATGTGAGGATTGCACCAAAGCTCATACAAAACAGGAAAAATGATGAGTGAGAGATAGATAACATCACTGTCCTGGCATTTTGACTCCATGAACCCTGGCTCTATTGCATCATTGGATGGACCCATTGATTAGGTTGCTTTGTTTAGGTTTGTGAATTTGTCTGTGGACTCATAACTCATCTTGATCCCATCATTTATGATATAAAGGACAAAAATGGAGTGAAAAGTTATTTTCACATTAATAAGCATTCACTCAGTGCTTTCAGAGCAGCATGCCTATATGAACCAATTCAGAGGCAGTACCAATGAAGAAAATGTGAGCTCCAGTTTGTTCACACGCAACATACCATGAGCTACAATATGATCTGGACAGTCACTGTATTACAGCAATGTGAAGAATATATCTTGACGGCATGTACTCTTCCCTTTCCTGCAGTTCATCTCTCACTAATAAAAACACTGTTCTCTCTCTCACACATGCAGAACTGAGCAGATGTCCTGCTACTGTTTTCCAGCATGCATTCTGAAAAGGATAGCAGCTTTCACTAAAAATGAATGCAATTGGAAGAGCAGGATATAGCAATGTCGGCACATGAATTAGGATTCACCTGCAGAGGGGAATCCTCTGTGGACCTCTTGGAGCTGTTTGCAGTAGTCAGATCTGAAATCTATCTTGTCAATGAGATTATGTCAGTTCATAATGTGCCTTCAGATATATGGCATGGATCACAGCATATCTGGGGATTTCCCAGTAATTTAATCAAAAGAGCTTGTTAAATAGTCTTTTCTCGCTTCAGCTCCTGCTCAGCTGAATCCTGCCAACAGAGGAAACATGGCACGGGAGGAAGGCTTCAGTCTGCAAAAATGTAATGGCTTTTTAGGAGGAAAGGAATTTGGGCCCTCTCACACTACACAACTATAGCACTATGATTCCACTTTAACTTCCATAGATTCCTTCCTATTGAATCCTGGGAGTTTTAGGACATTATCAGACCATGCAAATACAGTGTCATAAGGACACCTAATGTTTGTGAAAGGGCACATGTACTAGACAACGTTGCCCTTTCGCGATCATATCCAGTCCAAAACCCGTCCTATTTTATTGATGGCCCAAGCCATCAACTGATCCCCCATTGTGCTTTTATGCCAGCATTGCTGGTGTTTGAATCCATGTGCTATTGTACTCATGTAAATGCAGTGTGAATGGCTGGATCGGCCAGAACACTTCTGGGTGAGATTGTGACATCCAGTCAGGTGATGCACTTTTTATGAGCCTCCCCAGTTTACTTGGAAGTTTTGAAGTGTGTTTATGTGCTTACTGTAATTTTTTGTGTGTTATTTTTTGTTTTATTTTTGAATTTCCCGCACTAGGTATTCTTGCAAGAATCCGTGGGATTTCAGACAAGGAAGTGAACGGAGCTCCGTTCACTCCTCATTCATTGCCAGGGAAGCCTTTTGCCAGGATGCAAGGCAAGTGAGGTGTGGGGGCATTCTTTTGCTGGCATAAAAACAGCAGAGGTTATGCTGGCAAAAGAATGTTATGCGGGAGTTGATAAAGTCTGTAGTTTCATGAGCCCTGGTGGTGCATTGGTTAAATGCCAGTACTGCAGCCACAATGTTGTAAGTTCTATCCTGCCGTGCTCCAAGGTTGACTTGGCCTTCCATCCTTTCGTAGGTAGGTAAAATGAGTACCCGGCTTGTGGGGGCAATTAGCTAACACATTGTAAACTGCTCAGAGAGTACACTGCGCTATAAAGCGGTGCAGATGTATAAGTGCTATTGCTAAACAATTTGTAAGCTGCTCTGAGAGCCTTTGAGGCTGAAGAGTAGGATATAAATACTCTAATAAAATAAATGAGGTATTTAAAAAGATCTGCCAGGGAATTTGGGTGCCTTACCAAACTACAAATCCCAGGTGGATTCAGCCATGCTATTTAAAGCAGAAACAAATGCTATAATTGTGTGAAGTGAATGGGGACAAAGATTGTGTTTGCTTTTTCTGCCTCCTCCACAAAAGTAAACACTCTGCATTTTTGTTTCTTTCAATAAGCTTTCTTTCACTAGAAGCATTTCCAGACAAGGTCTTTGCCTTGCCTCACTCACAGAATTGTATAGGTGGTCCAATTAAGAGCTTGAAACAGTTATTCTTCTGTTCTGTGCTCTTCTATTATCCAGTTAGCCAGAATCCCAAAGGCCATGCTGGTTGGTGGATTTTAGGAATTGTATTCCAAAAAAGTATCTTTTCCAAGGTCTAGTCCAGATATTATCATCTTCCATTTGCAATTGTCCTATTTTTCCCCACTATTTCTTGCATCTTTTTTTCTTTCCACAGAAACCCCATTAATGAGGAAGAGACAATGGCTTGAATCCATTGTCACAGTTATGAATGCATAACATTTGTGACTGGTTCATATTCACGATCCCTATGTATTCAATAATATAGAGAATTTCTACCCCAACCAGTAAAGGGCTAACAGTCTGTTTAAATAAGATGGCCTTTGCCTTCTGGTGGAAAAGGAGCAGTGATAGGGCTAACCATGCTTTCCAAAGCTCTGGTTATCCCTCAGATGATTTTAGAATGCACCTGCATCCAGTTCAGTGGCTTTAAGCATCTTTCACCAGCTTTGGCTGACTCAGCAGTTAGAACTATTCCATGTTCTGGCCATAGTGGCCTATGCCCTACTAACATCCAGATTAGATTTCTGTAATGTGTTGTATGTAGGGCTGCCCTTGAAGACAACCTGGGTGCTTCAACTAGTGAATAATATAACTAATAGAACATTAAAAGCTTGCAACCAGGTCATGTCACACTGATTCTAAGGGCTGCACTGGTGCTTGCTTTAGGGCCACATTCATTGTGCTGGTTCTTACATTTAGACCCTAAACAGCTTGGGACTAAATACCTGGAGTAAAGCTTAGCCCTAGCCGACCATGTCCATGTAGGGCAGGGGCAGGAATCAAGAAGCTTAATTTGCAAGACCCAAACCTAGAATACTGGTAATACTGGCAACTGTAGTCCAACAACACTTTGATGACCACATTTCCCACACCTGGTGTATAAGAAATTCTTCCCAGAGTAGATGAGTTCCACATTATTTTTCCTGTATTTTAATCATATTAGCTTTGATCTTTGTAAAGAAATATAATGAGATACCAAAGTCAGCACTATCTTGGCTCAATCATTACTCATTAATCAAAATGGAGACTGTAGTCAAGAAATCAAAAGACAACTAGGATTTGGAAGGGCAGCTATGAAGGAATTAGATAACTAGATAAGATTCTCAAGTGCATAGATACAGCATTGAATACCAAAGTCAAGGACATCCATGTCATAGTATTTTTTATTTCTATGTATGGTTGTGAAAGCTGCATGGTTAAGAAGCTGACAAGAAGAGAATCAACACATTTGAAGTGTGTTGCTTGAAAAGAGTTGTATGTATACCATGGATTGCTTAAAAGACAATTAAATCCAAGAGAAAATCAAGCCTGGACTCTCCATAGAAGCCAAGATGACTAAACTGAGGCTGTCATACTTTGGACATATCTGCCCATAAGCAACTCCAAATTGCCAGCAAGTTAAACAAGAGATGGAAAAGCAGCCAATCTCCAGTGATAATTAATTAGGAAGAGCAAGCAAAGTTCCGTTTCTTGGAAAGGCAGCAATACAGACAAAAGGCACACAGAGAAGAGTCCATAATACAGTCCAAAGATCAAGGCTTACAGAAGGCAGAGTAGTCCAGGAGTCGGTCTGTAGATCAGTAGGATCAGGAAACAGGGTCGTCAGGAACAGTCCAAGGTCAAGGCACACGGCAAGGCAGCAAGGATTCAGGCACCAAAGGCAGCAGGAAGCTTTCTCCAGGGAGATCAGCTGATCTCTGACAAAGCCTCCATTGCCTCTCCCAGCCTGTATAAAGCAATTAAGGCTTTGCCAGGTGTTTCTTAATGAGCAAATTCCTCTCATAAATTCTCATAGATTTCCTTTGAGCTTCCTTTTGCTCTCGGTGCTGTGTATACGACAGTGGAGGTAAGTCTCTCTCCTCTTCTTCGTCCTTATCCAAGTGGGCAGGACTCTCTGCTGGGACTGATGCCAACCCACTCAGACCAGGCTCTTCCTCTGCTCGAGTCTCTAGGTTGGCAGGGTTCCCTGCTGGCACAGGTATAGATAAACCTGTGCCAGAATCCCTAGAGCCATTCCCTGACATGTCCTCCTCCTCCTCTGACTCCATAGCCTCATCAGGCTCCTGGGGCATGACAATATCATGAGATGAGATGACTCATTAGAAAAGACAATAATGCTTGGTAAAGTTGAAGGCGGTGGGGGGGGAGGAAGACCTCATTACATAGATCAAGGAAGCCACAGCCCTGAGTTCGCAAGAACTTAGCAGGGCTATTGATAGCAGGGCATTTTGGAGGTCTCTCATTCATAAAGTCACCATAAGTCAAAGCCAATGTGATAGCAATTAACAGCAAAGCTTTTTAAAAAAAATCATGCTAGATTTTCAAATTTGCATTTATATTTTATCATGTCAATTTTGCATTGTGTTTTTTATAACTGTATTTTATTGTACAGTGTTACTGTTCTGTTTTGGAGTAATTGTAAGACAAATAAAGAATTCATTTTATTTATGACACCTTCTGAATATAAATAAGAATAAATAGTCATTAACTGGCATCTAGGAAAAACACTTTCTTTCTCATAACACCCTGTGTGCTAATCTTGCAGACATTTCCATGTGCACTTCAAATTTTTCAGTTCCCCCTTCTGTACTACTATTTTATAATCGTATTTTATTGGTGTTGTTGCATTTTGTGGGTGGGTGTCAATTTTTGTTATGTTTATAGCTTGTCACCCTGGTATCTTTTGTTGAATGGCAGGTGATAAACAGCCTAAATAAATTAATATGTAAGCTCCAGCTTTAACAGACATTCCTAATCTCAGCATTATGAAAAGAGAAGATCCCCAAGTCCAGCCAAAGTTAGTTATGAGTAAATCCTAATCAGTGAAGCAAGAGTTTAATTACAGTCAGGCCCCAGTATCCAAGGAACCAATATCCACAGTCTCAGTTATCCACAGAACACAAAATAGGGAGACATATCATAAGAGTCATGCTGGAAAATGCCTAGAGAGGTGTTCTCTCTAGGAATCTTCTAAGTCCTCCAATGCAACTAGATGGTATGTTTTTACCAGAAATCCATTATTTTAATAGGATTTGTTGTTATCCATGGTTTCCAGTATCTGCAGTAAGTCCAGGAACCGAACCCCTGAGGATATGGGCGTCTGACTGTAGTTACAACCAGCTTGTTCCAATGGGATTAAGTCATAGCTAACATTTGGTTGGTGCAGGTGTTTGTGTGCTTGCTCTCTTTTTGGTGATACATTTGATAGTTACCCTCTTTGGGGTGATGCATTTCCTTTCTTTTGGAACATCCTAAGTGCCCATTGTAGCAATTTCCTTTATGTTACAATAGATTCTTAATATCTACCAACTGGAGCCTGGTGGAAAAGACATCAGTTAGAATTAATGGCTGCTGGTGGCTTTCCTCTCATTTGGGTTTTGGTCAGAACTTTAAATGAACTATCCAAGGATCTGATCCCTATCCCCAAAATAGATTCAGCATTTTGGATAACTCTTTTAAAATTCACATTGAAACCTAGAGCAGATTCATCACTCCATGGAGATTGAAACCATCATCAACCACCACTGACTAGAACTGAAGAATTCTGAGCCCCAGAGTATATCTGCACTGCACAACTACAGCGGTTTGATTTAATTTTCAGTGCCACAGCTACATCCTACTGAATCTTGGCATTTGTAGCTCAGTGAGATGATAGAACTCTCTACCAAATAATTCCAAGTTCCCCACTACAAATCCCACATTTTCAAAGGAGGAAGCCATGACCGTTGGTACCACACTGCTATAACTATCTATGTGTTGATACACTCCAGGACTTTGCTTTGACTACCAGATGTGAGTGGAGTTTATGGTCCTCCCACTCACAAAAACTATTCCTGATCCTCCTACGCCATCACTACTACTAATACACACACACACAACATACTGTCTTCATTCTAACTGTTTAATTTGGAGGCAGGAGGACTCATTTTGTTAAAGTTTATATTTAAATTATTGGAAAGCAGAAATCCTTGCTAAAGTAATGTCAATCATCCAGAGAGCTATCTATAGATCTAAACATACTTCCTCTCCATTTCTGGCCTATAGAATCCACCTCCCCAATGCAAAGAATGTGAAAGAGAAACTTCCTCCAAATCTTAGCCACCTCACTCTTTTGAAGGATAGCGCCAACATAAACAAGGAGGGATAGTTTTCTAAATTGCTTTAAATTCTGCTTATAGCCCAATTATATTTTCACTTTTGTATGTTTAAATGATATGGACTACTATTTGTACTTGCTTTAACTTTGCAAGCTGCCTTAGGTCCCAACACTGGGGGAAAGATGGGTAATTATTTAATTAGTTATAGTAACAACAACATTAAACACTGGAGACTTGTTTGATGGCCTTCTCTCTTTCCAAGCAGTAAAATGGGAAGGAACATGTAATCTAAAACCGTGGTTCTTAACCTGTGGTCCAGGGACCCCCAAGGGTCTGCAATGTCCTCACAGGGGGTCCATGAAAGCTTGAAGGTTGCTAAGCCCACCTCCTCCCCTCAGTGGAGTGGCCACATGACAGGATCCAAGGGAAAGGCTGGCTGGCTGCCTTGGCCTGCCCGTTGTCATTCAATCTGCTCCAGCCACAAACTTGCAGGGAAGTCTTCCCTCCCACTCCAGTGCCTCTGAGGAAAGGTTAACATAATAATAATAATAAATAATAAAATTTATTTATACCCCGCCCCTCTGTTAAAACAATCGGGGCGGCTTATCGGGGCGGGGATGGTGTAATTGTATTATTACTATCAGGTATTATTGTTGTTGCTATTATTAGGATTTTAAATCTTGAGTTAAGTCTTGGGGGTCCACAGCAACAAAAGATACTTAAAGAGGGTCCCTGGTAAAGAAAAGGTTAAGAGCCACTGATCTAAAACATTAATCTGTCCCTAGCAGATGGCTCACAAAGGCATTTTGGTATGAGAAGACTCCATGAAGCCATTTTTTTAAAAAAAGAAGAGGAGGAGGAGGAATATTTCATATATTTTATTCTCAGGGGACTTTACAGAGGGGTTTGGGAAAAATTTAAAAGCATCATTATCACACAGTGACACAGAGAAAGGAAAATTAAAAGCCTATTTTGAGAGGCATGTGTGGTGATTAATCGTAATGATATAATGACACAGGTATAATTATTTTTCCACTATGTTTTTATAACTTCAAATTGTGAATGGATTTTCCCTTTGTGAAATGAAAATCATATTGCAGGGTTTCCCCCCCAGGTGCAATGATCTCCTGACACATACTTTGCAAAGATGCTTTCAGTCCACTTCTCTACTGCCAGGAGTCGCTCCGTTCTTCCTCATGATAGTCTGGTGACCAGGACAGACAAGAGCTTGGAAAAGTTACTTCTAGGATAACAGTTCTCAAAATTTCACAGCCACCATGGTAATGGGGATGCTCACTGTAGTATCAGGGGGCTTGTTGTCCCAAAAGGAATTTTTCTGAGCTGTATGACAGATTGCTTGCCTTTATTATTATGTATTTATTATTAAACCAACAAGCACTGCCTAGAACGGGGTGGGGAATTTTTTCCTCTCTTGAGAAGGAGAAGAACCAGGGCAGAGCTTGGAAGAAACTAGTTACAAGTAAGTATTAACTTGTAATTAATTCATTTCCAAAGAATGAAGTTATAACTATATTGCATTACAACTGTCAACTGTAACGTGAGGGGACAATTGCATTTTATTTGCATTTTAATGCCAAGTTTTACTTTCATAGGAACATTACTTCCGCTTGAGTACCAGGGCTGGGGAAAAGGCAATATATGGATACATTGTTGTTGTGAAGATGCTACCTCTAATCCTAATAGTTCCATATACAGTAGTCATAATGACATATAAACTAGGCTTATCCTAGCTTACTTTCACTCTACGTTTAAAAGGATCTAAGTCAGTAGTTATGCCCAAATTTCTGTGATAACAGATGGTAGTTTTTAGCTACGGGGATGGGTAACTTCAGGTGCAGGCAATTTTCAACCCCCAGGACCACTGCCTTCTGGTGAAACAAGAAATGGCCAGAAATCTACTTCCAGTTTCAACAAAAGATTGGCTCACATCCTGTTTAGGAAGTTATGATCTCACAAGTCTGTCTTAAAGGCATCACAGCTTACTTTTTTGGCACTGAGTATGTTGAAATTCTATTCCAACCATGCAACAACCAACCCCCCCCCAAAAAAAAATTACCTTGCAGCCACCGAACACAACAATTTCCTGGTTGTCAGAGGGTCCAGCTATTTTCCTTTAGTTGGATGCACTGCAAGAGATGCTCATAGGGACATCACTGCAACCCCCTGCATGTCCCTGCTGGTGCCTTTCACATCATGTCAAGGTGAAGGAAAATAGCTGGATGTATTGCCGCTGATCCCCTCTCTCCCCAGCAACCTTGAAGTGGCTGTATTAGAAGGGCAGCATGGCTTACAATGTAGGCTTTGGGGGAACAGCATTGGTAGACATAGCTATGGGGACGTAGCTATGTGGGACATGTACTTCTCCTGATGGAGGATTGCAATCATTGTTTTTCACTTTAAAAAGACCCACAAGGAGTAGAGGAGCCAGGTGTCCTAGACTGAAAGAGAATCAAGTCTACTCAACATTAATTTTAACACAATGAATAAAAATTCAGGGTCTTCCAGGGTCCACAAAAACAAATGGGGGCCACAAGCAGCTCCTGGGATACATTCTGCCAGTTCAAAAGTACAACTATTCTGCCATTGTGTTAAAGCCAAAGAAAGTGCAGCAAAAGGAGAAAAATTAGATCATGGTTTAGATACAGGAAGTACCATAGTGTTTTATATACACCTGGTAAAGCAGGTTTGTTAAGAAAGAGTGGCACAACACCAACGTGCCACAACAGGGTTAAACTTTGTAGTCAAGGAAGTGTTTTGTGACTGCTACTACGATGACCTCTACTGGACACTCGGTGTGGCAAATATTACTTCCACCAGACACCTGGGATGGATAGTAGCCAATACTTACACAGTGTTGTCCTACTGACCAGGAGTGATGCTGTTACAAGACGCCTTCCATCTTGTCTTTAAAAATAAATAAATGATGCTAACATAGGAAGGAGAGGAGCTAACATGAACTACAGCAAGACATGATCAAACTTCAACCTGGCTATCCTCATGTGAACAAAGGTCAGAAGTCAAACTTCCTCATCTAAAGAGTGTTTTAAAAAAAAAAAAAAAGACCAGTCAGTGGTTTCTTAGCAATTCTAACCCTCTTTTATATCAGTGAGGTTGACCCAGTTGACTTTTGGTCTTCTGAAAGATTCAGAGAATATAGGTTTATAGTTGGACTCCCCCGCCCTGATTTAACAAGAAGTATCATCAAGGCTTATCTGGCATAGATCACCATCAGCCCATGATATAATAAGAGAGCTTGGAAAAGTTACTTTTTAAATTATAGGTACCAGAATCTCCAAACCAGCAAGATTTTGGGAGCTGTAGTCTTTAAAAGAATTTTTTCCAAACTTGAGTTGAACAGCAATATCAATAGCAGAAACCATAGAAGGTCCCCAATTTACCTAGAGAGAAAATGGAGATGATACTTAGGCCTGTATCCTAGTGCTCATTCCAAATAGAGCTGGTCCACTGAATCATTGGGATTTACCTACACCAAAAATGGGCAGTTGTAGAAGGTTGAGGGCCACATTAGCCCCCCAGGAGACCTTGGAAGGACATACCTCCACCACACAACCCTGCAAAAAAAAAAAAATCAAAAAGTCCCCAAATGCCCCCTAGGGTGTATGGGAGGCACTTTCATCATGTTTTGCCCCCCTTCCCCTGGCCATTTTAGGCCCAGCAGAGGTCCTTTTTAACAACAGGAAGTGAACAAAGTCATTTTCTATTCACTTCCTGTTTCAAAAAAGTGTTTTCCTGGCTCGACATTGATGGGGGGGGCATAACAAAAATGCCTCCAGTATCCCCCCTAGAGGGCACTGGGGGAGAAAATGACCCTTATGGCACCATAAAAATGGCCCTGGGCTGCATGAATCCCATAGTCCACAGTTTTCCCATCCCTGACCTACATGTTACTTGACCATTCAACAATTGATTTATGGATCTACTTTAGTTGGGACTAACTGTAGAATTGAGGCCTTGGGTGTCAGTGGAAGTAAAATGAAACCTGGAAGGAAGGAGGGAAGGAAGGAAGGAAGGAAGGAGGAAAGGAAGGGAAACAAAAAACAATCCCAGTGGACAAAGCACTACTGTTGAGGGCAATAAAGAACGTCCAGTTCAGAGTGTTGGCCTCATATGATCCCTCACATTTACAGTGGGTTTTCAAGGTTAGAGTAGGCATAGAAAAATATTACTTCACAAAAGGGATTCCACACCACAAGAGACAAAATGAGTAATCACCAAGAAGGGCTCCTAAGGTGGTTGTGATACCAGTGTGTATTTGCCTACCAACTGAAAGATTCATTTTTAATAAAAATGTATTCATGGCTAACCACTGTGAAGTACTTGAAAGTCATTGGAGAGACTTTACAATGTGGACCCCTCCAAGGCTGACTGAGAAAATGAAGTGAGTTCTATCTAGTAAAAATCCATTGCACAGAGATTTGGAAACTATGCCTTTGCCTTTTCTTTAAACATGGTACAGCATTCATTTCCCGAAGTCTAAAGTAAAAGTCCAGGAAACCAAGGTTCACATTGGCCTTAATATGTATGTATATGTGTGTGTCTTTCTGTAAAAGTAAATGTTGCCAATAACTGAAACAACAGCATTCCTCTGTTGTGTCCAAACTTTATCAGCATCTTTCCAAAACAGAAGAGGCATAAAAATAAATTAGGACCCTTTTTTACATAAAGCCACCACAGATACCTAGTTTGGCTAGGTTTCTAAAAAATCCCACAAATTATCTCAAAGCAATTGTTTCTTGAACTAACTTGTGACTTCACAGTTGAAACACAACTCTAGTACATTTAGAGAGATACAATAGATCCACCTTAGCTGCCAAGGAAGGAAGGTGAAGCCCCTGGATGAATGTATATTATAATTTTAGTATAGAAGTGTAAATATAATGTTTATTAGATAAGGAAAGAGAGTGATTATAGTGTACAGTATTTAGATTAAGAAGGAAAAATGTATTAGTGTCAGGATAGATAGTTTTATTTTTGTATTAGTAAGTAAAGAGATTGGGGAGAAAAAATATATTATTATTTTGGTCAGGTATATTGTTTTGTAGAATGGTTTGAGTTCAATAAAAAAAATTCCTAATCCCACCCACCTCCCAAAAAATTCCTGGATTTTTTGGGAAGTGCCTAAAGGCGATGGGAAACCCAATCCCAGTTCAAAAACAGGCTAAAGGATTGTGGCATCAGTCCAATTGTTAGTCCCAGCTAGAAGAGTCCCACTGAATCAACTGCTAAACGATAAGTCAATACTCATGTTAATCATATTGAGTCAATGAATTTACTCTAGTTGGGACTAGCAATGGGATTTAGGCCTATTTGTTCTAAAATCCTTCCTGTAAAATTGGAAGAGTGCCTCAACTCACCTAACTGAAGCCTCACACTTGTTTGAAGCTTTGGAATAATCAGATGGGGGGAGGACTATAATTAGAATTGCTATATAGATAATTACAACTATAAATTATCTATATCTATTACAGCTATATCAATCATTTGCGACTCTGGCTCTAATTACATGGCTCTGCTCCTGTAAATGTGATGAATATAAGAGACAGGTTAATTACCTACTAAACACCAAAATAAATAGATAATCAAAACCATTAAGCAACACAATCCCAAATTAAATAAAGATGATTTTTTTTAAGGCTAACTATACTTGTCTGAGTGGGCTAAACCATCTCATGATGCAGGAAAATTTAGTCACAATTAAGGCTGCAATCCTAAACATATACATGCTAGAGGGGAAATCCCAACATGGAATTTACTGAACAGGATTGCACAGCATGTTCCATTGAAACCTATGGGTCAGACTATTTAGGATTAGATTCAGCACCACTGCTTTAGTGAAGGCTTCAGCAGAAGCACAACTCCCTTGTCAGTGGAATGGTGAATATAGTTAGCCCTCCGTATCCATGGATTCTTTGTCCACAGATTCTACTATCCATGGCTTGAAAATATTCCAAAATCATTTTTTTCCAAAAAGCAAACCCTGATTTTGCCATGGTATATAAGGGACACCATTTTACACTATTGTATATCATGGGACTTGAGTATCCATGGATTTTGATATCCACAGAGGGTCCTGGACCAAACCCCCAGTGATATCAAGGGCTCACTGTACTCATTTGGTTGTATTCCAAGTTTTGAAGGAGCTGTCTGTCCATGGTGCTGAAACTATTTTTGTGGGAAAGGGGTTTAATCTCAGATAGCACATCTAAACTTCAGACTAAACCCCAGAGGTGCTTCACCCCCCCAGTGACATTGAAGCCACCAGCCCCTACTTCATTCCTTTCAGTGGGGTTTGGTCTTTACTGTCTTGAGCTAAAAAAAAAAAAAAAGGCTATGATGCTTTGTTGGTGACAACAGCAACATTGCCAAGCTACTATGTTTTTTGGAAGTTACTGTGAGTTACTGTTACTAGAGGAAGTTACAGTCACTATATTTGCCTCTTAGTTTTATCTTTTCCACCCCATCACATTACTTCCTGCCACATTAGCTCCCAAGCCAGATTAGTGAAGAAAACCATTGCACTAAGTTTCATTTCCTAGTAGTGCATGCTGCTAAACTCAACCCATGTTTAAAAGGAAGAAGTTCCTGATTTTTAAGGTGGATACTTGTCTGGCCCTGTTTGGCATCGAAGACAGCAATGCTATGCACAGCTCCACTGAGGTTACTTTTGAGTAAACATACAAACTGATATATTCTTTAGTTCTCACTTTTTTTTGGTAGGGCAAGGTGGGGAAAAATTAGGCCACAGGCTGCAGAAGCCCCCCAAAGGCTGTTTTGAGTTTGTCAAGGCATCCCCAAATGGACAAAAAAATAAAAATGTCCCCCTACATCCCCTAGGAAGGTGACATCTTGTTTCCTTCTTTTTTTAAAAAAAAAAGCCTCCCCTGGCCCAAAACAACCTTGGGAGCCAAATGTATGGTGAAATTGCCCTCAATTATCCCAGAAAGCATGGCTGAACATTCTGTTTTATTGTTTTAAAAATTTAAGGGGAAAACATTTTTAAAAATGGGGCTGGGGGGTTTCAACTCAGTTGTGTTGCCCTCTCAATCAATGTGACCCACAACCCCTGGCAGTTGCCCATCCAGCACGGCACAAGAGATTGGAAAACAGCATTTCTTGTTTTACAAGATCCTGTGAACAAACCTCTGTGAGACTTCCCTTCTGAATAGGATCAGGCTGCATTTCTGTACCTGGGTACTGGGAGTCAACAATGCCAGTGAGAGGTTACTTTTGAGTAAACACAGAGAAGATTGTGCCACAAATTACTGAACTACGATGGCTGAGGAGGTCTGTGCCACAAGAATGAAGCGCGCACACACGCGCGCGCGCTACAAATATATTCTTTGCTTTTTCTTTGCACTGGTGTATTGAACCAAACCAAAAAGGCCAAACCGTTAAGAGGGCTGCAATGTAAAATCAAGTTTCCTACCTGAATTCGGGGAGGAGGTTTGGCTGCAACCCATAGAAAGCTGCAGAGAGGGTCACCAGCCAGGCAGGTCTGTAATTCCCATTCTCACACTCCAGGTAAGGAGGGGACCATTGGACGGGGCTCTTCTCCAGCGGGTGGCCGGCCTTCCTCCTCCAGCTGCTCTCCCAAGCCTTGGGGCCCGGGCCCTTCCGGGGCTGGTGGAGCCTCCATTTGCGCCTCCAGCCGTGGAACCACTCGGTCTCCCGGGAGGCGTTGGCCAGGCGGTGGGCCGCCAGCGCGGAGAAGTCCTGGAGCAGGATCTGGCCGCCCCGCCGGCTGGCCTGGAGGAAGAGCGGGGGCGGCGCCGCCGCCGAGGCGGAGGGGGGCTCCGGGCTGAAGGTGAGGGCGGCCCGGGCGATCTCGGGGTCCCCTTCCAGCAGGCTTCGGACAAGGACTTGGTACCACTCGCGCTCCTCCGGCCACCTCTGCTCGCGGGAGCGGTTGCTCTGCAGGAGGGCGCTGAGGAAGGTGGTGGCCTGGAGGAGGGCGTCCAGGGCGGCCGGGAGGGGCGGCCGGGGGGCCAGCAGGCGAGGCTTCCCGGCCCAGCTGCCCAGCTCGTACCTCCCGGAGCAGTTGGCCCGCCTCAGCGCCCGCGGGTCGCCCGTCTGGAGGAAGGAAGCCACGCCGGGGGGCACCTCGCGGGGGAGACGGGGGGCCCAGAGGCCGCCTTCCCTGGCCCTCGCCCTCGCCCCCTCCTCCGCGGCGGCGGCGGGGGTGGTGGGAGCGGGGCGGCCCCAGGGGGAGGGCTGCGCGGCTTCCCCTTGGCCCGGCACTGCCTGCCCTTGGCTGCCATCGAGCCCCCGGCCCAGGGGGGCCGAGAGGAGGAGGAGGAGGAGGGCGGCCGGGAGGGGGCGAGGGGCGGCAAGCGAGCCCGGGGCGGGGGGCGGCAAAGCCATGGCCCCCACGCGGGCAAAGGAGACCCCCAAGTCCGTCCAAATCTCCCCCGCCCCTCCTGCCCCCCGGCCCTTGACAGAAGAAGAGCGCGGGAGCCCCTCGTTGAGCCCTGGACCACAGCAGGGAGCGCGGGAAGCCCAGTCACCTGTGGCGATGCGCGCGCGTATGTGTGTGGAGATCTCTGGCGCTGCCTCGCCGGGAAAGCAAGCCCCGGGAATGGCGCAGCCGGGCCAAGAGCGCCGCTTACATCCCTGCTGCCGGCCACCGGGCGACGCTGCTCCCTCTAGTCAGCCTCCCGACGGGCCGCGGCCGGGTTGGGGATCCCCCATCCGCCGCGGAGGACGCCCTCCGGGAAGGGGTGGAGGTGTGCGTGTGGGTGTTTAAAGAGCCGCCCGTCCCTCCCCGGCTCGCCGCCGCCGCCGCTCGTCGTCCTCCTCCATGGTCCCCGCGCCTCCAGACGGAGCCACGCGCGCCCAGCCCAGGCGCCCGGGTCGGCCGGCCAGCAACCCTGGGGGCATCGCTTGCCCAAGAGAAAGGGGCGAAAGAGGAGGCTCCGGACCTCCTTCACCCCCCCCCGAACCCCAGGCGATGGAGAAGGCGGGAGAGGCGGCGCAAGGGCTGCTTGGAGAGGCGTGTGCCGGGAGCAGGTGCGCCCGGGCTCTCCAAGGCGCTCGGGGTCCCCGCCTCAGCCTCAGCCGCCGCCGGGCCCGCAGCTCCTCTTCCCCCGCTGCCCGCCGGCGGCTGTGAGCCAGCCCGCTCCTCTGCCCGCCCGGCCAGCCCTTCCCAGGGCCGCCCCGCCCCTTTCTCCCACCGCCCCCTCCCCATAGGTGTGCTCTGGGCGCCTCGAGCGCTCGCTGGCCGCCTCCCCTGTCAGTCAATCGCGGCGCAGCCGGTTAAGGCGGCGGAGGGAGGGAGCTGTCCAGTGCTGAACCAGAGGGAAAGAGGAGGAGGAGGAGGAGGAAAGCGCGGGCTCGCTTCCAGGCGGGAGGAAAGGCACCGGGGGTGGTTGGGTTGGATGGTCTCGTCTTGGTCACCTGCAGACTCTCCTGCCTCCGGAGGGACCGAGACTAAGAGCCCTGCCTTGGCAAGGACTCCCCCCCCTTGCTCCCCTTTTAGCGCTGCAGGGAGGGCTCGCTTCGGATCCGGTCCTGCTCCCCGCCCAGTTAGCCCTGTCTGGGTGTTTCTTCACAGAGGCAAAGCTA
This sequence comes from Gambelia wislizenii, assembly GCA_030847615.1. Lineage (NCBI taxonomy): Eukaryota > Metazoa > Chordata > Lepidosauria > Squamata > Crotaphytidae > Gambelia > Gambelia wislizenii. The sequence continues at coordinate 132,939,219 of JAUMIR010000006.1, read as the reverse complement.
CTGAGGGAAGGGCACCCAAATGGATCTCCCTGTTATCCTTGTCCCAGGAAGGAGTGGGGGGTTGTTTTATTCTCCTTTTCTTAAAAAAAAAAAAAAGAAAATGATGGGATTAATGAGCGAATTAATTAAAGCACTAGGAAGAGATAATCGGAAGACCAGGGGGATAGCGACACCTACTGGCTCAAGCTGTGACGCCTGTTTCGAGCAAACAAAGTTTAGTGGTGAGGAGGGGAGGGAGGGAGGCAATCGCGCTAAATCGGATGTTCGGCTCAATACCAGGAGAAATCTTTAGACTTTTATTTACTTCCTCACGTTGGGGTGCCTGCAGACAGCAATTTTGTCTATGGGAGAGAAGCAGGTTCACTGCATTCCAGGGGAGGGGGGCACATCTTCTGACATCCCATTCATGTCTAAAGTAATTTGTAGATCCCCCCCCTTAAATGCATACACACACACACACACACATCTATCTGTATTAGAAAGCTCAAAACTTTCTACATTTTATAGGTATGCTGTTATAAAAATGGTTGTGCACTACAACCAGTATGCTTTTTGGCTCCATGCTAAACCAGTTACATACACTTAAAACCTTACAGTTGGCAAGGGGGATTAAACACATACTGCAGCATAATAGCCTTATTTGATACTGTCTATGCACTGGAATGGGGGAAATTAATAATAAGCAGGGAGCTGGCAACATTTTTAAGCAAGGGAATTACTCAGCATTGGCAGTCAAAAGGAAGGCAAATTCCTTTTCTGATCCATTATCTTTCAAACATTCTTAAACATGAAGACTTGCAAGTACAATACATGTGTAGAAGTGCTCTCCGTGTGTTCAAGGTAGAACAGTCCCAAGTAAGTGTGCACAGAATAGATTGCAGCCTTGGTTATTCCTAGGAGAGCTTAAGGAGAATCACTATCTTCATATTTCTTGGTAATTGATCATTTAGTACCCTTCTGATGGATAATTCCTCCTTCTTCTATTTCTGAGGCCCAACTACATAGGACTGTTGGCAGTCCAATTTCACCAGATTATTTCAAGGGTGGGCTCAGCCTCTGCATCTTAGTCTTGGGGGGGGGAGCTTGAGCCCCTCTACCTGCCCATGTTCTGGGGTCCACAATGATAAGCATGGGCCCCCAGGCCTAACACACAATTGGCACTTGCAATGAACTCCCATCATGCCTCACCTTTGGCCTGGCTGACTAGAATTCAGCAACATCTGGACAGCCACACATCCTTATTATCCTTTTCCTCAGTGATGTTACAGTAGCCCTCAGCCACGCACATTTCTCATGGGCCTTTTGCGTGGATTGGCCTACTAGCTCCAAACTTCCCAACAAAAACCTGGAATCAGAGTCTGAACAAAGTTTGTGAACAACTGGCATGAACTTTAACCACTCTCAACTATGTCATGATGTGTACTTTAGTTTTGTTGTATGTGTGGAATTGAAACCCACCCTTTACAAAGCAAGAACCAAAATGCAAGAGTTCTGTCTTACAGACTGACAACCTAAATTACGTGGTCTTTCATTGTGTGAATAATGCTACTTAGATCCGGGTAGCTGACCTGTGATCTGAGCACTACATGCAACCCTTGGCCTAATTTCAAAAGCCCTTTCTACTAGTGATCAGGTCCATCTTTTGGATGGAGTGATCTGATTATTCTCCAGCAATCTGCTGGGCAGGAAAAAAGAAAGAAAGAGAGTGATAGAGGTAAAGAAAAGGAACTGAACTCTCATAGAAGAAAGATTTTCAACCTCTGGCACTGAAACAGATATTGGTGTAGGCATTCAATCCCTTTAAACATGGGTTTCATTGATAATTACACTGGCTTATCAATGCAGAGGGTTAGATCCAAATTTAGCTATTTTTAGAGCCGACACGTTGAAATTAGTGACACAAGAAAATCATGATTAACTTAAGTCCGATTGATTTCAGTGGCTCCAGAGACTAAGTCTGGATTCAACCCAATGTGTCTATTTGAGGAATAATGAAAACAGATTCACAGTACTGAATACTGTAGTCTGGGATGGAAGCAATTAGAGTTTGCAATCTTCTAAACTCATTCCCATCCAGGTGAGCCTCTCTGCCTTCCACCTTCTTCCATTTCTCTCTTCTAATTGTCAACTAGATTATTCTCACTACCAGGGCCACCTCATCCATTAGGCACTTTAGGCACAGTGGCCTAAGGCCTACAGAAATTTTAGGGCCTACAAAAACATGATTAACAAAAAAAATTATAGGAATTGGGAAGGAAAACAAAAGGATAATTTTTGGAATGATCACTTTCTGTCCCTATTGTTAGGTCGAGGTGAGGTGGGGAGTTGAATACAAGAGTGCCTAGGGCCTATGAAAGCAGCACTGCTCACTAACACCCCAACTGTCATCTTATGCTCTCTCCTTCTCACTCTCCCACCTACTTTGACAATCCTTACTCCAAGCAACAGCCTTCACCTATTACTCCAAACACAATCCTCAAACATGGATTATTATTTTTTACAAATATAGCATCAAATCAAAATATATCTATGTCCTCCATAAAGAAATAGTAACAAATGAAGCTTCAAAGGTATATATATATATGTTTTCAAATCAACTCTAGCATTATGTCCTGCATTTTCTATCTTTCCAAAGGTGTCACATAACCAAAACTCATATAATTGCATGTATGTTGTCTTACATATCTGTAGAGTCATCCATACCAGTGGTCATATCAACATCTTGTGGCAGCAAATTTCATAGTTTTACTGTGAAGAATCCCTCACTGCCTTTGTCCTGAATCTGTCATTTAGCTTCAAGCACCAAGAAATTAGACCAAAATAAGATTCTGAGAAATGTGTTAAATTCTTCTACTGACCTAGATGAAACAAAAGATTGGCTAACACTGATTCTTTTTAATTTCTTAGGATTGTCAATCATCCTAAACCAGGTGTCTTTCATTCCAGACCTTAAATGGTTCAAAGGAGAGCCTAGCTAACAATGGGTAAAAATCTTGGCCAGAATCCTGTATCAGCTACTTAGTAAAGTATACTTAACTAAGTAAATTCTCCTGGCCTGACCCTCCCAAACCTGAGGGAAAAATCATTGATCCGCACCCCAGTCAGTGGCAGAATGGATCTTCTTCTCCCCATACAGCTGCTGCCCAGTAAAAGTAGGTGGAGGGCAGGGAAAGAATGGCAATAGGATCATGATCATGACTAAGTAGCAATCCTGAATAGGAAACGGTTGCCTAGATTTACTCATCTGTTTCACTACCTAGTTGTGATTTTGACACTAGAGTATTGCCATGATCATAATTTCCCTTCCAACCTGCTTTAATGAGCATCAGCTGCATGGGGGAGAAGGAGATCCATTCTGCCACCAATCAGAGCATAGATAAATGACGTTTCCATCATGTTTTGGTTGTGGTGGTGGTGGTTGGATCAGGAGACACTACTTAGTTAAGTATACTGTATTTAACTAAGTAGCTGATGCAATACTCCAGCCCTTATTTATATTGAGCTGTTTCCTACAAGGAAAGGGATGAATCACCTTAAGGGAAGATCTCTCCACCACCAGCTCCTCATAATGGAATACATAGCAAGTCAAGTTTTCAAAGACATGAACCTACCAAGTACAGAGATGAGAGGGTGAAGCTCCTCTATTTATGTTTCTGTCAATCATGAGAACTTCTATGAGGGATAAATGCATAGCTCCACAAGACACTCAGTGTGAGCAGGTGGACTGGAAAATCACAGCTGTTTCTTTAATGCAATACGAGGCAGGAAAATGAAAAATGAGAGCTATAATTAGGACAGAAGACTAATATCTAACACAAATAAAAATGTAAAATCAGATTAATCCACCTTACCCTAAGATTAACTTTTAGCATACTTTCTTTTATATTAGCTCAGCTTATAGTACTCAAATAAAACAAAACCGAGGCCTCTTTCCTGAACAAAATTACTTTGAAGACTTCTAGAGACATGAAATCCATTGTCGTCTGATGCTTTTTAAAAAGTAACCATGTTAGTCTATTGCAATATAAAAAGGGGGAAAGAAGGGGGAGGGAAAACAGATTGGGGCAGCAACTTTAAGACTAACTGGTTTTTATTTTAGCATGAGCTTTCATGGATATAAACCCACTTCTTCACATTTGACACAGAGTGATGTTAAGGCCTCAGATATAAAGCATATTTATACTCACAACTATATAAATATGCTTTATACCTGAGGCCTTAATGTCACTCTGCATTGCATCTGAAGAAGTGGACTACTAGATGTTGCTGGACTGAAAGTCCCATCATCCCTAAGCAACAGAGACAAAGATGTTGGATCATAGAAGCTGTAGTTCAACAGCAACTGGAAAGTCACACATTTCCCCAGCCTTGCAGTGTAGCATGGGTCACAATTAATCTGCCCTCCTAAATAATCATTCCCTGTATTAAATTATTCCTAGTACTAACACTTGGAAAAGCAGCAATAAAGGAACTAGATAAGATTCTCAAGCTTGAAGACATCACACTAAATACCAAAGTCAGAATAATCCAATCCATATTAGTTCTGATTTCTATCTATGTGTATACAAACTGGACAGTGAATAAAACTGATAGGGGAAGAGTCAAATGCAGTGCTGGAGAAGAGTTCTACAGATAACATGGGCTGAGCTCATGGTATCCATAGACAAATGAATGGAGCTTACAGCAAATCAAGCCTGAACTCTCAATAAAAGCAAAGATGACTAAATTGAGACTGTTGTACTTTAAACATCCCATGAGATAACATGGCTCATTGGGCTCATCTAGGGCCCAATCTATACAGTAAAAAAAAATACATATGGTGTTAGAAAAATTGATCATCCGTACACACGGCCATATGGATGCATACGTGTCTTTCGGAAGGGGGGCTAGTGAATCCCCCATAAACTACATGGATTCGGCATCCGGGAGGATTAGTGGATCTCAGCTTAAAATCCGTACAGCTGTTGGAATGGTTGATTGTCTGTACCCCCCCCCCGTTCGCACACATACAAACAGGCAGTGTAATCTGATTGGCTGGCCGAGCACAGGGGACAGGGCTAGCAAAGAGGGAAATTAGGAACGTCTGCCATGTTGGATTCCCAGCTAAGCGAGTGTCCGGTAAGTCCATTAATTTTACATTTATTCCTTTTTATTTTATTTTGTAAATATGGAAAACTGAATGTCCGCATAACAGGCACCTTTTTAAATATTTTTTTTTTAAGTGGCAGGAGATTTAAAACCGCCGCTTGGCTTGCTCACTCCAGCCAGTTGGGGAAGGGGGATTATATGGAGTTGGGGGGGTAAAAAATCATGTAGGTGGATCGTACGTATTCAAATGACTGACTATTCATATTTTTACACACACACACCAGATTTTTTTAATCATATAGATGGGGCTTACATGGACCAGGATACACTGGCTCCCTGCTGGCATATCCTGCCCACAGATCAGGCCCATTCCTCTCCCATTACCTTGATGAAACAGGCCTGCATCCAGAAGGGCATGCCAGCCCATACCTGCAGCCCCCAGCGCCACCTGCATCCCACTCTGCAGATCCAGGCAGGAGGCCCACAGCATGTGAGCAAGCCCCCCTGCATGTGACCAGCCTGGTCACATGCTGCGGTCCTCTTTCCTGGATCTGGAAGAACAAAGCAGCTGGCAGCTACAGTGATGGGCTGGCATGCCAGAACAGGCTCCTACGGTCATGCAAGGCCCAATCCATTTCAGTTTGGTGGGAAAGGATTTAAACAGGTATTTTCTTATAATGTTTTATAGGGCTCTACCCTATCTTTCACGTCTTAGTCCCATCTTTGCCCTGGGGTTTGTTAGGACTACCCAGGGACAAAATGGGGCAAAGGTCCTATGTCATCAGGACTGCAAGGCTCCAAGTTGGGGGCAAGATGGGGTAAACTGTCCATGTAGACAAGCCCATTTGAAAATACGATAATACTTTTTAAAGTGGAAGGCAGTAGGAAAAGAGGGAGACCGCACTACAGGTGAATTAAGACTATAAAAAAAGTCACAGCCCTGGGTTTGCAAGGCCTGAGCAGGACAGTTGATGACTGCGGCTCTTGGAAGTCTCTCATTCACAGGGTCACCATAAATCAAAGTCAACTTGATGGCAAATAACAATAACAAAGTAGTATCTTCAGTCCTGAAATGCTACCGTACTTCTCCTTTGTCATCCTTGTAGGAAGCCTTTATCTTAAAGGTACTGGATGTCGAGAAGCCAACTTAAATAGCTGATAAGGGTGCCCGGCTCGACACAACTCAGTTGAAAAGCACAGTACCTGGTGTTGTCAGTAGCAGTCCTATAGGGTCAGAAGTACACACACAGAGAGAGAGAGAGAGCGAAGAACGAAGAGGCAGTCCGAGGTCAAAAGGATTCCGGCAGGTGGGTCAATGAAGGCAGTCCAAGGTCAAGATATCCGAAGTCTCAAGATAGCAAGGTTCCAAGAAGCAGGAGAGTCACAGGCAGAGGCTTCCTCCAGGAAACGCAGATTGCCTGAAACAAGGAACTCAGCGTCCCCCAGCTGCTTATGTTGGCCCAGCTCCCACTCCCAGCTGCGGGGTGATTGATGAGCTTCTCTCTCTTAATCTCCGGGAACGACGCAGCCAGGCCCTCTCTGTTCTCCTTTGGCTAAAGGTAGGTACCTGCTCTTGTACCTCTTGCTCTTGCTGTACTATGTCTCCCAGGCTTGGACCCTGTGCTGGGGGAGGGCTAGGCTGCTGAGCCCTGGGTTCTTTAGGGCTAGACTCAGACTCAGCCAGATCTTCTGCTACTGGTTCAGCCTCCTCGCCTTCTGAGTCCTCAGAGTCCTGGCTGACCATGACACTGGATTCCATTCTCGCCTCTGCCTCCTACTCCTTGTTATGATCTATCTGGCCACAGTTTTTCAAAGCTCTGAAAACCTTTTACCATCCATTAAACTGCCTTCAGACACTGAACCGGGATGCACCAGCAAGCACAAAATCCAACAGATGGGCTGGTGGACTGTAGTCAGGGTAGGCTAACTAAGGTTAAGTTTGCCAATTTCAAAATTCCTCATAAAAATGCTTCCAGAAGCCACATCCTGCTGCAGATTTGTCCTATAAAAAGCTGCAGATGTGAGCCCCTTGAAGGAAAGCTCAGCAAATAAAAGGAGAGCAGAGAAGATAAGCCCCATAATTATTATTTAAGACTTTTATGGAAGGCAATTAAAAATCATTGAGAGCAAAATGTTTATTTCAAAATACCTTATGGTAGAAAATGCTTTTGTTCCCTTTTTGTATAGCAAAGAAAAGGAGGGGTAGAAATAACAACAAACATAAATAGATACAGCATCTGCCTTTTCACATCCAGCACATTTTTAACTACCTGGTAAATAACAGAAGCTAATGATGATACACCTTCCAGATGAGGCAATGCTTTCTGCCAGATGCCCAAAATTAAACTCAGCTTCTAAGATGTGGCGCCTGCTTGTTTTTGTCTCTTTCTGTCAGCCTCCTGTTTGAAGTTCTCCCCCTTTTTCTAACAACAGCTAAATTTGTGACTCACTAATTAAAGAAAGGGGCCTTTTTACAAAAAAAAATAAAAAATAAACAGCTGACAGGAAGCTGTTTCAAAGTCTCTCTCCCTACAGCTCATCAAGGGAAGAGGCATAGATATGGAAGTATTCAAGCTTAGAGAGGAAGGAGTAAGGGATGCTGAGGAATTTTGCCTCACAACAGTTTCCCAACACAACAGAAAAGGACAGGCAAAAAAGAGCCCATGTGTCATGCAGACAACCATCTGGACAGCAGGGATAGAAATGTGGCAGTAGTGGCAGAATAGAATAGACTGGTGTGGATGGGAAAGATATTTGGATGGAAGAGCAAAAGGAGATGAGGTGATAGTAAAACCCTCACTTCTCCCTTTCATTTTAAAAAAAACCAGACTTGACTGTGAATGGACCTTTAGTATCATTCTGAACAGGGCTGGCCCTACCATAAGGCATAGCAAGATGATTGCCTCAGGCAGCAGATGCTGGGGGCAGTGGTGGCAGCCTTCCAGCTCTTACTTCAGGACTGCCCAGCTGCTACCTTCCTTGGAAGACTGTGCTTTGTGTTCCTGGCCCATTGTTGTGTACTCTCTAAGCTGGCTACTGCCCTGAGGTGTGGTGGAGGACACTGTCCCATCACCAGATTTCGCTAGCTGTCAGTTCAGCTTGCTTCTGTACATCTTGTTTTTTGCCTCAGGCAGCAAAATGTCTAGGGCCCTTGTACAAGGGGATCATGTAACACCTTTGAGACTAACTGAGAGAAAGAAGTGTGTGGTGTAAGCTTTCGTAGATACAGGGCTCATCCAGAAAGGAAACAAAGTCTCTCTGGAAGTCCCAGGTTTTGTTCCTGTACAAACCAATTTTATTCTGGAGATCTCAAAGCATTTCCTGGGAACTCCCCACATTATCAAGGACTTTTCCACATGGCCAAAATAATTTGGCTTTCCCTCTTAAATGTAGAAGAAACCACGAGTTTTACAGAACCACAGTTTCCTGCAGAAGCCCCAGTGAAAATGCACATCATCAAAAATGTGTGTCAACTATGCCACAAATATGGGGTGAGAATGGGGTTTTTGCCCATGTAGACAAACCCTTAGTCTTACTTTGTTGTATATTCTGAACCTAAATTGAGTGGGACCAGTATGGATCAGACCCTCAGATCAATACAGCCAGCACTAATTCTTAGTATTTGAAGTGCTTGCAAGACTCAGAGTTTGGAAAAGTGACAGTTAATGGAGCAGATTGCTGGAGACTGCTTTAATGGCTTTGGCCAAGTAGCCAGGTATCTCTTTTGTTAGGACAATGACAAATCAAATTATGCTGTAAAAAAAGTTAATGAACTCTTACTGCATGATACAAAAGGCAAAGTTTAGGAATGTAGTGCGTGAAATATATTCAGGCAATTGGCTGAATTTTAGTCCTGACTAGAGCAAACTGACTGGAATGAATGGGAGGTTAGTTATCATATACTGTATATAAGTCCATCTGATTTCTGTGGGTTTTGTTGGAATTAAGATTGAATTTAGATCTGCACTCCTTAGTCCTCAGGGCTTGGTTATAGTTGTCCTCTTGAAGCCATCGTGCCATGCCTTGAACTTTAGTTACACATTAGGTCCTAGAACAATACTATATATCAATGTTTCCACCGTATTTGTATATTCTATATGGCTCTAACCCAGGGATGGGAATCATCTGGACCTTCAGATGTTATTGGACTGGAACTTCCAGCATAACTTACCACTTGCTCTGTTGTCTGAGGATTCTGCCAGTTGCAGTTCTACAGTATCTAGAGGGCTACATGATTCCCACCCCTGTTCTAAACAGAAGTCACACGTCTGTGGAATTGCTTTGAAGTGCTGCATTTTAAGAGGCAAGGTCTAGAGGCATTTACTCTTCTTTTATATGTGATTCATTTTAACTGTAAGTTTATTTATTGTCCATGAGTTTGATAGGGACATATTTCTGGGAAAGAGACAACATTTTGCATTGTTAAAATGCATATTGTTCACATCTGGTATATATATCTTGACTCTTCTTTAAAGACAATCTTGATTTCTCCCAGAGATGATGTTACAATCAAACATTTCCCAGGAAGTTTTGATCTTCCATGATAGGTTGGTTTTCCTTTTCTCATTCTCCTTATTTCTCTTGGCCATTCAATAACTTTGGAAACTAGAAGTTTGTTCAGATATGGGGGTTGAGAGAAGCTATCTATATAGAAGGAGCAAAATACCCAGCATATTTCAAATAGTCCAGCCAGTGAGTATATTTAAGATGAACCTACCAATGAAACAAAACACAAAGATCCGAAAGATAAAACCAATCCAACAATGAAGTATTGAAGTGAATTCAAAGAAAGTTTGTCATGCTTTGCTCCCACTGAAATCAACAGGACAAGTTGGTTGTGACTAACCAAAGTCCCATTTGATTTCAGTGGGACTTTAAAACATGACTATATCCAATCACCTGGATTTTAAGAACTCACTGATGAGAAATTTCAAGGTATGCCTCCCCATAGCATTGCAGAATGGCCAGCATTTGATTCAGATCTTACAGTGGAGAGATCGCTTAAGGATTAATCAACTGTGGAAGGTGATTATGTATGTCTGATTCTGTCTATTGCAATATCATCTGTTACCAATTTGGCAGTAGCTCTCCAAGCAGTGACCCAGAGTAAATTTCAGGCTGACCTTTAAGAGAGACACCAGATCTAGGGGGAAATTAATTTTGGATTAAAATTCCCAAAATGCCCTGCTCATCCTTTTTGCATGCCTTATGCCCTCAAAATGAGACCCTGTATGGTCAAGTGGTTTGAGCATTGGACTACAACTCTGGAGACCAGCATTCAAATCCCTGCTCAGCCATGAAAACCCACTGAGTGACCTTGGGCAGGTCATACTCTCTCAGCCTCTGAGGAAGACAAAGGCAAACACTTTCTGAGCAAGTTATCTTGCCAAGATAACTCCATGATAGGTTCACCTTAGGGTTCCCATAAGTTGGAAATGACTTGAAGGCACACACCAATATACGCCTTCAAAAGCAATGTAAGGACAAATGAGTTCTCATGACTCAAATCCACAGAGAAGCTCCTTCCCCCAAAGCAGCATAGAGCAACCAGACACATGGTGAAATGTATTTTTCCACCAGCAATCTGTGACCCCATCATAGACATCAGGAGGAGCCTTAGCTAGGTGGAATAGCCTCCTGCAAGAAAGCCAGGTGGAACCACCTCTGTTTTCCATGTTCAGATCCATGCTGCTATCTAACCCTACCCTTGGAAAAAGTGGAGAGGGCTCCCCCAGGTACACCTGAACCAAATAGGAAAACAACTGCATGGACCAATAGCTTGGGTCCATCATGCTTCCCCAGCCCCAAAAGTCCCATAAAACAATGGTATTTACATAGTGTCCTGAAAGTGTTCCAACTGCCCCACGTATTCTGAAATCCTTAAATAGCATCCTCATCATCATCATCACTACCACCAACATCAAGCTTCTATAATAGCAGCATTTCTATACTGCATTTCAAGTGTTCAAATTGCTCCATGTATTCTACAATCCTTAAAATGCTGCTCCTGTTGCCACCATCACGCCCATTGCTATCTTCATACTACAGATGTGGGGGAGAAAGACAGACCAAGAGAGTGCCCCATATCCTTAGGGATAAGGCTGAAGTGAGATCTGAAGCAAAGGCTTTCCAGATTCAGTTCTCAGCCCCAGTACATTCTGTCATTTGTGGGTTTTGCACCATTCTTTCTGTAGCTTTATAAGCTCTCTCCCCTCTACCAAGACCACCCATAATCTCTGCTGGAATGTTTCATCTCTGCAGAACACCTGCCATCTTTCCTGCCTTTGCTTCACATTTTACATCTGGTCTTCATTTGCACAGTCCTGTCTTTAGCTGGGCTTCCTCGCGTGCCTTTCATGCCCTTTGTAGTGTGTTTTTAATCTTTCTGGCTGGGTTTTTCTTTTCTGCAGCTTTCTCCTTCATCCTGCTAATGAAAAGATCCAATTGGCAGGTTCTATCTCATGTGAAATGTTATTTTTCAAATCCAGGAGAGCTAAGTTATCTTTGGAGGGGGAGAGTAAAAAACATTAGTGTGCCCATTTTCAAGCTTCCAAAGAAAGCTATACCAGTGAAACACATTAAGGTAAGAGCTTCTGCTTTACTTTTGATTTGCATTGATCTATGTGTGTGTGTGCGCGTGCGTACGTGCACAAAAGACAGAAAGAGAAAAACTGGGGGTCTATCCATCCCTTTATACATCCCACCTTTGTCCCAGGCTGGAACTCAAGGCAGCTTACAAAAAGACAGAGAATATAATAAAACCCATACAAGCTGACCCCTGTATCTGCAGGGGATATGTTCCAAGATACTCCCTACCCCACAGATCTCTCTCTCTCTCTCTCTCTCTGGCTTTTCTTCGCAAATGAAGATTCAGGAAGGACACACCCACGGATACTGAAAGCATAAATAATAAGGACAATGAGAAGAACACTGGAGGTTGACCATAGAATCATATTGAAGGACCTAGAAATGCCTAGAGAGAACATATTTTTTCAGACGTGGACAAGTGAAACCATGGATACCAAATCTGCCACTCTATTCTGCCTTGGTCAGACCTCACTTAGAATACTGTGTCCAGTTCTGGGCACCACAATTCAGAAAGGATATTGACAAATTGGAGCGTGTCCAGAGAAGGGCAACTAAAATGGTGAAAGGTCTGGAAACAATGCCTTATGAGGAGAGACTTAGGGAGCTGGGTATGTTTAGCCTGGAAAAAAGACGGTTAAGAGGCGATATGATAGCCCTGTTTAAGTATTTGAAGGGATGTCAAGCTGAGGATGGAGCAGGCTTGTTTTCTGCTGCTCCAGAGACTGGAACACGGAGCAATGGGTGCAAGCTCCAGGAACAGAGATTCCACCTCAACATGAGGAGGAACTTTTTGACAGTAAGAACTGTTCGGCAGTGGAACACACTCCCTCGGAGCGTGGTGGGGTCTCCTTCCTTGGAGGTCTTTAAACAGAGGCTGGATGGCCATCTGTCGGGGATGCTTTGATCATGATTTCCTGCGTGGCAGGGGGTTGGACTGGATGGCCCTCGTGGTCTCTTCCAACTCTACAATTCTATGATTCTATGATTCTGTCTGTGGATACAAGGGTTAACCTGTGTACTCATAGTTAAAAACATAAAAAAAAACAAGATTAAAACAATATTAAATAACAACAGCATTCAAAACAACTAAAATCTTTCTTTAAAACAGATTAAAAACAGTACAGCACTATAAAAGCCATTTTTGTTAAAATGAGTTTCCAGACACTTTGCTGGGAAAGAAAGGTCTCAACTGTCACTGAAACAAAGAAAGAGACATACCGATTTCCCTAGGGAGGGAGTTCCAAAGTGTGGGAGCAGCCACAGGGAAGGCCTTCTCCTACCTTCCCTCCAGCCATGCCTGTGAAGGCAGCAGTCTAGTCCAGATTGTTTAAGATGAGGCGGGCAACATGCAGCTGATTAACATTAAAAGCCATCTGCAGAAAATAGAAGCATCCTGCTTCTGGATACACTAATCTGTCTCTTCTGAAGCGTCCTGCTTGTGACAGGTACTGTAATGTTTTCCTAGCTATAATGTTTTAATGAAGAGAAGCATAGCAATATAAGGCCTAGTGGCACAGAAGGAAGCCCTGGTGGTGCAGTGGTTAATTGCCAGTACCGCAGCCACAACATTGCGAGTTCATTCCCAAGAGCTCCAAGGTTGACTCAGCCTTCCATCCTTTTGTAGGGTAAAATTAAGAACCTGGCTTGTGGGGGCAATTAGCTAACACACATTGGAAACCGCTTGGAGAGTGGCTAGTGCGCTATAAAAGCGGTGTAGATGTGTAGGTGCTATTGCCTTACAATTTGTGAGCCACTCTGAGAGCCTTTGTGGCTGAAAAAGTGGGGTATAAATACCTAAATAAATAAGTAAAATAGGGGTGAGGGAGTGCAGAACAAATAAAGAGTGGCAGAATGAGAAAATGAGAAAGAAGGGGTGACCAACCTGGTTTAAACAAACAAACAAACAAACAAACACCTGTTTTTGGGGGGAGGGGGTTAAACTAATTTTTTTCCCCAACCTTGGTACTTGGGCCTCAGGGTGACTTCCCTTATATGTGGACCTGGGTCTGTGTTGTTTCATGGTCTCATTGTGGTAGGCATGGCCTGACTCCTTATCAGGTTTGATAGAAACAGCCAGAGACAGTTTTAGAAGAAGAAGAGAACAAAGGTGAAAATTTATGAATACACATTAGGACAACACATTAACTCCTGAATATTCTATTCTTTCACAGCTTCACCAAACCAGACAGTTCTCCTTTCTGACTGACTGTCCTGTATCTATTTCAACTCTTCCCTATCTCTCTGAAATCAAATCACTTTCTGGCCCCTGAGCTGTGACTGGCTGCCTTCAACCAGGTTTGCCCAGCTCCTCCCTTCACAGTGTGTAACCAGCAATAGAAGCATCTGTTTGTGTAGCACAGTCCATTTCTGGTTCCAGGAGTTATTGTCTGATGCACAGCCGCACCCTCCAATTTTACAGAACCTGGAAATCTCAGCTATAAATGATAGAATATTTCAGGCACAGCATAGACTAGTAAATGTGTCTGTAAATAATGCAGTCCTAAAGGCGAGGTACTGAAAAAGGAGGAACATTTGTTTTTCATTTACAGGTATTGTCATGCCCTGCTTCCAGAACTTGGAAGTGGACACTGACTCCGAGACTGGAACAGCGGACATGCCACAACCCGCGGAACCAGAGCAGTAGGATGTTCCAGGCCACAAGCCTCAGACACAGACAATAGTGTAGTACCAACTCTGGCAGAGGTATCTGAACCCTGCCTCTTCAGATACAAAGGAAAACTTACCCGTACCTACTTTCACAGTGCAGAGACAACAAAAGGAGGGTATATTTAGAGGAAGCAGCAATTAGCTAAGCAGCAGCTGCATTAGCTGCTGAGCTATAAATATGTAGCACTGCCCTCCAGGGGTTGTCAGAGATTATCTGACATACCTGAGTATCCCTTGTGTTCCTGCTCACTATGTTTGACCTGGACTGGATTTGTTTACTCTGGACTCTGTTTCCCTGACCTAGATTCTGCTGGACTACCCTGAACTCTGTTTTCCAGACCTGTGCCATGTATATTGAACTTTGTTTGTGCACTTCTGTTTTGTTTGCTAGTAAAGTAAGTGTCTGACTTCACACTGCCTTGATTCCTTTGCCTGTAATTAGCTTGAGTGTGCTGTGCCTCTGCTATCAGCTGTGTAGTAATCAGCTTTTGGCTGGTTGCCCAGACATTGTTTGGACAGGCATTTACAGTCGACCCTCGGTATCCATGAATTCTGTATCCAAGGATTCCACCATCCACAGTTTGAAAATATTCTCTCCAGAAAAAAAAATTCAAAAAGCAAACCTTGATTTTGCCACTTTATATAAGGGGTACCATTTTATATATAATAGGACTTGAGCATCCATGGATTTTGATATCCATGGGAAGCCCTGGAACCAAACCCCAGCAGATACCAAGGGCCCACCATACTAGCAAGCACACCTGGCTGTCAGGAAGATGGAAGTTGTAAACCAAAAAGGTGATGACTCCAAATTCGGGGGGGGGGGAATCCCAAAACAGCTGAGTGAGGAATAACTATTGATGGGTGGAGTGGAAAATATGGGGAGGGAGAAATGAAATGGAGCATCCTGGAGAAGGGCATGGCTAGTTGGACCCCTCTATCATCATCATGATCACTACCACCACCACCAATTATCACATATTATAAAATGATTAATCTTTACCATTCTCATATTGTAAAGTTATAAAAGCACCCTAATCATTCTTGATTGATTCAAACTATTAAAATGAAACTTCTAGCATGCAGCCAGAAGAAAGATCACAGATAACAAAGATCACAGATCATAGAACAAAGATCACACACAAAGATAATTGGTGATGGGGTGTCCTTGCAAAATGATGAAATGGATTCTGCAGAGCTCCTTCTTACAGTGTGGTGGTGTACTGCAATCAATGAAGAGATTATGTTTATCATATGTTGTCCAAGGACTTGAGGATTAAAATTTAAGAGCTCTCCAGTGATTCTTCAAACACTTAGTTGCCTGGCCCAAAGCCACCCAGCTCTTCTGAGATGCCACAAAAGCTATGCCATAAACAGATGAACGGTTGTTGTGATAATTTTGCTTACAAAAACAAGGGTTGCCAGTTCAGGAGCATCCTAGGCCTTCACATTTCAGAGCCCAAACCTGCAATCATGGGATGCCTCTGGTGATGTTATGGGAGTGGGTGCTGGTGATGTCACATTAAGCATCAACCACAGTATCTCAGTTGTTTCTCACCAATGTCTTGGTTTCCACCAGGGTGAAGACTATTATCTCTTAAAAAGAGGTTCTCCTTACAGTGTGGTGGTGTACTGCAATCAATTTACACCATTTATATGGTCATCCACCCACCCTGGCCTCAGGCAACATCTTTCCTCCTGCCTTTGTCCTTCAGTGACCATTAGTAAACTGAACTTGTCACTTCATCACCACACCCACAAGCTTTGCATTTCTATAGCTGTTCAACAGCCTGCTTATAAGGTCTGTTCCTAGGCACCAGCTCATGCCATGCATCTGAGGAAGTAGATCAAGCCTACTAAAGCTTATGATACAACTTCTTTTTCCCATTTAATCTCAAAGGTGTTACAAGACCCCCTTGCTTACCTTCTTTAAAAGCCTGCCAAGTTTAATATTCATAACTTATTATTATGGTTGATAAATGCTCGTACACAGTCCAGGGGTAGCAGGCTATTATCCTAACATGGACTGAGTTTTCCATTGTGGAGATGCAAGCTGTAGTAGTCTTCTTTCAACATGCATAGGCACACATTCATAGGTGCTTAGAAACAACCACACTTGCTGCCCTTCATGTCCTGGATAAATATGCAAGGAAATGAAAACAAAGCAAAGCAAAAAACAAAGAAAACAAAGAAAGAAGATCTTGGAAAGACAGTGAGCCCCAATTCTGCTACCCACATCCCTACAAAAAACAGAGTCTCTATTGTTTCTCACCAATGTCTTGATTTTCCACCAAGGTGATGATTATTACCTCATAAAAAAAAAAGCCTGCCAAGTTTAATATTCATCACCATCATATTATTTTATGAGCTACCAAGAGAGTTATTAGTTCTTCATGGGAAGCTGAAAAGAAAAAAAAGATGGTCACTTATTTCCTTTTCATTATGTAACTTATGGCACTGCCATCATTAATAATTAGCAGCATATATCTGTACATCACATGTTTTACAAGCTAGTTAAGAAAATGAAGTATAAGTAGATCAGGATTGGCCAAAGACATTTTGCTGCCTGAGATGAAGAATAAAATGGAGCCTTCCCAGTCTACAGACAAAAGGCAGCCAATCCAGTAGTGAATTCTTTGGCCCTTTCACACTACACAAGTATCCTGGGGTTTGTACTTTGGTGAGGCACTAT